>BSBM01000721.1:0-2400000 GCA_027924585.1 Larix kaempferi | reverse complement strand
GGTAGGATACTTGTATTGATGATGTGGTTACTTGTATCGGTAGGATACTAGTATTGATGACGTGGTTACTTGTATCGGTATGGATACTTGTATTGATGATGTGGTTACTTGTATCGGTAGGATACATGTTTTGATGACATGATTACTTGTATCAGTATGGATACTTGTATTGATGATATGTATACTTGTATTGGCATGAATACTTGTACTAATGATGTGGATACTTGTATTGGATGCTGACGATCGTGTGATGACGATACTAATGATCGTGTGATGACGATGCTGATGATCGTGAGATGACGATGCTAATGATCGTGTGATGACGATGCTGATGATCGTGAGATGACGATGCTGATGATCGTGTGATGACGATGCTGATGATCGTGAGATGACGATGCTGATGATCGTGTGATGACGATGCTGATGATCGTGTGATGACGATGCCGATGATCGTGTGATGACGATGCTAAATGATAGTGAGATGACGATACTGATGATCGTGAGGATCCAGATGTTGATGTTGTTGTAGTTGTTCGAGTGCTGCAGAAGATAAAGACTCAGTACTAAAGATGTTGATGTTCTAGTATTGAAGATGTTCCAGTAACTGCTTGAGTTACTGATGATGTTGAGAAAGCTTCCAATGATTTATAGATGTATCATATATGATGTTGATGACTCCTTGCTCGTGCAGATACTGTTATAATATCCTTCTCGTTAAGGGGGAGTGTTGAAATATTGTAACTTCAAAGAATATTATATTTGTATATTATTTATTCCGGAGATGTTCCATACCTCCGATGTGATTATACTATAAATCCGGAGATGTTTATTCCTCCGATTTGGGTGTGGTAACTAGGGTTATTAGACCCACCATGTGGGGGTCCGCCCAGTCAGTTATAATGGGGTATTTAACCTAATGGTTAAATACGAGCCTACATGTACTTGTGTAAAATACATATCAGAGTAGTGTATAAATAGAGGAGGTGTGTTCCTCATTTGATACACTCACACACTTGAGGATAGCGCACTTGTGGAGGAGAGGTCTGCTATTATGGAGGAGGAGATCATGTCTCAGGGTTTCATCTTTGTATATTGCTGGTCATCTATATTGAGGAAGCTTTGCTGGGTTTTCTACCCCATGAGGGTTTCCCAGGATAAATCTCTGTCTCTTGTGTTTATGCTGTGCTTGTTGTTTCTTCAGTGATCCTGTATATGCTATTATTGTGAAATGGAATGTAATGCTGCTATTTTCTGTCTTAGCATATTGAATTTTAACACCCACTAGGGGACTTAAACACCCCATTACAGTTGACTCTGGGCCGACCCTACTAGGGAAGTCTAAGAACCAAAGTTACCACATTCCGATGGAGGAATAAACATGTCCGGATATAATAATAATGTCCCGACAGAGAAATGAAACATCTCCGGATAAGAAGGTACAAATAGAATATTAAGTTAGAAGTTACAATATTTTAACATTCCCCTTTAACGAGAAGGATATTCTAATAACATCTGCAGGAGAAAGTAGTCATCAGCAACATGATACATGATACATCTATAAATCATTGGAAGCTTTCTTCAATCATCATCAACAACTCATACAGTTACTGGAACATCTTCAAGATATTCAATACTGGAACATCAACATATTCAGTTCTTAGTCTTCATCTTCTGCAACATTCGAACAACTACAACAACATCATTGTCTGGATCTCCCGATCAACAACATCCTCTGGATCTCTCAATCAACAAACTCATCGTCTGGATCTCCCGATAACCAGTATCATCTAGATCTCTTGATCAACAACCACATCGTCTGGATCTCCCAATCAAGGGCCTCATTGTCTCGACCTCCCGATCAACAACATAATATGGATCTCTCGATCAATAGCCTCATCGTCTGTATCTCTCGATCAACAACATCATCTAGATCTCTCGATCAACGGCCTCATCATCTAGATCTCCCAATTAATAGTATCATATGGATCTCTCGATCAACAACCTCATCATGTGGATGTCCCAATCAACATCATCATCTAGATCTCCCAATCAACATCATCATCTGGATCTCTCGATAAACAGCCTCATAGTAGCATACCCTGCAACACACATGATCTATTTACGGGATGATCAATCCCTATCCATTTAAGACACCATATCATGTCTAGGGACGATGCAGTCCACTCATCAATTTAGACAAAGTCTAGGGACCACTTCTAAGAGACATCTGTCTACGGATCAATTCAGGGACCGAAGTCTGGGGATGATACAATTCCTCTCATCTACTAAGGACGATTTCTCGGAGATATCTGTCTACGGATCAATTCAGGGACCGAAGTTCAGGGATGATACAATCCCTCACGTCTACTAGGGACCACTTCTCAGAGACATCTGTCTACGGATCAATTTAGGGACCAAAGTATGGGGATGATACAATCCCTCTCGTCCACTAGGGACAACGTCTCGGAGACATCTGTCTACGGATAAATCCAGGGATCGAAGTCTGGGAATGATAAAATCACTCTCATCCACTAGGGACCCCTTCTCAGAGACATATGTCAACGGATGAATTCAGAGACTGAATTCCAGGGATGATACAATGTAACATCTCCATAATTTGAGTTAGTAATCTTGGGGATTTTTCTTCGTTACAGAAATTTTCATGACATTAATCCATGACCATTATAATTCAGCAGATAAATCCTGACATACAAACACATGTATTAGAAGAAGACATATAAGTAAATAACATCACATCTCCATTGAACAACAATAATGCCAATCTGAACACACATAAGATCGAGACAATGATATAGGTGGTTCACCCCGACTGGGCTACGTCCACAAAGGCAGGTCATATTTTCTTTTATTAATTTGTCCACATCGTAAGATTACAACTTGCAACACATTTGTTGCTTTCCACTTTCTCAAACCTCTCTCCTAGAGAGCCTTTTCCAGTAATCATAAGTATACAGAATATACTCTGTTTATCGAGTGAGAAAACATAAAGACATCGCATAAAACCAAGGTTCAATAATTTCAAAACAGTCTAGATTTTCGCTTAAGAAAGGACCACCCTAGTCATAAGGAAGTAAGCACATAGATTCAAAGTTCAAAACTGTCGAGTTGTGTAACCTCTGTCAACCATAACGCGCATACTAACGTGATGACAAAACTAGGGTTTATATATGCTTTAGCAGGCAAAAAACGATAGCAAACTTCACATACCTAAAAGGCAGATGCAAGACTCTATCCCCAATACACTAGTTATCAACATTATTAATGCCACTTCACCAATTTATAACTATGAACAGATATACATATAGAAAAGAACGCCTTCTCTGATCTACACAATCTGAATCATGTTTATACAGGGATTATATTAACACACCGAAAGGTTAGAGGTCGAATTTCTACAGACTCGACATAACGAAACAACCATTCTCTGTAGACCCGTCATGCTCCCAATAAATTGATCAGGATAATAATATATTATATAAAACCTTTGGATCGAACTATCCGTAGAGGTACAACCTCGATAAAGCATTGGTGTGTAGATCTCGGCTATCAAATAAATAATTGAAAAGATATAATCTCCATCAAGCAGTGGGTGCAGAAATCGACTATCAATAATTAATACAATATCAATCAAATATTGTGCGCAGAGATCGGCTACACCATCTCGATCAAACATTGAATGCAGAGATCAGCTATCCCGTAATGAATGTAGGGATACAATCCCAATTTAGTTTTGCATACCGAGATCGGCTACAATCTCAATCCAGTAGTGTGTGCAGGGATCGACGATCAATAAATAATACCTCGGATCTATGCAGCATGCATATAAATATACATATAAATTTTTGTCTACCACCAAGCAAAAGAAAATACAAAACTTCCTACAGGATTATGCAGCATATCTAAATAAACACCAAGTCATGAATTTTAGGCTGCAATAACCAACTGAGATGACTGGATAAGTCAAACTACAAAAGAATTAATAGTGATCTCTGTATCAATACTCACATATTCGTAAGATGCCAGAACGTTTATTAAATAGAGCGCTGGTATAACTATAACAGAGTTTAACAAATAAAAACTATAGCAATTTCCAATGGGATCTAATCTCGGTTGTGTAAACAAGCAGAGAACACACGGGGCAGAGATTACACGGGGTATTTAATTTAAAATAAATACTAATATGCAACACACTTTCACAGAACTAATAAATACCGTTCAACAAGCAGACATACTTTCTCTTACAACCTTTGGTAGGAGAATTTCCAAGGTGTTTCCAGCCAAACTAAATCTTTTGTAACTGGTTGTCCATAGGCGGATATACATTCTACAATGAGAGCTATTTGTGTTGAAGCTAACTCAGTAAAAAAAAAACGGGTACTAAATACTGCCCTAGCAGAAAACATAACAATTAACGAGCTTAATGAAATGAAACACCCTGACTTCTATTCAGAAAACCATGATTGATGTATCTGACACATGGATTTCCTACTAATTCGAGCAGTCAAAGGGATTGTCTACAATGTGGCCATTCCTCAACTGATAATCAAGAAAATCAAATCTCTCTAATACTGTGCAAGCATTCTCCACGCATTAGAACCGATCGTGATAGATCACAATACCAAACAAGATGCACATACATATAAAAACAAAATGCAGTGATCGATCCCTGTAGGATCGCCTCTAATACGTGTAATGATGCGCATTCCTTCAAAACGGTTTTCCATACATATAGAGAAGTCCTAACTCAATACTTATGTCCAGATAAGTATACAAGGGCTCATATTAACAAGATATTCAGTTGAAGTAACCAAGTCTAAGATTCGTATTTCCCATACAGCAGAAATTAAACAAGGTTCTATCAATATTATAAGTACGGATTCGACCGAATAGAGCGATAGGATAGCTACCAAGAAAAATTTTGGATTATATTAATTCTAACAATGCCAAAATCTCAATGCATGCAGAAATTACTTATCTGAATCATGCAATCTGTCAAACCTTGCACCCAATAAGTCAATTTCCAGGCTAAAAGCTTTTAACACCCTGTCAGATCGCCCCTCCCTCTGTTCCGGTATAGGTTGATAAATACAACCAAAACGAAAACACTACAGCTCATTGTAGGTATCCATGCAAATAAGTGAACAGGGTTGTAAATATAACAGAAGACTGGTCAATCGTCTCAGGAAGGATCAGCTCATAAAGAAAGGAGTATAAAGTATAAGAGACATATCTTTTTAGAATCCCACTTTTCCAGTCCTTCCTTCCGAGTAGCCTATGTAAAACTGGTGCGACCTCTCAATGAAACCGTTGTCCCTTCCAAATAGCACCGATGGCAACTCCTCCATACTGAAACTCTCCTTTCGTTTCCCCTTCACTCCATCGTAGAGCTGGAACTCTCCCTCCGTTGTGATTTTTCCCCATTCTTACTTAAGGTAGTCTGCATGTTAACTATACGACAAATGGCAAGCCCGAGGAAGTTTTTTAATTAATGCTTCCCTCCACTCAGAATAAAACGAGCAAAATTCGTTGGCGCTCCACTCCGGCCAGGAATAAGTTTAGTCTAATAATACTTCTATCCCAACAAAATCTCCTATATCTATGGGAATGTGTTCCCCATGCTCTCGTGGAGAGAAAATAGTAATAAGAGGTGTTAGCATACCGTGTGTGTTTTTTAATAAAATCCATCATAACATAAGGAAACGTTTTAATAATTTTAATAAATACTATCAACATAATATTTGGTGTGAGAAATATTTACACACGTTTTTAAAGCACTTAAAGGTAGTATATAAGTTATTTCTAATAATAACATTAATGACTATCACTATCCTTTATATGTATATGTCCATAATAGCCTAGTAATGTTTTATCAATACTTAGCTGCTTCTTAATATATAATTCATATTGATGTAATATTTTTAATAGGTTAATTTCCCCTAACCATATTGTAGTATACCCTTTTGTCTCCTAAGTTATTAACATCAAATACACCTTAGGAGAAAAATAGATTACAATCTACTCAAGGACCTCTGGTGGGGCCTTGGCCTTGCGTTCCTCACCATGTCCATTTACAAAATGTGACATATTTACACAACAATAGCATACGAAAAGAGGGGGATATCACATACAATCCCTCTCGTCCACTAGGGACCACTTCTTGGACACATCTGTCTACGGATCAATTCATGGACCGAATTCCGAGGATGAAACAATCCACTCATCGAGTTAGACAAAGTCTAAGGACCACACATTGACCTCATCGTCGGAACATGTAGCCTCATCATCGACCTCATCGTCGGAACATGTAACCTCATCATCGATACAAGTATCCTCATCATTGATACAAGTATCCATATCATCAATACATGTATCCTTACCATCGATACAAGTATCCTCATCATCGATACAAGTATCCATATCATCAATACATGTATCCTTACCATCGATACAAGTATCCTCATCATCGAATCAAGTAACCTCATCATGAGTGCAAGTATCCTCATCATCAATACAAGTATCCTCATTATCGACCTTACCATCGACATAGGAAATCTCATCATCGATACAGGTATCCACATCGATACCGGTATCCAATATATCATACCAGTATCACCATTGCAACATGATAGAACTCAATACATCTCTATTCAAAATATCTAGTAAAACTTAATCCCCTTACTCAAACCTAGTACCGTCTTTTCCATAACTAAGAAGCAATATATCTTAATTGCCCTAATTTTTGTGTAGTATAATGCAAGGCATTCGATATATTAATAAGGTTTACTGATCCGTCCCTATTCTCTATATATCCTAAATTTTTTCACAAAATAACATATAATCATGGAGAAATCAACATGAAGCAATATATCTCACTTTCCCAAATAGCTATGTGCAATATAATGCAATGAAATGTATCTATTAATAAATTGAGTGGAACCTAATCCCCTTGGTGCAACCTTGTGCCATCCTTTCCATTATTATCACGCAATATATTTCACTTGCCCCAATTTTTATATGGGACATAATGAAATGCATTGAATCTACTAAGAATATTTATAGGAATGGAAGTTATCTGCAATACAATGCAACAAAATGGATCTAGTACTAATATTCAATAGAATTTGCAAGGCCAAGGACATAAATTGAAACTCAAACGAATTTTTAATATCCCCGAGATCGAACAAGAAAGCTCCACGAAAAATTGGATGGCTACT
Organism: Larix kaempferi; assembly: GCA_027924585.1. Taxonomy (NCBI): domain Eukaryota; kingdom Viridiplantae; phylum Streptophyta; class Pinopsida; order Pinales; family Pinaceae; genus Larix; species Larix kaempferi. Next base: position 2,392,765 of record BSBM01000721.1, on the reverse strand, counting down.
AACCTTGAGATCAAATGAAAAAGTACTACAAATACTACACCAAACACCATCGAAAATTGATTTTAGTGGTGGATATGGAAATGGAATAAGAAAACAATCCAAAGAATATGACAAACATGTAGTGGTGGAAATGAGAAAGCATATACATTCCTAAAACTTATGAAAAATGCAAATTCTATACCCATACAGAAGTAAATAAAACCAATACTTTCACACTAGGAAGTTAGAATGAACAAAATAATTGTTTTAACTCATAGATTCATATTATATAGAAATATAATATTAAGGACATAAGTGATCAAACTAGTAATAAAAACTTGTGATGTGCCTTCTTGTAATTAATGAATCATTTTTTCTTTCCACTTGATAGAGTTCAAGGTCAAACATAACTCTATGCTATGTTTAGTAGGTATATACAAAACTAGGTGCCTGCAATCTTATTCTCCGCTTGGGAGGTTAACAGTAATCGCTTATAAATGTTTAGTCATTATAAATTATTAAGGGACATGTGCTAAATCAATTGGTGAGTCCCTCATTGCACAACCATTATTGGATGTTAGGTTGACAAAGGACATGTCACTGACCTCAAAAAACAAATCCCCAATTACAAGTGCAACTCCTATGATTATAAATTGTTTTCATTTCATTAATTCTATATTTTATGCAACTTGCATTTTGTAATTTTTCATAGTTTAATTATTATTGATATATTGGGGGTTTTCCACAAATATTTGCTTTACATTTGAAGAAAAATGAACATGTAAACATTTAAACACTATCCAGCTGTTTGCGTCAAACACCTTATTGATGAACCAAGATTTAGATGGCGATTTCAAATCAATTTTCCCCACCATAGAAGAGGAAAGCTTTCAAATCGTGAACTTCAAGAAGAAATAAGAAACAAATTTTAAATCACTGATACATACAAAATATTTATCTATGGTTTTCGTACATATAGGAAAATGTGATTGGGTTTTGTCATGATTTATGACAATTTGGAGGATGCAATAAAGTATGAGCCTAAATATAGGTTGATAAAAAATGCAATTCATGATCTTCGTAATAATACCATAAGAAGTAGTGAAAACAGAGCAGAGAAAATACCACGCATTATGCCAACAAAAAAGAAAGCAGTTTAGACGCCACTTTCTTTCTTATGCCAATGAAAAAGAAGAGTTTAATACTACAATTTCTTCCTCCTCGTAACTTTGTATTGATTTCACAGTTTTTTATCATCCAATTATATACATGTGTTAAACATATTTTATGAGTTGTAATCCATTTTTGAATTGTACTTCATTTATAAATAACTAATAGCGTTTTTTATGTTGATTTAAATTGTTTATTGTACAAAAGTGTTTTAATTTTCTTCAAAATTATGTATTTTAATGGTTTTTTAGTTAATTGGAAATGGATCCCAAACTTTGGAATTTATTGCGAATTTAGATTCTAGAAACTATCCTTCTATGGGTGTCTTTTTCAACATTGATTCGGTTTCGATCAATTTCTAAACATTGTGATGGACTGTTGTGGATACCAACTTTTAATAATGCTCGACAAAAAAATCACATAACAAAAACTTGGTTTTTAGTTGGACTCGGTTTTTAGTTGAACTATGGGGACAATATCAAAATCATATCCTATATAAATTTATCAATCATATAGGACATACATCTATCTTGCATGTCCCTTGTGAAGAATATATATAAACAATTGAATGTACACTTGTTTCAATCATTTTGCTATGAAAATACTGTCCATTATGAAAGCAGAAGGTCTATTACATTGTGAATCCATTCATAAAACATTTTTCATGTATAGGCATCATTGAAATAGGAGTTCATGGTTTCTTTTAACTCATAGGAAACATCGGTCGATCGAAGCATGGATGGATACTTGTACGTCATCAACATATTGAAGATGGTTGAATTTTGTTATCTATAATATCAAAAGGTTTTGGAGAGAAACCATTGGTGCTAATGGTGAACCTACACCTCCTGAGGATGCAACATTTTACAAAGGTAAAATATATTGGTTACATATAAAAACAATTTCTGAGGAAGATGTCATATCTCGCTACAAAATGTACTCATTGGATATTACATTGAATAAATGTGTTTTCCATTCAATTCCCTCGACATTTTACAAAGGTAAAATATATTGGTTACATATAAAAACAATTTCTAAGGAAGATGCCATATCTCGGTACAAAATGTACTCATTGGATATTGCATTGAATAAATGGGTTTTCCATTCAATTCACATAGGATGTATCAAACGATCTGTGTGTCTTACCATACATTTCAACCAATTGATATGTGTTGTAAATGATGGTTCTACAAGTGTATGATGCATTGCTGAAATACAAGATTTCAAGTGTGGTTAATGCCTAGTTTAACACGCATAGGGATATTTTGAGGATGGAAGAAGTTTAAAATGGAGTCTATATAAACACACATTGCTCCAAATATATTCCATTTCGGGATGTGGGAAGTTCCATAATGTTGTGAAAGAATGCTTAGATTCCATTCATATATTATGATGTGGACACTTGCAACATTACTCATCTAGTAGTTGATGAAAAATCGATGTCTGCAAATGATCACTCCCTATGCCAATAGACAATGAATTCACCAATATTATAATGTATAGAAAATTTTCCCACTCACTCCAAGAATCAATTCATTCCATAATCTTATCCCATTACTTACAAACTGGCTTGAGTCCATGGAATGTTTTGGTATGTAATTCAATAGGCATTAGGCATTGTAAGAAGAACTATGTTTTGGTTTTTGCATCATATACAAATCTTGATAAGTTTTGGTATTGAATAAAAATATATGATTCTTCGTATGATTTCATCATATATTAGCTACACCAAAAATGTATATATCCTTTAATTTTACATATTTTATATTGTACAAATGTTAAATCTATTGATTAATCATAATCTAACAAATACATAAAATGTTTTGTTTTAGTTTATGAAACAAATCTTTGATTATGTTGACAATTATACTAATGTATTCTGTTGTGTTATATTATAGAAATGGATATGGTGCTTGCCATTTGGAGCTCCCTACCAACAGATATACTTGAAATGATATTTCTATGGTTGCCATTATCCACTATTATCCGTTTTAGAATAGTTTGCAAGAAGTGAAGTTGAAGATTATCTTATATCTTATCGTGGAAACAATTTGTAATAAAAGAATTTGGAGTTTTAGTTAACTTTGATTCTGAATGTGAGTGACAATTCCATCCTTGTTACATTAATCAACTAGGAAAGTTATCAACCATATCTATGCCATTTTTTAGTAATAGATATAAAATTGAATTTATATGTGTTTCAATTGTTTTGGTTTCCTTACCAACTAACTTATATAGAAAAAAACCACTATATTTATCAATCATTTCACAAAGACTTTTACATTTGTAGGGTCCCTCAATCTTGGTAATTCGGGTTTTTTCGCATTCTTAAGAAATGTGCAGCAACAAAAATATGATTGGGTAGTTCTCAAACATGTTTATACGACATTGCAACCAAAATGTTTCATTTATTGCACTTCACATATCCTCCATATGGTGATATTTTGACCCCAAAAACTGTTGTTTTGCATAATGGAAAAAAATTATTGGGTGCATACTCATGTTATCTCTAGAGAAAACCATATATGTTTACAACATATATATTGGATAGAAATCGCCAAAAATAAATGGATCTTCGATTTTATGCAGCAATCACTTACTACAATGTATGTTTGCATAGTGGTTTATTCCAATCAACTTTTTTGTTTTATGAATGAATAAATTCTTAGTCATTATAATTTAGGGATTACATTTTCTCTCATAAAACTCTATTGGCCAAGATAGTCAACAATATAAAAGAAATCTAAATAAATGATATGCCATAATACAAATATGACATCACTAACAACACTTTACCAACTATTTACAAATTTCTAATAATAATTTAGCTAGTTAATATTTTTCTCACAAAACTACATCTACATTGACCAGATTACTCTCCAATGTGAAAAAATTCTGAAGGATAAACATGCCCAAATATACAAAGACTACATCTACAATGCTTATAATTAATTAATCACTCCTTTAACAACATCTTAAACAATTTCAAAAGAATTCTTTAGCCATTTGTGGCTTGTAAAGTCACTACGTAAATGTTGTGCGCATTGGAACACTTACTAAAGAAAAAAGCAATGCATCCAAAATCTCTAAAATATCTGCCTATGGAAAACGAGTAGATATATAAGGTGAAAAACGAGTAGATATATAAGGTGGAAAACCAGTAGATATGAAAGTGAAGCACAACATCTTTTTCAACAGGGTGCAACTGATAAATAGAACCTGAATTTCGTTCTCCAATGATAACAACCACGCAATATTTTCAAGCTGATCAAGTTAATGACAAAATACTTTATTGAAATATACAGTGGTATTTTTTGCAAGCATTTTTATTTTGGAAAGACAAAAATGTAAATTTTTTATTCAAAATTTCGAAAGAGAGAAGGAAAGACGAGAGATTGACTTCTATTTCAAAGGCGATCTCAGACGTAGAAAAAACCAATAAAACCTTGTCCTGCAAGGCTCACAAAGATGCCTCCAAATAACATTTTCATCCAACTGACTGAAACAGGCACAAAATCAGCACCCAGAAACTCCAATATTAAAATGTAGCTGGAAAACAACTGAACGCTTCCTTGTTAGATATATACAAATAGGTATATCAAGAAATCAAGTTCTGTTGACATCAACACATCCAGTTGAATCATCTCTGCTAGTGCCACTCTCAGGGAAGCTGAAGCAGCTTATAACATTGCCATCAAGCAATGAGTTACCATCCTGATGACTGGGCACTTAGAAATACCCATCAGTTGTGTTGACGCATCCATGGAATTAGCTCCATTGCCCGGAATAGTCGACTGAGTACAGTTGATGTTCTGAGGGTCTTCTGAGGGGGCTGAACTTGAGAGGCATCCTGATGAGAAGGTGGCATAAGAATTTGGACGTTGTCATCGTGTGGAAGGTGGCTACTATCATGTGGGGGCTTCTTTTCCACCTTCTTCCTCTTTGGAGGTGGCAAGTCATGAGGAAAATTAAGTTTTGCTTTCCCTCCTCTCATCTTCCTAGCTGCTGCATCGAAGGCTCTGGCAGCTTCCTCTGGCGTATCATATGTACCAAGCCATATGTACTTCCCTTTTTCACGATATCTAATTTCTGCAGCCCATCTGCCTGGTCGGTTCTCTCTGATGCCTCTATATTTGGTCTTTCTTTCCCTACCTCTCGTGCTCTTGACTGCTTCTTTGCGCTGGGAGGGATATGACGCAAGACACCCTTTGAAAAAACAAACGATATGAATCAAAAAGTTACACATCACATTGCTCATGCACATTATAAACGATATGAATCAGAAAGATACTCTGAAAGTGGAATGGAAAGACGAGTTCATAAACAGTACTTAGAATGACAATGAGCAAACTTGAGTGAGCACTCAACTAAAACTCTAAGTTTTCTGGAGAGGTTTAGACCTCTAAAACCTTGGAATCTAGCAATGCTCGGGGATATATTCTAATTTCTCCAGAGTAGAGGTGCTTGTGATCATTGAATGGGTGCGAGAGTTTACTCGTACATGGAACTACTATGAAGAGGGCATAAGATGAAAAGCCAGAAATGCAATATCATATCGTACATCAGGGTGCCATACTGCATGTACAGAGTGATGGTAATTCGGGGAAAAAGGATCCACACGTTCGGAAGAGGCATGGGTGCCTCTCATACACAGTATTACAAGGGCGCAAATTTTCAAACCCTAAACAACTACATTAAGCCCACTTATGAACTAATGGGTGCATTCTTAACTTGTAGCTCGGATACTCTATGGCTGATCGGTGATATTAAATACCTCGACTAGCTCCATTGAATAGGAAGCCAATCTCGCCGGACAAGGTTCTAGCCACTGATTAATACATGAACCGGACGGCAGTAATGGATTAAGGAGTTTATCGGGATAACCCCCGCCCTATCGCAATTCATAAATCTTTTCTCGCAAGAAATCGTGGTGAAGCCGGAGAAGACAAAAATAATATTGACATTGTTATCCATAATATTATATAATAAGTTGATTGTATCGTACTCATCTCTGAAAAACCAACACCACGGAATTACCCTACTATGGAATAATCTTATACCAGTAAGACACCAAGTCATGAGAAAAAAACGATCACATATGGGGTGCTCGCTCTCTTCCCATGAGAAATAAACAATCAAAGTTTAGATCCTCACTACAAAAAAAAATAAAATTATTCTTTTTTGCACATCATGTCATTCTCTTCTGGGGTAGTGACCGTAACAGATGCCCACAGTGATGGTTGTGGGCTGCATTAGCAAGGAATGTCAAAAAGTAATAATAAAATATTGAATGCAAAGGAAACGAACTTCTTCTACATTGAGCTTATCTATTTTTTGAATTACAGTTTCATTTTCAATTACTGAATAAAACTAAAAATATTGAATAAAAATCTCAATAAAACTAAAAACTGAGCTTATTGACGTACTTCATTTTCAATAATTTCTCATTAAGATTTTTATTACTAATGGAACAAAACGTGGGATATTGCCTTTGAAGTCTTATTTTTATTAATGGAACATTGTCTTTGAAAGCGTGGGTTATTGGCTTAGAAGTCTTATTCACAAATTCGATATTAAAAGTGCACTGCATACTTATATGACAACGACCCAAATAGACCATATCCATCACTTTGGAATCCACCCTAATCATTCTGTCAGGGTGATATGCATTTATGCATAGATGGATCGCCATGCTTGTTGGTAGTTCGCCAAATATTGATGTAACTTCTAGCTTCACCGAGAAGCCAAACCGATAGACGTTTCTAGACCTCTCTAATGATGGAGAGAGTTCACAGTGTATATAAATCTATATTTCAGTGAATGGAAGTGATAGAGAGTAGTTCTGGGTATTTTTGGCCTGTTCCTACTCTATCAAGAAGCATCCCATTCTCATTAATATTGAATCGCGTGAGATGCGTTTTCATTAACGTACTCACCTTATTGTCTTTGTTAACATGGAACCATAGGTATTTGTTAACATGGAATCATAGGTACAGTTACTGTGAAAATTTGAATACGTTTTTGTAGGCTTTTGTGAATGGACTTGCTGTACCACACAAATCTTATCGGCCGCTCCTTGACCTATTTGAGCGTTATGAGATCATTTCTAGAGTAAGGTTAAATAATTAGTCATGCTTTATCCGTTCAAAGAAACTACGCCAATAGACAGAACATCAGTGGCCACAAGTGGAAGCGTTAACTATTAGTTGCGGGATTTTAATTCTGTGCCTTACAGGTATTTAACTTTCCATGCAAATTTCAGGTCTTATTAGCTAGCGGGGCGTCATAAAATATGAGAGGAAGTTGATTCATTTTAGTCGTTGACACATGTGATGTTCACTCGCGTGCCTCTAAATAATATGGTGAGATGGAACTTACATATTATATGGGCAGTGCAGGCGTTATGCTTCTTACAATCCAGGTATGCACTACTACTGCGCAATGATATGGAGTGATTCAAAGTAGAATCTGTAGAAATTTTTAATCCCTCTCAACCCTAGTTAGTAGATATGTTAAGACATTTAAAAAACTACTCTCCACCCTAGTTAATAGATATGTTAAGACATTTAAAAAACTGCTGTGAACGAATGCACATTAAAACAAAATATTATGGCTTACCTTCAGCCAAAAGGCATTCCTGCCCGTCAGGCAATAAACCCTTGTCAATGTGTTCTGAACTATTCAGATTGGCCACACTGTTTCTTCCGCGCAGACTCGAACGAGACTCGACCTCGGCATTACCGGTTTCGCAGACCCTCTCCCTCGACAACCCAGCCATACGGACCGGCCTGGCCTTACAATGACAACGGAAATGAAAAATAGACAATGCTAGCTACTGAAATGATCTGATCAGAAAATCAATACAATCTGATTTCCACATCGAGAGGGTTAGAATTTTTATAGGGTAGAATGCATTGAGATCAAGTTCCCTCAACTTTTGCCACCTTTTTGCTGCCGAACCGAGAACGAATGGAAATTGGACAGGTAGGCAAATCGGCGTTGATCCAATCTTGACCTGAAGCGTTTGAGGATGTGAAACCATAAAGGAATTTATGACAGAATGTCGTGCCTGCCACGAAAGTTTTGGAATTCATGCACCTTATTCGATTTCAAAATCTCTACATGGCCCCTAACTAACTAAACCCTAGGAAAACCCTTTTGCACTAATTTGCACTCGTGTCTATCCGCATAGTGGGCTGCTGACCAGTAATATCAAACAACTGTACATACAGAGCGTTCGTGTTGTTGGGACTCACAAAGGGGCCGATTTCCACAATGTTGAGTCTTAACGCCCTTGATCACACAAGGATGGCAAATGAAATATATTAATTTTAATAAATGAAAAAAAGGAGGGGGAGTGAAATATAACTAATTTTAATAAATGACACAAGTAGGTTAGTCAAACATAACTAATTCTAATAAATGAGGAAGTGGTCAAAGTGATTAAAGTTACAGCATATGAAGGGATTTACTTTTCATAATATTAAAACATAACTAATTTTAATAAATGAGGAACTCGTCAAAGTGATTAAAGTTACAGCATATGAAGGGATTTACTTTTCATAATATTAAAATATTAGCATTTTACAATGTTGACCATAAAAGTCTTTCACTTTACATTAACCAGCGTAGACCCATCTTAAAATCGTATCTATCAAGCACCGAGAGGGATCCAATTTCTTGAGGTGTATTTCTTTTTTTAAATTTCAACTCAAGAAATTTGATATCTCTTGATTGATAGACACCCGGGTTTAAGTTTTTATTTTATAAACGAATATCAATATTTTAATTACTTTTCATAATATTTTATTTTATGAACCAATGTGGACTTTTTTTAAATACTTTCATTAACTTTTTATTTTATGAGCCTACATCAATTTATTAATGTCCGACATAATATAATTTATTACGTTTTACTCTTGTAACGTTAGAACATCTCCCTCATACTCGTGCGTTATATGCACACACGTTACAACATCTCCCCCATACTGGGCTATAGAGCACCTCGTTTCACTCTGTACAATTAAATTTTATTTTATAAAATTCTTTTTGATGTTTTCAAAAAACAAATTATCAATATTTTTAATTTCAAAATTTTTAAATTTTATTCATTTCATATACTTAATGGTAAAGAGGTTATAGATGGGACATAAATCCACAATATTGTGGTTTTATTTTTAAAATACGAAAAAAAAATAAAAAACATTTAATATGGTTTTTTTTTAAGTGCTATGTGGCAATTTTTGTTCCTTATTATTGATTTTTGTAACTAAAAATCCAAAAAAAAAATTCTATGTTAAACCTAAAACTTAGTATATGTAGATTTTGTGTGTTTGATTTGATATGTTTATCTAATAAAACTGATTAAGTTAGACCGTGGATGAACCCTAACTATGTGAGTGATTGATTTATCCATCTTGTCCACGTGGTGATAGATTTTGCTCTTTCATTTAGTCTGTGTTATTTTCTTTAATGCACACTCACTAGTGATCTTATTTTATTTTGTTGAAGTATTGCTTCTTGTTTATTTTAGTTTATTACAGTCTATAGGCTTGGGATTATCGTTATGTTAACCTAGTTAGACTCTGGTTAGTGGTAGAAGTTTTTATTTTATTAATTGACTTACGCGATTGAAGATCTTGTGTTTGTCTTGTTTTAGTGTGTTTAGATGTTAAAGTGTTGAGATCAAAGCCAACATTAGGAGGCATTTGACGAACTCACAATGGCCTTTCAAGAAAGATATTATATTACTAATGGAATCTCATAGGAATTCTAAAGAGGAAGCTTAGAAATGGTGTACTAAATAGGCCAAAATAAGCCTTTCGAATGATGGCACCCAAGAACATTCAAAGCACAGTAAAGACTAAACGAAACCAAATTTAGGCAGTAGAGAAAGATACAAAGTATCTAAAAATCTAGAGAAGGCCAATGGGAACTCATCACCTAAAATGACTAGGGTGCCACAAGAAAAAACACTAATAATGGCTAGTATGATTGTAGAAAATCAAAATCTAAATGGGTACAATCAAAGAGAGAAAAACTAACTCACAAAAGGAGTCCATGGGATGAATACACTAGAACCACATAGATTACAAGAAAACACCTTAGTAAGAATGAGATCGATATAGAGACTATTATTATGAAAAGATGAACCAAAGCAAAATAACATTCAATATGATAATTCAATTTCACAATAATAGAATACACAGGATCATTGAAAGAACAACAAGCACAACATAAACACAAGAGACAGAATTTATCCTGGGAAACCTACATGGGGTAGAAAACCTAGTAGAGCTTCCTCAATATAGATGATCAACAAGTACAAAGATGTAATCCCCAAACAAGAGCTCCTTCTCCTCCATTCCATATCTCTCTCTCTCTGCTATGCGAGTTTCACAAGTGAGTGAATGAATAAGTGAGTGTGTTAAATGAGGATCGCGCATCCTCTATTTATACTTTATCTCTCACTAAACGAAATACCTAACTAGGTTGGCCCCAACAGATATAACCCAGTGCTCACTCGGCAACCCCACTAGGGGACTTAAACACCCCATTACAGTTGACTCTGGGCCGACCCCACTAGGGAAGTCTAATAACCAAAGTTACGACATTCCGATGGAGGAATAAACATCTCCGGATATAATAATAATGTCCCGACAGAGAAATGAAACATCTCCGGATAAGAAGGTACAAATAGAATATTAAGTTAGAAGTTACAATATTTTAACATTCCCCTTTAACGAGAAGGATATTCTAATAACATCTGCAGGAGAAAGTAGTCATCAGCAAAATGATACATGATACATCTATAAATCATTGGAAGCTTTCTTCAATCATCATCAACAACTCATACAGTTACTAGAACATCTTCAAGATATTCAATACTGGAACATCAACATATTCAGTTCTTAGTCTTCATCTTCTGCAACATTCGAACAACTACAACAACATCATTGTCTGGATCTCCCGATCAACAACATCCTCTGGATCTCTCAATCAACAAACTCATCGTCTGGATCTCCCGATAACCAGTATCATCTAGATCTCTTGATCAACAACCACATCGTCTGGATCTCCCAATCAAGGGCCTCATTGTCTCGACCTCCCGATCAACAACATAATATGGATCTCTCGATCAATAGCCTCATCGTGTGTATCTCTCGATCAACAACATCATCTAGATCTCTCGATCAACGACCTCATCATCTAGATCTCCCAATTAACAGTATCATATGGATCTCTCGATCAACAACCTCATCATGTGGATCTCCCAATCAACATCATCATCTAGATCTCCCAATCAACATCATCATCTGGATCTCTCGATAAACAGCCTCATAGTATCATACCCTACAACACACATGATCTATTTACGGGATGATCAATCCCTATACATTTAAGACACCATATCATGTCTAGGGACGATGCAGTCCACTCGTCAATTTAGACAAATTCTAGGGACCACTTCTAAGAGACATCTGTCTACGGATCAATTCAGGGACCGAAGTCTGGGGATGATACAATTCCTCTCATCTACTAAGGACGATTTCTCGGAGATATCTGTCTACGGATCAATTCAGGGACCGAAGTTCAGGGATGATACAATCCCTCACCTCTACTAGGGACCACTTCTCAGAGACATCTGTCTACGGATCAATTTAGGGACCAAAGTATGGGGATGATACAATCCCTCTCGTCCACTAGGGACAACGTCTCGGAGACATCTGTCTACGGATCAATCCAGGGATCGAAGTCTGGGAATGATAAAATCACTCTCATCCACTAGGGACCCCTTCTCAGAGACATATGTCAACGGATGAATTCAGAGACTGAATTCCAGGGATGATACAATCCCTCTCGTCCACTAGGGACCACTTCTTGGACACATCTGTCTACGGATCAATTCATGGACCGAATTCCGAGGATGAAACAATCCACTCATCGAGTTAGACAAAGTCTAAGGACCACACATTGACCTCATCGTCGGAACAGGTAGCCTCATCATCGACCTCATCGTCGGAACATGTAACCTCATCATCGATACAAGTATCCTCATCATTGATACAAGTATCCATATCATCAATACATGTATCCTTACCATTGATACAAGTATCCTCATCATCGATACAAGTATCCATATCATCAATACATGTATCCTTACAATCGATACAAGTATCCTCATCATCGAATCAAGTAACCTCATCATGAGTGCAAGTATCCTCATCATCAATACAAGTATCCTCATTATCGACCTTACCATCAACATAGGAAATCTCATCATCGATACAGGTATCCACATCGATACCGGTATCCAATATATCATACCAGTATCACCATTGCAACATGATAGAACTCAATACATCTCTATTCAAAATATCTAGTAAAACTTAATCCCCTTACTCAAACCTAGTACCGTCTTTTCCATAACTAAGAAGCAATATATCTTAATTGCCCTAATTTTTGTGTAGTATAATGCAAGGCATTCGATATATTAATAAGGTTTACTGGTCCGTCCCTATTCTCTATAACATATAATCATGGAGAAATCAACATGAAGCAATATATCTCACTTTCCCAAATAGATATGTGCAATATAATGCAATGAAATGTATCTATTAATAAATTGAGTGGAACCTAATCCTCTTGGTGCAACCTTGTGCCATCCTTTCCATTATTATCACGCAATATATTTCACTTGCCCCAATTTTTATATGGGACATAATGAAATGCATTGAATCTACTAAGAATATTTATAGGAATGGAAGTTATCTGCAATACAATGCAACAAAATGGATCTAGTACTAATATTCAATAGAATTTGCAAGGCCAAGGACATAAATTGAAACTCAAACGAATTTTTAATATCCCCGAGATCGAACAAGAAAGCTCCACGAAAAATTGGATGGCTACTAACCTTGAGATCAAATGAAAAAGTACTACAAATACTACACCAAACACCATCGAAAATTGATTTTAGTGGTGGATATGGAAATGGAATAAGAAAACAATCCAAAGAATATGACAAACATGTAGTGGTGGAAATGAGAAAGCATATACATTCCTAAAACTTATGAAAAATGCAAATTCTATACCCATACACAAGAAAATAAAACCAATACTTTCACACTAGGAAGTTAGAATGAACAAAATAATTGTTTTAACTCATAGATTCATATTATATAGAAACATAATATTAAGGACATAAGTGATCAAACTAGTAATAAAAACTTGTGATGTGCCTTCTTGTAATTAATGAATCATTTTTTCTTTCCACTTGATAGAGTTCAAGGTCAAGCATAACTCTATGCTATGTTTAGTAGGTATATACAAAACTAGGTGCCTGCAATCTTATTCTCCGTTTGGGAGGTTAACAGTAATCGCTTATAAATGTTTAGTCATTATAAATGATTAAGGGACATGTGCTAAATCAATTGGTGAGTCCCTCATTGCACAACCATTATTGGATGTTAGGTTGACAAAGGACATGTCACTGACCTAAAAAAACAAATCCCCAATTACAAGTGCAACTCCTATGATTATAAATTGTTTTCATTTCATTAATTCTATATGTTATGCAACTTGCATTTTGTAATTTTTCATAGTTGAATTATTATTGATATATTGGGGGTTTTCCACAAATATTTGCTTTACATTTGAAGAAAAATGAACATGTAAACATTTAAACACTATCCAGCTGTTTGCGTCAAACACCTTATTGATGAACCAAGATTTAGATGGCGATTTCAAATCAATTTTCTCCACCATAGAAGAGGAAATCTTTCAAATCGTGAACTTCAAGAAGAAATAAGAAACAAATTTTAAATCACTGATACATACAAAATATTTATCTATGGTTTTCGTACATATAGGAAAATGTGATTGGGTTTTGTCATGATTTATGACAATTTGGAGGATGCAATAAAGTATGAGCCTAAATATAGGTTGATAAAAAATGCAATTCATGATCTTCGTAATAATACCATAAGAAGTAGTGAAAAAAGAGCAGAGAAAATACCACGCATTATGCCAACAAAAAAATAAAGCACTTTAGACCCCCACTTTATTTCTTATGCCAATGAAAAAGAAGAGTTTAATACTACAATTTCTTCCTCCTCGTAACTTTGTATTGATTTCACAGTTTTTTATCATCCAATTATATACATGTGTTAAACATATTTTATGAGTTGTAATCCATTTTTTAATTGTACTTCATTTATAAATAACTAATAGCATTTTTTATGTTGATTTAAATTGTTTATTGTACAAAAGTGTTTTAATTTTCTTCAAAATTATGTATTTTAATGGTTTTTTAGTTAATTGGAAATGGATCCCAAACTTTGGAATTTATTGCGAATTTAGATTCTAGAAACTATCCTTCTATGGGTGTCTTTTTCAACATTGATTCGGTTTCGATCAATTTCTAAACATTGTGATGGACTGTTGTGGATACCAACTTTTAATAATGCTCGACAAAAAAATCACATAACAAAAACTTGGTTTTTAGTTGGACTTGGTTTTTAGTTGAACTATGGGGACAATATCAAAATCATATCCTATATAAATTTATCAATCATATAGGACATACATCTATCTTGCATGTCCCTTGTGAAGAATATATATAGACAATTGAATGTACACTTGTTTCAATCATTTTGCTATGAAAATACTGTCCATTATGAGGGCAGAAGGTCTATTACATTGTGAATCCATTCATAAAACATTTTTCATGTATAGGCATCATTGAAATAGGAGTTCGTGGTTTCTTTTAACTCATAGGAAACACCGGTCGATAGAAGCATGGATGGATACTTGTACGTCATCAACATATTGAAGATGGTTCAATTTTGTTATCTATAATATCAAAAGGTTTTGGAGAGAAACCATTGGTGCTAATGGTGAACCTACACCTCCAGAGGATGCAACATTTTACAAAGGTAAAATATATTGGTTACATATATAAACAATTTCTGAGGAAGATGTCATATCTCGGTACAAAATGTACTCATTGGATATTACATTGAATAAATGTGTTTTCCATTCAATTCCCTCGACATTTTACAAAGGTAAAATATATTGGTTACATATAAAAACAATTTCTAAGGAAGATGCCATATCTCGGTACAAAATGTACTCATTGGATATTGCATTGAATAAATGGGTTTTCCATTCAATTCACATAGGATGTATCAAACGATCTGTGTGTCTTACCATACATTTCAACCAATTGATATGTGTTGTAAATGATGGTTCTACAAGTGTATGATGCATTGCTGAAATACAAGATTTGAAGCATGGTTAATGCCTAGTTTAACACGCATAGGGATATTTTGAGGATGGAAAAAGTTTAAAATGGAGTCTATATAAACACACATTGCTCCAAATATATTCCATTTCGGGATGTGGGAAGTTCCATAATGTTGTGAAAGAATGCTTAGATTCCATTCATATATTATGATGTGGACACTTGCAACATTACTCATCTAGTAGTTGATGAAAAATCGATGTCTGCAAATCATCACTCCCTATGCCAATAGACAATCAATGCACCAATATTATAATGTATAGAAAATTTTCCCACTCACTCCAAGAATCAATTCATTCCATAATATTATCCCATTACTTACAAACTGGCTTGAGTCCATGGAATGTTTTGGTATGTAATTCAATAGGCATTAGGCATTGTAAGAAGAACTATGTTTTGGTTTTTGCATCATAAACAAATTTCGATAACTTTTGGTATTGAATAAAAATATATAATTCTTTGTATGATTTCATCATATATTATGTAACATACCCAATATCGACCATGGAGTATGGGGTTAAATGTTTTGTTTTGTTTTGTTTTTGTTTTTGTTTTTATTTCTTCTATTTCGAACATCTTGCGACACATCAAGAAGGTGTATTCAACATTAATAAATGAGTAAAGACAACCTCTAATAACAGTTAAATCGTTCAAGGAATGTTTTAAGATATAATTCCACATAACATTACAAATTACAAGTTTCGTGTTACCGAGATATGAATAGGAACATATGGTTCACCTTAATCTTTTCAATAACATGACTTTGTACAATAAACATATCAAGTCTACTTATCTGATCACTTGGCTCTTTAGGGACGCACCAACATGAGCTCTCTTTCAATTTGCTTGCATGCTCAATCCGCCATGACCGGATACCTGGGCTAATACTTGCTTGACAAGGTGCGTCAGTAACATTATGCTCAGGTGTAAAATAAACAACAATATACAAATGCACTTCATTCAGGATATATAAAAGCATCGTTAAATAACATGCATTAGCTAAAAATATATTAAGGGCAAATTCTTGGGAAGCTGCAACTTTCCACCCAACCTTAGGTACTTCGATGGCTTCTACTTAGTCCATCCGAAGACCACCCCCGAGCTGAGCATGGTGAACCACTAGGTTGATGATAACTTTGTTATTTCAGCATAGTTTCATAATTAATTATTCATTTGCTGGATGATCGAGCTACCCCGGTAAGCTTTCTCTTGCCCATTATACTAACATCAAAAGTAGATGCGGTTTCATTTTACTCTTTTGAATTAAGAAGGCATTTTCCATCATGAACTTCATGTGCTCATTAATTTGTGTCCAGGAAACAGTATAAATTATCATTCAGCAGTTATATAAGAAAAATAGAATCCCTATAGCTAGTAGTATGTTAGCATGTTCCTGCTAACAATTCCCCAACTTGATCGAAATATCACGAAGCTCAGTTAACCTATGTATGCCAACTATTATATCAGTATAATTAACCTACAATGAATATCACATTAGCAGCTAACAACATATCAGAATTAATGAGTAAATTAAGGCATACTGTAGCAGAAGCTCTACTGTCAAAACATTGGAAAATCAATAGAAAAATAAACATGTTGTAGCGGAACTCTGCTCACAACGATGACATAAAAACAATATAGACATATCGCCTGTTATATATAAAGATATCAGATAACGGTAACCTAACCCGAACTTACCGCCTACAAATGTAAACACATTCAAAGGAGGATAAATGGAATACAATAAAACATAACCAAATAAATGAAGTACCGAAGGTTAAATGTCCCCTCTCTGCCAGTAATTGATGCCATACAACATGGAAAGATATGTATGTAAATATGAAGCATCTACCTAGTCATAGCATCTGCATCCTTCTTTCCCCAACTACCTCGACAGGAATTACCCAAAAGATAATGCAGCACTAGGACATCGTACTCCCGATATACACACATAGGGACGAGGTATATCCTCTTACAAGGTTTAATAAAAGTATAGCAGCGATTTCCCCATGCCCAATGCTCCAGCAAAAAGAGGCAACCAAAATACCAGCATGCAAATAGCCAAACAAAATACTCAGCATGTAATACAAAAGAAGCATTGAATTACTCTAATAAATGACATCACAGAGATCATACGCAAGGAGGCACTATCATCTTTGTAGAATCGACAGAGTAGGAATAATACAAGGGAAGCATTGAATTTTTGTACTATTCCACCGTGCATAGACATTACCTTTTAGAAACAACATAAATTTTTTTTTTTCATAAATGATCAAAACAACAACACAGGGTTTTCATGAATGAGTAATTGGGAACAACTACCCTCTAACCAACAAAGACCAAAAAGGAATACCGACACATCTCCTAAATTCATACCTGGAGCGAAATGGACAGTGGCCAAAAACAAATAGACAAGAAGGAAACCGACAGATCCCCCCCTATTAAACATCTATTGCAGCATAAAAGAAAGAACCCAACTCAGCACCGGAATTTCCACCGATCCTGAGATCATAGTGGTTTTCTTTAGAGACTTCACGCCCCCTACCACGGATGCCTTCGCCCACCCATGCGCAGCTACATCAATAACACGAACAGGAAAATGCAGACCCCCTTCCATACCTGCGCGACCATCATAAATACATGCTCACCCCTCCTTTCTTCCCTTAACATACATGAAAGAAGGAATGGCCAAGTGGTGGAGCGTTACTCTTCCAATATCCCGACATAGTGCCTCCTGTAATACTATATATATAAGGTCTTCCGCTTAATTGCATTATTAATTATATCACGGCATTATAACTTATATAACTAACTTAGATTTAACCATCCAAAGTAATAATAATAATAATAATAATAATAATAATAATAAAAATAATAATATTATTATTATTATGCTACGTCCATATTCCTTCATAACATTTACAATATCCATATGGATACCTTTGAAATATACAATTGGCATCAAGTCCATTTTTAAACTCGCTGATAAAAGGAATTATCTCGTCATGGGAATGCTACAATTTAACTATCTTTGACATATATTTGTGTATACATATGAACCACTTATAATTTCATGTTTAAAGAATACAAAATACAAATAAAAGTAATAAACAACCCCTTCTTGGAAAATAAATAATTATTTATTTATCTTTCATCTATATAATATATATATATACACATACACCTTTTTCTAGTAATTATACTTTTCACACAGTGTTCCTAGTTTTACTTATTTGTAACTACTAGTGGCTTATCATGCCTTCTTGAAAATATTAAATAATATTGGACAAAAATAATACTTAACTTATTTTTGGTTTAGAAGCATAATAGCCTCATTCTTGGCCTGCTATGCCGAGGCTCAGATATCCATTGTATCCAAAATAATTTCTTAGTCTTAAGCAACAGTATTTAATACGTAGCAGCAAAGTGCAAACAGATAGGCCATAAGGGTGTATAAATGCATTATGACAAAGAGTAGCAACTTCGGCAACGTTCTCAAAACTAACAGAAAACTTATAAACTTAAGTAGTTAACTTGTCCACCTCACAATCCACCTTTCCTCAAGTGTCTATGACAGTAAGATGACTCATGTCATCAAACTCATGGCTTCCTAGCCATTAAACATCCCCCTAGTGGTTATCATGCCCTTTTTCCACTCTGAGTTGCATTGCCCATGTGATCTAAGTGTTAGGTAGTGAAATTACCAAATTAGATTTGTGTAAATAGTGTACCGGATTCGGGGACATTACATACTCTCCCCTTTGAAAGAACACCATCCTCGGTGTTACTCGCACTACCCCACCTCTTTATCTCCTTGTCCTGCATTTCTGGCACAAACCACAAGTCTTCTTGAGCCATGGAGGATACATGGTTATGCAATAATTTAAAAATATTACAACAAAAGTTCTATAGGGACAACTTCTTTATTTATTTCTGCAATACTTATCTTGTATTTCTCTCCTCACTACATTAATGCCTTTGCAACCTTTGTCCTTGCTGATACCTGGTTTACATCAGTGTCTCGCTTTCAAACCTAAATCTGCATTATGTAGTATTATATATATACGAATTCAGAGTAATCTGCTCCGAATAATAGCCACCTTCCATTTACCATATCATTAATCTTTCACATTGCACCTGCAATGTTTTGTTAGTATCAAACACAACCCTCTATAATGGACAACTTATCAAGGTTCACATCATGTCATTATAGTGATGAAATTTTCATCACGCATAAATATTCCACCTCCTATGTTATGTTATCAAGTGCACTCTTCTGTAATACAAAATTAGTTTGTTAAGGAAGCAATATACATGTAACATAATATTGATCACAAAAGAAATAACATTAAATAAGCAATTGTCCAAAAAGAAAATTATGTATCTTGCAGGATCCTCATCCTGTTCTCTTGTAACCATGTCGCTACTTCCCTTTTGGCTTTATTTTGTAGCCTTACTTTTTAAATCGGTAATAAGATTTTCTTATCCTCCCGCTGTCAACAAGTTAGCTTACACATAGCACACTATGCATTCGTAATCTTTTATCAGTGGCATATCATTTACTACATAAAGCATCATATACAATTGAAGTAATCATATCTACTACTCAGGTAGCTACCATAACCAATTTATTTCTTATTATTTTGGGTGCTTATAACAGTTTTCTTGCAGCAATAAAACAACCACGTATAGCCAATTATATGCATTACAATGGAACAACTCATTTTCTTACCTGTGGCCTTTTCATGCATGTTGCAACATCTTGGTTATACACAATTATGAACCTCACCCAAAAAGGTCCACCAATCTGATACACGATGGTATCATTCCAGAATACCCTCGAGAGTATGTATCACTTCTTTTAGTAGTTCAGCAATATAATTCATATTACTTGCAGTTTTCTCTAACCTGCAACGGTGATTACTCACCAAAATACAAAGATAGCTAGCACCTCCAGTGCTTTCATATTATGATGTACCAATCAACAACTGCCACACCAAGTGACTGCCTCATATCGAATGTGTAAGAAAACAAACTATACATGCATACATATGACTTTTCCAAACATAAGTAATCATTTTCCTTTGCAACATTATGTTGCGGTTTTTTCATGGCAATTAATTTTGAGTTCGATCTTCTTTCTAAGATCTTCTTCGTAATTTCCTAGAGAACAATATTGTTAATACCCATAACATAATATAACACATGCATAATTTCACATAAATAGGAAAATTTTTAAATATATGCACATACCTCGTGTATATCATATGCATAGTAGGAAACACTTCCTAGCGCGCCATCTCGTACTGCATAAAACTTTTTATTCTTCTCGAGAGGCTCTATCTCAAGGTCAACAATAAATTAGTCCATGTGCGTCCTTTTTCCACTCAAGCCTTCTCGCTTGAGTCCTGGAAAATTATTTTTCCCCTCAAGCCTTCTCGCTTGAGTCCTGGAAAATTATTTTTCCCCTCAAGCCCTCTCGCTTGAGTCCAGGAAATCGTTTTCCTCTCAAGCCTTCTCACTTGAGTCCAGGAAAACTTATGATTACAGCAGACAACCCCAACACTTCCTCAGTGTTCCCTGAGTTTCCTGGAGTGGCCAGGGGACTTTTAAGTCTCTGAATCCCGAAATCAGCCTTTACACACCCTCATAGGGTATTGCAGTGCTCCTGCAATTTGGTAGTACTCCTACCTAAACACATCTCGTGTTTCACTGCCTCACAGGGCATTGCATGCAAATGGTAGTGCTCCTACCATAACACTTCTCGTGTCCAATTCCCCCTTCAATAAATTGGTAGTACTGCTACCAAAACACTTCTCGTGTTCAGTTCCTCCTTCAATAAATTGGTAGTACTCCTACCAAAACACTTCTTGTGTTCAATTCCTCCTTCAATAAATTGGTAGTACTCCTATCAGAACACTTCTCGTGTTCAATCCATGTCCGGCTGACTCAAATATATGAAACAAACTTAACTTTCCCTTCTTTGTTCCTTTTCTTTGTTTAGACTTTTATTTAAGTTAGCTTTATTTCATGTTAACTTCATTTTAATTTACAGGGTGCCTCTGCTTATCTTATTAGGGTGATGGTTTTTATTTATTTATTATGTGTAGCTTTTATCTTTTAATTTCTCTTGATGCTCTCAAGATTTTCACTTCTCTGGTCACACTATCTCATGTGCCCACAACACGGTCTCATAATACCGCATTAGTGAACTCTTGGTTCACACTATGGCTCTAATGCCATAATCATGGCCAACCTTCTTTACCAACACAAGCTTTTACATTGCGCCTTGTGCACATGACAAATTATTAAGTTTGAAAACCATATAGAGGTATTCGCTTACAGTGCTTTTTGCAAAATCCTTTTGGTTTTGGCGATCCTCTCGCAATTGATTAGATTGGTTCTAGAACGCCAAGCCCATACTTCATGCAATCAATTCCTCACACACATAAACCATATCGATATATTAGCTATATCCTCATGGATTTCAAGTCTCACTCACAAAAACACAAATATTTCATAACACTTTACATAATCATGGTTCTTTGAAACTTTATTGCATATTTAAATATCTTTCTTACTTCAAAGGGATACAATAATATCAAAGCTTGGTAAGTCACCACAACATGCGACAAAATTTTTATAATCAAAAGATTCACATCTTGATCTTACTCATGGTATGATTCTATCTCTTCATCGAGCCCCTGATTTTTATTTAGACTCTGAGAGTATGCTTACCATACTTTATGCATAAAATGCTTCATGCCCTTTGTCTTGCAACCTGTCTGGCGGATCTTGCAGCCATAAGCTGCAATGTTAGCACATAGCATTGATTGTTCCCTTTTCATTTATGAGGTGTAATAGTTTATTCCCTATGATAAGTTTACAACCTTTCAATAATTTGAATGACAATTCTATCACTACTCTAGTGGTTTTAACTTGCGTCTTGATATTTACAAGACTATTGTAAAACAATTTCTACATATAAACATATCTCTATATATTTATCAAGAGATTCTAGAGAACAGAGTAATACCAGCATATGCCCAATGCTCCAGCAAAAAGAGGCAACCAAAATACCAGCATGCAAATAGCCAAACAAAAGACTCAGCATGTAATACAAAAGAAGCATTGAATTACTCTAATAAATGACATCGCAGAGATCATACGCAAGGAGGCACTATCATCTTTGTACAATCGACAGAGTAGGAATAATACAAGGGAAGCATTGAATTTTTGTACTATTCCACCGCGCATAGACATTACCTTTTAGAAACAACATAATTTTTGTTTTCTTGATAAATGATCAAAACAACAACGCAGGGTTTTCATGAATGAGTAATTGGGAACAGCTACCCTCTTACCAGCAAAGACCAAAAAGGAATACCGACAGATCTCCTAAATTCATACCTGGAGCGAAATGCACAGTGGCCAAAAACAAATAGACAAGAAGGAAACTGATGGATCCCCCCCTATTAAATGTCTATTGCAGCATAAAAGAAAGAACCCAACTCAGCACCGGGAGTTCCACCGATCCTAAGATCATAGTGGTTTTCTTTAGAGACTTCACGCCCCCTACCACGGATGCCTTCGCCCACCCATGCGCACCTACATCAATAACACAAAACGGAAAATGCAGACCCCCTTCCATACCTGTGCGGCCATCATAAATACATGCTCGCCCCTCCTTTCTTCCCTTAACGCACACGAAAGAAGGAATGGCCAAGTGGCGGACCGTTACGCTTCCAATATCCCGACATAGTGCCTCCTGTAATACTATATATATAACGTCTTCCGCTTAATTGCATTAATAATTATATCACAGCATTATAACTTATATAACTAACTTAGATTTAACCATCCAAAGTAATAATAATAATAATAATAATATTATTATTATTATTAGCTAGCGGGGCGTCATAAAATATGAGAGGAAGTTGATTCATTTTAGTCGTTGACACATGTGATGTTCACTCGCGTGCCTCTAAATAATATGGTGAGATGGAACTTACATATTATATGGGCAGTGCAGGTGTTATGCTTCTTACAATCCAGGTATGCACTACTACTACGCAATGAAATGGGGTGATTCCAAGTAAAATCTATAGAAATTTTTAATCCCTCTCAACCCTAGTTAATAGATATGTTAAGAGATTTAAAAAACTACTCTCAACCCTAGTTAATGGATATGTTAAGACATTTAAAAAACTGCTGTGAACGAATGCACATTAAAACAAAATATTATGGCTTACCTTCAGCCAAAAGGCATTCCTTCCCGTCAGGCAATAAACCCTTGTCAATGTGTTCTGAACTATTGAGATTGGCCACACTGTTTCTTCCGCGCAGACTAGGCCTTGGCATTATCGGTTTCACAGACCCTCTTTCTCGACAACCCAGCCATATGGACCGGCCTGGCCTTACAATGACAACAGAAATGAAAAATAGACAATGATAGCTACTGAAATGATCTGATCAGAAAATCAATACAATCTAATTTCCACATCGAGAGGGTTAGAATTTTTATAGGTAGAATGCATTGAGATCAAGTTCCCTCAACTTTTGCCACCTTTTTGCTGCCGAACCTAGAACAAATGGAAATTGGACAGGTAGGCAAATCAGTGTTGATCCAATCTTGACCTGAAGCGTTTGAGGATGTGAAACCGTAAAGGAATTTATGACAGAATGTCGTGCCAACCACGAAAGTTTTGGAATTCATGCACTTTATTCGATTTCAAAATCTCTACATGGCCCCTAACTAACTAAACCCTAGAAAAACCCTTTTGCACTAATTTGCACTCGTCTCTATCCGCATAGTGGGCTGCTGACCAGTAATATCAAACAACTGTGTACATACAGAGCGTTCGTGTTGTTGGGACTCGCAAAGGGGCTGATTTCCACAATGTTGAGTCTTAACGCCCTTGATCACACAACGATGGCAAATGAAATATAAAAATTTTAATAAATGAAAAAAAGGAGGGTTAGTGAAATATAACTAATTTTAATAAATGAGATAAGTAGGTTAGTCAAACATAACTAATTCTAATAAATGAGGAACTGGTCAAAGTGATTAAAGTTACAGCATATGAAGGGATTTACTTTTCATAATATTAAAACAAAACTAATTTTAATAAATGAGGAACTCGTCAAAGTGATTAAAGTTACAGCATATGAAGGATTTACTTTTCATAATATTAAAAAATTAGCATTTTACAATGTTGACCGTAAAAGTATTTCACTTTACATTAATGAGCATAGACCCATCTTAAACTTGTATCTATCAAGCACCGAGAGGGATCCAATTTCTTGAGGTGTATTTCTTTTTTTAAATTTCAACTCAAGAAATTTGATATCTCTTGATTGATAGACCAGGGTTTAAGTTTTAAGTTTTTATTTTATAAATGATCAATATTTTAATTACTTTTCATAATATTTTATTTTATGAGCCAATGTGGACATTTTTAAAATACTTTCATTAACTTTTTATTTTATGAGCCTACATCAATTTTTTAATGGCCGACATAATATAATTTATTACATTTTACTCTTGTAACGTTACAACATCTCCCTCATACTCGTGCGTTACATGCACACACGTTACAACATCTCCCCCATACTCGGCTATAGAGCACCTCGTTCACTCGGTGCAATTAAATTTTATTTTATAAAATTCTTTTTTATGTTTTCAAAAAACAAATTATCAATATTTTTTATTTCAAAATTTTTAAATTTTATACATTTCATTTAGTTAATGGTAAAGAGGTTATGGATGGGACATAAATCCACAATATTGTGGTTTTATTTTTAAAATACGAAAAAAAAAAACATTCAATATGGTTTTTTTTTCAAGTGCTATGTGGCAATTTTTTTTTTAAGTGCTTACCGTCATCATCGACCTTACCGTCAACATAGGAAATCTCATCATCGATACAGGTATCCACATCGATACCGGTATCCAATATATCATACCAGTATCCAAATTGCAACATGATAGAACTCAATACATCTCTATTCAAAATATCTAGTAAAACCGAATCCCCTTACTCAAACCTAGTACCGTCTTTTCCATAACTAAGAATCAATATATATTAATTGCCCTAATTTTTGTGTAGTATAATGCAAGGCATTCGATATATTAATAAGATTTAGTGGTCCCACCCTATTCTCTATATATCCTAAATTTTTTCACAAAATAACATATAATCATGGAGAAATCAACATGAAGCAATATATCTCACTTTCCCAAATAGCTATGTGCAATATAATGCAATGATCTGTGTGTCTTACCATACATTTCAACCAATTGATATGTGTTGTAAACGATGGTTCTACAAGTGTATGATGCATTGCTGAAATACAAGATTTCAAGCGTGGTTAATGCCTAGTTTAACACGCATAGGGATATTTTGAGGATGGAAGAAGTTTAAAATGGAGTCTATATAAACACACATTGCTCCAAATATATTCCATTTCGGGATGTGGGAAGTTCCATAATGTTGTGAAAGAATGCTTAGATTCCATTCATATATTATGATGTGGACACTTGCAACATTACTCATCTAGTAGTTGATGAAAAATCGATGTCTGCAAATCATCACTCCCTATGCCAATAGACAATGAATGCACCAATATTATAATGTATAGAAAATTTTCCCACTCACTCCAAGAATCAATTCATTCCATAATCTTATCCCATTACTTACAAACTGGCTTGAGTCCATGGAATGTTTTGGTATGTAATTCAATAGGCATTAGGCATTGTAAGAAGAACTATGTTTTGGTTTTTGCATCATATACAAATCTTGATAAGTTTTGGTATTGAATAAAAATATATGATTCTTCGTATGATTTCATCATATATTAGCTACACCAAAAATGTATATATCCTTTAATTTTACATATTCTATATTGTACAAATGTTAAATCTATTGATTAATCATAATCTAACAAATACATAAAATGTTTTGTTTTAGTTTATGAAACAAATCTTTGATTATGTTAACAATTATACTAATGTATTCTGTTGTGTTATATTATAGAAATGGATATGGTGCCTGCCATTTGGAGCTCCCTACCAACAGATATACTTGAAATGATATTTCTATGGTTGCCATTATCCACTATTATCCGTTTTAGAATAGTTTGCAAGAAGTGAAGTTGAAGATTATCTTATATCTTATCGTGGAAACAATTTGTAATAAAAGAATTTGGAGTTTTAGTTAACTTTGATTCTGAATGTGAGTGACAATTCCATCCTTGTTACATTAATCAACTAGGAAAGTTATCAACCATATCTATGCCATTTTTTAGTAATAGATATAAAATTGAATTTATATGTATTTCAATTGTTTTGGTTTCCTTAGCAACTAACTTATATAGAAAAAAAACCACTATATTTATCAATCATTTCACAAAGACTTTTACATTTGTAGGGTCCCTCAATCTTGGTAATTCGGGTTTTTTCGCATTCTTAAGAAATGTGCAGCAACAAAAATATGATTGGGTAGTTCTCAAACATGTTTATACGACATTGCAACCAAAATGTTTCATTTATTGCACTCTTCACATATCCTCCATATGGTGATATTTTGACCCCAAAAACTATTGTTTTGCATAATGGAAAAGAATTATTGGGTGCATACTCATGTTATCTCTAGAGAAAACCATATATGTTTACAACATATATATTGGATAGAAATCGCCAAAAATAAATGGATCTTCGATTTTATGCACCAATCACTTACTACAATGTATGTTTGCATAGTGGTTTATTCCAATCAACTTCTTTGTTTTATGAATGAATAAATTCTTAGTCATTATAATTTAGGGATTACATTTTTTCTCATAAAACTCTATTGGCCAAGATCGTCAACAATATAAAAGAAATCTAAATACATGATATGCCATAATACAAATATGACATCACTAACAACACTTTACCAACCATTTACAAATTTCTAATAATAATTTAGCTAGTTAATATTTTTCTCACAAAACTACATCTACATTGACCAGATTACTCTCCAATGTGAAAAAATTCTAAAGGATAAACATGCCCAAATATACAAAGACTACATCTACAATGCTTATAATTAATTAATCACTCCTTTAACAACATCTTAAACAATTTCAAAAGAATTCTTTAGCCATTTGTGGCTTGTAAAGTCACTACGTAAATGTTGTGCGCATTGGAACACTTACTAAAGAAAAAAGCAATGCATCCAAAATCTCTAAAATATCTGCCTATGGAAAACGAGTAGATATATAAGGTGAAAAACGAGTAGATATATAAGGTGGAAAACCAGTAGATATGAAAGTGAAGCACAACATCTTTTTCAACAGGGTGCAACTGATAAATAGAACCTGAATTTCGTTCTCCAATGATAACAACCACGCAATATTTTCAAGCTGATCAAGTTAATGACAAAATACTTTATTGAAATATACAGTGGTATTTTTTGCAAGCATTTTTATTTTGGAAAGACAAAAATGTAAATTTTTTATTCAAAATTTCGAAAGAGAGAAGGAAAGACGAGAGATTGACTTCTATTTCAAAGGCGATCTCAGACGTAGAAAAAACCAATAAAACCTTGTCCTGCAAGGCTCACAAAGATGCCTCCAAATAACATTTTCATCCAACTGACTGAAACAGGCACAAAATCAGCACCCAGAAACTCCAATATTAAAATGTAGCTGGAAAACAACTGAACGCTTCCTTGTTAGATATATACAAATAGGTATATCAAGAAATCAAGTTCTGTTGACATCAACACATCCAGTTGAATCATCTCTGCTAGTGCCACTCTCAGGGAAGCTGAAGCAGCTTATAACATTGCCATCAAGCAATGAGTTACCATCCTGATGACTGGGCACTTAGAAATACCCATCAGTTGTGTTGACGCATCCATGGAATTAGCTCCATTGCCCGGAATAGTCGACTGAGTACAGTTGATGTTCTGAGGGTCTTCTGAGGGGGCTGAACTTGAGAGGCATCCTGATGAGAAGGTGGCATAAGAATTTGGACGTTGTCATCGTGTGGAAGGTGGCTACTATCATGTGGGGGCTTCTTTTCCACCTTCTTCCTCTTTGGAGGTGGCAAGTCATGAGGAAAATTAAGTTTTGCTTTCCCTCCTCTCATCTTCCTAGCTGCTGCATCGAAGGCTCTGGCAGCTTCCTCTCGCGTATCATATGTACCAAGCCATATGTACTTCCCTTTTTCACGATCTCTAATTTCTGCAGCCCATCTGCCTGGTCGGTTCTCTCTGATGCCTCTATATTTGGTCTTTCTTTCCCTACCTCTCGTGCTCTTGACTGCTTCTTTGCGCTGGGAGGGATATGACGCAAGACACCCTTTGAAAAAACAAACGATATGAATCAAAAAGTTACACATCACATTGCTCATGCACATTATAAACGATATGAATCAGAAAGATACTCTGAAAGTGGAATGGAAAGACGAGTTCATAAACAGTACTTAGAATGACAATGAGCAAACTTGAGTGAGCACTCAACTAAAACTCTAAGTTTGCTGGAGAGGTTTAGACCTCTAAAACCTTGGAATCTAACAATGCTCGGGGATATATTCTAATTTCTCCAGAGTAGAGGTGCTTGTGATCATTGAATGGGTGCGAGAGTTTACTCGTACATGGAACTACTATGAAGAGGGCATAAGATGAAAAGCCAGAAATGCAATATCAAATCGTACATCAGGGTGCCATACTGCATGTACAGAGTGATGGTAATTCGGGGAAAAAGGATCCACACGTTCGGAAGAGGCATGGGTGCCTCTCATACACAGTATTACAAGGCCGCAAATTTTCAAACCCTAAACAACTACATTAAGCCCACTTATGAACTAATGGGTGCATTCTTAACTTGTAGCTCGGATACTCTATGGCTGATCGGTGATATTAAATACCTCGACTAGCTCCATTGAATAGGAAGCCAATCTCGCCGGACAAGGTTCTAGCCACTGATTAATACATGAACCGGACGGCAGTAATGGATTAAGGAGTTTATCGGGATAACCCCCGCCCTATCGCAATTCATAAATCTTCTCTCGCAAGAAATCGTGGTGAAGCCGGAGAAGACAAAAATAATATTGACATTGTTATCCATAATATTATATAATAAGTTGATTGTATCGTACTCATCTCTGAAAAACCAACACCACGGAATTACCCTACTATGGAATAATCTTATACCAGTAAGACACCAAGTCATGAGAAAAAAACGATCACATATGGGGTGCTCGCTCTCTTCCCATGAGAAATAAACAATCAGAGTTTAGATGCTCACTACAAAAAAAAAAAAAAATTTATTCTTTTTTGCACATCATGTCATTCTCTTCTGGGGTAGTGACCGTAACAGATGCCCACAGTGATGGTTGTGGGCTGCATTAGCAAGGAATGTCAAAAAGTAATAATAAAATATTGAATGCAAAGGAAACGAACTTCTTCTACATTGAGCTTATCTATTTTTTGAATTACAGTTTCATTTTCAATTACTGAATAAAACTAAAAATATAGAATAAAAATCTCAATAAAACTAAAAACTGAGCTTATTGACGTACTTCATTTTCAATAATTTCTCATTAAGATTTTTATTACTAATGGAACAAAACGTGGGATATTGCCTTTGAAGTCTTATTTTTATTAATGGAACATTGTCTTTGAAAGCGTGGGTTATTGGCTTTGAAGTCTTATTCACAAATTCGATATTAAAAGTGCACTGCATACTTATATGACAACGACCCAAATAGACCATATCCATCACTGTGGAATCCACCCTAATCATTCTGTCGGGGTGATATGCATTTATGCATAGATGGATCGCCATGCTTGTTGGTAGTTCGCCAAATATTGATGTAACTTCTAGCTTCACCGAGAAGCCAAACCGATAGACGTTTCTAGACCTCTCTAATGATGGAGAGAGTTCACAGTGTATATAAATCTATATTTCAGTGAATGGAAGTGATAGAGAGTAGTTCTGGGTATTTTTGGCCTGTTCCTACTCTATCAAGAAGCATCCCATTCTCATTAATATTGAATCGCGTGAGATGCGTTTTCATTAACGTACTCACCTTATTGTCTTTGTTAACATGGAACCATAGGTATTTGTTAACATGGAATCATAGGTACAGTTACTGTGAAAATTTGAATACGTTTTTGTAGGCTTTTGTGAATGGACTTGCTGTACCACACAAATCTTATCGGCCGCTCCTTGACCTATTTGAGCGTTATGAGATCATTTCTAGAGTAAGGTTAAATAATTAGTCATGCTTTATCCGTTCAAAGAAACTACGCCAATAGACAGAACATCAGTGGCCACAAGTGCAAGCGTTAACTATTAGTTGCGGGATTTTAATTCTGTGCCTTACAGGTATTTAACTTTCCATGCAAATTTCAGGTCTTATTAGCTAGCGGGGCGTCATAAAATATGAGAGGAAGTTGATTCATTTTAGTCGTTGACACATGTGATGTTCACTCGCGTGCCTCTAAATAATATGGTGAGATGGAACTTACATATTATATGGGCAGTGCAGGCGTTATGCTTCTTACAATCCAGGTATGCACTACTACTGCGCAATGATATGGAGTGATTCAAAGTAGAATCTGTAGAAATTTTTAATCCCTCTCAACCCTAGTTAGTAGATATGTTAAGACATTTAAAAAACTACTCTCAACCGTAGTTAATAGATATGTTAAGACATTTAAAAAACTGCTGTGAACGAATGCACATTAAAACAAAATATTATGGCTTACCTTCAGCCAAAAGGCATTCCTGCCCGTCAGGCAATAAACCCTTGTCAATGTGTTCTGAACTATTCAGATTGGCCACACTGTTTCTTCCGCGCAGACTCGAACGAGACTCGACCTCGGCATTACCGGTTTCGCAGACCCTCTCCCTCGACAACCCAGCCATACGGACCGGCCTGGCCTTACAATGACAACGGAAATGAAAAATAGACAATGCTAGCTACTGAAATGATCTGATCAGAAAATCAATACAATCTGATTTCCACATCGAGAGGGTTAGAATTTTTATAGGGTAGAATGCATTGAGATCAAGTTCCCTCAACTTTTGCCACCTTTTTGCTGCCGAACCGAGAACGAATGGAAATTGGACAGGTAGGCAAATCGGCGTTGATCCAATCTTGACCTGAAGCGTTTGAGGATGTGAAACCATAAAGGAATTTATGACAGAATGTCGTGCCTGCCACGAAAGTTTTGGAATTCATGCACCTTATTCGATTTCAAAATCTCTACATGGCCCCTAACTAACTAAACCCTAGGAAAACCCTTTTGCACTAATTTGCACTCGTGTCTATCCGCATAGTGGGCTGCTGACCAGTAATATCAAACAACTGTACATACAGAGCGTTCGTGTTGTTGGGACTCACAAAGGGGCCGATTTCCACAATGTTGAGTCTTAACGCCCTTGATCACACAAGGATGGCAAATGAAATATATTAATTTTAATAAATGAAAAAAAGGAGGGGTAGTGAAATATAACTAATTTTAATAAATGACACAAGTAGGTTAGTCAAACATAACTAATTCTAATAAATGAGGAACTGGTCAAAGTGATTAAAGTTACAGCATATGAAGGGATTTACTTTTCATAATATTAAAACATAACTAATTTTAATAAATGAGGAACTCGTCAAAGTGATTAAAGTTACAGCATATGAAGGGATTTACTTTTCATAATATTAAAATATTAGCATTTTACAATGTTGACCATAAAAGTCTTTCACTTTACATTAACCAGCGTAGACCCATCTTAAAATCGTATCTATCAAGCACCGAGAGGGATCCAATTTCTTGAGGTGTATTTCTTTTTTTAAATTTCAACTCAAGAAATTTGATATCTCTTGATTGATAGACACCCGGGTTTAAGTTTTTATTTTATAAACGAATATCAATATTTTAATTACTTTTCATAATATTTTATTTTATGAACCAATGTGGACTTTTTTTAAATACTTTCATTAACTTTTTATTTTATGAGCCTACATCAATTTATTAATGTCCGACATAATATAATTTATTACGTTTTACTCTTGTAACGTTAGAACATCTCCCTCATACTCGTGCGTTATATGCACACACGTTACAACATCTCCCCCATACTGGGCTATAGAGCACCTCGTTTCACTCTGTACAATTAAATTTTATTTTATAAAATTCTTTTTGATGTTTTCAAAAAACAAATTATCAATATTTTTAATTTCAAAATTTTTAAATTTTATTCATTTCATATACTTAATGGTAAAGAGGTTATAGATGGGACATAAATCCACAATATTGTGGTTTTATTTTTAAAATACGAAAAAAAAATAAAAAACATTTAATATGGTTTTTTTTTAAGTGCTATGTGGCAATTTTTGTTCCTTATTATTGATTTTTGTAACTAAAAATCCAAAAAAAAAATTCTATGTTAAACCTAAAACTTAGTATATGTAGATTTTGTGTGTTTGATTTGATATGTTTATCTAATAAAACTGATTAAGTTAGACCGTGGATGAACCCTAACTATGTGAGTGATTGATTTATCCATCTTGTCCACGTGGTGATAGATTTTGCTCTTTCATTTAGTCTGTGTTATTTTCTTTAATGCACACTCACTAGTGATCTTATTTTATTTTGTTGAAGTATTGCTTCTTGTTTATTTTAGTTTATTACAGTCTATAGGCTTGGGATTATCGTTATGTTAACCTAGTTAGACTCTGGTTAGTGGTAGAAGTTTTTATTTTATTAATTGACTTACGCGATTGAAGATCTTGTGTTTGTCTTGTTTTAGTGTGTTTAGATGTTAAAGTGTTGAGATCAAAGCCAACATTAGGAGGCATTTGACGAACTCACAATGGCCTTTCAAGAAAGATATTATATTACTAATGGAATCTCATAGGAATTCTAAAGAGGAAGCTTAGAAATGGTGTACTAAATAGGCCAAAATAAGCCTTTCGAATGATGGCACCCAAGAACATTCAAAGCACAGTAAAGACTAAACGAAACCAAATTTAGGCAGTAGAGAAAGATACAAAGTATCTAAAAATCTAGAGAAGGCCAATGGGAACTCATCACCTAAAATGACTAGGGTGCCACAAGAAAAAACACTAATAATGGCTAGTATGATTGTAGAAAATCAAAATCTAAATGGGTACAATCAAAGAGAGAAAAACTAACTCACAAAAGGAGTCCGTGGGATGAATACACTAGAACCACATAGATTACAAGAAAACACCTTAGTAAGAATGAGATCGATATAGAGACTATTATTATGAAAAGATGAACCAAAGCAAAATAACATTCAATATGATAATTCAATTTCACAATAATAGAATACACAGGATCATTGAAAGAACAACAAGCACAACATAAACACAAGAGACATAATTTATCCTGGGAAACCTACATGGGGTAGAAAACCTAGTAGAGCTTCCTCAATATAGATGATCAACAAGTACAAAGATGTAATCCCCAAACAAGAGCTCCTTCTCCTCCATTCCATATCTCTCTCTCTCTGCTATGCGAGTTTCACAAGTGAGTGAATGAATAAGTGAGTGTGTTAAATGAGGATCGCGCATCCTCTATTTATACTTTATCTCTCACTAAACGAAATACCTAACTAGGTTGGCCCCAACAGATATAACCTAGTGCTCACTCGGCAACCCCACTAGGGGACTTAAACACCCCATTACAGTTGACTCTGGGCCGACCCCACTAGGGAAGTCTAATAACCAAAGTTACCACATTCCGATGGAGGAATAAACATCTCCGGATATAATAATAATGTCCCGACAGAGAAATGAAACATCTCCGGATAAGAAGGTACAAATAGAATATTAAGTTAGAAGTTACAATATTTTAACATTCCCCTTTAACGAGAAGGATATTCTAATAACATCTGCAGGAGAAAGTAGTCATCAGCAACATGATACATGATACATCTATAAATCATTGGAAGCTTTCTTCAATCATCATCAACAACTCATACAGTTACTGGAACATCTTCAAGATATTCAATACTGGAACATCAACATATTCAGTTCTTAGTCTTCATCTTCTGCAACATTCGAACAACTACAACAACATCATTGTCTGGATCTCCCGATCAACAACATCCTCTGGATCTCTCAATCAACAAACTCATCGTCTGGATCTCCCGATAACCAGTATCATCTAGATCTCTTGATCAACAACCACATCGTCTGGATCTCCCAATCAAGGGCCTCATTGTCTCGACCTCCCGATCAACAACATAATATGGATCTCTCGATCAATAGCCTCATCGTTTGTATCTCTCGATCAACAACCTCATCATGTGGATCTCCCAATCAACATCATCATCTAGATCTCCCAATCAACATCATCATCTGGATCTCTCGATAAACAGCCTCATAGTATCATACCCTACAACACACATGATCTATTTACGGGATGATCAATCCCTATCCATTTAAGACACCATATCATGTCTAGGGACGATGCAGTCCACTCGTCAATTTAGACAAAGTCTAGGGACCACTTCTAAGAGACATCTGTCTACGGATCAATTTAGGGACCGAAGTCTGGGGATGATACAATTCCTCTCATCTACTAAGGACGATTTGTCGGAGATATCTGTCTACGGATCAATTCAGGGACCGAAGTTCAGGGATGATACAATCCCTCACCTCTACTAGGGACCACTTCTCAGAGACATCTGTCTACGGATCAATTTAGGGACCAAAGTATGGGGATGATACAATCCCTCTCGTCCACTAGGGACAACGTCTCGGAGACATCTGTCTACGGATCAATCCAGGGATCGAAGTCTGGGAATGATAAAATCACTCTCATCCACTAGGGACCCCTTCTCAGAGACATATGTCAACGGATGAATTCAGAGACTGAATTCCAGGGATGATACAATCCCTCTCGTCCACTAGGGACCACTTCTTGGACACATCTGTCTACGGATCAATTCATGGACCGAATTCCAAGGATGAAACAATCCACTCATCGAGTTAGACAAAGTCTAAGGACCACACATTGACCTCATCGTCGGAACAGGTAGCCTCATCATCGACCTCATCGTCGGAACATGTAACCTCATCATCGATACAAGTATCCTCATCATTGATACAAGTATCCATATCATCAATACATGTATCCTTACCATTGATACAAGTATCCTCATCATCGATACAAGTATCCATATCATCAATACATGTATCCTTACAATCGATACAAGTATCCTCATCATCGAATCAAGTAACCTCATCATGAGTGCAAGTATCCTTATCATCAATACAAGTATCCTCATTATCGACCTTACCATCAACATAGGAAATCTCATCATCGATACAGGTATCCACATCGATACCGGTATCCAATATATCATACCAGTATCACCATTGCAACATGATAGAACTCAATACATCTCTATTCAAAATATCTAGTAAAACTTAATCCCCTTACTCAAACCTAGTACCGTCTTTTCCATAACTAAGAAGCAATATATCTTAATTGCCCTAATTTTTGTG
This sequence comes from Larix kaempferi, assembly GCA_027924585.1. Taxonomy (NCBI): domain Eukaryota; kingdom Viridiplantae; phylum Streptophyta; class Pinopsida; order Pinales; family Pinaceae; genus Larix; species Larix kaempferi. The sequence continues at coordinate 2,356,781 of BSBM01000721.1, read as the reverse complement.
TAGTATAATGCAAGGCATTCGATATATTAATAAGGTTTACTGGTCCGTCCCTATTCTCTATATATCCTAAATTTTTTCACAAAATAACATATAATCATGGAGAAATCAACATGAAGCAATATATCTCACTTTCCCAAATAGCTATGTGCAATATAATGCAATGAAATGTATCTATTAATAAATTGAGTGGAACCTAATCCCCTTGGTGCAACCTTGTGCCATCCTTTCCATTATTATCATGCAATATATTTCACTTGCCCCAATTTTTATATGGGACATAATGAAATGCATTGAATCTACTAAGAATATTTATAGGAATGGAAGTTATCTGCAATACAATGCAACAAAATGGATCTAGTACTAATATTCAATAGAATTTGCAAGGCCAAGGACATAAATTGAAACTCAAATGAATTTTTAATATCCCCGAGATCGAACAAGAAAGCTCCACGAAAAATTGGATGGCTACTAACCTTGAGATCAAATGAAAAAGTACTACAAATACTACACCAAACACCATCGAAAATTGATTTTAGTGGTGGATATGGAAATGGAATAAGAAAACAATCCAAAGAATATGACAAACATGTAGTGGTGGAAATGAGAAAGCATATACATTCCTAAAACTTATGAAAAATGCAAATTCTATACCCATACACAAGTAAATAAAACCAATACTTTCACACTAGGAAGTTAGAATGAACAAAATAATTGTTTTAACTCATAGATTCATATTATATAGAAACATAATATTAAGGACATAAGTGATCAAACTAGTAATAAAAACTTGTGATGTGCCTTCTTGTAATTAATGAATCATTTTTTCTTTCCACTTGATAGAGTTCAAGGTCAAGCATAACTCTATGCTATGTTTAGTAGGTATATACAAAACTAGGTGCCTGCAATCTTATTCTCCGTTTGGGAGGTTAACAGTAATCGCTTATAAATGTTTAGTCATTATAAATGATTAAGGGACATGTGCTAAATCAATTGGTGAGTCCCTCATTGCACAACCATTATTGGATGTTAGGTTGACAAAGGACATGTCACTGACCTCAAAAAACAAATCCCCAATTACAAGTGCAACTCCTATGATTATAAATTGTTTTCATTTCATTAATTCTATATGTTATGCAACTTGCATTTTGTAATTTTTCATAGTTTAATTATTATTGATATATTGGGGGTTTTCCACAAATATTTGCTTTACATTTGAAGAAAAATGAACATGTAAACATTTAAACACTATCCAGCTGTTTGCGTCAAACACCTTATTGATGAACCAAGATTTAGATGGCGATTTCAAATCAATTTTCTCCACCATAGAAGAGGAAAGCTTTCAAATCGTGAACTTCAAGAAGAAATAAGAAACAAATTTTAAATCACTGATACATACAAAATATTTATCTATGGTTTTCGTACATATAGGAAAATGTGATTGGGTTTTGTCATGATTTATGACAATTTGGAGGATGCAATAAAGTATGAGCCTAAATATAGGTTGATAAAAAATGCAATTCATGATCTTCGTAATAATACCATAAGAAGTAGTGAAAAAAGAGCAGAGAAAATACCACGCATTATGCCAACAAAAAAATAAAGCACTTTAGACCCCCACTTTATTTCTTATGCCAATGAAAAAGAAGAGTTTAATACTACAATTTCTTCCTCCTCGTAACTTTGTATTGATTTCACAGTTTTTTATCATCCAATTATATACATGTGTTAAACATATTTTATGAGTTGTAATCCATTTTTTAATTGTACTTCAGTTATAAATAACTAATAGCATTTTTTATGTTGATTTAAATTGTTTATTGTACAAAAGTGTTTTAATTTTCTTCAAAATTATGTATTTTAATGGTTTTTTAGTTAATTGGAAATGGATCCCAAACTTTGGAATTTATTGCGAATTTAGATTCTAGAAACTATCCTTCTATGGGTGTCTTTTTCAACATTGATTCGGTTTCGATCAATTTCTAAACATTGTGATGGACTGTTGTGGATACCAACTTTTAATAATGCTCGACAAAAAAATCACATAACAAAAACTTGGTTTTTAGTTGGACTTGGTTTTTAGTTGAACTATGGGGACAATATCAAAATCATATCCTATATAAATTTATCAATCATATAGGACATACATCTATCTTGCATGTCCCTTGTGAAGAATATATATAAACAATTGAATGTACACTTGTTTCAATCATTTTGCTATGAAAATACTGTCCATTATGAGGGCAGAAGGTCTATTACATTGTGAATCCATTCATAAAACATTTTTCATGTATAGGCATCATTGAAATAGGAGTTCGTGGTTTCTTTTAACTCATAGGAAACACCGGTCGATAGAAGCATGGATGGATACTTGTACGTCATCAACATATTGAAGATGGTTCAATTTTGTTATCTATAATATCAAAAGGTTTTGGAGAGAAACCATTGGTGCTAATGGTGAACCTACACCTCCAGAGGATGCAACATTTTACAAAGGTAAAATATATTGGTTACATATATAAACAATTTCTGAGGAAGATGTCATATCTCGGTACAAAATGTACTGATTGGATATTACATTGAATAAATGTGTTTTCCATTCAATTCCCTCGACATTTTACAAAGGTAAAATATATTGGTTACATATAAAAACAATTTCTAAGGAAGATGCCATATCTCGGTACAAAATGTACTCATTGGATATTGCATTGAATAAATGGGTTTTCCATTCAATTCACATAGGATGTATCAAACGATCTGTGTGTCTTACCATACATTTCAACCAATTGATATGTGTTGTAAATGATGGTTCTACAAGTGTATGATGCATTGCTGAAATACAAGATTTGAAGCATGGTTAATGCCTAGTTTAACACGCATAGGGATATTTTGAGGATGGAAAAAGTTTAAAATGGAGTCTATATAAACACACATTGCTCCAAATATATTCCATTTCGGGATGTGGGAAGTTCCATAATGTTGTGAAAGAATGCTTAGATTCCATTCATATATTCTGATGTGGACACTTGCAACATTACTCATCTAGTAGTTGATGAAAAATCGATGTCTGCAAATCATCACTCCCTATGCCAATAGACAATCAATGCACCAATATTATAATGTATAGAAAATTTTCCCACTCACTCCAAGAATCAATTCATTCCATAATATTATCCCATTACTTACAAACTGGCTTGAGTCCATGGAATGTTTTGGTATGTAATTCAATAGGCATTAGGCATTGTAAGAAGAACTATGTTTTGGTTTTTGCATCATAAACAAATTTCGATAACTTTTGGCATTGAATAAAAATATATAATTCTTTGTATGATTTCATCATATATTATGTAACATACCCAATATCGACCATGGAGTATGGGGTTAAATGTTTTGTTTTGTTTTGTTTTTGTTTTCGTTTTTATTTCTTCTATTTCGAACATCTTGCGACACATCAAGAAGGTGTATTCAACATTAATAAATGAGTAAAGACAACCTCTAATAACAGTTAAATCGTTCAAGGAATGTTTTAAGATATAATTCCACATTACATTACAAATTACAAGTTTCGTGTTACCGAGATATGAATAGGAACATATGGTTCACCTTAATCTTTTCAATAACATGACTTTGTACAATAAACATATCAAGTCTACTTATCTGATCACTTGGCTCTTTAGGGACGCACCAACATGAGCTCTCTTTCAATTTGCTTGCATGCTCAATCCGCCATGACCGGATACCTGGGCTAATACTTGCTTGACAAGGTGCGTCAGTAACATTATGCTCAGGTGTAAAATAAACAACAATATACAAATGCACTTCATTCAGGATATATAAAAGCATCGTTAAATAACATGCATTAGCTAAAAATATATTAAGGGCAAATTCTTGGGAAGCTGCAACTTTCCACCCAACCTTAGGTACTTCGATGGCTTCTACTTAGTCCATCCGAAGACCACCCCCGAGCTGAGCATGGTGAACCACTAGGTTGATGATAACTTTGTTATTTCAGCATAGTTTCATAATTAATTATTCATTTGCTGGATGATCGAGCTACCTCGGTAAGCTTTCTCTTGCCCATTATACTAACATCAAAAGTAGATGCGGTTTCATTTTACTCTTTTCAATTAAGAAGGCATTTTCCATCATGAACTTCATGTGCTCATTAATTTGTGTCCAGGAAACAGTATAAATTATCATTCAGCAGTTATATAAGAAAAATAGAATCCCTATAGCTAATAGTATGTTAGCATGTTCCTGCTAACAATTCCCCAACTTGATCGAAATATCACGAAGCTCAGTTAACCTATGTATGCCAACTATTATATCAGTATAATTAACCTACAATGAATATCACATTAGCAGCTAACAACATATCAGAATTAATGAGTAAATTAAGGCATACTGTAGCAGAAGCTCTACTGTCAAAACATTGGAAAATCAATAGAAAAATAAACATGTTGTAGCGGAACTCTGCTCACAACGATGACATAAAAACAATATAGACATATCGCCTGTTATATATAAAGATATCAGATAACGGTAACCTAACCCGAACTTACCGCCTACAAATGTAAACACATTCAAAGGAGGATAAATGGAATACAATAAAACATAACCAAATAAATGAAGTACCGAAGGTTAAATGTCCCCTCTCTGCCAGTAATTGATGCCATACAACATGGAAAGATATGTATGTAAATATGAAGCATCTACCTAGTCATAGCATCTGCATCCTTCTTTCCCCAACTACCTCGACAGGAATTACCCAAAAGATAATGCAGCACTAGGACATCGTACTCCCGATATACACACATAGGGACGAGGTATATCCTCTTACAAGGTTTAATAAAAGTATAGCAGCGATTTCCCCATGCCCAATGCTCCAGCAAAAAGAGGCAACCAAAATACCAGCATGCAAATAGCCAAACAAAATACTCAGCATGTAATACAAAAGAAGCATTGAATTACTCTAATAAATGACATCGCAGAGATCATACGCAAGGAGGCACTATCATCTTTGTAGAATCGACAGAGTAGGAATAATACAAGGGAAGCATTGAATTTTTGTACTATTCCACCGTGCATAGACATTACCTTTTAGAAACAACATAAATTTTTTTTTTTCATAAATGATCAAAACAACAACACAGGGTTTTCATGAATGAGTAATTGGGAACAACTACCCTCTAACCAACAAAGACCAAAAAGGAATACCGACACATCTCCTAAATTCATACCTGGAGCGAAATGGACGGTGGCCAAAAACAAATAGACAAGAAGGAAACCGACAGATCCCCCCCTATTAAACATCTATTGCAGCATAAAAGAAAGAACCCAACTCAGCACCGGAATTTCCACCGATCCTGAGATCATAGTGGTTTTCTTTAGAGACTTCACGCCCCCTACCACGGATGCCTTCGCCCACCCATGCGCAGCTACATCAATAACACGAACAGGAAAATGCAGACCCCCTTCCATACCTGCGCGACCATCATAAATACATGCTCACCCCTCCTTTCTTCCCTTAACATACATGAAAGAAGGAATGGCCAAGTGGTGGAGCGTTACTCTTCCAATATCCCGACATAGTGCCTCCTGTAATACTATATATATAAGGTCTTCCGCTTAATTGCATTATTAATTACATCACGGCATTATAACTTATATAACTAACTTAGATTTAACCATCCAAAGTAATAATAATAATAATAAAAATAATAAAAATAATAATATTATTATTATTATGCTACGTCCATATTCCTTCATAACATTTACAATATCCATATGGATACCTTTGAAATATACAATTGGCATCAAGTCCATTTTTAAACTCGCTGATAAAAGGAATTATCTCGTCACGGGAATGCTACAATTTAACTATCTTTGACATATATTTGTGTATACATATGAACCACTTATAATTTCATGTTTAAAGAATACAAAATACAAATAAAAGTAATAAACAACCCCTTCTTGGAAAATAAATAATTATTTATTTATCTTTCATCTATATAATATATATATATACACATACACCTTTTTCTAGTAATTATACTTTTCACACAGTGTTCCTAGTTTTACTTATTTGTAACTACTAGTGGCTTATCATGCCTTCTTGAAAATATTAAATAATATTGGACAAAAATAATACTTAACTTATTTATGGTTTAGAAGCATAATAGCCTCATTCTTGGCCTGCTATGCCGAGGCTCAGATATCCATTGTATCCAAAATAATTTCTTAGTCTTAAGCAACAGTATTTAATACGTAGCAGCAAAGTGCAAACAGATAGGCCATAAGGGTGTATAAATGCATTATGACAAAGAGTAGCAACTTCGGCAACGTTCTCAAAACTAACAGAAAACTTATAAACTTAAGTAGTTAACTTGTCCACCTCACAATCCACCTTTCCTCAAGTGTCTATGACAGTAAGATGACTCATGTCATCAAACTCATGGCTTCCTAGCCATTAAACATCCCCCTAGTGGTTATCATGCCCTTTTTCCACTCTGAGTTGCATTGCCCATGTGATCTAAGTGTTAGGTAGTGAAATTACCAAATTAGATTTGTGTAAATAGTGTACCGGATTCGGGGACATTACATACTCTCCCCTTTGAAAGAACACCATCCTCGGTGTTACTCGCACTACCCCACCTCTTTATCTCCTTGTCCTGCATTTCTGGCACAAACCACAAGTCTTCTTGAGCCATGGAGGATACATGGTTATGCAATAATTTAAAAATATTACAACAAAAGTTCTATAGGGACAACTTCTTTATTTATTTCTGCAATACTTATCTTGTATTTCTCTCCTCACTACATTAATGCCTTTGCAACCTTTGTCCTTGCTGATACCTGGTTTACATCAGTGTCTCGCTTTCAAACCTAAATCTGCATTATGTAGTATTATATATATACGAATTCAGAGTAATCTGCTCCGAATAATAGCCACCTTCCATTTACCATATCATTAATCTTTCACATTGCACCTGCAATGTTTTGTTAGTATCAAACACAACCCTCTATAATGGACAACTTATCAAGGTTCACATCATGTCATTATAGTGATGAAATTTTCATCACGCATAAATATTCCACCTCCTATGTTATGTTATCAAGTGCACTCTTCTGTAATACAAAATTAGTTTGTTAAGGAAGCAATATACATGTAACATAATATTGATCACAAAAGAAATAACATTAAATAAGCAATTGTCCAAAAAGAAAATTATGTATCTTGCAGGATCCTCATCCTGTTCTCTTGTAACCATGTCGCTACTTCCCTTTTGGCTTTATTTTGTAGCCTTACTTTTTAAATCGGTAATAAGATTTTCTTATCCTCCCGCTGTCAACAAGTTAGCTTACACATAGCACACTATGCATTCGTAATCTTTTATCAGTGGCATATCATTTACTACATAAAGCATCATATACAATTGAAGTAATCATATCTACTACTCAGGTAGCTACCATAACCAATTTATTTCTTATTATTTTGGGTGCTTATAACAGTTTTCTTGCAGCAATAAAACAACCACGTATAGCCAATTATATGCATTACAATGGAACAACTCATTTTCTTACCTGTGGCCTTTTCATGCATGTTGCAACATCTTGGTTATACACAATTATGAACCTCACCCAAAAAGGTCCACCAATCTGATACACGATGGTATCATTCCAGAATACCCTCGAGAGTATGTATCACTTCTTTTAGTAGTTCAGCAATATAATTCATATTACTTGCAGTTTTCTCTAACCTGCAACGGTGATTACTCACCAAAATACAAAGATAGCTAGCACCTCCAGTGCTTTCATATTATGATGTACCAATCAACAACTGCCACACCAAGTGACTGCCTCATATCGAATGTGTAAGAAAACAAACTATACATGCATACATATGACTTTTCCAAACATAAGTAATCATTTTCCTTTGCAACATTATGTTGCGGTTTTTTCATGGCAATTAATTTTGAGTTCGATCTTCTTTCTAAGATCTTCTTCGTAATTTCCTAGAGAACAATATTGTTAATACCCATAACATAATATAACACATGCATAATTTCACATAAATAGGAAAATTTTTAAATATATGCACATACCTCGTGTATATCATATGCATAGTAGGAAACACTTCCTAGCGCGCCATCTCGTACTGCATAAAAATTTTTATTCTTCTCGAGAGGCTCTATCTCAAGGTCAACAATAAATTAGTCCATGTGCGTCCTTTTTCCACTCAAGCCTTCTCGCTTGAGTCCTGGAAAATTATTTTTCCCCTCAAGCCTTCTCGCTTGAGTCCTGGAAAATTATTTTTCCCCTCAAGCCCTCTCGCTTGAGTCTAGGAAATCGTTTTCCTCTCAAGCCTTCTCACTTGAGTCCAGGAAAACTTATGATTACAGCAGACAACCCCAACACTTCCTCAGTGTTCCCTGAGTTTCCTGGAGTGGCCAGGGGACTTTTAAGTCTCTGAATCCCGAAATCAGCCTTTACACACCCTCATAGGGTATTGCAGTGCTCCTGCAATTTGGTAGTACTCCTACCTAAACACATCTCGTGTTTCACTGCCTCACAGGGCATTGCATGCAAATGGTAGTGCTCCTACCATAACACTTCTCGTGTCCAATTCCCCCTTCAATAAATTGGTAGTACTGCTACCAAAACACTTCTCGTGTTCAGTTCCTCCTTCAATAAATTGGTAGTACTCCTACCAAAACACTTCTTGTGTTCAATTCCTCCTTCAATAAATTGGTAGTACTCCTATCAGAACACTTCTCGTGTTCAATCCATGTCCGGCTGACTCAAATATATGAAACAAACTTAACTTTCCCTTCTTTGTTCCTTTTCTTTGTTTAGACTTTTATTTAAGTTAGCTTTATTTCATGTTAACTTCATTTTAATTTACAGGGTGCCTCTGCTTATCTTATTAGGGTGATGGTTTTTATTTATTTATTATGTGTAGCTTTTATCTTTTAATTTCTCTTGATGCTCTCAAGATTTTCACTTCTCTGGTCACACTATCTCATGTGCCCACAACACGGTCTCATAATACCGCATTAGTGAACTCTTGGTTCACACTATGGCTCTAATGCCATAATCATGGCCAACCTGCTTTACCAACACAAGCTTTTACATTGCGCCTTGTGCACATGACAAATTATTAAGTTTGAAAACCATATAGAGGTATTCGCTTACAGTGCTTTTTGCAAAATCCTTTTGGTTTTGGCGATCCTCTCGCAATTGATTAGCTTGGTTCTAGAACGCCAAGCCCATACTTCATGCAATCAATTCCTCACACACATAAACCATATCGATATATTAGCTATATCCTCATGGATTTCAAGTCTCACTCACAAAAACACAAATATTTCATAACACTTTACATAATCATGGTTCTTTGAAACTTTATTGCATATTTAAATATCTTTCTTACTTCAAAGGGATACAATAATATCAAAGCTTGGTAAGTCACCACAACATGCGACAAAATTTTTATAATCAAAAGATTCACATCTTGATCTTACTCATGGTGTGATTCTATCTCTTCATGAGCCCCTGATTTTTATTTAGACTCTTACAGTATGCTTACCATACTTTATGCATAAAATGCTTCATGCCCTTTGTCTTGCAACCTGTCTGGCGGATCTTGCAGCCATAAGCTGCAATGTTAGCACATAGCATTGATTGTTCCCTTTTCATTTATGAGGTGTAATAGTTTATTCCCTATGATAAGTTTACAACCTTTCAATAATTTGAATGACAATTCTATCACTACTCTAGTGGTTTTAACTTGCGTCTTGATATTTACAAGACTATTGTAAAACAATTTCTACATATAAACATATCTCTATATATTTATCAAGAGATTCTAGAGAACAGAGTAATACCAGCATATGCCCAATGCTCCAGCAAAAAGAGGCAACCAAAATACCAGCATGCAAATAGCCAAACAAAAGACTCAGCATGTAATACAAAAGAAGCATTGAATTACTCTAATAAATGACATCGCAGAGATCATACGCAAGGAGGCACTATCATCTTTGTACAATCGACAGAGTAGGAATAATACAAGGGAAGCATTGAATTTTTGTACTATTCCACCGCGCATAGACATTACCTTTTAGAAACAACATAATTTTTGTTTTCTTGATAAATGATCAAAACAACAACGCAGGGTTTTCATGAATGAGTAATTGGGAACAGCTACCCTCTTACCAGCAAAGACCAAAAAGGAATACCGACAGATCTCCTAAATTCATACCTGGAGCGAAATGCACAGTGGCCAAAAACAAATAGACAAGAAGGAAACTGATGGATCCCCCCCTATTAAATGTCTATTGCAGCATAAAAGAAAGAACCCAACTCAGCACCGGGAGTTCCACCGATCCTAAGATCATAGTGGTTTTCTTTAGAGACTTCACGCCCCCTACCACGGATGCCTTCGCCCACCCATGCGCACCTACATCAATAACACAAAACGGAAAATGCAGACCCCCTTCCATACCTGTGCGGCCATCATAAATACATGCTCGCCCCTCCTTTCTTCCCTTAACGCACACGAAAGAAGGAATGGCCAAGTGGCGGAGCGTTACGCTTCCAATATCCCGACATAGTGCCTCCTGTAATACTATATATATAACGTCTTCCGCTTAATTGCATTAATAATTATATCACAGCATTATAACTTATATAACTAACTTAGATTTAACCATCCAAAGTAATAATAATAATAATATTATTATTATTATTATTATTAGCTAGCGGGGCGTCATAAAATATGAGAGGAAGTTGATTCATTTTAGTCGTTGACACATGTGATGTTCACTCGCGTGCCTCTAAATAATATGGTGAGATGGAACTTACATATTATATGGGCAGTGCAGGTGTTATGCTTCTTACAATCCAGGTATGCACTACTACTACGCAATGAAATGGGGTGATTCCAAGTAAAATCTATAGAAATTTTTAATCCCTCTCAACCCTAGTTAATAGATATGTTAAGAGATTTAAAAAACTACTCTCAACCCTAGTTAATAGATATGTTAAGACATTTAAAAAACTGTTGTGAACGAATGCACATTAAAACAAAATATTATGGCTTACCTTCAGCCAAAAGGCATTCCTGCCCGTGAGGCAATAAACCCTTGTCAATGTGTTCTGAACTATTGAGATTGGCCACACTGTTTCTTCCGCGCAGACTAGGCCTTGGCATTATCGGTTTCACAGACCCTCTTTCTCGACAACCCAGCCATATGGACCGGCCTGGCCTTACAATGACAACAGAAATGAAAAATAGACAATGATAGCTACTGAAATGATCTGATCAGAAAATCAATACAATCTGATTTCCACATCGAGAGGGTTAGAATTTTTATAGGTAGAATGCATTGAGATCAAGTTCCCTCAACTTTTGCCACCTTTTTGCTGCCGAACCTAGAACAAATGGAAATTGGACAGGTAGGCAAATCAGTGTTGATCCAATCTTGACCTGAAGCGTTTGAGGATGTGAAACCGTAAAGGAATTTATGACAGAATGTCGTGCCAACCACGAAAGTTTTGGAATTCATGCACTTTATTCGATTTCAAAATCTCTACATGGCCCCTAACTAACTAAACCCTAGAAAAACCCTTTTGCACTAATTTGCACTCGTCTCTATCCGCATAGTGGGCTGCTGACCAGTAATATCAAACAACTGTGTACATACAGAGCGTTCGTGTTGTTGGGACTCGCAAAGGGGCTGATTTCCACAATGTTGAGTCTTAACGCCCTTGATCACACAACGATGGCAAATGAAATATAAAAATTTTAATAAATGAAAAAAAGGAGGGTTAGTGAAATATAACTAATTTTAATAAATGAGATAAGTAGGTTAGTCAAACATAACTAATTCTAATAAATGAGGAACTGGTCAAAGTGATTAAAGTTACAGCATATGAAGGGATTTACTTTTCATAATATTAAAACAAAACTAATTTTAATAAATGAGGAACTGGTCAAAGTGATTAAAGTTACAGCATATGAAGGATTTACTTTTCATAATATTAAAAAATTAGCATTTTACAATGTTGACCGTAAAAGTATTTCACTTTACATTAATGAGCATAGACCCATCTTAAACTTGTATCTATCAAGCACCGAGAGGGATCCAATTTCTTGAGGTGTATTTCTTTTTTTAAATTTCAACTCAAGAAATTTGATATCTCTTGATTGATAGACCAGGGTTTAAGTTTTAAGTTTTTATTTTATAAATGATCAATATTTTAATTACTTTTCATAATATTTTATTTTATGAGCCAATGTGGACATTTTTAAAATACTTTCATTAACTTTTTATTTTATGAGCCTACATCAATTTTTTAATGGCCGACATAATATAATTTATTACATTTTACTCTTGTAACGTTACAACATCTCCCTCATACTCGTGCGTTACATGCACACACGTTACAACATCTCCCCCATACTGGGCTATAGAGCACCTCGTTCACTCGGTGCAATTAAATTTTATTTTATAAAATTCTTTTTTATGTTTTCAAAAAACAAATTATCAATATTTTTTATTTCAAAATTTTTAAATTTTATACATTTCATTTAGTTAATGGTAAAGAGGTTATGGATGCTACATAAATCCACAATATTGTGGTTTTATTTTTAAAATACGAAAAAAAAAAACATTCAATATGGTTTTTTTTTTAAGTGCTATGTGGCAATTTTTTTTTTAAGTGCTTACCGTCATCATCGACCTTACCGTCAACATAGGAAATCTCATCATCGATACAGGTATCCACATCGATACCGGTATCCAATATATCATACCAGTATCCAAATTGCAACATGATAGAACTCAATACATCTCTATTCAAAATATCTAGTAAAACCGAATCCCCTTACTCAAACCTAGTACCGTCTTTTCCATAACTAAGAATCAATATATCTTAATTGCCCTAATTTTTGTGTAGTATAATGCAAGGCATTCGATATATTAATAAGATTTAGTGGTCCCACCCTATTCTCTATATATCCTAAATTTTTTCACAAAATAACATATAATCATGGAGAAATCAACATGAAGCAATATATCTCACTTTCCCAAATAGCTATGTGCAATATAATGCAATGATCTGTGTGTCTTACCATACATTTCAACCAATTGATATGTGTTGTAAACGATGGTTCTACAAGTGTATGATGCATTGCTGAAATACAAGATTTCAAGCGTGGTTAATGCCTAGTTTAACACGCATAGGGATATTTTGAGGATGGAAGAAGTTTAAAATGGAGTCTATATAAACACACATTGCTCCAAATATATTCCATTTCGGGATGTGGGAAGTTCCATAATGTTGTGAAAGAATGCTTAGATTCCATTCATATATTATGATGTGGACACTTGCAACATTACTCATCTAGTAGTTGATGAAAAATCGATGTCTGCAAATCATCACTCCCTATGCCAATAGACAATGAATGCACCAATATTATAATGTATAGAAAATTTTCCCACTCACTCCAAGAATCAATTCATTCCATAATCTTATCCCATTACTTACAAACTGGCTTGAGTCCATGGAATGTTTTGGTATGTAATTCAATAGGCATTAGGCATTGTAAGAAGAACTATGTTTTGGTTTTTGCATCATATACAAATCTTGATAAGTTTTGGTATTGAATAAAAATATATGATTCTTCGTATGATTTCATCATATATTAGCTACACCAAAAATGTATATATCCTTTAATTTTACATATTCTATATTGTACAAATGTTAAATCTATTGATTAATCATAATCTAACAAATACATAAAATGTTTTGTTTTAGTTTATGAAACAAATCTTTGATTATGTTAACAATTATACTAATGTATTCTGTTGTGTTATATTATAGAAATGGATATGGTGCCTGCCATTTGGAGCTCCCTACCAACAGATATACTTGAAATGATATTTCTATGGTTGCCATTATCCACTATTATCCGTTTTAGAATAGTTTGCAAGAAGTGAAGTTGAAGATTATCTTATATCTTATCGTGGAAACAATTTGTAATAAAAGAATTTGGAGTTTTAGTTAACTTTGATTCTGAATGTGAGTGACAATTCCATCCTTGTTACATTAATCAACTAGGAAAGTTATCAACCATATCTATGCCATTTTTTAGTAATAGATATAAAATTGAATTTATATGTATTTCAATTGTTTTGGTTTCCTTACCAACTAACTTATATAGAAAAAAAACCACTATATTTATCAATCATTTCACAAAGACTTTTACATTTGTAGGGTCCCTCAATCTTGGTAATTCGGGTTTTTTCGCATTCTTAAGAAATGTGCAGCAACAAAAATATGATTGGGTAGTTCTCAAACATGTTTATACGACATTGCAACCAAAATGTTTCATTTATTGCACTCTTCACATATCCTCCATATGGTGATATTTTGACCCCAAAAACTATTGTTTTGCATAATGGAAAAGAATTATTGGGTGCATACTCATGTTATCTCTAGAGAAAACCATATATGTTTACAACATATATATTGGATAGAAATCGCCAAAAATAAATGGATCTTCGATTTTATGCACCAATCACTTACTACAATGTATGTTTGCATAGTGGTTTATTCCAATCAACTTCTTTGTTTTATGAATGAATAAATTCTTAGTCATTATAATTTAGGGATTACATTTTTTCTCATAAAACTCTATTGGCCAAGATCGTCAACAATATAAAAGAAATCTAAATACATGATATGCCATAATACAAATATGACATCACTAACAACACTTTACCAACCATTTACAAATTTCTAATAATAATTTAGCTAGTTAATATTTTTCTCACAAAACTACATCTACATTGACCAGATTACTCTCCAATGTGAAAAAATTCTAAAGGATAAACATGCCCAAATATACAAAGACTACATCTACAATGCTTATAATTAATTAATCACTCCTTTAACAACATCTTAAACAATTTCAAAAGAATTCTTTAGCCATTTGTGGCTTGTAAAGTCACTACGTAAATGTTGTGCGCATTGGAACACTTACTAAAGAAAAAAGCAATGCATCCAAAATCTCTAAAATATCTGCCTATGGAAAACGAGTAGATATATAAGGTGAAAAACGAGTAGATATATAAGGTGGAAAACCAGTAGATATGAAAGTGAAGCACAACATCTTTTTCAACAGGGTGCAACTGATAAATAGAACCTGAATTTCGTTCTCCAATGATAACAACCACGCAATATTTTCAAGCTGATCAAGTTAATGACAAAATACTTTATTGAAATATACAGTGGTATTTTTTGCAAGCATTTTTATTTTGGAAAGACAAAAATGTAAATTTTTTATTCAAAATTTCGAAAGAGAGAAGGAAAGACGAGAGATTGACTTCTATTTCAAAGGCGATCTCAGACGTAGAAAAAACCAATAAAACCTTGTCCTGCAAGGCTCACAAAGATGCCTCCAAATAACATTTTCATCCAACTGACTGAAACAGGCACAAAATCAGCACCCAGAAACTCCAATATTAAAATGTAGCTGGAAAACAACTGAACGCTTCCTTGTTAGATATATACAAATAGGTATATCAAGAAATCAAGTTCTGTTGACATCAACACATCCAGTTGAATCATCTCTGCTAGTGCCACTCTCAGGGAAGCTGAAGCAGCTTATAACATTGCCATCAAGCAATGAGTTACCATCCTGATGACTGGGCACTTAGAAATACCCATCAGTTGTGTTGACGCATCCATGGAATTAGCTCCATTGCCCGGAATAGTCGACTGAGTACAGTTGATGTTCTGAGGGTCTTCTGAGGGGGCTGAACTTGAGAGGCATCCTGATGAGAAGGTGCCATAAGAATTTGGACGTTGTCATCGTGTGGAAGGTGGCTACTATCATGTGGGGGCTTCTTTTCCACCTTCTTCCTCTTTGGAGGTGGCAAGTCATGAGGAAAATTAAGTTTTGCTTTCCCTCCTCTCATCATCCTAGCTGCTGCATCGAAGGCTCTGGCAGCTTCCTCTGGCGTATCATATGTACCAAGCCATATGTACTTCCCTTTTTCATGATCTCTAATTTCTGCAGCCCATCTGCCTGGTCGGTTCTCTCTGATGCCTCTATATTTGGTGTTTCTTTCCCTACCTCTCGTGCTCTTGACTGCTTCTTTGCGCTGGGAGGGATATGACGCAAGACACCCTTTGAAAAAACAAACGATATGAATCAAAAAGTTACACATCACATTGCTCATGCACATTATAAACGATATGAATCAGAAAGATACTCTGAAAGTGGAATGGAAAGACGAGTTCATAAACAGTACTTAGAATGACAATGAGCAAACTTGAGTGAGCACTCAACTAAAACGCTAAGTTTGCTGGAGAGGTTTAGACCTCTAAAACCTTGCAATCTAACAATGCTCGGGGATATATTCTAATTTCTCCAGAGTAGAGGTGCTTGTGATCATTGAATGGGTGCGAGAGTTTACTCGTACATGGAGCTACTATGAAGAGGGCATAAGATGAAAAGCCAGAAATGCAATATCATATCGTACATCAGGGTGCCATACTGCATGTACAGAGTGATGGTAATTCGGGGAAAAAGGATCCACACGTTCGAAAGAGGCATGGGTGCCTCTCATACACAGTATTACAAGGGCGCAAATTTTCAAACCCTAAACAACTACATTAAGCCCACTTATGAACTAATGGGCGCATTCTTAACTTGTAGCTCGGATACTCTATGGCTGATCGGTGATATTAAATACCTCGACTAGCTCCATTGAATAGGAAGCCAATCTCGCCGGACAAGGTTCTAGCCACTGATTAATACATGAACCGGACGGCAGTAATGGATTAAGGAGTTTATCGGGATAACCCCCGCCCTATCGCAATTCATAAATCTTTTCTCGCAAGAAATCGTGGTGAAGCCGGAGAAGACAAAAATAATATTGACATTGTTATCCATAATATTATATAATAAGTTGAATGTATCGTACTCATCTCTGAAAAACCAACACCACGGAATTACCCTACTATGGAATAATCTTATACCAGTAAGACACCAAGTCATGAGAAAAAAACGATCACATATGGGGTGCTCGCTCTCTTCCCATGAGAAATAAACAATCAGAGTTTAGATGCTCACTACAAAAAAAAAAAAAAATTTCTTTTTTGCACATCATGTCATTCTCTTCTGGGGTAGTGACGGTAACAGATGCCCACAGTGATGGTTGTGGGCTGCATTAGCAAGGAATGTCAAAAAGTAATAATAAAATATTGAATGCAAAGGAAACGAACTTCTTCTACATTGAGCTTATCTATTTTTTGAATTACAGTTTCATTTTCAATTACTGAATAAAACTAAAAATATTGAATAAAAATCTCAATAAAACTAAAAACTGAGCTTATTGACGTACTTCATTTTCAATAATTTCTCATTAAGATTTTTATTACTAATGGAACAAAACGTGGGATATTGACTTTGAAGTCTTATTTTTATTAATGGAACATTGTCTTTGAAAGCGTGGGTTATTGGCTTTGAAGTCTTATTCACAAATTCGAGATTAAAAGTGCACTGCATACTTACATGACAACGACCCAAATAGACCATATCCATCACTTTGGAATCCACCCTAATCATTCTGTCAGGGTGATTTGCATTTATGCATAGATGGATCGCCATGCTTGTTGGTAGTTCGCCAAATATTGATGTAACTTCTAGCTTCACCGAGAAGCCAAACCGATAGACGTTTCTAGACCTCTCTAATGATGGACAGAGTTCACAGTGTATATAAATCTATATTTCAGTGAATGGAAGTGATAGAGAGTAGTTCTGGGTATTTTTGGCCTGTTCCTACTCTATCAAGAAGCATCCCATTCTCATTAATATTGAATCGCGTGAGATGCGTTTTCATTAACGTACTCACCTTATTTTCTTTGTTAACATGGAACCATAGGTATTTGTTAACATGGAATCATAGGTACAGTTACTGTGAAAATTTGAATACGTTTTTGTAGGCTTTTGTGAATGGACTTGCTGTACCACACAAATCTTATCGGCCGCTCCTTGACCTATTTGAGCGTTATGAGATCATTTCTAGAGTAAGGTTAAATAATTAGTCATGCTTTATCCGTTCAAAGAAACTACGCCAATAGACAGAACATCAGTGGCCACAAGTGCAAGCGTTAACTATTAGTTGCGGGATTTTAATTCTGTGCCTTACAGGTATTTAACTTTCCATGCAAATTTCAGGTCTTATTAGCTAGCGGGGCGTCATAAAATATGAGAGGAAGTTGATTCATTTTAGTCGTTGACACATGTGATGTTCACTCGCGTGCCTCTAAATAATATGGTGAGATGGAACTTACATATTATATGGGCAGTGCAGGTGTTATGCTTCTTACAATCCAGGTATGCACTACTACTACGCAATGAAATGGGGTGATTCCAAGTAAAATCTATAGAAATTTTTAATCCCTCTCAACCCTAGTTAATAGATATGTTAAGAGATTTAAAAAACTACTCTCAACCCTAGTTAATAGATATGTTAAGACATTTAAAAAACTGTTGTGAACGAATGCACATTAAAACAAAATATTATGGCTTACCTTCAGCCAAAAGGCATTCCTGCCCGTCAGGCAATAAACCCTTGTCAATGTGTTCTGAACTATTGAGATTGGCCACACTGTTTCTTCCGCGCAGACTAGGCCTTGGCATTATCGGTTTCACAGACCCTCTTTCTCGACAACCCAGCCATATGGACCGGCCTGGCCTTACAATGACAACAGAAATGAAAAATAGACAATGATAGCTACTGAAATGATCTGATCAGAAAATCAATACAATCTGATTTCCACATCGAGAGGGTTAGAATTTTTATAGGTAGAATGCATTGAGATCAAGTTCCCTCAACTTTTGCCACCTTTTTGCTGCCGAACCTAGAACAAATGGAAATTGGACAGGTAGGCAAATCAGTGTTGATCCAATCTTGACCTGAAGCGTTTGAGGATGTGAAACCGTAAAGGAATTTATGACAGAATGTCGTGCCAACCACGAAAGTTTTGGAATTCATGCACTTTATTCGATTTCAAAATCTCTACATGGCCCCTAACTAACTAAACCCTAGAAAAACCCTTTTGCACTAATTTGCACTCGTCTCTATCCGCATAGTGGGCTGCTGACCAGTAATATCAAACAACTGTGTACATACAGAGCGTTCGTGTTGTTGGGACTCGCAAAGGGGCTGATTTCCACAATGTTGAGTCTTAACGCCCTTGATCACACAACGATGGCAAATGAAATATAAAAATTTTAATAAATGAAAAAAAGGAGGGTTAGTGAAATATAACTAATTTTAATAAATGAGATAAGTAGGTTAGTCAAACATAACTAATTCTAATAAATGAGGAACTGGTCAAAGTGATTAAAGTTACAGCATATGAAGGGATTTACTTTTCATAATATTAAAACAAAACTAATTTTAATAAATGAGGAACTGGTCAAAGTGATTAAAGTTACAGCATATGAAGGATTTACTTTTCATAATATTAAAAAATTAGCATTTTACAATGTTGACCGTAAAAGTATTTCACTTTACATTAATGAGCATAGACCCATCTTAAACTTGTATCTATCAAGCACCGAGAGGGATCCAATTTCTTGAGGTGTATTTCTTTTTTTAAATTTCAACTCAAGAAATTTGATATCTCTTGATTGATAGACCAGGGTTTAAGTTTTAAGTTTTTATTTTATAAATGATCAATATTTTAATTACTTTTCATAATATTTTATTTTATGAGCCAATGTGGACATTTTTAAAATACTTTCATTAACTTTTTATTTTATGAGCCTACATCAATTTTTTAATGGCCGACATAATATAATTTATTACATTTTACTCTTGTAACGTTACAACATCTCCCTCATACTCGTGCGTTACATGCACACACGTTACAACATCTCCCCCATACTGGGCTATAGAGCACCTCGTTCACTCGGTGCAATTAAATTTTATTTTATAAAATTCTTTTTTATGTTTTCAAAAAACAAATTATCAATATTTTTTATTTCAAAATTTTTAAATTTTATACATTTCATTTAGTTAATGGTAAAGAGGTTATGGATGCTACATAAATCCACAATATTGTGGTTTTATTTTTAAAATACGAAAAAAAAAAACATTCAATATGGTTTTTTTTTTAAGTGCTATGTGGCAATTTTTTTTTTAAGTGCTTACCGTCATCATCGACCTTACCGTCAACATAGGAAATCTCATCATCGATACAGGTATCCACATCGATACCGGTATCCAATATATCATACCAGTATCCAAATTGCAACATGATAGAACTCAATACATCTCTATTCAAAATATCTAGTAAAACCGAATCCCCTTACTCAAACCTAGTACCGTCTTTTCCATAACTAAGAATCAATATATCTTAATTGCCCTAATTTTTGTGTAGTATAATGCAAGGCATTCGATATATTAATAAGATTTAGTGGTCCCACCCTATTCTCTATATATCCTAAATTTTTTCACAAAATAACATATAATCATGGAGAAATCAACATGAAGCAATATATCTCACTTTCCCAAATAGCTATGTGCAATATAATGCAATGATCTGTGTGTCTTACCATACATTTCAACCAATTGATATGTGTTGTAAACGATGGTTCTACAAGTGTATGATGCATTGCTGAAATACAAGATTTCAAGCGTGGTTAATGCCTAGTTTAACACGCATAGGGATATTTTGAGGATGGAAGAAGTTTAAAATGGAGTCTATATAAACACACATTGCTCCAAATATATTCCATTTCGGGATGTGGGAAGTTCCATAATGTTGTGAAAGAATGCTTAGATTCCATTCATATATTATGATGTGGACACTTGCAACATTACTCATCTAGTAGTTGATGAAAAATCGATGTCTGCAAATCATCACTCCCTATGCCAATAGACAATGAATGCACCAATATTATAATGTATAGAAAATTTTCCCACTCACTCCAAGAATCAATTCATTCCATAATCTTATCCCATTACTTACAAACTGGCTTGAGTCCATGGAATGTTTTGGTATGTAATTCAATAGGCATTAGGCATTGTAAGAAGAACTATGTTTTGGTTTTTGCATCATATACAAATCTTGATAAGTTTTGGTATTGAATAAAAATATATGATTCTTCGTATGATTTCATCATATATTAGCTACACCAAAAATGTATATATCCTTTAATTTTACATATTCTATATTGTACAAATGTTAAATCTATTGATTAATCATAATCTAACAAATACATAAAATGTTTTGTTTTAGTTTATGAAACAAATCTTTGATTATGTTAACAATTATACTAATGTATTCTGTTGTGTTATATTATAGAAATGGATATGGTGCCTGCCATTTGGAGCTCCCTACCAACAGATATACTTGAAATGATATTTCTATGGTTGCCATTATCCACTATTATCCGTTTTAGAATAGTTTGCAAGAAGTGAAGTTGAAGATTATCTTATATCTTATCGTGGAAACAATTTGTAATAAAAGAATTTGGAGTTTTAGTTAACTTTGATTCTGAATGTGAGTGACAATTCCATCCTTGTTACATTAATCAACTAGGAAAGTTATCAACCATATCTATGCCATTTTTTAGTAATAGATATAAAATTGAATTTATATGTATTTCAATTGTTTTGGTTTCCTTACCAACTAACTTATATAGAAAAAAAACCACTATATTTATCAATCATTTCACAAAGACTTTTACATTTGTAGGGTCCCTCAATCTTGGTAATTCGGGTTTTTTCGCATTCTTAAGAAATGTGCAGCAACAAAAATATGATTGGGTAGTTCTCAAACATGTTTATACGACATTGCAACCAAAATGTTTCATTTATTGCACTCTTCACATATCCTCCATATGGTGATATTTTGACCCCAAAAACTATTGTTTTGCATAATGGAAAAGAATTATTGGGTGCATACTCATGTTATCTCTAGAGAAAACCATATATGTTTACAACATATATATTGGATAGAAATCGCCAAAAATAAATGGATCTTCGATTTTATGCACCAATCACTTACTACAATGTATGTTTGCATAGTGGTTTATT
This sequence comes from Larix kaempferi, assembly GCA_027924585.1. NCBI lineage: Eukaryota > Viridiplantae > Streptophyta > Pinopsida > Pinales > Pinaceae > Larix > Larix kaempferi. The sequence continues at coordinate 2,334,654 of BSBM01000721.1, read as the reverse complement.
CCAATCAACTTCTTTGTTTTATGAATGAATAAATTCTTAGTCATTATAATTTAGGGATTACATTTTTTCTCATAAAACTCTATTGGCCAAGATCGTCAACAATATAAAAGAAATCTAAATACATGATATGCCATAATACAAATATGACATCACTAACAACACTTTACCAACCATTTACAAATTTCTAATAATAATTTAGCTAGTTAATATTTTTCTCACAAAACTACATCTACATTGACCAGATTACTCTCCAATGTGAAAAAATTCTAAAGGATAAACATGCCCAAATATACAAAGACTACATCTACAATGCTTATAATTAATTAATCACTCCTTTAACAACATCTTAAACAATTTCAAAAGAATTCTTTAGCCATTTGTGGCTTGTAAAGTCACTACGTAAATGTTGTGCGCATTGGAACACTTACTAAAGAAAAAAGCAATGCATCCAAAATCTCTAAAATATCTGCCTATGGAAAACGAGTAGATATATAAGGTGAAAAACGAGTAGATATATAAGGTGGAAAACCAGTAGATATGAAAGTGAAGCACAACATCTTTTTCAACAGGGTGCAACTGATAAATAGAACCTGAATTTCGTTCTCCAATGATAACAACCACGCAATATTTTCAAGCTGATCAAGTTAATGACAAAATACTTTATTGAAATATACAGTGGTATTTTTTGCAAGCATTTTTATTTTGGAAAGACAAAAATGTAAATTTTTTATTCAAAATTTCGAAAGAGAGAAGGAAAGACGAGAGATTGACTTCTATTTCAAAGGCGATCTCAGACGTAGAAAAAACCAATAAAACCTTGTCCTGCAAGGCTCACAAAGATGCCTCCAAATAACATTTTCATCCAACTGACTGAAACAGGCACAAAATCAGCACCCAGAAACTCCAATATTAAAATGTAGCTGGAAAACAACTGAACGCTTCCTTGTTAGATATATACAAATAGGTATATCAAGAAATCAAGTTCTGTTGACATCAACACATCCAGTTGAATCATCTCTGCTAGTGCCACTCTCAGGGAAGCTGAAGCAGCTTATAACATTGCCATCAAGCAATGAGTTACCATCCTGATGACTGGGCACTTAGAAATACCCATCAGTTGTGTTGACGCATCCATGGAATTAGCTCCATTGCCCGGAATAGTCGACTGAGTACAGTTGATGTTCTGAGGGTCTTCTGAGGGGGCTGAACTTGAGAGGCATCCTGATGAGAAGGTGCCATAAGAATTTGGACGTTGTCATCGTGTGGAAGGTGGCTACTATCATGTGGGGGCTTCTTTTCCACCTTCTTCCTCTTTGGAGGTGGCAAGTCATGAGGAAAATTAAGTTTTGCTTTCCCTCCTCTCATCTTCCTAGCTGCTGCATCGAAGGCTCTGGCAGCTTCCTCTGGCGTATCATATGTACCAAGCCATATGTACTTCCCTTTTTCATGATCTCTAATTTCTGCAGCCCATCTGCCTGGTCGGTTCTCTCTGATGCCTCTATATTTGGTGTTTCTTTCCCTACCTCTCGTGCTCTTGACTGCTTCTTTGCGCTGGGAGGGATATGACGCAAGACACCCTTTGAAAAAACAAACGATATGAATCAAAAAGTTACACATCACATTGCTCATGCACATTATAAACGATATGAATCAGAAAGATACTCTGAAAGTGGAATGGAAAGACGAGTTCATAAACAGTACTTAGAATGACAATGAGCAAACTTGAGTGAGCACTCAACTAAAACGCTAAGTTTGCTGGAGAGGTTTAGACCTCTAAAACCTTGCAATCTAACAATGCTCGGGGATATATTCTAATTTCTCCAGAGTAGAGGTGCTTGTGATCATTGAATGGGTGCGAGAGTTTACTCGTACATGGAGCTACTATGAAGAGGGCATAAGATGAAAAGCCAGAAATGCAATATCATATCGTACATCAGGGTGCCATACTGCATGTACAGAGTGATGGTAATTCGGGGAAAAAGGATCCACACGTTCGAAAGAGGCATGGGTGCCTCTCATACACAGTATTACAAGGGCGCAAATTTTCAAACCCTAAACAACTACATTAAGCCCACTTATGAACTAATGGGCGCATTCTTAACTTGTAGCTCGGATACTCTATGGCTGATTGGTGATATTAAATACCTCGACTAGCTCCATTGAATAGGAAGCCAATCTCGCCGGACAAGGTTCTAGCCACTGATTAATACATGAACCGGACGGCAGTAATGGATTAAGGAGTTTATCGGGATAACCCCCGCCCTATCGCAATTCATAAATCTTTTCTCGCAAGAAATCGTGGTGAAGCCGGAGAAGACAAAAATAATATTGACATTGTTATCCATAATATTATATAATAAGTTGAATGTATCGTACTCATCTCTGAAAAACCAACACCACGGAATTACCCTACTATGGAATAATCTTATACCAGTAAGACACCAAGTCATGAGAAAAAAACGATCACATATGGGGTGCTCGCTCTCTTCCCATGAGAAATAAACAATCAGAGTTTAGATGCTCACTACAAAAAAAAAAAAAAATTTCTTTTTTGCACATCATGTCATTCTCTTCTGGGGTAGTGACGGTAACAGATGCCCACAGTGATGGTTGTGGGCTGCATTAGCAAGGAATGTCAAAAAGTAATAATAAAATATTGAATGCAAAGGAAACGAACTTCTTCTACATTGAGCTTATCTATTTTTTGAATTACAGTTTCATTTTCAATTACTGAATAAAACTAAAAATATTGAATAAAAATCTCAATAAAACTAAAAACTGAGCTTATTGACGTACTTCATTTTCAATAATTTCTCATTAAGATTTTTATTACTAATGGAACAAAACGTGGGATATTGACTTTGAAGTCTTATTTTTATTAATGGAACATTGTCTTTGAAAGCGTGGGTTATTGGCTTTGAAGTCTTATTCACAAATTCGAGATTAAAAGTGCACTGCATACTTACATGACAACGACCCAAATAGACCATATCCATCACTTTGGAATCCACCCTAATCATTCTGTCAGGGTGATTTGCATTTATGCATAGATGGATCGCCATGCTTGTTGGTAGTTCGCCAAATATTGATGTAACTTCTAGCTTCACCGAGAAGCCAAACCGATAGACGTTTCTAGACCTCTCTAATGATGGAGAGAGTTCACAGTGTATATAAATCTATATTTCAGTGAATGGAAGTGATAGAGAGTAGTTCTGGGTATTTTTGGCCTGTTCCTACTCTATCAAGAAGCATCCCATTCTCATTAATATTGAATCGCGTGAGATGCGTTTTCATTAACGTACTCACCTTATTTTCTTTGTTAACATGGAACCATAGGTATTTGTTAACATGGAATCATAGGTACAGTTACTGTGAAAATTTGAATACGTTTTTGTAGGCTTTTGTGAATGGACTTGCTGTACCACACAAATCTTATCGGCCGCTCCTTGACCTATTTGAGCGTTATGAGATCATTTCTAGAGTAAGGTTAAATAATTAGTCATGCTTTATCCGTTCAAAGAAACTACGCCAATAGACAGAACATCAGTGGCCACAAGTGCAAGCGTTAACTATTAGTTGCGGGATTTTAATTCTGTGCCTTACAGGTATTTAACTTTCCATGCAAATTTCAGGTCTTATTAGCTAGCGGGGCGTCATAAAATATGAGAGGAAGTTGATTCATTTTAGTCGTTGACACATGTGATGTTCACTCGCGTGCCTCTAAATAATATGGTGAGATGGAACTTACATATTATATGGGCAGTGCAGGCGTTATGCTTCTTACAATCCAGGTATGCACTACTACTGCGCAATGATATGGAGTGATTCAAAGTAGAATCTGTAGAAATTTTTAATCCCTCTCAACCCTAGTTAGTAGATATGTTAAGACATTTAAAAAACTACTCTCAACCCTAGTTAATAGATATGTTAAGACATTTAAAAAACTGCTGTGAACGAATGCACATTAAAACAAAATATTATGGCTTACCTTCAGCCAAAAGGCATTCCTGCCCGTCAGGCAATAAACCCTTGTCAATGTGTTCTGAACTATTCAGATTGGCCACACTGTTTCTTCCGCGCAGACTCGAACGAGACTCGACCTCGGCATTACCGGTTTCGCAGACCCTCTCCCTCGACAACCCAGCCATACGGACCGGCCTGGCCTTACAATGACAACGGAAATGAAAAATAGACAATGCTAGCTACTGAAATGATCTGATCAGAAAATCAATACAATCTGATTTCCACATCGAGAGGGTTAGAATTTTTATAGGTAGAATGCATTGAGATCAAGTTCCCTCAACTTTTGCCACCTTTTTGCTGCCGAACCGAGAACGAATGGAAATTGGATAGGTAGGCAAATCGGCGTTGATCCAATCTTGACCTGAAGCGTTTGAGGATGTGAAACCATAAAGGAATTTATGACAGAATGTCGTGCCTGCCACGAAAGTTTTGGAATTCATGCACCTTATTCGATTTCAAAATCTCTACATGGCCCCTAACTAACTAAACCCTAGGAAAACCCTTTTGCACTAATTTGCACTCGTGTCTATCCGCATAGTGGGCTGCTGACCAGTAATATCAAACAACTGTACATACAGAGCGTTCGTGTTGTTGGGACTCACAAAGGGGCCGATTTCCACAATGTTGAGTCTTAACGCCCTTGATCACACAAGGATGGCAAATGAAATATAAAAATTTTAATAAATGAAAAAAAGGAGGGGGAGTGAAATATAACTAATTTTAATAAATGACACAAGTAGGTTAGTCAAACATAACTAATTCTAATAAATGAGGAACTGGTCAAAGTGATTAAAGTTACAGCATATGAAGGGATTTACTTTTCATAATATTAAAATATTAGCATTTTACAATGTTGACCATAAAAGTCTTTCACTTTACATTAACCAGCGTAGACCCATCTTAAAATCGTATCTATCAAGCACCGAGAGGGATCCAATTTCTTGAGGTGTATTTCTTTTTTTAAATTTCAACTCAAGAAATTTGATATCTCTTGATTGATAGACCCGGGTTTAAGTTTTTATTTTATAAACGAATATCAATATTTTAATTAGTTTTCATAATATTTTATTTTATGAGCCAATGTGGACTTTTTTTAAATACTTTCATTAACTTTTTATTTTATGAGCCTACATCAATTTATTAATGTCCGACATAATATAATTTATTACGTTTTACTCTTGTAACGTTAGAACATCTCCCTCATACTCGTGCGTTATATGCACACACGTTACAACATCTCCCCCATACTGGGCTATAGAGCACCTCGTTTCACTCGGTACAATTAAATTTTATTTTATAAAATTCTTTTTGATGTTTTCAAAAAACAAATTATCAATATTTTTAATTTCAAAATTTTTAAATTTTATTCATTTCATATACTTAATGGTAAAGAGGTTATAGATGGGACATAAATCCACAATATTGTGGTTTTATTTTTAAAATACAAAAAAAAAATAAAAAACATTTAATATGGTTTTTTTTTAAGTGCTATGTGGCAATTTTTATTCCTTATTATTGATTTTTGTAACTAAAAATCCAAAAAAAAAATTCTATGTTAAACCTAAAACTTAGTATATGTAGATTTTGTGTGTTTGATTTGATATGTTTATCTAATAAAACTGATTAAGTTAGACCGTGGATGAACCCTAACTATGTGAGTGATTGATTTATCCATCTTGTCCACGTGGTGATAGATTTTGCTCTTTCATTTAGTCTGTGTTATTTTCTTTAATGCACACTCACTAGTGATCTTATTTTATTTTGTTGAAGTATTGCTTCTTGTTTATTTTAGTTTATTACAGTCTATAGGCTTGGGATTATCGTTATGTTAACCTAGTTAGACTCTGGTTAGTGGTAGAAGTTTTTATTTTATTAATTGACTTACGCGATTGAAGATCTTGTGTTTGTCTTGTTTTAGTGTGTTTAGATGTTAAAGTGTTGAGATCAAAGCCAACATTAGGAGGCATTTGACGAACTCACAGTGGCCTTTCAAGAAAGAGATTATATTACTAATGGAATCTCATAGGAATTCTAGAGAGGAAGCTTAGAAATGGTGTACTAAATAGGCCAAAATAAGCCTTTCGAATGATGGCACCCAAGAACATTCAAAGCACAGTAAAGACTAAACGAAACCAAATTTAGGCAGTAGAGAAAGATACAAAGTATCTGAAAATCTAGAGAAGGCCAATTGGAACTCATCACCTAAAACGACTAGGGTGCCACAAGAAAAAACACTAATAATGGCTAGTATGATTGTAGAAAATCAAAATCTAAATGGGTACAATCAAAGAGAGAAAAACTAACTCACAAAAGGAGTCCATGGGATGAATACACTAGAACCACATAGATTACAAGAAAACACCTTAGTAAGAATGAGATCGATATAGAGACTATTATTATGAAAAGATGAACCAAAGCAAAATAACATTCAATATGATAATTCAATTTCACAATAATAGAATACACAGGATCATTGAAAGAACAACAAGCACAACATAAACACAAGAGACAGAATTTATCCTGGGAAACCTACATGGGGTAGAAAACCTAGTAGAGCTTCCTCAATATAGATGATCAACAAGTACAAAGATGTAATCCCCAAACAAGAGCTCCTTCTCCTCCATTCCATATCTCTCTCTCTCTGCTATGCGAGTTTCACAAGTGAGTGAATGAATAAGTGAGTGTGTTAAATGAGGATCGCGCATCCTCTATTTATACTTTATCTCTCACTAAACGAAATACCTAACTAGGTTGGCCCCAACAGATATAACCCAGTGCTCACTCGGCAACCCCACTGTTGAAATATTGTAACTTCAAAGAATATTATATTTGTATATTATTTATTCCGGAGATGTTCCATACCTCCGATGTGATTATACTATAAATCCGGAGATGTTTATTCCTCCGATTTGGGTGTGGTAACTAGGGTTATTAGACCCACCATGTCGGGGTCGGCCCAGTCAGTTATAATGGGGTATTTAACCTAATGGTTAAATACGAGCCTACATGTACTTGTGTAAAATACATATCAGAGTAGTGTATAAATAGAGGAGGTGTGTTCCTCATTTGATACACTCACACACTTGAGGATAGCGCACTTGTGGAGGAGAGGTCTGCTATTATGGAGGAGGAGATCATGTCTCAGGGTTTCATCTTTGTATATTGCTGGTCATCTATATTGAGGAAGCTTTGCTGGGTTTTCTACCCCATGAGGGTTTCCCAGGATAAATCTCTGTCTCTTGTGTTTATGCTGTGCTTGTTGTTTCTTCAGTGATCCTGTATATGCTATTATTGTGAAATGGAATGTAATGCTGCTATTTTCTGTCTTAGCATATTGAATTTTAACATGGTATCAGAGCTAACCTGAAGGAAGACAAGGTATGGCACTAAAGACACTTGCTTTACTTACGACAATTTGAAGGTTAGGGTTTTACATAGCAAAAACCAGTCATCGTAGCACTTTCGCTATAAATCCGTTTTGGAAAATTTTTCGGATCTGAAATTGTTACATGACGAATATTAAATATCCAGGTATCTTGTGTCCAAAGGACAAGCTCTAATTCGTTGTACTTTGTGATTTATGATCTGTACAATATAGGGTTTCTGCCTCTTCCAGATCTGAGTCAAAATCAGGTGACCTTGGGAAAAAGGTCATATCTTGGGCTAGGAAGCTCCAAATGAAATTTCGTAAAAAGCGACAGGTAGTACACAGTATGTACTATCTCAGAAAACGTTTTCAGAGGCTGACGTTGAACCAGTGACACATGGCACTCCGTACAAGTTCGCCCTCCTGTATTATCCCATAAACAGGTCATGTTGCGACACTTGGTATAACTCTCTCTCAGAGAGTCCAATTGAGGTCAGACCTGTCAGGATGGAAAGATAACAGGCCGAGCTACCTCAGAACAGTTTTTCAGAGGCCGAAGTTCAAACAGTGACACGTGGCACGCTGTACAAGTTTGCTCTTCTGTTTTATCCCAAAACAGGTCACGTTGCGACATTTGACATAGCTCTCTCTCAGAGAATCCAATTGAGGTAAGACCTATCAGGATGGAAAGATAACAGGTCAGGCTATCTCAAAAAAAAATTTCAGACCTTGTGGATTGAAAAGTTTGGAGTTACACCAGAAACAATCAGGTACATATTTCTGTCAAAACATAATTATTTTTTGAGTACCTTCATTCATGGCTTCCGGAATTTAGGGCTTTGAAGAAAGTTGGAATTTTTGTAAACGGATACCACGGGTGAATGATACTCATCAAAATAGAAATTTAGAGACCAAGATCAGATTTTTTGGTTGGGCAGAAGGCCGGGCTTGATCAAACCCTAGTTCGGGACTTTGATGAGAAAAGTGGAAAATTAGGGCTTCTGTAAAAATGGGAATTTTTGAAATCTGTGACCATGGCTGGGAGCTCCTCAGAAAAATAGAAGCTTAGAGTTTTGGATCAAACATTTTGATTGGGTAGAAGAGTGGGATTCACCAAACCCCAGTTCAGGGTCACGTCCAGTGAATCCGGAAGTTTCAAAGGCAAAATTGAGGAGTGAAACTTTGCAGTTTTCAAATTCTGAATATATCAGTTTGATCAGCTCATTAAGGCACATATTTCTATCCTTTCGGAAGTTTGAAATTCAAAGTTTGAATTTTTGGGGTTTCTCTGACAAACCCATATCCAGCTCCAGGTCCAGTTCTTGCAATTCAAATGGATAGGGTTAATCCTAGAAGAAGATGGATTGGTCACCTGCATAAGTGGAGTTACTGTTTCAGAGGGAGATGAGGCTAAGGCTTTACATAAGGAGATTACAAGCGATCTCGACAGGTATGACTCATCGAGGTATGTTTTGAGATTTGTTCATGATTAAGTTTATGGTATGTTTGTCTTCATGTTATTACGGTTAGTACAATTTTGATTTTAGATTTGTTGTATCACCTTAACAAAATTATGAATGCATGATAGAAGATATTCATTGGTTAGGGTGTTGACACTTATGATTGTACTAATGCATTATGATGTTGTGTGAGGTTGATGTTGTCTACTAACAAGATACAGGTACATCACAAAAGATAAATCAGGCTCCATGACCATGAAAACATGAAGACAAAGACTCATCCATAATCTTTGTTCTACTTACGAGGTATGTATGACTTTGTTATATTATGCTTAACCTATGAGACATGCAGGTTCTAGCTCAGGATCTCTAAATCATTGAAGAGATTGTTTAGGTATGTTGTACATAACCAAGTAGGTATACTAATCCAGGTATGTTTCCCATGAATCTTACCTTGTGTTAGGATCCCTTATATAAGTATACTTGGAATGATTGGTTATGCTTATTCATAAAGTTAGTAATCAAGGGATTATGCATATTATATCTTTTATCTTGATTGATGATATGCATGAGTAAAAGAAGACTTCCCTGAAATCTTGAATACTAATGTTTATTAATCATGACTATACATTTTCAAGATTATGTTTTTAGAATATACTAATGAGTGTATGTTTGTGTATGAGATCATGAGGATGACTCTTGAGCATGCACAGTGGTACAGAATGAATAGAAGTTCAAAAGACATACAGAAGATCAAGCGGGAGGCAGCCACACAAACATAAAAGATAAGTATTTGAGTTGTTATTTGAAATAGTAATGATATTGCCTGTAATAGGTTGTATGCATATTTGTATTCCTATAATATATCATGCTGAGTGTAAATATTCATAGAACATTGAACAATATACTACTAATATGCATATGATTGGTAAGTTGGACAAACATTCCATTGTTGCTTGTCTAGAATGAAACCTCTTTGCTGACATGCTGAGAGTTGTGCACACTCTCGATAGTATGTTCTGGTAGAGATGGAAGGCATCTAGATAGCCACTGTATGCATACAGGATATGGGAAAGTGTTGTGCCAAAGTATTGGTCAAAATAGTTGCATCACTATGTAAATGATATCTGTATGCATAATAGGTTATCATGTCAATATGATTTGATGATTATGAAGTATTACTAATCATGTACTTAATTTTGATTTGTAGGAAAGGTCATGAAGAATGATGGACACCATACAAGTGGTGGATGTTCAAACAAGAAGATTTACAAATCAAACAAAATATAGAAGGCTCATGGCTAGAAGATTCTCTTAGAAAGGGGAAGAGAATCACGACAAGATGTTTGCTCCAAGTATGGTGTAATTAAAGAAGAAGTGTGAATCAGGTTCTGTATAGGTACCTAGGATCGATAATAAATTGATAAGATTAATGATCACCATGGGTGATGTGGATCTCAACCTTTGCTACAAGGTTGAATATGATTTCTATACACAAATGACATGGATGCAAGAAGGAACTCACCACAGAGTTCGAATGATATTAAGGCTCATATTAGTAGACCCATCTAACGAGAGATGGCACAGATAGATATGCAGAAGATCATTCAATGCAGAAATGAAAATGAAAGATCTCAAATTGATGCTTTACTTCCTAGGTCTGGAAGTATGGCAAGGCTCAGAAGGAATATTTCCCAACCAGGGAAAGTATGATGAGAAATATGACTTGAGGTGTTGGAATGGCCACTCTTATGGATTCCAACTTGAAGCTGTTAGGGGATAACTCATCAGAGTTAGTGGATATAACTCTGTACAGTCAAATTATTGGGTCATTGATGTATCTAACATATACTAGGTTAGATATATGCTTTGTTGTGAACACCTTGAATCAGTATCTAGTGGAAACTAGATGTGTTCACCTGATAGTTGCAAAACATGTGATGAGGCACCTAAAGGATACGATAGACTTTGATCTGTGCTATCTTGGAGATCATGACTTCAGATGGCTACTCAGATGCTGATTGGGCAGAAAGTGTATCAGACAAGAAGAACACATCAAGAGGATGTTATTGTCTGGGATTAGCCATGATCTCGTGGTTTAGCTGGAAGCAGTCTAGTGTGGCTCTCAGCACAAGCAGAATATATGGCTGCTTGCTCTGCTAGTTGTGAAGAAGTTTGGCTTCAGGATTGTTTGACTTAGAGATAGAACCAACTATGATCCTATGTGACAAATAGAGTTGTATGAAGATGACATAGAATCTAGTGTTCCATGATAAGTCAAAGAACGTAGGGATCTAACAAGATATGACACAGAAAGGAACTATAAAGTTTGAATTCGTAACAGGTTACCGATGTACTAACCAAACCTCTACCTCGAGTGAAGAAGTTACCAACATACTAACCAAGCCTCTGTCTCGAGTGAAATTTGAATACTTTCGAGACAAGCTTGGTGTAGCTCAAAAGGACCCTCCTCAAAAGGGGGAGTAGTATAGTCACTGATGATGAGATTGTCTCATCGAACAACAAGGTCGATGATGAGGTAGCCTGTTCTCTACACCTAGATACTTAGAAATATTTAGATTTAGGACTCGTATACTTAGAATACTTAGTTTTACTTATACATGCTTTTGATGTTATATGTATTGGTGAGAATACATGCTTTTGATGATAAGATGTATTGGTAAGAATACATACTTTTGATGACACATGTATTGATTAATGTACGTGTATGGTTGAGGATACTTGTACTTGTATTGATGAGAATACATGTGGGGATTGTATCATCCTTGAACACATGTTCTAAAGTGAGCCGTAGACGTATGGTCTCCGAAAATGAAGTCCTTAGTGGACAGGTATGGATTGTATCATCCCTGGACTTCGGTCCCTGAATATATCCGTAGACGTATGGTATCCGAAAATGAAGTCCTTAGTGGACAGGTAGGGGATTGGATCATCCCTGGACTTTCAGTCCTAAAGAGAGCCGTAGACGTGAGGTCTCCGAGAATGAAGTCCTTAGTGGACAGTTGAGGGGATTGGATCATCCCTGGACTTTCAGTCCTAAAGAGAGCCGTAGACGTGAGGTCTCCAAGAATGAAGTCCTTAGTGGACAGTTGAGGGGATTGGATCATCCCTGGACTTTCAGTCCTAAAGAGAACCGTAGACGTGAGGTCTCCGAGAATGAAGTCCTTAGTGGACAGTTGAGGGGATTGGATCATCCCTGGACTTTCAGTCCTAAAGAGAGCCGTAGACGTGAGGTCTCTGAGAATGAAGTCCTTAGTGGACAGTTGAGGGGATTGGATCATCCCTGGACTTTCAGTCCTAAAGAGAGCCGTAGACGTGAGGTCTCCGAGAATGAAGTCCTTAGTGGACAGTTGAGGGGATTGGATCATCCCTGGACTTTCCGTCCTAAAGAGAGCCATAGACGTGAGGTCTCCGAGAATGAAGTCCTTAGTGGACAGTTGAGGGGGTTGGATCATCCCTGGACTTTCAGTCCTAAAGAGAGCCGTAGACGTATGGTCTCCGAAAAGTGGGGATTGTATCATCCCCGGACTTAGGTCCCTGAATTGATCCGTGGACGTGAGGTCTCCGAGAAGTGGGGATTGTATCATCCCCGGACTTAGGTCCCTGAATTGATCCGTAGACATGAGGTCTCCGAGAAGTGGGGATTGTATCATCCCCGGACTTAGGTCCCTGAATTGATCCGTAGACGTGAGGTCTCCGAGAACTGGGGATTGTATCATCCCCGGACTTAGGTCCCTGAATTGATCCGTAGACGTGAGGTCTCCGAGAAGTGGGGATTGTATCATCCCCGGACTTAGGTCCCTGAATTGATCCGTAGACGTGAGGTCTCCGAGAAGTGGGGATTGTATCATCCCTGGACTTAGGTCCCTGAATTGATCCGTAGACGTGAGGTCTCCGAGAAGTGGGGATTGTATCATCCCTGGACTTAGGTCCCTGAATTGATCCGTAGACGTGAGGTCTCTGAGAAGTGGGGATTGTATCATCCCCGGACTGCGGTCCCTGAATTGATCCGTAGACGTATGGTCTCCGAGAAGTGGGGATTGTATCATCCCTGGACTTCGGTCCCTGAATTGATCCGTAGACGTATGGTCTTCGAGAATGTGATTTTTGATGTGGTTACTTGTATCGGTAGGATACTTGTATTGATGATGTGGTTACTTGTATCGGTAGGATACTTGTATTGATGATGTGGTTACTTGTATCGGTAGGATACTTGTATTGATGATGTGGTTACTTGTATCGGTAGGATACTAGTATTGATGACGTGGTTACTTGTATCGGTATGGATACTTGTATTGATGATGTGGTTACTTGTATCGGTAGGATACATGTTTTGATGACATGATTACTTGTATCAGTATGGATACTTGTATTGATGATATGTATACTTGTATTGGCATGAATACTTGTACTAATGATGTGGATACTTGTATTGGATGCTGACGATCGTGTGATGACGATACTAATGATCGTGTGATGACGATGCTGATGATCGTGAGATGACGATGCTAATGATCGTGTGATGACGATGCTGATGATCGTGAGATGACGATGCTGATGATCGTGTGATGACGATGCTGATGATCGTGAGATGACGATGCTGATGATCGTGTGATGACGATGCTGATGATCGTGTGATGACGATGCCGATGATCGTGTGATGACGATGCTAAATGATAGTGAGATGACGATACTGATGATCGTGAGGATCCAGATGTTGATGTTGTTGTAGTTGTTCGAGTGCTGCAGAAGATAAAGACTCAGTACTAAAGATGTTGATGTTCTAGTATTGAAGATGTTCCAGTAACTGCTTGAGTTACTGATGATGTTGAGAAAGCTTCCAATGATTTATAGATGTATCATATATGATGTTGATGACTCCTTGCTCGTGCAGATACTGTTATAATATCCTTCTCGTTAAGGGGGAGTGTTGAAATATTGTAACTTCAAAGAATATTATATTTGTATATTATTTATTCCGGAGATGTTCCATACCTCCGATGTGATTATACTATAAATCCGGAGATGTTTATTCCTCCGATTTGGGTGTGGTAACTAGGGTTATTAGACCCACCATGTGGGGGTCCGCCCAGTCAGTTATAATGGGGTATTTAACCTAATGGTTAAATACGAGCCTACATGTACTTGTGTAAAATACATATCAGAGTAGTGTATAAATAGAGGAGGTGTGTTCCTCATTTGATACACTCACACACTTGAGGATAGCGCACTTGTGGAGGAGAGGTCTGCTATTATGGAGGAGGAGATCATGTCTCAGGGTTTCATCTTTGTATATTGCTGGTCATCTATATTGAGGAAGCTTTGCTGGGTTTTCTACCCCATGAGGGTTTCCCAGGATAAATCTCTGTCTCTTGTGTTTATGCTGTGCTTGTTGTTTCTTCAGTGATCCTGTATATGCTATTATTGTGAAATGGAATGTAATGCTGCTATTTTCTGTCTTAGCATATTGAATTTTAACACCCACTAGGGGACTTAAACACCCCATTACAGTTGACTCTGGGCCGACCCTACTAGGGAAGTCTAAGAACCAAAGTTACCACATTCCGATGGAGGAATAAACATGTCCGGATATAATAATAATGTCCCGACAGAGAAATGAAACATCTCCGGATAAGAAGGTACAAATAGAATATTAAGTTAGAAGTTACAATATTTTAACATTCCCCTTTAACGAGAAGGATATTCTAATAACATCTGCAGGAGAAAGTAGTCATCAGCAACATGATACATGATACATCTATAAATCATTGGAAGCTTTCTTCAATCATCATCAACAACTCATACAGTTACTGGAACATCTTCAAGATATTCAATACTGGAACATCAACATATTCAGTTCTTAGTCTTCATCTTCTGCAACATTCGAACAACTACAACAACATCATTGTCTGGATCTCCCGATCAACAACATCCTCTGGATCTCTCAATCAACAAACTCATCGTCTGGATCTCCCGATAACCAGTATCATCTAGATCTCTTGATCAACAACCACATCGTCTGGATCTCCCAATCAAGGGCCTCATTGTCTCGACCTCCCGATCAACAACATAATATGGATCTCTCGATCAATAGCCTCATCGTCTGTATCTCTCGATCAACAACATCATCTAGATCTCTCGATCAACGGCCTCATCATCTAGATCTCCCAATTAATAGTATCATATGGATCTCTCGATCAACAACCTCATCATGTGGATGTCCCAATCAACATCATCATCTAGATCTCCCAATCAACATCATCATCTGGATCTCTCGATAAACAGCCTCATAGTAGCATACCCTGCAACACACATGATCTATTTACGGGATGATCAATCCCTATCCATTTAAGACACCATATCATGTCTAGGGACGATGCAGTCCACTCATCAATTTAGACAAAGTCTAGGGACCACTTCTAAGAGACATCTGTCTACGGATCAATTCAGGGACCGAAGTCTGGGGATGATACAATTCCTCTCATCTACTAAGGACGATTTCTCGGAGATATCTGTCTACGGATCAATTCAGGGACCGAAGTTCAGGGATGATACAATCCCTCACGTCTACTAGGGACCACTTCTCAGAGACATCTGTCTACGGATCAATTTAGGGACCAAAGTATGGGGATGATACAATCCCTCTCGTCCACTAGGGACAACGTCTCGGAGACATCTGTCTACGGATAAATCCAGGGATCGAAGTCTGGGAATGATAAAATCACTCTCATCCACTAGGGACCCCTTCTCAGAGACATATGTCAACGGATGAATTCAGAGACTGAATTCCAGGGATGATACAATGTAACATCTCCATAATTTGAGTTAGTAATCTTGGGGATTTTTCTTCGTTACAGAAATTTTCATGACATTAATCCATGACCATTATAATTCAGCAGATAAATCCTGACATACAAACACATGTATTAGAAGAAGACATATAAGTAAATAACATCACATCTCCATTGAACAACAATAATGCCAATCTGAACACACATAAGATCGAGACAATGATATAGGTGGTTCACCCCGACTGGGCTACGTCCACAAAGGCAGGTCATATTTTCTTTTATTAATTTGTCCACATCGTAAGATTACAACTTGCAACACATTTGTTGCTTTCCACTTTCTCAAACCTCTCTCCTAGAGAGCCTTTTCCAGTAATCATAAGTATACAGAATATACTCTGTTTATCGAGTGAGAAAACATAAAGACATCGCATAAAACCAAGGTTCAATAATTTCAAAACAGTCTAGATTTTCGCTTAAGAAAGGACCACCCTAGTCATAAGGAAGTAAGCACATAGATTCAAAGTTCAAAACTGTCGAGTTGTGTAACCTCTGTCAACCATAACGCGCATACTAACGTGATGACAAAACTAGGGTTTATATATGCTTTAGCAGGCAAAAAACGATAGCAAACTTCACATACCTAAAAGGCAGATGCAAGACTCTATCCCCAATACACTAGTTATCAACATTATTAATGCCACTTCACCAATTTATAACTATGAACAGATATACATATAGAAAAGAACGCCTTCTCTGATCTACACAATCTGAATCATGTTTATACAGGGATTATATTAACACACCGAAAGGTTAGAGGTCGAATTTCTACAGACTCGACATAACGAAACAACCATTCTCTGTAGACCCGTCATGCTCCCAATAAATTGATCAGGATAATAATATATTATATAAAACCTTTGGATCGAACTATCCGTAGAGGTACAACCTCGATAAAGCATTGGTGTGTAGATCTCGGCTATCAAATAAATAATTGAAAAGATATAATCTCCATCAAGCAGTGGGTGCAGAAATCGACTATCAATAATTAATACAATATCAATCAAATATTGTGCGCAGAGATCGGCTACACCATCTCGATCAAACATTGAATGCAGAGATCAGCTATCCCGTAATGAATGTAGGGATACAATCCCAATTTAGTTTTGCATACCGAGATCGGCTACAATCTCAATCCAGTAGTGTGTGCAGGGATCGACGATCAATAAATAATACCTCGGATCTATGCAGCATGCATATAAATATACATATAAATTTTTGTCTACCACCAAGCAAAAGAAAATACAAAACTTCCTACAGGATTATGCAGCATATCTAAATAAACACCAAGTCATGAATTTTAGGCTGCAATAACCAACTGAGATGACTGGATAAGTCAAACTACAAAAGAATTAATAGTGATCTCTGTAGCAATACTCACATATTCGTAAGATGCCAGCACGTTTATTAAATAGAGCGCTGGTATAACTATAACAGAGTTTAACAAATAAAAACTATAGCAATTTCCAATGGGATCTAATCTCGGTTGTGTAAACAAGCAGAGAACACACAGGGCAGAGATTACACGGGGTATTTAATTTAAAATAAATACTAATATGCAACACACTTTCACAGAACTAATAAATACCGTTCAACAAGCAGACATACTTTCTCTTACAACCTTTGGTAGGAGAATTTCCAAGGTGTTTCCAGCCAAACTAAATCTTTTGTAACTGGTTGTCCATAGGCGGATATACATTCTACAATGAGAGCTATTTGTGTTGAAGCTAACTCAGTAAAAAAAAAAACGGGTACTAAATACTGCCCTAGCAGAAAACATAACAATTAACGAGCTTAATGAAATGAAACACCCTGACTTCTATTCAGAAAACCATGATTGATGTATCTGACACATGGATTTCCTACTAATTCGAGCAGTCAAAGGGATTGTCTACAATGTGGCCATTCCTCAACTGATAATCAAGAAAATCAAATCTCTCTAATACTGTGCAAGCATTCTCCACGCATTAGAACCGATCGTGATAGATCACAATACCAAACAAGATGCACATACATATAAAAACAAAATGCAGTGATCGATCCCTGTAGGATCGCCTCTAATACGTGTAATGATGCGCATTCCTTCAAAACGGTTTTCCATACATATAGAGAAGTCCTAACTCAATACTTATGTCCAGATAAGTATACAAGGGCTCATATTAACAAGATATTCAGTTGAAGTAACCAAGTCTAAGATTCGTATTTCCCATACAGCAGAAATTAAACAAGGTTCTATCAATATTATAAGTACGGATTCGACCGAATAGAGCGATAGGATAGCTACCAAGAAAAATTTTGGATTATATTAATTCTAACAATGCCAAAATCTCAATGCATGCAGAAATTACTTATCTGAATCATGCAATCTGTCAAACCTTGCACCCAATAAGTCAATTTCCAGGCTAAAAGCTTTTAACACCCTGTCAGATCGCCCCTCCCTCTGTTCCGGTATAGGTTGATAAATACAACCAAAAAGAAAACACTACAGCTCATTGTAGGCATCCATGCAAATAAGTGAACAGGGTTGTAAATATAACAGAAGACTGGTCAATCGTCTCAGGAAGGATCAGCTCATAAAGAAAGGAGTATAAAGTATAAGAGACATATCTTTTTAGAATCCCACTTTTCCAGTCCTTCCTTCCGAGTAGCCTATGTAAAACTGGTGCGACCTCTCAATGAAACCGTTGTCCCTTCCAAATAGCACCGATGGCAACTCCTCCATACTGAAACTCTCCTTTCGTTTCCCCTTCACTCCATCGTAGAGCTGGAACTCTCCCTCCGTTGTGATTTTTCCCCATTCTTACTTAAGGTAGTCTGCATGTTAACTATACGACAAATGGCAAGCCCGAGGAAGTTTTTTAATTAATGCTTCCCTCCACTCAGAATAAAACGAGCAAAATTCGTTGGCGCTCCACTCCGGCCAGGAATAAGTTTAGTCTAATAATACTTCTATCCCAACAAAATCTCCTATATCTATGGGAATGTGTTCCCC
Source organism: Larix kaempferi (assembly GCA_027924585.1). Taxonomy (NCBI): domain Eukaryota; kingdom Viridiplantae; phylum Streptophyta; class Pinopsida; order Pinales; family Pinaceae; genus Larix; species Larix kaempferi. The sequence goes on along the minus strand of BSBM01000721.1, from coordinate 2,315,943 downwards.
ATGCTCTCGTGGAGAGAAAATTGTAATAAGAGGTGTTAGCATACCGTGTGTGTTTTTTAATAAAATCCATCATAACATAAGGAAACGTTTTAATAATTTTAATAAATACTATCAACATAATATTTGGTGTGAGAAATATTTACACACGTTTTTAAAGCACTTAAAGGTAGTATATAAGTTATTTCTAATAATAACATTAATGACTATCACTATCCTTTATATGTATATGTCCATAATAGCCTAGTAATGTTTTATCAATACTTAGCTGCTTCTTAATATATAATTCATATTGATGTAATATTTTTAATAGGTTAATTTCCCCTAACCATATTGTAGTATACCCTTTTGTCTCCTAAGTTATTAACATCAAATACACCTTAGGAGAAAAATAGATTACAATCTACTCAAGGACCTCTGGTGGGGCCTTGGCCTTGCGTTCCTCACCATGTCCATTTACAAAATGTGACATATTTACACAACAATAGCATACGAAAAGAGGGGGATATCACATACAATCCCTCTCGTCCACTAGGGACCACTTCTTGGACACATCTGTCTACGGATCAATTCATGGACCGAATTCCGAGGATGAAACAATCCACTCATCGAGTTAGACAAAGTCTAAGGACCACACATTGACCTCATCGTCGGAACATGTAGCCTCATCATCGACCTCATCGTCGGAACATGTAACCTCATCATCGATACAAGTATCCTCATCATTGATACAAGTATCCATATCATCAATACATGTATCCTTACCATCGATACAAGTATCCTCATCATCGATACAAGTATCCATATCATCAATACATGTATCCTTACCATCGATACAAGTATCCTCATCATCGAATCAAGTAACCTCATCATGAGTGCAAGTATCCTCATCATCAATACAAGTATCCTCATTATCGACCTTACCATCGACATAGGAAATCTCATCATCGATACAGGTATCCACATCGATACCGGTATCCAATATATCATACCAGTATCACCATTGCAACATGATAGAACTCAATACATCTCTATTCAAAATATCTAGTAAAACTTAATCCCCTTACTCAAACCTAGTACCGTCTTTTCCATAACTAAGAAGCAATATATCTTAATTGCCCTAATTTTTGTGTAGTATAATGCAAGGCATTCGATATATTAATAAGGTTTACTGATCCGTCCCTATTCTCTATATATCCTAAATTTTTTCACAAAATAACATATAATCATGGAGAAATCAACATGAAGCAATATATCTCACTTTCCCAAATAGCTATGTGCAATATAATGCAATGAAATGTATCTATTAATAAATTGAGTGGAACCTAATCCCCTTGGTGCAACCTTGTGCCATCCTTTCCATTATTATCACGCAATATATTTCACTTGCCCCAATTTTTATATGGGACATAATGAAATGCATTGAATCTACTAAGAATATTTATAGGAATGGAAGTTATCTGCAATACAATGCAACAAAATGGATCTAGTACTAATATTCAATAGAATTTGCAAGGCCAAGGACATAAATTGAAACTCAAACGAATTTTTAATATCCCCGAGATCGAACAAGAAAGCTCCACGAAAAATTGGATGGCTACTAACCTTGAGATCAAATGAAAAAGTACTACAAATACTACACCAAACACCATCGAAAATTGATTTTAGTGGTGGATATGGAAATGGAATAAGAAAACAATCCAAAGAATATGACAAACATGTAGTGGTGGAAATGAGAAAGCATATACATTCCTAAAACTTATGAAAAATGCAAATTCTATACCCATACAGAAGTAAATAAAACCAATACTTTCACACTAGGAAGTTAGAATGAACAAAATAATTGTTTTAACTCATAGATTCATATTATATAGAAATATAATATTAAGGACATAAGTGATCAAACTAGTAATAAAAACTTGTGATGTGCCTTCTTGTAATTAATGAATCATTTTTTCTTTCCACTTGATAGAGTTCAAGGTCAAACATAACTCTATGCTATGTTTAGTAGGTATATACAAAACTAGGTGCCTGCAATCTTATTCTCCGCTTGGGAGGTTAACAGTAATCGCTTATAAATGTTTAGTCATTATAAATTATTAAGGGACATGTGCTAAATCAATTGGTGAGTCCCTCATTGCACAACCATTATTGGATGTTAGGTTGACAAAGGACATGTCACTGACCTCAAAAAACAAATCCCCAATTACAAGTGCAACTCCTATGATTATAAATTGTTTTCATTTCATTAATTCTATATTTTATGCAACTTGCATTTTGTAATTTTTCATAGTTTAATTATTATTGATATATTGGGGGTTTTCCACAAATATTTGCTTTACATTTGAAGAAAAATGAACATGTAAACATTTAAACACTATCCAGCTGTTTGCGTCAAACACCTTATTGATGAACCAAGATTTAGATGGCGATTTCAAATCAATTTTCCCCACCATAGAAGAGGAAAGCTTTCAAATCGTGAACTTCAAGAAGAAATAAGAAACAAATTTTAAATCACTGATACATACAAAATATTTATCTATGGTTTTCGTACATATAGGAAAATGTGATTGGGTTTTGTCATGATTTATGACAATTTGGAGGATGCAATAAAGTATGAGCCTAAATATAGGTTGATAAAAAATGCAATTCATGATCTTCGTAATAATACCATAAGAAGTAGTGAAAACAGAGCAGAGAAAATACCACGCATTATGCCAACAAAAAAGAAAGCAGTTTAGACGCCACTTTCTTTCTTATGCCAATGAAAAAGAAGAGTTTAATACTACAATTTCTTCCTCCTCGTAACTTTGTATTGATTTCACAGTTTTTTATCATCCAATTATATACATGTGTTAAACATATTTTATGAGTTGTAATCCATTTTTGAATTGTACTTCATTTATAAATAACTAATAGCGTTTTTTATGTTGATTTAAATTGTTTATTGTACAAAAGTGTTTTAATTTTCTTCAAAATTATGTATTTTAATGGTTTTTTAGTTAATTGGAAATGGATCCCAAACTTTGGAATTTATTGCGAATTTAGATTCTAGAAACTATCCTTCTATGGGTGTCTTTTTCAACATTGATTCGGTTTCGATCAATTTCTAAACATTGTGATGGACTGTTGTGGATACCAACTTTTAATAATGCTCGACAAAAAAATCACATAACAAAAACTTGGTTTTTAGTTGGACTCGGTTTTTAGTTGAACTATGGGGACAATATCAAAATCATATCCTATATAAATTTATCAATCATATAGGACATACATCTATCTTGCATGTCCCTTGTGAAGAATATATATAAACAATTGAATGTACACTTGTTTCAATCATTTTGCTATGAAAATACTGTCCATTATGAAAGCAGAAGGTCTATTACATTGTGAATCCATTCATAAAACATTTTTCATGTATAGGCATCATTGAAATAGGAGTTCATGGTTTCTTTTAACTCATAGGAAACATCGGTCGATCGAAGCATGGATGGATACTTGTACGTCATCAACATATTGAAGATGGTTGAATTTTGTTATCTATAATATCAAAAGGTTTTGGAGAGAAACCATTGGTGCTAATGGTGAACCTACACCTCCTGAGGATGCAACATTTTACAAAGGTAAAATATATTGGTTACATATAAAAACAATTTCTGAGGAAGATGTCATATCTCGGTACAAAATGTACTCATTGGATATTACATTGAATAAATGTGTTTTCCATTCAATTCCCTCGACATTTTACAAAGGTAAAATATATTGGTTACATATAAAAACAATTTCTAAGGAAGATGCCATATCTCGGTACAAAATGTACTCATTGGATATTGCATTGAATAAATGGGTTTTCCATTCAATTCACATAGGATGTATCAAACGATCTGTGTGTCTTACCATACATTTCAACCAATTGATATGTGTTGTAAATGATGGTTCTACAAGTGTATGATGCATTGCTGAAATACAAGATTTCAAGTGTGGTTAATGCCTAGTTTAACACGCATAGGGATATTTTGAGGATGGAAGAAGTTTAAAATGGAGTCTATATAAACACACATTGCTCCAAATATATTCCATTTCGGGATGTGGGAAGTTCCATAATGTTGTGAAAGAATGCTTAGATTCCATTCATATATTATGATGTGGACACTTGCAACATTACTCATCTAGTAGTTGATGAAAAATCGATGTCTGCAAATGATCACTCCCTATGCCAATAGACAATGAATTCACCAATATTATAATGTATAGAAAATTTTCCCACTCACTCCAAGAATCAATTCATTCCATAATCTTATCCCATTACTTACAAACTGGCTTGAGTCCATGGAATGTTTTGGTATGTAATTCAATAGGCATTAGGCATTGTAAGAAGAACTATGTTTTGGTTTTTGCATCATATACAAATCTTGATAAGTTTTGGTATTGAATAAAAATATATGATTCTTCGTATGATTTCATCATATATTAGCTACACCAAAAATGTATATATCCTTTAATTTTACATATTTTATATTGTACAAATGTTAAATCTATTGATTAATCATAATCTAACAAATACATAAAATGTTTTGTTTTAGTTTATGAAACAAATCTTTGATTATGTTGACAATTATACTAATGTATTCTGTTGTGTTATATTATAGAAATGGATATGGTGCTTGCCATTTGGAGCTCCCTACCAACAGATATACTTGAAATGATATTTCTATGGTTGCCATTATCCACTATTATCCGTTTTAGAATAGTTTGCAAGAAGTGAAGTTGAAGATTATCTTATATCTTATCGTGGAAACAATTTGTAATAAAAGAATTTGGAGTTTTAGTTAACTTTGATTCTGAATGTGAGTGACAATTCCATCCTTGTTACATTAATCAACTAGGAAAGTTATCAACCATATCTATGCCATTTTTTAGTAATAGATATAAAATTGAATTTATATGTGTTTCAATTGTTTTGGTTTCCTTACCAACTAACTTATATAGAAAAAAACCACTATATTTATCAATCATTTCACAAAGACTTTTACATTTGTAGGGTCCCTCAATCTTGGTAATTCGGGTTTTTTCGCATTCTTAAGAAATGTGCAGCAACAAAAATATGATTGGGTAGTTCTCAAACATGTTTATACGACATTGCAACCAAAATGTTTCATTTATTGCACTTCACATATCCTCCATATGGTGATATTTTGACCCCAAAAACTGTTGTTTTGCATAATGGAAAAAAATTATTGGGTGCATACTCATGTTATCTCTAGAGAAAACCATATATGTTTACAACATATATATTGGATAGAAATCGCCAAAAATAAATGGATCTTCGATTTTATGCAGCAATCACTTACTACAATGTATGTTTGCATAGTGGTTTATTCCAATCAACTTTTTTGTTTTATGAATGAATAAATTCTTAGTCATTATAATTTAGGGATTACATTTTCTCTCATAAAACTCTATTGGCCAAGATAGTCAACAATATAAAAGAAATCTAAATAAATGATATGCCATAATACAAATATGACATCACTAACAACACTTTACCAACTATTTACAAATTTCTAATAATAATTTAGCTAGTTAATATTTTTCTCACAAAACTACATCTACATTGACCAGATTACTCTCCAATGTGAAAAAATTCTGAAGGATAAACATGCCCAAATATACAAAGACTACATCTACAATGCTTATAATTAATTAATCACTCCTTTAACAACATCTTAAACAATTTCAAAAGAATTCTTTAGCCATTTGTGGCTTGTAAAGTCACTACGTAAATGTTGTGCGCATTGGAACACTTACTAAAGAAAAAAGCAATGCATCCAAAATCTCTAAAATATCTGCCTATGGAAAACGAGTAGATATATAAGGTGAAAAACGAGTAGATATATAAGGTGGAAAACCAGTAGATATGAAAGTGAAGCACAACATCTTTTTCAACAGGGTGCAACTGATAAATAGAACCTGAATTTCGTTCTCCAATGATAACAACCACGCAATATTTTCAAGCTGATCAAGTTAATGACAAAATACTTTATTGAAATATACAGTGGTATTTTTTGCAAGCATTTTTATTTTGGAAAGACAAAAATGTAAATTTTTTATTCAAAATTTCGAAAGAGAGAAGGAAAGACGAGAGATTGACTTCTATTTCAAAGGCGATCTCAGACGTAGAAAAAACCAATAAAACCTTGTCCTGCAAGGCTCACAAAGATGCCTCCAAATAACATTTTCATCCAACTGACTGAAACAGGCACAAAATCAGCACCCAGAAACTCCAATATTAAAATGTAGCTGGAAAACAACTGAACGCTTCCTTGTTAGATATATACAAATAGGTATATCAAGAAATCAAGTTCTGTTGACATCAACACATCCAGTTGAATCATCTCTGCTAGTGCCACTCTCAGGGAAGCTGAAGCAGCTTATAACATTGCCATCAAGCAATGAGTTACCATCCTGATGACTGGGCACTTAGAAATACCCATCAGTTGTGTTGACGCATCCATGGAATTAGCTCCATTGCCCGGAATAGTCGACTGAGTACAGTTGATGTTCTGAGGGTCTTCTGAGGGGGCTGAACTTGAGAGGCATCCTGATGAGAAGGTGGCATAAGAATTTGGACGTTGTCATCGTGTGGAAGGTGGCTACTATCATGTGGGGGCTTCTTTTCCACCTTCTTCCTCTTTGGAGGTGGCAAGTCATGAGGAAAATTAAGTTTTGCTTTCCCTCCTCTCATCTTCCTAGCTGCTGCATCGAAGGCTCTGGCAGCTTCCTCTGGCGTATCATATGTACCAAGCCATATGTACTTCCCTTTTTCACGATATCTAATTTCTGCAGCCCATCTGCCTGGTCGGTTCTCTCTGATGCCTCTATATTTGGTCTTTCTTTCCCTACCTCTCGTGCTCTTGACTGCTTCTTTGCGCTGGGAGGGATATGACGCAAGACACCCTTTGAAAAAACAAACGATATGAATCAAAAAGTTACACATCACATTGCTCATGCACATTATAAACGATATGAATCAGAAAGATACTCTGAAAGTGGAATGGAAAGACGAGTTCATAAACAGTACTTAGAATGACAATGAGCAAACTTGAGTGAGCACTCAACTAAAACTCTAAGTTTTCTGGAGAGGTTTAGACCTCTAAAACCTTGGAATCTAGCAATGCTCGGGGATATATTCTAATTTCTCCAGAGTAGAGGTGCTTGTGATCATTGAATGGGTGCGAGAGTTTACTCGTACATGGAACTACTATGAAGAGGGCATAAGATGAAAAGCCAGAAATGCAATATCATATCGTACATCAGGGTGCCATACTGCATGTACAGAGTGATGGTAATTCGGGGAAAAAGGATCCACACGTTCGGAAGAGGCATGGGTGCCTCTCATACACAGTATTACAAGGGCGCAAATTTTCAAACCCTAAACAACTACATTAAGCCCACTTATGAACTAATGGGTGCATTCTTAACTTGTAGCTCTCGGATACTCTATGGCTGATCGGTGATATTAAATACCTCGACTAGCTCCATTGAATAGGAAGCCAATCTCGCCGGACAAGGTTCTAGCCACTGATTAATACATGAACCGGACGGCAGTAATGGATTAAGGAGTTTATCGGGATAACCCCCGCCCTATCGCAATTCATAAATCTTTTCTCGCAAGAAATCGTGGTGAAGCCGGAGAAGACAAAAATAATATTGACATTGTTATCCATAATATTATATAATAAGTTGATTGTATCGTACTCATCTCTGAAAAACCAACACCACGGAATTACCCTACTATGGAATAATCTTATACCAGTAAGACACCAAGTCATGAGAAAAAAACGATCACATATGGGGTGCTCGCTCTCTTCCCATGAGAAATAAACAATCAAAGTTTAGATCCTCACTACAAAAAAAAAAAAAATTATTCTTTTTTGCACATCATGTCATTCTCTTCTGGGGTAGTGACCGTAACAGATGCCCACAGTGATGGTTGTGGGCTGCATTAGCAAGGAATGTCAAAAAGTAATAATAAAATATTGAATGCAAAGGAAACGAACTTCTTCTACATTGAGCTTATCTATTTTTTGAATTACAGTTTCATTTTCAATTACTGAATAAAACTAAAAATATTGAATAAAAATCTCAATAAAACTAAAAACTGAGCTTATTGACGTACTTCATTTTCAATAATTTCTCATTAAGATTTTTATTACTAATGGAACAAAACGTGGGATATTGCCTTTGAAGTCTTATTTTTATTAATGGAACATTGTCTTTGAAAGCGTGGGTTATTGGCTTAGAAGTCTTATTCACAAATTCGATATTAAAAGTGCACTGCATACTTATATGACAACGACCCAAATAGACCATATCCATCACTTTGGAATCCACCCTAATCATTCTGTCAGGGTGATATGCATTTATGCATAGATGGATCGCCATGCTTGTTGGTAGTTCGCCAAATATTGATGTAACTTCTAGCTTCACCGAGAAGCCAAACCGATAGACGTTTCTAGACCTCTCTAATGATGGAGAGAGTTCACAGTGTATATAAATCTATATTTCAGTGAATGGAAGTGATAGAGAGTAGTTCTGGGTATTTTTGGCCTGTTCCTACTCTATCAAGAAGCATCCCATTCTCATTAATATTGAATCGCGTGAGATGCGTTTTCATTAACGTACTCACCTTATTGTCTTTGTTAACATGGAACCATAGGTATTTGTTAACATGGAATCATAGGTACAGTTACTGTGAAAATTTGAATACGTTTTTGTAGGCTTTTGTGAATGGACTTGCTGTACCACACAAATCTTATCGGCCGCTCCTTGACCTATTTGAGCGTTATGAGATCATTTCTAGAGTAAGGTTAAATAATTAGTCATGCTTTATCCGTTCAAAGAAACTACGCCAATAGACAGAACATCAGTGGCCACAAGTGGAAGCGTTAACTATTAGTTGCGGGATTTTAATTCTGTGCCTTACAGGTATTTAACTTTCCATGCAAATTTCAGGTCTTATTAGCTAGCGGGGCGTCATAAAATATGAGAGGAAGTTGATTCATTTTAGTCGTTGACACATGTGATGTTCACTCGCGTGCCTCTAAATAATATGGTGAGATGGAACTTACATATTATATGGGCAGTGCAGGCGTTATGCTTCTTACAATCCAGGTATGCACTACTACTGCGCAATGATATGGAGTGATTCAAAGTAGAATCTGTAGAAATTTTTAATCCCTCTCAACCCTAGTTAGTAGATATGTTAAGACATTTAAAAAACTACTCTCCACCCTAGTTAATAGATATGTTAAGACATTTAAAAAACTGCTGTGAACGAATGCACATTAAAACAAAATATTATGGCTTACCTTCAGCCAAAAGGCATTCCTGCCCGTCAGGCAATAAACCCTTGTCAATGTGTTCTGAACTATTCAGATTGGCCACACTGTTTCTTCCGCGCAGACTCGAACGAGACTCGACCTCGGCATTACCGGTTTCGCAGACCCTCTCCCTCGACAACCCAGCCATACGGACCGGCCTGGCCTTACAATGACAACGGAAATGAAAAATAGACAATGCTAGCTACTGAAATGATCTGATCAGAAAATCAATACAATCTGATTTCCACATCGAGAGGGTTAGAATTTTTATAGGGTAGAATGCATTGAGATCAAGTTCCCTCAACTTTTGCCACCTTTTTGCTGCCGAACCGAGAACGAATGGAAATTGGACAGGTAGGCAAATCGGCGTTGATATCTTGACCTGAAGCGTTTGAGGATGTGAAACCATAAAGGAATTTATGACAGAATGTCGTGCCTGCCACGAAAGTTTTGGAATTCATGCACCTTATTCGATTTCAAAATCTCTACATGGCCCCTAACTAACTAAACCCTAGGAAAACCCTTTTGCACTAATTTGCACTCGTGTCTATCCGCATAGTGGGCTGCTGACCAGTAATATCAAACAACTGTACATACAGAGCGTTCGTGTTGTTGGGACTCACAAAGGGGCCGATTTCCACAATGTTGAGTCTTAACGCCCTTGATCACACAAGGATGGCAAATGAAATATATTAATTTTAATAAATGAAAAAAAGGAGGGGTAGTGAAATATAACTAATTTTAATAAATGACACAAGTAGGTTAGTCAAACATAACTAATTCTAATAAATGAGGAAGTGGTCAAAGTGATTAAAGTTACAGCATATGAAGGGATTTACTTTTCATAATATTAAAACATAACTAATTTTAATAAATGAGGAACTCGTCAAAGTGATTAAAGTTACAGCATATGAAGGGATTTACTTTTCATAATATTAAAATATTAGCATTTTACAATGTTGACCATAAAAGTCTTTCACTTTACATTAACCAGCGTAGACCCATCTTAAAATCGTATCTATCAAGCACCGAGAGGGATCCAATTTCTTGAGGTGTATTTCTTTTTTTAAATTTCAACTCAAGAAATTTGATATCTCTTGATTGATAGACACCCGGGTTTAAGTTTTTATTTTATAAACGAATATCAATATTTTAATTACTTTTCATAATATTTTATTTTATGAACCAATGTGGACTTTTTTTAAATACTTTCATTAACTTTTTATTTTATGAGCCTACATCAATTTATTAATGTCCGACATAATATAATTTATTACGTTTTACTCTTGTAACGTTAGAACATCTCCCTCATACTCGTGCGTTATATGCACACACGTTACAACATCTCCCCCATACTGGGCTATAGAGCACCTCGTTTCACTCTGTACAATTAAATTTTATTTTATAAAATTCTTTTTGATGTTTTCAAAAAACAAATTATCAATATTTTTAATTTCAAAATTTTTAAATTTTATTCATTTCATATACTTAATGGTAAAGAGGTTATAGATGGGACATAAATCCACAATATTGTGGTTTTATTTTTAAAATACGAAAAAAAAATAAAAAACATTTAATATGGTTTTTTTTTAAGTGCTATGTGGCAATTTTTGTTCCTTATTATTGATTTTTGTAACTAAAAATCCAAAAAAAAAATTCTATGTTAAACCTAAAACTTAGTATATGTAGATTTTGTGTGTTTGATTTGATATGTTTATCTAATAAAACTGATTAAGTTAGACCGTGGATGAACCCTAACTATGTGAGTGATTGATTTATCCATCTTGTCCACGTGGTGATAGATTTTGCTCTTTCATTTAGTCTGTGTTATTTTCTTTAATGCACACTCACTAGTGATCTTATTTTATTTTGTTGAAGTATTGCTTCTTGTTTATTTTAGTTTATTACAGTCTATAGGCTTGGGATTATCGTTATGTTAACCTAGTTAGACTCTGGTTAGTGGTAGAAGTTTTTATTTTATTAATTGACTTACGCGATTGAAGATCTTGTGTTTGTCTTGTTTTAGTGTGTTTAGATGTTAAAGTGTTGAGATCAAAGCCAACATTAGGAGGCATTTGACGAACTCACAATGGCCTTTCAAGAAAGATATTATATTACTAATGGAATCTCATAGGAATTCTAAAGAGGAAGCTTAGAAATGGTGTACTAAATAGGCCAAAATAAGCCTTTCGAATGATGGCACCCAAGAACATTCAAAGCACAGTAAAGACTAAACGAAACCAAATTTAGGCAGTAGAGAAAGATACAAAGTATCTAAAAATCTAGAGAAGGCCAATGGGAACTCATCACCTAAAATGACTAGGGTGCCACAAGAAAAAACACTAATAATGGCTAGTATGATTGTAGAAAATCAAAATCTAAATGGGTACAATCAAAGAGAGAAAAACTAACTCACAAAAGGAGTCCATGGGATGAATACACTAGAACCACATAGATTACAAGAAAACACCTTAGTAAGAATGAGATCGATATAGAGACTATTATTATGAAAAGATGAACCAAAGCAAAATAACATTCAATATGATAATTCAATTTCACAATAATAGAATACACAGGATCATTGAAAGAACAACAAGCACAACATAAACACAAGAGACAGAATTTATCCTGGGAAACCTACATGGGGTAGAAAACCTAGTAGAGCTTCCTCAATATAGATGATCAACAAGTACAAAGATGTAATCCCCAAACAAGAGCTCCTTCTCCTCCATTCCATATCTCTCTCTCTCTGCTATGCGAGTTTCACAAGTGAGTGAATGAATAAGTGAGTGTGTTAAATGAGGATCGCGCATCCTCTATTTATACTTTATCTCTCACTAAACGAAATACCTAACTAGGTTGGCCCCAACAGATATAACCCAGTGCTCACTCGGCAACCCCACTAGGGGACTTAAACACCCCATTACAGTTGACTCTGGGCCGACCCCACTAGGGAAGTCTAATAACCAAAGTTATGACATTCCGATGGAGGAATAAACATCTCCGGATATAATAATAATGTCCCGACAGAGAAATGAAACATCTCCGGATAAGAAGGTACAAATAGAATATTAAGTTAGAAGTTACAATATTTTAACATTCCCCTTTAACGAGAAGGATATTCTAATAACATCTGCAGGAGAAAGTAGTCATCAGCAACATGATACATGATACATCTATAAATCATTGGAAGCTTTCTTCAATCATCATCAACAACTCATACAGTTACTAGAACATCTTCAAGATATTCAATACTGGAACATCAACATATTCAGTTCTTAGTCTTCATCTTCTGCAACATTCGAACAACTACAACAACATCATTGTCTGGATCTCCCGATCAACAACATCCTCTGGATCTCTCAAACAACAAACTCATCGTCTGGATCTCCCGATAACCAGTATCATCTAGATCTCTTGATCAACAACCACATCGTCTGGATCTCCCAATCAAGGGCCTCATTGTCTCGACCTCCCGATCAACAACATAATATGGATCTCTCGATCAATAGCCTCATCGTGTGTATCTCTCGATCAACAACATCATCTAGATCTCTCGATCAACGACCTCATCATCTAGATCTCCCAATTAACAGTATCATATGGATCTCTCGATCAACAACCTCATCATGTGGATCTCCCAATCAACATCATCATCTAGATCTCCCAATCAACATCATCATCTGGATCTCTCGATAAACAGCCTCATAGTATCATACCCTACAACACACATGATCTATTTACGGGATGATCAATCCCTATACATTTAAGACACCATATCATGTCTAGGGACGATGCAGTCCACTCGTCAATTTAGACAAATTCTAGGGACCACTTCTAAGAGACATCTGTCTACGGATCAATTCAGGGACCGAAGTCTGGGGATGATACAATTCCTCTCATCTACTAAGGACGATTTCTCGGAGATATCTGTCTACGGATCAATTCAGCGACCGAAGTTCAGGGATGATACAATCCCTCACCTCTACTAGGGACCACTTCTCAGAGACATCTGTCTACGGATCAATTTAGGGACCAAAGTATGGGGATGATACAATCCCTCTCGTCCACTAGGGACAACGTCTCGGAGACATCTGTCTACGGATCAATCCAGGGATCGAAGTCTGGGAATGATAAAATCACTCTCATCCACTAGGGACCCCTTCTCAGAGACATATGTCAACGGATGAATTCAGAGACTGAATTCCAGGGATGATACAATCCCTCTCGTCCACTAGGGACCACTTCTTGGACACATCTGTCTACGGATCAATTCATGGACCGAATTCCGAGGATGAAACAATCCACTCATCGAGTTAGACAAAGTCTAAGGACCACACATTGACCTCATCGTCGGAACAGGTAGCCTCATCATCGACCTCATCGTCGGAACATGTAACCTCATCATCGATACAAGTATCCTCATCATTGATACAAGTATCCATATCATCAATACATGTATCCTTACCATTGATACAAGTATCCTCATCATCGATACAAGTATCCATATCATCAATACATGTATCCTTACAATCGATACAAGTATCCTCATCATCGAATCAAGTAACCTCATCATGAGTGCAAGTATCCTCATCATCAATACAAGTATCCTCATTATCGACCTTACCATCAACATAGGAAATCTCATCATCGATACAGGTATCCACATCGATACCGGTATCCAATATATCATACCAGTATCACCATTGCAACATGATAGAACTCAATACATCTCTATTCAAAATATCTAGTAAAACTTAATCCCCTTACTCAAACCTAGTACCGTCTTTTCCATAACTAAGAAGCAATATATCTTAATTGCCCTAATTTTTGTGTAGTATAATGCAAGGCATTCGATATATTAATAAGGTTTACTGGTCCGTCCCTATTCTCTATAACATATAATCATGGAGAAATCAACATGAAGCAATATATCTCACTTTCCCAAATAGATATGTGCAATATAATGCAATGAAATGTATCTATTAATAAATTGAGTGGAACCTAATCCTCTTGGTGCAACCTTGTGCCATCCTTTCCATTATTATCACGCAATATATTTCACTTGCCCCAATTTTTATATGGGACATAATGAAATGCATTGAATCTACTAAGAATATTTATAGGAATGGAAGTTATCTGCAATACAATGCAACAAAATGGATCTAGTACTAATATTCAATAGAATTTGCAAGGCCAAGGACATAAATTGAAACTCAAACGAATTTTTAATATCCCCGAGATCGAACAAGAAAGCTCCACGAAAAATTGGATGGCTACTAACCTTGAGATCAAATGAAAAAGTACTACAAATACTACACCAAACACCATCGAAAATTGATTTTAGTGGTGGATATGGAAATGGAATAAGAAAACAATCCAAAGAATATGACAAACATGTAGTGGTGGAAATGAGAAAGCATATACATTCCTAAAACTTATGAAAAATGCAAATTCTATACCCATACACAAGAAAATAAAACCAATACTTTCACACTAGGAAGTTAGAATGAACAAAATAATTGTTTTAACTCATAGATTCATATTATATAGAAACATAATATTAAGGACATAAGTGATCAAACTAGTAATAAAAACTTGTGATGTGCCTTCTTGTAATTAATGAATCATTTTTTCTTTCCACTTGATAGAGTTCAAGGTCAAGCATAACTCTATGCTATGTTTAGTAGGTATATACAAAACTAGGTGCCTGCAATCTTATTCTCCGTTTGGGAGGTTAACAGTAATCGCTTATAAATGTTTAGTCATTATAAATGATTAAGGGACATGTGCTAAATCAATTGGTGAGTCCCTCATTGCACAACCATTATTGGATGTTAGGTTGACAAAGGACATGTCACTGACCTCAAAAAACAAATCCCCAATTACAAGTGCAACTCCTATGATTATAAATTGTTTTCATTTCATTAATTCTATATGTTATGCAACTTGCATTTTGTAATTTTTCATAGTTGAATTATTATTGATATATTGGGGGTTTTCCACAAATATTTGCTTTACATTTGAAGAAAAATGAACATGTAAACATTTAAACACTATCCAGCTGTTTGCGTCAAACACCTTATTGATGAACCAAGATTTAGATGGCGATTTCAAATCAATTTTCTCCACCATAGAAGAGGAAAGCTTTCAAATCGTGAACTTCAAGAAGAAATAAGAAACAAATTTTAAATCACTGATACATACAAAATATTTATCTATGGTTTTCGTACATATAGGAAAATGTGATTGGGTTTTGTCATGATTTACGACAATTTGGAGGATGGAATAAAGTATGAGCCTAAATATAGGTTGATAAAAAATGCAATTCATGATCTTCGTAATAATACCATAAGAAGTAGTGAAAAAAGAGCAGAGAAAATACCACGCATTATGCCAACAAAAAAATAAAGCACTTTAGACCCCCACTTTATTTCTTATGCCAATGAAAAAGAAGAGTTTAATACTACAATTTCTTCCTCCTCGTAACTTTGTATTGATTTCACAGTTTTTTATCATCCAATTATATACATGTGTTAAACATATTTTATGAGTTGTAATCCATTTTTTAATTGTACTTCATTTATAAATAACTAATAGCATTTTTTATGTTGATTTAAATTGTTTATTGTACAAAAGTGTTTTAATTTTCTTCAAAATTATGTATTTTAATGGTTTTTTAGTTAATTGGAAATGGATCCCAAACTTTGGAATTTATTGCGAATTTAGATTCTAGAAACTATCCTTCTATGGGTGTCTTTTTCAACATTGATTCGGTTTCGATCAATTTCTAAACATTGTGATGGACTGTTGTGGATACCAACTTTTAATAATGCTCGACAAAAAAATCACATAACAAAAACTTGGTTTTTAGTTGGACTTGGTTTTTAGTTGAACTATGGGGACAATATCAAAATCATATCCTATATAAATTTATCAATCATATAGGACATACATCTATCTTGCATGTCCCTTGTGAAGAATATATATAGACAATTGAATGTACACTTGTTTCAATCATTTTGCTATGAAAATACTGTCCATTATGAGGGCAGAAGGTCTATTACATTGTGAATCCATTCATAAAACATTTTTCATGTATAGGCATCATTGAAATAGGAGTTCGTGGTTTCTTTTAACTCATAGGAAACACCGGTCGATAGAAGCATGGATGGATACTTGTACGTCATCAACATATTGAAGATGGTTCAATTTTGTTATCTATAATATCAAAAGGTTTTGGAGAGAAACCATTGGTGCTAATGGTGAACCTACACCTCCAGAGGATGCAACATTTTACAAAGGTAAAATATATTGGTTACATATATAAACAATTTCTGAGGAAGATGTCATATCTCGGTACAAAATGTACTCATTGGATATTACATTGAATAAATGTGTTTTCCATTCAATTCCCTCGACATTTTACAAAGGTAAAATATATTGGTTACATATAAAAACAATTTCTAAGGAAGATGCCATATCTCGGTACAAAATGTACTCATTGGATATTGCATTGAATAAATGGGTTTTCCATTCAATTCACATAGGATGTATCAAACGATCTGTGTGTCTTACCATACATTTCAACCAATTGATATGTGTTGTAAATGATGGTTCTACAAGTGTATGATGCATTGCTGAAATACAAGATTTGAAGCATGGTTAATGCCTAGTTTAACACGCATAGGGATATTTTGAGGATGGAAAAAGTTTAAAATGGAGTCTATATAAACACACATTGCTCCAA
Source organism: Larix kaempferi (assembly GCA_027924585.1). Taxonomy (NCBI): domain Eukaryota; kingdom Viridiplantae; phylum Streptophyta; class Pinopsida; order Pinales; family Pinaceae; genus Larix; species Larix kaempferi. Next base: position 2,298,813 of record BSBM01000721.1, on the reverse strand, counting down.
ATATATTCCATTTCGGGATGTGGGAAGTTCCATAATGTTGTGAAAGAATGCTTAGATTCCATTCATATATTATGATGTGGACACTTGCAACATTACTCATCTAGTAGTTGATGAAAAATCGATGTCTGCAAATCATCACTCCCTATGCCAATAGACAATCAATGCACCAATATTATAATGTATAGAAAATTTTCCCACTCACTCCAAGAATCAATTCATTCCATAATATTATCCCATTACTTACAAACTGGCTTGAGTCCATGGAATGTTTTGGTATGTAATTCAATAGGCATTAGGCATTGTAAGAAGAACTATGTTTTGGTTTTTGCATCATAAACAAATTTCGATAACTTTTGGTATTGAATAAAAATATATAATTCTTTGTATGATTTCATCATATATTATGTAACATACCCAATATCGACCATGGAGTATGGGGTTAAATGTTTTGTTTTGTTTTGTTTTTGTTTTTGTTTTTATTTCTTCTATTTCGAACATCTTGCGACACATCAAGAAGGTGTATTCAACATTAATAAATGAGTAAAGACAACCTCTAATAACAGTTAAATCGTTCAAGGAATGTTTTAAGATATAATTCCACATAACATTACAAATTACAAGTTTCGTGTTACCGAGATATGAATAGGAACATATGGTTCACCTTAATCTTTTCAATAACATGACTTTGTACAATAAACATATCAAGTCTACTTATCTGATCACTTGGCTCTTTAGGGACGCACCAACATGAGCTCTCTTTCAATTTGCTTGCATGCTCAATCCGCCATGACCGGATACCTGGGCTAATACTTGCTTGACAAGGTGCGTCAGTAACATTATGCTCAGGTGTAAAATAAACAACAATATACAAATGCACTTCATTCAGGATATATAAAAGCATCGTTAAATAACATGCATTAGCTAAAAATATATTAAGGGCAAATTCTTGGGAAGCTGCAACTTTCCACCCAACCTTAGGTACTTCGATGGCTTCTACTTAGTCCATCCGAAGACCACCCCCGAGCTGAGCATGGTGAACCACTAGGTTGATGATAACTTTGTTATTTCAGCATAGTTTCATAATTAATTATTCATTTGCTGGATGATTGAGCTACCCCGGTAAGCTTTCTCTTGCCCATTATACTAACATCAAAAGTAGATGCGGTTTCATTTTACTCTTTTGAATTAAGAAGGCATTTTCCATCATGAACTTCATGTGCTCATTAATTTGTGTCCAGGAAACAGTATAAATTATCATTCAGCAGTTATATAAGAAAAATAGAATCCCTATAGCTAGTAGTATGTTAGCATGTTCCTGCTAACAATTCCCCAACTTGATCGAAATATCACGAAGCTCAGTTAACCTATGTATGCCAACTATTATATCAGTATAATTAACCTACAATGAATATCACATTAGCAGCTAACAACATATCAGAATTAATGAGTAAATTAAGGCATACTGTAGCAGAAGCTCTACTGTCAAAACATTGGAAAATCAATAGAAAAATAAACATGTTGTAGCGGAACTCTGCTCACAACGATGACATAAAAACAATATAGACATATCGCCTGTTATATATAAAGATATCAGATAACGGTAACCTAACCCGAACTTACCGCCTACAAATGTAAACACATTCAAAGGAGGATAAATGGAATACAATAAAACATAACCAAATAAATGAAGTACCGAAGGTTAAATGTCCCCTCTCTGCCAGTAATTGATGCCATACAACATGGAAAGATATGTATGTAAATATGAAGCATCTACCTAGTCATAGCATCTGCATCCTTCTTTCCCCAACTACCTCGACAGGAATTACCCAAAAGATAATGCAGCACTAGGACATCGTACTCCCGATATACACACATAGGGACGAGGTATATCCTCTTACAAGGTTTAATAAAAGTATAGCAGCGATTTCCCCATGCCCAATGCTCCAGCAAAAAGAGGCAACCAAAATACCAGCATGCAAATAGCCAAACAAAATACTCAGCATGTAATACAAAAGAAGCATTGAATTACTCTAATAAATGACATCACAGAGATCATACGCAAGGAGGCACTATCATCTTTGTAGAATCGACAGAGTAGGAATAATACAAGGGAAGCATTGAATTTTTGTACTATTCCACCGTGCATAGACATTACCTTTTAGAAACAACATAAATTTTTTTTTTTCATAAATGATCAAAACAACAACACAGGGTTTTCATGAATGAGTAATTGGGAACAACTACCCTCTAACCAACAAAGACCAAAAAGGAATACCGACACATCTCCTAAATTCATACCTGGAGCGAAATGGACAGTGGCCAAAAACAAATAGACAAGAAGGAAACCGACAGATCCCCCCCTATTAAACATCTATTGCAGCATAAAAGAAAGAACCCAACTCAGCACCGGAATTTCCACCGATCCTGAGATCATAGTGGTTTTCTTTAGAGACTTCACGCCCCCTACCACGGATGCCTTCGCCCACCCATGCGCAGCTACATCAATAACACGAACAGGAAAATGCAGACCCCCTTCCATACCTGCGCGACCATCATAAATACATGCTCACCCCTCCTTTCTTCCCTTAACATACATGAAAGAAGGAATGGCCAAGTGGTGGAGCGTTACTCTTCCAATATCCCGACATAGTGCCTCCTGTAATACTATATATATAAGGTCTTCCGCTTAATTGCATTATTAATTATATCACGGCATTATAACTTATATAACTAACTTAGATTTAACCATCCAAAGTAATAATAATAATAATAATAATAATAATAATAATAAAAATAATAATATTATTATTATTATGCTACGTCCATATTCCTTCATAACATTTACAATATCCATATGGATACCTTTGAAATATACAATTGGCATCAAGTCCATTTTTAAACTCGCTGATAAAAGGAATTATCTCGTCATGGGAATGCTACAATTTAACTATCTTTGACATATATTTGTGTATACATATGAACCACTTATAATTTCATGTTTAAAGAATACAAAATACAAATAAAAGTAATAAACAACCCCTTCTTGGAAAATAAATAATTATTTATTTATCTTTCATCTATATAATATATATATATACACATACACCTTTTTCTAGTAATTATACTTTTCACACAGTGTTCCTAGTTTTACTTATTTGTAACTACTAGTGGCTTATCATGCCTTCTTGAAAATATTAAATAATATTGGACAAAAATAATACTTAACTTATTTTTGGTTTAGAAGCATAATAGCCTCATTCTTGGCCTGCTATGCCGAGGCTCAGATATCCATTGTATCCAAAATAATTTCTTAGTCTTAAGCAACAGTATTTAATACGTAGCAGCAAAGTGCAAACAGATAGGCCATAAGGGTGTATAAATGCATTATGACAAAGAGTAGCAACTTCGGCAACGTTCTCAAAACTAACAGAAAACTTATAAACTGAAGTAGTTAACTTGTCCACCTCACAATCCACCTTTCCTCAAGTGTCTATGACAGTAAGATGACTCATGTCATCAAACTCATGGCTTCCTAGCCATTAAACATCCCCCTAGTGGTTATCATGCCCTTTTTCCACTCTGAGTTGCATTGCCCATGTGATCTAAGTGTTAGGTAGTGAAATTACCAAATTAGATTTGTGTAAATAGTGTACCGGATTCGGGGACATTACATACTCTCCCCTTTGAAAGAACACCATCCTCGGTGTTACTCGCACTACCCCACCTCTTTATCTCCTTGTCCTGCATTTCTGGCACAAACCACAAGTCTTCTTGAGCCATGGAGGATACATGGTTATGCAATAATTTAAAAATATTACAACAAAAGTTCTATAGGGACAACTTCTTTATTTATTTCTGCAATACTTATCTTGTATTTCTCTCCTCACTACATTAATGCCTTTGCAACCTTTGTCCTTGCTGATACCTGGTTTACATCAGTGTCTCGCTTTCAAACCTAAATCTGCATTATGTAGTATTATATATATACGAATTCAGAGTAATCTGCTCCGAATAATAGCCACCTTCCATTTACCATATCATTAATCTTTCACATTGCACCTGCAATGTTTTGTTAGTATCAAACACAACCCTCTATAATGGACAACTTATCAAGGTTCACATCATGTCATTATAGTGATGAAATTTTCATCACGCATAAATATTCCACCTCCTATGTTATGTTATCAAGTGCACTCTTCTGTAATACAAAATTAGTTTGTTAAGGAAGCAATATACATGTAACATAATATTGATCACAAAAGAAATAACATTAAATAAGCAATTGTCCAAAAAGAAAATTATGTATCTTGCAGGATCCTCATCCTGTTCTCTTGTAACCATGTCGCTACTTCCCTTTTGGCTTTATTTTGTAGCCTTACTTTTTAAATCGGTAATAAGATTTTCTTATCCTCCCGCTGTCAACAAGTTAGCTTACACATAGCACACTATGCATTCGTAATCTTTTATCAGTGGCATATCATTTACTACATAAAGCATCATATACAATTGAAGTAATCATATCTACTACTCAGGTAGCTACCATAACCAATTTATTTCTTATTATTTTGGGTGCTTATAACAGTTTTCTTGCAGCAATAAAACAACCACGTATAGCCAATTATATGCATTACAATGGAACAACTCATTTTCTTACCTGTGGCCTTTTCATGCATGTTGCAACATCTTGGTTATACACAATTATGAACCTCACCCAAAAAGGTCCACCAATCTGATACACGATGGTATCATTCCAGAATACCCTCGAGAGTATGTATCACTTCTTTTAGTAGTTCAGCAATATAATTCATATTACTTGCAGTTTTCTCTAACCTGCAACGGTGATTACTCACCAAAATACAAAGATAGCTAGCACCTCCAGTGCTTTCATATTATGATGTACCAATCAACAACTGCCACACCAAGTGACTGCCTCATATCGAATGTGTAAGAAAACAAACTATACATGCATACATATGACTTTTCCAAACATAAGTAATCATTTTCCTTTGCAACATTATGTTGCGGTTTTTTCATGGCAATTAATTTTGAGTTCGATCTTCTTTCTAAGATCTTCTTCGTAATTTCCTAGAGAACAATATTGTTAATACCCATAACATAATATAACACATGCATAATTTCACATAAATAGGAAAATTTTTAAATATATGCACATACCTCGTGTATATCATATGCATAGTAGGAAACACTTCCTAGCGCGCCATCTCGTACTGCATAAAACTTTTTATTCTTCTCGAGAGGCTCTATCTCAAGGTCAACAATAAATTAGTCCATGTGCGTCCTTTTTCCACTCAAGCCTTCTCGCTTGAGTCCTGGAAAATTATTTTTCCCCTCAAGCCTTCTCGCTTGAGTCCTGGAAAATTATTTTTCCCCTCAAGCCCTCTCGCTTGAGTCCAGGAAATCGTTTTCCTCTCAAGCCTTCTCACTTGAGTCCAGGAAAACTTATGATTACAGCAGACAACCCCAACACTTCCTCAGTGTTCCCTGAGTTTCCTGGAGTGGCCAGGGGACTTTTAAGTCTCTGAATCCCGAAATCAGCCTTTACACACCCTCATAGGGTATTGCAGTGCTCCTGCAATTTGGTAGTACTCCTACCTAAACACATCTCGTGTTTCACTGCCTCACAGGGCATTGCATGCAAATGGTAGTGCTCCTACCATAACACTTCTCGTGTCCAATTCCCCCTTCAATAAATTGGTAGTACTGCTACCAAAACACTTCTCGTGTTCAGTTCCTCCTTCAATAAATTGGTAGTACTCCTACCAAAACACTTCTTGTGTTCAATTCCTCCTTCAATAAATTGGTAGTACTCCTATCAGAACACTTCTCGTGTTCAATCCATGTCCGGCTGACTCAAATATATGAAACAAACTTAACTTTCCCTTCTTTGTTCCTTTTCTTTGTTTAGACTTTTATTTAAGTTAGCTTTATTTCATGTTAACTTCATTTTAATTTACAGGGTGCCTCTGCTTATCTTATTAGGGTGATGGTTTTTATTTATTTATTATGTGTAGCTTTTATCTTTTAATTTCTCTTGATGCTCTCAAGATTTTCACTTCTCTGGTCACACTATCTCATGTGCCCACAACACGGTCTCATAATACCGCATTAGTGAACTCTTGGTTCACACTATGGCTCTAATGCCATAATCATGGCCAACCTTCTTTACCAACACAAGCTTTTACATTGCGCCTTGTGCACATGACAAATTATTAAGTTTGAAAACCATATAGAGGTATTCGCTTACAGTGCTTTTTGCAAAATCCTTTTGGTTTTGGCGATCCTCTCGCAATTGATTAGATTGGTTCTAGAACGCCAAGCCCATACTTCATGCAATCAATTCCTCACACACATAAACCATATCGATATATTAGCTATATCCTCATGGATTTCAAGTCTCACTCACAAAAACACAAATATTTCATAACACTTTACATAATCATGGTTCTTTGAAACTTTATTGCATATTTAAATATCTTTCTTACTTCAAAGGGATACAATAATATCAAAGCTTGGTAAGTCACCACAACATGCGACAAAATTTTTATAATCAAAAGATTCACATCTTGATCTTACTCATGGTATGATTCTATCTCTTCATGAGCCCCTGATTTTTATTTAGACTCTGAGAGTATGCTTACCATACTTTATGCATAAAATGCTTCATGCCCTTTGTCTTGCAACCTGTCTGGCGGATCTTGCAGCCATAAGCTGCAATGTTAGCACATAGCATTGATTGTTCCCTTTTCATTTATGAGGTGTAATAGTTTATTCCCTATGATAAGTTTACAACCTTTCAATAATTTGAATGACAATTCTATCACTACTCTAGTGGTTTTAACTTGCGTCTTGATATTTACAAGACTATTGTAAAACAATTTCTACATATAAACATATCTCTATATATTTATCAAGAGATTCTAGAGAACAGAGTAATACCAGCATATGCCCAATGCTCCAGCAAAAAGAGGCAACCAAAATACCAGCATGCAAATAGCCAAACAAAAGACTCAGCATGTAATACAAAAGAAGCATTGAATTACTCTAATAAATGACATCGCAGAGATCATACGCAAGGAGGCACTATCATCTTTGTACAATCGACAGAGTAGGAATAATACAAGGGAAGCATTGAATTTTTGTACTATTCCACCGCGCATAGACATTACCTTTTAGAAACAACATAATTTTTGTTTTCTTGATAAATGATCAAAACAACAACGCAGGGTTTTCATGAATGAGTAATTGGGAACAGCTACCCTCTTACCAGCAAAGACCAAAAAGGAATACCGACAGATCTCCTAAATTCATACCTGGAGCGAAATGCACAGTGGCCAAAAACAAATAGACAAGAAGGAAACTGATGGATCCCCCCCTATTAAATGTCTATTGCAGCATAAAAGAAAGAACCCAACTCAGCACCGGGAGTTCCACCGATCCTAAGATCATAGTGGTTTTCTTTAGAGACTTCACGCCCCCTACCACGGATGCCTTCGCCCACCCATGCGCACCTACATCAATAACACAAAACGGAAAATGCAGACCCCCTTCCATACCTGTGCGGCCATCATAAATACATGCTCGCCCCTCCTTTCTTCCCTTAACGCACACGAAAGAAGGAATGGCCAAGTGGCGGACCGTTACGCTTCCAATATCCCGACATAGTGCCTCCTGTAATACTATATATATAACGTCTTCCGCTTAATTGCATTAATAATTATATCACAGCATTATAACTTATATAACTAACTTAGATTTAACCATCCAAAGTAATAATAATAATAATAATAATATTATTATTATTATTAGCTAGCGGGGCGTCATAAAATATGAGAGGAAGTTGATTCATTTTAGTCGTTGACACATGTGATGTTCACTCGCGTGCCTCTAAATAATATGGTGAGATGGAACTTACATATTATATGGGCAGTGCAGGTGTTATGCTTCTTACAATCCAGGTATGCACTACTACTACGCAATGAAATGGGGTGATTCCAAGTAAAATCTATAGAAATTTTTAATCCCTCTCAACCCTAGTTAATAGATATGTTAAGAGATTTAAAAAACTACTCTCAACCCTAGTTAATGGATATGTTAAGACATTTAAAAAACTGCTGTGAACGAATGCACATTAAAACAAAATATTATGGCTTACCTTCAGCCAAAAGGCATTCCTTCCCGTCAGGCAATAAACCCTTGTCAATGTGTTCTGAACTATTGAGATTGGCCACACTGTTTCTTCCGCGCAGACTAGGCCTTGGCATTATCGGTTTCACAGACCCTCTTTCTCGACAACCCAGCCATATGGACCGGCCTGGCCTTACAATGACAACAGAAATGAAAAATAGACAATGATAGCTACTGAAATGATCTGATCAGAAAATCAATACAATCTTATTTCCACATCGAGAGGGTTAGAATTTTTATAGGTAGAATGCATTGAGATCAAGTTCCCTCAACTTTTGCCACCTTTTTGCTGCCGAACCTAGAACAAATGGAAATTGGACAGGTAGGCAAATCAGTGTTGATCCAATCTTGACCTGAAGCGTTTGAGGATGTGAAACCGTAAAGGAATTTATGACAGAATGTCGTGCCAACCACGAAAGTTTTGGAATTCATGCACTTTATTCGATTTCAAAATCTCTACATGGCCCCTAACTAACTAAACCCTAGAAAAACCCTTTTGCACTAATTTGCACTCGTCTCTATCCGCATAGTGGGCTGCTGACCAGTAATATCAAACAACTGTGTACATACAGAGCGTTCGTGTTGTTGGGACTCGCAAAGGGGCTGATTTCCACAATGTTGAGTCTTAACGCCCTTGATCACACAACGATGGCAAATGAAATATAAAAATTTTAATAAATGAAAAAAAGGAGGGTTAGTGAAATATAACTAATTTTAATAAATGAGATAAGTAGGTTAGTCAAACATAACTAATTCTAATAAATGAGGAACTGGTCAAAGTGATTAAAGTTACAGCATATGAAGGGATTTACTTTTCATAATATTAAAACAAAACTAATTTTAATAAATGAGGAACTCGTCAAAGTGATTAAAGTTACAGCATATGAAGGATTTACTTTTCATAATATTAAAAAATTAGCATTTTACAATGTTGACCGTAAAAGTATTTCACTTTACATTAATGAGCATAGACCCATCTTAAACTTGTATCTATCAAGCACCGAGAGGGATCCAATTTCTTGAGGTGTATTTCTTTTTTTAAATTTCAACTCAAGAAATTTGATATCTCTTGATTGATAGACCAGGGTTTAAGTTTTAAGTTTTTATTTTATAAATGATCAATATTTTAATTACTTTTCATAATATTTTATTTTATGAGCCAATGTGGACATTTTTAAAATACTTTCATTAACTTTTTATTTTATGATCCTACATCAATTTTTTAATGGCCGACATAATATAATTTATTACATTTTACTCTTGTAACGTTACAACATCTCCCTCATACTCGTGCGTTACATGCACACACGTTACAACATCTCCCCCATACTCGGCTATAGAGCACCTCGTTCACTCGGTGCAATTAAATTTTATTTTATAAAATTCTTTTTTATGTTTTCAAAAAACAAATTATCAATATTTTTTATTTCAAAATTTTTAAATTTTATACATTTCATTTAGTTAATGGTAAAGAGGTTATGGATGGGACATAAATCCACAATATTGTGGTTTTATTTTTAAAATACGAAAAAAAAAAACATTCAATATGGTTTTTTTTTCAAGTGCTATGTGGCAATTTTTTTTTTAAGTGCTTACCGTCATCATCGACCTTACCGTCAACATAGGAAATCTCATCATCGATACAGGTATCCACATCGATACCGGTATCCAATATATCATACCAGTATCCAAATTGCAACATGATAGAACTCAATACATCTCTATTCAAAATATCTAGTAAAACCGAATCCCCTTACTCAAACCTAGTACCGTCTTTTCCATAACTAAGAATCAATATATATTAATTGCCCTAATTTTTGTGTAGTATAATGCAAGGCATTCGATATATTAATAAGATTTAGTGGTCCCACCCTATTCTCTATATATCCTAAATTTTTTCACAAAATAACATATAATCATGGAGAAATCAACATGAAGCAATATATCTCACTTTCCCAAATAGCTATGTGCAATATAATGCAATGATCTGTGTGTCTTACCATACATTTCAACCAATTGATATGTGTTGTAAACGATGGTTCTACAAGTGTATGATGCATTGCTGAAATACAAGATTTCAAGCGTGGTTAATGCCTAGTTTAACACGCATAGGGATATTTTGAGGATGGAAGAAGTTTAAAATGGAGTCTATATAAACACACATTGCTCCAAATATATTCCATTTCGGGATGTGGGAAGTTCCATAATGTTGTGAAAGAATGCTTAGATTCCATTCATATATTATGATGTGGACACTTGCAACATTACTCATCTAGTAGTTGATGAAAAATCGATGTCTGCAAATCATCACTCCCTATGCCAATAGACAATGAATGCACCAATATTATAATGTATAGAAAATTTTCCCACTCACTCCAAGAATCAATTCATTCCATAATCTTATCCCATTACTTACAAACTGGCTTGAGTCCATGGAATGTTTTGGTATGTAATTCAATAGGCATTAGGCATTGTAAGAAGAACTATGTTTTGGTTTTTGCATCATATACAAATCTTGATAAGTTTTGGTATTGAATAAAAATATATGATTCTTCGTATGATTTCATCATATATTAGCTACACCAAAAATGTATATATCCTTTAATTTTACATATTCTATATTGTACAAATGTTAAATCTATTGATTAATCATAATCTAACAAATACATAAAATGTTTTGTTTTAGTTTATGAAACAAATCTTTGATTATGTTAACAATTATACTAATGTATTCTGTTGTGTTATATTATAGAAATGGATATGGTGCCTGCCATTTGGAGCTCCCTACCAACAGATATACTTGAAATGATATTTCTATGGTTGCCATTATCCACTATTATCCGTTTTAGAATAGTTTGCAAGAAGTGAAGTTGAAGATTATCTTATATCTTATCGTGGAAACAATTTGTAATAAAAGAATTTGGAGTTTTAGTTAACTTTGATTCTGAATGTGAGTGACAATTCCATCCTTGTTACATTAATCAACTAGGAAAGTTATCAACCATATCTATGCCATTTTTTAGTAATAGATATAAAATTGAATTTATATGTATTTCAATTGTTTTGGTTTCCTTACCAACTAACTTATATAGAAAAAAAACCACTATATTTATCAATCATTTCACAAAGACTTTTACATTTGTAGGGTCCCTCAATCTTGGTAATTCGGGTTTTTTCGCATTCTTAAGAAATGTGCAGCAACAAAAATATGATTGGGTAGTTCTCAAACATGTTTATACGACATTGCAACCAAAATGTTTCATTTATTGCACTCTTCACATATCCTCCATATGGTGATATTTTGACCCCAAAAACTATTGTTTTGCATAATGGAAAAGAATTATTGGGTGCATACTCATGTTATCTCTAGAGAAAACCATATATGTTTACAACATATATATTGGATAGAAATCGCCAAAAATAAATGGATCTTCGATTTTATGCACCAATCACTTACTACAATGTATGTTTGCATAGTGGTTTATTCCAATCAACTTCTTTGTTTTATGAATGAATAAATTCTTAGTCATTATAATTTAGGGATTACATTTTTTCTCATAAAACTCTATTGGCCAAGATCGTCAACAATATAAAAGAAATCTAAATACATGAAATGCCATAATACAAATATGACATCACTAACAACACTTTACCAACCATTTACAAATTTCTAATAATAATTTAGCTAGTTAATATTTTTCTCACAAAACTACATCTACATTGACCAGATTACTCTCCAATGTGAAAAAATTCTAAAGGATAAACATGCCCAAATATACAAAGACTACATCTACAATGCTTATAATTAATTAATCACTCCTTTAACAACATCTTAAACAATTTCAAAAGAATTCTTTAGCCATTTGTGGCTTGTAAAGTCACTACGTAAATGTTGTGCGCATTGGAACACTTACTAAAGAAAAAAGCAATGCATCCAAAATCTCTAAAATATCTGCCTATGGAAAACGAGTAGATATATAAGGTGAAAAACGAGTAGATATATAAGGTGGAAAACCAGTAGATATGAAAGTGAAGCACAACATCTTTTTCAACAGGGTGCAACTGATAAATAGAACCTGAATTTCGTTCTCCAATGATAACAACCACGCAATATTTTCAAGCTGATCAAGTTAATGACAAAATACTTTATTGAAATATACAGTGGTATTTTTTGCAAGCATTTTTATTTTGGAAAGACAAAAATGTAAATTTTTTATTCAAAATTTCGAAAGAGAGAAGGAAAGACGAGAGATTGACTTCTATTTCAAAGGCGATCTCAGACGTAGAAAAAACCAATAAAACCTTGTCCTGCAAGGCTCACAAAGATGCCTCCAAATAACATTTTCATCCAACTGACTGAAACAGGCACAAAATCAGCACCCAGAAACTCCAATATTAAAATGTAGCTGGAAAACAACTGAACGCTTCCTTGTTAGATATATACAAATAGGTATATCAAGAAATCAAGTTCTGTTGACATCAACACATCCAGTTGAATCATCTCTGCTAGTGCCACTCTCAGGGAAGCTGAAGCAGCTTATAACATTGCCATCAAGCAATGAGTTACCATCCTGATGACTGGGCACTTAGAAATACCCATCAGTTGTGTTGACGCATCCATGGAATTAGCTCCATTGCCCGGAATAGTCGACTGAGTACAGTTGATGTTCTGAGGGTCTTCTGAGGGGGCTGAACTTGAGAGGCATCCTGATGAGAAGGTGGCATAAGAATTTGGACGTTGTCATCGTGTGGAAGGTGGCTACTATCATGTGGGGGCTTCTTTTCCACCTTCTTCCTCTTTGGAGGTGGCAAGTCATGAGGAAAATTAAGTTTTGCTTTCCCTCCTCTCATCTTCCTAGCTGCTGCATCGAAGGCTCTGGCAGCTTCCTCTCGCGTATCATATGTACCAAGCCATATGTACTTCCCTTTTTCACGATCTCTAATTTCTGCAGCCCATCTGCCTGGTCGGTTCTCTCTGATGCCTCTATATTTGGTCTTTCTTTCCCTACCTCTCGTGCTCTTGACTGCTTCTTTGCGCTGGGAGGGATATGACGCAAGACACCCTTTGAAAAAACAAACGATATGAATCAAAAAGTTACACATCACATTGCTCATGCACATTATAAACGATATGAATCAGAAAGATACTCTGAAAGTGGAATGGAAAGACGAGTTCATAAACAGTACTTAGAATGACAATGAGCAAACTTGAGTGAGCACTCAACTAAAACTCTAAGTTTGCTGGAGAGGTTTAGACCTCTAAAACCTTGCAATCTAACAATGCTCGGGGATATATTCTAATTTCTCCAGAGTAGAGGTGCTTGTGATCATTGAATGGGTGCGAGAGTTTACTCGTACATGGAACTACTATGAAGAGGGCATAAGATGAAAAGCCAGAAATGCAATATCATATCGTACATCAGGGTGCCATACTGCATGTACAGAGTGATGGTAATTCGGGGAAAAAGGATCCACACGTTCGGAAGAGGCATGGGTGCCTCTCATACACAGTATTACAAGGCCGCAAATTTTCAAACCCTAAACAACTACATTAAGCCCACTTATGAACTAATGGGCGCATTCTTAACTTGTAGCTCGGATACTCTATGGCTGATCGGTGATATTAAATACCTCGACTAGCTCCATTGAATAGGAAGCCAATCTCGCCGGACAAGGTTCTAGCCACTGATTAATACATGAACCGGACGGCAGTAATGGATTAAGGAGTTTATCGGGATAACCCCCGCCCTATCGCAATTCATAAATCTTTTCTCGCAAGAAATCGTGGCAAGAAATCGTGGTGAAGCCGGAGAAGACAAAAATAATATTGACATTGTTATCCATAAGATTATATAATAAGTTGATTGTATCGTACTCATCTCTGAAAAACCAACACCACGGAATTACCCTACTATGGAATAATCTTATACCAGTAAGACACCAAGTCATGAGAAAAAAACGATCACATATGGGGTGCTCGCTCTCTTCCCATGAGAAATAAACAATCAGAGTTTAGATGCTCACTACAAAAAAAAAATATTTTATTCTTTTTTGCACATCATGTCATTCTCTTCTGGGGTAGTGACCGTAACAGATGCCCACAGTGATGGTTGTGGGCCGCATTAGCAAGGAATGTCAAAAAGTAATAATAAAATATTGAATGCAAAGGAAACGAACTTCTTCTACATTGAGCTTATCTATTTTTTGAATTACAGTTTCATTTTCAATTACTGAATAAAACTAAAAATATTGAATAAAAATCTCAATAAAACTAAAAACTGAGCTTATTGACATACTTCATTTTCAATAATTTCTCATTAAGATTTTTATTACTAATGGAACAAAACGTGGGATATTGCCTTTGAAGTCTTATTTTTATTAATGGAACATTGTCTTTGAAAGCGTGGGTTATTGGCTTTGAAGTCTTATTCACAAATTCGATATTAAAAGTGCACTGCATACTTATATGACAACGACCCAAATAGACCATATCCATCACTTTGGAATCCACCCTAATCATTCTGTCAGGGTGATATGCATTTATGCATAGATGGATCGCCATGCTTGTTGGTAGTTCGCCAAATATTGATGTAACTTCTAGCTTCACCGAGAAGCCAAACCGATAGACGTTTCTAGACCTCTCTAATGATGGAGAGAGTTCACAGTGTATATAAATCTATATTTCAGTGAATGGAAGTGATAGAGAGTAGTTCTGGGTATTTTTGGCCTGTTCCTACTCTATCAAGAAGCATCCCATTCTCATTAATATTGAATCGCGTGAGATGCGTTTTCATTAACGTACTCACCTTATTGTCTTTGTTAACATGGAACCATAGGTATTTGTTAACATGGAATCATAGGTACAGTTACTGTGAAAATTTGAATACGTTTTTGTAGGCTTTTGTGAATGGACTTGCTGTACCACACAAATCTTATCGGCCGCTCCTTGACCTATTTGAGCGTTATGAGATCATTTCTAGAGTAAGGTTAAATAATTAGTCATGCTTTATCCGTTCAAAGAAACTACGCCAATAGACAGAACATCAGTGGCCACAAGTGCAAGCGTTAACTATTAGTTGCGGGATTTTAATTCTGTGCCTTACAGGTATTTAACTTTCCATGCAAATTTCAGGTCTTATTAGCTAGCGGGGCGTCATAAAATATGAGAGGAAGTTGATTCATTTTAGTCGTTGACACATGTGATGTTCACTCGCGTGCCTCTAAATAATATGGTGAGATGGAACTTACATATTATATGGGCAGTGCAGGCGTTATGCTTCTTACAATCCAGGTATGCACTACTACTGCGCAATGATATGGAGTGATTCAAAGTAGAATCTGTAGAAATTTTTAATCCCTCTCAACCCTAGTTAGTAGATATGTTAAGACATTTAAAAAACTACTCTCAACCGTAGTTAATAGATATGTTAAGACATTTAAAAAACTGCTGTGAACGAATGCACATTAAAACAAAATATTATGGCTTACCTTCAGCCAAAAGGCATTCCTGCCCGTCAGGCAATAAACCCTTGTCAATGTGTTCTGAACTATTCAGATTGGCCACACTGTTTCTTCCGCGCAGACTCGAACGAGACTCGACCTCGGCATTACCGGTTTCGCAGACCCTCTCCCTCGACAACCCAGCCATACGGACCGGCCTGGCCTTACAATGACAACGGAAATGAAAAATAGACAATGCTAGCTACTGAAATGATCTGATCAGAAAATCAATACAATCTGATTTCCACATCGAGAGGGTTAGAATTTTTATAGGGTAGAATGCATTGAGATCAAGTTCCCTCAACTTTTGCCACCTTTTTGGTGCCGAACCGAGAACGAATGGAAATTGGACAGGTAGGCAAATCGGCGTTGATCCAATCTTGACCTGAAGCGTTTGAGGATGTGAAACCATAAAGGAATTTATGACAGAATGTCGTGCTTGCCACGAAAGTTTTGGAATTCATGCACCTTATTCGATTTCAAAATCTCTACATGGCCCCTAACTAACTAAACCCTAGGAAAACCCTTTTGCACTAATTTGCACTCGTGTCTATCCGCATAGTGGGCTGCTGACCAGTAATATCAAACAACTGTACATACAGAGCGTTCGTGTTGTTGGGACTCACAAAGGGGCCGATTTCCACAATGTTGAGTCTTAACGCCCTTGATCACACAAGGATGGCAAATGAAATATATTAATTTTAATAAATGAAAAAAAGGAGGGGTAGTGAAATATAACTAATTTTAATAAATGACACAATTAGGTTAGTCAAACATAACTAATTCTAATAAATGAGGAACTGGTCAAAGTGATTAAAGTTACAGCGTATGAAGGGATTTACTTTTCATAATATTAAAACATAACTAATTTTAATAAATGAGGAACTCGTCAAAGTGATTAAAGTTACAGCATATGAAGGGATTTACTTTTCATAATATTAAAATATTAGCATTTTACAATGTTGACCATAAAAGTCTTTCACTTTACATTAACCAGCGTAGACCCATCTTAAAATCGTATCTATCAAGCACCGAGAGGGATCCAATTTCTTGAGGTGTATTTCTTTTTTTAAATTTCAACTCAAGAAATTTGATATCTCTTGATTGATAGACCCGGGTTTAAGTTTTTATTTTATAAACGAATATCAATATTTTAATTACTTTTCATAATATTTTATTTTATGAGCCAATGTGGACTTTTTTTAAATACTTTCATTAACTTTTTATTTTATGACCCTACATCAATTTATTAATGTCCGACATAATATAATTTATTACGTTTTACTCTTGTAACGTTAGAACATCTCCCTCATACTCGTGCGTTATATGCACACACGTTACAACATCTCCCCCATACTGGGCTATAGAGCACCTCGTTTCACTCTGTACAATTAAATTTTATTTTATAAAATTCTTTTTGATGTTTTCAAAAAACAAATTATCAATATTTTTAATTTCAAAATTTTTAAATTTTATTCATTTCATATACTTAATGGTAAAGAGGTTATAGATGGGACATAAATCCACAATATTGTGGTTTTATTTTTAAAATACGAAAAAAAAATAAAAAACATTTAATATGGTTTTTTTTTAAGTGCTATGTGGCAATTTTTGTTCCTTATTATTGATTTTTGTAACTAAAAATCCAAAAAAAAAATTCTATGTTAAACCTAAAACTTAGTATATGTAGATTTTGTGTGTTTGATTTGATATGTTTATCTAATAAAACTGATTAAGTTAGACCGTGGATGAACCCTAACTATGTGAGTGATTGATTTATCCATCTTGTCCACGTGGTGATAGATTTTGCTCTTTCATTTAGTCTATGTTATTTTCTTTAATGCACACTCACTAGTGATCTTATTTTATTTTGTTGAAGTATTGCTTCTTGTTTATTTTAGTTTATTACAGTCTATAGGCGTGGGATTATCGTTATGTTAACCTAGTTAGACTCTGGTTAGTGGTAGAAGTTTTTATTTTATTAATTGACTTACGCGATTGAAGATCTTGTGTTTGTCTTGTTTTAGTGTGTTTAGATGTTAAAGTGTTGAGATCAAAGCCAACATTAGGAGGCATTTGACGAACTCACAATGGCCTTTCAAGAAAGATATTATATTACTAATGGAATCTCATAGGAATTCTAAAGAGGAAGCTTAGAAATGGTGTACTAAATAGGCCAAAAGAAGCCTTTCGAATGATGGCACCCAAGAACATTCAAAGCACAGTAAATACTAAACGAAACCAAATTTAGGCAGTAGAGAAAGATACAAAGTATCTAAAAATCTAGAGAAGGCCAATGGGAACTCATCACCTAAAATGACTAGGGTGCCACAAGAAAAAACACTAATAATGGCTAGTATGATTGTAGAAAATCAAAATCTAAATGGGTACAATCAAAGAGAGAAAAACTAACTCACAAAAGGAGTCCGTGGGATGAATACACTAGAACCACATAGATTACAAGAAAACACCTTAGTAAGAATGAGATCGATATAGAGACTATTATTATGAAAAGATGAACCAAAGCAAAATAACATTCAATATGATAATTCAATTTCACAATAATAGAATACAAAGGATCATTGAAAGAACAACAAGCACAACATAAACACAAGAGACATAATTTATCCTGGGAAACCTACATGGGGTAGAAAACCTAGTAGAGCTTCCTCAATATAGATGATCAACAAGTACAAAGATGTAATCCCCAAACAAGAGCTCCTTCTCCTCCATTCCATATCTCTCTCTCTCTGCTATGCGAGTTTCACAAGTGAGTGAATGAATAAGTGAGTGTGTTAAATGAGGATCGCGCATCCTCTATTTATACTTTATCTCTCACTAAACGAAATACCTAACTAGGTTGGCCCCAACAGATATAACCCAGTGCTCACTCGGCAACCCCACTAGGGGACTTAAACACCCCATTACAGTTGACTCTGGGCCGACCCCACTAGGGAAGTCTAATAACCAAAGTTACCACATTCCGATGGAGGAATAAACATCTCCGGATATAATAATAATCTCCCGACAGAGAAATGAAACATCTCCGGATAAGAAGGTACAAATAGAATATTAAGTTAGAAGTTACAATATTTTAACATTCCCCTTTAACGAGAAGGATATTCTAATAACATTTGCAGGAGAAAGTAATCATCAGCAACATGATACATGATACATCTATAAATCATTGGAAGCTTTCTTCAATCATCATCAACAACTCATACAGTTACTGGAACATCTTCAAGATATTCAATACTGGAACATCAACATATTCAGTTCTTAGTCTTCATCTTCTGCAACATTCGAACAACTACAACAACATCATTGTCTGGATCTCCCGATCAACAACATCCTCTGGATCTCTCAATCAACAAACTCATCGTCTGGATCTCCCGATAACCAGTATCATCTAGATCTCTTGATCAACAACCACATCGTCTGGATCTCCCAATCAAGGGCCTCATTGTCTCGACCTCCCGATCAACAACATAATATGGATCTCTCGATCAATAGCCTCATCGTCTGTATCTCTCGATCAACAACATCATCTAGATCTCTCGATCAACGGCCTCATCATCTAGATCTCCCAATTAATAGTATCATATGGATCTCTCGATCAACAACCTCATCATGTGGATCTCCCAATCAACATCATCATCTAGATCTCCCAATCAACATCATCATCTGGATCTCTCGATAAACAGCTTCATAGTAGCATACCCTACAACACACATGATCTATTTACGGGATGATCAATCCCTATCCATTTAAGACACCATATCAAGTCTAGGGACGATGCAGTCCACTCGTCAATTTAGACAAAGTCTAGGGACCACTTCTAAGAGACATCTGTCTACGGATCAATTCAGGGACCGAAGTCTGGGGATGATACAATTCCTCTCATCTACTAAGGACGATTTCTCGGAGATATCTGTCTACGGATCAATTCAGGGACCGAAGTTCAGGGATGATACAATCCCTCACCTCTACTAGGGACCACTTCTCAGAGACATCTGTCTACGGATCAATTTAGGGACCAAAGTATGGGGATGATACAATCCCTCTCGTCCACTAGGGACAACGTCTCGGAGACATCTGTCTACGGATCAATCCAGGGATCGAAGTCTGGGAATGATAAAATCACTCTCATCCACTAGGGACCCCTTCTCAGAGACATATGTCAACGGATGAATTCAGAGACTGAATTCCAGGGATGATACAATCCCTCTCGTCCACTAGGGACCACTTCTTGGACACATCTGTCTACGGATCAATTCATGGACCGAATTCCGAGGATGAAACAATCCACTCATCGAGTTAGACAAAGTCTAAGGACCACACATTGACCTCATCGTCGGAACAGGTAGCCTCATCATCGACCTCATCGTCGGAACATGTAACCTCATCATCGATACAAGTATCCTCATCATTGATACAAGTATCCATATCATCAATACATGTATCCTTACCATCGATACAAGTATCCTCATCATCGATACAAGTATCCATATCATCAATACATGTATCCTTACAATCGATACAAGTATCCTCATCATCGAATCAAGTAACCTCATCATGAGTGCAAGTATCCTCATCATCAATACAAGTATCCTCATTATCGACCTTACCATCAACATAGGAAATCTCATCATCGATACAGGTATCCACATCGATACCGGTATCCAATATATCATACCAGTATCACCATTGCAACATGATAGAACTCAATACATCTCTATTCAAAATATCTAGTAAAACTTAATCCCCTTACTCAAACCTAGTACCGTCTTTTCCATAACTAAGAAGCAATATATCTTAATTGCCCTAATTTTTGTGTAGTATAATGCAAGGCATTCGATATATTAATAAGGTTTACTGGTCCGTCCCTATTCTCTATATATCCTAAATTTTTTCACAAAATAACATATAATCATGGAGAAATCAACATGAAGCAATATATCTCACTTTCCCAAATAGCTATGTGCAATATAATGCAATGAAATGTATCTATTAATAAATTGAGTGGAACCTAATCCCCTTGGTGCAACCTTGTGCCATCCTTTCCATTATTATCACGCAATATATTTCACTTGCCCCAATTTTTATATGGGACATAATGAAATGCATTGAATCTACTAAGAATATTTATAGGAATGGAAGTTATCTGCAATACAATGCAACAAAATGGATCTAGTACTAATATTCAATAGAATTTGCAAGGCCAAGGACATAAATTGAAACTCAAACGAATTTTTATATCCCCGAGATCGAACAAGAAAGCTCCACGAAAAATTGGATGGCTACTAACCTTGAGATCAAATGAAAAAGTACTACAAATACTACACCAAACACCATCGAAAATTGATTTTAGTGGTGGATATGGAAATGGAATAAGAAAACAATCCAAAGAATATGACAAACATGTAGTGGTGGAAATGAGAAAGCATATACATTCCTAAAACTTATGAAAAATGCAAATTCTATACCCATACACAAGTAAATAAAACCAATACTTTCACACTAGGAAGTTAGAATGAACAAAATAATTGTTTTAACTCATAGATTCATATTATATAGAAACATAATATTAAGGACATAAGTGATCAAACTAGTAATAAAAACTTGTGATGTGCCTTCTTGTAATTAATGAATCATTTTTTCTTTCCACTTGATAGAGTTCAAGGTCAAGCATAACTCTATGCTATGTTTAGTAGGTATATACAAAACTAGGTGCCTGCAATCTTATTCTCCGTTTGGGAGGTTAACAGTAATCGCTTATAAATGTTTAGTCATTATAAATGATTAAGGGACATGTGCTAAATCAATTGGTGAGTCCCTCATTGCACAACCATTATTGGATGTTAGGTTGACAAAGGACATGTCACTGACCTCAAAAAACAAATCCCCAATTACAAGTGCAACTCCTATGATTATAAATTGTTTTCATTTCATTAATTCTATATGTTATGCAACTTGCATTTTGTAATTTTTCATAGTTTAATTATTATTGATATATTGGGGGTTTTCCACAAATATTTGCTTTACATTTGAAGAAAAATGAACATGTAAACATTTAAACACTATCCAGCTGTTTGCGTCAAACACCTTATTGATGAACCAAGATTTAGATGGCGATTTCAAATCAATTTTCTCCACCATAGAAGAGGAAAGCTTTCAAATCGTGAACTTCAAGAAGAAATAAGAAACAAATTTTAAATCACTGATACATACAAAATATTTATCTATGGTTTTCGTACATATAGGAAAATGTGATTGGGTTTTGTCATGATTTATGACAATTTGGAGGATGCAATAAAGTATGAGCCTAAATATAGGTTGATAAAAAATGCAATTCATGATCTTCGTAATAATACCATAAGAAGTAGTGAAAAAAGAGCAGAGAAAATACCACGCATTATGCCAACAAAAAAATAAAGCACTTTAGACCCCCACTTTATTTCTTATGCCAATGAAAAAGAAGAGTTTAATACTACAATTTCTTCCTCCTCGTAACTTTGTATTGATTTCACATTTTTTTATCATCCAATTATATACATGTGTTAAACATATTTTATGAGTTGTAATCCATTTTTTAATTGTACTTCAGTTATAAATAACTAATAGCATTTTTTATGTTGATTTAAATTGTTTATTGTACAAAAGTGTTTTAATTTTCTTCAAAATTATGTATTTTAATGGTTTTTTAGTTAATTGGAAATGGATCCCAAACTTTGGAATTTATTGCGAATTTAGATTCTAGAAACTATCCTTCTATGGGTGTCTTTTTCAACATTGATTCGGTTTCGATCAATTTCTAAACATTGTGATGGACTGTTGTGGATACCAACTTTTAATAATGCTCGACAAAAAAATCACATAACAAAAACTTGGTTTTTAGTTGGACTTGGTTTTTAGTTGAACTATGGGGACAATATCAAAATCATATCCTATATAAATTTATCAATCATATAGGACATACATCTATCTTGCATGTCCCTTGTGAAGAATATATATAAACAATTGAATGTACACTTGTTTCAATCATTTTGCTATGAAAATACTGTCCATTATGAGGGCAGAAGGTCTATTACATTGTGAATCCATTCATAAAACATTTTTCATGTATAGGCATCATTGAAATAGGAGTTCGTGGTTTCTTTTAACTCATAGGAAACACCGGTCGATAGAAGCATGGATGGATACTTGTACGTCATCAACATATTGAAGATGGTTCAATTTTGTTATCTATAATATCAAAAGGTTTTGGAGAGAAACCATTGGTGCTAATGGTGAACCTACACCTCCAGAGGATGCAACATTTTACAAAGGTAAAATATATTGGTTACATATATAAACAATTTCTGAGGAAGATGTCATATCTCGGTACAAAATGTACTGATTGGATATTACATTGAATAAATGTGTTTTCCATTCAATTCCCTCGACATTTTACAAAGGTAAAATATATTGGTTACATATAAAAACAATTTCTAAGGAAGATGCCATATCTCGGTACAAAATGTACTCATTGGATATTGCATTGAATAAATGGGTTTTCCATTCAATTCACATAGGATGTATCAAACGATCTGTGTGTCTTACCATACATTTCAACCAATTGATATGTGTTGTAAATGATGGTTCTACAAGTGTATGATGCATTGCTGAAATACAAGATTTGAAGCATGGTTAATGCCTAGTTTAACACGCATAGGGATATTTTGAGGATGGAAAAAGTTTAAAATGGAGTCTATATAAACACACATTGCTCCAAATATATTCCATTTCGGGATGTGGGAAGTTCCATAATGTTGTGAAAGAATGCTTAGATTCCATTCATATATTATGATGTGGACACTTGCAACATTACTCATCTAGTAGTTGATGAAAAATCGATGTCTGCAAATCATCACTCCCTATGCCAATAGACAATCAATGCACCAATATTATAATGTATAGAAAATTTTCCCACTCACTCCAAGAATCAATTCATTCCATAATATTATCCCATTACTTACAAACTGGCTTGAGTCCATGGAATGTTTTGGTATGTAATTCAATAGGCATTAGGCATTGTAAGAAGAACTATGTTTTGGTTTTTGCATCATAAACAAATTTCGATAACTTTTGGCATTGAATAAAAATATATAATTCTTTGTATGATTTCATCATATATTATGTAACATACCCAATATCGACCATGGAGTATGGGGTTAAATGTTTTGTTTTGTTTTGTTTTTGTTTTCGTTTTTATTTCTTCTATTTCGAACATCTTGCGACACATCAAGAAGGTGTATTCAACATTAATAAATGAGTAAAGACAACCTCTAATAACAGTTAAATCGTTCAAGGAATGTTTTAAGATATAATTCCACATTACATTACAAATTACAAGTTTCGTGTTACCGAGATATGAATAGGAACATATGGTTCACCTTAATCTTTTCAATAACATGACTTTGTACAATAAACATATCAAGTCTACTTATCTGATCACTTGGCTCTTTAGGGACGCACCAACATGAGCTCTCTTTCAATTTGCTTGCATGCTCAATCCGCCATGACCGGATACCTGGGCTAATACTTGCTTGACAAGGTGCGTCAGTAACATTATGCTCAGGTGTAAAATAAACAACAATATACAAATGCACTTCATTCAGGATATATAAAAGCATCGTTAAATAACATGCATTAGCTAAAAATATATTAAGGGCAAATTCTTGGGAAGCTGCAACTTTCCACCCAACCTTAGGTACTTCGATGGCTTCTACTTAGTCCATCCGAAGACCACCCCCGAGCTGAGCATGGTGAACCACTAGGTTGATGATAACTTTGTTATTTCAGCATAGTTTCATAATTAATTATTCATTTGCTGGATGATCGAGCTACCCCGGTAAGCTTTCTCTTGCCCATTATACTAACATCAAAAGTAGATGCGGTTTCATTTTACTCTTTTCAATTAAGAAGGCATTTTCCATCATGAACTTCATGTGCTCATTAATTTGTGTCCAGGAAACAGTATAAATTATCATTCAGCAGTTATATAAGAAAAATAGAATCCCTATAGCTAGTAGTATGTTAGCATGTTCCTGCTAACAATTCCCCAACTTGATCGAAATATCACGAAGCTCAGTTAACCTATGTATGCCAACTATTATATCAGTATAATTAACCTACAATGAATATCACATTAGCAGCTAACAACATATCAGAATTAATGAGTAAATTAAGGTATACTGTAGCAGAAGCTCTACTGTCAAAACATTGGAAAATCAATAGAAAAATAAACATGTTGTAGCGGAACTCTGCTCACAACGATGACATAAAAACAATATAGACATATCGCCTGTTATATATAAAGATATCAGATAACGGTAACCTAACCCGAACTTACCGCCTACAAATGTAAACACATTCAAAGGAGGATAAATGGAATACAATAAAACATAACCAAATAAATGAAGTACCGAAGGCTAAATGTCCCCTCTCTGCCAGTAATTGATGCCATACAACATGGAAAGATATGTATGTAAATATGAAGCATCTACCTAGTCATAGCATCTGCATCCTTCTTTCCCCAACTACCTCGACAGGAATTACCCAAAAGATAATGCAGCACTAGGACATCGTACTCCCGATATACACACATAGGGACGAGGTATATCCTCTTACAAGGTTTAATAAAAGTATAGCAGCGATTTCCCCATGCCCAATGCTCCAGCAAAAAGAGGCAACCAAAATACCAGCATGCAAATAGCCAAACAAAATACTCAGCATGTAATACAAAAGAAGCATTGAATTACTCTAATAAATGACATCGCAGAGATCATACGCAAGGAGGCACTATCATCTTTGTAGAATCGACAGAGTAGGAATAATACAAGGGAAGCATTGAATTTTTGTACTATTCCACCGTGCATAGACATTAGCTTTTAGAAACAACATAAATTTTTTTTTTTCATAAATGATCAAAACAACAACACAGGGTTTTCATGAATGAGTAATTGGGAACAACTACCCTCTAACCAACAAAGACCAAAAAGGAATACCGACACATCTCCTAAATTCATACCTGGAGCGAAATGGACAATGGCCAAAAACAAATAGACAAGAAGGAAACCGACAGATCCCCCCCTATTAAACATCTATTGCAGCATAAAAGAAAGAACCCAACTCAGCACCGGAATTTCCACCGATCCTGAGATCATAGTGGTTTTCTTTAGAGACTTCACGCCCCCTACCACGGATGCCTTCGCCCACCCATGCGCAGCTACATCAATAACACGAACAGGAAAATGCAGACCCCCTTCCATACCTGCGCGACCATCATAAATACATGCTCACCCCTCCTTTCTTCCCTTAACATACATGAAAGAAGGAATGGCCAAGTGGTGGAGCGTTACTCTTCCAATATCCCGACATAGTGCCTCCTGTAATACTATATATATAAGGTCTTCCGCTTAATTGCATTATTAATTATATCACGGCATTATAACTTATATAACTAACTTAGATTTAACCATCCAAAGTAATAATAATAATAATAATAATAATAATAATAATATTATTATTATTATGCTACGTCCATATTCCTTCATAACATTTACAATATCCATATGGATACCTTTGAAATATACAATTGGCATCAAGTCCATTTTTAAACTCGCTGATAAAAGGAATTATCTCGTCACGGGAATGCTACAATTTAACTATCTTTGACATATATTTGTGTATACATATGAACCACTTATAATTTCATGTTTAAAGAATACAAAATACAAATAAAAGTAATAAACAACCCCTTCTTGGAAAATAAATAATTATTTATTTATCTTTCATCTATATAATATATATATATACACATACACCTTTTTCTAGTAATTATACTTTTCACACAGTGTTCCTAGTTTTACTTATTTGTAACTACTAGTGGCTTATCATGCCTTCTTGAAAATATTAAATAATATTGGACAAAAATAATACTTAACTTATTTATGGTTTAGAAGCATAATAGCCTCATTCTTGGCCTGCTATGCCGAGGCTCAGATATCCATTGTATCCAAAATAATTTCTTAGTCTTAAGCAACAGTATTTAATACGTAGCAGCAAAGTGCAAACAGATAGGCCATAAGGGTGTATAAATGCATTATGACAAAGAGTAGCAACTTCGGCAACGTTCTCAAAACTAACAGAAAACTTATAAACTTAAGTAGTTAACTTGTCCACCTCACAATCCACCTTTCCTCAAGTGTCTATGACAGTAAGATGACTCATGTCATCAAACTCATGGCTTCCTAGCCATTAAACATCCCCCTAGTGGTTATCATGCCCTTTTTCCACTCTGAGTTGCATTGCCCATGTGATCTAAGTGTTAGGTAGTGAAATTACCAAATTAGATTTGTGTAAATAGTGTACCGGATTCGGGGACATTACATACTCTCCCCTTTGAAAGAACACCATCCTCGGTGTTACTCGCACTACCCCACCTCTTTATCTCCTTGTCCTGCATTTCTGGCACAAACCACAAGTCTTCTTGAGCCATGGAGGATACATGGTTATGCAATAATTTAAAAATATTACAACAAAAGTTCTATAGGGACAACTTCTTTATTTATTTCTGCAATACTTATCTTGTATTTCTCTCCTCACTACATTAATGCCTTTGCAACCTTTGTCCTTGCTGATACCTGGTTTACATCAGTGTCTCGCTTTCAAACCTAAATCTGCATTATGTAGTATTATATATATACGAATTCAGAGTAATCTGCTCCGAATAATAGCCACCTTCCATTTACCATATCATTAATCTTTCACATTGCACCTGCAATGTTTTGTTAGTATCAAACACAACCCTCTATAATGGACAACTTATCAAGGTTCACATCATGTCATTATAGTGATGAAATTTTCATCACGCATAAATATTCCACCTCCTATGTTATGTTATCAAGTGCACTCTTCTGTAATACAAAATTAGTTTGTTAAGGAAGCAATATACATGTAACATAATATTGATCACAAAAGAAATAACATTAAATAAGCAATTGTCCAAAAAGAAAATTATGTATCTTGCAGGATCCTCATCCTGTTCTCTTGTAACCATGTCGCTACTTCCCTTTTGGCTTTATTTTGTAGCCTTACTTTTTAAATCGGTAATAAGATTTTCTTATCCTCCCGCTGTCAACAAGTTAGCTTACACATAGCACACTATGCATTCGTAATCTTTTATCAGTGGCATATCATTTACTACATAAAGCATCATATACAATTGAAGTAATCATATCTACTACTCAGGTAGCTACCATAACCAATTTATTTCTTATTATTTTGGGTGCTTATAACAGTTTTCTTGCAGCAATAAAACAACCACGTATAGCCAATTATATGCATTACAATGGAACAACTCATTTTCTTACCTGCGGCCTTTTCATGCATGTTGCAACATCTTGGTTATACACAATTATGAACCTCACCCAAAAAGGTCCACCAATCTGATACACGATGGTATCATTCCAGAATACCCTCGAGAGTATGTATCACTTCTTTTAGTAGTTCAGCAATATAATTCATATTACTTGCAGTTTTCTCTAACCTGCAACGGTGATTACTCACCAAAATACAAAGATAGCTAGCACCTCCAGTGCTTTCATATTATGATGTACCAATCAACAACTGCCACACCAAGTGACTGCCTCATATCGAATGTGTAAGAAAACAAACTATACATGCATACATATGACTTTTCCAAACATAAGTAATCATTTTCCTTTGCAACATTATGTTGCGGTTTTTTCATGGCAATTAATTTTGAGTTCGATCTTCTTTCTAAGATCTTCTTCGTAATTTCCTAGAGAACAATATTGTTAATACCCATAACATAATATAACACATGCATAATTTCACATAAATAGGAAAATTTTTAAATATATGCACATACCTCGTGTATATCATATGCATAGTAGGAAACACTTCCTAGCGCGCCATCTCGTACTGCATAAAACTTTTTATTCTTCTCGAGAGGCTCTATCTCAAGGTCAACAATAAATTAGTCCATGTGCGTCCTTTTTCCACTCAAGCCTTCTCGCTTGAGTCCTGGAAAATTATTTTTCCCCTCAAGCCTTCTCGCTTGAGTCCTGGAAAATTATTTTTCCCCTCAAGCCCTCTCGCTTGAGTCCAGGAAATCGTTTTCCTCTCAAGCCTTCTCACTTGAGTCCAGGAAAACTTATGATTACAGCAGACAACCCCAACACTTCCTCAGTGTTCCCTGAGTTTCCTGGAGTGGCCAGGGGACTTTTAAGTCTCTGAATCCCGAAATCAGCCTTTACACACCCTCATAGGGTATTGCAGTGCTCCTGCAATTTGGTAGTACTCCTACCTAAACACATCTCGTGTTTCACTGCCTCACAGGGCATTGCATGCAAATGGTAGTGCTCCTACCATAACACTTCTCGTGTCCAATTCCCCCTTCAATAAATTGGTAGTACTGCTACCAAAACACTTCTCGTGTTCAGTTCCTCCTTCAATAAATTGGTAGTACTCCTACCAAAACACTTCTTGTGTTCAATTCCTCCTTCAATAAATTGGTAGTACTCCTATCAGAACACTTCTCGTGTTCAATCCATGTCCGGCTGACTCAAATAGATGAAACAAACTTAACTTTCCCTTCTTTGTTCCTTTTCTTTGTTTAGACTTTTATTTAAGTTAGCTTTATTTCATGTTAACTTCATTTTAATTTACAGGGTGCCTCTGCTTATCTTATTAGGGTGATGGTTTTTATTTATTTATTATGTGTAGCTTTTATCTTTTAATTTCTCTTGATGCTCTCAAGATTTTCACTTCTCTGGTCACACTATCTCATGTGCCCACAACACGGTCTCATAATACCGCATTAGTGAACTCTTGGTTCACACTATGGCTCTAATGCCATAATCATGGCCAACCTGCTTTACCAACACAAGCTTTTACATTGCGCCTTGTGCACATGACAAATTATTAAGTTTGAAAACCATATAGAGGTATTCGCTTACAGTGCTTTTTGCAAAATCCTTTTGGTTTTGGCGATCCTCTCGCAATTGATTAGCTTGGTTCTAGAACGCCAAGCCCATACTTCATGCAATCAATTCCTCACACACATAAACCATATCGATATATTAGCTATATCCTCATGGATTTCAAGTCTCACTCACAAAAACACAAATATTTCATAACACTTTACATAATCATGGTTCTTTGAAACTTTATTGCATATTTAAATATCTTTCTTACTTCAAAGGGATACAATAATATCAAACCTTGGTAAGTCACCACAACATGCGACAAAATTTTTATAATCAAAAGATTCACATCTTGATCTTACTCATGGTGTGATTCTATCTCTTCATGAGCCCCTGATTTTTATTTAGACTCTTACAGTATGCTTACCATACTTTATGCATAAAATGCTTCATGCCCTTTGTCTTGCAACCTGTCTGGCGGATCTTGCAGCCATAAGCTGCAATGTTAGCACATAGCATTGATTGTTCCCTTTTCATTTATGAGGTGTAATAGTTTATTCCCTATGATAAGTTTACAACCTTTCAATAATTTGAATGACAATTCTATCACTACTCTAGTGGTTTTAACTTGCGTCTTGATATTTACAAGACTATTGTAAAACAATTTCTACATATAAACATATCTCTATATATTTATCAAGAGATTCTAGAGAACAGAGTAATACCAGCATATGCCCAATGCTCCAGCAAAAAGAGGCAACCAAAATACCAGCATGCAAATAGCCAAACAAAAGACTCAGCATGTAATACAAAAGAAGCATTGAATTACTCTAATAAATGACATCGCAGAGATCATACGCAAGGAGGCACTATCATCTTTGTACAATCGACAGAGTAGGAATAATACAAGGGAAGCATTGAATTTTTGTACTATTCCACCGCGCATAGACATTACCTTTTAGAAACAACATAATTTTTGTTTTCTTGATAAATGATCAAAACAACAACGCAGGGTTTTCATGAATGAGTAATTGGGAACAGCTACCCTCTTACCAGCAAAGACCAAAAAGGAATACCGACAGATCTCCTAAATTCATACCTGGAGCGAAATGCACAGTGGCCAAAAACAAATAGACAAGAAGGAAACTGATGGATCCCCCCCTATTAAATGTCTATTGCAGCATAAAAGAAAGAACCCAACTCAGCACCGGGAGTTCCACCGATCCTAAGATCATAGTGGTTTTCTTTAGAGACTTCACGCCCCCTACCACGGATGCCTTCGCCCACCC
This sequence comes from Larix kaempferi, assembly GCA_027924585.1. Lineage (NCBI taxonomy): Eukaryota > Viridiplantae > Streptophyta > Pinopsida > Pinales > Pinaceae > Larix > Larix kaempferi. The sequence continues at coordinate 2,267,825 of BSBM01000721.1, read as the reverse complement.
ATGCGCACCTACATCAATAACACAAAACGGAAAATGCAGACCCCCTTCCATACCTGTGCGGCCATCATAAATACATGCTCGCCCCTCCTTTCTTCCCTTAACGCACACGAAAGAAGGAATGGCCAAGTGGCGGAGCGTTACACTTCCAATATCCCGACATAGTGCCTCCTGTAATACTATATATATAACGTCTTCCGCTTAATTGCATTAATAATTATATCACAGCATTATAACTTATATAACTAACTTAGATTTAACCATCCAAAGTAATAATAATAATAATAATATTATTATTATTATTATTAGCTAGCGGGGCGTCATAAAATATGAGAGGAAGTTGATTCATTTTAGTCGTTGACACATGTGATGTTCACTCGCGTGCCTCTAAATAATATGGTGAGATGGAACTTACATATTATATGGGCAGTGCAGGTGTTATGCTTCTTACAATCCAGGTATGCACTACTACTACGCAATGAAATGGGGTGATTCCAAGTAAAATCTATAGAAATTTTTAATCCCTCTCAACCCTAGTTAATAGATATGTTAAGAGATTTAAAAAACTACTCTCAACCCTAGTTAATGGATATGTTAAGACATTTAAAAAACTGCTGTGAACGAATGCACATTAAAACAAAATATTATGGCTTACCTTCAGCCAAAAGGCATTCCTGCCCGTCAGGCAATAAACCCTTGTCAATGTGTTCTGAACTATTGAGATTGGCCACACTGTTTCTTCCGCGCAGACTAGGCCTTGGCATTATCGGTTTCACAGACCCTCTTTCTCGACAACCCAGCCATATGGACCGGCCTGGCCTTACAATGACAACAGAAATGAAAAATAGACAATGATAGCTACTGAAATGATCTGATCAGAAAATCAATACAATCTGATTTCCACATCGAGAGGGTTAGAATTTTTATAGGTAGAATGCATTGAGATCAAGTTCCCTCAACTTTTGCCACCTTTTTGCTGCCGAACCTAGAACAAATGGAAATTGGACAGGTAGGCAAATCAGTGTTGATCCAATCTTGACCTGAAGCGTTTGAGGATGTGAAACCGTAAAGGAATTTATGACAGAATGTCGTGCCAACCACGAAAGTTTTGGAATTCATGCACTTTATTCGATTTCAAAATCTCTACATGGCCCCTAACTAACTAAACCCTAGAAAAACCCTTTTGCACTAATTTGCACTCGTCTCTATCCGCATAGTGGGCTGCTGACCAGTAATATCAAACAACTGTGTACATACAGAGCGTTCGTGTTGTTGGGACTCGCAAAGGGGCTGATTTCCACAATGTTGAGTCTTAACGCCCTTGATCACACAACGATGGCAAATGAAATATAAAAATTTTAATAAATGAAAAAAAGGAGGGTTAGTGAAATATAACTAATTTTAATAAATGAGATAAGTAGGTTAGTCAAACATAACTAATTCTAATAAATGAGGAACTGGTCAAAGTGATTAAAGTTACAGCATATGAAGGGATTTACTTTTCATAATATTAAAACAAAACTAATTTTAATAAATGAGGAACTCGTCAAAGTGATTAAAGTTACAGCATATGAAGGATTTACTTTTCATAATATTAAAAAATTAGCATTTTACAATGTTGACCGTAAAAGTATTTCACTTTACATTAATGAGCATAGACCCATCTTAAACTTGTATCTATCAAGCACCGAGAGGGATCCAATTTCTTGAGGTGTATTTCTTTTTTTAAATTTCAACTCAAGAAATTTGATATCTCTTGATTGATAGACCAGGGTTTAAGTTTTAAGTTTTTATTTTATAAATGATCAATATTTTAATTACTTTTCATAATATTTTATTTTATGAGCCAATGTGGACATTTTTAAAATACTTTCATTAACTTTTTATTTTATGAGCCTACATCAATTTTTTAATGGCCGACATAATATAATTTATTACATTTTACTCTTGTAACGTTACAACATCTCCCTCATACTCGTGCGTTACATGCACACACGTTACAACATCTCCCCCATACTGGGCTATAGAGCACCTCGTTCACTCGGTGCAATTAAATTTTATTTTATAAAATTCTTTTTTATGTTTTCAAAAAACAAATTATCAATATTTTTTATTTCAAAATTTTTAAATTTTATACATTTCATTTAGTTAATGGTAAAGAGGTTATGGATGCTACATAAATCCACAATATTGTGGTTTTATTTTTAAAATACGAAGAAAAAAAAACATTCAATATGGTTTTTTTTTTAAGTGCTATGTGGCAATTTTTTTTTTAAGTGCTTACCGTCATCATCGACCTTACCGTCAACATAGGAAATCTCATCATCGATACAAGTATCCACATCGATACCGGTATCCAATATATCATACCAGTATCCAAATTGCAACATGATAGAACTCAATACATCTCTATTCAAAATATCTAGTAAAACCGAATCCCCTTACTCAAACCTAGTACCGTCTTTTCCATAACTAAGAATCAATATATCTTAATTGCCCTAATTTTTGTGTAGTATAATGCAAGGCATTCGATATATTAATAAGATTTAGTGGTCCCACCCTATTCTCTATATATCCTAAATTTTTTCACAAAATAACATATAATCATGGAGAAATCAACATGAAGCAATATATCTCACTTTCCCAAATAGCTATGTGCAATATAATGCAATGATCTGTGTGTCTTACCATACATTTCAACCAATTGATATGTGTTGTAAACGATGGTTCTACAAGTGTATGATGCATTGCTGAAATACAAGATTTCAAGCGTGGTTAATGCCTAGTTTAACACGCATAGGGATATTTTGAGGATGGAAGAAGTTTAAAATGGAGTCTATATAAACACACATTGCTCCAAATATATTCCATTTCGGGATGTGGAAAGTTCCATAATGTTGTGAAAGAATGCTTAGATTCCATTCATATATTATGATGTGGACACTTGCAACATTACTCATCTAGTAGTTGATGAAAAATCGATGTCTGCAAATCATCACTCCCTATGCCAATAGACAATGAATGCACCAATATTATAATGTATAGAAAATTTTCCCACTCACTCCAAGAATCAATTCATTCCATAATCTTATCCCATTACTTACAAACTGGCTTGAGTCCATGGAATGTTTTGGTATGTAATTCAATAGGCATTAGGCATTGTAAGAAGAACTATGTTTTGGTTTTTGCATCATATACAAATCTTGATAAGTTTTGGTATTGAATAAAAATATATGATTCTTCGTATGATTTCATCATATATTAGCTACACCAAAAATGTATATATCCTTTAATTTTACATATTCTATATTGTACAAATGTTAAATCTATTGATTAATCATAATCTAACAAATACATAAAATGTTTTGTTTTAGTTTATGAAACAAATCTTTGATTATGTTAACAATTATACTAATGTATTCTGTTGTGTTATATTATAGAAATGGATATGGTGCCTGCCATTTGGAGCTCCCTACCAACAGATATACTTGAAATGATATTTCTATGGTTGCCATTATCCACTATTATCCATTTTAGAATAGTTTGCAAGAAGTGAAGTTGAAGATTATCTTATATCTTATCGTGGAAACAATTTGTAATAAAAGAATTTGGAGTTTTAGTTAACTTTGATTCTGAATGTGAGTGACAATTCCATCCTTGTTACATTAATCAACTAGGAAAGTTATCAACCATATCTATGCCATTTTTTAGTAATAGATATAAAATTGAATTTATATGTATTTCAATTGTTTTGGTTTCCTTACCAACTAACTTATATAGAAAAAAAACCACTATATTTATCAATCATTTCACAAAGACTTTTACATTTGTAGGGTCCCTCAATCTTGGTAATTCGGGTTTTTTCGCATTCTTAAGAAATGTGCAGCAACAAAAATATGATTGGGTAGTTCTCAAACATGTTTATACGACATTGCAACCAAAATGTTTCATTTATTGCACTCTTCACATATCCTCCATATGGTGATATTTTGACCCCAAAAACTATTGTTTTGCATAATGGAAAAGAATTATTGGGTGCATACTCATGTTATCTCTAGAGAAAACCATATATGTTTACAACATATATATTGGATAGAAATCGCCAAAAATAAATGGATCTTCGATTTTATGCACCAATCACTTACTACAATGTATGTTTGCATAGTGGTTTATTCCAATCAACTTCTTTGTTTTATGAATGAATAAATTCTTAGTCATTATAATTTAGGGATTACATTTTTTCTCATAAAACTCTATTGGCCAAGATCGTCAACAATATAAAAGAAATCTAAATACATGATATGCCATAATACAAATATGACATCACTAACAACACTTTACCAACCATTTACAAATTTCTAATAATAATTTAGCTAGTTAATATTTTTCTCACAAAACTACATCTACATTGACCAGATTACTCTCCAATGTGAAAAAATTCTAAAGGATAAACATGCCCAAATATACAAAGACTACATCTACAATGCTTATAATTAATTAATCACTCCTTTAACAACATCTTAAACAATTTCAAAAGAATTCTTTAGCCATTTGTGGCTTGTAAAGTCACTACGTAAATGTTGTGCGCATTGGAACACTTACTAAAGAAAAAAGCAATGCATCCAAAATCTCTAAAATATCTGCCTATGGAAAACGAGTAGATATATAAGGTGAAAAACGAGTAGATATATAAGGTGGAAAACCAGTAGATATGAAAGTGAAGCACAACATCTTTTTCAACAGGGTGCAACTGATAAATAGAACCTGAATTTCGTTCTCCAATGATAACAACCACGCAATATTTTCAAGCTGATCAAGTTAATGACAAAATACTTTATTGAAATATACAGTGGTATTTTTTGCAAGCATTTTTATTTTGGAAAGACAAAAATGTAAATTTTTTATTCAAAATTTCGAAAGAGAGAAGGAAAGACGAGAGATTGACTTCTATTTCAAAGGCGATCTCAGACGTAGAAAAAACCAATAAAACCTTGTCCTGCAAGGCTCACAAAGATGCCTCCAAATAACATTTTCATCCAACTGACTGAAACAGGCACAAAATCAGCACCCAGAAACTCCAATATTAAAATGTAGCTGGAAAACAACTGAACGCTTCCTTGTTAGATATATACAAATAGGTATATCAAGAAATCAAGTTCTGTTGACATCAACACATCCAGTTGAATCATCTCTGCTAGTGCCACTCTCAGGGAAGCTGAAGCAGCTTATAACATTGCCATCAAGCAATGAGTTACCATCCTGATGACTGGGCACTTAGAAATACCCATCAGTTGTGTTGACGCATCCATGGAATTAGCTCCATTGCCCGGAATAGTCGACTGAGTACAGTTGATGTTCTGAGGGTCTTCTGAGGGGGCTGAACTTGAGAGGCATCCTGATGAGAAGGTGGCATAAGAATTTGGACGTTGTCATCGTGTGGAAGGTGGCTACTATCATGTGGGGGCTTCTTTTCCACCTTCTTCCTCTTTGGAGGTGGCAAGTCATGAGGAAAATTAAGTTTTGCTTTCCCTCCTCTCATCTTCCTAGCTGCTGCATCGAAGGCTCTGGCAGCTTCCTCTCGCGTATCATATGTACCAAGCCATATGTACTTCCCTTTTTCACGATCTCTAATTTCTGCAGCCCATCTGCCTGGTCGGTTCTCTCTGATGCCTCTATATTTGGTCTTTCTTTCCCTACCTCTCGTGCTCTTGACTGCTTCTTTGCGCTGGGAGGGATATGACGCAAGACACCCTTTGAAAAAACAAACGATATGAATCAAAAAGTTACACATCACATTGCTCATGCACATTATAAACGATATGAATCAGAAAGATACTCTGAAAGTGGAATGGAAAGACGAGTTCATAAACAGTACTTAGAATGACAATGAGCAAACTTGAGTGAGCACTCAACTAAAACTCTAAGTTTGCTGGAGAGGTTTAGACCTCTAAAACCTTGGAATCTAACAATGCTCGGGGATATATTCTAATTTCTCCAGAGTAGAGGTGCTTGTGATCATTGAATGGGTGCGAGAGTTTACTCGTACATGGAACTACTATGAAGAGGGCATAAGATGAAAAGCCAGAAATGCAATATCATATCGTACATCAGGGTGCCATACTGCATGTACAGAGTGATGGTAATTCGGGGAAAAAGGATCCACACGTTCGGAAGAGGCATGGGTGCCTCTCATACACAGTATTACAAGGCCGCAAATTTTCAAACCCTAAACAACTACATTAAGCCCACTTATGAACTAATGGGTGCATTCTTAACTTGTAGCTCGGATACTCTATGGCTGATCGGTGATATTAAATACCTCGACTAGCTCCATTGAATAGGAAGCCAATCTCGCCGGACAAGGTTCTAGCCACTGATTAATACATGAACCGGACGGCAGTAATGGATTAAGGAGTTTATCGGGATAACCCCCGCCCTATCGCAATTCATAAATCTTCTCTCGCAAGAAATCGTGGTGAAGCCGGAGAAGACAAAAATAATATTGACATTGTTATCCATAATATTATATAATAAGTTGATTGTATCGTACTCATCTCTGAAAAACCAACACCACGGAATTACCCTACTATGGAATAATCTTATACCAGTAAGACACCAAGTCATGAGAAAAAAACGATCACATATGGGGTGCTCGCTCTCTTCCCATGAGAAATAAACAATCAGAGTTTAGATGCTCACTACAAAAAAAAAAAAAAATTTATTCTTTTTTGCACATCATGTCATTCTCTTCTGGGGTAGTGACCGTAACAGATGCCCACAGTGATGGTTGTGGGCTGCATTAGCAAGGAATGTCAAAAAGTAATAATAAAATATTGAATGCAAAGGAAACGAACTTCTTCTACATTGAGCTTATCTATTTTTTGAATTACAGTTTCATTTTCAATTACTGAATAAAACTAAAAATATAGAATAAAAATCTCAATAAAACTAAAAACTGAGCTTATTGACGTACTTCATTTTCAATAATTTCTCATTAAGATTTTTATTACTAATGGAACAAAACGTGGGATATTGCCTTTGAAGTCTTATTTTTATTAATGGAACATTGTCTTTGAAAGCGTGGGTTATTGGCTTTGAAGTCTTATTCACAAATTCGATATTAAAAGTGCACTGCATACTTATATGACAACGACCCAAATAGACCATATCCATCACTGTGGAATCCACCCTAATCATTCTGTCGGGGTGATATGCATTTATGCATAGATGGATCGCCATGCTTGTTGGTAGTTCGCCAAATATTGATGTAACTTCTAGCTTCACCGAGAAGCCAAACCGATAGACGTTTCTAGACCTCTCTAATGATGGAGAGAGTTCACAGTGTATATAAATCTATATTTCAGTGAATGGAAGTGATAGAGAGTAGTTCTGGGTATTTTTGGCCTGTTCCTACTCTATCAAGAAGCATCCCATTCTCATTAATATTGAATCGCGTGAGATGCGTTTTCATTAACGTACTCACCTTATTGTCTTTGTTAACATGGAACCATAGGTATTTGTTAACATGGAATCATAGGTACAGTTACTGTGAAAATTTGAATACGTTTTTGTAGGCTTTTGTGAATGGACTTGCTGTACCACACAAATCTTATCGGCCGCTCCTTGACCTATTTGAGCGTTATGAGATCATTTCTAGAGTAAGGTTAAATAATTAGTCATGCTTTATCCGTTCAAAGAAACTACGCCAATAGACAGAACATCAGTGGCCACAAGTGCAAGCGTTAACTATTAGTTGCGGGATTTTAATTCTGTGCCTTACAGGTATTTAACTTTCCATGCAAATTTCAGGTCTTATTAGCTAGCGGGGCGTCATAAAATATGAGAGGAAGTTGATTCATTTTAGTCGTTGACACATGTGATGTTCACTCGCGTGCCTCTAAATAATATGGTGAGATGGAACTTACATATTATATGGGCAGTGCAGGCGTTATGCTTCTTACAATCCAGGTATGCACTACTACTGCGCAATGATATGGAGTGATTCAAAGTAGAATCTGTAGAAATTTTTAATCCCTCTCAACCCTAGTTAGTAGATATGTTAAGACATTTAAAAAACTACTCTCAACCGTAGTTAATAGATATGTTAAGACATTTAAAAAACTGCTGTGAACGAATGCACATTAAAACAAAATATTATGGCTTACCTTCAGCCAAAAGGCATTCCTGCCCGTCAGGCAATAAACCCTTGTCAATGTGTTCTGAACTATTCAGATTGGCCACACTGTTTCTTCCGCGCAGACTCGAACGAGACTCGACCTCGGCATTACCGGTTTCGCAGACCCTCTCCCTCGACAACCCAGCCATACGGACCGGCCTGGCCTTACAATGACAACGGAAATGAAAAATAGACAATGCTAGCTACTGAAATGATCTGATCAGAAAATCAATACAATCTGATTTCCACATCGAGAGGGTTAGAATTTTTATAGGGTAGAATGCATTGAGATCAAGTTCCCTCAACTTTTGCCACCTTTTTGGTGCCGAACCGAGAACGAATGGAAATTGGACAGGTAGGCAAATCGGCGTTGATCCAATCTTGACCTGAAGCGTTTGAGGATGTGAAACCATAAAGGAATTTATGACAGAATGTCGTGCCTGCCACGAAAGTTTTGGAATTCATGCACCTTATTCGATTTCAAAATCTCTACATGGCCCCTAACTAACTAAACCCTAGGAAAACCCTTTTGCACTAATTTGCACTCGTGTCTATCCGCATAGTGGGCTGCTGACCAGTAATATCAAACAACTGTACATACAGAGCGTTCGTGTTGTTGGGACTCACAAAGGGGCCGATTTCCACAATGTTGAGTCTTAACGCCCTTGATCACACAAGGATGGCAAATGAAATATATTAATTTTAATAAATGAAAAAAAGGAGGGGTAGTGAAATATAACTAATTTTAATAAATGACACAAGTAGGTTAGTCAAACATAACTAATTCTAATAAATGAGGAAGTGGTCAAAGTGATTAAAGTTACAGCATATGAAGGGATTTACTTTTCATAATATTAAAACATAACTAATTTTAATAAATGAGGAACTCGTCAAAGTGATTAAAGTTACAGCATATGAAGGGATTTACTTTTCATAATATTAAAATATTAGCATTTTACAATGTTGACCATAAAAGTCTTTCACTTTACATTAACCAGCGTAGACCCATCTTAAAATCGTATCTATCAAGCACCGAGAGGGATCCAATTTCTTGAGGTGTATTTCTTTTTTTAAATTTCAACTCAAGAAATTTGATATCTCTTGATTGATAGACACCCGGGTTTAAGTTTTTATTTTATAAACGAATATCAATATTTTAATTACTTTTCATAATATTTTATTTTATGAACCAATGTGGACTTTTTTTAAATACTTTCATTAACTTTTTATTTTATGAGCCTACATCAATTTATTAATGTCCGACATAATATAATTTATTACGTTTTACTCTTGTAACGTTAGAACATCTCCCTCATACTCGTGCGTTATATGCACACACGTTACAACATCTCCCCCATACTGGGCTATAGAGCACCTCGTTTCACTCTGTACAATTAAATTTTATTTTATAAAATTCTTTTTGATGTTTTCAAAAAACAAATTATCAATATTTTTAATTTCAAAATTTTTAAATTTTATTCATTTCATATACTTAATGGTAAAGAGGTTATAGATGGGACATAAATCCACAATATTGTGGTTTTATTTTTAAAATACGAAAAAAAAATAAAAAACATTTAATATGGTTTTTTTTTTAAGTGCTATGTGGCAATTTTTGTTCCTTATTATTGATTTTTGTAACTAAAAATCCAAAAAAAAAATTCTATGTTAAACCTAAAACTTAGTATATGTAGATTTTGTGTGTTTGATTTGATATGTTTATCTAATAAAACTGATTAAGTTAGACCGTGGATGAACCCTAACTATGTGAGTGATTGATTTATCCATCTTGTCCACGTGGTGATAGATTTTGCTCTTTCATTTAGTCTGTGTTATTTTCTTTAATGCACACTCACTAGTGATCTTATTTTATTTTGTTGAAGTATTGCTTCTTGTTTATTTTAGTTTATTACAGTCTATAGGCTTGGGATTATCGTTATGTTAACCTAGTTAGACTCTGGTTAGTGGTAGAAGTTTTTATTTTATTAATTGACTTACGCGATTGAAGATCTTGTGTTTGTCTTGTTTTAGTGTGTTTAGATGTTAAAGTGTTGAGATCAAAGCCAACATTAGGAGGCATTTGACGAACTCACAATGGCCTTTCAAGAAAGATATTATATTACTAATGGAATCTCATAGGAATTCTAAAGAGGAAGCTTAGAAATGGTGTACTAAATAGGCCAAAATAAGCCTTTCGAATGATGGCACCCAAGAACATTCAAAGCACAGTAAAGACTAAACGAAACCAAATTTAGGCAGTAGAGAAAGATACAAAGTATCTAAAAATCTAGAGAAGGCCAATGGGAACTCATCACCTAAAATGACTAGGGTGCCACAAGAAAAAACACTAATAATGGCTAGTATGATTGTAGAAAATCAAAATCTAAATGGGTACAATCAAAGAGAGAAAAACTAACTCACAAAAGGAGTCCGTGGGATGAATACACTAGAACCACATAGATTACAAGAAAACACCTTAGTAAGAATGAGATCGATATAGAGACTATTATTATGAAAAGATGAACCAAAGCAAAATAACATTCAATATGATAATTCAATTTCACAATAATAGAATACACAGGATCATTGAAAGAACAACAAGCACAACATAAACACAAGAGACATAATTTATCCTGGGAAACCTACATGGGGTAGAAAACCTAGTAGAGCTTCCTCAATATAGATGATCAACAAGTACAAAGATGTAATCCCCAAACAAGAGCTCCTTCTCCTCCATTCCATATCTCTCTCTCTCTGCTATGCGAGTTTCACAAGTGAGTGAATGAATAAGTGAGTGTGTTAAATGAGGATCGTGCATCCTCTATTTATACTTTATCTCTCACTAAACGAAATACCTAACTAGGTTGGCCCCAACAGATATAACCTAGTGCTCACTCGGCAACCCCACTAGGGGACTTAAACACCCCATTACAGTTGACTCTGGGCCGACCCCACTAGGGAAGTCTAATAACCAAAGTTACCACATTCCGATGGAGGAATAAACATCTCCGGATATAATAATAATGTCCCGACAGAGAAATGAAACATCTCCGGATAAGAAGGTACAAATAGAATATTAAGTTAGAAGTTACAATATTTTAACATTCCCCTTTAACGAGAAGGATATTCTAATAACATCTGCAGGAGAAAGTAGTCATCAGCAACATGATACATGATACATCTATAAATCATTGGAAGCTTTCTTCAATCATCATCAACAACTCATACAGTTACTGGAACATCTTCAAGATATTCAATACTGGAACATCAACATATTCAGTTCTTAGTCTTCATCTTCTGCAACATTCGAACAACTACAACAACATCATTGTCTGGATCTCCCGATCAACAACATCCTCTGGATCTCTCAATCAACAAACTCATCGTCTGGATCTCCCGATAACCAGTATCATCTAGATCTCTTGATCAACAACCACATCGTCTGGATCTCCCAATCAAGGGCCTCATTGTCTCGACCTCCCGATCAACAACATAATATGGATCTCTCGATCAATAGCCTCATCGTTTGTATCTCTCGATCAACAACCTCATCATGTGGATCTCCCAATCAACATCATCATCTAGATCTCCCAATCAACATCATCATCTGGATCTCTCGATAAACAGCCTCATAGTATCATACCCTACAACACACATGATCTATTTACGGGATGATCAATCCCTATCCATTTAAGACACCATATCATGTCTAGGGACGATGCAGTCCACTCGTCAATTTAGACAAAGTCTAGGGACCACTTCTAAGAGACATCTGTCTACGGATCAATTTAGGGACCGAAGTCTGGGGATGATACAATTCCTCTCATCTACTAAGGACGATTTCTCGGAGATATCTGTCTACGGATCAATTCAGGGACCGAAGTTCAGGGATGATACAATCCCTCACCTCTACTAGGGACCACTTCTCAGAGACATCTGTCTACGGATCAATTTAGGGACCAAAGTATGGGGATGATACAATCCCTCTCGTCCACTAGGGACAACGTCTCGGAGACATCTGTCTACGGATCAATCCAGGGATCGAAGTCTGGGAATGATAAAATCACTCTCATCCACTAGGGACCCCTTCTCAGAGACATATGTCAACGGATGAATTCAGAGACTGAATTCCAGGGATGATACAATCCCTCTCGTCCACTAGGGACCACTTCTTGGACACATCTGTCTACGGATCAATTCATGGACCGAATTCCAAGGATGAAACAATCCACTCATCGAGTTAGACAAAGTCTAAGGACCACACATTGACCTCATCGTCGGAACAGGTAGCCTCATCATCGACCTCATCGTCGGAACATGTAACCTCATCATCGATACAAGTATCCTCATCATTGATACAAGTATCCATATCATCAATACATGTATCCTTACCATTGATACAAGTATCCTCATCATCGATACAAGTATCCATATCATCAATACATGTATCCTTACAATCGATACAAGTATCCTCATCATCGAATCAAGTAACCTCATCATGAGTGCAAGTATCCTTATCATCAATACAAGTATCCTCATTATCGACCTTACCATCAACATAGGAAATCTCATCATCGATACAGGTATCCACATCGATACCGGTATCCAATATATCATACCAGTATCACCATTGCAACATGATAGAACTCAATACATCTCTATTCAAAATATCTAGTAAAACTTAATCCCCTTACTCAAACCTAGTACCGTCTTTTCCATAACTAAGAAGCAATATATCTTAATTGCCCTAATTTTTGTGTAGTATAATGCAAGGCATTCGATATATTAATAAGGTTTACTGGTCCGTCCCTATTCTCTATATATCCTAAATTTTTTCACAAAATAACATATAATCATGGAGAAATCAACATGAAGCAATATATCTCACTTTCCCAAATAGCTATGTGCAATATAATGCAATGAAATGTATCTATTAATAAATTGAGTGGAACCTAATCCCCTTGGTGCAACCTTGTGCCATCCTTTCCATTATTATCATGCAATATATTTCACTTGCCCCAATTTTTATATGGGACATAATGAAATGCATTGAATCTACTAAGAATATTTATAGGAATGGAAGTTATCTGCAATACAATGCAACAAAATGGATCTAGTACTAATATTCAATAGAATTTGCAAGGCCAAGGACATAAATTGAAACTCAAATGAATTTTTAATATCCCCGAGATCGAACAAGAAAGCTCCACGAAAAATTGGATGGCTACTAACCTTGAGATCAAATGAAAAAGTACTACAAATACTACACCAAACACCATCGAAAATTGATTTTAGTGGTGGATATGGAAATGGAATAAGAAAACAATCCAAAGAATATGACAAACATGTAGTGGTGGAAATGAGAAAGCATATACATTCCTAAAACTTATGAAAAATGCAAATTCTATACCCATACACAAGTAAATAAAACCAATACTTTCACACTAGGAAGTTAGAATGAACAAAATAATTGTTTTAACTCATAGATTCATATTATATAGAAACATAATATTAAGGACATAAGTGATCAAACTAGTAATAAAAACTTGTGATGTGCCTTCTTGTAATTAATGAATCATTTTTTCTTTCCACTTGATAGAGTTCAAGGTCAAGCATAACTCTATGCTATGTTTAGTAGGTATATACAAAACTAGGTGCCTGCAATCTTATTCTCCGTTTGGGAGGTTAACAGTAATCGCTTATAAATGTTTAGTCATTATAAATGATTAAGGGACATGTGCTAAATCAATTGGTGAGTCCCTCATTGCACAACCATTATTGGATGTTAGGTTGACAAAGGACATGTCACTGACCTCAAAAAACAAATCCCCAATTACAAGTGCAACTCCTATGATTATAAATTGTTTTCATTTCATTAATTCTATATGTTATGCAACTTGCATTTTGTAATTTTTCATAGTTTAATTATTATTGATATATTGGGGGTTTTCCACAAATATTTGCTTTACATTTGAAGAAAAATGAACATGTAAACATTTAAACACTATCCAGCTGTTTGCGTCAAACACCTTATTGATGAACCAAGATTTAGATGGCGATTTCAAATCAATTTTCTCCACCATAGAAGAGGAAAGCTTTCAAATCGTGAACTTCAAGAAGAAATAAGAAACAAATTTTAAATCACTGATACATACAAAATATTTATCTATGGTTTTCGTACATATAGGAAAATGTGATTGGGTTTTGTCATGATTTATGACAATTTGGAGGATGCAATAAAGTATGAGCCTAAATATAGGTTGATAAAAAATGCAATTCATGATCTTCGTAATAATACCATAAGAAGTAGTGAAAAAAGAGCAGAGAAAATACCACGCATTATGCCAACAAAAAAATAAAGCACTTTAGACCCCCACTTTATTTCTTATGCCAATGAAAAAGAAGAGTTTAATACTACAATTTCTTCCTCCTCGTAACTTTGTATTGATTTCACAGTTTTTTATCATCCAATTATATACATGTGTTAAACATATTTTATGAGTTGTAATCCATTTTTTAATTGTACTTCAGTTATAAATAACTAATAGCATTTTTTATGTTGATTTAAATTGTTTATTGTACAAAAGTGTTTTAATTTTCTTCAAAATTATGTATTTTAATGGTTTTTTAGTTAATTGGAAATGGATCCCAAACTTTGGAATTTATTGCGAATTTAGATTCTAGAAACTATCCTTCTATGGGTGTCTTTTTCAACATTGATTCGGTTTCGATCAATTTCTAAACATTGTGATGGACTGTTGTGGATACCAACTTTTAATAATGCTCGACAAAAAAATCACATAACAAAAACTTGGTTTTTAGTTGGACTTGGTTTTTAGTTGAACTATGGGGACAATATCAAAATCATATCCTATATAAATTTATCAATCATATAGGACATACATCTATCTTGCATGTCCCTTGTGAAGAATATATATAAACAATTGAATGTACACTTGTTTCAATCATTTTGCTATGAAAATACTGTCCATTATGAGGGCAGAAGGTCTATTACATTGTGAATCCATTCATAAAACATTTTTCATGTATAGGCATCATTGAAATAGGAGTTCGTGGTTTCTTTTAACTCATAGGAAACACCGGTCGATAGAAGCATGGATGGATACTTGTACGTCATCAACATATTGAAGATGGTTCAATTTTGTTATCTATAATATCAAAAGGTTTTGGAGAGAAACCATTGGTGCTAATGGTGAACCTACACCTCCAGAGGATGCAACATTTTACAAAGGTAAAATATATTGGTTACATATATAAACAATTTCTGAGGAAGATGTCATATCTCGGTACAAAATGTACTGATTGGATATTACATTGAATAAATGTGTTTTCCATTCAATTCCCTCGACATTTTACAAAGGTAAAATATATTGGTTACATATAAAAACAATTTCTAAGGAAGATGCCATATCTCGGTACAAAATGTACTCATTGGATATTGCATTGAATAAATGGGTTTTCCATTCAATTCACATAGGATGTATCAAACGATCTGTGTGTCTTACCATACATTTCAACCAATTGATATGTGTTGTAAATGATGGTTCTACAAGTGTATGATGCATTGCTGAAATACAAGATTTGAAGCATGGTTAATGCCTAGTTTAACACGCATAGGGATATTTTGAGGATGGAAAAAGTTTAAAATGGAGTCTATATAAACACACATTGCTCCAAATATATTCCATTTCGGGATGTGGGAAGTTCCATAATGTTGTGAAAGAATGCTTAGATTCCATTCATATATTATGATGTGGACACTTGCAACATTACTCATCTAGTAGTTGATGAAAAATCGATGTCTGCAAATCATCACTCCCTATGCCAATAGACAATCAATGCACCAATATTATAATGTATAGAAAATTTTCCCACTCACTCCAAGAATCAATTCATTCCATAATATTATCCCATTACTTACAAACTGGCTTGAGTCCATGGAATGTTTTGGTATGTAATTCAATAGGCATTAGGCATTGTAAGAAGAACTATGTTTTGGTTTTTGCATCATAAACAAATTTCGATAACTTTTGGCATTGAATAAAAATATATAATTCTTTGTATGATTTCATCATATATTATGTAACATACCCAATATCGACCATGGAGTATGGGGTTAAATGTTTTGTTTTGTTTTGTTTTTGTTTTTGTTTTTATTTCTTCTATTTCGAACATCTTGCGACACATCAAGAAGGTGTATTCAACATTAATAAATGAGTAAAGACAACCTCTAATAACAGTTAAATCGTTCAAGGAATGTTTTAAGATATAATTCCACATTACATTACAAATTACAAGTTTCGTGTTACCGAGATATGAATAGGAACATATGGTTCACCTTAATCTTTTCAATAACATGACTTTGTACAATAAACATATCAAGTCTACTTATCTGATCACTTGGCTCTTTAGGGACGCACCAACATGAGCTCTCTTTCAATTTGCTTGCATGCTCAATCCGCCATGACCGGATACCTGGGCTAATACTTGCTTGACAAGGTGCGTCAGTAACATTATGCTCAGGTGTAAAATAAACAACAATATACAAATGCACTTCATTCAGGATATATAAAAGCATCGTTAAATAACATGCATTAGCTAAAAATATATTAAGGGCAAATTCTTGGGAAGCTGCAACTTTCCACCCAACCTTAGGTACTTCGATGGCTTCTACTTAGTCCATCCGAAGACCACCCCCGAGCTGAGCATGGTGAACCACTAGGTTGATGATAACTTTGTTATTTCAGCATAGTTTCATAATTAATTATTCATTTGCTGGATGATCGAGCTACCCCGGTAAGCTTTCTCTTGCCCATTATACTAACATCAAAAGTAGATGCGGTTTCATTTTACTCTTTTCAATTAAGAAGGCATTTTCCATCATGAACTTCATGTGCTCATTAATTTGTGTCCAGGAAACAGTATAAATTATCATTCAGCAGTTATATAAGAAAAATAGAATCCCTATAGCTAGTAGTATGTTAGCATGTTCCTGCTAACAATTCCCCAACTTGATCGAAATATCACGAAGCTCAGTTAACCTATGTATGCCAACTATTATATCAGTATAATTAACCTACAATGAATATCACATTAGCAGCTAACAACATATCAGAATTAATGAGTAAATTAAGGCATACTGTAGCAGAAGCTCTACTGTCAAAACATTGGAAAATCAATAGAAAAATAAACATGTTGTAGCGGAACTCTGCTCACAACGATGACATAAAAACAATATAGACATATCGCCTGTTATATATAA
This sequence comes from Larix kaempferi, assembly GCA_027924585.1. Lineage (NCBI taxonomy): Eukaryota > Viridiplantae > Streptophyta > Pinopsida > Pinales > Pinaceae > Larix > Larix kaempferi. The sequence continues at coordinate 2,250,369 of BSBM01000721.1, read as the reverse complement.
AGATATCAGATAACGGTAACCTAACCCGAACTTACCGCCTACAAATGTAAACACATTCAAAGGAGGATAAATGGAATACAATAAAACATAACCAAATAAATGAAGTACCGAAGGTTAAATGTCCCCTCTCTGCCAGTAATTGATGCCATACAACATGGAAAGATATGTATGTAAATATGAAGCATCTACCTAGTCATAGCATCTGCATCCTTCTTTCCCCAACTACCTCGACAGGAATTACCCAAAAGATAATGCAGCACTAGGACATCGTACTCCCGATATACACACATAGGGACGAGGTATATCCTCTTACAAGGTTTAATAAAAGTATAGCAGCGATTTCCCCATGCCCAATGCTCCAGCAAAAAGAGGCAACCAAAATACCAGCATGCAAATAGCCAAACAAAATACTCAGCATGTAATACAAAAGAAGCATTGAATTACTCTAATAAATGACATCGCAGAGATCATACGCAAGGAGGCACTATCATCTTTGTAGAATCGACAGAGTAGGAATAATACAAGGGAAGCATTGAATTTTTGTACTATTCCACCGTGCATAGACATTACCTTTTAGAAACAACATAAATTTTTTTTTTTCATAAATGATCAAAACAACAACACAGGGTTTTCATGAATGAGTAATTGGGAACAACTACCCTCTAACCAACAAAGACCAAAAAGGAATACCGACACATCTCCTAAATTCATACCTGGAGCGAAATGGACGGTGGCCAAAAACAAATAGACAAGAAGGAAACCGACAGATCCCCCCCTATTAAACATCTATTGCAGCATAAAAGAAAGAACCCAACTCAGCACCGGAATTTCCACCGATCCTGAGATCATAGTGGTTTTCTTTAGAGACTTCACGCCCCCTACCACGGATGCCTTCGCCCACCCATGCGCAGCTACATCAATAACACGAACAGGAAAATGCAGACCCCCTTCCATACCTGCGCGACCATCATAAATACATGCTCACCCCTCCTTTCTTCCCTTAACATACATGAAAGAAGGAATGGCCAAGTGGTGGAGCGTTACTCTTCCAATATCCCGACATAGTGCCTCCTGTAATACTATATATATAAGGTCTTCCGCTTAATTGCATTATTAATTACATCACGGCATTATAACTTATATAACTAACTTAGATTTAACCATCCAAAGTAATAATAATAATAATAATAATAATAAAAATAATAATATTATTATTATTATGCTACGTCCATATTCCTTCATAACATTTACAATATCCATATGGATACCTTTGAAATATACAATTGGCATCAAGTCCATTTTTAAACTCGCTGATAAAAGGAATTATCTCGTCACGGGAATGCTACAATTTAACTATCTTTGACATATATTTGTGTATACATATGAACCACTTATAATTTCATGTTTAAAGAATACAAAATACAAATAAAAGTAATAAACAACCCCTTCTTGGAAAATAAATAATTATTTATTTATCTTTCATCTATATAATATATATATATACACATACACCTTTTTCTAGTAATTATACTTTTCACACAGTGTTCCTAGTTTTACTTATTTGTAACTACTAGTGGCTTATCATGCCTTCTTGAAAATATTAAATAATATTGGACAAAAATAATACTTAACTTATTTATGGTTTAGAAGCATAATAGCCTCATTCTTGGCCTGCTATGCCGAGGCTCAGATATCCATTGTATCCAAAATAATTTCTTAGTCTTAAGCAACAGTATTTAATACGTAGCAGCAAAGTGCAAACAGATAGGCCATAAGGGTGTATAAATGCATTATGACAAAGAGTAGCAACTTCGGCAACGTTCTCAAAACTAACAGAAAACTTATAAACTTAAGTAGTTAACTTGTCCACCTCACAATCCACCTTTCCTCAAGTGTCTATGACAGTAAGATGACTCATGTCATCAAACTCATGGCTTCCTAGCCATTAAACATCCCCCTAGTGGTTATCATGCCCTTTTTCCACTCTGAGTTGCATTGCCCATGTGATCTAAGTGTTAGGTAGTGAAATTACCAAATTAGATTTGTGTAAATAGTGTACCGGATTCGGGGACATTACATACTCTCCCCTTTGAAAGAACACCATCCTCGGTGTTACTCGCACTACCCCACCTCTTTATCTCCTTGTCCTGCATTTCTGGCACAAACCACAAGTCTTCTTGAGCCATGGAGGATACATGGTTATGCAATAATTTAAAAATATTACAACAAAAGTTCTATAGGGACAACTTCTTTATTTATTTCTGCAATACTTATCTTGTATTTCTCTCCTCACTACATTAATGCCTTTGCAACCTTTGTCCTTGCTGATACCTGGTTTACATCAGTGTCTCGCTTTCAAACCTAAATCTGCATTATGTAGTATTATATATATACGAATTCAGAGTAATCTGCTCCGAATAATAGCCACCTTCCATTTACCATATCATTAATCTTTCACATTGCACCTGCAATGTTTTGTTAGTATCAAACACAACCCTCTATAATGGACAACTTATCAAGGTTCACATCATGTCATTATAGTGATGAAATTTTCATCACGCATAAATATTCCACCTCCTATGTTATGTTATCAAGTGCACTCTTCTGTAATACAAAATTAGTTTGTTAAGGAAGCAATATACATGTAACATAATATTGATCACAAAAGAAATAACATTAAATAAGCAATTGTCCAAAAAGAAAATTATGTATCTTGCAGGATCCTCATCCTGTTCTCTTGTAACCATGTCGCTACTTCCCTTTTGGCTTTATTTTGTAGCCTTACTTTTTAAATCGGTAATAAGATTTTCTTATCCTCCCGCTGTCAACAAGTTAGCTTACACATAGCACACTATGCATTCGTAATCTTTTATCAGTGGCATATCATTTACTACATAAAGCATCATATACAATTGAAGTAATCATATCTACTACTCAGGTAGCTACCATAACCAATTTATTTCTTATCATTTTGGGTGCTTATAACAGTTTTCTTGCAGCAATAAAACAACCACGTATAGCCAATTATATGCATTACAATGGAACAACTCATTTTCTTACCTGTGGCCTTTTCATGCATGTTGCAACATCTTGGTTATACACAATTATGAACCTCACCCAAAAAGGTCCACCAATCTGATACACGATGGTATCATTCCAGAATACCCTCGAGAGTATGTATCACTTCTTTTAGTAGTTCAGCAATATAATTCATATTACTTGCAGTTTTCTCTAACCTGCAACGGTGATTACTCACCAAAATACAAAGATAGCTAGCACCTCCAGTGCTTTCATATTATGATGTACCAATCAACAACTGCCACACCAAGTGACTGCCTCATATCGAATGTGTAAGAAAACAAACTATACATGCATACATATGACTTTTCCAAACATAAGTAATCATTTTCCTTTGCAACATTATGTTGCGGTTTTTTCATGGCAATTAATTTTGAGTTCGATCTTCTTTCTAAGATCTTCTTCGTAATTTCCTAGAGAACAATATTGTTAATACCCATAACATAATATAACACATGCATAATTTCACATAAATAGGAAAAATTTTAAATATATGCACATACCTCGTGTATATCATATGCATAGTAGGAAACACTTCCTAGCGCGCCATCTCGTACTGCATAAAATTTTTTATTCTTCTCGAGAGGCTCTATCTCAAGGTCAACAATAAATTAGTCCATGTGCGTCCTTTTTCCACTCAAGCCTTCTCGCTTGAGTCCTGGAAAATTATTTTTCCCCTCAAGCCTTCTCGCTTGAGTCCTGGAAAATTATTTTTCCCCTCAAGCCCTCTCGCTTGAGTCTAGGAAATCGTTTTCCTCTCAAGCCTTCTCACTTGAGTCCAGGAAAACTTATGATTACAGCAGACAACCCCAACACTTCCTCAGTGTTCCCTGAGTTTCCTGGAGTGGCCAGGGGACTTTTAAGTCTCTGAATCCCGAAATCAGCCTTTACACACCCTCATAGGGTATTGCAGTGCTCCTGCAATTTGGTAGTACTCCTACCTAAACACATCTCGTGTTTCACTGCCTCACAGGGCATTGCATGCAAATGGTAGTGCTCCTACCATAACACTTCTCGTGTCCAATTCCCCCTTCAATAAATTGGTAGTACTGCTACCAAAACACTTCTCGTGTTCAGTTCCTCCTTCAATAAATTGGTAGTACTCCTACCAAAACACTTCTTGTGTTCAATTCCTCCTTCAATAAATTGGTAGTACTCCTATCAGAACACTTCTCGTGTTCAATCCATGTCCGGCTGACTCAAATATATGAAACAAACTTAACTTTCCCTTCTTTGTTCCTTTTCTTTGTTTAGACTTTTATTTAAGTTAGCTTTATTTCATGTTAACTTCATTTTAATTTACAGGGTGCCTCTGCTTATCTTATTAGGGTGATGGTTTTTATTTATTTATTATGTGTAGCTTTTATCTTTTAATTTCTCTTGATGCTCTCAAGATTTTCACTTCTCTGGTCACACTATCTCATGTGCCCACAACACGGTCTCATAATACCGCATTAGTGAACTCTTGGTTCACACTATGGCTCTAATGCCATAATCATGGCCAACCTGCTTTACCAACACAAGCTTTTACATTGCGCCTTGTGCACATGACAAATTATTAAGTTTGAAAACCATATAGAGGTATTCGCTTACAGTGCTTTTTGCAAAATCCTTTTGGTTTTGGCGATCCTCTCGCAATTGATTAGCTTGGTTCTAGAACGCCAAGCCCATACTTCATGCAATCAATTCCTCACACACATAAACCATATCGATATATTAGCTATATCCTCATGGATTTCAAGTCTCACTCACAAAAACACAAATATTTCATAACACTTTACATAATCATGGTTCTTTGAAACTTTATTGCATATTTAAATATCTTTCTTACTTCAAAGGGATACAATAATATCAAAGCTTGGTAAGTCACCACAACATGCGACAAAATTTTTATAATCAAAAGATTCACATCTTGATCTTACTCATGGTGTGATTCTATCTCTTCATGAGCCCCTGATTTTTATTTAGACTCTTACAGTATGCTTACCATACTTTATGCATAAAATGCTTCATGCCCTTTGTCTTGCAACCTGTCTCGCGGATCTTGCAGCCATAAGCTGCAATGTTAGCACATAGCATTGATTGTTCCCTTTTCATTTATGAGGTGTAATAGTTTATTCCCTATGATAAGTTTACAACCTTTCAATAATTTGAATGACAATTCTATCACTACTCTAGTGGTTTTAACTTGCGTCTTGATATTTACAAGACTATTGTAAAACAATTTCTACATATAAACATATCTCTATATATTTATCAAGAGATTCTAGAGAACAGAGTAATACCAGCATATGCCCAATGCTCCAGCAAAAAGAGGCAACCAAAATACCAGCATGCAAATAGCCAAACAAAAGACTCAGCATGTAATACAAAAGAAGCATTGAATTACTCTAATAAATGACATCGCAGAGATCATACGCAAGGAGGCACTATCATCTTTGTACAATCGACAGAGTAGGAATAATACAAGGGAAGCATTGAATTTTTGTACTATTCCACCGCGCATAGACATTACCTTTTAGAAACAACATAATTTTTGTTTTCTTGATAAATGATCAAAACAACAACGCAGGGTTTTCATGAATGAGTAATTGGGAACAGCTACCCTCTTACCAGCAAAGACCAAAAAGGAATACCGACAGATCTCCTAAATTCATACCTGGAGCGAAATGCACAGTGGCCAAAAACAAATAGACAAGAAGGAAACTGATGGATCCCCCCCTATTAAATGTCTATTGCAGCATAAAAGAAAGAACCCAACTCAGCACCGGGAGTTCCACCGATCCTAAGATCATAGTGGTTTTCTTTAGAGACTTCACGCCCCCTACCACGGATGCCTTCGCCCACCCATGCGCACCTACATCAATAACACAAAACGGAAAATGCAGACCCCCTTCCATACCTGTGCGGCCATCATAAATACATGCTCGCCCCTCCTTTATTCCCTTAACGCACACGAAAGAAGGAATGGCCAAGTGGCGGAGCGTTACGCTTCCAATATCCCGACATAGTGCCTCCTGTAATACTATATATATAACGTCTTCCGCTTAATTGCATTAATAATTATATCACAGCATTATAACTTATATAACTAACTTAGATTTAACCATCCAAAGTAATAATAATAATAATATTATTATTATTATTATTATTAGCTAGCGGGGCGTCATAAAATATGAGAGGAAGTTGATTCATTTTAGTCGTTGACACATGTGATGTTCACTCGCTTGCCTCTAAATAATATGGTGAGATGGAACTTACATATTATATGGGCAGTGCAGGTGTTATGCTTCTTACAATCCAGGTATGCACTACTACTACGCAATGAAATGGGGTGATTCCAAGTAAAATCTATAGAAATTTTTAATCCCTCTCAACCCTAGTTAATAGATATGTTAAGAGATTTAAAAAACTACTCTCAACCCTAGTTAATAGATATGTTAAGACATTTAAAAAACTGTTGTGAACGAATGCACATTAAAACAAAATATTATGGCTTACCTTCAGCCAAAAGGCATTCCTGCCCGTCAGGCAATAAACCCTTGTCAATGTGTTCTGAACTATTGAGATTGGCCACACTGTTTCTTCCGCGCAGACTAGGCCTTGGCATTATCGGTTTCACAGACCCTCTTTCTCGACAACCCAGCCATATGGACCGGCCTGGCCTTACAATGACAACAGAAATGAAAAATAGACAATGATAGCTACTGAAATGATCTGATCAGAAAATCAATACAATCTGATTTCCACATCGAGAGGGTTAGAATTTTTATAGGTAGAATGCATTGAGATCAAGTTCCCTCAACTTTTGCCACCTTTTTGCTGCCGAACCTAGAACAAATGGAAATTGGACAGGTAGGCAAATCAGTGTTGATCCAATCTTGACCTGAAGCGTTTGAGGATGTGAAACCGTAAAGGAATTTATGACAGAATGTCGTGCCAACCACGAAAGTTTTGGAATTCATGCACTTTATTCGATTTCAAAATCTCTACATGGCCCCTAACTAACTAAACCCTAGAAAAACCCTTTTGCACTAATTTGCACTCGTCTCTATCCGCATAGTGGGCTGCTGACCAGTAATATCAAACAACTGTGTACATACAGAGCGTTCGTGTTGTTGGGACTCGCAAAGGGGCTGATTTCCACAATGTTGAGTCTTAACGCCCTTGATCACACAACGATGGCAAATGAAATATAAAAATTTTAATAAATGAAAAAAAGGAGGGTTAGTGAAATATAACTAATTTTAATAAATGAGATAAGTAGGTTAGTCAAACATAACTAATTCTAATAAATGAGGAACTGGTCAAAGTGATTAAAGTTACAGCATATGAAGGGATTTACTTTTCATAATATTAAAACAAAACTAATTTTAATAAATGAGGAACTGGTCAAAGTGATTAAAGTTACAGCATATGAAGGATTTACTTTTCATAATATTAAAAAATTAGCATTTTACAATGTTGACCGTAAAAGTATTTCACTTTACATTAATGAGCATAGACCCATCTTAAACTTGTATCTATCAAGCACCGAGAGGGATCCAATTTCTTGAGGTGTATTTCTTTTTTTAAATTTCAACTCAAGAAATTTGATATCTCTTGATTGATAGACCAGGGTTTAAGTTTTAAGTTTTTATTTTATAAATGATCAATATTTTAATTACTTTTCATAATATTTTATTTTATGAGCCAATGTGGACATTTTTAAAATACTTTCATTAACTTTTTATTTTATGAGCCTACATCAATTTTTTAATGGCCGACATAATATAATTTATTACATTTTACTCTTGTAACGTTACAACATCTCCCTCATACTCGTGCGTTACATGCACACACGTTACAACATCTCCCCCATACTGGGCTATAGAGCACCTCGTTCACTCGGTGCAATTAAATTTTATTTTATAAAATTCTTTTTTATGTTTTCAAAAAACAAATTATCAATATTTTTTATTTCAAAATTTTTAAATTTTATACATTTCATTTAGTTAATGGTAAAGAGGTTATGGATGGGACATAAATCCACAATATTGTGGTTTTATTTTTAAAATACGAAAAAAAAAAAACATTCAATATGGTTTTTTTTTTAAGTGCTATGTGGCAATTTTTTTTTTAAGTGCTTACCGTCATCATCGACCTTACCGTCAACATAGGAAATCTCATCATCGATACAGGTATCCACATCGATACCGGTATCCAATATATCATACCAGTATCCAAATTGCAACATGATAGAACTCAATACATCTCTATTCAAAATATCTAGTAAAACCGAATCCCCTTACTCAAACCTAGTACCGTCTTTTCCATAACTAAGAATCAATATATCTTAATTGCCCTAATTTTTGTGTAGTATAATGCAAGGCATTCGATATATTAATAAGATTTAGTGGTCCCACCCTATTCTCTATATATCCTAAATTTTTTCACAAAATAACATATAATCATGGAGAAATCAACATGAAGCAATATATCTCACTTTCCCAAATAGCTATGTGCAATATAATGCAATGATCTGTGTGTCTTACCATACATTTCAACCAATTGATATGTGTTGTAAACGATGGTTCTACAAGTGTATGATGCATTGCTGAAATACAAGATTTCAAGCGTGGTTAATGCCTAGTTTAACACGCATAGGGATATTTTGAGGATGGAAGAAGTTTAAAATGGAGTCTATATAAACACACATTGCTCCAAATATATTCCATTTCGGGATGTGGGAAGTTCCATAATGTTGTGAAAGAATGCTTAGATTCCATTCATATATTATGATGTGGACACTTGCAACATTACTCATCTAGTAGTTGATGAAAAATCGATGTCTGCAAATCATCACTCCCTATGCCAATAGACAATGAATGCACCAATATTATAATGTATAGAAAATTTTCCCACTCACTCCAAGAATCAATTCATTCCATAATCTTATCCCATTACTTACAAACTGGCTTGAGTCCATGGAATGTTTTGGTATGTAATTCAATAGGCATTAGGCATTGTAAGAAGAACTATGTTTTGGTTTTTGCATCATATACAAATCTTGATAAGTTTTGGTATTGAATAAAAATATATGATTCTTCGTATGATTTCATCATATATTAGCTACACCAAAAATGTATATATCCTTTAATTTTACATATTCTATATTGTACAAATGTTAAATCTATTGATTAATCATAATCTAACAAATACATAAAATGTTTTGTTTTAGTTTATGAAACAAATCTTTGATTATGTTAACAATTATACTAATGTATTCTGTTGTGTTATATTATAGAAATGGATATGGTGCCTGCCATTTGGAGCTCCCTACCAACAGATATACTTGAAATGATATTTCTATGGTTGCCATTATCCACTATTATCCGTTTTAGAATAGTTTGCAAGAAGTGAAGTTGAAGATTATCTTATATCTTATCGTGGAAACAATTTGTAATAAAAGAATTTGGAGTTTTAGTTAACTTTGATTCTGAATGTGAGTGACAATTCCATCCTTGTTACATTAATCAACTAGGAAAGTTATCAACCATATCTATGCCATTTTTTAGTAATAGATATAAAATTGAATTTATATGTATTTCAATTGTTTTGGTTTCCTTACCAACTAACTTATATAGAAAAAAAACCACTATATTTATCAATCATTTCACAAAGACTTTTACATTTGTAGGGTCCCTCAATCTTGGTAATTCGGGTTTTTTCGCATTCTTAAGAAATGTGCAGCAACAAAAATATGATTGGGTAGTTCTCAAACATGTTTATACGACATTGCAACCAAAATGTTTCATTTATTGCACTCTTCACATATCCTCCATATGGTGATATTTTGACCCCAAAAACTATTGTTTTGCATAATGGAAAAGAATTATTGGGTGCATACTCATGTTATCTCTAGAGAAAACCATATATGTTTACAACATATATATTGGATAGAAATCGCCAAAAATAAATGGATCTTCGATTTTATGCACCAATCACTTACTACAATGTATGTTTGCATAGTGGTTTATTCCAATCAACTTCTTTGTTTTATGAATGAATAAATTCTTAGTCATTATAATTTAGGGATTACATTTTTTCTCATAAAACTCTATTGGCCAAGATCGTCAACAATATAAAAGAAATCTAAATACATGATATGCCATAATACAAATATGACATCACTAACAACACTTTACCAACCATTTACAAATTTCTAATAATAATTTAGCTAGTTAATATTTTTCTCACAAAACTACATCTACATTGACCAGATTACTCTCCAATGTGAAAAAATTCTAAAGGATAAACATGCCCAAATATACAAAGACTACATCTACAATGCTTATAATTAATTAATCACTCCTTTAACAACATCTTAAACAATTTCAAAAGAATTCTTTAGCCATTTGTGGCTTGTAAAGTCACTACGTAAATGTTGTGCGCATTGGAACACTTACTAAAGAAAAAAGCAATGCATCCAAAATCTCTAAAATATCTGCCTATGGAAAACGAGTAGATATATAAGGTGAAAAACGAGTAGATATATAAGGTGGAAAACCAGTAGATATGAAAGTGAAGCACAACATCTTTTTCAACAGGGTGCAACTGATAAATAGAACCTGAATTTCGTTCTCCAATGATAACAACCACGCAATATTTTCAAGCTGATCAAGTTAATGACAAAATACTTTATTGAAATATACAGTGGTATTTTTTGCAAGCATTTTTATTTTGGAAAGACAAAAATGTAAATTTTTTATTCAAAATTTCGAAAGAGAGAAGGAAAGACGAGAGATTGACTTCTATTTCAAAGGCGATCTCAGACGTAGAAAAAACCAATAAAACCTTGTCCTGCAAGGCTCACAAAGATGCCTCCAAATAACATTTTCATCCAACTGACTGAAACAGGCACAAAATCAGCACCCAGAAACTCCAATATTAAAATGTAGCTGGAAAACAACTGAACGCTTCCTTGTTAGATATATACAAATAGGTATATCAAGAAATCAAGTTCTGTTGACATCAACACATCCAGTTGAATCATCTCTGCTAGTGCCACTCTCAGGGAAGCTGAAGCAGCTTATAACATTGCCATCAAGCAATGAGTTACCATCCTGATGACTGGGCACTTAGAAATACCCATCAGTTGTGTTGACGCATCCATGGAATTAGCTCCATTGCCCGGAATAGTCGACTGAGTACAGTTGATGTTCTGAGGGTCTTCTGAGGGGGCTGAACTTGAGAGGCATCCTGATGAGAAGGTGCCATAAGAATTTGGACGTTGTCATCGTGTGGAAGGTGGCTACTATCATGTGGGGGCTTCTTTTCCACCTTCTTCCTCTTTGGAGGTGGCAAGTCATGAGGAAAATTAAGTTTTGCTTTCCCTCCTCTCATCTTCCTAGCTGCTGCATCGAAGGCTCTGGCAGCTTCCTCTGGCGTATCATATGTACCAAGCCATATGTACTTCCCTTTTTCACGATCTCTAATTTCTGCAGCCCATCTGCCTGGTCGGTTCTCTCTGATGCCTCTATATTTGGTCTTTCTTTCCCTACCTCTCGTGCTCTTGACTGCTTCTTTGCGCTGGGAGGGATATGACGCAAGACACCCTTTGAAAAAACAAACGATATGAATCAAAAAGTTACACATCACATTGCTCATGCACATTATAAACGATATGAATCAGAAAGATACTCTGAAAGTGGAATGGAAAGACGAGTTCATAAACAGTACTTAGAATGACAATGAGCAAACTTGAGTGAGCACTCAACTAAAACTCTAAGTTTGCTGGAGAGGTTTAGACCTCTAAAACCTTGGAATCTAACAATGCTCGGGGATATATTCTAATTTCTCCAGAGTAGAGGTGCTTGTGATCATTGAATGGGTGCGAGAGTTTACTCGTACATGGAACTACTATGAAGAGGGCATAAGATGAAAAGCCAGAAATGCAATATCATATCGTACATCAGGGTGCCATACTGCATGTACAGAGTGATGGTAATTCGGGGAAAAAGGATCCACACGTTCGGAAGAGGCATGGGTGCCTCTCATACACAGTATTACAAGGCCGCAAATTTTCAAACCCTAAACAACTACATTAAGCCCACTTATGAACTAATGGGTGCATTCTTAACTTGTAGCTCGGATACTCTATGGCTGATCGGTGATATTAAATACCTCGACTAGCTCCATTGAATAGGAAGCCAATCTCGCCGGACAAGGTTCTAGCCACTGATTAATACATGAACCGGACGGCAGTAATGGATTAAGGAGTTTATCGGGATAACCCCCGCCCTATCGCAATTCATAAATCTTCTCTCGCAAGAAATCGTGGTGAAGCCGGAGAAGACAAAAATAATATTGACATTGTTATCCATAATATTATATAATAAGTTGATTGTATCGTACTCATCTCTGAAAAACCAACACCACGGAATTACCCTACTATGGAATAATCTTATACCAGTAAGACACCAAGTCATGAGAAAAAAACGATCACATATGGGGTGCTCGCTCTCTTCCCATGAGAAATAAACAATCAGAGTTTAGATGCTCACTACAAAAAAAAAAAAATTTATTCTTTTTTGCACATCATGTCATTCTCTTCTGGGGTAGTGACCGTAACAGATGCCCACAGTGATGGTTGTGGGCTGCATTAGCAAGGAATGTCAAAAAGTAATAATAAAATATTGAATGCAAAGGAAACGAACTTCTTCTACATTGAGCTTATCTATTTTTTGAATTACAGTTTCATTTTCAATTACTGAATAAAACTAAAAATATAGAATAAAAATCTCAATAAAACTAAAAACTGAGCTTATTGACGTACTTCATTTTCAATAATTTCTCATTAAGATTTTTATTACTAATGGAACAAAACGTGGGATATTGCCTTTGAAGTCTTATTTTTATTAATGGAACATTGTCTTTGAAAGCGTGGGTTATTGGCTTTGAAGTCTTATTCACAAATTCGATATTAAAAGTGCACTGCATACTTATATGACAACGACCCAAATAGACCATATCCATCACTTTGGAATCCACCCTAATCATTCTGTCAGGGTGTTATGCATTTATGCATAGATGGATCGCCATGCTTGTTGGTAGTTCGCCAAATATTGATGTAACTTCTAGCTTCACCGAGAAGCCAAACCGATAGACGTTTCTAGACCTCTCTAATGATGGAGAGAGTTCACAGTGTATATAAATCTATATTTCAGTGAATGGAAGTGATAGAGAGTAGTTCTGGGTATTTTTGGCCTGTTCCTACTCTATCAAGAAGCATCCCATTCTCATTAATATTGAATCGCGTGAGATGCGTTTTCATTAACGTACTCACCTTATTGTCTTTGTTAACATGGAACCATAGGTATTTGTTAACATGGAATCATAGGTACAGTTACTGTGAAAATTTGAATACGTTTTTGTAGGCTTTTGTGAATGGACTTGCTGTACCACACAAATCTTATCGGCCGCTCCTTGACCTATTTGAGCGTTATGAGATCATTTCTAGAGTAAGGTTAAATAATTAGTCATGCTTTATCCGTTCAAAGAAACTACGCCAATAGACAGAACATCAGTGGCCACAAGTGCAAGCGTTAACTATTAGTTGCGGGATTTTAATTCTGTGCCTTACAGGTATTTAACTTTCCATGCAAATTTCAGGTCTTATTAGCTAGCGGGGCGTCATAAAATATGAGAGGAAGTTGATTCATTTTAGTCGTTGACACATGTGATGTTCACTCGCGTGCCTCTAAATAATATGGTGAGATGGAACTTACATATTATATGGGCAGTGCAGGCGTTATGCTTCTTACAATCCAGGTATGCACTACTACTGCGCAATGATATGGAGTGATTCAAAGTAGAATCTGTAGAAATTTTTAATCCCTCTCAACCCTAGTTAGTAGATATGTTAAGACATTTAAAAAACTACTCTCAACCATAGTTAATAGATATGTTAAGACATTTAAAAAACTGCTGTGAACGAATGCACATTAAAACAAAATATTATGGCTTACCTTCAGCCAAAAGGCATTCCTGCCCGTCAGGCAATAAACCCTTGTCAATGTGTTCTGAACTATTCAGATTGGCCACACTGTTTCTTCCGCGCAGACTCGAACGAGACTCGACCTCGGCATTACCGGTTTCGCAGACCCTCTCCCTCGACAACCCAGCCATACGGACCGGCCTGGCCTTACAATGACAACGGAAATGAAAAATAGACAATGCTAGCTACTGAAATGATCTGATCAGAAAATCAATACAATCTGATTTCCACATCGAGAGGGTTAGAATTTTTATAGGGTAGAATGCATTGAGATCAAGTTCCCTCAACTTTTGCCACCTTTTTGGTGCCGAACCGAGAACGAATGGAAATTGGACAGGTAGGCAAATCGGCGTTGATCCAATCTTGACCTGAAGCGTTTGAGGATGTGAAACCATAAAGGAATTTATGACAGAATGTCGTGCCTGCCACGAAAGTTTTGGAATTCATGCACCTTATTCGATTTCAAAATCTCTACATGGCCCCTAACTAACTAAACCCTAGGAAAACCCTTTTGCACTAATTTGCACTCGTGTCTATCCGCATAGTGGGCTGCTGACCAGTAATATCAAACAACTGTACATACAGAGCGTTCGTGTTGTTGGGACTCACAAAGGGGCCGATTTCCACAATGTTGAGTCTTAACGCCCTTGATCACACAAGGATGGCAAATGAAATATATTAATTTTAATAAATGAAAAAAAGGAGGGGTAGTGAAATATAACTAATTTTAATAAATGACACAAGTAGGTTAGTCAAACATAACTAATTCTAATAAATGAGGAAGTGGTCAAAGTGATTAAAGTTACAGCATATGAAGGGATTTACTTTTCATAATATTAAAACATAACTAATTTTAATAAATGAGGAACTCGTCAAAGTGATTAAAGTTACAGCATATGAAGGGATTTACTTTTCATAATATTAAAATATTAGCATTTTACAATGTTGACCATAAAAGTCTTTCACTTTACATTAACCAGCGTAGACCCATCTTAAAATCGTATCTATCAAGCACCGAGAGGGATCCAATTTCTTGAGGTGTATTTCTTTTTTTAAATTTCAACTCAAGAAATTTGATATCTCTTGATTGATAGACACCCGGGTTTAAGTTTTTATTTTATAAACGAATATCAATATTTTAATTACTTTTCATAATATTTTATTTTATGAACCAATGTGGACTTTTTTTAAATACTTTCATTAACTTTTTATTTTATGAGCCTACATCAATTTATTAATGTCCGACATAATATAATTTATTACGTTTTACTCTTGTAACGTTAGAACATCTCCCTCATACTCGTGCGTTATATGCACACACGTTACAACATCTCCCCCATACTGGGCTATAGAGCACCTCGTTTCACTCTGTACAATTAAATTTTATTTTATAAAATTCTTTTTGATGTTTTCAAAAAACAAATTATCAATATTTTTAATTTCAAAATTTTTAAATTTTATTCATTTCATATACTTAATGGTAAAGAGGTTATAGATGGGACATAAATCCACAATATTGTGGTTTTATTTTTAAAATACGAAAAAAAAATAAAAAACATTTAATATGGTTTTTTTTTAAGTGCTATGTGGCAATTTTTGTTCCTTATTATTGATTTTTGTAACTAAAAATCCAAAAAAAAAATTCTATGTTAAACCTAAAACTTAGTATATGTAGATTTTGTGTGTTTGATTTGATATGTTTATCTAATAAAACTGATTAAGTTAGACCGTGGATGAACCCTAACTATGTGAGTGATTGATTTATCCATCTTGTCCACGTGGTGATAGATTTTGCTCTTTCATTTAGTCTGTGTTATTTTCTTTAATGCACACTCACTAGTGATCTTATTTTATTTTGTTGAAGTATTGCTTCTTGTTTATTTTAGTTTATTACAGTCTATAGGCTTGGGATTATCGTTATGTTAACCTAGTTAGACTCTGGTTAGTGGTAGAAGTTTTTATTTTATTAATTGACTTACGCGATTGAAGATCTTGTGTTTGTCTTGTTTTAGTGTGTTTAGATGTTAAAGTGTTGAGATCAAAGCCAACATTAGGAGGCATTTGACGAACTCACAATGGCCTTTCAAGAAAGATATTATATTACTAATGGAATCTCATAGGAATTCTAAAGAGGAAGCTTAGAAATGGTGTACTAAATAGGCCAAAATAAGCCTTTCGAATGATGGCACCCAAGAACATTCAAAGCACAGTAAAGACTAAACGAAACCAAATTTAGGCAGTAGAGAAAGATACAAAGTATCTAAAAATCTAGAGAAGGCCAATGGGAACTCATCACCTAAAATGACTAGGGTGCCACAAGAAAAAACACTAATAATGGCTAGTATGATTGTAGAAAATCAAAATCTAAATGGGTACAATCAAAGAGAGAAAAACTAACTCACAAAAGGAGTCCGTGGGATGAATACACTAGAACCACATAGATTACAAGAAAACACCTTAGTAAGAATGAGATCGATATAGAGACTATTATTATGAAAAGATGAACCAAAGCAAAATAACATTCAATATGATAATTCAATTTCACAATAATAGAATACACAGGATCATTGAAAGAACAACAAGCACAACATAAACACAAGAGACATAATTTATCCTGGGAAACCTACATGGGGTAGAAAACCTAGTAGAGCTTCCTCAATATAGATGATCAACAAGTACAAAGATGTAATCCCCAAACAAGAGCTCCTTCTCCTCCATTCCATATCTCTCTCTCTCTGCTATGCGAGTTTCACAAGTGAGTGAATGAATAAGTGAGTGTGTTAAATGAGGATCGCGCATCCTCTATTTATACTTTATCTCTCACTAAACGAAATACCTAACTAGGTTGGCCCCAACAGATATAACCGAGTGCTCACTCGGCAACCCCACTAGGGGACTTAAACACCCCATTACAGTTGACTCTGGGCCGACCCCACTAGGGAAGTCTAATAACCAAAGTTACCACATTCCGATGGAGGAATAAACATCTCCGGATATAATAATAATGTCCCGACAGAGAAATGAAACATCTCCGGATAAGAAGGTACAAATAGAATATTAAGTTAGAAGTTACAATATTTTAACATTCCCCTTTAACGAGAAGGATATTCTAATAACATCTGCAGGAGAAAGTAGTCATCAGCAACATGATACATGATACATCTATAAATCATTGGAAGCTTTCTTCAATCATCATCAACAACTCATACAGTTACTGGAACATCTTCAAGATATTCAATACTGGAACATCAACATATTCAGTTCTTAGTCTTCATCTTCTGCAACATTCGAACAACTACAACAACATCATTGTCTGGATCTCCCGATCAACAACATCCTCTGGATCTCTCAATCAACAAACTCATCGTCTGGATCTCCCGATAACCAGTATCATCTAGATCTCTTGATCAACAACCACATCGTCTGGATCTCCCAATCAAGGGCCTCATTGTCTCGACCTCCCGATCAACAACATAATATGGATCTCTCGATCAATAGCCTCATCGTTTGTATCTCTCGATCAACAACCTCATCATGTGGATCTCCCAATCAACATCATCATCTAGATCTCCCAATCAACATCATCATCTGGATCTCTCGATAAACAGCCTCATAGTATCATACCCTACAACACACATGATCTATTTACGGGATGATCAATCCCTATCCATTTAAGACACCATATCATGTCTAGGGACGATGCAGTCCACTCGTCAATTTAGACAAAGTCTAGGGACCACTTCTAAGAGACATCTGTCTACGGATCAATTTAGGGACCGAAGTCTGGGGATGATACAATTCCTCTCATCTACTAAGGACGATTTCTCGGAGATATCTGTCTACGGATCAATTCAGGGACCGAAGTTCAGGGATGATACAATCCCTCACCTCTACTAGGGACCACTTCTCAGAGACATCTGTCTACGGATCAATTTAGGGACCAAAGTATGGGGATGATACAATCCCTCTCGTCCACTAGGGACAACGTCTCGGAGACATCTGTCTACGGATCAATCCAGGGATCGAAGTCTGGGAATGATAAAATCACTCTCATCCACTAGGGACCCCTTCTCAGAGACATATGTCAACGGATGAATTCAGAGACTGAATTCCAGGGATGATACAATCCCTCTCGTCCACTAGGGACCACTTCTTGGACACATCTGTCTACGGATCAATTCATGGACCGAATTCCGAGGATGAAACAATCCACTCATCGAGTTAGACAAAGTCTAAGGACCACACATTGACCTCATCGTCGGAACAGGTAGCCTCATCATCGACCTCATCGTCGGAACATGTAACCTCATCATCGATACAAGTATCCTCATCATTGATACAAGTATCCATATCATCAATACATGTATCCTTACCATTGATACAAGTATCCTCATCATCGATACAAGTATCCATATCATCAATACATGTATCCTTACAATCGATACAAGTATCCTCATCATCGAATCAAGTAACCTCATCATGAGTGCAAGTATCCTTATCATCAATACAAGTATCCTCATTATCGACCTTACCATCAACATAGGAAATCTCATCATCGATACAGGTATCCACATCGATACCGGTATCCAATATATCATACCAGTATCACCATTGCAACATGATAGAACTCAATACATCTCTATTCAAAATATCTAGTAAAACTTAATCCCCTTACTCAAACCTAGTACCGTCTTTTCCATAACTAAGAAGCAATATATCTTAATTGCCCTAATTTTTGTGTAGTATAATGCAAGGCATTCGATATATTAATAAGGTTTACTGGTCCGTCCCTATTCTCTATATATCCTAAATTTTTTCACAAAATAACATATAATCATGGAGAAATCAACATGAAGCAATATATCTCACTTTCCCAAATAGCTATGTGCAATATAATGCAATGAAATGTATCTATTAATAAATTGAGTGGAACCTAATCCCCTTGGTGCAACCTTGTGCCATCCTTTCCATTATTATCATGCAATATATTTCACTTGCCCCAATTTTTATATGGGACATAATGAAATGCATTGAATCTACTAAGAATATTTATAGGAATGGAAGTTATCTGCAATACAATGCAACAAAATGGATCTAGTACTAATATTCAATAGAATTTGCAAGGCCAAGGACATAAATTGAAACTCAAACGAATTTTTAATATCCCCGAGATCGAACAAGAAAGCTCCACGAAAAATTGGATGGCTACTAACCTTGAGATCAAATGAAAAAGTACTACAAATACTACACCAAACACCATCGAAAATTGATTTTAGTGGTGGATATGGAAATGGAATAAGAAAACAATCCAAAGAATATGACAAACATGTAGTGGTGGAAATGAGAAAGCATATACATTCCTAAAACTTATGAAAAATGCAAATTCTATACCCATACACAAGTAAATAAAACCAATACTTTCACACTAGGAAGTTAGAATGAACAAAATAATTGTTTTAACTCATAGATTCATATTATATAGAAACATAATATTAAGGACATAAGTGATCAAACTAGTAATAAAAACTTGTGATGTGCCTTCTTGTAATTAATGAATCATTTTTTCTTTCCACTTGATAGAGTTCAAGGTCAAGCATAACTCTATGCTATGTTTAGTAGGTATATACAAAACTAGGTGCCTGCAATCTTATTCTCCGTTTGGGAGGTTAACAGTAATCGCTTATAAATGTTTAGTCATTATAAATGATTAAGGGACATGTGCTAAATCAATTGGTGAGTCCCTCATTGCACAACCATTATTGGATGTTAGGTTGACAAAGGACATGTCACTGACCTCAAAAAACAAATCCCCAATTACAAGTGCAACTCCTATGATTATAAATTGTTTTCATTTCATTAATTCTATATGTTATGCAACTTGCATTTTGTAATTTTTCATAGTTTAATTATTATTGATATATTGGGGGTTTTCCACAAATATTTGCTTTACATTTGAAGAAAAATGAACATGTAAACATTTAAACACTATCCAGCTGTTTGCGTCAAACACCTTATTGATGAACCAAGATTTAGATGGCGATTTCAAATCAATTTTCTCCACCATAGAAGAGGAAAGCTTTCAAATCGTGAACTTCAAGAAGAAATAAGAAACAAATTTTAAATCACTGATACATACAAAATATTTATCTATGGTTTTCGTACATATAGGAAAATGTGATTGGGTTTTGTCATGATTTATGACAATTTGGAGGATGCAATAAAGTATGAGCCTAAATATAGGTTGATAAAAAATGCAATTCATGATCTTCGTAATAATACCATAAGAAGTAGTGAAAAAAGAGCAGAGAAAATACCACGCATTATGCCAACAAAAAAATAAAGCACTTTAGACCCCCACTTTATTTCTTATGCCAATGAAAAAGAAGAGTTTAATACTACAATTTCTTCCTCCTCGTAACTTTGTATTGATTTCACAGTTTTTTATCATCCAATTATATACATGTGTTAAACATATTTTATGAGTTGTAATCCATTTTTTAATTGTACTTCAGTTATAAATAACTAATAGCATTTTTTATGTTGATTTAAATTGTTTATTGTACAAAAGTGTTTTAATTTTCTTCAAAATTATGTATTTTAATGGTTTTTTAGTTAATTGGAAATGGATCCCAAACTTTGGAATTTATTGCGAATTTAGATTCTAGAAACTATCCTTCTATGGGTGTCTTTTTCAACATTGATTCGGTTTCGATCAATTTCTAAACATTGTGATGGACTGTTGTGGATACCAACTTTTAATAATGCTCGACAAAAAAATCACATAACAAAAACTTGGTTTTTAGTTGGACTTGGTTTTTAGTTGAACTATGGGGACAATATCAAAATCATATCCTATATAAATTTATCAATCATATAGGACATACATCTATCTTGCATGTCCCTTGTGAAGAATATATATAAACAATTGAATGTACACTTGTTTCAATCATTTTGCTATGAAAATACTGTCCATTATGAGGGCAGAAGGTCTATTACATTGTGAATCCATTCATAAAACATTTTTCATGTATAGGCATCATTGAAATAGGAGTTCGTGGTTTCTTTTAACTCATAGGAAACACCGGTCGATAGAAGCATGGATGGATACTTGTACGTCATCAACATATTGAAGATGGTTCAATTTTGTTATCTATAATATCAAAAGGTTTTGGAGAGAAACCATTGGTGCTAATGGTGAACCTACACCTCCAGAGGATGCAACATTTTACAAAGGTAAAATATATTGGTTACATATATAAACAATTTCTGAGGAAGATGTCATATCTCGGTACAAAATGTACTGATTGGATATTACATTGAATAAATGTGTTTTCCATTCAATTCCCTCGACATTTTACAAAGGTAAAATATATTGGTTACATATAAAAACAATTTCTAAGGAAGATGCCATATCTCGGTACAAAATGTACTCATTGGATATTGCATTGAATAAATGGGTTTTCCATTCAATTCACATAGGATGTATCAAACGATCTGTGTGTCTTACCATACATTTCAACCAATTGATATGTGTTGTAAATGATGGTTCTACAAGTGTATGATGCATTGCTGAAATACAAGATTTGAAGCATGGTTAATGCCTAGTTTAACACGCATAGGGATATTTTGAGGATGGAAAAAGTTTAAAATGGAGTCTATATAAACACACATTGCTCCAAATATATTCCATTTCGGGATGTGGGAAGTTCCATAATGTTGTGAAAGAATGCTTAGATTCCATTCATATATTATGATGTGGACACTTGCAACATTACTCATCTAGTAGTTGATGAAAAATCGATGTCTGCAAATCATCACTCCCTATGCCAATAGACAATCAATGCACCAATATTATAATGTATAGAAAATTTTCCCACTCACTCCAAGAATCAATTCATTCCATAATATTATCCCATTACTTACAAACTGGCTTGAGTCCATGGAATGTTTTGGTATGTAATTCAATAGGCATTAGGCATTGTAAGAAGAACTATGTTTTGGTTTTTGCATCATAAACAAATTTCGATAACTTTTGGCATTGAATAAAAATATATAATTCTTTGTATGATTTCATCATATATTATGTAACATACCCAATATCGACCATGGAGTATGGGGTTAAATGTTTTGTTTTGTTTTGTTTTTGTTTTCGTTTTTATTTCTTCTATTTCGAACATCTTGCGACACATCAAGAAGGTGTATTCAACATTAATAAATGAGTAAAGACAACCTCTAATAACAGTTAAATCGTTCAAGGAATGTTTTAAGATATAATTCCACATTACATTACAAATTACAAGTTTCGTGTTACCGAGATATGAATAGGAACATATGGTTCACCTTAATCTTTTCAATAACATGACTTTGTACAATAAACATATCAAGTCTACTTATCTGATCACTTGGCTCTTTAGGGACGCACCAACATGAGCTCTCTTTCAATTTGCTTGCATGCTCAATCCGCCATGACCGGATACCTGGGCTAATACTTGCTTGACAAGGTGCGTCAGTAACATTATGCTCAGGTGTAAAATAAACAACAATATACAAATGCACTTCATTCAGGATATATAAAAGCATCGTTAAATAACATGCATTAGCTAAAAATATATTAAGGGCAAATTCTTGGGAAGCTGCAACTTTCCACCCAACCTTAGGTACTTCGATGGCTTCTACTTAGTCCATCCGAAGACCACCCCCGAGCTGAGCATGGTGAACCACTAGGTTGATGATAACTTTGTTATTTCAGCATAGTTTCATAATTAATTATTCATTTGCTGGATGATCGAGCTACCCCGGTAAGCTTTCTCTTGCCCATTATACTAACATCAAAAGTAGATGCGGTTTCATTTTACTCTTTTCAATTAAGAAGGCATTTTCCATCATGAACTTCATGTGCTCATTAATTTGTGTCCAGGAAACAGTATAAATTATCATTCAGCAGTTATATAAGAAAAATAGAATCCCTATAGCTAGTAGTATGTTAGCATGTTCCTGCTAACAATTCCCCAACTTGATCGAAATATCACGAAGCTCAGTTAACCTATGTATGCCAACTATTATATCAGTATAATTAACCTACAATGAATATCACATTAGCAGCTAACAACATATCAGAATTAATGAGTAAATTAAGGCATACTGTAGCAGAAGCTCTACTGTCAAAACATTGGAAAATCAATAGAAAAATAAACATGTTGTAGCGGAACTCTGCTCACAACGATGACATAAAAACAATATAGACATATCGCCTGTTATATATAAAGATATCAGATAACGGTAACCTAACCCGAACTTACCGCCTACAAATGTAAACACATTCAAAGGAGGATAAATGGAATACAATAAAACATAACCAAATAAATGAAGTACCGAAGGTTAAATGTCCCCTCTCTGCCAGTAATTGATGCCATACAACATGGAAAGATATGTATGTAAATATGAAGCATCTACCTAGTCATAGCATCTGCATCCTTCTTTCCCCAACTACCTCGACAGGAATTACCCAAAAGATAATGCAGCACTAGGACATCGTACTCCCGATATACACACATAGGGACGAGGTATATCCTCTTACAAGGTTTAATAAAAGTATAGCAGCGATTTCCCCATGCCCAATGCTCCAGCAAAAAGAGGCAACCAAAATACCAGCATGCAAATAGCCAAACAAAATACTCAGCATGTAATACAAAAGAAGCATTGAATTACTCTAATAAATGACATCGCAGAGATCATACGCAAGGAGGCACTATCATCTTTGTAGAATCGACAGAGTAGGAATAATACAAGGGAAGCATTGAATTTTTGTACTATTCCACCGTGCATAGACATTACCTTTTAGAAACAACATAAATTTTTTTTTTTCATAAATGATCAAAACAACAACACAGGGTTTTCATGAATGAGTAATTGGGAACAACTACCCTCTAACCAACAAAGACCAAAAAGGAATACCGACACATCTCCTAAATTCATACCTGGAGCGAAATGGACGGTGGCCAAAAACAAATAGACAAGAAGGAAACCGACAGATCCCCCCCTATTAAACATCTATTGCAGCATAAAAGAAAGAACCCAACTCAGCACCGGAATTTCCACCGATCCTGAGATCATAGTGGTTTTCTTTAGAGACTTCACGCCCCCTACCACGGATGCCTTCGCCCACCCATGCGCAGCTACATCAATAACACGAACAGGAAAATGCAGACCCCCTTCCATACCTGCGCGACCATCATAAATACATGCTCACCCCTCCTTTCTTCCCTTAACATACATGAAAGAAGGAATGGCCAAGTGGTGGAGCGTTACTCTTCCAATATCCCGACATAGTGCCTCCTGTAATACTATATATATAAGGTCTTCCGCTTAATTGCATTATTAATTACATCACGGCATTATAACTTATATAACTAACTTAGATTTAACCATCCAAAGTAATAATAATAATAATAATAATAATAAAAATAATAATATTATTATTATTATGCTACGTCCATATTCCTTCATAACATTTACAATATCCATATGGATACCTTTGAAATATACAATTGGCATCAAGTCCATTTTTAAACTCGCTGATAAAAGGAATTATCTCGTCACGGGAATGCTACAATTTAACTATCTTTGACATATATTTGTGTATACATATGAACCACTTATAATTTCATGTTTAAAGAATACAAAATACAAATAAAAGTAATAAACAACCCCTTCTTGGAAAATAAATAATTATTTATTTATCTTTCATCTATATAATATATATATATACACATACACCTTTTTCTAGTAATTATACTTTTCACACAGTGTTCCTAGTTTTACTTATTTGTAACTACTAGTGGCTTATCATGCCTTCTTGAAAATATTAAATAATATTGGACAAAAATAATACTTAACTTATTTATGGTTTAGAAGCATAATAGCCTCATTCTTGGCCTGCTATGCCGAGGCTCAGATATCCATTGTATCCAAAATAATTTCTTAGTCTTAAGCAACAGTATTTAATACGTAGCAGCAAAGTGCAAACAGATAGGCCATAAGGGTGTATAAATGCATTATGACAAAGAGTAGCAACTTCGGCAACGTTCTCAAAACTAACAGAAAACTTATAAACTTAAGTAGTTAACTTGTCCACCTCACAATCCACCTTTCCTCAAGTGTCTATGACAGTAAGATGACTCATGTCATCAAACTCATGGCTTCCTAGCCATTAAACATCCCCCTAGTGGTTATCATGCCCTTTTTCCACTCTGAGTTGCATTGCCCATGTGATCTAAGTGTTAGGTAGTGAAATTACCAAATTAGATTTGTGTAAATAGTGTACCGGATTCGGGGACATTACATACTCTCCCCTTTGAAAGAACACCATCCTCGGTGTTACTCGCACTACCCCACCTCTTTATCTCCTTGTCCTGCATTTCTGGCACAAACCACAAGTCTTCTTGAGCCATGGAGGATACATGGTTATGCAATAATTTAAAAATATTACAACAAAAGTTCTATAGGGACAACTTCTTTATTTATTTCTGCAATACTTATCTTGTATTTCTCTCCTCACTACATTAATGCCTTTGCAACCTTTGTCCTTGCTGATACCTGGTTTACATCAGTGTCTCGCTTTCAAACCTAAATCTGCATTATGTAGTATTATATATATACGAATTCAGAGTAATCTGCTCCGAATAATAGCCACCTTCCATTTACCATATCATTAATCTTTCACATTGCACCTGCAATGTTTTGTTAGTATCAAACACAACCCTCTATAATGGACAACTTATCAAGGTTCACATCATGTCATTATAGTGATGAAATTTTCATCACGCATAAATATTCCACCTCCTATGTTATGTTATCAAGTGCACTCTTCTGTAATACAAAATTAGTTTGTTAAGGAAGCAATATACATGTAACATAATATTGATCACAAAAGAAATAACATTAAATAAGCAATTGTCCAAAAAGAAAATTATGTATCTTGCAGGATCCTCATCCTGTTCTCTTGTAACCATGTCGCTACTTCCCTTTTGGCTTTATTTTGTAGCCTTACTTTTTAAATCGGTAATAAGATTTTCTTATCCTCCCGCTGTCAACAAGTTAGCTTACACATAGCACACTATGCATTCGTAATCTTTTATCAGTGGCATATCATTTACTACATAAAGCATCATATACAATTGAAGTAATCATATCTACTACTCAGGTAGCTACCATAACCAATTTATTTCTTATCATTTTGGGTGCTTATAACAGTTTTCTTGCAGCAATAAAACAACCACGTATAGCCAATTATATGCATTACAATGGAACAACTCATTTTCTTACCTGTGGCCTTTTCATGCATGTTGCAACATCTTGGTTATACACAATTATGAACCTCACCCAAAAAGGTCCACCAATCTGATACACGATGGTATCATTCCAGAATACCCTCGAGAGTATGTATCACTTCTTTTAGTAGTTCAGCAATATAATTCATATTACTTGCAGTTTTCTCTAACCTGCAACGGTGATTACTCACCAAAATACAAAGATAGCTAGCACCTCCAGTGCTTTCATATTATGATGTACCAATCAACAACTGCCACACCAAGTGACTGCCTCATATCGAATGTGTAAGAAAACAAACTATACATGCATACATATGACTTTTCCAAACATAAGTAATCATTTTCCTTTGCAACATTATGTTGCGGTTTTTTCATGGCAATTAATTTTGAGTTCGATCTTCTTTCTAAGATCTTCTTCGTAATTTCCTAGAGAACAATATTGTTAATACCCATAACATAATATAACACATGCATAATTTCACATAAATAGGAAAATTTTTAAATATATGCACATACCTCGTGTATATCATATGCATAGTAGGAAACACTTCCTAGCGCGCCATCTCGTACTGCATAAAAATTTTTATTCTTCTCGAGAGGCTCTATCTCAAGGTCAACAATAAATTAGTCCATGTGCGTCCTTTTTCCACTCAAGCCTTCTCGCTTGAGTCCTGGAAAATTATTTTTCCCCTCAAGCCTTCTCGCTTGAGTCCTGGAAAATTATTTTTCCCCTCAAGCCCTCTCGCTTGAGTCTAGGAAATCGTTTTCCTCTCAAGCCTTCTCACTTGAGTCCAGGAAAACTTATGATTACAGCAGACAACCCCAACACTTCCTCAGTGTTCCCTGAGTTTCCTGGAGTGGCCAGGGGACTTTTAAGTCTCTGAATCCCGAAATCAGCCTTTACACACCCTCATAGGGTATTGCAGTGCTCCTGCAATTTGGTAGTACTCCTACCTAAACACATCTCGTGTTTCACTGCCTCACAGGGCATTGCATGCAAATGGTAGTGCTCCTACCATAACACTTCTCGTGTCCAATTCCCCCTTCAATAAATTGGTAGTACTGCTACCAAAACACTTCTCGTGTTCAGTTCCTCCTTCAATAAATTGGTAGTACTCCTACCAAAACACTTCTTGTGTTCAATTCCTCCTTCAATAAATTGGTAGTACTCCTATCAGAACACTTCTCGTGTTCAATCCATGTCCGGCTGACTCAAATATATGAAACAAACTTAACTTTCCCTTCTTTGTTCCTTTTCTTTGTTTAGACTTTTATTTAAGTTAGCTTTATTTCATGTTAACTTCATTTTAATTTACAGGGTGCCTCTGCTTATCTTATTAGGGTGATGGTTTTTATTTATTTATTATGTGTAGCTTTTATCTTTTAATTTCTCTTGATGCTCTCAAGATTTTCACTTCTCTGGTCACACTATCTCATGTGCCCACAACACGGTCTCATAATACCGCATTAGTGAACTCTTGGTTCACACTATGGCTCTAATGCCATAATCATGGCCAACCTGCTTTACCAACACAAGCTTTTACATTGCGCCTTGTGCACATGACAAATTATTAAGTTTGAAAACCATATAGAGGTATTCGCTTACAGTGCTTTTTGCAAAATCCTTTTGGTTTTGGCGATCCTCTCGCAATTGATTAGCTTGGTTCTAGAACGCCAAGCCCATACTTCATGCAATCAATTCCTCACACACATAAACCATATCGATATATTAGCTATATCCTCATGGATTTCAAGTCTCACTCACAAAAACACAAATATTTCATAACACTTTACATAATCATGGTTCTTTGAAACTTTATTGCATATTTAAATATCTTTCTTACTTCAAAGGGATACAATAATATCAAAGCTTGGTAAGTCACCACAACATGCGACAAAATTTTTATAATCAAAAGATTCACATCTTGATCTTACTCATGGTGTGATTCTATCTCTTCATGAGCCCCTGATTTTTATTTAGACTCTTACAGTATGCTTACCATACTTTATGCATAAAATGCTTCATGCCCTTTGTCTTGCAACCTGTCTGGCGGATCTTGCAGCCATAAGCTGCAATGTTAGCACATAGCATTGATTGTTCCCTTTTCATTTATGAGGTGTAATAGTTTATTCCCTATGATAAGTTTACAACCTTTCAATAATTTGAATGACAATTCTATCACTACTCTAGTGGTTTTAACTTGCGTCTTGATATTTACAAGACTATTGTAAAACAATTTCTACATATAAACATATCTCTATATATTTATCAAGAGATTCTAGAGAACAGAGTAATACCAGCATATGCCCAATGCTCCAGCAAAAAGAGGCAACCAAAATACCAGCATGCAAATAGCCAAACAAAAGACTCAGCATGTAATACAAAAGAAGCATTGAATTACTCTAATAAATGACATCGCAGAGATCATACGCAAGGAGGCACTATCATCTTTGTACAATCGACAGAGTAGGAATAATACAAGGGAAGCATTGAATTTTTGTACTATTCCACCGCGCATAGACATTACCTTTTAGAAACAACATAATTTTTGTTTTCTTGATAAATGATCAAAACAACAACGCAGGGTTTTCATGAATGAGTAATTGGGAACAGCTACCCTCTTACCAGCAAAGACCAAAAAGGAATACCGACAGATCTCCTAAATTCATACCTGGAGCGAAATGCACAGTGGCCAAAAACAAATAGACAAGAAGGAAACTGATGGATCCCCCCCTATTAAATGTCTATTGCAGCATAAAAGAAAGAACCCAACTCAGCACCGGGAGTTCCACCGATCCTAAGATCATAGTGGTTTTCTTTAGAGACTTCACGCCCCCTACCACGGATGCCTTCGCCCACCCATGCGCACCTACATCAATAACACAAAACGGAAAATGCAGACCCCCTTCCATACCTGTGCGGCCATCATAAATACATGCTCGCCCCTCCTTTATTCCCTTAACGCACACGAAAGAAGGAATGGCCAAGTGGCGGAGCGTTACGCTTCCAATATCCCGACATAGTGCCTCCTGTAATACTATATATATAACGTCTTCCGCTTAATTGCATTAATAATTATATCACAGCATTATAACTTATATAACTAACTTAGATTTAACCATCCAAAGTAATAATAATAATAATATTATTATTATTATTATTATTAGCTAGCGGGGCGTCATAAAATATGAGAGGAAGTTGATTCATTTTAGTCGTTGACACATGTGATGTTCACTCGCGTGCCTCTAAATAATATGGTGAGATGGAACTTACATATTATATGGGCAGTGCAGGTGTTATGCTTCTTACAATCCAGGTATGCACTACTACTACGCAATGAAATGGGGTGATTCCAAGTAAAATCTATAGAAATTTTTAATCCCTCTCAACCCTAGTTAATAGATATGTTAAGAGATTTAAAAAACTACTCTCAACCCTAGTTAATAGATATGTTAAGACATTTAAAAAACTGTTGTGAACGAATGCACATTAAAACAAAATATTATGGCTTACCTTCAGCCAAAAGGCATTCCTGCCCGTCAGGCAATAAACCCTTGTCAATGTGTTCTGAACTATTGAGATTGGCCACACTGTTTCTTCCGCGCAGACTAGGCCTTGGCATTATCGGTTTCACAGACCCTCTTTCTCGACAACCCAGCCATATGGACCGGCCTGGCCTTACAATGACAACAGAAATGAAAAATAGACAATGATAGCTACTGAAATGATCTGATCAGAAAATCAATACAATCTGATTTCCACATCGAGAGGGTTAGAATTTTTATAGGTAGAATGCATTGAGATCAAGTTCCCTCAACTTTTGCCACCTTTTTGCTGCCGAACCTAGAACAAATGGAAATTGGACAGGTAGGCAAATCAGTGTTGATCCAATCTTGACCTGAAGCGTTTGAGGATGTGAAACCGTAAAGGAATTTATGACAGAATGTCGTGCCAACCACGAAAGTTTTGGAATTCATGCACTTTATTCGATTTCAAAATCTCTACATGGCCCCTAACTAACTAAACCCTAGAAAAACCCTTTTGCACTAATTTGCACTCGTCTCTATCCGCATAGTGGGCTGCTGACCAGTAATATCAAACAACTGTGTACATACAGAGCGTTCGTGTTGTTGGGACTCGCAAAGGGGCTGATTTCCACAATGTTGAGTCTTAACGCCCTTGATCACACAACGATGGCAAATGAAATATAAAAATTTTAATAAATGAAAAAAAGGAGGGTTAGTGAAATATAACTAATTTTAATAAATGAGATAAGTAGGTTAGTCAAACATAACTAATTCTAATAAATGAGGAACTGGTCAAAGTGATTAAAGTTACAGCATATGAAGGGATTTACTTTTCATAATATTAAAACAAAACTAATTTTAATAAATGAGGAACTGGTCAAAGTGATTAAAGTTACAGCATATGAAGGATTTACTTTTCATAATATTAAAAAATTAGCATTTTACAATGTTGACCGTAAAAGTATTTCACTTTACATTAATGAGCATAGACCCATCTTAAACTTGTATCTATCAAGCACCGAGAGGGATCCAATTTCTTGAGGTGTATTTCTTTTTTTAAATTTCAACTCAAGAAATTTGATATCTCTTGATTGATAGACCAGGGTTTAAGTTTTAAGTTTTTATTTTATAAATGATCAATATTTTAATTACTTTTCATAATATTTTATTTTATGAGCCAATGTGGACATTTTTAAAATACTTTCATTAACTTTTTATTTTATGAGCCTACATCAATTTTTTAATGGCCGACATAATATAATTTATTACATTTTACTCTTGTAACGTTACAACATCTCCCTCATACTCGTTCGTTACATGCACACACGTTACAACATCTCCCCCATACTGGGCTATAGAGCACCTCGTTCACTCGGTGCAATTAAATTTTATTTTATAAAATTCTTTTTTATGTTTTCAAAAAACAAATTATCAATATTTTTTATTTCAAAATTTTTAAATTTTATACATTTCATTTAGTTAATGGTAAAGAGGTTATGGATGGGACATAAATCCACAATATTGTGGTTTTATTTTTTAAAATACGAAAAAAAAAAAACATTCAATATGGTTTTTTTTTTTAAGTGCTATGTGGCAATTTTTTTTTTAAGTGCTTACCGTCATCATCGACCTTACCGTCAACATAGGAAATCTCATCATCGATACAGGTATCCACATCGATACCGGTATCCAATATATCATACCAGTATCCAAATTGCAACATGATAGAACTCAATACATCTCTATTCAAAATATCTAGTAAAACCGAATCCCCTTACTCAAACCTAGTACCGTCTTTTCCATAACTAAGAATCAATATATCTTAATTGCCCTAATTTTTGTGTAGTATAATGCAAGGCATTCGATATATTAATAAGATTTAGTGGTCCCACCCTATTCTCTATATATCCTAAATTTTTTCACAAAATAACATATAATCATGGAGAAATCAACATGAAGCAATATATCTCACTTTCCCAAATAGCTATGTGCAATATAATGCAATGATCTGTGTGTCTTACCATACATTTCAACCAATTGATATGTGTTGTAAACGATGGTTCTACAAGTGTATGATGCATTGCTGAAATACAAGATTTCAAGCGTGGTTAATGCCTAGTTTAACACGCATAGGGATATTTTGAGGATGGAAGAAGTTTAAAATGGAGTCTATATAAACACACATTGCTCCAAATATATTCCATTTCGGGATGTGGGAAGTTCCATAATGTTGTGAAAGAATGCTTAGATTCCATTCATATATTATGATGTGGACACTTGCAACATTACTCATCTAGTAGTTGATGAAAAATCGATGTCTGCAAATCATCACTCCCTATGCCAATAGACAATGAATGCACCAATATTATAATGTATAGAAAATTTTCCCACTCACTCCAAGAATCAATTCATTCCATAATCTTATCCCATTACTTACAAACTGGCTTGAGTCCATGGAATGTTTTGGTATGTAATTCAATAGGCATTAGGCATTGTAAGAAGAACTATGTTTTGGTTTTTGCATCATATACAAATCTTGATAAGTTTTGGTATTGAATAAAAATATATGATTCTTCGTATGATTTCATCATATATTAGCTACACCAAAAATGTATATATCCTTTAATTTTACATATTCTATATTGTACAAATGTTAAATCTATTGATTAATCATAATCTAACAAATACATAAAATGTTTTGTTTTAGTTTATGAAACAAATCTTTGATTATGTTAACAATTATACTAATGTATTCTGTTGTGTTATATTATAGAAATGGATATGGTGCCTGCCATTTGGAGCTCCCTACCAACAGATATACTTGAAATGATATTTCTATGGTTGCCATTATCCACTATTATCCGTTTTAGAATAGTTTGCAAGAAGTGAAGTTGAAGATTATCTTATATCTTATAGTGGAAACAATTTGTAATAAAAGAATTTGGAGTTTTAGTTAACTTTGATTCTGAATGTGAGTGACAATTCCATCCTTGTTACATTAATCAACTAGGAAAGTTATCAACCATATCTATGCCATTTTTTAGTAATAGATATAAAATTGAATTTATATGTATTTCAATTGTTTTGGTTTCCTTACCAACTAACTTATATAGAAAAAAAACCACTATATTTATCAATCATTTCACAAAGACTTTTACATTTGTAGGGTCCCTCAATCTTGGTAATTCGGGTTTTTTCGCATTCTTAAGAAATGTGCAGCAACAAAAATATGATTGGGTAGTTCTCAAACATGTTTATACGACATTGCAACCAAAATGTTTCATTTATTGCACTCTTCACATATCCTCCATATGGTGATATTTTGACCCCAAAAACTATTGTTTTGCATAATGGAAAAGAATTATTGGGTGCATACTCATGTTATCTCTAGAGAAAACCATATATGTTTACAACATATATATTGGATAGAAATCGCCAAAAATAAATGGATCTTCGATTTTATGCACCAATCACTTACTACAATGTATGTTTGCATAGTGGTTTATTCCAATCAACTTCTTTGTTTTATGAATGAATAAATTCTTAGTCATTATAATTTAGGGATTACATTTTTTCTCATAAAACTCTATTGGCCAAGATCGTCAACAATATAAAAGAAATCTAAATACATGATATGCCATAATACAAATATGACATCACTAACAACACTTTACCAACCATTTACAAATTTCTAATAATAATTTAGCTAGTTAATATTTTTCTCACAAAACTACATCTACATTGACCAGATTACTCTCCAATGTGAAAAAATTCTAAAGGATAAACATGCCCAAATATACAAAGACTACATCTACAATGCTTATAATTAATTAATCACTCCTTTAACAACATCTTAAACAATTTCAAAAGAATTCTTTAGCCATTTGTGGCTTGTAAAGTCACTACGTAAATGTTGTGCGCATTGGAACACTTACTAAAGAAAAAAGCAATGCATCCAAAATCTCTAAAATATCTGCCTATGGAAAACGAGTAGATATATAAGGTGAAAAACGAGTAGATATATAAGGTGGAAAACCAGTAGATATGAAAGTGAAGCACAACATCTTTTTCAACAGGGTGCAACTGATAAATAGAACCTGAATTTCGTTCTCCAATGATAACAACCACGCAATATTTTCAAGCTGATCAAGTTAATGACAAAATACTTTATTGAAATATACAGTGGTATTTTTTGCAAGCATTTTTATTTTGGAAAGACAAAAATGTAAATTTTTTATTCAAAATTTCGAAAGAGAGAAGGAAAGACGAGAGATTGACTTCTATTTCAAAGGCGATCTCAGACGTAGAAAAAACCAATAAAACCTTGTCCTGCAAGGCTCACAAAGATGCCTCCAAATAACATTTTCATCCAACTGACCGAAACAGGCACAAAAGCAGCACCCAGAAACTCCAATATTAAAATGTAGCTGGAAAACAACTGAACGCTTCCTTGTTAGATATATACAAATAGGTATATCAAGAAATCAAGTTCTGTTGACATCAACACATCCAGTTGAATCATCTCTGCTAGTGCCACTCTCAGGGAAGCTGAAGCAGCTTATAACATTGCCATCAAGCAATGAGTTACCATCCTGATGACTGGGCACTTAGAAATACCCATCAGTTGTGTTGACGCATCCATGGAATTAGCTCCATTGCCCGGAATAGTCGATTGAGTACAGTTGATGTTCTGAGGGTCTTCTGAGGGGGCTGAACTTGAGAGGCATCCTGATGAGAAGGTGGCATAAGAATTTGGACGTTGTCATCGTGTGGAAGGTGGCTACTATCATGTGGGGGCTTCTTTTCCACCTTCTTCCTCTTTGGAGGTGGCAAGTCATGAGGAAAATTAAGTTTTGCTTTCCCTCCTCTCATCTTCCTAGCTGCTGCATCGAAGGCTCTGGCAGCTTCCTCTGGCGTATCATATGTACCAAGCCATATGTACTTCCCTTTTTCACGATCTCTAATTTCTGCAGCCCATCTGCCTGGTCGGTTCTCTCTGATGCCTCTATATTTGGTCTTTCTTTCCCTACCTCTCGTGCTCTTGACTGCTTCTTTGCGCTGGGAGGGATATGACCCAAGACACCCTTTGAAAAAACAAACGATATGAATCAAAAAGTTACACATCACATTGCTCATGCACATTATAAACGATATGAATCAGAAAGATACTCTGAAAGTGGAATGGAAAGACGAGTTCATAAACAGTACTTAGAATGACAATGAGCAAACTTGAGTGAGCACTCAACTAAAACTCTAAGTTTGCTGGAGAGGTTTAGACCTCTAAAACCTTGGAATCTAACAATGCTCGGGGATATATTCTAATTTCTCCAGAGTAGAGGTGCTTGTGATCATTGAATGGGTGCGAGAGTTTACTCGTACATGGAACTACTATGAAGACGGCATAAGATGAAAAGCCAGAAATGCAATATCATATCGTACATCAGGGTGCCATACTGCATGTACAGAGTGATGGTAATTCGGGGAAAAAGGATCCACACGTTCGGAAGAGGCATGGGTGCCTCTCATACACAGTATTACAAGGCCGCAAATTTTCAAACCCTAAACAACTACATTAAGCCCACTTATGAACTAATGGGTGCATTCTTAACTTGTAGCTCGGATACTCTATGGCTGATCGGTGATATTAAATACCTCGACTAGCTCCATTGAATAGGAAGCCAATCTCGCCGGACAAGGTTCTAGCCACTGATTAATACATGAACCGGACGGCAGTAATGGATTAAGGAGTTTATCGGGATAACCCCCGCCCTATCGCAATTCATAAATCTTCTCTCGCAAGAAATCGTGGTGAAGCCGGAGAAGACAAAAATAATATTGACATTGTTATCCATAATATTATATAATAAGTTGATTGTATCGTACTCATCTCTGAAAAACCAACACCACGGAATTACCCTACTATGGAATAATCTTATACCAGTAAGACACCAAGTCATGAGAAAAAAACGATCACATATGGGGTGCTCGCTCTCTTCCCATGAGAAATAAACAATCAGAGTTTAGATGCTCACTACAAAAAAAAAAAAAATTATTCTTTTTTGCACATCATGTCATTCTCTTCTGGGGTAGTGACCGTAACAGATGCTCACAGTGATGGTTGTGGGCTGCATTAGCAAGGAATGTCAAAAAGTAATAATAAAATATTGAATGCAAAGGAAACGAACTTCTTCTACATTGAGCTTATCTATTTTTTGAATTACAGTTTCATTTACAATTACTGAATAAAACTAAAAATATAGAATAAAAATCTCAATAAAACTAAAAACTGAGCTTATTGACGTACTTCATTTTCAATAATTTCTCATTAAGATTTTTATTACTAATGGAACAAAACGTGGGATATTGCCTTTGAAGTCTTATTTTTATTAATGGAACATTGTCTTTGAAAGCGTGGGTTATTGGCTTTGAAGTCTTATTCACAAATTCGATATTAAAAGTGCACTGCATACTTATATGACAACGACCCAAATAGACCATATCCATCACTTTGGAATCCACCCTAATCATTCTGTCAGGGTGATATGCATTTATGCATAGATGGATCGCCATGCTTGTTGGTAGTTCGCCAAATATTGATGTAACTTCTAGCTTCACCGAGAAGCCAAACCGATAGACGTTTCTAGACCTCTCTACTGATGGAGAGAGTTCACAGTGTATATAAATCTATATTTCAGTGAATGGAAGTGATAGAGAGTAGTTCTGGGTATTTTTGGCCTGTTCCTACTCTATCAAGAAGCATCCCATTCTCATTAATATTGAATCGCGTGAGATGCGTTTTCATTAACGTACTCACCTTATTGTCTTTGTTAACATGGAACCATAGGTATTTGTTAACATGGAATCATAGGTACAGTTACTGTGAAAATTTGAATACGTTTTTGTAGGCTTTTGTGAATGGACTTGCTGTACCACACAAATCTTATCGGCCGCTCCTTGACCTATTTGAGCGTTATGAGATCATTTCTAGAGTAAGGTTAAATAATTAGTCATGCTTTATCCGTTCAAAGAAACTACGCCAATAGACAGAACATCAGTGGCCACAAGTGCAAGCGTTAACTATTAGTTGCGGGATTTTAATTCTGTGCCTTACAGGTATTTAACTTTCCATGCAAATTTCAGGTCTTATTAGCTAGCGGGGCGTCATAAAATATGAGAGGAAGTTGATTCATTTTAGTCGTTGACACATGTGATGTTCACTCGCGTGCCTCTAAATAATATGGTGAGATGGAACTTACATATTATATGGGCAGTGCAGGCGTTATGCTTCTTACAATCCAGGTATGCACTACTACTGCGCAATGATATGGAGTGATTCAAAGTAGAATCTGTAGAAATTTTTAATCCCTCTCAACCCTAGTTAGTAGATATGTTAAGACATTTAAAAAACTACTCTCAACCCTAGTTAATAGATATGTTAAGACATTTAAAAAACTGCTGTGAACGAATGCACATTAAAACAAAATATTATGGCTTACCTTCAGCCAAAAGGCATTCCTGCCCGTCAGGCAATAAACCCTTGTCAATGTGTTCTGAACTATTCAGATTGGCCACACTGTTTCTTCCGCGCAGACTCGAACGAGACTCGACCTCGGCATTACCGGTTTCGCAGACCCTCTCCCTCGACAACCCAGCCATACGGACCGGCCTGGCCTTACAATGACAACGGAAATGAAAAATAGACAATGCTAGCTACTGAAATGATCTGATCAGAAAATCAATACAATCTGATTTCCACATCGAGAGGGTTAGAATTTTTATAGGGTAGAATGCATTGAGATCAAGTTCCCTCAACTTTTGCCACCTTTTTGCTGCCGAACCGAGAACGAATGGAAATTGGACAGGTAGGCAAATCGGCGTTGATCCAATCTTGACCTGAAGCGTTTGAGGATGTGAAACCATAAAGGAATTTATGACAGAATGTCGTGCCTGCCACGAAAGTTTTGGAATTCATGCACCTTATTCGATTTCAAAATCTCTACATGGCCCCTAACTAACTAAACCCTAGGAAAACCCTTTTGCACTAATTTGCACTCGTGTCTATCCGCATAGTGGGCTGCTGACCAGTAATATCAAACAACTGTACATACAGAGCGTTCGTGTTGTTGGGACTCACAAAGGGGCCGATTTCCACAATGTTGAGTCTTAACGCCCTTGATCACACAAGGATGGCAAATGAAATATATTAATTTTAATAAATGAAAAAAAGGAGGGGTAGTGAAATATAACTAATTTTAATAAATGACACAAGTAGGTTAGTCAAACATAACTAATTCTAATAAATGAGGAACTGGTCAAAGTGATTAAAGTTACAGCATATGAAGGGATTTACTTTTCATAATATTAAAACATAACTAATTTTAATAAATGAGGAACTCGTCAAAGTGATTAAAGTTACAGCATATGAAGGGATTTACTTTTCATAATATTAAAATATTAGCATTTTACAATGTTGACCATAAAAGTCTTTCACTTTACATTAACCAGCGTAGACCCATCTTAAAATCGTATCTATCAAGCACCGAGAGGGATCCAATTTCTTGAGGTGTATTTCTTTTTTTAAATTTCAACTCAAGAAATTTGATATCTCTTGATTGATAGACACCCGGGTTTAAGTTTTTAT
Source organism: Larix kaempferi (assembly GCA_027924585.1). Classification (NCBI taxonomy): domain Eukaryota; kingdom Viridiplantae; phylum Streptophyta; class Pinopsida; order Pinales; family Pinaceae; genus Larix; species Larix kaempferi. The sequence goes on along the minus strand of BSBM01000721.1, from coordinate 2,211,755 downwards.
TTTATAAACGAATATCAATATTTTAATTACTTTTCATAATATTTTATTTTATGAACCAATGTGGACTTTTTTTAAATACTTTCATTAACTTTTTATTTTATGAGCCTACATCAATTTATTAATGTCCGACATAATATAATTTATTACGTTTTACTCTTGTAACGTTAGAACATCTCCCTCATACTCGTGCGTTATATGCACACACGTTACAACATCTCCCCCATACTGGGCTATAGAGCACCTCGTTTCACTCTGTACAATTAAATTTTATTTTATAAAATTCTTTTTGATGTTTTCAAAAAACAAATTATCAATATTTTTAATTTCAAAATTTTTAAATTTTATTCATTTCATATACTTAATGGTAAAGAGGTTATAGATGGGACATAAATCCACAATATTGTGGTTTTATTTTTAAAATACGAAAAAAAAATAAAAAACATTTAATATGGTTTTTTTTTAAGTGCTATGTGGCAATTTTTGTTCCTTATTATTGATTTTTGTAACTAAAAATCCAAAAAAAAAATTCTATGTTAAACCTAAAACTTAGTATATGTAGATTTTGTGTGTTTGATTTGATATGTTTATCTAATAAAACTGATTAAGTTAGACCGTGGATGAACCCTAACTATGTGAGTGATTGATTTATCCATCTTGTCCACGTGGTGATAGATTTTGCTCTTTCATTTAGTCTGTGTTATTTTCTTTAATGCACACTCACTAGTGATCTTATTTTATTTTGTTGAAGTATTGCTTCTTGTTTATTTTAGTTTATTACAGTCTATAGGCTTGGGATTATCGTTATGTTAACCTAGTTAGACTCTGGTTAGTGGTAGAAGTTTTTATTTTATTAATTGACTTACGCGATTGAAGATCTTGTGTTTGTCTTGTTTTAGTGTGTTTAGATGTTAAAGTGTTGAGATCAAAGCCAACATTAGGAGGCATTTGACGAACTCACAATGGCCTTTCAAGAAAGATATTATATTACTAATGGAATCTCATAGGAATTCTAAAGAGGAAGCTTAGAAATGGTGTACTAAATAGGCCAAAATAAGCCTTTCGAATGATGGCACCCAAGAACATTCAAAGCACAGTAAAGACTAAACGAAACCAAATTTAGGCAGTAGAGAAAGATACAAAGTATCTAAAAATCTAGAGAAGGCCAATGGGAACTCATCACCTAAAATGACTAGGGTGCCACAAGAAAAAACACTAATAATGGCTAGTATGATTGTAGAAAATCAAAATCTAAATGGGTACAATCAAAGAGAGAAAAACTAACTCACAAAAGGAGTCCGTGGGATGAATACACTAGAACCACATAGATTACAAGAAAACACCTTAGTAAGAATGAGATCGATATAGAGACTATTATTATGAAAAGATGAACCAAAGCAAAATAACATTCAATATGATAATTCAATTTCACAATAATAGAATACACAGGATCATTGAAAGAACAACAAGCACAACATAAACACAAGAGACATAATTTAGCCTGGGAAACCTACATGGGGTAGAAAACCTAGTAGAGCTTCCTCAATATAGATGATCAACAAGTACAAAGATGTAATCCCCAAACAAGAGCTCCTTCTCCTCCATTCCATATCTCTCTCTCTCTGCTATGCGAGTTTCACAAGTGAGTGAATGAATAAGTGAGTGTGTTAAATGATGATCGCGCATCCTCTATTTATACTTTATCTCTCACTAAACGAAATACCTAACTAGGTTGGCCCCAATAGATATAACCCAGTGCTCACTCGGCAACCCCACTAGGGGACTTAAACACCCCATTACAGTTGACTCTGGGCCGACCCCACTAGGGAAGTCTAATAACCAAAGTTACCACATTCCGATGGAGGAATAAACATCTCCGGATATAATAATAATGTCCCGACAGAGAAATGAAACATCTCCGGATAAGAAGGTACAAATAGAATATTAAGTTAGAAGTTACAATATTTTAACATTCCCCTTTAACGAGAAGGATATTCTAATAACATCTGCAGGAGAAAGTAGTCATCAGCAACATGATACATGATACATCTATAAATCATTGGAAGCTTTCTTAAATCATCATCAACAACTCATACAGTTACTGGAACATCTTCAAGATATTCAATACTGGAACATCAACATATTCAGTTCTTAGTCTTCATCTTCTGCAACATTCGAACAACTACAACAACATCATTGTCTGGATCTCCCGATCAACAACATCCTCTGGATCTCTCAATCAACAAACTCATCGTCTGGATCTCCCGATAACCAGTATCATCTAGATCTCTTGATCAACAACCACATCGTCTGGATGTCCCAATCAAGGGCCTCATTGTCTCGACCTCCCGATCAACAACATAATATGGATCTCTCGATCAATAGCCTCATCGTGTGTATCTCTCGATCAACAACATCATCTAGATCTCTCGATCAACGGCCTCATCATCTAGATCTCCCAATTAACAATATCATATGGATCTCTCGATCAACAACCTCATCATGTGGATCTCCCAATCAACATCATCATCTAGATCTCCCAATCAACATCATCATCTGGATCTCTCGATAAACAGCCTCATAGTATCATACCCTACAACACACATGATCTATTTACGGGATGATCAATCCCTATCCATTTAAGACACCATATCATGTCTAGGGACGATGCAGTCCACTCGTCAATTTAGACAAAGTCTAGGGACCACTTCTAAGAGACATCTGTCTATGGATCAATTCAGGGACCGAAGTCTGGGGATGATACAATTCCTCTCATCTACTAAGGACGATTTCTCGGAGATATCTGTCTACGGATCAATTCAGGGACCGAAGTTCAGGGATGATACAATCCCTCACCTCTACTAGGGACCACTTCTCAGAGACATCTGTCTACGGATCAATTTAGGGACCAAAGTATGGGGATGATACAATCCCTCTCGTCCACTAGGGACAACGTCTCGGAGACATCTGTCTACGGATCAATCCAGGGATCGAAGTCTGGGAATGATAAAATCACTCTCATCCACTAGGGACCCCTTCTCAGAGACATATGTCAACGGATGAATTCAGAGACTGAATTCCAGGGATGATACAATCCCTCTCGTCCACTAGGGACCACTTGTTGGACACATCTGTCTACGGATCAATTCATGGACCGAATTCCGAGGATGAAACAATCCACTCATCGAGTTAGACAAAGTCTAAGGACCACACATTGACCTCATCGTCGGAACAGGTAGCCTCATCATCGACCTCATCGTCGGAACATGTAACCTCATCATCGATACAAGTATCCTCATCATTGATACAAGTATCCATATCATCAATACATGTATCCTTACCATTGATACAAGTATCCTCATCATCGATACAAGTATCCATATCATCAATACATGTATCCTTACAATCGATACAAGTATCCTCATCATCGAATCAAGTAACCTCATCATGAGTGCAAGTATCCTCATCATCAATACAAGTATCCTCATTATAGACCTTACCATCAACATAGGAAATCTCATCATCGATACAGGTATCCACATCGATACCGGTATCCAATATATCATACCAGTATCACCATTGCAACATGATAGAACTCAATACATCTCTATTCAAAATATCTAGTAAAACTTAATCCCCTTACTCAAACCTAGTACCGTCTTTTCCATAACTAAGAAGCAATATATCTTAATTGCCCTAATTTTTGTGTAGTATAATGCAAGGCATTCGATATATTAATAAGGTTTACTGGTCCGTCCCTATTCTCTATATATCCTAAATTTTTTCACAAAATAACATATAATCATGGAGAAATCAACATGAAGCAATATATCTCACTTTCCCAAATAGCTATGTGCAATATAATGCAATGAAATGTATCTATTAATAAATTGAGTGGAACCTAATCCCCTTGGTGCAACCTTGTGCCATCCTTTCCATTATTATCACGCAATATATTTCACTTGCCCCAATTTTTATATGGGACATAATGAAATGCATTGAATCTACTAAGAATATTTATAGGAATGGAAGTTATCTGCAATACAATGCAACAAAATGGATCTAGTACTAATATTCAATAGAATTTGCAAGGCCAAGGACATAAATTGAAACTCAAACGAATTTTTAATATCCCCGAGATCGAACAAGAAAGCTCCACGAAAAATTGGATGGCTACTAACCTTGAGATCAAATGAAAAAGTACTACAAATACTACACCAAACACCATCGAAAATTGATTTTAGTGGTGGATATGGAAATGGAATAAGAAAACAATCCAAAGAATATGACAAACATGTAGTGGTGGAAATGAGAAAGCATATACATTCCTAAAACTTATGAAAAATGCAAATTCTATACCCATACACAAGTAAATAAAACCAATACTTTCACACTAGGAAGTTAGAATGAACAAAATAATTGTTTTAACTCATAGATTCATATTATATAGAAACATAATATTAAGGACATAAGTGATCAAACTAGTAATAAAAACTTGTGATGTGCCTTCTTGTAATTAATGAATCATTTTTTCTTTCCACTTGATAGAGTTCAAGGTCAAGCATAACTCTATGCTATGTTTAGTAGGTATATACAAAACTAGGTGCCTGCAATCTTATTCTCCGTTTGGGAGGTTAACAGTAATCGCTTATAAATGTTTAGTCATTATAAATGATTAAGGGACATGTGCTAAATCAATTGGTGAGTCCCTCATTGCACAACCATTATTGGATGTTAGGTTCACAAAGGACATGTCACTGACCTCAAAAAACAAATCCCCAATTACAAGTGCAACTCCTATGATTATAAATTGTTTTCATTTCATTAATTCTATATGTTATGCAACTTGCATTTTGTAATTTTTCATAGTTTAATTATTATTGATATATTGGGGGTTTTCCACAAATATTTGCTTTACATTTGAAGAAAAATGAACATGTAAACATTTAAACACTATCCAGCTGTTTGCGTCAAACACCTTATTGATGAACCAAGATTTAGATGGCGATTTCAAATCAATTTTCTCCACCATAGAAGAGGAAAGCTTTCAAATCGTGAACTTCAAGAAGAAATAAGAAACAAATTTTAAATCACTGATACATACAAAATATTTATCTATGGTTTTCGTACATATAGGAAAATGTGATTGGGTTTTGTCATGATTTATGACAATTTGGAGGATGCAATAAAGTATGAGCCTAAATATAGGTTGATAAAAAATGCAATTCATGATCTTCGTAATAATACCATAAGAAGTAGTGAAAAAAGAGCAGAGAAAATACCACGCATTATGCCAACAAAAAAATAAAGCACTTTAGACCCCCACTTTATTTCTTATGCCAATGAAAAAGAAGAGTTTAATACTACAATTTCTTCCTCCTCGTAACTTTGTATTGATTTCACAGTTTTTTATCATCCAATTATATACATGTGTTAAACATATTTTATGAGTTGTAATCCATTTTTTAATTGTACTTCATTTATAAATAACTAATAGCATTTTTTATGTTGATTTAAATTGTTTATTGTACAAAAGTGTTTTAATTTTCTTCAAAATTATGTATTTTAATGGTTTTTTAGTTAATTGGAAATGGATCCCAAACTTTGGAATTTATTGCGAATTTAGATTCTAGAAACTATCCTTCTATGGGTGTCTTTTTCAACATTGATTCGGTTTCGATCAATTTCTAAACATTGTGATGGACTGTTGTGGATACCAACTTTTAATAATGCTCGACAAAAAAATCACATAACAAAAACTTGGTTTTTAGTTGGACTTGGTTTTTAGTTGAACTATGGGGACAATATCAAAATCATATCCTATATAAATTTATCAATCATATAGGACATACATCTATCTTGCATGTCCCTGGTGAAGAATATATATAAACAATTGAATGTACACTTGTTTCAATCATTTTGCTATGAAAATACTGTCCATTATGAGGGCAGAAGGTCTATTACATTGTGAATCCATTCATAAAACATTTTTCATGTATAGGCATCATTGAAATAGGAGTTCGTGGTTTCTTTTAACTCATAGGAAACACCGGTCGATAGAAGCATGGATGGATACTTGTACGTCATCAACATATTGAAGATGGTTCAATTTTGTTATCTATAATATCAAAAGGTTTTGGAGAGAAACCATTGGTGCTAATGGTGAACCTACACCTCGAGAGGATGCAACATTTTACAAAGGTAAAATATATTGGTTACATATATAAACAATTTCTGAGGAAGATGTCATATCTCGGTACAAAATGTACTCATTGGATATTACATTGAATAAATGTGTTTTCCATTCAATTCCCTCGACATTTTACAAAGGTAAAATATATTGGTTACATATAAAAACAATTTCTAAGGAAGATGCCATATCTCGGTACAAAATGTACTCATTGGATATTGCATTGAATAAATGGGTTTTCCATTCAATTCACATAGGATGTATCAAACGATCTGTGTGTCTTACCATACATTTCAACCAATTGATATGTGTTGTAAATGATGGTTCTACAAGTGTATGATGCATTGCTGAAATACAAGATTTGAAGCATGGTTAATGCCTAGTTTAACACGCATAGGGATATTTTGAGGATGGAAAAAGTTTAAAATGGAGTCTATATAAACACACATTGCTCCAAATATATTCCATTTCGGGATGTGGGAAGTTCCATAATGTTGTGAAAGAATGCTTAGATTCCATTCATATATTATGATGTGGACACTTGCAACATTACTCATCTAGTAGTTGATGAAAAATCGATGTCTGCAAATCATCACTCCCTATGCCAATAGACAATCAATGCACCAATATTATAATGTATAGAAAATTTTCCCACTCACTCCAAGAATCAATTCATTCCATAATATTATCCCATTACTTACAAACTGGCTTGAGTCCATGGAATGTTTTGGTATGTAATTCAATAGGCATTAGGCATTGTAAGAAGAACTATGTTTTGGTTTTTGCATCATAAACAAATTTCGATAACTTTTGGCATTGAATAAAAATATATAATTCTTTGTATGATTTCATCATATATTATGTAACATACCCAATATCGACCATGGAGTATGGGGTTAAATGTTTTGTTTTGTTTTGTTTTTGTTTTTGTTTTTATTTCTTCTATTTCGAACATCTTGCGACACATCAAGAAGGTGTATTCAACATTAATAAATGAGTAAAGACAACCTCTAATAACAGTTAAATCGTTCAAGGAATGTTTTAAGATATAATTCCACATTACATTACAAATTACAAGTTTCGTGTTACCGAGATATGAATAGGAACATATGGTTCACCTTAATCTTTTCAATAACATGACTTTGTACAATAAACATATCAAGTCTACTTATCTGATCACTTGGCTCTTTAGGGACGCACCAACATGAGCTCTCTTTCAATTTGCTTGCATGCTCAATCCGCCATGACCGGATACCTGGGCTAATACTTGCTTGACAAGGTGCGTCAGTAACATTATGCTCAGGAGTAAAATAAACAACAATATACAAATGCACTTCATTCAGGATATATAAAAGCATCGTTAAATAACATGCATTAGCTAAAAATATATTAAGGGCAAATTCTTGGGAAGCTGCAACTTTCCACCCAACCTTAGGTACTTCGATGGCTTCTACTTAGTCCATCCGAAGACCACCCCCGAGCTGAGCATGGTGAACCACTAGGTTGATGATAACTTTGTTATTTCAGCATAGTTTCATAATTAATTATTCATTTGCTGGATGATCGAGCTACCCCGGTAAGCTTTCTCTTGCCCATTATACTAACATCAAAAGTAGATGCGGTTTCATTTTACTCTTTTCAATTAAGAAGGCATTTTCCATCATGAACTTCATGTGCTCATTAATTTGTGTCCAGGAAACAGTATAAATTATCATTCAGCAGTTATATAAGAAAAATAGAATCCCTATAGCTAGTAGTATGTTAGCATGTTCCTGCTAACAATTCCCCAACTTGATCGAAATATCACGAAGCTCAGTTAACCTATGTATGCCAACTATTATATCAGTATAATTAACCTACAATGAATATCACATTAGCAGCTAACAACATATCAGAATTAATGAGTAAATTAAGGCATACTGTAGCAGAAGCTCTACTGTCAAAACATTGGAAAATCAATAGAAAAATAAACATGTTGTAGCGGAACTCTGCTCACAACGATGACATAAAAACAATATAGACATATCGCCTGTTATATATAAAGATATCAGATAACGGTAACGTAACCCGAACTTACCGCCTACAAATGTAAACACATTCAAAGGAGGATAAATGGAATACAATAAAACATAACAAAATAAATGAAGTACCGAAGGTTAAATGTCCCCTCTCTGCCAGTAATTGATGCCATACAACATGGAAAGATATGTATGTAAATATGAAGCATCTACCTAGTCATAGCATCTGCATCCTTCTTTCCCCAACTACCTCGACAGGAATTACCCAAAAGATAATGCAGCACTAGGACATCGTACTCCCGATATACACACATAGGGACGAGGTATATCCTCTTACAAGGTTTAATAAAAGTATAGCAGCGATTTCCCCATGCCCAATGCTCCAGCAAAAAGAGGCAACCAAAATACCAGCATGCAAATAGCCAAACAAAATACTCAGCATGTAATACAAAAGAAGCATTGAATTACTCTAATAAATGACATCGCAGAGATCATACGCAAGGAGGCACTATCATCTTTGTAGAATCGACAGAGTAGGAATAATACAAGGGAAGCATTGAATTTTTGTACTATTCCACCGTGCATAGACATTACCTTTTAGAAACAACATAATTTTTTTTTTTTCATAAATGATCAAAACAACAACACAGGGTTTTCATGAATGAGTAATTGGGAACAACTACCCTCTAACCAACAAAGACCAAAAAGGAATACCGACACATCTCCTAAATTCATACCTGGAGCGAAATGGACAGTGGCCAAAAACAAATAGACAAGAAGGAAACCGACAGATCCCCCCCTATTAAACATCTATTGCAGCATAAAAGAAAGAACCCAACTCAGCACCGGAATTTCCACCGATCCTGAGATCATAGTGGTTTTCTTTAGAGACTTCACGCCCCCTACCACGAATGCCTTCGCCCACCCATGCGCAGCTACATCAATAACACGAACAGGAAAATGCAGACCCCCTTCCATACCTGCGCGACCATCATAAATACATGCTCACCCCTCCTTTCTTCCCTTAACATACATGAAAGAAGGAATGGCCAAGTGGTGGAGCGTTACTCTTCCAATATCCCGACATAGTGCCTCCTGTAATATTATATATATAAGGTCTTCCGCTTAATTGCATTATTAATTATATCACGGCATTATAACTTATATAACTAACTTAGATTTAACCATCCAAAGTAATAATAATAATAATAATAATAATAAAAATAATAATATTATTATTATTATGCTACGTCCATATTCCTTCATAACATTTACAATATCCATATGGATACCTTTGAAATATACAATTGGCATCAAGTCCATTTTTAAACTCGCTGATAAAAGGAATTATCTCGTCACGGGAATGCTACAATTTAACTATCTTTGACATATATTTGTGTATACATATGAACCACTTATAATTTCATGTTTAAAGAATACAAAATACAAATAAAAGTAATAAACAACCCCTTCTTGGAAAATAAATAATTATTTATTTATCTTTCATCTATATAATATATATATATACACATACACCTTTTTCTAGTAATTATACTTTTCACACAGTGTTCCTAGTTTTACTTATTTGTAACTACTAGTGGCTTATCATGCCTTCTTGAAAATATTAAATAATATTGGACAAAAATAATACTTAACTTATTTATGGTTTAGAAGCATAATAGCCTCATTCTTGGCCTGCTATGCCGAGGCTCAGATATCCATTGTATCCAAAATAATTTCTTAGTCTTAAGCAACAGTATTTAATACGTAGCAGCAAAGTGCAAACAGATAGGCCATAAGGGTGTATAAATGCATTATGACAAAGAGTAGCAACTTCGGCAACGTTCTCAAAACTAACAGAAAACTTATAAACTTAAGTAGTTAACTTGTCCACCTCACAATCCACCTTTCCTCAAGTGTCTATGACAGTAAGATGACTCATGTCATCAAACTCATGGCTTCCTAGCCATTAAACATCCCCCTAGTGGTTATCATGCCCTTTTTCCACTCTGAGTTGCATTGCCCATGTGATCTAAGTGTTAGGTAGTGAAATTCCCAAATTAGATTTGTGTAAATAGTGTACCGGATTCGGGGACATTACATACTCTCCCCTTTGAAAGAACACCATCCTCGGTGTTACTCGCACTACCCCACCTCTTTATCTCCTTGTCCTGCATTTCTGGCACAAACCACAAGTCTTCTTGAGCCATGGAGGATACATGGTTATGCAATAATTTAAAAATATTACAACAAAAGTTCTATAGGGACAACTTCTTTATTTATTTCTGCAATACTTATCTTGTATTTCTCTCCTCACTACATTAATGCCTTTGCAACCTTTGTCCTTGCTGATACCTGGTTTACATCAGTGTCTCGCTTTCAAACCTAAATCTGCATTATGTAGTATTATATATATATGAATTCAGAGTAATCTGCTCCGAATAATAGCCACCTTCCATTTACCATATCATTAATCTTTCACATTGCACCTGCAATGTGTTGTTAGTATCAAACACAACCCTCTATAATGGACAACTTATCAAGGTTCACATCATGTCATTATAGTGATGAAATTTTCATCACGCATAAATATTCCACCTCCTATGTTATGTTATCAAGTGCACTCTTCTGTAATACAAAATTAGTTTGTTAAGGAAGCAATATACATGTAACATAATATTGATCACAAAAGAAATAACATTAAATAAGCAATTGTCCAAAAAGAAAATTATGTATCTTGCAGGATCCTCATCCTGTTCTCTTGTAACCATGTCGCTACTTCCCTTTTGGCTTTATTTTGTAGCCTTACTTTTTAAATCGGTAATAAGATTTTCTTATCCTCCCGCTGTCAACAAGTTAGCTTACACATAGCACACTATGCATTCGTAATCTTTTATCAGTGGCATATCATTTACTACATAAAGCATCATATACAATTGAAGTAATCATATCTACTACTCAGGTAGCTACCATAACCAATTTATTTCTTATTATTTTGGGTGCTTATAACAGTTTTCTTGCAGCAATAAAACAACCACGTATAGCCAATTATATGCATTACAATGGAACAACTCATTTTCTTACCTGTGGCCTTTTCATGCATGTTGCAACATCTTGGTTATACACAATTATGAACCTCACCCAAAAAGGTCCACCAATCTGATACACGATGGTATCATTCCAGAATATCCTTGAGAGTATGTATCACTTCTTTTAGTAGTTCAGCAATATAATTCATATTACTTGCAGTTTTCTCTAACCTGCAACGGTGATTACTCACCAAAATACAAAGATAGCTAGCACCTCCAGTGCTTTCATATTATGATGTACCAATCAACAACTGCCACACCAAGTGACTGCCTCATATCGAATGTGTAAGAAAACAAACTATACATGCATACATATGACTTTTCCAAACATAAGTAATCATTTTCCTTTGCAACATTATGTTGCGGTTTTTTCATGGCAATTAATTTTGAGTTCGATCTTCTTTCTAAGATCTTCTTCGTAATTTCCTAGAGAACAATATTGTTAATACCCATAACATAATATAACACATGCATAATTTCACATAAATAGGAAAATTTTTAAATATATGCACATACCTCGTGTATATCATATGCATAGTAGGAAACACTTCCTAGCGCGCCATCTCGTACTGCATAAAACTTTTTATTCTTCTCGAGAGGCTCTATCTCAAGGTCAACAATAAATTAGTCCATGTGCGTCCTTTTTCCACTCAAGCCTTCTCGCTTGAGTCCTGGAAAATTATTTTTCCCCTCAAGCCTTCTCGCTTGAGTCCTGGAAAATTATTTTTCCCCTCAAGCCCTCTCGCTTGAGTCCAGGAAATCGTTTTCCTCTCAAGCCTTCTCACTTGAGTCCAGGAAAACTTATGATTACAGCAGACAACCCCAACACTTCCTCAGTGTTCCCTGAGTTTCCTGGAGTGGCCAGGGGACTTTTAAGTCTCTGAATCCTGAAATCAGCCTTTACACACCCTCATAGGGTATTGCAGTGCTCCTGCAATTTGGTAGTACTCCTACCTAAACACATCTCGTGTTTCACTGCCTCACAGGGCATTGCATGCAAATGGTAGTGCTCCTACCATAACACTTCTCGTGTCCAATTCCCCCTTCAATAAATTGGTAGTACTGCTACCAAAACACTTCTCGTGTTCAGTTCCTCCTTCAATAAATTGGTAGTACTCCTACCAAAACACTTCTTGTGTTAAATTCCTCCTTCAATAAATTGGTAGTACTCCTATCAGAACACTTCTCGTGTTCAATCCATGTCCGGCTGACTCAAATATATGAAACAAACTTAACTTTCCCTTCTTTGTTCCTTTTCTTTGTTTAGACTTTTATTTAAGTTAGCTTTATTTCATGTTAACTTCATTTTAATTTACAGGGTGCCTCTGCTTATCTTATTAGGGTGATGGTTTTTATTTATTTATTATGTGTAGCTTTTATCTTTTAATTTCTCTTGATGCTCTCAAGATTTTCACTTCTCTGGTCACACTATCTCATGTGCCCACAACACGGTCTCATAATACCGCATTAGTGAACTCTTGGTTCACACTATGGCTCTAATGCCATAATCATGGCCAACCTGCTTTACCAACACAAGCTTTTACATTGCGCCTTGTGCACATGACAAATTATTAAGTTTGAAAACCATATAGAGGTATTCGCTTACAGTGCTTTTTGCAAAATCCTTTTGGTTTTGGCGATCCTCTCGCAATTGATTAGCTTGGTTCTAGAACGCCAAGCCCATACTTCATGCAATCAATTCCTCACACACATAAACCATATCGATATATTAGCTATATCCTCATGGATTTCAAGTCTCACTCACAAAAACACAAATATTTCATAACACTTTACATAATCATGGTTCTTTGAAACTTTATTGCATATTTAAATATCTTTCTTACTTCAAAGGGATACAATAATATCAAAGCTTGGTAAGTCACCACAACATGCGACAAAATTTTTATAATCAAAAGATTCACATCTTGATCTTACTCATGGTGTGATTCTATCTCTTCATGAGCCCCTGATTTTTATTTAGACTCTTACAGTATGCTTACCATACTTTATGCATAAAATGCTTCATGCCCTTTGTCTTGCAACCTGTCTGGCGGATCTTGCAGCCATAAGCTGCAATGTTAGCACATAGCATTGATTGTTCCCTTTTCATTTATGAGGTGTAATAGTTTATTCCCTATGATAAGTTTACAACCTTTCAATAATTTGAATGACAATTCTATCACTACTCTAGTGGTTTTAACTTGCGTCTTGATATTTACAAGACTATTGTAAAACAATTTCTACATATAAACATATCTCTATATATTTATCAAGAGATTCTAGAGAACAGAGTAATACCAGCATATGCCCAATGCTCCAGCAAAAAGAGGCAACCAAAATACCAGCATGCAAATAGCCAAACAAAAGACTCAGCATGTAATACAAAAGAAGCATTGAATTACTCTAATAAATGACATCGCAGAGATCATACGCAAGGAGGCACTATCATCTTTGTACAATCGACAGAGTAGGAATAATACAAGGGAAGCATTGAATTTTTGTACTATTCCACCGCGCATAGACATTACCTTTTAGAAACAACATAATTTTTGTTTTCTTGATAAATGATCAAAACAACAACGCAGGGTTTTCATGAATGAGTAATTGGGAACAGCTACCCTCTTACCAGCAAAGACCAAAAAGGAATACCGACAGATCTCCTAAATTCATACCTGGAGCGAAATGCACAGTGGCCAAAAACAAATAGACAAGAAGGAAACTGATGGATCCCCCCCTATTAAATGTCTATTGCAGCATAAAAGAAAGAACCCAACTCAGCACCGGGAGTTCCACCGATCCTAAGATCATAGTGGTTTTCTTTAGAGACTTCACGCCCCCTACCACGGATGCCTTCGCCCACCCATGCGCACCTACATCAATAACACAAAACGGAAAATGCAGACCCCCTTCCATACCTGTGCGGCCATCATAAATACATGCTCGCCCCTCCTTTCTTCCCTTAACGCACACGAAAGAAGGAATGGCCAAGTGGCGGAGCGTTACGCTTCCAATATCCCGACATAGTGCCTCCTGTAATACTATATATATAACGTCTTCCGCTTAATTGCATTAATAATTATATCACAGCATTATAACTTATATAACTAACTTAGATTTAACCATCCAAAGTAATAATAATAATAATAATATTATTATTATTATTATTAGCTAGCGGGGCGTCATAAAATATGAGAGGAAGTTGATTCATTTTAGTCGTTGACACATGTGATGTTCACTCGCGTGCCTCTAAATAATATGGTGAGATGGAACTTACATATTATATGGGCAGTGCACGTGTTATGCTTCTTACAATCCAGGTATGCACTACTACTACGCAATGAAATGGGGTGATTCCAAGTAAAATCTATAGAAATTTTTAATCCCTCTCAACCCTAGTTAATAGATATGTTAAGAGATTTAAAAAACTACTCTCAACCCTAGTTAATAGATATGTTAAGACATTTAAAAAACTGCTGTGAACGAATGCACATTAAAACAAAATATTATGGCTTACCTTCAGCCAAAAGGCATTCCTGCCCGTCAGGCAATAAACCCTTGTCAATGTGTTCTGAACTATTGAGATTGGCCACACTGTTTCTTCCGCGCAGACTAGGCCTTGGCATTATCGGTTTCACAGACCCTCTTTCTCGACAACCCAGCCATATGGACCGGCCTGGCCTTACAATGACAACAGAAATGAAAAATAGACAATGATAGCTACTGAAATGATCTGATCAGAAAATCAATACAATCTGATTTCCACATCGAGAGGGTTAGAATTTTTATAGGTAGAATGCATTGAGATCAAGTTCCCTCAACTTTTGCCACCTTTTTGCTGCCGAACCTAGAACAAATGGAAATTGGACAGGTAGGCAAATCAGTGTTGATCCAATCTTGACCTGAAGCGTTTGAGGATGTGAAACCGTAAAGGAATTTATGACAGAATGTCGTGCCAACCACGAAAGTTTTGGAATTCATGCACTTTATTCGATTTCAAAATCTCTACATGGCCCCTAACTAACTAAACCCTAGAAAAACCCTTTTGCACTAATTTGCACTCGTCTCTATCCGCATAGTGGGCTGCTGACCAGTAATATCAAACAACTGTGTACATACAGAGCGTTCGTGTTGTTGGGACTCGCAAAGGGGCTGATTTCCACAATGTTGAGTCTTAACGCCCTTGATCACACAACGATGGCAAATGAAATATAAAAATTTTAATAAATGAAAAAAAGGAGGGTTAGTGAAATATAACTAATTTTAATAAATGAGATAAGTAGGTTAGTCAAACATAACTAATTCTAATAAATGAGGAACTGGTCAAAGTGATTAAAGTTACAGCATATGAAGGGATTTACTTTTCATAATATTAAAACAAAACTAATTTTAATAAATGAGGAACTGGTCAAAGTGATTAAAGTTACAGCATATGAAGGATTTACTTTTCATAATATTAAAAAATTAGCATTTTACAATGTTGACCGTAAAAGTATTTCACTTTACATTAATGAGCATAGACCCATCTTAAACTTGTATCTATCAAGCACCGAGAGGGATCCAATTTCTTGAGGTGTATTTCTTTTTTTAAATTTCAACTCAAGAAATTTGATATCTCTTGATTGATAGACCAGGGTTTAAGTTTTAAGTTTTTATTTTATAAATGATCAATATTTTAATTACTTTTCATAATATTTTATTTTATGAGCCAATGTGGACATTTTTAAAATACTTTCATTAACTTTTTATTTTATGAGCCTACATCAATTTTTTAATGGCCGACATAATATAATTTATTACATTTTACTCTTGTAACGTTACAACATCTCCCTCATACTCGTGCGTTACATGCACACACGTTACAACATCTCCCCCATACTGGGCTATAGAGCACCTCGTTCACTCGGTGCAATTAAATTTTATTTTATAAAATTCTTTTTTATGTTTTCAAAAAACAAATTATCAATATTTTTTATTTCAAAATTTTTAAATTTTATACATTTCATTTAGTTAATGGTAAAGAGGTTATGGATGGGACATAAATCCACAATATTGTGGTTTTATTTTTAAAATACGAAAAAAAAAAAACATTCAATATGGTTTTTTTTTTAAGTGCTATGTGGCAATTTTTTTTTTAAGTGCTTACCGTCATCATCGACCTTACCGTCAACATAGGAAATCTCATCATCGATACAGGTATCCACATCGATACCGGTATCCAATATATCATACCAGTATCCAAATTGCAACATGATAGAACTCAATACATCTCTATTCAAAATATCTAGTAAAACTGAATCCCCTTACTCAAACCTAGTACCGTCTTTTCCATAACTAAGAATCAATATATCTTAATTGCCCTAATTTTTGTGTAGTATAATGCAAGGCATTCGATATATTAATAAGATTTAGTGGTCCCACCCTATTCTCTATATATCCTAAATTTTTTCACAAAATAACATATAATCATGGAGAAATCAACATGAAGCAATATATCTCACTTTCCCAAATAGCTATGTGCAATATAATGCAATGATCTGTGTGTCTTACCATACATTTCAACCAATTGATATGTGTTGTAAACGATGGTTCTACAAGTGTATGATGCATTGCTGAAATACAAGATTTCAAGCGTGGTTAATGCCTAGTTTAACACGCATAGGGATATTTTGAGGATGGAAGAAGTTTAAAATGGAGTCTATATAAACACACATTGCTCCAAATATATTCCATTTCGGGATGTGGGAAGTTCCATAATGTTGTGAAAGAATGCTTAGATTCCATTCATATATTATGATGTGGACACTTGCAACATTACTCATCTAGTAGTTGATGAAAAATCGATGTCTGCAAATCATCACTCCCAATGCCAATAGACAATGAATGCACCAATATTATAATGTATAGAAAATTTTCCCACTCACTCCAAGAATCAATTCATTCCATAATCTTATCCCATTACTTACAAACTGGCTTGAGTCCATGGAATGTTTTGGTATGTAATTCAATAGGCATTAGGCATTGTAAGAAGAACTATGTTTTGGTTTTTGCATCATATACAAATCTTGATAAGTTTTGGTATTGAATAAAAATATATGATTCTTCGTATGATTTCATCATATATTAGCTACACCAAAAATGTATATATCCTTTAATTTTACATATTCTATATTGTACAAATGTTAAATCTATTGATTAATCATAATCTAACAAATACATAAAATGTTTTGTTTTAGTTTATGAAACAAATCTTTGATTATGTTAACAATTATACTAATGTATTCTGTTGTGTTATATTATAGAAATGGATATGGTGCCTGCCATTTGGAGCTCCCTACCAACAGATATACTTGAAATGATATTTCTATGGTTGCCATTATCCACTATTATCCGTTTTAGAATAGTTTGCAAGAAGTGAAGTTGAAGATTATCTTATATCTTATAGTGGAAACAATTTGTAATAAAAGAATTTGGAGTTTTAGTTAACTTTGATTCTGAATGTGAGTGACAATTCCATCCTTGTTACATTAATCAACTAGGAAAGTTATCAACCATATCTATGCCATTTTTTAGTAATAGATATAAAATTGAATTTATATGTATTTCAATTGTTTTGGTTTCCTTACCAACTAACTTATATAGAAAAAAAACCACTATATTTATCAATCATTTCACAAAGACTTTTACATTTGTAGGGTCCCTCAATCTTGGTAATTCGGGTTTTTTCGCATTCTTAAGAAATGTGCAGCAACAAAAATATGATTGGGTAGTTCTCAAACATGTTTATACGACATTGCAACCAAAATGTTTCATTTATTGCACTCTTCACATATCCTCCATATGGTGATATTTTGACCCCAAAAACTATTGTTTTGCATAATGGAAAAGAATTATTGGGTGCATACTCATGTTATCTCTAGAGAAAACCATATATGTTTACAACATATATATTGGATAGAAATCGCCAAAAATAAATGGATCTTCGATTTTATGCACCAATCACTTACTACAATGTATGTTTGCATAGTGGTTTATTCCAATCAACTTCTTTGTTTTATGAATGAATAAATTCTTAGTCATTATAATTTAGGGATTACATTTTTTCTCATAAAACTCTATTGGCCAAGATCGTCAACAATATAAAAGAAATCTAAATACATGATATGCCATAATACAAATATGACATCACTAACAACACTTTACCAACCATTTACAAATTTCTAATAATAATTTAGCTAGTTAATATTTTTCTCACAAAACTACATCTACATTGACCAGATTACTCTCCAATGTGAAAAAATTCTAAAGGATAAACATGCCCAAATATACAAAGACTACATCTACAATGCTTATAATTAATTAATCACTCCTTTAACAACATCTTAAACAATTTCAAAAGAATTCTTTAGCCATTTGTGGCTTGTAAAGTCACTACGTAAATGTTGTGCGCATTGGAACACTTACTAAAGAAAAAAGCAATGCATCCAAAATCTCTAAAATATCTGCCTATGGAAAACGAGTAGATATATAAGGTGAAAAACGAGTAGATATATAAGGTGGAAAACCAGTAGATATGAAAGTGAAGCACAACATCTTTTTCAACAGGGTGCAACTGATAAATAGAACCTGAATTTCGTTCTCCAATGATAACAACCACGCAATATTTTCAAGCTGATCAAGTTAATGACAAAATACTTTATTGAAATATACAGTGGTATTTTTTGCAAGCATTTTTATTTTGGAAAGACAAAAATGTAAATTTTTTATTCAAAATTTCGAAAGAGAGAAGGAAAGACGAGAGATTGACTTCTATTTCAAAGGCGATCTCAGACGTAGAAAAAACCAATAAAACCTTGTCCTGCAAGGCTCACAAAGATGCCTCCAAATAACATTTTCATCCAACTGACTGAAACAGGCACAAAATCAGCACCCAGAAACTCCAATATTAAAATGTAGCTGGAAAACAACTGAACGCTTCCTTGTTAGATATATACAAATAGGTATATCAAGAAATCAAGTTCTGTTGACATCAACACATCCAGTTGAATCATCTCTGCTAGTGCCACTCTCAGGGAAGCTGAAGCAGCTTATAACATTGCCATCAAGCAATGAGTTACCATCCTGATGACTGGGCACTTAGAAATACCCATCAGTTGTGTTGACGCATCCATGGAATTAGCTCCATTGCCCGGAATAGTCGACTGAGTACAGTTGATGTTCTGAGGGTCTTCTGAGGGGGCTGAACTTGAGAGGCATCCTGATGAGAAGGTGGCATAAGAATTTGGACGTTGTCATCGTGTGGAAGGTGGCTACTATCATGTGGGGGCTTCTTTTCCACCTTCTTCCTCTTTGGAGGTGGCAAGTCATGAGGAAAATTAAGTTTTGCTTTCCCTCCTCTCATCTTCCTAGCTGCTGCATCGAAGGCTCTGGCAGCTTCCTCTGGCGTATCATATGTACCAAGCCATATGTACTTCCCTTTCTCACGATCTCTAATTTCTGCAGCCCATCTGCCTGGTCGGTTCTCTCTGATGCCTCTATATTTGGTCTTTCTTTCCCTACCTCTCGTGCTCTTGACTGCTTCTTTGCGCTGGGAGGGATATGACGCAAGACACCCTTTGAAAAAACAAACGATATGAATCAAAAAGTTACACATCACATTGCTCATGCACATTATAAACGATATGAATCAGAAAGATACTCTGAAAGTGGAATGGAAAGACGAGTTCATAAACAGTACTTAGAATGACAATGAGCAAACTTGAGTGAGCACTCAACTAAAACTCTAAGTTTGCTGGAGAGGTTTAGACCTCTAAAACCTTGGAATCTAACAATGCTCGGGGATATATTCTAATTTCTCCAGAGTAGAGGTGCTTGTGATCATTGAATGGGTGCGAGAGTTTACTCGTACATGGAACTACTATGAAGAGGGCATAAGATGAAAAGCCAGAAATGCAATATCATATCGTACATCAGGGTGCCATACTGCATGTACAGAGTGATGGTAATTCGGGGAAAAAGGATCCACACGTTCGGAAGAGGCATGGGTGCCTCTCATACACAGTATTACAAGGCCGCAAATTTTCAAACCCTAAACAACTACATTAAGCCCACTTATGAACTAATGGGTGCATTCTTAACTTGTAGCTCGGATACTCTATGGCTGATCGGTGATATTAAATACCTCGACTAGCTCCATTGAATAGGAAGCCAATCTCGCCGGACAAGGTTCTAGCCACTGATTAATACATGAACCGGACGGCAGTAATGGATTAAGGAGTTTATCGGGATAACCCCCGCCCTATCGCAATTCATAAATCTTCTCTCGCAAGAAATCGTGGTGAAGCCGGAGAAGACAAAAATAATATTGACATTGTTATCCATAATATTATATAATAAGTTGATTGTATCGTACTCATCTCTGAAAAACCAACACCACGGAATTACCCTACTATGGAATAATCTTATACCAGTAAGACACCAAGTCATGAGAAAAAAACGATCACATATGGGGTGCTCGCTCTCTTCCCATGAGAAATAAATAATCAGAGTTTAGATGCTCACTACAAAAAAAAAAAATTTATTCTTTTTTGCACATCATGTCATTCTCTTCTGGGGTAGTGACCGTAACAGATGCCCACAGTGATGGTTGTGGGCTGCATTAGCAAGGAATGTCAAAAAGTAATAATAAAATATTGAATGCAAAGGAAACGAACTTCTTCTACATTGAGCTTATCTATTTTTTGAATTACAGTTTCATTTTCAATTACTGAATAAAACTAAAAATATAGAATAAAAATCTCAATAAAACTAAAAACTGAGCTTATTGACGTACTTCATTTTCAATAATTTCTCATTAAGATTTTTATTACTAATGGAACAAAACGTGGGATATTGCCTTTGAAGTCTTATTTTTATTAATGGAACATTGTCTTTGAAAGCGTGGGTTATTGGCTTTGAAGTCTTATTCACAAATTCGATATTAAAAGTGCACTGCATACTTATATGACAACGACCCAAATAGACCATATCCATCACTTTGGAATCCACCCTAATCATTCTGTCAGGGTGATATGCATTTATGCATAGATGGATCGCCATGCTTGTTGGTAGTTCGCCAAATATTGATGTAACTTCTAGCTTCACCGAGAAGCCAAACCGATAGACGTTTCTAGACCTCTCTACTGATGGAGAGAGTTCACAGTGTATATAAATCTATATTTCAGTGAATGGAAGTGATAGAGAGTAGTTCTGGGTATTTTTGGCCTGTTCCTACTCTATCAAGAAGCATCCCATTCTCATTAATATTGAATCGCGTGAGATGCGTTTTCATTAACGTACTCACCTTATTGTCTTTGTTAACATGGAACCATAGGTATTTGTTAACATGGAATCATAGGTACAGTTACTGTGAAAATTTGAATACGTTTTTGTAGGCTTTTGTGAATGGACTTGCTGTACCACACAAATCTTATCGGCCGCTCCTTGACCTATTTGAGCGTTATGAGATCATTTCTAGAGTAAGGTTAAATAATTAGTCATGCTTTATCCGTTCAAAGAAACTACGCCAATAGACAGAACATCAGTGGCCACAAGTGCAAGCGTTAACTATTAGTTGCGGGATTTTAATTCTGTGCATTACAGGTATTTAACTTTCCATGCAAATTTCAGGTCTTATTAGCTAGCGGGGCGTCATAAAATATGAGAGGAAGTTGATTCATTTTAGTCGTTGACACATGTGATGTTCACTCGCGTGCCTCTAAATAATATGGTGAGATGGAACTTACATATTATATGGGCAGTGCAGGCGTTATGCTTCTTACAATCCAGGTATGCACTACTACTGCGCAATGATATGGAGTGATTCAAAGTAGAATCTGTAGAAATTTTTAATCCCTCTCAACCCTAGTTAGTAGATATGTTAAGACATTTAAAAAACTACTCTCAACCCTAGTTAATAGATATGTTAAGACATTTAAAAAACTGCTGTGAACGAATGCACATTAAAACAAAATATTATGGCTTACCTTCAGCCAAAAGGCATTCCTGCCCGTCAGGCAATAAACCCTTGTCAATGTGTTCTGAACTATTCAGATTGGCCACACTGTTTCTTCCGCGCAGACTCGAACGAGACTCGACCTCGGCATTACCGGTTTCGCAGACCCTCTCCCTCGACAACCCAGCCATACGGACCGGCCTGGCCTTACAATGACAACGGAAATGAAAAATAGACAATGCTAGCTACTGAAATGATCTGATCAGAAAATCAATACAATCTGATTTCCACATCGAGAGGGTTAGAATTTTTATAGGGTAGAATGCATTGAGATCAAGTTCCCTCAACTTTTGCCACCTTTTTGCTGCCGAACCGAGAACGAATGGAAATTGGACAGGTAGGCAAATCGGCGTTGATCCAATCTTGACCTGAAGCGTTTGAGGATGTGAAACCATAAAGGAATTTATGACAGAATGTCGTGCCTGCCACGAAAGTTTTGGAATTCATGCACCTTATTCGATTTCAAAATCTCTACATGGCCCCTAACTAACTAAACCCTAAGGAAACCCTTTTGCACTAATTTGCACTCGTGTCTATCCGCATAGTGGGCTGCTGACCAGTAATATCAAACAACTGTACATACAGAGCGTTCGTGTTGTTGGGACTCACAAAGGGGCCGATTTCCACAATGTTGAGTCTTAACGCCCTTGATCACACAAGGATGGCAAATGAAATATATTAATTTTAATAAATGAAAAAAAGGAGGGGTAGTGAAATATAACTAATTTTAATAAATGACACAAGTAGGTTAGTCAAACATAACTAATTCTAATAAATGAGGAACTGGTCAAAGTGATTAAAGTTACAGCATATGAAGGGATTTACTTTTCATAATATTAAAACATAACTAATTTTAATAAATGAGGAACTCGTCAAAGTGATTAAAGTTACAGCATATGAAGGGATTTACTTTTCATAATATTAAAATATTAGCATTTTACAATGTTGACCATAAAAGTCTTTCACTTTACATTAACCAGCGTAGACCCATCTTAAAATCGTATCTATCAAGCACCGAGAGGGATCCAATTTCTTGAGGTGTATTTCTTTTTTTAAATTTCAACTCAAGAAATTTGATATCTCTTGATTGATAGACACCCGGGTTTAAGTTTTTATTTTATAAACGAATATCAATATTTTAATTACTTTTCATAATATTTTATTTTATGAACCAATGTGGACTTTTTTTAAATACTTTCATTAACTTTTTATTTTATGAGCCTACATCAATTTATTAATGTCCGACATAATATAATTTATTACGTTTTACTCTTGTAACGTTAGAACATCTCCCTCATACTCGTGCGTTATATGCACACACGTTACAACATCTCCCCCATACTGGGCTATAGAGCACCTCGTTTCACTCTGTACAATTAAATTTTATTTTATAAAATTCTTTTTGATGTTTTCAAAAAACAAATTATCAATATTTTTAATTTCAAAATTTTTAAATTTTATTCATTTCATATACTTAATGGTAAAGAGGTTATAGATGGGACATAAATCCACAATATTGTGGTTTTATTTTTAAAATACGAAAAAAAAATAAAAAACATTTAATATGGTTTTTTTTTAAGTGCTATGTGGCAATTTTTGTTCCTTATTATTGATTTTTGTAACTAAAAATCCAAAAAAAAAATTCTATGTTAAACCTAAAACTTAGTATATGTAGATTTTGTGTGTTTGATTTGATATGTTTATCTAATAAAACTGATTAAGTTAGACCGTGGATGAACCCTAACTATGTGAGTGATTGATTTATCCATCTTGTCCACGTGGTGATAGATTTTGCTCTTTCATTTAGTCTGTGTTATTTTCTTTAATGCACACTCACTAGTGATCTTATTTTATTTTGTTGAAGTATTGCTTCTTGTTTATTTTAGTTTATTACAGTCTATAGGCTTGGGATTATCGTTATGTTAACCTAGTTAGACTCTGGTTAGTGGTAGAAGTTTTTAATTTATTAATTGACTTACGCGATTGAAGATCTTGTGTTTGTCTTGTTTTAGTGTGTTTAGATGTTAAAGTGTTGAGATCAAAGCCAACATTAGGAGGCATTTGACGAACTCACAATGGCCTTTCAAGAAAGATATTATATTACTAATGGAATCTCATAGGAATTCTAAAGAGGAAGCTTAGAAATGGTGTACTAAATAGGCCAAAATAAGCCTTTCGAATGATGGCACCCAAGAACATTCAAAGCACAGTAAAGACTAAACGAAACCAAATTTAGGCAGTAGAGAAAGATACAAAGTATCTAAAAATCTAGAGAAGGCCAATGGGAACTCATCACCTAAAATGACTAGGGTGCCACAAGAAAAAACACTAATAATGGCTAGTATGATTGTAGAAAATCAAAATCTAAATGGGTACAATCAAAGAGAGAAAAACTAACTCACAAAAGGAGTCCGTGGGATGAATACACTAGAACCACATAGATTACAAGAAAACACCTTAGTAAGAATGAGATCGATATAGACTATTATTATGAAAAGATGAACCAAAGCAAAATAACATTCAATATGATAATTCAATTTCACAATAATAGAATACACAAGATCATTGAAAGAACAACAAGCACAACATAAACACAAGAGACATAATTTATCCTGGGAAACCTACATGGGGTAGAAAACCTAGTAGAGCTTCCTCAATATAGATGATCAACAAGTACAAAGATGTAATCCCCAAACAAGAGCTCCTTCTCCTCCATTCCATATCTCTCTCTCTCTGCTATGCGAGTTTCACAAGTGAGTGAATGAATAAGTGAGTGTGTTAAATGAGGATCTCGCATCCTCTATTTATACTTTATCTCTCACTAAACGAAATACCTAACTAGGTTGGCCCCAACAGATATAACCCAGTGCTCACTCGGCAACCCCACTAGGGGACTTAAACACCCCATTACAGTTGACTCTGGGCCGACCCCACTAGGGAAGTCTAATAACCAAAGTTACCACATTCCGATGGAGGAATAAACATCTCCGGATATAATAATAATGTCCCGACAGAGAAATGAAACATCTCCGGATAAGAAGGTACAAATAGAATATTAAGTTAGAAGTTACAATATTTTAACATTCCCCTTTAACGAGAAGGATATTCTAATAACATCTGCAGGAGAAAGTAGTCATCAGCAACATGATACATGATACATCTATAAATCATTGGAAGCTTTCTTCAATCATCATCAACAACTCATACAGTTACTGGAACATCTTCAAGATATTCAATACTGGAACATCAACATATTCAGTTCTTAGTCTTCATCTTCTGCAACATTCGAACAACTACAACAACATCATTGTCTGGATCTCCCGATCAACAACATCCTCTGGATCTCTCAATCAACAAACTCATCGTCTGGATCTCCCGATAACCAGTATCATCTAGATCTCTTGATCAACAACCACATCGTCTAGATCTCCCAATCAAGGGCCTCATTGTCTCGACCTCCCGATCAACAACATAATATGGATCTCTCGATCAATAGCCTCATCGTTTGTATCTCTCGATCAACAACATCATCTAGATCTCTCGATCAACGGCCTCATCATCTAGATCTCCCAATTAACAGTATCATATGGATCTCTCGATCAACAACCTCATCATGTGGATCTCCCAATCAACATCATCATCTAGATCTCCCAATCAACATCATCATCTGGATCTCTCGATAAACAGCCTCATAGTATCATACCCTACAACACACATGATCTATTTACGGGATGATCAATCCCTATCCATTTAAGACACCATATCATGTCTAGGGACGATGCAGTCCACTCGTCAATTTAGACAAAGTCTAGGGACCACTTCTAAGAGACATCTGTCTACGGATCAATTCAGGGACCGAAGTCTAGGGATGATACAATTCCTCTCATCTACTAAGGACGATTTCTCGGAGATATCTGTCTACGGATCAATTCAGGGACCGAAGTTCAGGGATGATACAATCCCTCACCTCTACTAGGGACCACTTCTCAGAGACATTTGTCTACGGATCAATTTAGGGACCAAAGTATGGGGATGATACAATCCCTCTCGTCCACTAGGGACAACGTCTCGGAGACATCTGTCTACGGATCAATCCAGGGATCGAAGTCTGGGAATGATAAAATCACTCTCATCCACTAGGGACCCCTTCTCAGAGACATATGTCAACGGATGAATTCAGAGACTGAATTCCAGGGATGATACAATCCCTCTCGTCCACTAGGGACCACTTCTTGGACACATCTGTCTACGGATCAATTCATGGACCGAATTCCGAGGATGAAACAATCCACTCATCGAGTTAGACAAAGTCTAAGGACCACACATTGACCTCATCGTCGGAACAGGTAGCCTCATCATCGACCTCATCGTCGGAACATGTAACCTCATCATCGATACAAGTATCCTCATCATTGATACAAGTATCCATATCATCAATACATGTATCCTTACCATTGATACAAGTATCCTCATCATCGATACAAGTATCCATATCATCAATACATGTATCCTTACAATCGATACAAGTATCCTCATCATCGAATCAAGTAACCTCATCATGAGTGCAAGTATCCTCATCATCAATACAAGTATCCTCATTATCGACCTTACCATCAACATAGGAAATCTCATCATCGATACAGGTATCCACATCGATACCGGTATCCAATATATCATACCAGTATCACCATTGCAACATGATAGAACTCAATACATCTCTATTCAAAATATCTAGTAAAACTTAATCCCCTTACTCAAACCTAGTACCGTCTTTTCCATAACTAAGAAGCAATATATCTTAATTGCCCTAATTTTTGTGTAGTATAATGCAAGGCATTCGATATATTAATAAGGTTTACTGGTCCGTCCCTATTCTCTATATATCCTAAATTTTTTCACAAAATAACATATAATCATGGAGAAATCAACATGAAGCAATATATCTCACTTTCCCAAATAGCTATGTGCAATATAATGCAATGAAATGTATCTATTAATAAATTGAGTGGAACCTAATCCCCTTGGTGCAACCTTGTGCCATCCTTTCCATTATTATCACGCAATATATTTCACTTGCCCCAATTTTTATATGGGACATAATGAAATGCATTGAATCTACTAAGAATATTTATAGGAATGGAAGTTATCTGCAATACAATGCAACAAAATGGATCTAGTACTAATATTCAATAGAATTTGCAAGGCCAAGGACATAAATTGAAACTCAAACGAATTTTTAATATCCCCGAGATCGAACAAGAAAGCTCCACGAAAAATTGGATGGCTACTAACCTTGAGATCAAATGAAAAAGTACTACAAATACTACACCAAACACCATCGAAAATTGATTTTAGTGGTGGATATGGAAATGGAATAAGAAAACAATCCAAAGAATATGACAAACATGTAGTGGTGGAAATGAGAAAGCATATACATTCCTAAAACTTATGAAAAATGCAAATTCTATACCCATACACAAGTAAATAAAACCAATACTTTCACACTAGGAAGTTAGAATGAACAAAATAATTGTTTTAACTCATAGATTCATATTATATAGAAACATAATATTAAGGACATAAGTGATCAAACTAGTAATAAAAACTTGTGATGTGCCTTCTTGTAATTAATGAATCATTTTTTCTTTCCACTTGATAGAGTTCAAGGTCAAGCATAACTCTATGCTATGTTTAGTAGGTATATACAAAACTAGGTGCCTGCAATCTTATTCTCCGTTTGGGAGGTTAACAGTAATCGCTTATAAATGTTTAGTCATTATAAATGATTAAGGGACATGTGCTAAATCAATTGGTGAGTCCCTCATTGCACAACCATTATTGGATGTTAGGTTGACAAAGGACATGTCACTGACCTCAAAAAACAAATCCCCAATTACAAGTGCAACTCCTATGATTATAAATTGTTTTCATTTCATTAATTCTATATGTTATGCAACTTGCATGTTGTAATTTTTCATAGTTTAATTATTATTGATATATTGGGGGTTTTCCACAAATATTTTCTTTACATTTGAAGAAAAATGAACATGTAAACATTTAAACACTATCCAGCTGTTTGCGTCAAACACCTTATTGATGAACCAAGATTTAGAAGGCGATTTCAAATCAATTTTCTCCACCATAGAAGAGGAAATCTTTCAAATCGTGAACTTCAAGAAGAAATAAGAAACAAATTTTAAATCATTGATACATACAAAATATTTATCTATGGTTTTCGTACATATAGGAAAATGTGATTGGGTTTTGTCATGATTTATGACAATTTGGAGGATGCAATAAAGTATGAGCCTAAATATAGGTTGATAAAAAATGCAATTCATGATCTTCGTAATAATACCATAAGAAGTAGTGAAAAAAGAGCAGAGAAAATACCACGCATTATGCCAACAAAAAAATAAAGCACTTTAGACCCCCACTTTATTTCTTATGCCAATGAAAAAGAAGAGTTTAATACTACAATTTCTTCCTCCTCGTAACTTTGTATTGATTTCACAGTTTTTTATCATCCAATTATATACATGTGTTAAACATATTTTATGAGTTGTAATCCATTTTTTAATTGTACTTCATTTATAAATAACTAATAGCATTTTTTATGTTGATTTAAATTGTTTATTGTACAAAAGTGTTTTAATTTTCTTCAAAATTATGTATTTTAATGGTTTTTTAGTTAATTGGAAATGGATCCCAAACTTTGGAATTTATTGAGAATTTAGATTCTAGAAACTATCCTTCTATGGGTGTCTTTTTCAACATTGATTCGGTTTCGATCAATTTCTAAACATTGTGATGGACTGTTGTGGATACCAACTTTTAATAATGCTCGACAAAAAAATCACATAACAAAAACTTGGTTTTTAGTTGGACTTGGTTTTTAGTTGAACTATGGGGACAATATCAAAATCATATCCTATATAAATTTATCAATCATATAGGACATACATCTATCTTGCATGTCCCTGGTGAAGAATATATATAAACAATTGAATGTACACTTGTTTCAATCATTTTGCTATGAAAATACTGTCCATTATGAGGGCAGAAGGTCTATTACATTGTGAATCCATTCATAAAACATTTTTCATGTATAGGCATCATTGAAATAGGAGTTCGTGGTTTCTTTTAACTCATAGGAAACACCGGTCGATAGAAGCATGGATGGATACTTGTACGTCATCAACATATTGAAGATGGTTCAATTTTGTTATCTATAATATCAAAAGGTTTTGGAGAGAAACCATTGGTGCTAATGGTGAACCTACACCTCCAGAGGATGCAACATTTTACAAAGGTAAAATATATTGGTTACATATATAAACAATCTCTGAGGAAGATGTCATATCTCGGTACAAAATGTACTCATTGGATATTACATTGAATAAATGTGTTTTCCATTCAATTCCCTCGACATTTTACAAAGGTAAAATATATTGGTTACATATAAAAACAATTTCTAAGGAAGATGCCATATCTCGGTACAAAATGTACTCATTGGATATTGCATTGAATAAATGGGTTTTCCATTCAATTCACATAGGATGTATCAAACGATCTGTGTGTCTTACCATACATTTCAACCAATTGATATGTGTTGTAAATGATGGTTCTACAAGTGTATGATGCATTGCTGAAATCCAAGATTTGAAGCATGGTTAATGCCTAGTTTAACACGCATAGGGATATTTTGAGGATGGAAAAAGTTTAAAATGGAGTCTATATAAACACACATTGCTCCAAATATATTCCATTTCGGGATGTGGGAAGTTCCATAATGTTGTGAAAGAATGCTTAGATTCCATTCATATATTATGATGTGGACACTTGCAACATTACTCATCTAGTAGTTGATGAAAAATCGATGTCTGCAAATCATCACTCCCTATTCCAATAGACAATCAATGCACCAATATTATAATGTATAGAAAATTTTCCCACTCACTCCAAGAATCAATTCATTCCATAATATTATCCCATTACTTACAATTTGGCTTGAGTCCATGGAATGTTTTGGTATGTAATTCAATAGGCATTAGGCATTGTAAGAAGAACTATGTTTTGGTTTTTGCATCATAAACAAATTTCGATAACTTTTGGTATTGAATAAAAATATATAATTCTTTGTATGATTTCATCATATATTAGCTACACCAAAAATGTATATATCCTTTAATTTTACATATTCTATATTGTACAAATGTTAAATCTATTGATTAATCATAATCTAACAAATACATAAGTGAAATGATATTTCTATGGTTGCCATTATCCACTATTATCCGTTTTAGAATAGTTTGCAAGAAGTGAAGTTGAAGATTATCTTATATCTTATCGTGGAAACAATTTGTAATAAAAGAATTTGGAGTTTTAGTTAACTTTGATTCTGAATGTGAGTGACAATTCCATCCTTGTTACATTAATCAACTAGGAAAGTTATCAACCATATCTATGCCATTTTTTAGTAATAGATATAAAATTGAATTTATATGTATTTCAATTGTTTTGGTTTCCTTACCAACTAACTTATATAGAAAAAAAACCACTATATTTATCAATCATTTCACAAAGACTTTTACATTTGTAGGGTCCCTCAATCTTGGTAATTCGGGTTTTTTCGCATTCTTAAGAAATGTGCAGCAACAAAAATATGATTGGGTAGTTCTCAAACATGTTTATACGACATTGCAACCAAAATGTTTCATTTATTGCACTCTTCACATATCCTCCATATGGTGATATTTTGACCCCAAAAACTATTGTTTTGCATAATGGAAAAGAATTATTGGGTGCATACTCATGTTATCTCTAGAGAAAACCATATATGTTTACAACATATATATTGGATAGAAATCGCCAAAAATAAATGGATCTTCGATTTTATGCACCAATCACTTACTACAATGTATGTTTGCATAGTGGTTTATTCCAATCAACTTCTTTGTTTTATGAATGAATAAATTCTTAGTCATTATAATTTAGGGATTACATTTTTTCTCATAAAACTCTATTGGCCAAGATCGTCAACAATATAAAAGAAATCTAAATACATGATATGCCATAATACAAATATGACATCACTAACAACACTTTACCAACCATTTACAAATTTCTAATAATAATTTAGCTAGTTAATATTTTTCTCACAAAACTACATCTACATTGACCAGATTACTCTCCAATGTGAAAAAATTCTAAAGGATAAACATGCCCAAATATACAAAGACTACATCTACAATGCTTATAATTAATTAATCACTCTTTTAACAACATCTTAAACAATTTCAAAAGAATTCTTTAGTCATTTGTGGCTTGTAAAGTCACTACGTAAATGTTGTGGGCATTGGAACACTTACTAAAGAAAAAAGCAATGCATCCAAAATCTCTAAAATATCTGCCTATGGAAAACGAGTAGATATATAAGGTGAAAAACGAGTAGATATATAAGGTGGAAAACCAGTAGATATGAAAGTGAAGCACAACATCTTTTTCAACAGGGTGCAACTGATAAATAGAACCTGAATTTCGTTCTCCAATGATAACAACCACGCAATATTTTCAAGCTGATCAAGTTAATGACAAAATACTTTATTGAAATATACAGTGATATTTTTTGCAAGCATTTTTATTTTGGAAAGACAAAAATGTAAATTTTTTATTCAAAATTTCGAAAGAGAGAAGGAAAGACGGGAGATTGACTTCTATTTCAAAGGCGATCTCAGACGTAGAAAAAACCAATAAAACCTTGTCCTGCAAGGCTCACAAAGATGCCTCCAAATAACATTTTCATCCAACTGATTGAAACAGGCACAAAATCAGCACCCAGAAACTCCAACATTAAAATGTAACTGGAAAACAACTGAACGCTTCCTTGTTAGATATATACAAATAGGTATATCAAGAAATCAAGTTCTGTTGACATCAACACATCCAGTTGAATCATCTCTGCTAGTGCCACTCTCAGGGAAGCTGAAGCAGCTTATAACATTGCCATCAAGCAATGAGTTACCATCCTGATGACTGGGCACTTAGAAATACCCATCAGTTGTGTTGACGCATCCATGGAATTAGCTCCATTGCCCGGAATAGTCGACTGAGTACAGTTGATGTTCTGAGGGTCTTCTGAGGGGGCTGAACTTGAGAGGCATCCTGATGAGAAGGTGGCATAAGAATTTGGACGTTGTCATCGTGTGGAAGGTGGCTACTATCATGTGGGGGCTTCTTTTCCACCTTCTTCCTCTTTGGAGGTGGCAAGTCATGAGGAAAATTAAGTTTTGCTTTCCCTCCTCTCATCTTCCTAGCTGCTGCATCGAAGGCTCTGGCAGCTTCCTCTGGCGTATCATATGTACCAAGCCATATGTACTTCCCTTTTTCACGATCTCTAATTTCTGCAGCCCATCTGCCTGGTCGGTTCTCTCTGATGCCTCTATATTTGGTCTTTCTTTCCCTACCTCTCGTGCTCTTGACTGCTTCTTTGTGCTGGGAGGGATATGAGGCAAGACACCCTTTGAAAAAACAAACGATATGAATCAAAAAGTTACACATCACATTGCTCATGCACATTATAAACGATATGAATCAGAAAGATACTCTGAAAGTGGAATGGAAAGACGAGTTCATAAACAGTACTTAGAATGACAATGAGCAAACTTGAGTGAGCACTCAACTAAAACTCTAAGTTTGCTGGAGAGGTTTAGACCTCTAAAACCTTGCAATCTAACAATGCTCGGGGATATATTCTAATTTCTCCAGAGTAGAGGTGCTTGTGATCATTGAATGGGTGCGAGAGTTTACTCGTACATGGAACTACTATGAAGAGGGCATAAGATGAAAAGCCAGAAATGCAATATCATATCGTACATCACGGTGCCATACTGCATGTACAGAGTGATGGTAATTCGGGGAAAAAGGATCCACATGTTCGGAAGAGGCATGGGTGCCTCTCATACACAGTATTACAAGGGCGCAAATTTTCAAACCCTAAACAACTACATTAAGCCCACTTATGAACTAATGGGCGCATTCTTAACTTGTAGCTCGGATACTCTATGGCTGATCGGTGATATTAAATACCTCGACTAGCTCCATTGAATAGGAAGCCAATCTCGCCGGACAAGGTTCTAGCCACTGATTAATACATGAAACGGACGGCAGTAATGGATTAAGGAGTTTATCGGGATAACCCCCGCCCTATCGCAATTCATAAATCTTTTCTCGCAAGAAATCGTGGTGAAGCCGGAGAAGCCAAAAATAATATTGACATTGTTATCCATAATATTATATAATAAGTTGATTGTATCGTACTCATCTCTGAAAAACCAACACCACGGAATTACCCTACTATGGAATAATCTTATACCAGTAAGACACCAAGTCATGAGAAAAAAACGATCACATATGGGGTGCTCGCTCTCTTCCCACGAGAAATAAACAATCAGAGTTTAGATGCTCACTACAAAAAAAAATATTTTATTCTTTTTTGCACATCATGTCATTCTCTTCTGGGGTAGTGACCGTAACAGATGCCCACAGTGATGGTTGTGGGCTGCATTAGCAAGGAATGTCAAAAAGTAATAATAAAATATTGAATGCAAAGGAAACGAACTTCTTCTACATTGAGCTTATCTATTTTTTGAATTACAGTTTCATTTTCAATTACTGAATAAAACTAAAAATATTGAATAAAAATCTCAATAAAACTAAAAACTGAGCTTATTGACATACTTCATTTTCAATAATTTCTCATTAAGATTTTTATTACTAATGGAACAAAACGTGGGATATTGCCTTTGAAGTCTTATTTTTATTAATGGAACATTGTCTTTGAAAGCGTGGGTTATTGGCTTTGAAGTCTTATTCACAAATTCGATATTAAAAGTGCACTGCATACTTATATGACAACGACCCAAATAGACCATATCCATCACTTTGGAATCCACCCTAATCATTCTGTCAGGGTGATATGCATTTATGCATAGATGGATCGCCATGCTTGTTGGTAGTTCGCCAAATATTGATGTAACTTCTAGCTTCACCGAGAAGCCAAACCGATAGACGTTTCTAGACCTCTCTAATGATGGAGAGAGTTCACAGTGTATATAAATCTATATTTCAGTGAATGGAAGTGATAGAGAGTAGTTCTGGGTATTTTTGGCCTGTTCCTACTCTATCAAGAAGCATCCCATTCTCATTAATATTGAATCGCGTGAGATGCGTTTTCATTAACGTACTCACCTTATTGTCTTTGTTAACATGGAACCATAGGTATTTGTTAACATGGAATCATAGGTACAGTTACTGTGAAAATTTGAATACGTTGTTGTAGGCTTTTGTGAATGGACTTGCTGTACCACACAAATCTTATCGGCCGCTCCTTGACCTATTTGAGCGTTATGAGATCATTTCTAGAGTAAGGTTAAATAATTAGTCATGCTTTATCCGTTCAAAGAAACTACGCCAATAGACAGAACATCAGTGGCCACAAGTGCAAGCGTTAACTATTAGTTGCGGGATTTTAATTCTGTGCCTTACAGGTATTTAACTTTCCATGCAAATTTCAGGTCTTATTAGCTAGCGGGGCGTCATAAAATATGAGAGGAAGTTGATTCATTTTAGTCGTTGACACATGTGATGTTCACTAGCGTGCCTCTAAATAATATGGTGAGATGGAACTTACATATTATATGGGCAGTGCAGGCGTTATGCTTCTTACAATCCAGGTATGCACTACTACTGCGCAATGATATGGAGTGATTCAAAGTAGAATCTGTAGAAATTTTTAATCCCTCTCAACCCTAGTTAGTAGATATGTTAAGACATTTAAAAAACTACTCTCAACCCTAGTTAATAGATATGTTAAGACATTTAAAAAACTGCTGTGAACAAATGCACATTAATACAAAATATTATGGCTTACCTTCAGCCAAAAGGCATTCCTGCCCGTCAGGCAATAAACCCTTGTCAATGTGTTCTGAACTATTCAGATTGGCCACACTGTTTCTTCCGCGCAGACTCGAACGAGACTCGACCTCGGCATTACCGGTTTCGCAGACCCTCTCCCTCGACAACCCAGCCATACGGACCGGCCTGGCCTTACAATGACAACGGAAATGAAAAATAGACAATGCTAGCTACTGAAATGATCTGATCAGAAAATCAATACAATCTGATTTCCACATCGAGAGGGTTAGAATTTTTATAGGTAGAATGCATTGAGATCAAGTTCCCTCAACTTTTGCCACCTTTTTGCTGCCGAACCGAGAACGAATGGAAATTGGACAGGTAGGCAAATCGGCGTTGATCCAATCTTGACCTGAAGTGTTTGAGGATGTGAAACCATAAAGGAATTTATGACAGAATGTCGTGCCTGCCACGAAAGTTTTGGAATTCATGCACCTTATTCGATTTCAAAATCTCTACATGGCCCCTAACTAACTAAACCCTAGGAAAACCCTTTTGCACTAATTTGCACTCGTGTCTATCCGCATAGTGGGCTGCTGACCAGTGATATCAAACAACTGTACATACAGAGCGTTCGTGTTGTTGGGACTCACAAAGGGGCCGATTTCCACAATGTTGACTCTTAACGCCCTTGATCACACAAGGATGGCAAATGAAATATAAAAATTTTAATAAATGAAAAAAAGGAGGGGTAGTGAAATATAACTAATTTTAATAAATGACACAAGTAGGGTAGTCAAATATAACTAATTCTAATAAATGAGGAACTGGTCAAAGTGATTAAAGTTACAGCATATGAAGGGATTTACTTTTCATAATATTAAAACATAACTAATTTTAATAAATGAGGAACTGGTCAAAGTGATTAAAGTGATTTACTTTTCATAATATTAAAATATTAGCATTTTACAATGTTGACCATAAAAGTCTTTCACTTTACATTAACCAGCGTAGACCCATCTTAAAATCGTATCTATCAAGCACCGAGAGGGATCCAATTTCTTGAGGTGTATTTCTTTTTTTAAATTTCAACTCAAGAAATTTGATATCTCTTGATTGATAGACCCGGGTTTAAGTTTTTATTTTATAAACGAATATCAATATTTTAATTACTTTTCATAATATTTTATTTTATGAGCCAATGTGGACTTTTTTTAAATACTTTCATTAACTTTTTATTTTATGAGCCTACATCAATTTATTAATGTCCGACATAATATAATTTATTACGTTTTACTCTTGTAACGTTAGAACATCTCCCTCATACTCGTGTGTTATATGCACACACGTTACAACATCTCCCCCATACTGGGCTATAGAGCACCTCGTTTCACTCGGTACAATTAAATTTTATTTTATAAAATTCTTTTTCATGTTTTCAAAAAACAAATTATCAATATTTTTAATTTCAAAATTTTTAAATTTTATTCATTTCATATACTTAATGGTAAAGAGGTTATAGATGGGACATAAATCCAAAATATTGTGGTTTTATTTTTAAAATACGAAAAAAAATTAAAAAACATTTAATATGGTTTTTTTTTAAGTGCTATGTGGCAATTTTTATTCCTTATTATTGATTTTTGTAACTAAAAATCCAAAAAAAAAATTCTACGTTAAACCTAAAACTTAGTATATGTAGATTTTGTGTGTTTGATTTGATATGTTTATCTAATAAAACTGATTAAGTTAGACCGTGGATGAACCCTAACTATGTGAGTGATTGATTTATCCATCTTGTCCACGTGGTGATAGATTTTGCTCTTTCATTTAGTCTGTGTTATTTTCTTTAATGCACACTCACTAGTGATCTTATTTTATTTTGTTGAAGTATTGCTTCTTGTT
This sequence comes from Larix kaempferi, assembly GCA_027924585.1. Lineage (NCBI taxonomy): Eukaryota > Viridiplantae > Streptophyta > Pinopsida > Pinales > Pinaceae > Larix > Larix kaempferi. The sequence goes on along the minus strand of BSBM01000721.1, from coordinate 2,174,591 downwards.
TATTTTAGTTTATTACAGTCTATAGGCTTGGGATTATCGTTATGTTAACCTAGTTAGACTCTGGTTAGTGGTAGAAGTTTTTATTTTATTAATTGACTTACGCGATTGAAGATCTTGTGTTTGTCTTGTTTTAGTGTGTTTAGATGTTAAAGTGTTGAGATCAAAGCCAACATTAGGAGGCATTTGACGAACTCACAATGGCCTTTCAAGAAAGATATTATATTACTAATGGAATCTCATAGGAATTCTAAAGAGGAAGCTTAGAAATGGTGTACTAAATAGGCCAAAATAAGCCTTTCGAATGATGGCACCCAAGAACATTCAAAGCACAGTAAAGACTAAACGAAACCAAATTTAGGCAGTAGAGAAAGATACAAAGTATCTGAAAATATAGAGAAGGCCAATGGGAACTCATCACCTAAAACAACTAGGGTGCCACAAGAAAAAACACTAATAATGGCTAGTATGATTGTAGAAAATCAAAATCTAAATGGGTACAATCAAAGAGAGAAAAACTAACTCACAAAAGGAGTCCATGGGATGAATACACTAGAACCACATAGATTACAAGAAAACACCTTAGTAAGAATGAGATCGATATAGAGACTATTATTATGAAAAGATGAACCAAAGCAAAATAACATTCAATATGATAATTCAATTTCACAATAATAGAATACACAGGATCATTGAAAGAACAACAAGCACAACATAAACACAAGAGACAGAATTTATCCTGGGAAACCTTCATGGGGTAGAAACCCTAGTAGAGCTTCCTCAATATAGATGATCAACAAGTACAAAGATGTAATCCCCAAACAAGAGCTCCTTCTCCTCCATTCCATATCTCTCTCTCTCTGCTATGCGAGTTTCACAAGTGAGTGAATGAATAAGTGTGTGTGTTAAATGAGGATCGCGCATCCTCTATTTATACTTTATCTCTCACTAAACGAAATACCTAACTAGGTTGGCCCCAACACATATAACCCAGTGCTCACTCGGCAACCCCACTAGGGGACTTAAACACCCCATTACAGTTGACTCTGGGCCGACCCCACTAGGGAAGTCTAATAACCAAAGTTACCACATTCCGATGGAGGAATAAACATCTCCGGATATAATAATAATGTCCCGACAGAGAAATGAAACATCTGCGGATAAGAAGGTACAAATAGAATATTAAGTTAGAAGTTACAATATTTTAACATTCCCCTTTAACGAGAAGGATATTCTAATAACATCTGCAGGAGAAAGTAGTCATCAGCAACATGATACATGATACATCTATAAATCATTGGAAGCTTTCTTCAATCATCATCAACAACTCATACAGTTACTGGAACATCTTCAAGATATTCAATACTGGAACATCAACATATTCAGTTCTTAGTCTTCATCTTCTGCAACATTCGAACAACTACAACAACATCATTGTCTGGATCTCCCGATCAACAACATCCTCTGGATCTCTCAATCAACAAACTCATCGTCTGGATCTCCCGATAACCAGTATCATCTAGATCTCTTGATCAACAACCACATCGTCTGGATCTCCCAATCAAGGGCCTCATTGTCTCAACCTCCCGATCAACAACATAATATGGATCTCTCGATCAATAGCCTCATCGTCTGTATCTCTTGATCAACAACATCATCTAGATCTCTCGATCAACGGCCTCATCATCTAGATCTCCCAATTAACAGTATCATATGGATCTCTCGATCAACAACCTCATCATGTGGATCTCCCAATCAACATCATCATCTAGATCTCCCAATCAACATCATCATCTCGATCTCTCGATAAACAGCCTCATAGTAGCATACCCTGCAACACACATGATCTACTTACGGGATGATCAATCCCTATCCATTTAAGACACCATATCATGTCTAGGGACGATGCAGTCCACTCGTCAATTTAGACAAAGTTTAGGGACCACTTCTAGGAGACATCTGTCTACGGATCAATTCAGGGACCGAAGTCTGGGGATGATACAATTCCTCTCATCTACTAAGGACGATTTCTCGGAGATATCTGTCTACAGATCAATTCAGGGACCGAAGTTCAAGGATGATACAATCCCTCACGTCTACTAGGGACCACTTCTCAGAGACATCTGTCTACGGATCAATTTAGGGACCAAAGTATGGGGATGATACAATCCCTCTCGTCCACTAGGGACAACGTCTCGGAGACATCTGTCTACGGATCAATCCAGGGATCGAAGTCTGGGAATGATAAAATCACTCTCATCCACTAGGGACCCCTTCTCAGAGACATATGTCAACGGATGAATTCAGAGACTGAATTCCAGGGATGATACAATCCCTCTCGTCCACTAGGGACCACTTCTTGGACACATCTGTCTACGGATCAATTCATGGACCGAATTCCGAGGATGAAACAATCCACTCATCGAGTTAGACAAAGTCTAAGGACCACACATTGACCTCATTGTCGGAACAGGTAGCCTCATCATCGACCTCATCGTCGGAACATGTAACCTCATCATCGATACAAGTATCCTCATCATTGATACAAGTATCCATATCATCAATACATGTATCCTTACCATCGATACAAGTATCCTCATCATCGATACAAGTATCCATATCATCAATACATGTATCCTTACCATCGATACAAGTATCCTCATCATCGAATCAAGTAACCTCATCATGAGTGCAAGTATCCTCATCATCAATACAAGTATCCTCATTATCGACCTTACCATCGACATAGGAAATCTCATCATCGATACAGGTATCCACATCGATACCGGTATCCAATATATCATACCAGTATCACCATTGCAACATGATAGAACTCAATACATCTCTATTCAAAATATCTAGTAAAACTTAATCCCCTTACTCAAACCTAGTACCGTCTTTTCCATAACTAAGAAGCAATATATCTTAATTGCCCTAATTTTTGTGTAGTATAATGCAAGGCATTCGATATATTAATAAGGTTTACTGGTCCGTCCCTATTCTCTATATATCCTAAATTTTTTCACAAAATAACATATAATCATGGAGAAATCAACATGAAGCAATATATCTCACTTTCCCAAATAGCTATGTGCAATATAATGCAATGAAATGTATCTATTAATAAATTGAGTGGAACCTAATCCCCTTGGTGCAACCTTGTGCCATCCTTTCCATTATTATCACGCAATATATTTCACTTGCCCCAATTTTTATATGGGACATAATGAAATGCATTGAATCTACTAAGAATATTTATAGGAATGGAAGTTATCTGCAATACAATGCAACAAAATGGATCTAGTACTAATATTCAATAGAATTTGCAAGGCCAAGGACATAAATTGAAACTCAAACGAATTTTTAATATCCCCGAGATCGAACAAGAAAGCTCCACGAAAAATTGGATGGCTACTAACCTTGAGATCAAATGAAAAAGTACTACAAATACTACACCAAACACCATCGAAAATTGATTTTAGTGGTGGATATGGAAATGGAATAAGAAAACAATTCAAAGAATATGACAAACATGTAGTGGTGGAAATGAGAAAGCATATACATTCCTAAAACTTATGAAAAATGCAAATTCTATACCCATACACAAGTAAATAAAACCAATACTTTCACACTAGGAAGTTAGAATGAACAAAATAATTGTTTTAACTCATAGATTCATATTATATAGAAATATAATATTAAGGACATAAGTGATCAAACTAGTAATAAAAACTTGTGATGTGCCTTCTTGTAATTAATGAATCATTTTTTTCTTTCCACTTGATAGAGTTCAAGGTCAAACATAACTCTATGCTATGTTTAGTAGGTATATACAAAACTAGGTGCCTGCAATCTTATTCTCCGTTTGGGAGGTTAACAGTAATCGCTTATAAATGTTTAGTCATTATAAATGATTAAGGGACATGTGCTAAATCAATTGGTGAGTCCCTCATTGCACAACCATTATTGGATGTTAGGTTGACAAAGGACATGTCACTGACCTCAAAAAACAAATCCCCAATTACAAGTGCAACTCCTATGATTATAAATTGTTTTCATTTCATTAATTCTATATTTTATGCAACTTGCATTTTGTAATTTTTCATAGTTTAATTATTATTGATATATTGGGGGTTTTCCACAAATATTTGCTTTACATTTGAAGAAAAATGAACATGTAAACATTTAAACACTATCCAGCTGTTTGCGTCAAACACCTTATTGATGAACCAAGATTTAGATGGCGATTTCAAATCAATTTTATCCACCATAGAAGAGGAAAGCTTTCAAATCGTGAACTTCAAGAAGAAATAAGAAACAAATTTTAAATCACTGATACATACAAAATATTTATCTATGGTTTTCGTACATATAGGAAAATGTGATTGGGTTTTGTCATGATTTATGACAATTTGGAGGATGCAATAAAGTATGAGCCTAAATATAGGTTGATAAAAAATGCAATTCATGATCTTCGTAATAATACCATAAGAAGTAGTGAAAACAGAGCAGAGAAAATTTATGCCAACAAAAAAGAAAGCAGTTTAGACGCCACTTTCTTTCTTATGCCAATGAAAAAGAAGAGTTTAATACTACAATTTCTTCCTCCTCGTAACTTTGTATTGATTTCACAGTTTTTTATCATCCAATTATATACATGTGTTAAACATATTTTATGAGTTGTAATCCATTTTTGAATTGTACTTCATTTATAAATTACTAATAGCGTTTTTTATGTTGATTTAAATTGTTTATTGTACAAAAGTGTTTTAATTTTCTTCAAAATTATGTATTTTAATGGTTTTTTAGTTAATTGGAAATGGATCCCAAACTTTGGAATTTATTGCGAATTTAGATTCTAGAAACTATCCTTCTATGGGTGTCTTTTTCAACATTGATTCGGTTTCGATCAATTTCTAAACATTGTGATGGACTGTTGTGGATACCAACTTTTAATAATGCTCGACAAAAAAATCACATAACAAAACTTGGTTTTTAGTTGGACTCGGTTTTTAGTTGAACTATGGGGACAATATCAAAATCATATCCTATATAAATTTATCAATCATATAGGACATACATCTATCTTGCATGTCCCTTGTGAAGAATATATATAAACAATTGAATGTACACTTGTTTCAATCATTTTGCTATGAAAATACTGTCCATTATGAGGGCAGAAGGTCTATTACATTGTGAATCCATTCATAAAACATTTTTCATGTATAGGCATCATTGAAATAGGAGTTCGTGGTTTCTTTTAACTCATAGGAAACACCGGTCGATAGAAGCATGGATGGATACTTGTACGTCATCAACATATTGAAGATGGTTCAATTTTGTTATCTATAATATCAAAAGGTTTTGGAGAGAAACCATTGGTGCTAATGGTGAACCTACACCTCCAGAGGATGCAACATTTTACAAAGGTAAAATATATTGGTTACATATAAAAACAATTTCTGAGGAAGATGTCATATCTCGGTACAAAATGTACTCATTGGATATTACATTGAATAAATGTGTTTTCCATTCAATTCCCTCGACATTTTACAAAGGTAAAATATATTGGTTACATATAAAAACAATTTCTAAGGAAGATGCCATATCTCGGTACAAAATGTACTCATTGGATATTGCATTGAATAAATGGGTTTTCCATTCAATTCACATAGGATGTATCAAACGATCTGTGTGTCTTACCATACATTTCAACCAATTGATATGTGTTGTAAATGATGGTTCTACAAGTGTATGATGCATTGCTGAAATACAAGATTTCAAGTGTGGTTAATGCCTAGTTTAACACGCATAGGGATATTTTGAGGATGGAAGAAGTTTAAAATGGAGTCTATATAAACACACATTGCTCCAAATATATTCCATTTCGGGATGTGGGAAGTTCCATAATGTTGTGAAAGAATGCTTAGATTCCATTCATATATTATGATGTGGACACTTGCAACATTACTCATCTAGTAGTTGATGAAAAATCGATGTCTGCAAATCATCACTCCCTATGCCAATAGACAATGAATGCACCAATATTATAATGTATAGAAAATTTTCCCACTCACTCCAAGAATCAATTCATTCCATAATCTTATCCCATTACTTACAAACTGGCTTGAGTCCATGGAATGTTTTGGTATGTAATTCAATAGGCATTAGGCATTGTAAGAAGAACTATGTTTTGGTTTTTGCATCATATACAAATCTTGATAAGTTTTGGTATTGAATAAAAATATATGATTCTTCGTATGATTTCATCATATATTAGCTACACCAAAAATGTATATATCCTTTAATTTTACATATTCTATATTGTACAAATGTTAAATCTATTGATTAATCATAATCTAACAAATACATAAAATGTTTTGTTTTAGTTTATGAAACAAATCTTTGATTATGTTGACAATTATACTAATGTATTCTGTTGTGTTATATTATAGAAATGGATATGGTGCCTGCCATTTGGAGCTCCCTACCAACAGATATACTTGAAATGATATTTCTATGGTTGCCATTATCCACTATTATCCGTTTTAGAATAGTTTGCAAGAAGTGAAGTTGAAGATTATCTTATATCTTATCGTGGAAACAATTTGTAATAAAAGAATTTGGAGTTTTAGTTAACTTTGATTCTGAATGTGAGTGACAATTCCATCCTTGTTACATTAATCAACTAGGAAAGTTATCAACCATATCTATGCCATTTTTTAGTAATAGATATAAAATTGAATTTATATGTGTTTCAATTGTTTTGGTTTCCTTACCAACTAACTTATATAGAAAAAAAACCACTATATTTATCAATCATTTCACAAAGACTTTTACATTTGTAGGGTCCCTCAATCTTGGTAATTCGGGTTTTTTCGCATTCTTAAGAAATGTGCAGCAACAAAAATATGATTGGGTAGTTCTCAAACATGTTTATACGACATTGCAACCAAAATGTTTCATTTATTGCACTTCACATATCCTCCATATGGTGATATTTTGACCCCAAAAACTGTTGTTTTGCATAATGGAAAAAAATTATTGGGTGCATACTCATGTTATCTCTAGAGAAAACCATATATGTTTACAACATATATATTGGATAGAAATCGCCAAAAAATAAATGGATCTTCGATTTTATGGAGCAATCACTTACTACAATGTATGTTTGCATAGTGGTTTATTCCAATCAACTTTTTTGTTTTATGAATGAATAAATTCTTAGTCATTATAATTTAGGGATTACATTTTTTCTCATAAAACTCTATTGGCCAAGATAGTCAACAATATAAAAGAAATCTAAATACATGATATGCCATAATACAAATATGACATCACTAACAACACTTTACCAACTATTTACAAATTTCTAATAATAATTTAGCTAGTTAATATTTTTCTCACAAAACTACATCTACATTGACCAGATTACTCTCCAATGTGAAAAAATTCTGAAGGATAAACATGCCCAAATATACAAAGACTACATCTACAATGCTTATAATTAATTAATCACTCCTTTAACAACATCTTAAACAATTTCAAAAGAATTCTTTAGCCATTTGTGGCTTGTAAAGTCACTACGTAAATGTTGTGCGCATTGGAACACTTACTAAAGAAAAAAGCAATGCATCCAAAATCTGTAAAATATCTGCCTATGGAAAACGAGTAGATATATAAGCTGAAAAACGAGTAGATATATAAGGTGGAAAACCAGTAGATATGAAAGTGAAGCACAACATCTTTTTCAACAGGGTGCAACTGATAAATAGAACCTGAATTTCGTTCTCCAATGATAACAACCACGCAATATTTTCAAGCTGATCAAGTTAATGACAAAATACTTTATTGAAATATACAGTGATATTTTTTGCAAGCATTTTTATTTTGGAAAGACAAAAATGTAAATTTTTTATTCAAAATTTCGAAAGAGAGAAGGAAAGACGGGAGATTGACTTCTATTTCAAAGGCGATCTCAGACGTAGAAAAAACCAATAAAACCTTGTCCTGCAAGGCTCACAAAGATGCCTCCAAATAACATTTTCATCCAACTGACTGAAACAGGCACAAAATCAGCACCCAGAAACTCCAATATTAAAATGTAACTGGAAAACAACTGAACGCTTCCTTGTTAGATATATACAAATAGGTATATCAAGAAATCAAGTTATGTTGACATCAACACATCCAGTTGAATCATCTCTGCTAGTGCCACTCTCAGGGAAGCTGAAGCAGCTTATAACATTGCCATCAAGCAATGAGTTACCATCCTGATGACTGGGCACTTAGAAATACACATCAGTTGTGTTGACGCATCCATGGAATTAGCTCCATTGCCCGGAATAGTCGACTGAGTACAGTTGATGTTCTGAGGGTCTTCTGAGGGGGCTGAACTTGAGAGGCATCCTGATGAGAAGGTGGCATAAGAATTTGGACGTTGTCATCGTGTGGAAGGTGGCTACTATCATGTGGGGGCTTCTTTTCCACCTTCTTCCTCTTTGGAGGTGGCAAGTCATGAGGAAAATTAAGTTTTGCTTTCCCTCCTCTCATCTTCCTAGCTGCTACATCGAAGGCTCTGGCAGCTTCCTCTGGCGTATCATATGTACCAAGCCATATGTACTTCCCTTTTTCACGATCTCTAATTTCTGCAGCCCATCTGCCTGGTCGGTTCTCTCTGATGCCTCTATATTTGGTCTTTCTTTCCCTACCTCTCGTGCTCTTGACTGCTTCTTTGCGCTGGGAGGGATATGACCCAAGACACCCTTTGAAAAAACAAACGATATGAATCAAAAAGTTACACATCACATTGCTCATGCACATTATAAACGATATGAATCAGAAAGATACTCTGAAAGTGGAATGGAAAGACGAGTTCATAAACAGTACTTAGAATGACAATGAGCAAACTTGAGTGAGCACTCAACTAAAACTCTAAGTTTGCTGGAGAGGTTTAGACCTCTAAAACCTTGCAATCTAACAATGCTCGGGGATATATTCTAATTTCTCCAGAGTAGAGGTGCTTGTGATCATTGAATGGGTGCGAGAGTTTACTCGTACATGGAACTACTATGAAGAGGGCATAAGATGAAAAGCCAGAAATGCAATATCATATCGTACATCAGGGTGCCATACTGCATGTACAGAGTGATGGTAATTCGGGGAAAAAGGATCCACACGTTCGGAAGAGGCATGGGTGCCTCTCATACACAGTATTACAAGGGCGCAAATTTTCAAACCCTAAACAACTACATTAAGCCCACTTATGAACTAATGGGCGCATTCTTAACTTGTAGCTCGGATACTCTATGGCTGATCGGTGATATTAAATACCTCGACTAGCTCCATTGAATAGGAAGCCAATCTCGCCGGACAAGGTTCTAGCCACTGATTAATACATGAACCGGACGGCAGTAATGGATTAAGGAGTTTATCGGGATAACCCCCGCCCTATCGCAATTCATAAATCTTTTCTCGCAAGAAATCGTGGTGAAGCCGGAGAAGACAAAAATAATATTGACATTGTTATCCATAAGATTATATAATAAGTTGATTGTATCGTACTCATCTCTGAAAAACCAACACCACGGAATTACCCTACTATGGAATAATCTTATACCAGTAAGACACCAAGTCATGAGAAAAAAACGATCACATATGGGGTGCTCGCTCTCTTCCCATGAGAAATAAACAATCAGAGTTTAGATGCTCACTACAAAAAAAAAAATATTTTATTCTTTTTTGCACATCATGTCATTCTCTTCTGGGGTAGTGACCGTAACAGATGCCCACAGTGATGGTTGTGGGCCGCATTAGCAAGGAATGTCAAAAAGTAATAATAAAATATTGAATGCAAAGGAAACGAACTTCTTCTACATTGAGCTTATCTATTTTTTGAATTACAGTTTCATTTTCAATTACTGAATAAAACTAAAAATATTGAATAAAAATCTCAATAAAACTAAAAACTGAGCTTATTGACGTACTTCATTTTCAATAATTTCTCATTAAGATTTTTATTACTAATGGAACAAAACGTGGGATATTGCCTTTGAAGTCTTATTTTTATTAATGGAACATTGTCTTTGAAAGCGTGGGTTATTGGCTTTGAAGTCTTATTCACAAATTCGATATTAAAAGTGCACTGCATACTTATATGACAACGACCCAAATAGACCATATCCATCACTTTGGAATCCACCCTAATCATTCTGTCAGGGTGATATGCATTTATGCATAGATGGATCGCCATGCTTGTTGGTAGTTCGCCAAATATTGATGTAACTTCTAGCTTCACCGAGAAGCCAAACCGATAGACGTTTCTAGACCTCTCTAATGATGGAGAGAGTTCACAGTGTATATAAATCTATATTTCAGTGAATGGAAGTGATAGAGAGTAGTTCTGGGTATTTTTGGCCTGTTCCTACTCTATCAAGAAGCATCCCATTCTCATTAATATTGAATCGCGTGAGATGCGTTTTCATTAACGTACTCACCTTATTGTCTTTGTTAACATGGAACCATAGGTATTTGTTAACATGGAATCATAGGTACAGTTACTGTGAAAATTTGAATACGTTTTTGTAGGCTTTTGTGAATGGACTTGCTGTACCACACAAATCTTATCGGCCGCTCCTTGACCTATTTGAGCGTTATGAGATCATTTCTAGAGTAAGGTTAAATAATTAGTCATGCTTTATCCGTTCAAAGAAACTACGCCAATAGACAGAACATCAGTGGCCACAAGTGCAAGCGTTAACTATTAGTTGCGGGATTTTAATTCTGTGCCTTACAGGTATTTAACTTTCCATGCAAATTTCAGGTCTTATTAGCTAGCGGGGCGTCATAAAATATGAGAGGAAGTTGATTCATTTTAGTCGTTGACAAATGTGATGTTCACTCGCGTGCCTCTAAATAATATGGTGAGATGGAACTTACATATTATATGGGCAGTGCAGGCGTTATGCTTCTTACAATCCAGGTATGCACTACTACTGCGCAATGATATGGAGTGATTCAAAGTAGAATCTGTAGAAATTTTTAATCCCTCTCAACCCTAGTTAGTAGATATGTTAAGACATTTAAAAAACTACTCTCAACCCTAGTTAATAGATATGTTAAGACATTTAAAAAACTGCTGTGAACGAATGCACATTAAAACAAAATATTATGGCTTACCTTCAGCCAAAAGGCATTCCTGCCCGTCAGGCAATAAACCCTTGTCAATGTGTTCTGAACTATTCAGATTGGCCACACTGTTTCTTCCGCGCAGACTCGAACGAGACTCGACCTCGGCATTACCGGTTTCGCAGACCCTCTCCCTCGACAACCCAGCCATACGGACCGGCCTGGCCTTACAATGACAACGGAAATGAAAAATAGACAATGCTAGCTACTGAAATGATCTGATCAGAAAATCAATACAATCTGATTTCCACATCGAGAGGGTTAGAATTTTTATAGGGTAGAATGCATTGAGATCAAGTTCCCTCAACTTTTGCCACCTTTTTGCTGCCGAACCGAGAACGAATGGAAATTGGACAGGTAGGCAAATCGGCGTTGATCCAATCTTGACCTGAAGCGTTTGAGGATGTGAAACCATAAAGGAATTTATGACAGAATGTCGTGCCTGCCACGAAAGTTTTGGAATTCATGCACCTTATTCGATTTCAAAATCTCTACATGGCCCCTAACTAACTAAACCCTAGGAAAACCCTTTTGCACTAATTTGCACTCGTGTCTATCCGCATAGTGGGCTGCTGACCAGTAATATCAAACAACTGTACATACAGAGCGTTCGTGTTGTTGGGACTCACAAAGGGGCCGATTTCCACAATGTTGAGTCTTAACGCCCTTGATCACACAAGGATGGCAAATGAAATATAAAAATTTTAATAAATGAAAAAAAGGAGGGGTAGTGAAATATAACTAATTTTAATAAATGACACAAGTAGGTTAGTCAAACATAACTAATTCTAATAAATGAGGAACTGGTCAAAGTGATTAAAGTTACAGCATATGGAGGGATTTACTTTTCATAATATTAAAACATAACTAATTTTAATAAATGAGGAACTCGTCAAAGTGATTAAAGTTACAGCATATGAAGGGATTTACTTTTCATAATATTAAAATATTAGCATTTTACAATGTTGACCATAAAAGTCTTTCACTTTACATTAACCAGCGTAGACCCATCTTAAAATCGTATCTATCAAGCACCGAGAGGGATCCAATTTCTTGAGGTGTATTTCTTTTTTTAAATTTCAACTCAAGAAATTTGATATCTCTTGATTGATAGACCCGGGTTTAAGTTTTTATTTTATAAACGAATATCAATATTTTAATTACTTTTCATAATATTTTATTTTATGAGCCAATGTGGACTTTTTTTAAATACTTTCATTAACTTTTTATTTTATGACCCTACATCAATTTATTAATGTCCGACATAATATAATTTATTACGTTTTACTCTTGTAACGTTAGAACATCTCCCTCATACTCGTGCGTTATATGCACACACGTTACAACATCTCCCCCATACTGGGCTATAGAGCACCTCGTTTCACTCTGTACAATTAAATTTTATTTTATAAAATTCTTTTTGATGTTTTCAAAAAACAAATTATCAATATTTTTAATTTCAAAATTTTTAAATTTTATTCATTTCATATACTTAATGGTAAAGAGGTTATAGATGGGACATAAATCCACAATATTGTGGTTTTATTTTTAAAATACGAAAAAAAAATAAAAAACATTTAATATGGTTTTTTTTTAAGTGCTATGTGGCAATTTTTATTCCTTATTACTGATTTTTGTAACTAAAAATCCAAAAAAAAAATTCCATGTTAAACCTAAAACTTAGTACATGTAGATTTTGTGTGTTTGATTTGATATGTTTATCTAATAAAACTGATTAAGTTAGACCGTGGATGAACCCTAACTATGTGAGTGATTGATTTATCCATCTTGTCCACCTGGTGATAGATTTTGCTCTTTCATTTAGTCTGTGTTATTTTCTTTAATGCACACTCACTAGTGATCTTATTTTATTTTGTTGAAGTATTGCTTCTTGTTTATTTTAGTTTATTACAGTCTATAGGCTTGGGATTATCGTTATGTTAACCTAGTTAGACTCTGGTTAGTGGTAGAAGTTTTTATTTTATTAATTGACTTACGCGATTGAAGATCTTGTGTTTGTCTTGTTTTAGTGTGTTTAGATGTTAAAGTGTTGAGATCAAAGCCAACATTAGGAGGCATTTGACGAACTCACAATGGCCTTTCAAGAAAGATATTATATTACTAATGGAATCTCATAGGAATTCTAAAGAGGAAGCTTAGAAATGGTGTACTAAATAGGCCAAAATAAGCCTTTCGAATGATGGCACCCAAGAACATTCAAAGCACAGTAAAGACTAAACGAAACCAAATTTAGGCAGTAGAGAAAGATACAAAGTATCTGAAAATCTAGAGAAGGCCAATGGGAACTCATCACCTAAAATGACTAGGGTGCCACAAGAAAAAACACTAATAATGGCTAGTATGATTGTAGAAAATCAAAATCTAAATGGGTACAATCAAAGAGAGAAAAACTAACTCACAAAAGGAGTCCATGGGATGAATACACTAGAACCACATAGATTACAAGAAAACACCTTAGTAAGAATGAGATCGATATAGAGACTATTATTATGAAAAGATGAACCAAAGCAAAATAACATTCAATATGATAATTCAATTTCACAATAATAGAATACAAAGGATCATTGAAAGAACAACAAGCACAACATAAACACAAGAGACATAATTTATCCTGGGAAACCTACATGGGGTAGAAAACCTAGTAGAGCTTCCTCAATATAGATGATCAACAAGTACAAAGATGTAATCCCCAAACAAGAGCTCCTTCTCCTCCATTCCATATCTCTCTCTCTCTGCTATGCGAGTTTCACAAGTGAGTGAATGAATAAGTGAGTGTGTTAAATGAGGATCGCGCATCCTCTATTTATACTTTATCTCTCACTAAACGAAATACCTAACTAGGTTGGCCCCAACAGATATAACCCAGTGCTCACTCGGCAACCCCACTAGGGGACTTAAACACCCCATTACAGTTGACTCTGGGCCGACCCCACTAGGGAAGTCTAATAACCAAAGTTACCACATTCCGATGGAGGAATAAACATCTCCGGATATAATAATAATGTCCCGACAGAGAAATGAAACATCTCCGGATAAGAAGGTACAAATAGAATATTAAGTTAGAAGTTACAATATTTTAACATTCCCCTTTAACGAGAAGGATATTCTAATAACATTTGCAGGAGAAAGTAATCATCAGCAACATGATACATGATACATCTATAAATCATTGGAAGCTTTCTTCAATCATCATCAACAACTCATACAGTTACTAGAACATCTTCAAGATATTCAATACTGGAACATCAACATATTCAGTTCTTAGTCTTCATCTTCTGCAACATTCGAACAACTACAACAACATCATTGTCTGGATCTCCCGATCAACAACATCCTCTGGATCTCTCAATCAACAAACTCATCGTCTGGATCTCCCGATAACCAGTATCATCTAGATCTCTTGATCAACAACCACATCGTATGGATCTCCCAATCAAGGGCCTCATTGTCTCGACCTCCTGATCAACAACATAATATGGATCTCTCGATCAATAGCCTCATCGTCTGTATCTCTCGATCAACAACATCATCTAGATCTCTCGATCAACGGCCTCATCATCTAGATCTCCCAATTAATAGTATCATATGGATCTCTCGATCAACAACCTCATCATGTGGATCTCCCAATCAACATCATCATCTAGATCTCCCAATCAACATCATCATCTGGATCTCTCGATAAACAGCCTCATAGTAGCATACCCTACAACACACATGATCTATTTACGGGATGATCAATCCCTATCCATTTAAGACACCATATCATGTCTAGGGACGATGCAGTCCACTCGTCAATTTAGACAAAGTCTAGGGACCACTTCTAAGAGACATCTGTCTACGGATCAATTCAGGGACCGAAGTCTGGGGATGATACAATTCCTCTCATCTACTAAGGACGATTTCTCGGAGATATCTGTCTACGGATCAATTCAGGGACCGAAGTTCAGGGATGATACAATCCCTCACGTCTACTAGGGACCACTTCTCAGAGACATCTGTCTACGGATCAATTTAGGGACCAAAGTATGGGGATGATACAATCCCTCTCGTCCACTAGGGACAACGTCTCGGAGACATCTGTCTACGGATCAATCCAGGGATCGAAGTCTGGGAATGATAAAATCACTCTCATCCACTAGGGACCCCTTCTCAGAGACATATGTCAACGGATGAATTCAGAGACTGAATTCCAGGGATGATACAATCCCTCTCGTCCACTAGGGACCACTTCTTGGACACATTTGTCTACGGATCAATTCATGGACCGAATTCCGAGGATGAAACAATCCACTCATCGAGTTAGACAAAGTATAAGGACCACACATTGACCTCATCGTCGGAACAGGTAGCCTCATCATCGACCTCATCGTCGAAACATGTAACCTCATCATCGATACAAGTATCCTCATCATTGATACAAGTATCCATATCATCAATACATGTATCCTTACCATCGATACAAGTATCCTCATCATCGATACAAGTATCCATATCATCAATACATGTATCCTTACAATCGATACAAGTATCCTCATCATCGAATCAAGTAACCTCATCATGAGTGCAAGTATCCTCATCATCAATACAAGTATCCTCATTATCGACCTTACCATCAACATAGGAAATCTCATCATCGATACAGGTATCCACATCGATACCGGTATCCAATATATCATACCAGTATCACCATTGCAACATGATAGAACTCAATACATCTCTATTCAAAATATCTAGTAAAACTTAATCCCCTTACTCAAACCTAGTACCGTCTTTTCCATAACTAAGAAGCAATATATCTTAATTGCCCTAATTTTTGTGTAGTATAATGCAAGGCATTCGATATATTAATAAGGTTTACTGGTCCGTCCCTATTCTCTATATATCCTAAATTTTTTCACAAAATAACATATAATCATGGAGAAATCAACATGAAGCAATATATCTCACTTTCCCAAATAGCTATGTGCAATATAATGCAATGAAATGTATCTATTAATAAATTGAGTGGAACCTAATCCCCTTGGTGCAACCTTGTGCCATCCTTTCCATTATTATCACGCAATATATTTCACTTGCCCCAATTTTTATATGGGACATAATGAAATGCATTGAATCTACTAAGAATATTTATAGGAATGGAAGTTATCTGCAATACAATGCAACAAAATGGATCTAGTACTAATATTCAATAGAATTTGCAAGGCCAAGGACATAAATTGAAACTCAAACGAATTTTTAATATCCCCGAGATCGAACAAGAAAGCTCCACGAAAAATTGGATGGCTACTAACCTTGAGATCAAATGAAAAAGTACTACAAATACTACACCAAACACCATCGAAAATTGATTTTAGTGGTGGATATGGAAATGGAATAAGAAAACAATCCAAAGAATATGACAAACATGTAGTGGTGGAAATGAGAAAGCATATACATTCCTAAAACTTATGAAAAATGCAAATTCTATACCCATACACAAGTAAATAAAACCAATACTTTCACAATAGGAAGTTAGAATGAACAAAATAATTGTTTTAACTCATAGATTCATATTATATAGAAACATAATATTAAGGACATAAGTGATCAAACTAGTAATAAAAACTTGTGATGTGCCTTCTTGTAATTAATGAATCATTTTTTCTTTCCACTTGATAGAGTTCAAGGTCAAACATAACTCTATGCTATGTTTAGTACGTATATACAAAACTAGGTGCCTGCAATCTTATTCTCCGTTTGGGAGGTTAACAGTAATCGCTTATAAATGTTTAGTCATTATAAATGATTAAGGGACATGTGCTAAATCAATTGGTGAGTCCCTCATTGCACAACCATTATTGGATGTTAGGTTGACAAAGGACATGTCACTCACCTCAAAAAACAAATCCCCAATTACAAGTGCAACTCCTATGATTATAAATTGTTTTCATTTCATTAATTCTATATGTTATGCAACTTGCATTTTGTAATTTTTCATAGTTTAATTATTATTGATATATTGGGGGTTTTCCACAAATATTTGCTTTACATTTGAAGAAAAATGAACATGTAAACATTTAAACACTATCCAGCTGTTTGCGTCAAACACCTTATTGATGAACCAAGATTTAGATGGCGATTTCAAATCAATTTTCTCCACCATAGAAGAGGAAAGCTTTCAAATCGTGAACTTCAAGAAGAAATAAGAAACAAATTTTAAATCACTGATACATACAAAATATTTATCTATGGTTTTCGTACATATAGGAAAATGTGATTGGGTTTTGTCATGATTTATGACAATTTGGAGGATGCAATAAAGTATGAGCCTAAATATAGGTTGATAAAAAATGCAATTCATGATCTTCGTAATAATACCATAAGAAGTAGTGAAAAAAGAGCAGAGAAAATACCACGCATTATGCCAACAAAAAAATAAAGCACTTTAGACCCCCACTTTCTTTCTTATGCCAATGAAAAAGAAGAGTTTAATACTACAATTTCTTCCTCCTCGTAACTTTGTATTGATTTCACAGTTTTTTATCATCCAATTATATACATGTGTTAAACATATTTTATGAGTTGTAATCCATTTTTTAATTGTACTTCATTTATAAATAACTAATAGCATTTTTTATGTTGATTTAAATTGTTTATTGTACAAAAGTCTTTTAATTTTCTTCAAAATTATGTATTTTAATGGTTTTTTAGTTAATTGGAAATGGATCCCAAACTTTGGAATTTATTGCGAATTTAGATTCTAGAAACTATCCTTCTATGGGTGTCTTTTTCAACATTGATTCGGTTTCGATCAATTTCTAAACATTGTGATGGACTGTTGTGGATACCAACTTTTAATAATGCTCGACAAAAAAATCACATAACAAAAACTTGGTTTTTAGTTGGACTTGGTTTTTAGTTGAACTATGGGGACAATATCAAAATCATATCCTATATAAATTTATCAATCATATAGGACATACATCTATCTTGCATGTCCCTTGTGAAGAATATATATAAACAATTGAATGTACACTTGTTTCGATCATTTTGCTATGAAAATACTGTCCATTATGAGGGCAGAAGGTCTATTACATTGTGAATCCATTCATAAAATATTTTTCATGTATAGGCATCATTGAAATAGGAGTTCGTGGTTTCTTTTAACTCATAGGAAACACCGGTCGATAGAAGCATGGATGGATACTTGTACGTCATCAACATATTGAAGATGGTTCAATTTTGTTATCTATAATATCAAAAGGTTTTGGAGAGAAACCATTGGTGCTAATGGTGAACCTACACCTCCAGAGGATGCAACATTTTACAAAGGTAAAATATATTGGTTACATATATAAACAATTTCTGAGGAAGATGTCATATCTCGGTACAAAATGTACTCATTGGATATTACATTGAATAAATGTGTTTTCCATTCAATTCCCTCGACATTTTACAAAGGTAAAATATATTGGTTACATATAAAAACAATTTCTAAGGAAGATGCCATATCTCGGTACAAAATGTACTCATTGGATATTGCATTGAATAAATGGGTTTTCCATTCAATTCACATAGGATGTATCAAACGATCTGTGTGTCTTACCATACATTTCAACCAATTGATATGTGTTGTAAATGATGGTTCTACAAGTGTATGATGCATTGCTGAAATACAAGATTTGAAGCATGGTTAATGCCTAGTTTAACACGCATAGGGATATTTTGAGGATGGAAAAAGTTTAAAATGGAGTCTATATAAACACACATTACTCCAAATATATTCCATTTCGGGATGTGGGAAGTTCCATAATGTTGTGAAAGAATGCTTAGATTCCATTCATATATTATGATGTGGACACTTGCAACATTACTCATCTAGTAGTTGATGAAAAATCGATGTCTGCAAATCATCACTCCCTATGCCAATAGACAATCAATGCACCAATATTATAATGTATAGAAAATTTTCCCACTCACTCCAAGAATCAATTCATTCCATAATCTTATCCCATTACTTACAAACTGGCTTGAGTCCATGGAATGTTTTGGTATGTAATTCAATAGGCATTAGGCATTGTAAGAAGAACTATGTTTTGGTTTTTGCATCATAAACAAATTTCGATAACTTTTGGTATTGAATAAAAATATATAATTCTTTGTATGATTTCATCATATATTATGTAACATACCCAATATCGACCATGGAGTATGGGGTTAAATGTTTTGTTTTGTTTTGTTTTTGTTTTCGTTTTTATTTCTTCTATTTTGAACATCTTGCGACACATCAAGAAGGTGTATTCAACATTAATAAATGAGTAAAGACAACCTCTAATAACAGTTAAATCGTTCAAGGAATGTTTTAAGATATAATTCCACATTACATTACAAATTACAAGTTTCGTGTTACCGAGATATGAATAGGAACATATGGTTCACCTTAATCTTTTCAATAACATGACTTTGTACAATAAACATATCAAGTCTACTTATCTGATCACTTGGCTCTTTAGGGACGCACCAACATGAGCTCTCTTTCAATTTGCTTGCATGCTCAATCCGCTATGACCGGATACCTGGGCTAATACTTGCTTGACAAGGTGCGTCAGTAACATTATGCTCAGGTGTAAAATAAACAACAATATACAAATGCACTTCATTCAGGATATATAAAAGCATCGTTAAATAACATGCATTAGCTAAAAATATATTAAGGGCAAATTCTTGGGAAGCTGCAACTTTCCACCCAACCTTAGGTACTTCGATGGCTTCTACTTAGTCCATCCGAAGACCACCCCCGAGCTGAGCATGGTGAACCACTAGGTTGATGATAACTTTGTTATTTCATCATAGTTTCATAATTAATTATTCATTTGCTGGATGATCGAGCTACCCCGGTAAGCTTTCTCTTGCCCATTATACTAACATCAAAAGTAGATGCGGTTTCATTTTACTCTTTTGAATTAAGAAGGCATTTTCCATCATGAACTTCATGTGCTCATTAATTTGTGTCCAGGAAACAGTATAAATTATCATTCAGCAGTTATATAAGAAAAATAGAATCCCTATAGCTAGTAGTATGTTAGCATGTTCCTGCTAACAATTCCCCAACTTGATCGAAATATCACGAAGCTCAGTTAACCTATGTATGCCAACTATTATATCAGTATAATTAACCTACAATGAATATCACATTAGCAGCTAACAACATATCAGAATTAATGAGTAAATTAAGGCATACTGTAGCAGAAGCTCTACTGTCAAAACATTGGAAAATCAATAGAAAAATAAACATGTTGTAGCGGAACTCTGCTCACAACGATGACATAAAAACAATATAGACATATCGCCTGTTATATATAAAGATATCAGATAACGGTAACCTAACCCGAACTTACCGCCTACAAATGTAAACACATTCAAAGGAGGATAAATGGAATACAATAAAACATAACCAAATAAATGAAGTACCGAAGGTTAAATGTCCCCTCTCTGCCAGTAATTGATGCCATACAACATGGAAAGATATGTATGTAAATATGAAGCATCTACCTAGTCATAGCATCTGCATCCTTCTTTCCCCAACTACCTCGACAGGAATTACCCAAAAGATAATGCAGCACTAGGACATCGTACTCCCGATCTACACACATAGGGACGAGGTATATCCTCTTACAAGGTTTAATAAAAGTATAGCAGCGATTTCCCCATGCCCAATGCTCGAGCAAAAAGAGGCAACCAAAATACCAGCATGCAAATAGCCAAACAAAATACTCAGCATGTAATACAAAAGAAGCATTGAATTACTCTAATAAATGACATCGCAGAGATCATACGCAAGGAGGCACTATCATCTTTGTAGAATCGACAGAGTAGGAATAATACAAGGGAAGCATTGAATTTTTGTACTATTCCACCGTGCATAGACATTACCTTTTAGAAACAACATAATTTTTTTTTTTTCATAAATGATCAAAACAACAACACAGGGTTTTCATGAATGAGTAATTGGGAACAACTACCCTCTAACCAACAAAGACCAAAAAGGAATACCGACACATCTCCTAAATTCATAACTGGAGCGAAATGGACAGTGGCCAAAAACAAATAGACAAGAAGGAGACCGACAGATCCACCCCTATTAAACATCTATTGCAGCATAAAAGAAAGAACCCAACTCAGCACCGGAATTTCCACCGATCCTGAGATCATAGTGGTTTTCTTTAGAGACTTCACGCCCCCTACCACGGATGCCTTCGCCCACCCATGCGCAGCTACATCAATAACACGAACAGGAAAATGCAGACCCCCTTCCATACCTGCGCGACCATCATAAATACATGCTCACCCCTCCTTTCTTCCCTTAACATACATGAAAGAAGGAATGGCCAAGTGGTGGAGCGTTACTCTTCCAATATCCCGACATAGTGCCTCCTGTAATACTATATATATAAGGTCTTCCGCTTAATTGCATTATTAATTATATCACGGCATTATAACTTATATAACTAACTTAGATTTAACCATCCAAAGTAATAATAATAATAATAATAATAATAATAATAATAAAAATAATAATATTATTATTATTATGCTACGTCCATATTCCTTCATAACATTTACAATATCCATATGGATACCTTTGAAATATACAATTGGCATCAAGTCCATTTTTAAACTCGCTGATAAAAGGAATTATCTCGTCACGGGAATGCTACAATTTAACTATCTTTGACATATATTTGTGTATACATATGAACCACTTATAATTTCATGTTTAAAGAATACAAAATACAAATAAAAGTAATAAACAACCCCTTCTTGGAAAATAAATAATTATTTATTTATCTTTCATCTATATAATATATATATATACACATACACCTTTTTCTAGTAATTATACTTTTCACACAGTGTTCCTAGTTTTACTTATTTGTAACTACTAGTGGCTTATCATGCCTTCTTCAAAATATTAAATAATATTGGACAAAAATAATACTTAACTTATTTTTGGTTTAGAAGCATAATAGCCTCATTCTTGGCCTGCTATGCCGAGGCTCAGATATCCATTGTATCCAAAATAATTTCTTAGTCTTAAGCAACAGTATTTAATACGTAGCAGCAAAGTGCAAACAGATAGGCCATAAGGGTGTATAAATGCATTATGACAAAGAGTAGCAACTTCGGCAACGTTCTCAAAACTAACAGAAAACTTATAAACTTAAGTAGTTAACTTGTCCACCTCACAATCCACCTTTCCTCAAGTGTCTATGACAGTAAGATGACTCATGTCATCAAACTCATGGCTTCCTAGCCATTAAACATCCCCCTAGTGGTTATCATGCCCTTTTTCCACTCTGAGTTGCATTGCCCATGTGATCTAAGTGTTAGGTAGTGAAATTACCAAATTAGATTTGTGTAAATAGTGTACCGGATTCGGGGACATTACATACTCTCCCCTTTGAAAGAACACCATCCTCGGTGTTACTCGCACTACCCCACCTCTTTATCTCCTTGTCCTGCATTTCTGGCACAAACCACAAGTCTTCTTGAGCCATGGAGGATACATGGTTATGCAATAATTTAAAAATATTACAACAAAAGTTCTATAGGGACAACTTCTTTATTTATTTCTGCAATACTTATCTTGTATTTCTCTCCTCACTACATTAATGCCTTTGCAACCTTTGTCCTTGCTGATACCTGGTTTACATCAGTGTCTCGCTTTCAAACCTAAATCTGCATTATGTAGTATTATATATATACGAATTCAGAGTAATCTGCTCCGAATAATAGCCACCTTCCATTTACCATATCATTAATCTTTCACATTGCACCTGCAATGTTTTGTTAGTATCAAACACAACCCTCTATAATGGACAACTTATCAAGGTTCACATCATGTCATTATAGTGATGAAATTTTCATCACGCATAAATATTCCACCTCCTATGTTATGTTATCAAGTGCACTCTTCTGTAATACAAAATTAGTTTGTTAAGGAAGCAATATACATGTAACATAATATTGATCACAAAAGAAATAACATTAAATAAGCAATTGTCCAAAAAGAAAATTATGTATCTTGCAGGATCCTCATCCTGTTCTCTTGTAACCATGTCGCTACTTCCCTTTTGGCTTCATTTTGTAGCCTTACTTTTTAAATCTGTAATAAGATTTTCTTATCCTCCCGCTGTCAACAAGTTAGCTTACACATAGCACACTATGCATTCGTAATCTTTTATCAGTGGCATATCATTTACTACATAAAGCATCATATACAATTGAAGTAATCATATCTACTACTCAGGTAGCTACCATAACCAATTTATTTCTTATTATTTTGGGTGCTTATAACAGTTTTCTTGCAGCAATAAAACAACCACGTATAGCCAATTATATGCATTACAATGGAACAACTCATTTTCTTACCTGTGGCCTTTTCATGCATGTTGCAACATCTTGGTTATACACAATTATGAACCTCACCCAAAAAGGTCCACCAATCTGATACACGATGGTATCATTCCAGAATACCATCGAGAGTATGTATCACTTCTTTTAGTAGTTCAGCAATATAATTCATATTACTTGCAGTTTTCTCTAACCTGCAACGGTGATTACTCACCAAAATACAAAGATAGCTAGCACCTCCAGTGCTTTCATATTGTGATGTACCAATCAACAACTGCCACACCAAGTGACTGCCTCATATCGAATGTGTAAGAAAACAAACTATACATGCATACATATGACTTTTCCAAACATTAATAATCATTTTCCTTTGCAACATTATGTTGCGGTTTTTTCATGGCAATTAATTTTGAGTTCGATCTTCTTTCTAAGATCTTCTTCGTAATTTCCTAGAGAACAATATTGTTAATACCCATAACATAATATAACACATGCATAATTTCACATAAATAGGAAAATTTTTAAATATATGCACATACCTCGTGTATATCATATGCATAGTAGGAAACACTTCCTAGCGCGCCATCTCGTACTGCATAAAACTTTTTATTCTTCTCGAGAGGCTCTATCTCAAGGTCAGCAATAAATTAGTCCATGTGCGTCCTTTTTCCACTCAAGCCTTCTCGCTTGAGTCCTGGAAAATTATTTTTCCCCTCAAGCCTTCTCGCTTGAGTCCTGGAAAATTATTTTTCCCCTCAAGCCCTCTCGCTTGAGTCCAGGAAATCGTTTTCCTCTCAAGCCTTCTCACTTGAGTCCAGGAAAACTTATGATTACAGCAGACAACCCCAACACTTCCTCAGTGTTCCCTGAGTTTCCTGGAGTGGCCAGGGGACTTTTAAGTCTCTGAATCCCGAAATCAGCCTTTACACACCCTCATAGGGTATTGCAGTGCTCCTGCAATTTGGTAGTACTCCTACCTAAACACATCTCGTGTTTCACTGCCTCACAGGGCATTGCATGCAAATGGTAGTGCTCCTACCATAACACTTCTCGTGTCCAATTCCCCCTTCAATAAATTGGTAGTACTGCTACCAAAACACTTCTCGTGTTCAGTTCCTCCTTCAATAAATTGGTAGTACTCCTACCAAAACACTTCTTGTGTTCAATTCCTCCTTCAATAAATTGGTAGTACTCCTATCAGAACACTTCTCGTGTTCAATCCATGTCCGGCTGACTCAAATATATGAAACAAACTTAACTTTCCCTTCTTTGTTCCTTTTCTTTGTTTAGACTTTTATTTAAGTTAGCTTTATTTCATGTTAACTTCATTTTAATTTACAGGGTGCCTCTGCTTATCTTATTAGGGTGATGGTTTTTATTTATTTATTATGTGTAGCTTTTATCTTTTAATTTCTCTTGATGCTCTCAAGATTTTCACTTCTCTGGTCACACTATCTCATGTGCCCACAACACGGTCTCATAATACCGCATTAGTGAACTCTTGGTTCACACTATGGCTCACGGGGGGTTCACTAGTGAGGCAATATCATATCACGTCCATTCATATTGGGGGGTTGAATACTCTTAAAAACCTCAAAAATATATTGCCCCGTATTAAGGGGTCAAGGGGTTTTTTTTATTTGACATAGTAATATAAATATTGGGGGTTATTTTATTTGGGTGGGATGAGGAATAACCATTGGATCTAAGCATTGATTGACTCTGGGATGAATATTTGTTAACCCTAGAACAAATCTATAAGACATCATAAAGATGGCATCGAATATAAAACCTATGTTCTTTATGGCCATAACTATGAAATTTGGGAAGTTGATATGGAAACATTGCTAAAGAGAAAGGGACTCTGCCAATATACAAAGACTGCTATCCTAGATCCAACAGATGCACAGGCTAAATTTGTCGTCAATAGAAAGAAAGATGAAACTATCGGGGTCATCCTGAAGTACATATATCCGGATACTTTTCAGGATTGTCTTCATAACTGGTTCTCTCTGAATCCTCGTTTTGGTGAAATAACTTGTTTAATCATATGGGAAACTTGGAGAGCTCGAAATTCTTGCATCTTTGAAAATAAATTTGTGAATCCCGAGTGGTGTGCTAGGAAATTGATTGTTGCTTACTTAGAAGTCTAAGGCTCCTCTTCGAGGGCCACTAACTACTCGGTAGTGATCAGTTTTCACCCTCCCCCTCTTATGACTGGAAGCAAGGCTTTTTTTGACGATGCATCTCAAGAGAAAGCTAGAATTTGCGATGTTGGTGCTCTCATTGTATTGGATCAAGATTGTCATATAGATTTATGGTTGAACTGTGGGATGGGGACCAACACGAGAGGAGAGCTACTGGCTCTCTTGATGGTCCTCTATTATGCCAAATTAGTTCATCTAGTGCTTCGACATATTGTAGGATATTCTAAGCTCATTATAAATTGGGCAAAGGTATTATGCTCTTTAAAGGTTTTGGAGCTCGCTCCATGGATGGCACAAGTTAAATTTATGCTCAAGGATTTTCCCCATGTTTCAATATTGCATATCTTCAAGGAGTACAATTCCCAAGCTAACACCTTATCAAGGCGTGGTCTTTTGGCTACGTAGGGGACTATCTATTTCAAAGATTGGAGTGGGGGTATTCTACTTTCATATGGAAGCTTGTCTGTTTTTTCTCCCTAGTTGCTCTATTTTTTGTGGTTTTTTTTGTATTTTCCTCCTACTATGGAGTATCTTCTCCTAGTACCACTTTTTGTACTTAGCGGCATTATTTTTTCTTTTCTTTTTTTCGACATGTATTCAATGTTTTGTTGACAAGAATTGGGATATTGAGGTCTTCTTTCTTGGTTGAGGGCTGTCCCTTTAAGCCCGAGTGTTGTTTTGGTTTCATGGTTTTGCTGGAGAGTTTGACTTTCTATTATCTTTTGGGTATTTTGGTAAAATAAGCTGAGATGTATTGGACTTTCTTCATATACTTTTTAATTTTTTAAAGTATAGTTATTTTTCTATTTGCAAAAATGATCACCATAGGTTAAGACATTAAGACGTCAATTACCACACTAGGCACATCAACCATAATACTACAATTATTGTTGTTGTTGTTTTAAACCATGGAATCATGGAATTGTTGTTTTAAACTATATCATATTGAAATGGTTTTCATTCCATGTTTAATACATATGTTATACGGAATCATATCCAACCATACCATAATGTAATGAAAGGAATGGTGCATAAACCGAGAACACCAATGCACTTAAATTTTTGGTTGAGTAGTCAAGCATTCTACTCTCTTGGAATACTCACTCTATGATGGACGACTTGGATTGAACCAACACATAACTTAACAGTACGTTTGGGTAACAGAGCTTACAGTTCATTAATGATAGGAGATGAAGGATGCGCGCCATTTCTTTTCATTGTTCATTAAACCCTCACACAATTTTCACACATAGCTTCATCGAGCTCTGGACAGTGAAGGGACGCTAATTGAATTCAAACTCTGCAATTAAATTTGACTCTGTCATTACCTTGGATGGCTACAGTGCACAACCAAACTCAATCTCTTCGTTGTTTACAGGTAATAATCAGCTGAAGAATTATTTTATAAACAGGGCGAGTTATTTCTCTTATTGAACACACATCTTTATTAATTACTGTATATTTAAGGTATTTATTTTTGTTAATAAGTATTGCTTGCTTCTTCTGCATTGTTATATCGTGCCTCTTGAAGGAGTAATGTCTTGGTATCCAATTCTTGGTTTTTATTTAGCTTACACCATAGATTTCATCCTCTATTCATCTTTAAACAACTCGGTCAATTATTGGTTTCCTCCTTTGTGAGGTCTATCATACATTTGAACTCAGGGTTTCGATTTTTAATACTCATTGATTCATTGTTTGGTCGCAGGGTATTTCTGAGTTTAAAATTGGCTCAGTCGTGCCCATTACTTCTGTCATTGGGCTACTCGAAAACGAATACCACAAATTCGACTCGATTGCTAAGCCAACTCATGGCCGCTAGGGTGGAAACTCTTGGTAAGTGAAAGGATATATCAGAGTTCACTACGTATTTGCATAAACAAAGTTTTTTTTTAAATAGTTTATAATAACCCTTTGTTTCTCTTGTTGTAAACCCAACACCTACTTAGGTGCATTCGAATCCATGTGTATATCCATTGGACGATTTACAGGTATGCAAACACATCTTCCTTCTCGACCCTAAGACTTGATAATGCATTTTTTTGGTTTATATTTTAATGTGGGTCTTCATGCGAACTTTGGGTGTAAACTCGAAAAGAGAGTTGTATAATCTCTTTGATTAATAATAATCCCTTTGCGGTTTTATATTTTTTCCATACAATATCGATGGGACTCTATACAATGTCTTCTTGATCTTTTCTATAAATATTAATGATTGAGCATGAAGGGAAAACCCCTCCTCTGGGTATTCCACTCTCGTTTTTGCATATGTATAATATTGTAGAGGTTGGACTATGTATTTAATTTAAAGAATTATCCCCTCTTCTAAGTTCTTCGAACCTAGCGTTTACAATGGCGGTTCAGTTAATAGTCATAATTGAATACAATGGTAGTTTAGTTAATAGTATAAATAATTTGATATATCATTTATCATATAAATAAAAAAATTGACTATTTTTGTAAGTTTCATACATAAACTTCTTCCCATTAAATCAAATTACAAATCTTCCCAAATAAAGAAAACTTAATTGGAATGTCATTTAATTTCTTTTAAGAATTTTGATAGGCTCTAATTTTGGGCTAACTTTGATTTTGCATAAATAAAGAAATGAAATTCATTTGTTGTGAAAGAATACATATGTATTCACAAATGAATCAAATATTAAGATGTTCCCAATAAAACATAATAATAAAGCATGAGCAAAAATGTCTGAAGGGTTATAAATAGTAAAATAAATATTAATATTTTATTATTAATTAAATATTAATATTTTATTATTAGCAAGTTTCTTTGTTGTATGATTTTTTTTTTATTATATGATTTATTTAAAAATAGTTTGATTTTTTTAAATATTAGCTTGTTATGTGTGTGTGTCTATGTTAAATATAATGTTTTTTATATTTGTTTTCTGATATTGTTTTTAAGATTTGTATTATTTATGTTGAATAGAGTTCTATGTAATGTTGAGGAAAGTTAAATATAGAAAGTCAATTATAATGTTTATAAAAGGAATTTTCACTTTAAGATTTTAACTTCCATCAATGTCTTTAGTTTTCAAGGGTCCTCTTTTATGATAATTTGACATGCATAAATAGTAATTGAGTAGCAATATAATTTTACGTATACTTTATGAAGTCCTTAATTAATTTATAAAAAGAATTCTTAGTCCCCATGAATGTGTTTAGCTTCCAAGGATCCTTGTATATGATCATTTGACATGCATAGATAGTTCCTTTTACTTTCTTATGGTATTACATTCTTATGTTATTAATAATTGCAAATTATTATAGGAAAAAAATAGAAACATGACCTATAGCAATAGCAGAAAATTTCGGTGTTCATATTTTTATGTAAAAGCAAGAAGGTCCCCCTCCCCCACTTCGAAGGTCTGCCCCCCCTCATTTATGAGTCACCTCGCCATTGCTCCTTTTTTTAATCAACATCATATGTGATTTCTATATTGTGTTTTTTATATAAATATTTTTTATTCATGCTATGTCTTTTTGTATTTTAAATTGTTTCGTCTCTCCAATATAATTCTACACATTTTCCGTTGTTCGAGCTACACCTATTTGGCTTGCACTAGTTTGATGTGGTTTTTTGTACTTAACTAATGACAATTTTTTTTAAATTGTGAGTTAATTTTTTTCCATCCTTTCTTCTTCCAGCAGAGACTTGAATTTTTTTGTAAAGATCTCGGAGCAACTTCTGCAATTGTAATTGGATTTTTGAAAATTTGACAATATTGCAACTATTACTGTTAACTCCATTGTTTTTTATTTTTGTGGGGTTACTCTTTTTGTTGCTTAGTGAAGTTGTTTAGATACATGATATGATTCTTTGAATAGAAGGCACTACAATATTAGAATTTTGTGGCATTGAGATAAATTGGGTGATAGTATTTTTTTCTTTTATGCCGAATGTTATTGATGTGATGTCCAAAATTTAGTGTCACCACTTGTTATGAATATGTATGCAAGATTTTACACTTATAATTGAGGTTGAGTTTTCTAGTGTTAAAACTAGGGCAATCTTGTAACATTATACTCGATGTTCTATACGAGGCCAATTTCCAAAGTGTGTTTATTTTCTAAATAGAAGTCACATTGCAGCCTATGACACTGTTTAGTATGCTTGTATATGCATTTGGTTCCTTTCCAACTCCAAAGTTAAGAGATGTAGCTAATCGAGAGTGTTGGAGTTGAACCATTGTATTGTATTTTTTGTAGGCATTCTAGTAAAATATCTCTCTTCATTTTTTAGGTTGGATTTTAGGTGGGTATTGAGATTAAATCAAACGTTGCTCCACGACAACCAAAAAAAGTGACATCAATCTTTCTTGGCTCACTGGAACCAAGAAAAGTTAGATCAATCTTTTTTGACCAATTATTTCTTTCGACTTTTTGTGTTCTTCTTTAATATTTTCAGATTGCCAATTAGGAATAGTTGTTAGATTGAGTTATATTTGGCACATTCATAATTGTAATTTCAATTTTTATATGCAAGGCATCCATCTTAATATTATATTGGAACTGACATGAACATAAGTGAAAATCTAACTCTTTATTTACATAACCTATGTGTTATCGCTGCCATGAAATGGTATCATATAATTTTCACCATCTGTGTATCTTTATAACTATTTCCAGCTTGAAACTTAACAATGGAGATTTTTCCCTCTCCTATAAAGATAAAAAAAAATAGATATCACCCAATAAAAGGTAACTAAATGTTGTTAATTCCCTTAATTGAAAGAATAAATGGAGGAAGTAGAGGAAATTCATTGCATGTTGTGAATGAACCAAATCCAAGCTATGCACATGATCATCTGGCGTTATTAGAAAGTAAGAGGAATTTTTATAATCATATATTTCCCATAGCTCGGTAAAAACAACAATGATGTTTGTTTTGAT
Source organism: Larix kaempferi (assembly GCA_027924585.1). Classification (NCBI taxonomy): domain Eukaryota; kingdom Viridiplantae; phylum Streptophyta; class Pinopsida; order Pinales; family Pinaceae; genus Larix; species Larix kaempferi. The sequence goes on along the minus strand of BSBM01000721.1, from coordinate 2,143,872 downwards.
AGGAAGGCGGGAAGTCCATCCATGAAAGGGTTTCAATTTTTCATTTTTATGGAGTTTAATTTATTAAGCTTATAGAAAACATGAGATCTCTATGGCTATACTTGTATTTACATGACATAAAATTGATATATTAGCAGGCTATGGTGTGAAACATATGCAATTATCATCTTTTCTAAGCATTGCAGTGACTATTGGACTCTTAGTCTTTTACATCCTTTGTTACATGGATCTCTTGATTGGGTTTCCTTTTACGCATTTTTCCTTCCCAATTACTATTTTGTAGGGTCTTCCACTATCTAATGCTACAAATTGTTCAGTCTCCCAAGCAATCTTGGTGGGATCATTATTGACATTATACTATTATTTTATTTAGCATCTCATTTACTTATACTAAGATGTGTTAGGGATCCTGTTTGTTACAACTTGATAATATGATATAAAGGGGGTATTAAAAATGTGTTTATAAAAATGGATATATACAATATTTGATAAAACTAGGGGTTTTCTTAATTGGAAAGGTATATTGGGTGGGGGGTTCAACAATACAATTTTAGAAGGAATTTTCCAATATTTACTGAAATTAGAGATATTCTTTAATATCCTATGAACGATCGTGCTATGTAACAAGTTCACTGAGTGACCCCCCCGTGCTATGGCTCTAATGCCATAATCATGGCCAACCTGCTTTACCAACACAAGCTTTTACATTGCGCCTTGTGCACATGACAAATTATTAAGTTTGAAAACCATATAGAGGTATTCGCTTACAGTGCTTTTTGCAAAATCCTTTTGGTTTTGGCGATCCTCTCGCAATTGATTAGCTTGGTTCTAGAACGCCAAGCCCATACTTCATGCAATCAATTCCTCACACACATAAACCATATCGATATATTAGCTATATCCTCATGGATTTCAAGTCTCACTCACAAAAACACAAATATTTCATAACACTTTACATAATCATGGTTCTTTGAAACTTTATTGCATATTTAAATATCTTTCTTACTTCAAAGGGATACAATAATATCAAAGCTTGGTAAGTCACCACAACATGCGACAAAATTTTTATAATCAAAAGATTCACATCTTGATCTTACTCATGGTCTGATTCTATCTCTTCATGAGCCCCTGATTTTTATTTAGACTCTTACAGTATGCTTACCATACTTTATGCATAAAATGCTTCATGCCCTTTGTCTTGCAACCTGTCTGGCGGATCTTGCAGCCATAAGCTGCAATGTTAGCACATAGCATTGATTGTTCCCTTTTCATTTATGAGGTGTAATAGTTTATTCCCTATGATAAGTTTACAACCTTTCAATAATTTGAATGACAATTCTATCACTACTCTAGTGGTTTTAACTTGCGTCTTGATATTTACAAGACTATTGTAAAACAATTTCTACATATAAACATATCTCTATATATTTATCAAGAGATTCTAGAGAACAGAGTAATACCAGCATATGCCCAATGCTCCAGCAAAAAGAGGCAACCAAAATACCAGCATGCAAATAGCCAAACAAAAGACTCAGCATGTAATACAAAAGAAGCATTGAATTACTCTAATAAATGACATCGCAGAGATCATACGCAAGGAGGCACTATCATCTTTGTACAATCGACAGAGTAGGAATAATACAAGGGAAGCATTGAATTTTTGTACTATTCCACCGCGCATAGACATTACCTTTTAGAAACAACATAATTTTTGTTTTCTTGATAAATGATCAAAACAACAACGCAGGGTTTTCATGAATGAGTAATTGGGAACAGCTACCCTCTTACCAGCAAAGACCAAAAAGGAATACCGACAGATCTCCTAAATTCATACCTGGAGCGAAATGCACAGTGGCCAAAAACAAATAGACAAGAAGGAAACTGATGGATCCCCCCCTATTAAATGTCTATTGCAGCATAAAAGAAAGAACCCAACTCAGCACCGGGAGTTCCACCGATCCTAAGATCATAGTGGTTTTCTTTAGAGACTTCACGCCCCCTACCACGGATGCCTTCGCCCACCCATGCGCACCTACATCAATAACACAAACAGGAAAATGCAGACCCCCTTCCATACCTGTGCGGCCATCATAAATACATGCTCGCCCCTCCTTTCTTCCCTTAACGTACACGAAAGAAGGAATGGCCAAGTGGCGGAGCATTACGCTTCCAATATCCCGACATAGTGCCTCCTGTAATACTATATATATAACGTCTTCCGCTTAATTGCATTAATAATTATATCACAGCATTATAACTTATATAACTAACTTAGATTTAACCATCCAAAGTAATAATAATAATAATATTATTATTATTATTATTATTAGCTAGCGGGGCGTCATAAAATATGAGAGGAAGTTGATTCATTTTAGTCGTTGACACATGTGATGTTCACTCGCGTGCCTCTAAATAATATGGTGAGATGGAACTTACATATTATATGGGCAGTGTAGGTGTTATGCTTCTTACAATCCAGGTATGCACTACTACTACGCAATGAAATGGGGTGATTCCAAGTAAAATCTGTAGAAATTTTTAATCCCTCTCAACCCTAGTTAATAGATATGTTAAGAGATTTAAAAAACTACTCTCAAACCTAGTTAATAGATATGTTAAGACATTTAAAAAACTGTTGTGAACGAATGCACATTAAAACAAAATATTATGGCTTACCTTCAGCCAAAAGGCATTCCTGCCCGTCAGGCAATAAACCCTTGTCAATGTGTTCTGAACTATTCAGATTGGCCACACTATTTCTTCCGCGCAGACTCGGCCTTGGCATTATCGGTTTCACAGACCCTCTCCCTCGACAACCCAGCCATATGGACCGGCCTGGCCTTACAATGACAACAGAAATGAAAAATAGACAATGATAGCTACTGAAATGATCTGATCAGAAAATCAATACAATCTGATTTCCACATCGAGAGGGTTAGAATTTTTATAGGTAGAATGCATTGAGATCAAGTTCCCTCAACTTTTGCCACCTTTTTGCTGGCGAACCTAGAACGAATGGAAATTGGACAGGTAGGCAAATCGGTGTTGATCCAATCTTGACCTGAAGCGTTTGAGGATGTGAAACCGTAAAGGAATTTATGACAGAATGTCGTGCCAACCACGAAAGTTTTGGAATTCATGCACTTTATTCGATTTCAAAATCTCTACATGGCCCCTAACTAACTAAACCCTAGAAAAACCCTTTTGCACTAATTTGCACTCGTCTCTATCCGCATAATGGGCTGCTGACCAGTAATATCAAACAACTGTGTACATACAGAGCGTTCGTGTTGTTGGGACTCGCAAAGGGGCTGATTTCCACAATGTTGAGTCTTAACGCCCTTGATCACACAACGATGGCAAATGAAATATAAAAATTTTAATAAATGAAAAAAAGGAGGGTTAGTGAAATATAACTAATTTTAATAAATGAGATAAGTAGGTTAGTCAAACATAACTAATTCTAATAAATGAGGAACTGGTCAAAGTGATTAAAGTTACAGCATATGAAGGGATTTACTTTTCATAATATTAAAACAAAACTAATTTTAATAAATGAGGAACTGGTCAAAGTGATTAAAGTTACAACATATGAAGGATTTACTTTTCATAATATTAAAAAATTAGCATTTTACAATGTTGACCGTAAAAGTATTTCACTTTACATTAATGAGCATAGACCCATCTTAAACTCATATCTATCAAGCACCGAGAGGGATCCAATTTCTTGAGGTGTATTTCTTTTTTTAAATTTCAACTCAAGAAATTTGATATCTCTTGATTGATAGACGAGGGTTTAAGTTTTAAGTTTTTATTTTATAAATGATCAATATTTTAATTACTTTTCATAATATTTTATTTTATGAGCCAATGTGGACATTTTTAAAATACTTTCATTAACTTTTTATTTTATGAGCCTACATCAATTTTTTAATGGCTGACATAATATAATTTATTACATTTTACTCTTGTAACGTTACAACATCTCCCTCATACTCGTGCGTTACATGCACACACGTTACAACATCTCCCCCATACTGGGCTATAGAGCACCTCGTTCACTCGGTGCAATTAAATTTTATTTTATAAAATTCTTTTTTATGTTTTCAAAAAACAAATTATCAATATTTTTTATTTCAAAATTTTTAAATTTTATACATTTCATTTAGTTAATGGTAAAGAGGTTATGGATGGGACATAAATCCACAATATTGTGTTTTTATTTTTAAAATACGAAAAAAAAAAAACATTCAATATGGTTTTTTTTTTAAGTGCTATGTGGCAATTTTTTTTTTAAGTGCTTACCGTCATCATCGACCTTACCGTCAACATAGGAAATCTCATCATCGATACAGGTATCCACATCGATACCGGTATCCAATATATCATACCAGTATCCAAATTGCAACATGATAGAACTCAATACATCTCTATTCAAAATATCTAGTAAAACCGAATCCCCTTACTCAAACCTAGTACCGTCTTTTCCATAACTAAGAATCAATATATCTTAATTGCCCTAATTTTTGTGTAGTATAATGCAAGGCATTCGATATATTAATAAGATTTAGTGGTCCCACCCTATTCTCTATATATCCTAAATTTTTTCACAAAATAACATATAATCATGGAGAAATCAACATGAAGCAATATATCTCACTTTCCCAAATAGCTATGTGCAATATAATGCAATGATCTGTGTGTCTTACCATACATTTCAACCAATTGATATGTGTTGTAAACGATGGTTCTACAAGTGTATGATGCGTTGCTGAAATACAAGATTTCAAGCGTGGTTAATGCCTAGTTTAACACGCATAGGGATATTTTGAGGATGGAAGAAGTTTAAAATGGAGTCTATATAAACACACATTGCTCCAAATATATTACATTTCGGGATGTGGGAAGTTCCATAATGTTGTGAAAGAATGATTAGATTCCATTCATATATTATGATGTGGACACTTGCAACATTACTCATCTAGTAGTTGATGAAAAATCAATGTCTGCAAATCATCACTCCCTATGCCAATAGACAATGAATGCACCAATATTATAATGTATAGAAAATTTTCCCACTCACTCCAAGAATCAATTCATTCCATAATCTTATCCCATTACTTACAAACTGGCTTGAGTCCATGGAATGTTTTGGTATGTAATTCAATAGGCATTAGGCATTGTAAGAAGAACTATGTTTTGGTTTTTGCATCATATACAAATCTTGATAAGTTTTGGTATTGAATAAAAACATTTGATTCTTCGTATGATTTCATCATATATTAGCTACACCAAAAACGTATATATCCTTTAATTTTACATATTCTATATTGTACAAATGTTAAATCTATTGATTAATCATAATCTAACAAATACATAAAATGTTTTGTTTTAGTTTATGAAACAAATCTTTGATTATGTTAACAATTATACTAATGTATTCTGTTGTGTTATATTATAGAAATGGATATGGTGCCTGCCATTTGGAGCTCCCTACCAACAGATATACTTGAAATGATATTTCTATGGTTGCCATTATCCACTATTATCCGTTTTAGAATAGTTTGCAAGAAGTGAAGTTGAAGATTATCTTATATCTTATCGTGGAAACAATTTGTAATAAAAGAATTTGAAGTTTTAGTTAACTTTGATTCTGAATGTGAGTGACAATTCCATCCTTGTTACATTAATCAACTAGGAAAGTTATCAACCATATCTATGCCATTTTTTAGTAATAGATATAAAATTGAATTTATATGTATTTCAATTGTTTTGGTTTCCTTACCAACTAACTTATATAGAAAAAAAACCACTATATTTATCAATCATTTCACAAAGACTTTTACATTTGTAGGGTCCCTCAATCTTGGTAATTCGGGTTTTTTCGCATTCTTAAGAAATGTGCAGCAACAAAAATATGATTGGGTAGTTCTCAAACATGTTTATACGACATTGCAACCAAAATGTTTCATTTATTGCACTCTTCACATATCCTCCATATGGTGATATTTTGACCCCAAAAACTATTGTTTTGCATAATGGAAAAGAATTATTGGGTGCATACTCATGTTATCTCTAGAGAAAACCATATATGTTTACAACATATATATTGGATAGAAATCGCCAAAAATAAATGGATCTTCGATTTTATGGAGCAATCACTTACTACAATGTATGTTTGCATAGTGGTTTATTCCAATCAACTTCTTTGTTTTATGAATGAATAAATTCTTAGTCATTATAATTTAGGGATTACATTTTTTCTCATAAAACTCTATTGGCCAAGATAGTCAACAATATAAAAGAAATCTAAATACATGATATGCCATAATACAAATATGACATCACTAACAACACTTTACCAACCATTTACAAATTTCTAATAATAATTTAGCTAGTTAATATTTTTCTCACAAAACTACATCTACATTGACCAGATTACTCTCCAATGTGAAAAAATTCTAAAGGATAAACATGCCCAAATATACAAAGACTACATCTACAATGCTTATAATTAATTAATCACTCTTTTAACAACATCTTAAACAATTTCAAAAGAATTCTTTAGCCATTTGTGGCTTGTAAAGTCACTACGTAAATGTTGTGCGCATTGGAACACTTACTAAAGAAAAAAGCAATGCATCCAAAATCTCTAAAATATCTGCCTATGGAAAACGAGTAGATATATAAGGTGAAAAACGAGTAGATATATAAGGTGGAAAACCAGTAGATATGAAAGTGAAGCACAACATCTTTTTCAACAGGGTGCAACTGATAAATAGAACCTGAATTTCGTTCTCCAATGATAACAACCACGCAATATTTTCAAGCTGATCAAGTTAATGACAAAATACTTTATTGAAATATACAGTGATATTTTTTGCAAGCATTTTTATTTTGGAAAGACAAAAATGTAAATTTTTTATTCAAAATTTCGAAAGAGAGAAGGAAAGACGGGAGATTGACTTCTATTTCAAAGGCGATCTCAGACGTAGAAAAAACCAATAAAACCTTGTCCTGCAAGGCTCACAAAGATGCCTCCAAATAACATTTTCATCCAACTGATTGAAACAGGCACAAAATCAGCACCCAGAAACTCCAATATTAAAATGTAACTGGAAAACAACTGAACGCTTCCTTGTTAGATATATACAAATAGGTATATCAAGAAATCAAGTTCTGTTGACATCAACACATCCAGTTGAATCATCTCTGCTAGTGCCACTCTCAGGGAAGCTGAAGCAGCTTATAACATTGCCATCAAGCAATGACTTACCATCCTGATGACTGGGCACTTAGAAATACCCATCAGTTGTGTTGACGCATCCATGGAATTAGCTCCATTGCCCGGAATAGTCGACTGAGTACAGTTGATGTTCTGAGGGTCTTCTGAGGGGGCTGAACTTGAGAGGCATCCTGATGAGAAGGTGGCATAAGAATTTGGACGTTGTCATCGTGTGGAAGGTGGCTACTATCATGTGGGGGCTTCTTTTCCACCTTCTTCCTCTTTGGAGGTGGCAAGTCATGAGGAAAATTAATGTGATATCCCTCCTTTATGACCTATTATGTTAAAATGAAAATATTACTGTACACGTGGTTACTAGTCAGGAGCTCAAGGCCAAGGCCAAGGCCCCACCAGCACAACTTTTATGTATCTTGTTTATTGTTCCTAAGATGTAATTAATAGACTTACGATACCAAGGACATGTCGCAACGTAACAACGGGGAAGCTGAAGCCACTAAGGAAGAAGTCTAGGCCAAGAGTTGTGATATCCCTCCTTACCTTCCCCTTATTATTATGTAAAATATGCTTGGAATGACTGCTGCACATGACGCCAAATGATTCACAGTGTTAAAACAAAACCCCACCATCTAGCAATTATCATAAGCTAACCATTTACAGTAGGTTAGTACTATGAAATCTTTTATTACTTTTGGTCGGGTGGACACCTCCAAGATATACATTTGGTGCCCTTAAGAAGAGAAAAGATATATATATATATAAGATATTATTTATAATGTCTTGTAGGCAATTTTATTACATCTTTAAGTTATTAACTTAATGGAATAACACATATGGAAGTGTTATAACGCAAACCAATATATATAAGGAGTAATTTAAAATAAAGAAGATGCAATTACTTTAGTAGATTTATCTTCCTCTACAAATGGCCCACTCCATTCACTAGAATATTAATATTAATGAGCAAAAGACACTTCATCACTACCGTTTTCTACTAACCATCGTGGAGCCTCCTTATCATTGCCATTTGTCTTCTCTTTTTTGAGAACTAGAACTCCCCGAGGACGCGATATGCCCGAGGAAGGGTTCTCATCTATTTAAGATTCAGGACTCAAAAAGATTGGGAGGGGGAAATTAGGGAAAAGTCTGCTCTTCGAAAGTCGTAGCTCTTTGCATTGAAATGAGATTTCACTTCTGGTTGATGCGGGGAATGAATAGAACTCTGCAATGACTACCTAATGGGGCTATGAGTTAGATAGGAGGGAGAGGAGGACCCGACTCGGAGGAAGAAGGGTGGAAGCCCTAGGTTAAGCTGGATAATGGTTGATCCCTGCGTGCTATATATATACAAATGGAGATGGTTCTCGGTTGGCACCTAAGATCGGTAAGTGTTTGTAGTATTCCATATCTGCTCACTACATTTTATCTGCGTTGAAGTTTAGATCTGCGCTGTGTCTGTTGGAGAACAGCTGTGTGGTATTCACCTCCTGTAAGAGTATCGTCTCCCTTGCTTGCTGCATTATTTACATTTGACACATACATTGCCTGCATAATTATAGGGATCTTTGGTTCGTATGAAAATGTTTGATCCAGGTCAAGGGTCCATGCTTGTGCGCTATGGTAGAGTGAAGTCGTTTTTTTTTTTTATGATTGGAGATCGCTGTGTTGTAGTATTTCGATCCATGCTTAGTGGTTATGCTAAAAAGAAAGCATTAATCTGATTTAGTGCTGTCAGTTTTAATCGTTGTAGTCTTAGTTGCTCGTTGAAGGGGATATTCTTGAAGGTATCGGTTGATTAATTTTTTTTTAGGAGTATCGATTCCCTTTTTTTTTACTCTGCACTTATTGGTATTTCATATATATGTCGGCTGCATATAAGATAACATAGTTGGGCGAGATCTCCTGAATGATTATCGATCCCCTTTCTATTCTGTATTTATTGTATTTGATATATATGTTGGTTGCATAGATAATACGGTTGGGAGATACCTCCTGAAGGAATATCGATTCCCTTTCTTTTTACTCTGTACTTATTGGTATTTGATATATATGTCGGCTGCATATAAGATAACATGGTTGGGCGAGATCTCCTGAATGATTATCGATCCCCTTTCTATTCTGTATTTATTGTATTTGATATATATGTTGGTTGCATAGATAATACGGTTGGGAGATACCTCGTGAAGGAATATCGATCTTCTTTCTTTTTACTCTGCACTTATTGGTATTTGATATATATGTCGGCTGCATATAAGATAACATGGTTGGGCGAGATCTCCTGAATGATTATCGATCCCCTTTCTATTCTGTATTTATTGTATTTTGATATATATATCGTTGGCTGCATAGATAATACGGTTGGGCGAGTTTTAACTCGGAGTGACCATTCAATTAAATGGAATATCATAAAGTAAGTCTCAATGCTTATACAATTATAATATTACTTATGGCTGAAATGCAATATTTACCATGGTATTTGATCGAGAAGAAATAAACACGGTATTTTATATGAGTTAAAAGTTTCATAAAATACCTCTAACAATTGCCTCTCCTAAAGAGTTAAAGTGTTAAATATTGATGGGTTTCTAATTATATAATGCATGTAATATAATCATATTATTGAAAATAATGATCACAGTTATAGTTACATAATGCATGCCGATAAATAACACTATTCGAACCTTTACTTTCAGAAATATGCATATATTAGTTTACATTGGTTAGTTTTATATATATATATATATAATAAAGGTTGGAGTGATATTTGATTGCGAATTGGATGGATTGTAATAAGAGACCAAGATATAATTAATATCTAATTTCGTCAAATGGAAAAAAGGGATTTTGAATGGGGATATTGTAGTTAAACGGTTAATTGGTAATTTAGGATAAAAGTGTTTATTCTATTTGGTGAAGGGATTTTTGAATGAGGATATTTTGGTTAAACGGTTAATTGGTAATTTAGGATAAAAGTGTTTATTCTATTTGGTGAAAGAATTTTTGAATGAGGATATTTTGGTTAAACGGTTAATTGGTAATTTAGGATAAAAGTGTTTATTCTATTTGGTGAAGGGATTTTTGAATGAGGATATTTTGGTTAAACGGTTAATTGGTAATTTAGGATAAAAGTGTTTATTCTATTTGGTGAAGGGATTTTTGAATGAGGATATTTTGGTTAAACGGTTAATTGGTAATTTAGGATAAAAGTGTTTATTCTATTTGGTGAAGGGATTTTTGAATGAGGATATTTTGGTTAAATGGTTAATTGGTAATTTAGGATAAAAGTGTTTATTCTATTTGGTGAAGGGATTTTTGAATGAGGATATGTTGGTTAAATCGTTAATTGGTAATTTAGGATAAAAGTGTTTATTCTATTTAGCATTATTATACAGTAGGAAATCGTAAGTCTAGAAAAGTCAGCTACTGTAGAAAGGTATAAAGTTAAGAGATTGTTGTGTTGACAGATTGGTGTTTTGAATCCCTAGTGCTTAGCACTTTAACGAAGTTCGTGTGATTTTGCTGTTTGAAAAACTCCTTTGTTTGTGCTAGCGTGGCTCAGCTTATCCTCAGTTTTATCCTCTGTTGTGCATAGAGTTCAATCTGGAGTTTTAAATTTATCTCCCGCTACTAGGGTTTTGTTTTGAGTATATATATATATGATCATGTGAGGCTAAGGATTTAGTTTCGATTATATTCTTGGTGCAACTATGAACTAGTGGGATATATAGTGCATATATATATATATATAGTATTTGTTATATGCAGATGATAATGGATAAATGATTTTCGTTGTGACAGAATAAAGATAAGCATATAGATGCTTAGAATAGTACTTTTATAGGACTTATAACCTATGATCATTGTATATGGATTCTTGACATAATTCTGTTGTTAACCTGAAAATTGTTGGAAAAACAATCTCGATGAGAAAGGCGGCAAAGTAGCGGAAAGTGGTTTCGGCAACAATTGGGTTGTGCGATGTAAATTCTACTTGATAATTAATATAAGAAGCGACTCTCCTTTGGTGGACGTAGCCCATTATGGAATGGGTGAACCACGTACATTTTGTCTTCCCATGTGTATAATTCTTGATTCTCGTGTTCATGTCTTATTATTTATGCCTTGTCAACAACTCTTGAGTAATTGTTATTCACAGAATGTGTATGGAAATAATGTTGTGAAAGCATTTTGTTATCTTAGCATGGAGCTGCAAAGTTGATTTATATATAATGGACTCAAGGGAGACCCAAGGAGCCGCAATGGTAATACTTAATAAACATAAGCAAATTGACTTTTATAAAAATGTCAAGTGTATGCACAAGGATTAATTACTTGTTGGCTGTTTCTTATAATGCTTTATTATGAAGATCTTTAAGGGAAGAAATTTTAATTTTCACCAAAATTACTAACATGCAAATCTTGGAGATGTTACAATTAAGTTTTGCTTTCCCTCCTCTCATCTTCCTAGCTGCTGCATCGAAGGCTCTGGCAGCTTCCTCTAGCGTATCATATGTACCAAGCCATATGTACTTCCCTTTTTCACGATCTCTAATTTCTGCAGCCCATCTGCCTGGTCGGTTCTCTCTGATGCCTCTATATTTGGTCTTTCTTTCCCTACCTCTCGTGCTCTTGACTGCTTCTTTGCGCTGGGAGGGATATGACGCAAGACACCCTTTGAAAAAACAAACGATATGAATCAAAAAGTTACACATCACATTGCTCATGCACATTATAAACGATATGAATCAGAAAGATACTCTGAAAGTGGAATGGAAAGACGAGTTCATAAACAGTACTTAGAATGACAATGAGCAAACTTGAGTGAGCACTCAACTAAAACTCTAAGTTTGCTGGAGAGGTTTAGACCTCTAAAACCTTGCAATCTAACAATGCTCGGGGATATATTCTAATTTCTCCAGAGTAGAGGTGCTTGTGATCATTGAATGGGTGCGAGAGTTTACTCGTACATGGAACTACTATGAAGAGGGCATAAGATGAAAAGCCAGAAATGCAATATCATATCGTACATCAGGGTGCCATACTGCATGTACAGAGTGATGGTAATTCGGGAAAAAAGGATCCACACGTTCGGAAGAGGCATGGGTGCCTCTCATACACAGTATTACAAGGGCGCAAATTTTCAAACCCTAAACAACTACATTAAGCCCACTTATGAACTAATGGGCGCATTCTTAACTTGTAGCTCGGATACTCTATGGCTGATCGGTGATATTAAATACCTCGACTAGCTCCATTGAATAGGAATCCAATCTCGCCGGACAAGGTTCTAGCCACTGATTAATACATGAACCGGACGGCAGTAATGGATTAAGGAGTTTATCGGGATAACCCCCGCCCTATCGCAATTCATAAATCTTTTCTCGCAAGAAATCGTGGTGAAGCTGGAGAAGACAAAAATAATATTGACATTGTTATCCATAAGATTATATAATAAGTTGATTGTATCGTACTCATCTCTGAAAAACCAACACCACGGAATTACCCTACTATGGAATAATCTTATACCAGTAAGACACCAAGTCATGAGAAAAAAATGATCACATATGGGGTGCTCGCTCTCTTCCCATGAGAAATAAACAATCAGAGTTTAGATGCTCACTACAAAAAAAAAATATTTTATTCTTTTTTGCACATCATGTCATTCTCTTCTGGGGTAGTGACCGTAACAGATGCCCACAGTGATGGTTGTGGGCTGCATTAGCAAGGAATGTCAAAAAGTAATAATAAAATATTGAATGCAAAGGAAACGAACTTCTTCTACATTGAGCTTATCTATTTTTTGAATTACAGTTTCATTTTCAATTACTGAATAAAACTAAAAATATTGAATAAAAATCTCAATAAAACTAAAAACTGAGCTTATTGACGTACTTCATTTTCAATAATTTCTCATTAAGATTTTTATTACTAATGGAACAAAACATGGGATATTGCCTTTGAAGTCTTATTTTTATTAATGGAACATTGTCTTTGAAAGCGTGGGTTATTGGCTTTGAAGTCTTATTCACAAATTCGATACTAAAAGTGCACTGCATACTTATATGACAACGACCCAAATAGACCATATCCATCACTTTGGAATCCACCCTAATCATTCTGTCAGGGTGATATGCATTTATGCATAGATGGATCGCCATGCTTGTTGGTAGTTCGCCAAATATTGATGTAACTTCTAGCTTCACCGAGAAGCCAAACCGATAGACGTTTCTAGACCTCTCTAATGATGGAGAGAGTTCACAGTGTATATAAATCTATATTTCAGTGAATGGAAGTGATAGAGAGTAGTTCTGGGTATTTTTGGCCTGTTCCTACTCTATCAAGAAGCATCCCATTCTCATTAATATTGAATCGCGTGAGATGCGTTTTCATTAATGTACTCACCTTATTGTCTTTGTTAACATGGAACCATAGGTATTTGTTAACATGGAATCATAGGTACAGTTACTGTGAAAATTTGAATACGTTTTTGTAGGCTTTTGTGAATGGACTTGCTGTACCACACAAATCTTATCGGCCGCTCCTTGACCTATTTGAGCGTTATGAGATCATTTCTAGAGTAAGGTTAAATAATTAGTCATGCTTTATCCGTTCAAAGAAACTACGCCAATAGACAGAACATCAGTGGCCACAAGTGCAAGCGTTAACTATTAGTTGCGGGATTTTAATTCTGTGCCTTACAGGTATTTAACTTTCCATGCAAATTTCAGGTCTTATTAGCTAGCGGGGCGTCATAAAATATGAGAGGAAGTTGATTCATTTTAGTCGTTGACACATGTGATGTTCACTCGCGTGCCTCTAAATAATATGGTGAGATGGAACTTACATATTATATGGGCAGTGCAGGGGTTATGCTTCTTACAATCCAGGTATGCACTACTACTGCGCAATGATATGGAGTGATTCAAAGTAGAATCTGTAGAAATTTTTAATCCCTCTCAACCCTAGTTAGTAGATATGTTAAGACATTTAAAAAACTACTCTCAACCCTAGTTAATAGATATGTTAAGACATTTAAAAAACTGCTGTGAACGAATGCACATTAAAACAAAATATTATGGCTTACCTTCAGCCAAAAGGCATTCCTGCCCGTCAGGCAATAAACCCTTGTCAATGTGTTCTGAACTATTCAGATTGGCCACACTGTTTCTTCCGCGCAGACTCGAACGAGACTCGACCTCGGCATTACCGGTTTCGCAGACCCTCTCCCTCGACAACCCAGCCATACGGACCGGCCTGGCCTTACAATGACAACGGAAATGAAAAATAGACAATGCTAGCTACTGAAATGATATGATCAGAAAATCAATACAATCTGATTTCCACATCGAGAGGGTTAGAATTTTTATAGGTAGAATGCATTGAGATCAAGTTCCCTCAACTTTTGCCACCTTTTTGCTGCCGAACCGAGAACGAATGGAAATTGGACAGGTAGGCAAATCGGCATTGATCCAATCTTGACCTGAAGCGTTTGAGGATGTGAAACCATAAAGGAATTTATGACAGAATGTCGTGCCTGCCACGAAAGTTTTGGAATTCATGCACGTTATTCGATTTCAAAATCTCTACATGGCCCCTAACTAACTAAACCCTAGGAAAACCCTTTTGCACTAATTTGCACTCGTGTCTATCCGCATAGTGGGCTGCTGACCAATAATATCAAACAACTGTACATACAGAGCGTTCGTGTTGTTGGGACTCACAAAGGGGCCGATTTCCACAATGTTGAGTCTTAACGCCCTTGATCACACAAGGATGGCAAATGAAATATAAAAATTTTAATAAATGAAAAAAAGGAGGGGTAGTGAAATATAACTAATTTTAATAAATGACACAAGTAGGTTAGTCAAACATAACTAATTCTAATAAATGAGGAACTGGTCAAAGTGATTAAAGTTACAGCATATGAAGGGATTTACTTTTCATAATATTAAAACATAACTAATTTTAATAAATGAGGAACTGGTCAAAGTGATTAAAGTTACAGCATATGAAGGGATTTACTTTTCATAATATTAAAATATTAGCATTTTACAATGTTGACCATAAAAGTCTTTCACTTTACATTAACCAGCGTAGACCCATCTTAAAA
Organism: Larix kaempferi; assembly: GCA_027924585.1. Taxonomy (NCBI): domain Eukaryota; kingdom Viridiplantae; phylum Streptophyta; class Pinopsida; order Pinales; family Pinaceae; genus Larix; species Larix kaempferi. The sequence goes on along the minus strand of BSBM01000721.1, from coordinate 2,128,519 downwards.
TCGTATCTATCAAGCACCGAGAGGGATCCAATTTCTTGAGGTGTATTTCTTTTTTTAAATTTCAACTCAAGAAATTTGATATCTCTTGATTGATAGACCCGGGTTTAAGTTTTTATTTTATAAACAAATATCAATATTTTAATTACTTTTCATAATATTTTATTTTATGAGCCAATGTGGACTTTTTTTAAATACTTTCATTAACTTTTTATTTTATGAGCCTACATCAATTTATTAATGTCCGACATAATATAATTTATTACGTTTTACTCTTGTAACGTTAGAACATATCCCTCATACTCGTGCATTATATGCACACACGTTACAACATCTCCCCCATACTGGGCTATAGAGCACCTCGTTTCACTCGGTACAATTAAATTTTATTTTATAAAATTCTTTTTGATGTTTTCAAAAAACAAATTATCAATATTTTTAATTTCAAAATTTTTAAATTTTATTCATTTCATATACTTAATGGTAAAGAGGTTATAGATGGGACATAAATCCACAATATTGTGGTTTTATTTTTAAAATACGAAAAAAAAATAAAAAACATTTAATATGGTTTTTTTTTAAGTGCTATGTGGCAATTTTTATTCCTTATTACTGATTTTTGTAACTAAAAATCCAAAAAAAAATTCTATGTTAAACCTAAAACTTAGTAAATGTAGATTTTGTGTGTTTGATTTGATATGTTTATCTAATAAAACTGATTAAGTTAGACCGTGGATGAACCCTAACTATGTGAGTGATTGATTTATCCATCTTGTCCACGTGGTGATAGATTTTGCTCTTTCATTTAGTCTGTGTTATTTTCTTTAATGCACACTCACTAGTGATCTTATTTTATTTTGTTGAAGTATTGCTTCTTGTTTATTTTAGTTTATTACAGTCTATAGGCTTGGGATTATCGTTATGTTAACCTAGTTAGACTCTGGTTAGTGGTAGAAGTTTTTATTTTATTAATTGACTTACGCGATTGAAGATCTTGTGTTTGTCTTGTTTTAGTGTGTTTAGATGTTAAAGTGTTGAGATGAAAGCCAACATTAGGAGTGTAATACCCCTCCTTTATGCACCCTTTTTGTAAATATATTTGATTTTACCATAACGTGGCATGCTATGGATAAATTTCAGATAGATTATCCTAATTACTTTTATTTAACCATATGCCGAGTTCCCAGTCAACGGTCGGAGGTCTAACTAATCATGGGTTAACTTAAAATGGTAAGTTAGAGAAGGAAGGGGGATCCTTTAATGGAGTAATGGGAACGACATATGTATATATATATATATATTATGGTGTCTAATATTCAAAAGATTTATATAAAAACATTCTAAAAAGGTTTTAGGACAAACCTAAACCAATACTAATATCTTTAGCAATACCAATGTTTTTTGTTATGTGCCAAAACTTATGTTGAAGACTTCTTTAATTGGAGAAAAGGGTTATATATAGAGAGAGACTAATTTTCATATTATGAAAATACACATACATGGGATTATTATATTATTTGTACAATACAAATATATATATATATATATTTGTTTATACAAAGATTTTAGCCGTGGCTATGAAAATTTATTAGACAAAGAATACAATTATTATTCTTATGTAACTACTTCCGTTAATCAGTGAAAAAACTCTAAGATTTTTCGTAGGGAGTTTGTCTCCGTTTTGGAGCACTCCGAGTCCCATCTCTATTATATGTTTCCCTGCATGGAGCACGTGGGCACCTTACCAAGCTACTCCACTCCTTAATTGTATGGGCGCCTCATCAATTCCTTTCTAGAGGAAAACATGGCCCGTTAAAATCTGACGAGGTGTTGTTCGAGCAGGTGGTGACTTCACCATAAAGAGAGGGAGACTGTGAGCTACACTAACTCGACACGCCTTTATTTTTCATCGGAGTATACTGGATTTTGAGGAGATGGCACCATTTTAAGATGTGAAAGCGGTGATAGTGGATAAAGCATTCAAAACACACGATCCTTCTAAGCCGAGTGGTTCCCTTCTGTCGCTATAAGCATATATTTATGGTCGCCACTTGTCCCTGAACGGCCACCATTTGTCACTTCGGTGGAGGGTAGGACTCTCTACATAAGGAGGAAGAGTTCGCAGTATAGGGAGAGGAAAAGATGGGAGTCTTGGGATGGCTTCGAAGCGGCCGTAAAGAATAGGTTCGATTGTATTGTGTTCTTTCTGATAGCATAGATTGATATTTTGATTACGATGTGGTAGTATGTCTTTCCTGGCCATCACAAAGTCTGTAAATAGAATTATGCTGCTACCCTGACAGTAGTTCTCGGATCTTTGTTTTTTCGTTTTTGTTTGTTGCGATCGCAGAATTGTGGCTCTGACGTTTTCTTTAATTGCTTGATGGGACCTCAGATCCGTAGCTCTGTTAATTGCTATAGATCAGGTTGCACCATGAGCTTGATTCCAGATCTCTGTCCTTACTGATTTTATATTAGATACTTGCAAACCGTAATGCCAACATTGGAAGGCTTAGATCCGTAAATGCTTGGAAGGCGTGAACCCTGATAATTTGATAAGTATATATTGACAGATCCCTAATTGTATTGGAATCTGTATACTCCGTGGTAAGTATTTGAAAGCTTAGATCCATGTAAGTATTTGTTAAGTACATGCTCTACACGTTATGATGAATCCATTAATCGCAGACCCCTACTTTTAGTTGTCTACTGTGAGAAGTTTTTATTCAGTGTAGAAGCCGTGAAAGGTTTTCTGTAGGATCTACATTACATGCTCTATATGTTATGATGGATCCATTAATCGCAGATCCCTGCATTTAGTTTACTGTGGGAAGTTTTTATTAAGTTTAGAAGCCGTGGAAGGTTTTCTGTAGGATATACATTGCCTGCTCTATATGTTATGATGGATCTATTAAGCGCAGATCCTTGTATATGTAGCATATATATATATATTGTGGAAAGTTTTTATAAAGCTAAATATGTTATGTGGAGGAAGTTTTTATGAAGCGTAGGAACCGTAGAAGGTTCCTGTAGGTTTTGAATATTTTTATATATTCGGTGTTATGAAGAGGACGGCTTCAAGAGCCCAAACCTCAAACTGCAACTCGACTTTTTACTTAACTCTGCGCTGACGAATTAAGGGATGACACCATGAGTCGATGCCACAGTTAATATGCTTGATCCACGGGGTTACACTGCTACTCTGCGTGGAAAGGGAATAGAACAGTTACCTGAGCCTAATCCCATTGGCTAATGAATAACGATATTACAGGAGAGTCTCTATGACATATCCGTGGATAGATCAGTTGTAGTGGTCCTGGTTTGTTTGTGTGTATACTGTCTTCGCTAGAGATTGGATTATGTATATATATGTAAACTATGTTTTTAAATGATTAGGAAACAGAGTTTGGTTGAAACATAAATTCCGGTGAGTGCTTGACCCGTATTATTGATGCTAATATTTTATATATGCAGATCTGCAGAAAAACGTAAAGCAGGTATTGAAGCGATTATCCTACACTGGATCCGCTTATAACTTGTTAATACATATACATTATATTAGATCTTAAGTGTGGTCTTCAGATAACTGATAGTTCGTTAAGGATATAAGCCTAGGATTCATGTTTGTTTATTTTTAGCTTGGATCCCTGGTGATTGTTTATACCTGTATTTATTATATGATAGCGGATCTCTACATACACTGCTTGAAATGAGATGGTATTTATTACTTGACAGCCGATCTCGGTCCACAACGTTTGACTGATATTGTATTAATTATTGATCGTCGATCTCTGCACACACTACTCAATTGAGATTCTGCCAGGAATTCGTATGAAGTCCAGCTAGAATCTACATTTTAATACTTAATTGTTTTGGGTATGCATCTGCGAGTTCGCCTGGTCTTGAGTTAAGACCTTTTTGGTTTTATTTTTGTATCGACCCTGCATTTAATTATAAATCAGAGTATGAATTGCAGATTTAAAGTTATCTTGTCTTATGGATTGAAAGAACGCGTGGTTATTTCTAGCTAGGAGCCAATTTAGAACCTCTGTCTTTTAGTTACTTATTTCTGTAATTACTTGCGCACAAACAGTGGTAATTATTAACATTCGCCACTGTCCAATTGGTTATTGGTTTCGTAAATGTACATTGAACTCTGAAAAGATATTCCTTTTGATGTTCATATGCAAGAGGTTAATATGTAGTTGTAATACTCTGCTTTTTATGAGCTCATGATTGGGGAATTTAACTACCTTAATATGTTCTTACTGTATATTGAGATTGATGGGTGACTGTTCTGCATATGTCCGAGTATTGTTCTCCGACGGGAAACTGAGCAATCTCAACGATCTCCCTGTGAGGGTGTAAATTACATCGACGAATGTCGCGAAAGAAAATGATCTCAGTGAGATAAGTTGTAAGATCAATAATGAAGTTGCCAAGATGTAATTCTTTGGATAAATATTACATGATGCAACAACGGTTGGTGGACGTAGCCCAAAGAGTTGGGTGAACCACGTGAAATTGGTGTCTCTTTCTGATGTGTCCCTACTTGAGTAAATTGTCTTAAATATTGTGATGGTGTTGTCGTTACATTAATATTTGACTAGGTGATTGGTAAGACATGAGTTATAGATAATCTTTGTATCGATCATGAAAGGTATGTTGTGTTTTAAGTATATTCATATTTACAATTAATGTGTTGAATGATTCAAATAAACTAGTGTGCTTATTTACTATGGGTTATTAAAGTGATTATAGGAGTAATTTAAATTATGAGCAAAGCAATGAAATAAACTCTCAAGGTTTCTTATGAGTATAGCCAAACGTCTAAGCAGTACTGTTTAACGAAAAATTTTCGCTAATTACTGACTGAATGGTATTAGGGGATGTTACAAGGAGGCATTTGACGAACTCACAATGGCCTTTCAAGAAAGATATTATATTACTAATGGAATCTCATAGGAATTCTAAAGAGGAAGCTTAGAAATGGTGTACTAAATAGGCCAAAATAAGCCTTTCGAATGATGGCACCCAAGAACATTCAAAGCACAGTAAAGACTAAACGAAACCAAATTTAGGCAGTAGAGAAAGATACAAAGTATCTGAAAATCTAGAGAAGGCCAATGGGAACTCATCACCTAAAACGACTAGGGTGCCACAAGAAAAAACACTAATAATGGCTAGTATGATTGTAGAAAATCAAAATCTAAATGGGTACAATCAAAAAGAGAAAAACTAACTCACAAAAGGAGTCCATGGGATGAATACACTAGAACCACATAGATTACATGTAATACCCCTCCTTGTATCCCTATTAGATTTATGAATGTATAATGTAAACTGAGGATGGCGCAACTAAAACGAATCCACCAAGGGAGAACCCAATGGCTAGAATGTATAGTTACGACGGGTATCCTTCTGAGTTACAACACTTATGAATAGAATGGTAAAATAAAAAGTGTTTAAAATACAATCGACTAGAACGAAATTCTAGTCACTACTTGTGACAAACTAGTACGACTGGTTTAAATAGTTTGAGGGTAAAAACATTGTATGTATATATAGGTGAAAAATGCCTATAGGTTATTAGCCATTTAATACGTATATATATACACATATACACCCCTATGTGTATAGGAAAAGAGGAAGTGGGATTAACTTACACATTGATATTTTGAGTTATATAATGTCTTAAAAGATTTTAGGTAAACATCCTAAGAAACTAGGGTTAATCCCAAGGAAAGGATAATACCCTTATTTGATAGCTTCATTTAATCATTATTAAGACTATTCAGGCGTTACCATCTTTTATAAAGTAAAAGGGTGGTGGAATAATACATATATGAATATTTGTATAATGATAAACAATAAACGGGGAATTAGTTCATTGGAAGGAGTGAGCATATATATATATATATATATTTATATATATATAAACGTTATGCATAAGACTGGTGTTATAGTACTCAGCTTTATTTAAAAAGATCCATCTAGGCTCCGCCTTGGGGGAATTTAGGAGATCATTCCCTGTTGAAGTGCCGAGGGTGTTTATGAGGGTGTCTCCTTAGTGGAGCACACCAAACGCCTACGTTCGCCATCTGTTCCTTTAATTAAGACTTAACTAATTGACAACCGAGAGTTGGATGTTGGTGGAGGTTGCCGATCATAGGATGGCGATCATATTTAAGCGCAGGATCTCATGCATTCGGGGGGGCGAGTAGGAGAAGGTGGAGGCAGAACTTTTCGGTGGAAGGGGAAGCTGGGGTTGTACAGACCTAGATCGGAAAGGAGGTGTGGAGTCTGGATCGCACAGTATACAGATCTTGCTCAGGCTTTATGGGAGATTGTGGCTGGAAGCAATTCGTGCGTAAATGGGTGTACTGTGATCATTGTGCCTGGTAAGCGAACTCAACAAATAACTCTGTATTTTCATTACAGTATTCAATGTTGATGCTCAGATCCAAACTCTGTCAATTTAAATGATAATCCCAGATCTTAAATTGTGAAGGCGTTATTCTCAGATCCAAACTCTGTCAATTTAAAAGATAATCCCAGATCTTAAATTGTGAAGGCGTTATTCTCAGATCGAAACTCTGTCAATTTAAATGATAATCCTAGATCTTAAATTGTGAAGGCGTTATTCTCAGATCGAAACTCTGTCAATTTAAATGATAATCCCAGATCTTAAATTGTGAAGGCGTTTTTCTCAGATCCAAACTCTGTCAATTTAAAAGATAATTCCAGATCTTAAATTGTGAAGGCGTTATTCTCACATCGAAACTCTGTCAATTTTAAATGATAATCCTAGATCTTAAATTGTGAAGGTGTTATTCTCAGATCGAAACTCTGTCAATTTTAAAAGATAATCCCAGATCTTAAATTGTGAAGGCGTTATTCTCAGATCGGAAACTCTGTCAATTTAAATGATAATCCTAGATCTTAAATTGTGAAGGCGTTATTCTCAGATCGAAACTCTGTCAATTTAAATGATAATCCTAGATCTTAAATTGTGAAGGCGTTATTCTCAGATCGAAACTCTGTAAATTTTAAAAGATAATCCCAGATCTTAAATTGTGAAGGCGTTATTCTCAGATCGAAACTCTGTCAATTTAAATGATAATCCTAGATCTTAAATTGTGAAGGCGTTATTCTCAGATCGAAACTCTGTCAATTTTAAAAGATAATCCCAGATCTTAAATTGTGAAGGCGTTATTCTCAGATCGGAAACTCTGTCAATTTAAATGATAATCCTAGATCTTAAATTGTGAAGGCGTTATTCTCAGATCGAAACTCTGTCAATTTAAATGATAATCCTAGATCTTAAATTGTGAAGGCGTTATTCTCAGATCGGAAAATCTGTCAATTTAAATGATAATCCTAGATCTTAAATTGTGAAGGCGTTATTCTCAGATCGGAAACTCTGTCAATTTAAATGATAATCCTAGATCTTAAATTGTGAAGGTGTTATTCTCAGATCGGAAACTCTGTCAATTTAAATGATAATCCTAGATCCTTAATTGTGAAGGCGTTATTCTCAGATCGAAACTCTGTCATTTTAAATGATAAATCCCAGATCTTAATGGTGAAGGCGTTAGTTCTCAGATTGGAACTGTGCATTTTTAAATTGATAAACTCCGGATCTTAATTATGAAGGCGTTATTCCCCGGATTGAAACTCTGTCCTATAAAATGATAACTCCAAATCTTAATTGCGAAGGCGTTATTTCTCAGATTGAAACTCTGTCAATTCGTGTGTTTACAAAATCGATTCCAGAATTAAAATTGATTTTCTGTCAGTAGATAGAATATTTGTCCTCTTGTGTAGACCGATTCCATAGACAGAGTGTTATCATAAAAGAAATCGATTTTCACAAACACCATGCGTTTGATTCTTACATTGGGATTTTAATTCCATTTCCAGCATATAAATGAGGCATCAAAATTGATTCCCAAACGGTAGACTTCAGTTATTGTATCGTAAGTTTATTCTCAGTCTAATATATGTCGATATATACTCCTATACGAGTGGTCGTTGGGTAATTGAAGCTAATAGCTATGCTAAGAATCTGTGGTAAAAGATTGTCATAAATTAATATGTGGTAGCTGGGGAAGCAATCGTATTATTAGACAATAGAGTTACAATGTATATAGGAATATTCTGCACTTTATGATTTATGAGAAGTCGTTATACGACTTGTTTTGTTTAGTATGCATTGGAGGGATAATCACATCGATGCTCTCGATAAGAGAGACTTCAAGCCTTTTGGAAAGAAATTTATTGCAACATATGTGTTGTTGGATGTAATTCTCCTCTGGAATAATAGAAAGAAAACATGACCTGCCTTTGTGGACGTAGCCCAGTCGGGGTGAACCACCTATATCATTGTCTCGATCTTATGTGTGTTCATTTGGTATTATTGTTCTGTTCAATGGAGATGTTATGTCATTTACTTCTATGTCTGCTTCTAGTGCATGTGTTTTATTGTGTCAGGATGTATCTGCTGAATTATAATGGTCATGGATTAATGTCATGAAGATTTCTTGTATGCAAATCTTGTTCAGGTTAAATGTCTGCATTTGAAAGAATAAGAAATTAACAGCAGATGTTTGGAATGTGAAAAGAATTTTTTGAAATTTACTAAATCCTAACAATAAAGATTGGGTATGTCACATTGAATCCCGTGAGTTTTGTTAAGTGAAGATGTTAACAGGGTATCCCATAAAGTCTTATGTTTTAATAATTAAAATTATGGAGATGTCACATATGGTATCAGAGCATTAGGTTACAACACTAGGGCCTAATGAGCTCAATATGCGATAAGTGAGTATGAAGGTTTAAGTTTACTAATCATTGGTTTTCGTTTCATTTTGGATGCATGGATTGTATCGGAGGAGGGGAAGATGAATCTCCGAGCTCGACTTCAAGTTTCTCCCACCAAAGCACAGGTTGCAAACACTCGGGCTAGTTGGGCCCAGCTAAAGAAATAATATAAGCTGGTCAAGGGAACTCCATCAAGAAGACGCAAACAAAGGATTTATGTTCTAAAGAATCAGCAGGAGGTAATCGACAAGATGTCTTTAAAATCGCAAGTAAGTATACTCCACTTGTTGAAGCATTCTAAAGGAAAAGCATTGTCGATGAGTGAACAGTTTGTATGTTTAATTTCGTATCTAAATGATCCTGTATTGATAAATACTAGAGGATGAATATCTCCTCATGCAATTCCATTGGATGACCAGAAAGTATTTTTTGAAAATGATTATATTAATTGGACTATGTTCCTATTTTTTATTTTGTTAATATTTTCATGTATATTGATCATAACGATAGTAACATAGGAGCCTTGAATGTTCATAAGTTTATGAGGGCTGTATAAGCATAATTAGGAGCATTCACCCTATGAAAGATGTATACTCCTACCCGGTCGATTGATGCCACAAGTAAGGTTTTAGTACTTATATGAGTCAAGTCATAGACATTCATCATAAGTACTTGATTGCTTTAATTGTGTATTATGAGGATTAGAAAAGTTGGTTATGGAATGAGTAAGGTGCAATTAGTTCATTATATGAAAGACTATAAATTGCCATGAATTACTTGGTTATTGATTTCTCGCACTTATGCTGAAATGATTGTATTAATTATGTACATAAGATTGTAGGATTGAGATAATCCTTATTATATTAGAAAAATGCATAATGGTACTAAGGAGTAACTCCTGAAATTTTCCTTATTGGCTAAATGTTATTGAGAAAAGGTGTAGAAGATGTTGTACATTATATTGAATGTTACATGCGATGGTTTCGATATAGAATATTAGTTTTGTGTTCTTACTTATTTGTTATATGGGACATGTGACATGGTAGAGAAGAATGATTAGTTGAACTAATAAATATATAATAGATCTTCAAGGTTAATGTAAGTAATGTTACATAAAATATATACATATATATATATACTATCCAAACCATAGAAGGTTAGAAGAGTTGTAAAACTTTTATGCATGATTAACAAAGGGTCATCCTCAAGGTAAAAGATTGAAAGAATAGGAATTAACCTCATTGGTTTAAATGGACATTCTACTGTGTGAAATTTTCTATGACTAGGAAATTGCCATCCTTGTGAATGATTTTCATAACCTTCGACTTAACTCTACTTCCACAAACAAGTATCCTTCGTCATTATAACCTTATCTGAAGATGTCAAGGGATAAAAGAGAATATTTGTTAAGAATCCCCTTGTCTCTTTGCGGTATAGGATTGTATAGAATATTGAAGTATAAATGTGTGTGTCCTAAGTAGTTAAAAGGATGCATATGATGAAATGTTATGATTTCATCTTTGTATATTCTATTTTCAGGGATCCTTACTAGGAATGTTAGGATACTGGGAGTGGTTGACAGAAGGATTATACCTTTATGTGATCAAAGCTTTATGTTATATGCATGGGTACCTTGATAATCTGTTTCATTTTGATATATAAATTTTATGATATGGAAGGGATTACTAATGTGTATTAATGCAAGTTAAAAGTACACCTTGGCATATGAGGGCCATACAATAAAGCGATATGCAGTCTCCCCCATAAAGGTATGTGATTATCCTTAGAAAAATATATGCAAGTATATATGTAGACGATTTATTGTTACTCACATGATGTTGACATATGCAAGAAAAATGGGTACTTAATATAGTGAAGGAAAAGGATTGAGGTGAAGTGATCGTAATGCCCATAATAAAGAAGAATGTAGTCCAATTAATTGAGTTGGTTATGCTTAGTATGGAAATAATGTTTATGTTAGATAACCACATGTGGAGATTGTAGTATGAAGGATGACTTTCTTATTTTTATACATAGAAGAAAAACCTCCTTACAATATTTGGTTATGTTATTATGACAGATGGTCAAAAACTCGGTTGAACTTATGGAAGAGCGTAATATATTATGCAGGTATATGTCGCCTTGTCAACAAGACCTCAACGCGAGTTATAAATGTTGGGTGGTTAAATTATATTATTTCACGGATGACACTATAAGTAGAAATCACAACTTGAGTCCATACATATCTAACTTATCACTCATGATCATTCGAGTAAAACTCGAATGATTTTATTTTTATTCTTAGTAGGAGTCGATAAGGAATAGACAAGTGAAAGACGTGTTAGTGCTATTAAAATTCCTATGAATAAATGTTGTATAGTGGTTATGAACTAACAATGCAGGATTTCACTATGAATTTAACAAATCAAAATGGAAGTGAGTATTCACGCGGATAAAAAGCTGAGTTAATCACTCAAGAGTAAGTGATGATTCCCTTAATGCATCTTATTTACTGGTCATATTTCGAGACACTTATAACCATGGTTTAACATTGGATTATGTTGTTTAGTTACTAACATTTTCAGGATGTTATCATAATTACGACCAATGTGATAAACAAAAAGGAACGTGGCTTATAAGACCATTGGTGAAGCTGAGCAGAACAAAATTGCTCAAGAGTAAGTGATTACCTTTTATTATAGCATGGATTACAGTATGGCACAAAACCTGATTTGGGATGGATGTGTGCTACATATCATGAATGATAAGCAAATAAGTGAAACTACTTACCGTTATTACAAGACATATTGTAATTTACAAAAATTGTAAAGATTAATAGATGATTGGTTATCGAAATAAATTCCGGTACTCAAGCGAGAAGGCTTGAGGGGAATTGTGTAAAGAGTGTCGTAATGGCATTTGAAATACTCCCTAAAATCAGGGATTGAACAGCCACTAGGATTCTCGGAGAATCGGCTGGCTGTAAGACCTAGGCAAGCTATAAGAAAATGTATATGTGGGAGGCAGGACGCTGCTTAGTATGCATAAAAGAAATGTTTGCTGCGTGAGCACTAAGGTGTTAGGCAAGACATGAAAGAAATGTTTGCTGCATGAGCACTAAGGTGTTAGGCAAAACATGAGAAAAATGTTTGCTGCGGGAGCACTAAGGTGTTAGGCAAGACATGAAAGAAAGGATTGCTGCATGAGCACTAAGGTGTTAGGCAAGAACTTCCTGGATCAAGTAAATGCTGTTTGTTGATTTAGTCAACGGTATACAATCATGGAATGCTAGATTTATTCCATATATTACAAGTGATATGTACAGTAAAGAACTCATGATTTATGTTTCTAAGTTTGATTTTGAAATTGATGATAAAGTTTTATTTTTATTTTTCGTTTTCATTGAAACCCGGTTTTGTAGCCGCAAACTCAGGTGGGATCCATAATGACTTGCGAGAAATTTTGGAAGGCCAAAAAGGGGTCAAAATAGAGATGACGAAACAAGCGAACTGCTAAAAAGTATGAACACCGAGGACGGTGTTAATTTTAAAGGGGAGGAGGATGTAATACCCCTCCTTGTATCCCTATTAGATTTATGAATTTATAATGTAAACTGAGGATGGCGCAACTAAAACGAATCCACCAAGGGAGAACCCAATGGCTAGAATGTATAGTTACGACGGGTATCCTTCTGAGTTACAACACTTATGAATAGAATGGTAAAATAAAAACTAAGTGTTTAAAATACAATCGACTAGAACGAAATTCTAGTCACTACTTGTGACAAACTAGTACGACTGGTTTAAATAGTTTGAGGGTAAAAACATTGTATGTATATATAGGTGAAAAATGCCTATAGGTTATTAGCCATTTAATACGTATATATATACACATATACACCCCTATGTGTATAGGAAAAGAGGAAGTGGGATTAACTTACACATTGATATTTTGAGTTATATAATGTCTTAAAAGATTTTAGGTAAACATCCTAAGAAACTAGGGTTAATCCCAAGGAAAGGATAATACCCTTATTTGCTAGCTTCATCTAATCATTATTAAGACTATTCAGGCGTTACCATCTTTTATAAAGTAAAAGGGTGGTGGAATAATACATATATGAATATTTGTATAATGATAAACAATAAACGGGGAATTAATTCATTGGAAGGAGTGAGCACATATATATATATATATATTTATATATATATAAACGTTATGCATAAGACTGGAGTTATAGTACTCAGCTTTATTTAAAAAGATCCATCTAGGCTCCGCCTTGGGGGAATTTAGGAGATCATTCCCTGTTGAAGTGCCGAGGGTGTTTATGAGGGTGTCTCCTTAGTGGAGCACACCAAACGCCTACGTTCGCCATCTGTTCCTTTAATTAAGACTTAACTAATTGACAACCGAGAGTTGGATGTTGGTGGAGGTTGCCGATCATAGGATGGCGATCGTATTTAAGCGCAGGATCTCATGCATTCGGGGGGGCGAGTAGGAGAAGGTGGAGGCAGAACTTTTCGGTGGAAGGGGAAGCTCGGGTTGTACAGACCTAGATCGGAAAGGAGGTGTGGAGTCTGGATCGCACAGTATACAGATCTTGCTCAGGCTTTATGGGAGATTGTGGCTGGAAGCAATTCGTGCGTAAATGGGTGTACTGTGATCATTGTGCCTGGTAAGCGAACTCAACAAATAACTCTGTATTTTCATTACAGTATTCAATGTTGATGCTCAGATCCAAACTCTGTCAATTTAAATGATAATCCCAGATCTTAAATTGTGAAGGCGTTATTCTCAGATCCAAACTCTGTCAATTTAAAAGATAATCCAAGATCTTAAATTGTGAAGGCGTTATTCTCAGATCAAAACTCTGTCAATTTAAATGATAATCCTAGATCTTAAATTGTGAAGGCGTTATTCTCAGATCGAAACTCTGTCAATTTAAATGATAATCCCAGATCTTAAATTGTGAAGGCGTTATTCTCAGATCCAAACTCTGTCAATTTAAAAGATAATTCCAGATCTTAAATTGTGAAGGCGTTATTCTCAGATCGAAACTCTGTCAATTTTAAATGATAATCCTAGATCTTAAATTGTGAAGGCGTTATTCTCAGATCAAAACTCTGTCAATTTTAAAAGATAATCCGAGATCTTAAATTGTGAAGGCGTTATTCTCAGATCGGAAACTCTGTCAATTTAAATGATAATCCTAGATCTTAAATTGTGAAGGCATTATTCTCAGATCGAAACTCTGTCAATTTTAAAAGATAATCCTAGATCTTAAATTGTGAAGGCGTTATTCTCAGATCGAAACTCTATCAATTTTAAAAGATAATCCTAGATCTTAAATTGTGAAGGCGTTATTCTCAGATCGAAACTCTGTCAATTTAAATGATAATCCTAGATCTTAAATTGTGAAGGCGTTATTCTCAGATCGAAACTCTGTCAATTTTAAAAGATAATCCCAGATCTTAAATTGTGAAGGCGTTATTCTCAGATCGGAAACTCTGTCAATTTAAATGATAATCCTAGATCTTAAATTGTGAAGGCGTTATTCTCAGATCGAAACTCTGTCAATTTAAATGATAATCCTAGATCTTAAATTGTGAAGGTGTTATTCTCAGATCGGAAACTCTGTCAATTTAAATGATAATCCTAGATCTTAAATTGTGAAGGCGTTATTCTCAGATCGGAAACTCTGTCAATTTAAATGATAATCCTAGATCTTAAATTGTGAAGGTGTTATTCTCAGATCGGAAACTCTGTCAATTTAAATGATAATCCTAGATCTTAAATTGTGAAGGCGTTATTCTCAGATCGAAACTCTGTCATTTTAAATGATAAATCCCAGATCTTAATGGTGAAGGCGTTAGTTCTCAGATTGGAACTGTGCCTTTTTAAATTGATAAACTCCGGATCTTAATTATGAAGGCGTTAGTCCCCGGATTGAAACTCTGTCCTATAAAATGATAACTCCAAATCTTAATTGCGAAGGCGTTATTTCTCAGATTGAAACTCTGTCAATTCGTGTGTTTACAAAATCGATTCCAGAATTAAAATTGATTTTCTGTCAGTAGATAGAATATTTGTCCTCTTGTGTAGACCGATTCCATAGACAGAGTGTTATCATAAAAGAAATCGATTTTCACAAACACCATGCGTTTGATTCTTACATTGGGATTTTAATTCCATTTCCAGCATATAAATGAGGCATCAAAATTGATTCCCAAACGGTAGACTTCAGTTACTGTATCGTAAGTTTATTCTCAGTCTAATATATGTCGATATATACTCCTATACGAGTGGTCGTTGGGTAATTGAAGCTAATAGCTATGCTAAGAATCTGTGGTAAAAGATTGTCATAAATTAATATGTGGTAGCTGGGGAAGCAATCGTATTATTAGACAATAGAGTTACAATGTATATAGGAATATTCTGCACTTTATGATTTATGAGAAGTCGTTATACGACTTGTTTTGTTTAGTATGCATTGGAGGGATAATCACATCGATGCTCTCGATAAGAGAGACTTCAAGCCTTTTGGAAAGAAATTTATTGCAACATATGTGTTGTTGGATGTAATTCTCCTCTGGAATAATAGAAAGAAAACATGACCTGCCTTTGTGGACGTAGCCCAGTCGGGGTGAACCACCTATATCATTGTCTCGATCTTATGTGTGTTCATTTGGTATTATTGTTCTGTTCAATGGAGATGTTATGTCATTTACTTCTATGTCTGCTTCTAGTGCATGTGTTTTATTGTGTCAGGATGTATCTGCTGAATTATAATGGTCATGGATTAATGTCATGAAGATTTCTTGTATGCAAATCTTGTTCAGGTTAAATGTCTGCATTTGAAATAATAAGAAATTAACAGCAGATGTTTGGAATGTGAAAAGAATTTTTTGAAATTTACTAAATCCTAACAATAAAGATTGGGTATGTCACATTGAATCCCGTGAGTTTTGTTAAGTGAAGATGTTAACAGGGTATCCCATAAAGTCTTATGTTTTAATAATTAAAATTATGGAGATGTCACATTACAAGAAAACACCTTAGTAAGAATGAGATTGATATAGAGACTATTATTATGAAAAGATGAACCAAAGCAAAATAACATTCAATATGATAATTCAATTTCACAATAATAGAATACACAGGATCATTGAAAGAACAACAAGCACAACATAAACACAAGAGACAGAATTTATCCTGGGAAACCTACATGGGGTAGAAAACCTAGTAGAGCTTCCTCAATATAGATGATCAACAAGTACAAAGATGTAATCCCCAAACAAGAGCTCCTTCTCCTCCATTCCATATCTCTCTCTCTCTGCTATGCGAGTTTCACAAGTGAGTGAATGAATAAGTGAGTGTGTTAAATGAGGATCGCGCATCCTCTATTTATACTTTATCTCTCACTAAACGAAATACCTAACTAGGTTGGCCCCAACAGATATAACCCAGTGCTCACTCGGCAACCCCACTGTTGAAATATTGTAACTTCAAAGAATATTATATTTGTATATTATTTATTCCGGAGATGTTCCATACCTCCGATGTGATTATACTATAAATCCGGAGATGTTTATTCCTCCGATTTGGGTGTGGTAACTAGGGTTATTAGACCCACCATGTGGGGGTCGGCCCAGTCAAGTATAATGGGGTATTTAACCTAATGGTTAAATACGAGCCTACATGTACTTGTGTAAAATACATATCAGAGTAGTGTATAAATAGAGGAGGTGTGTTCCTCATTTGATACACTCACACACTTGAGGATAGCGCACTTGTGGAGGAGAGGTCTGCTATTATGGAGGAGGAGATCATGTCTCAGGGTTTCATCTTTGTATATTGCTGGTCATCTATATTGAGGAAGCTTTGCTGGGTTTTCTACCCCATGAGGGTTTCCCAGGATAAATCTCTGTCTCTTGTGTTTATGCTGTGCTTGTTGTTTCTTCAGTGATCCTGTATATGCTATTATTGTGAAATGGAATGTAATGCTGCTATTTTCTGTCTTAGCATATTGAATTTTAACATGGTATCAGAGCTAACCTGAAGGAAGACAAGGTATGGCACTAAAGACACTTGCTTTACTTACGACAATTTGAAGGTTAGGGTTTTACATAGCAAAAAACAGTCATCGTAGCACTTTCGCTATAAATCCGTTTTGGCAAATTTTTCGGATCTGAAATTGTTACATGACGAATATTAAATCTCCAGGTACCTTGTGTCCAAAGGACAACCTCTAATTCGTTGTACTTTGTGATTTATGATCTGTACAATATAGGGTTTCTGCCTCTTCCAGATCTGAGTCAAAATCAGGTGACCTTGGGAAAAAGGTCATATCTTGGGCTAGGAAGCTCCAAATGAAATTTCGTAAAAAGTGACAGGTAGTAAACAGTATTTACTATCTCAGAAAACGTTTTCAGAGGCTGAAGTTGAACCAGTGACACGTGGCACTCTGTACAAGTTCGCCCTCCTGTATTATCCCATAAACAGGTCATGTTGCGACACTTGGTATAACTCTCTCTCAGAGAGTCCAATTGAGGTCAGACCTGTCAGGATGGAAAGATAACAGGCCGAGCTACCTCATAAAATTTTTTCAGAGGCCGAAGTTCAAACAGTGACACGTGGCACGCCGTACAAGTTTGCTCTTCTGTTTTATCCCAAAACAGGTCACGTTGCGACATTTGACATAGCTCTCTCTCAGAGAATCCAATTGAGTTCAGACCTATCAGGATGGAAAGATAACAGTTCAGGCTATCTCATAAAAAATTTTCAGACCTTGTGGATTGAAAATTTTGGAGTTACACCAGAAACAATCAGGTACATATTTCTGTCAAAACATAATTATTTTTTGAGTACCTTCATTCATGGCTTCCGGAATTTAGGGCTTTGAAGAAAGTTGGAATTTTTGTAAACGGAGACCACGGGTGAATGATACTCATCAAAATAGAAATTTAGAGACCAAGATCAGATTTTTTGGTTGGGCAGAAGGCCGGGCTTGATCAAACCCTAGTTCGGGACTTTGATCAGAAAAGTGGAAAATTAGGGCTTCTGTAAAAATGGGAATTTTTGAAATCTGTGACCATGGCTCGGAGCTCCTCAGAAAAATAGAAGCTTAGAGTTTTGGATCAAACATTTTGATTGGGTAGAAGAGTGGGATTCACCAAACCCCAGTTCAGGGTCACGTCCAGTGAATCCGGAAGTTTCAAAGGCAAAATTGAGGAGTGAAACTTTGCAGTTTTCAAATTCTGAATATATCAGTTTGATCAGCTCATTAAGGCACATATTTCTATCCTTTCGGAAGTTTGAAATTCAAAGTTTGAATTTTTGGGGTTTCTCTGACAAACCCATATCCAGCTCCAGGTCCAGTTCTTGCAAATCAAATGGATAGGGTTAATCCTAGAAGAAGATGGATTGGTCACCTGCATAAGTGGATTTACTGTTTCAGAGGGAGATGAGGCTAAGGCTTTACATAAGGAGATTACAAGCGATCTCGACAGGTATGACTCATCGAGGTATGTTTTGAGATTTGTTCATGATTAAGTTTATGGTATGTTTGTCTTCATGTTATTACGGTTAGTACAATCTTGATTTTAGATTTGTTGTATCACCTTAACAAAATTATGAATGCATGATAGAAGATATTCATTGGTTAGGGTGTTGACACTTATGATTGTACTAATGCATTATGATGTTGTGTGAGGTTGATGTTGTCTACTAACAAGATACAGGTACATCACAAAAGATAAATCAGGCTCCATGACCATGAAAACATGAAGACAAAGACTCATCCATAATCTTTGTTCTACTTACGAGGTATGTATGACTTTGTTATATTATGCTTAACCTATGAGACATGCAGGTTCTAGCTCAGGATCTCTAAATCATTGAAGAGATTGTTTAGGTATGTTGTACATAACCAAGTAGGTATACTAATCCAGGTATGTTTCCCATGAATCTTGTGTTAGGATCCCTTATATAAGTATACTTGGAATGATTGGTTATGCTTATTCATAAAGTTAGTAATCAAGGGATTATGCATATTATATCTTTTATCTTGATTGATGATATGCATGAGTAAAAGAAGACTTCCCTGAAATCTTGAATACTAATGTTTATTAATCATGACTATACATTTTCAAGATTATGTTTTTAGAATATACTAATGAGTGTATGTTTGTGTATGAGATCATGAGGATGACTCTTGAGCATGCACAGTGGTACAGAATGAATAGAAGTTCAAAAGACATACAGAAGATCAAGCGGGAGGCAGCCACACAAACATAAAAGATAAGTATTTGAGTTGTTATTTGAAATAGTAATGATATTGCCTGTAATAGGTTGTATGCATATTTGTATTCCTATAATATATCATGCTGAGTGTAAATATTCATAGAACATTGAACAATATACTACTAATATGCATATGATTGGTAAGTTGGACAAACATTCCATTGTTGCTTGTCTAGAATGAAACCTCTTTGCTGACATGCTGAGAGTTGTGCACACTCTCGATAGTATGTTCTGGTAGAGATGGAAGGCATCTAGATAGCCACTGTATGCATACAGGATATGGGAAAGTGTTGTGCCAAAGTATTGGTCAAAATAGTTGCATCACTATGTAAATGATATCTGTATGCATAATAGGTTATCATGTCAATATGATTTGATGATTATGAAGTATTACTAATCATGTACTTAATTTTGATTTGTAGGAAAGGTCATGAAGAATGATGGACACCATACAAGTGGTGGATGTTCAAACAAGAAGATTTACAAATCAAACAAAATATAGAAGGCTCATGGCTAGAAGATTCTCTTAGAAAGGGGAAGAGAATCACGACAAGATGTTTGCTCCAAGTATGGTGTAATTAAAGAAGAAGTGTGAATCAGGTTCTGTATAGGTACCTAGGATCGATAATAAATTGATAAGATTAATGATCACCATGGGTGATGTGGATCTCAACCTTTGCTACAAGGTTGAATATGATTTCTATACACAAATGACATGGATGCAAGAAGGAACTCACCACAGAGTTCGAATGATATTAAGGCTCATATAATCTTGTATTTCATGCAATAAAGTATGAGCCTAAATATAGGTTGATAAAAAATGCAATTCATGATCTTCGTAATAATACCATAAGAAGTAGTGAAAACAGGGCAGAGAAAATACCACGCATTATGCCAACAAAAAAGAAAGCAGTTTAGACGCCACTTTCTTTCTTATGCCAATGAAAAAGAAGAGTTTAATACTACAATTTCTTCCTCCTCGTAACTTTGTATTGATTTCACAGTTTTTTATCATCCAATTATATACATGTGTTAAACATATTTTATGAGTTGTAATCCATTTTTGAATTGTACTTCATTTATAAATAACTAATAGCGTTTTTTATGTTGATTTAAATTGTTTATTGTACAAAAGTGTTTTAATTTTCTTCAAAATTATGTATTTTAATGGTTTTTTAGTTAATTGGAAATGGATCCCAAACTTTGGAATTTATTGCGAATTTAGATTCTAGAAACCATCCTTCTATGGGTGTCTTTTTCAACATTGATTCGGTTTCGATCAATTTCTAAACATTGTGATGGACTGTTGTGGATACCAACTTTTAATAATGCTCGACAAAAAAATCACATAACAAAAACTTGGTTTTTAGTTGGACTCGGTTTTTAGTTGAACTATGGGGACAATATCAAAATCATATCCTATATAAATTTATCAATCATATAGGACATACATCTATCTTGCATGTCCCTTGTGAAGAATATATATAAACAATTGAATGTACACTTGTTTCAATCATTTTGCTATGAAAATACTGTCCATTATGAGGGCAGAAGGTCTATTACATTGTGAATCCATTCATAAAACATTTTTCATGTATAGGCATCATTGAAATAGGAGTTCATGGTTTCTTTTAACTCATAGGAAACACCGGTCGATAGAAGCATGGATGGATACTTGTACGTCATCAACATATTGAAGATGGTTCAATTTTGTTATCTATAATATCAAAAGGTTTTGGAGAGAAACCATTGGTGCTAATGGTGAACCTACACATCCAGAGGATGCAACATTTTACAAAGGTAAAATATATTGGTTACATATAAAAACAATTTCTGAGGAAGATGTCATATCTCGGTACAAAATGTACTCATTGGATATTACATTGAATAAATGTGTTTTCCATTCAATTCCCTCGACATTTTACAAAGGTAAAATATATTGGTTACATATAAAAAACAATTTCTAAGGAAGATGCCATATCTCGGTACAAAATGTACTCATTGGATATTGCATTGAATAAATGGGTTTTCCATTCAATTCACATAGGATGTATCAAACGATCTGTGTGTCTTACCATACATTTCAACCAATTGATATGTGTTGTAAATGATGGTTCTACAACTGTATGATGCATTGCTGAAATACAAGATTTCAAGTGTGGTTAATGCCTAGTTTAACACGCATAGGGATATTTTGAGGATGGAAGAAGTTTAAAATGGAGTCTATATAAACACACATTGCTCCAAATATATTCCATTTCGGGATGTGGGAAGTTCCATAATGTTGTGAAAGAATGCTTAGATTCCATTCATATATTATGATGTGGACACTTGCAACATTACTCATCTAGTAGTTGATGAAAAATCGATGTCTGCAAATCATCACTCCCTATGCCAATAGACAATGAATGCACCAATATTATAATGTATAGAAAATTTTCCCACTCACTCCAAGAATCAATTCATTCCATAATCTTATCCCATTACTTACAAACTGGCTTGAGTCCATGGAATGTTTTGGTATGTAATTCAATAGGCATTAGGCATTGTAAGAAGAACTATGTTTTGGTTTTTGCATCATATACAAATCTTGATAAGTTTTGGTATTGAATAAAAATATATGATTCTTCGTATGATTTCATCATATATTAGCTACACCAAAAATGTATATATCCTTTAATTTTACATATTCTATATTCTACAAATGTTAAATCTATTGATTAATCATAATCTAACAAATACATAAAATGTTTTGTTTTAGTTTATGAAACAAATCTTTGATTATGTTGACAATTATACTAATGTATTCTGTTGTGTTATATTATAGAAATGGATATGGTGCCTGCCATTTGGAGCTCCCTACCAACAGATATACTTGAAATGATATTTCTATGGTTGCCATTATCCACTATTATCCGTTTTAGAATAGTTTGCAAGAAGTGAAGTTGAAGATTATCTTATATCTTATCGTGGAAACAATTTGTAATAAAAGAATTTGGAGTTTTAGTTAACTTTGATTCTGAATGTGAGTGACAATTCCATCCTTGTTACATTAATCAACTAGGAAAGTTATCAACCATATCTATGCCATTTTTTAGTAATAGATATAAAATTGAATTTATATGTGTTTCAATTGTTTTGGTTTCCTTACCAACTAACTTATATAGAAAAAAAACCACTATATTTATCAATCATTTCACAAAGACTTTTACATTTGTAGGGTCCCTCAATCTTGGTAATTCGGGTTTTTTCGCATTCTTAAGAAATGTGCAGCAACAAAAATATGATTGGGTAGTTCTCAAACATGTTTATACGACATTGCAACCAAAATGTTTCATTTATTGCACTTCACATATCCTCCATATGGTGATATTTTGACCCCAAAAACTGTTGTTTTGCATAATGGAAAAAAAATTATTGGGTGCATACTCATGTTATCTCTAGAGAAAACCATATATGTTTACAACATATATATTGGATAGAAATCGCCAAAAATAAATGGATCTTCGATTTTATGCAGCAATCACTTACTACAATGTATGTTTGCATAGTGGTTTATTCCAATCAACTTTTTTGTTTTATGAATGAATAAATTCTTAGTCATTATAATTTAGGGATTACATTTTTTCTCATAAAACTCTATTGGCCAAGATAGTCAACAATATAAAAGAAATCTAAATACATGATATGCCATAATACAAATATGACATCACTAACAACACTTTACCAACTATTTACAAATTTCTAATAATAATTTAGCTAGTTAATATTTTTCTCACAAAACTACATCTACATTGACCATATTACTCTCCAATATGAAAAAATTCTGAAGGATAAACATGCCCAAATATACAAAGACTACATCTACAATGCTTATAATTAATTAATCACTCCTTTAACAACATCTTAAACAATTTCAAAAGAATTCTTTAGCCATTTGTGGCTTGTAAAGTCACTACGTAAATGTTGTGGGCATTGGAACACTTACTAAAGAAAAAAGCAATGCATCCAAAATCTCTAAAATATCTGCCTATGGAAAACGAGTAGATATATAAGGTGAAAAACGAGTAGATATATAAGGTGGAAAACCAGTAGATATGAAAGTGAAGCACAACATCTTTTTCAACAGGGTGCAACTGATAAATAGAACCTGAATTTCGTTCTCCAATGATAACAACCACGCAATATTTTCAAGCTGATCAAGTTAATGACAAAATACTTTATTGAAATATACAGTGATATTTTTTGCAAGCATTTTTATTTTGGAAAGACAAAAATGTAAATTTTTTATTCAAAATTTCGAAAGAGAGAAGGAAAGACGAGAGATTGACTTCTATTTCAAAGGCGATCTCAGACGTAGAAAAAACCAATAAAACCTTGTCCTGCAAGGCTCACAAAGATGCCTCCAAATAACATTTTCATCCAACTGACTGAAACAGGCACAAAATCAGCACCCAGAAACTCCAATATTAAAATGTAACTGGAAAACAACTGAACGCTTCCTTGTTAGATATATACAAATAGGTATATCAAGAAATCAAGTTCTGTTGACATCAACAGATCCAGTTGAATCATCTCTGCTAGTGCCACTCTCAGGGAAGCTGAAGCAGCTTATAACATTGCCATCAAGCAATGAGTTACCATCCTGATGACTGGGCACTTAGAAATACCCATCAGTTGTGTTGACGCATCCATGGAATTACCTCCATTGCCCGGAATAGTCGACTGAGTACAGTTGATGTTCTGAGGGTCTTCTGAGGGGGCTGAACTTGAGAGGCATCCTGATGAGAAGGTGGCATAAGAATTTGGACGTTGTCATCGTGTGGAAGGTGGCTACTATCATGTGGGGGCTTCTTTTCCACCTTCTTCCTCTTTGGAGGTGGCAAGTCATGAGGAAAATTAAGTTTTGCTTTCCCTCCTCTCATCTTCCTAGCTGCTGCATCGAAGGCTCTGGCAGCTTCCTCTGGCGTATCATATGTACCAAGCCATATGTACTTCCCTTTTTCACGATCTCTAATTTCTGCAGCGCATCTGCCTGGTCGGTTCTCTCTGATGCCTCTATATTTGGTCTTTCTTTCCCTACCTCTCGTGCTCTTGACTGCTTCTTTGCGCTGGGAGGGATATGACGCAAGACACCCTTTGAAAAAACAAACGATATGAATCAAAAAGTTACACATCACATTGCTCATGCACATTATAAACGATATGAATCAGAAAGATACTCTGAAAGTGGAATGGAAAGACGAGTTCATAAACAGTACTTAGAATGACAATGAGCAAACTTGAGTGAGCACTCAACTAAAACTCTAAGTTTGCTGGAGAGGTTTAGACCTCTAAAACCTTGCAATCTAACAATGCTCGGGGATATATTCTAATTTCTCCAGAGTAGAGGTGCTTGTGATCATTGAATGGGTGCGAGAGTTTACTCGTACATGGAACTACTATGAAGAGGGCATAAGATGAAAAGCCAGAAATGCAATATCATATCGTACATCAGGGTGCCATACTGCATGTACAGAGTGATGGTAATTCGGGGAAAAAGGATCCACACGTTTGGAAGAGGCATGGGTGCCTCTCATACACAGTATTACAAGGGCGCAAATTTTCAAACCCTAAACAACTACATTAAGCCCACTTATGAACTAATGGGCGCATTCTTAACTTGTAGCTCGGATACTCTATGGCTGATCGGTGATATTAAATACCTCGACTAGCTCCATTGAATAGGAAGCCAATCTCGCCTGACAAGGTTCTAGCCACTGATTAATACATGAACCGGACGGCAGTAATGGATTAAGGAGTTTATCGGGATAACCCCCGCCCTATCGCAATTCATAAATCTTTTCTGGCAAGAAATCGTGGTGAAGCCGGAGAAGACAAAAATAATATTGACATTGTTATCCATAATATTATATAATAAGTTGATTGTATCGTACTCATCTCTGAAAAACCAACACCACGGAATTACCCTACTATGGAATAATCTTATACCAGTAAGACACCAAGTCATGAGAAAAAAACGATCACATATGGGGTGCTCGCTCTCTTCCCATGAGAAATAAACAATCAGAGTTTAGATGCTCACTACAAAAAAAATATTTTATTCTTTTTTGCACATCATGTCATTCTCTTCTGGGGTAGTGACCGTAACAGATGCCCACAGTGATGGTTGTGGGCTGCATTAGCAAGGAATGTCAAAAAGTAATAATAAAATATTGAATGCAAAGGAAACGAACTTCTTCTACATTCAGCTTATCTATTTTTTGAATTACAGTTTCATTTTCAATTACTGAATAAAACTAAAAATATTGAATAAAAATCTCAATAAAACTAAAACCTGAGCTTATTGACGTACTTCATTTTCAATAATTTCTCATTAAGATTTTTATTACTAATGGAACAAAACGTGGGATATTGCCTTTGAAGTCTTATTTTTATTAATGGAACATTGTCTTTGAAAGCGTGGGTTATTGGCTTTGAAGTCTTATTCACAAATTCGATATTAAAAGTGCACTGCATACTTATATGACAACGACCCAAATAGACCATATCCATCACTTTGGAATCCACCCTAATCATTCTGTCAGGGTGATATGCATTTATGCATAGATGGATCGCCATGCTTGTTGGTAGTTCGCCAAATATTGATGTAACTTCTAGCTTCACCGAGAAGCCAAACCGATAGACGTTTCTAGACCTCTCTAATGATGGAGAGAGTTCACAGTGTATATAAATCTATATTTCAGTGAATGGAAGTGATAGAGAGTAGTTCTGGGTATTTTTGGCCTGTTCCTACTCTATCAAGAAGCATCCCATTCTCATTAATATTGAATCGCGTGAGATGCGTTTTCATTAACGTACTCACCTTATTGTCTTTGTTAACATGGAACCATAGGTATTTGTTAACATGGAATCATAGGTACAGTTACTGTGAAAATTTGAATACGTTTTTGTAGGCTTTTGTGAATGGACTTGCTGTACCACACAAATCTTATCGGCCGCTCCTTGACCTATTTGAGCGTTATGAGATCATTTCTAGAGTAAGGTTAAATAATTAGTCATGCTTTATCCGTTCAAAGAAACTACGCCAATAGACAGAACATCAGTGGCCACAAGTGCAAGCGTTAACTATTAGTTGCGGGATTTTAATTCTGTGCCTTACAGGTATTTAACTTTCCATGCAAATTTCAGGTCTTATTAGCTAGCGGGGCGTCATAAAATATGAGAGGAAGTTGATTCATTTTAGTCGTTGACACATGTGATGTTCACTCGCGTGCCTCTAAATAATATGGTGAGATGGAACTTACATATTATATGGGCAGTGCAGGCGTTATGCTTCTTACAATCCAGGTATGCACTACTACTGCGCAATGATATGGAGTGATTCAAAGTAGAATCTGCAGAAATTTTTAATCCCTCTCAACCCTAGTTAGTAGATATGTTAAGACATTTAAAAAACTACTCTCAACCCTAGTTAATAGATATGTTAAGACATTTAAAAAACTGCTGTGAACGAATGCACATTAAAACAAAATATTATGGCTTACCTTCAGCCAAAAGGCATTCCTGCCCGTCAGGCAATAAACCCTTGTCAATGTGTTCTGAACTATTCAGATTGGCCACACTGTTTCTTCCGCCCAGACTCGAACGAGACTCGACCTCGGCATTACCGGTTTCGCAGACCCTCTCCCTCGACAACCCAGCCATACGGACCGGCCTGGCCTTACAATGACAACGGAAATGAAAAATAGACAATGCTAGCTACTGAAATGATCTGATCAGAAAATCAATACAATCTGATTTCCACATCGAGAGGGTTAGAATTTTTATAGGTAGAATGCATTGAGATCAAGTTCCCTCAACTTTTGCCACCTTTTTGCTGCCGAACCGAGAACGAATGGAAATTGGACAGGTAGGCAAATCGGCGTTGATCCAATCTTGACCTGAAGCGTTTGAGGATGTGAAACCATAAAGGAATTTATGACAGAATGTCGTGCCTGCCACGAAAGTTTTGGAATTCATGCACCTTATTCGATTTCAAAATCTCTACATGGCCCCTAACTAACTAAACCCTAGGAAAACCCTTTTGCACTAATTTGCACTCGTGTCTATCCGCATAGTGGGCTGCTGACCAGTAATATCAAACAACTGTACATACAGAGCGTTCGTGTTGTTGGGACTCACAAAGGGGCCGATTTCCACAATGTTGAGTCTTAACGCTCTTGATCACACAAGGATGGCAAATGAAATATAAAAATTTTAATAAATGAAAAAAAGGAGGGGTAGTGAAATATAACTAATTTTAATAAATGACACAAGTAGGTTAGTGAAACATAACTAATTCTAATAAATGAGGAACTGGTCAAAGTGATTAAAGTTACAGCATATGAAGGGATTTACTTTTCATAATATTAAAACATAACTAATTTTAATAAATGAGGAATTCGTCAAAGTGATTAAAGTTACAGCATATGAAGGGATTTACTTTTCATAATATTAAAATATTAGCATTTTACAATGTTGACCATAAAAGTCTTTCACTTTACATTAACCAGCGTAGACCCATCTTAAAATCGTATCTATCAAGCACCGAGAGGGATCCAATTTCTTGAGGTGTATTTCTTTTTTTAAATTTCAACTCAAGAAATTTGATATCTCTTGATTGATAGACCCGGGTTTAAGTTTTTATTTTATAAACGAATATCAATATTTTAATTACTTTTCATAATATTTTATTTTATGTGCCAATGTGGACTTTTTTTAAATACTTTCATTAACTTTTTATTTTATGAGCCTACATCAATTTATTAATGTCCGACATAATATAATTTATTACGTTTTACTATGTTAGAACATCTCCCTCATACTCGTGCGTTATCTGCACACACGTTACAACATCTCCCCCATACTGGGCTATAGAGCACCTCGTTTCACTCGGTACAATTAAATTTTATTTTATAAAATTCTTTTTGATGTTTTCAAAAAACAAATTATCAATATTTTTAATTTCAAAATTTTTAAATTTTATTCATTTCATATACTTAATGGTAAAGAGGTTATAGATGGGACATAAATCCACAATATTGTGGTTTTATTTTTAAAATACGAAAAAAAAATAAAAAACATTTAATATGGTTTTTTTTTAAGTGCTATGTGGCAATTTTTATTCCTTATTATTGATTTTTGTAACTAAAAATCCAAAAAAAAAATTCTATGTTAAACCTAAAACTTAGTATATGTAGATTTTGTGTGTTTGATTTGATATGTTTATCTAATAAAACTGATTAAGTTAGACCGTGGATGAACCCTAACTATGTGAGTGATTGATTTATCCATCTTGTCCACGTGGTGATAGATTTTGCTCTTCCATTTAGTCTATGTTATTTTCTTTAATGCACACTCACTAGTGATCTTATTTTATTTTGTTGAAGTATTGCTTCTTGTTTATTTTAGTTTATTACAGTCTATAGGCTTGGGATTATCGTTATGTTAACCTAGTTAGACTCTGGTTAGTGGTAGAAGTTTTTATTTTATTAATTGACTTACGCGATTGAAGATCTTGTGTTTGTCTTGTTTTAGTGTGTTTAGATGTTAAAGTGTTGAGATCAAAGCCAACATTAGGAGGCATTTGACGAACTCACAATGGCCTTTCAAGAAAGATATTATATTACTAATGGAATCTCATAGGAATTCTAAAGAGGAAGCTTAGAAATGGTGTACTAAATAGGCCAAAATAAGCCTTTCGAATGATGGCACCCAAGAACATTCAAAGCACAGTAAAGACTAAACGAAACCAAATTTAGGCAGTAGAGAAAGATACAAAGTATCTGAAAATCTAGAGAAGGCCAATGGGAACTCATCACCTAAAATGACTAGGGTGCCACAAGAAAAAACACTAATAATGGCTAGTATGATTGTAGAAAATCAAAATCTAAATGGGTACAATCAAAGAGAGAAAAACTAACTCACAAAAGGAGTCCATGGGATGAATACACTAGAACCACATAGATTACAAGAAAACACCTTAGTAAGAATGAGATCGATATAGAGACTATTATTATGAAAAGATGAACCAAAGCAAAATAACATTCAATATGATAATTCAATTTCACAATAATAGAATACACAGGATCATTGAAAGAACAACAAGCACAACATAAACACAAGAGACAGAATTTATCCTGGGAAACCTACATGGGGTAGAAAACCTAGTAGAGCTTCCTCAATATAGATGATCAACAAGTACAAAGATGTAATCCCCAAACAAGAGCTCCTTCTCCTCCATTCCATATCTCTCTCTCTCTGCTATGCGAGTTTCACAAGTGAGTGAATGAATAAGTGAGTGTGTTAAATGAGGATCGCGCATCCTCTATTTATACTTTATCTCTCACTAAACGAAATACCTAACTAGGTTGGCCCCAACAGATATAACCCAGTGCTCACTCGGCAACCCCACTAGGGGACTTAAACACCCCATTACAGTTGACTCTGGGCCGACCCCACTAGGGAAGTCTAATAACCAAAGTTACCACATTCCGATGGAGGAATAAACATCTCCGGATATAATAATAATGTCCCGACAGAGAAATGAAACATCTCCGGATAAGAAGGTACAAATAGAATATTAAGTTAGAAGTTACAATATTTTAACATTCCCCTTTAACGAGAAGGATATTCTAATAACATCTGCAGGAGAAAGTAGTCATCAGCAACATGATACATGATACATCTATAAATCATTGGAAGCTTTCTTCAATCATCATCAACAACTCATACAGTTACTGGAACATCTTCAAGATATTCAATACTGGAACATCAACATATTCAGTTCTTAGTCTTCATCTTCTGCAACATTCGAACAACTACAACAACATCATTGTCTGGATCTCCCGATCAACAACATCCTCTGGATCTCTCAATCAACAAACTCATCGTCTGGATCTCCCGATAACCAGTATCATCTAGATCTCTTGATCAACAACCACATCGTCTGGATCTCCCAATCAAGGGCCTCATTGTCTCGACCTCCCGATCAACAACATAATATGGATCTCTCGATCAATAGCCTCATCGTCTGTATCTCTCGATCAACAACATCATCTAGATCTCTCGATCAACGGCCTCATCATCTAGATCTCCCAATTAACAGTATCATATGGATCTCTCGATCAACAACCTCATCATGTGGATCTCCCAATCAACATCATCATCTAGATCTCCCAATCAACATCATCATCTGGATCTCTCGATAAACAGCCTCATAGTAGCATACCCTACAACACACATGATCTATTTACGGGATGATCAATCCCTATCCATTTAAGACACCATATCATGTCTAGGGACGATGCAGTCCACTCGTCAATTTAGACAAAGTCTAGGGACCACTTCTAAGAGACATCTGTCTACGGATCATTTCAGGGACCGAAGTCTGGGGATGATACAATTCCTCTCATCTACTAAGGACGATTTCTCGGAGATATCTGTCTACGGATCAATTCAGGGACCGAAGTTCGGGGATGATACAATCCCTCACGTCTACTAGGGACCACTTCTTAGAGACATCTGTCTACGGATCAATTTAGGGACCAAAGTATGGGGATGATACAATCCCTCTCGTCCACTAGGGACAACGTCTCGGAGACATCTGTCTACGGATCAATCCAGGGATCGAAGTCTGGGAATGATAAAATCACTCTCATCCACTAGGGACCCCTTCTCAGAGACATATGTCAACGGATGAATTCAGAGACTGAATTCCAGGGATGATGCAATCCCTCTCGTCCACTAGGGACCACTTCTTGGACACATCTGTCTACGGATCAATTCATGGACCGAATTCCGAGGATGAAACAATCCACTCATCGAGTTAGACAAAGTCTAAGGACCACACATTGACCTCATCGTCGGAACAGGTAGCCTCATCATCGACCTCATCGTCGGAACATGTAACCTCATCATCGATACAAGTATCCTCATCATTGATACAAGTATCCATATCATCAATACATGTATCCTTACCATCGATACAAGTATCCTCATCATCGATACAAGTATCCATATCATCAATACATGTATCCTTACAATCGATACAAGTATCCTCATCATCGAATCAAGTAACCTCATCATGAGTGCAAGTATCCTCATCATCAATACAAGTATCCTCATTATCGACCTTACCATCAACATAGGAAATCTCATCATTGATACAGGTATCCACATCGATACCGGTATCCAATATATCATACCAGTATCACCATTGCAACATGATAGAACTCAATACATCTCTATTCAAAATATCTAGTAAAACTTAATCCCCTTACTCAAACCTAGTACCGTCTTTTCCATAACTAAGAAGCAATATATCTTAATTGCCCTAATTTTTGTGTAGTATAATGCAAGGCATTCGATATATTAATAAGGTTTACTGGTCCGTCCCTATTCTCTATATATCCTAAATTTTTTCACAAAATAACATATAATCATGGAGAAATCAACATGAAGCAATATATCTCACTTTCCCAAATAGCTATGTGCAATATAATGCAATGAAATGTATCTATTAATAAATTGAGTGGAACCTAATCCCCTTGGTGCAACCTTGTGCCATCCTTTCCATTATTATCACGCAATATATTTCACTTGCCCCAATTTTTATATGGGACATAATGAAATGCATTGAATCTACTAAGAATATTTATAGGAATGGAAGTTATCTGCAATACAATGCAACAAAATGGATCTAGTACTAATATTCAATAGAATTTGCAAGGCCAAGGACATAAATTGAAACTCAAATGAATTTTTAATATCCCCGAGATCGAACAAGAAAGGTCCACGAAAAATTGGATGGCTACTAACCTTGAGATCAAATGAAAAAGTACTACAAATACTACACCAAACACCATCGAAAATTGATTTTAGTGGTGGATATGGAAATGGAATAAGAAAACAATCCAAAGAATATGACAAACATGTAGTGGTGGAAATGAGAAAGCATATACATTCCTAAAACTTATGAAAAATGCAAATTCTATACCCATACACAAGTAAATAAAACCAATACTTTCACACTAGGAAGTTAGAATGAACAAAATAATTGTTTTAACTCATAGATTCATATTATATAGAAACATAATATTAAGGACATAAGTGATCAAACTAGTAATAAAAACTTGTGATGTGCCTTCTTGTAATTAATGAATCATTTTTTCTTTCCACTTGATAGAGTTCAAGGTCAAACATAACTCTATGCTATGTTTAGTAGGTATATACAAAACTAGGTGCCTGCAATCTTATTCTCCGTTTGGGAGGTTAACAGTAATCGCTTATAAATGTTTAGTCATTATAAATGATTAAGGGACATGTGCTAAATCAATTGGTGAGTCCCTCATTGCACAACCATTATTGGATGTTAGGTTGACAAAGGACATGTCACTGACCTCAAAAAACAAATCCCCAATTACAAGTGCAACTCCTATGATTATAAATTGTTTTCATTTCATTAATTATATATGTTATGCAACTTGCATTTTGTAATTTTTCATAGTTTAATTATTATTGATATATTGGGGGTTTTCCACAAATATTTGCTTTACATTTGAAGAAAAATGAACATGTAAACATTTAAACACTATCCAGCTGTTTGCGTCAAACACCTTATTGATGAACCAAGATTTAGTGTAATGCCCGCCTCAGTACCTTAACTATTTAGAATAATGAGGTACTAGTTTTTGTAGTGCCCCTAGACTACTATAGACATTGAGGGCACCTGCTGAGTCGCCGACTATTTGAAACATTAATAAAATAACCCTATGATTTTATTTTAAGTATATTTATGATTACGATTGACTAATATATGTGCTTTTGGGTAGTTATTGTGAATGGACGATTTTATGTTTAACGATTAACTTTGATATGAAAATTGTACATATGGATAATGCTTAACGACTAGCTATACGGTGATTATGTATTTGTCGACGAAATGTATATTTGATTAGAAGTTTGAATAAATCATAAATGTTTAACAATACTAGATTTAGAAATCAGATGATGATTATGGAGGACAGTTCTACTAATAAATTGTTGTGAGAAGTGTGTGTAGAAACAAGTGAGATGGTTCACCAACGGACACACAAAGGAACATGAAGGGTCATAGAGTACGGGTAAATCACACACAAGGGAAGCGACGACGATGTCGACTTCCGACAAGAATACCACGCATGAGCAGATAAGCATTGATCCGCTTGCTCAAGAGGAATGCGTGAGGGCGTACGAGGTGGGCCACGACGGAGCTGGTCACGTACGAGTTGAGGGGCGCGCAGTGAGAACGGACTCACTCCTCAGCGCCATTAGTCCCTAGATAGCGTGTAGACGGAGGATGGAAGGTAACGTCTCCTGAAATCCCTACATGAAGTTCCCGCAAGTCAAAACGGAAGGATGACGGTAGAAGGGCCCGACGGTGCGGTACCCTGCCGAGAACGGAAAGAGTGAATGCAAGGACCCAACGATGTGGTGCCTTGCCGAGGAATGGAAACTATGGATGACTGGACTCGACGGAGTGGTGCCATGTCAGAGAAATTAAATTAAGGAACTAGGATCCCAACGACGCGACACCGTGATCCTAGTGAGTTTGATTGTTAAATTAAACTGCATAAAAACTTAGGAGAATAACTCTAGATTATTACTTAGCAAATGCATAACAATAGCTTAGACATTTGCACATGAATAGTTATTTTGTTAAGCATTTAAAATAATAGAAATTATTATTTATGAGCAAAATAGATTAGACACCTAGTCAACTAAAAGCTAGGAGTTGATTAAAATATCTGGGGGACAAACTAGAGCAAACTTAGGGATGTAGGAGCACTTCCCAGAGAAACTGACACTTGGATGGGTGAGTGTTTTAATTAAATAAATAATTAAAAATATTTATTTATGCATGAAGCGACATGTGTCGCAGGAGATTTCCCTTTATAAGGAAGGCTTAAGGAATGGGTCAGGGGCCCATAATTGGGACGATTGTCGTAATTTTTGAATGCCTCAAAGACTTGCTGCTATCTAAGGGTTTGGCTTAGAAATCCTGGTGGGAAGGGAAGCCCAAGCTGAATTTCTGAAATACTTGTGTGAGCTCTACGACCCAAAGCTCGGGGGAGGCCATGCGACTGAAAGCATGAGCCTATGGTTGGGTGACGAAGCTAACGGTTGCTTCGCCAATGGTTAAACGAGCTTTGCTGGAGGGATCCTACGGAAGACGTAGACAACAATGGACCAGCTGGATCGGGTTGACAGGTTAAGGTTTGCTTATTTTTGTTAAGTTATTCACTATTTTATTTTATTTTCCAATAACTATAATGGCTAATTTGTTTGTATGAAGTTTTTTAAAGTTTCAGGTTCAGTTCAAGGGTACCCTAAAGGAGGGGTCCTACATTTGGTATTAGAGCCGGTCGAGCCTTGAGGGCACCGGACTTGTATTATACCTATTGGTTGTCGGTACCTTTGTCAAGTGGATCGACTGGAGCACGGATTCAGCTACAACTACAATGGACAGTCTACCTCGAATTCGACGATCTAAATCAGGTTCAGCTATTGTTTTTTTTCTTTTTTATTTTCAGTATTGGAATAGATATCCTAGTTTTATTTCAATATTTATGAACTGATCTAGTTTCTATGTAAAAGTATTATGTATTTCGTGTGCATTTTATGGTGTAAATTTCTATGTACTAAGACAAAAAAAATCGAATTCATGGTTACAGACGGATCTGACGGATCTGTTGCTACTGTTAAACTCTTCTCTATTATATAAATTTTTACATTCTTTCAAACCTTGTTCAGAATGTTATATAGATATGTAAAGATCCTGTGTATACAAATCCCGTGTCAGGAAGATCCACGATTGGCTCAAACTAAGATCGGTGACTTGTAAATTGTTTTAATTTTTCCCTATCGATTATAAACACTCTGCATTTTTAATGAATTTTATCTCTCTGTCATTTCGAACTGTGTTAAACTCTGAAATTATAACCTTGAACCCATTTATGGTAAACTCTGTTATAATTTGTTTACTTCCTTTACGGATCACTGTATATTCTCTAAATGTAAAAGTATTCATGCACTACTTCTGTCCGCCGAGAGTGTATCGATCTAGAGATCGACTGAGTTTATGTATCTGTGTTTCATTTTTTTTATTAACTTTTGTACTATGGCCACCCATCATGAGAGATTTGGATATCTCGATCGTGGGGAGCATGGCCAGGAAATCTAGGCTGCGTGGAACTCCACTAAATGAAAACTAGGAGCTCCACTAAAGGGAAGACATTCTTGGCGTTAACACCAAGGTTGGAAGAGCGTCATTTACCTAACTGCCATTTGTCATTTGGGTGTGACGCGTGGAGGAGGAGGATGAAATTCAGGAAGCCACGGTGTGATCGAGGGTTGAGTTTATTCAGATATTTATCATTAATCCATCAATCTCGATCGGCGGGGGAAGTGATGGGGAAAAAAAAATGTTTTGCTGGGTAAGCAACTGGGGAGGGAAGATGATCGTTGACCCTGGAACCTGTATGAGAGGATGCTAATCTCTACGAGAAGGTTGAGAAGAGAGGAAGGGGTTGGCGTGCAGCGTACTAAACTCACTACACAGATCGAACTATCTTGTAAGTGTATTTATGGAATCTTGGATTTCAGATGTGATCGCAGCTTGCATCCAACTGTATAGACAAAGTATCATGAGTTTCATTTTAATAATTTCCTGCCTTTGATCTCTGAGAAATATATTTAACACATAGATTTCATAATGCCTGTGTAGAGATACTTACGGTTTTGTTTTCCTTCCTACAGTGAAAATCCCTTTTTAGTTGGTTGGAGATGATTTATGAAGTTGAACTTGTTATGTGTGTTCATATATTTTCTTAGATAGAGAAGACTCTAAAATACCCGGTCTCTACTTATGACCTCCACGGAAACAGATTGAATGTAGCTTGTGATTTTTTTTGTAGGAGTGGGTGAGCATTCAGGATCAACGTGGGTACCCTGGATCTTACTAGATCACTCCCTTACCTCTGTAGAATTGCGTGAATGTCCCCTGCGTTGGTATCCTGAGTCGTGTGGATCATTTCTTTGACCCTGTAGGAATGCGTGAATACCAATCCGTGTAGGTTATAGTTTTGGAAATTTTATCAATGATGATCTCAGATTTTGATCTGAACCTTGTACGTTTTGATTCCTTGCCCAGCTAGTTATATTTATTTTTCTTAGGATGGATCTTAGTTAATGATCCTACCCATGCATGTCTTATTTCTTGGTGTATTTTCGCAGGTAACGATTCGATCTCTACACAGACGATCTCTTCCTTTGAAAGACGAATCCGATCTCTGTGAAAATTCCGTACTCTGTATAATACCTAGTCTTGGGTTCTATTCCATTACACCCCACAGCAATTGTTGGATCGAATACGTAAGCTATATTGAATAAACTTGGTTTGTGAAGGAGCGAGTCTTGAGCTGAGTTTTGATCCGTCTATGTAATCTTGTAGGTACGTTTTCCTTGTTCTGCTCGGAGAATAGCCCGAGGGTGTGATCTCAGGGTTTTGTTGATTAATGTTCAAACAAAGATTTCAATCCTGGATGAATGTGTCTTCGTGCATTTAGGATCTGAGATTTGATCCGTTTGTTTAAATTCTACTAGTATGACATCTTAGATTTTATTGGTAAACCTCTCTACATTACATTGTGTCATCACCAACTCTATATTTGGGTAAAGGCTGTCATTGTTATTTAGGCGCTGCGGTCTAGAACCTGTACTTTGTTTGTCTTTAACTACAGGACCATGATTTCATTCTGCTAGTTCATATACCGGTTCTCTCTTGCATCGATATGTTACCCTTGAATCTGTAGCCAACCCTGAGCTTAGTTGTCGTCCCTTCTTATAGAAGCAGATTTCAACTTGTGGAAACGTTTGTTATGCCTTTTCAGTTTGGACAACGGAAATGAGTGAGATCTCGGATGCACTCGAGCAAGATAGATCTTTGTTAAATCCTTTGATATGGAAATCTACAGACATCCGATTCCATGTTGATTGGTACGCTTGAGTATAGTCGATCCCTGCGCGTAGCAGTAGGATAATTAGAAGATATTCTGACTAAGTTCGATCCTTCCCAGTGGTTGATGTGAAAACTCTGTGAGGTCGTGTTGGTAGTTTTTAATACTCTATTTTTTTTCTCAAACCTTGGGTAATGCCCAGCTTGTAGAACCTCTAGGTGAAATTAGAGTTAGCATGGTGATTGTAATTTATCTCTATAACTAATCGTTAAGTCCAAATTCTCACTAGTCGCATCCTGAAATCGGTTCAGTATTTTTTTTAAAGTGTTGTTGTGGTATATATATATATATATACCGAATAGATCTTATGTGGTCATTAAGCATAGAATGTCTCAAAGATGCTCTCTAGGAGAGGAGCTCGAGTTTATGGAAGTGGTTTAATGCACCAAGTGGGTTGTAGTTGTAAAGATATTTGTTTATGAATAAATACAACATCTCTTTGTGGATGTAGAGTGGGGTGAACCACGGTAAAATGGTCCCTCTTATGTGCCCTTTTATGTGTTTTAAATTTCCTTGTTATTTTGTTATGATGATCTCATCGCCTATATGTATATGTTTTATTAAAGTGCAATTCATGGTTATGTCATGTGATCGCAAAATGTTTTGTTTGTGTCTACCATTATTGAGTTTTGAAAATGTTTTAATGACGACATTGATTCGAATATAAGCTGTTATGTTAGATGGTTCGTTTGACTTGTAGTCATATAGTTTTTGAGGCAATTTACTACTGTTAGACCTAATTCACTTTTGTCATGTGTTCTCTTGTGGTTCCAAGCGAGATAAAAGAAGTAGCAAAGACAATATTTACAAAGATAATTAAATTGATCGAGTAAAGACCTTGCATGAATAAGAAAGAGAAATGGTTATAAATGAATGATTTTGTATGCTTAATATTTTTTGTATGAATACTACTCGTCATTGTGTTAATTCATGGATTGTTTGATTTAAATAGTTTTGGTTTTGTATTTTCCTTCGTTATATTAAATTTAGTAAAAAGAAGCATGAAGGAGGTTTGGGACCTATGAAATAATTATTGAGCGATGAATTAGCTTACTTCATTGATGTTTACGAAGATAGATTATCAATTAAGGTGGTTATATAAAAAGATCTTGAAAATTCACTAAAATCCGGAGTAGGATATTTGGGGATTTTACATATAAGGAGGGGTTAGGGATTAAATTATATAATTTTTGGGTTAAGTTGTATTTATGCATACTTATAAATATAAAAGTATGGTTAGGAGAAATTTGTTCATGTTCAATATGCATTTAAAGGTATATGACCTTTGTGATGTTTAGATAAGAGTTATATTTTAATAAGAATTAGATTTAGGAATTCTAGTCTATACTCGAACTATGAACCATTCTCTTTATAATTAAAAGTTGTGTTTAACTATTTAAACCAAATTGGTGAAATGAATATTTTAATGTTTATGAAGAATATATATAAGAGTACATAGTTACGTTCGCATTTTGGAGAGCTAAACTCAAGGAAATTGTTATTACTGAAGATCAATATATGTAAATGTGCTGGAGCAAGAAAAAGAGAGAGGTAGACATGAGAGTTATTTATAAAATTGCTATTATAGAAAGGGAGAACATAATTCATTATTGTTTTAAAGTTATGAAACCGAAGAATTTTGCACATGTCTTTATAAGGACTAAATGATATGTAGAATTATAGATTAGGAGAAGTACGTTATACTTGTACAAACTCGACGTGACCATGGAAATGGTAAAATGACGAATTATTAATGGGGAAACTTCCCCGAAAATGGCAATTCAAGACGACTTTTTGTAAAATGAAGTATTGAAACTGACTTAAAAACTTGAAAACGAGATATCAATGTGATCAAGTATGATGAGCTGAACTCAATGACATCGATTTTGAATTATGACACAACTATTTGTGGAGAATAAGGGCTACGAACTTGAAATATAGCCATGATTGTTAAGAGAATGACAAAAAAATGAAAACTGGAAGTTAAAAGAAAAGCCTAGCATTGAAATTACAAGAACAAAGTTAACTTCGGGACGATGTTCTAATAAGAGGGGGTGTATGTAA
Organism: Larix kaempferi; assembly: GCA_027924585.1. NCBI lineage: Eukaryota > Viridiplantae > Streptophyta > Pinopsida > Pinales > Pinaceae > Larix > Larix kaempferi. Next base: position 2,089,235 of record BSBM01000721.1, on the reverse strand, counting down.
TGCCCGCCCCAGTACATTGACTGACCATAGGCTTGAGGACGCTTTCCAAGTGATCTGACCGAATAAACTTTAGTAGAATGGTCTTTTGAATATTTGAAATGTTTGAACGACTGAGAAACACATAATGATTTGCTTGACGATAAATAATAAACGAAAGGATAAAAATGACATAAGTATATTAGATCAGTTAAGTTTTGAAGGAATTACGAATTATAAATTTATGGACTACAATTTAGGCATTGATCCATATTGATAAGATTATATTATAAGTATTTTGTTTATGTTGAAAATAATTGCATTCCATGAAATGATTGTATTTAAGGACTTTGGAAGGGAAGCACTTTTGAAATGGGAATTATGGTAAATTAGATATGTGCATAATATAGGAGAGGACCCTTTTTATATTTTGGTATGCCATTGTGTTTATAAAAGTTGTGTGATGGAAGGGATTGGGGTAGTTAAAAATTGAGTAATGGATTAGTTATTTGGTGTAATTAGAAATAAATGTTATTACTCTTGAAAATTATTGTCATATTCTTTATTGACATTAGGGAAAATGGGACATTAGAAATTAGGTTGTAAAATCATAAAATTTCTAGCTCTTTCAAGTATTATGAAAGTTTTTCACATTTCCCAAAATTTACAATGTTGGTGAGGATACGAATGGTGATAATTGTCTTCTAAGCTAAGTTTATGACATACAATTGCTACGAAGATCTATGTAGAAAAATCGAATTTGCGAGTTTTTCTTTTTCCCCTTCGGCAAGGATACTCCCAGCTTCTCGAACAGGTATGCACTACTAGTTTGTAATCATGCTTTGGATTGAGAAAAGAGAGAAGTTAAACTTACATTGAATTATAGAATCTTAGTTGTACTTGAGTTAGGAAGAGGAGAAAACTTTACATAACTTTGTTTATACAAATCTGAGATTATACGTTTAGATATATTAAGTAAATGGAACTCCAGTATTTAATTATACTTTGGATTATGAAAAGAGAGAGGTTGCATGCAAGATTAGTTTAGGAATGGATAAGGTATGTATTGAAGAACATAATTCGGAAAGGTTAATTCTTATTTGAAAACTCAGATATTGTTTAAAATATATGATAGTTATACGTAACCATAGAAAATGAATAAATTGGTATTGAAGATTTTATTCCTTATGTGGAAATGTGTTGGTGCTTAACAGAGTTACATAAATGATATATTTATAGTTTTGCTGAATGAAAGGAATTTGTTATGGATGATTTCAAATTTGGTTACAATTAATGAGCCAATAGAGGACTGTTGTGGGGATTGCTACACTATGAAAGATATGATTTAGTTATATTGTCAATTATGAGATATATACTTATATGATGCTAGAAAGGAGGAAATGAAATTTTAATTAGCAATTTTGGTTATGTTGAACAATGAGTGTGGAAAGAAAGAGAACTCACCATGGAAGTACATGAGACTTAACTTCGGGACGAAGTTTTAATAAGAGGGGGTGTATGTAATGCCCGCCTCAGTACCTTAACTATTTAGAATAATGAGGTACTAGTTTTTGTAGTGCCCCTAGACTACTATAGACATTGAGGGCACCTGCTGAGTCGCCGACTATTTGAAACATTAATAAAATAACCCTATGATTTTATTTTAAGTATATTTATGATTACAATTGACTGATATATGTGCTTTTGGGTAGTTATTGTGAATGGACGATTTTATGTTTAACGATTAACTTTGATATGAAAATTGTACATATGGATAATGCTTAACGACTAGCTATACGGTGATTATGTATTTGTCGACGAAATGTATATTTGATTAGAAGTTTGAATAAATCATAAATGTTTAACAATACTAGATTTAGAAATCAGATGATGATTATGGAGGACAGTTCTACTAATAAATTGTTGTGAGAAGTGTGTGTAGAAACAAGTGAGACGGTTCACCAACGGACACACAAAGGAACATGAAGGGTCATAGAGTACGGGTAAATCACACACAAGGGAAGCGACGACGATGTCGACTTCCGACAAGAATACCACGCATGAGCAGATAAGCATTGATCCGCTTGCTCAAGAGGAATGCGTGAGGGCATACGAGGTGGGCCACGACGGAGCTGGTCACGTACGAGTTGAGGGGCGCGCAGTGAGAACGGACTCACTCCTCAGCGCCATTAGTCCCTAGATAGCGTGTAGACGGAGGATGGAAGGTAACGTCTCCTGAAATCCCTACATGAAGTTCCCGCAAGTCAAAACGGAAGGATGACGGTAGAAGGGCCCGACGGTGCGGTACCCTGCCGAGAACGGAAAGAGTGAATGCAAGGACCCAACGATGTGGTGCCTTGTCGAGGAATGGAAACTATGGATGACTGGACTCGACGGAGTGGTGCCATGTCAGAGAAATTAAATTAAGGAACTAGGAGCCCAACGACGCGACACCGTGATCCTAGTGAGTTTGATTGTTAAATTAAACTGCATAAAAACTTAGGAGAATAACTCTAGATTATTACTTAGCAAATGCATAACAATAGCTTAGACATTTGCACATGAATAGTTATTTTGTTAAGCATTTAAAATAATAGAAATTATTATTTATGAGCAAAATAGATTAGACACCTAGTCAACTAAAAGCTAGGAGTTGATTAAAATATCTGGGGGACAAACTAGAGCAAACTTAGGGATGTAGGAGCACTTCCCAGAGAAACTGACACTTGGATGGGTGAGTGTTTTAATTAAATAAATAATTAAAAATATTTATTTATGCATGAAGCGACATGTGTCGCAGGAGATTTCCCTTTATAAGGAAGGCTTAAGGAATGGGTAAGGGGCCCATAATTGGGACGATTGTCGTAATTTTTGAATGCCTCAAAGACTTGCTCCTATCTAAGGGTTTGGCTTAGAAATCCTGGTGGGAAGGGAAGCCCAAGCTGAATTTCTGAAATACTTGTGTGAGCTCTACGACCCAAAGCTCGGGGGAGGCCATGCGACTGAAAGCATGAGCCTATGGTTGGGTGGCGAAGCTAACGGTTGCTTCGCCAATGGTTAAACGAGCTTTGCTGGAGGGATCCTACGGAAGACGTAGACAACAATGGACCAGCTGGATCGGGTTGACAGGTTAAGGTTTGCTTATTTTTGTTAAGTTATTCACTATTTTATTTTATTTTCCAATAACTATAATGGCTAATTTGTTTGTATGAAGTTTTTTAAAGTTTCAGGTTCAGTTCAAGGGTACCCTAAAGGAGGGGTCCTACATTTAGATGGCGATTTCAAATCAATTTTCTCCACCATAGAAGAGGAAAGCTTTCAAATCGTGAACTTCAAGAAGAAATAAGAAACAAATTTTAAATCACTGATACATACAAAATATTTATCTATGGTTTTCGTACATATAGGAAAATGTGATTGGGTTTTGTCATGATTTATGACAATTTGGAGGATGCAATAAAGTATGAGCCTAAATATAGGTTGATAAAAAATGCAATTCATGATCTTCGTAATAATACCATAAGAAGTAGTGAAAAAAGAGCAGAGAAAATACCACGCATTATGCCAACAAAAAAATAAAGCACTTTAGACCCCCACTTTCTTTCTTATGCCAATGAAAAAGAAGAGTTTAATACTACAATTTCTTCCTCCTCGTAACTTTGTATTGATTTCACAGTTTTTTATCATCCAATTATATCCATGTGTTAAACATATTTTATGAGTTGTAATCCATTTTTTAATTGTACTTCATTTATAAATAACTAATAGCATTTTTTATGTTGATTTAAATTGTTTATTGTACAAAAGTGTTTTAATTTTCTTCAAAATTATGTATTTTAATGGTTTTTTAGTTAATTGGAAATGGATCCCAAACTTTGGAATTTATTGCGAATTTAGATTCTAGAAACTATCCTTCTATGGGTGTCTTTTTCAACATTGATTCGGTTTCGATCAATTTCTAAACATTGTGATGGACTGTTGTGGATACCAACTTTTAATAATGCTCGAAAAAAAAATCACATAACAAAAACTTGGTTTTTAGTTGGACTCGGTTTTTAGTTGAACTATGGGGACAATATCAAAATCATATCCTATATAAATTTATCAATCATATAGGACATAAATCTATCTTGCATGTCCCTTGTGAAGAATATATATAAACAATTGAATGTACACTTGTTTCAATCATTTTGCTATGAAAATACTGTCCATTATGAGGGCAGAAGGTCTATTACATTGTGAATCCATTCATAAAACATTTTTCATGTATAGGCATCATTGAAATAGGAGTTCATGGTTTCTTTTAACTCATAGGAAACACCGGTCGATAGAAGCATGGATGGATACTTGTACGTCATCAACATATTGAAGATGGTTCAATTTTGTTATCTATAATATCAAAAGGTTTTGGAGAGAAACCATTGGTGCTAATGGTGAACCTACACCTCCAGAGGATGCAACATTTTACAAAGGTAAAATATATTGGTTACATATATAAACAATTTCTGAGGAAGATGTCATATCTCGGTACAAAATGTACTCATTGGATATTACATTGAATAAATGTGTTTTCCATTCAATTCCCTCGACATTTTACAAAGGTAAAATATATTGGTTACATATAAAAACAATTTCTAAGGAAGATGCCATATCTCGGTACAAAATGTACTCATTGGATATTGCATTGAATAAATGGGTTTTCCATTCAATTCACATAGGATGTATCAAACGATCTGTGTGTCTTACCATACATTTCAACCAATTGATATGTGTTGTAAATGATGGTTCTACAAGTGTATGATGCATTGCTGAAATACAAGATTTGAAGCATGGTTAATGCCTAGTTTAACACGCATAGGGATATTTTGAGGATGGAAAAAGTTTAAAATGGAGTCTATATAAACACACATTGCTCCAAATATATTCCATTTCGGGATGTGGGAAGTTCCATAATGTTGTGAAAGAATGCTTAGATTCCATTCATATATTATGATGTGGACACTTGCAACATTACTCATCTAGTAGTTGATGAAAAATCGATGTCTGCAAATCATCACTCCCTATGCCAATAGACAATCAATGCACCAATATTATAATGTATAGAAAATTTTCCCACTCACTCCAAGAATCAATTCATTCCATAATCTTATCCCATTACTTACAAACTGGCTTGAGTCCATGGAATGTTTTGGTATGTAATTCAATAAGCATTAGGCATTGTAAGAAGAACTATGTTTTGGTTTTTGCATCATAAACAAATTTCGATAACTTTTGGTATTGAATAAAAATATATAATTCTTTGTATGATTTCATCATATATTATGTAACATACCCAATATCGACCATGGAGTATGGGGTTAAATGTTTTGTTTTGTTTTGTTTTTGTTTTCATTTTTATTTCTTCTATTTCGAACATCTTGCGACACATCAAGAAGGTGTATTCAACATTAATAAATGAGTAAAGACAACCTCTAATAACAGTTAAATCGTTCAAGGAATGTTTTAAGATATAATTCCACATTACATTACAAATTACAAGTTTCGTGTTACCGAGATATGAATAGGAACATATGGTTCACCTTAATCTTTTCAATAACATGACTTTGTACAATAAACATATCAAGTCTACTTATCTGATCACTTGGCTCTTTAGGGACGCACCAACATGAGCTCTCTTTCAATTTGCTTGCATGCTCAATCCGCCATGACCGGATACCTGGGCTAATACTTGCTTGACAAGGTGCGTCAGTAACATTATGCTCAGGTGTAAAATAAACAACAATATACAAATGCACTTCATTCAGGATATATAAAAGCATCGTTAAATAACATGCATTAGCTAAAAATATATTAAGGGCAAATTCTTGGGAAGCTGCAACTTTCCACCCAACCTTAGGTACTTCGATGGCTTCTACTTAGTCCATCCGAAGACCACCCCCGAGCTGAGCATGGTGAACCACTAGGTTGATGATAACTTTGTTATTTCAGCATAGTTTCATAATTAATTATTCATTTGCTGGATGATCGAGCTACCCCGGTAAGCTTTCTCTTGCCCATTATACTAACATCAAAAGTAGATGCGGTTTCATTTTACTCTTTTGAATTAAGAAGGAATTTTCCATCATGAACTTCATGTGCTCATTAATTTGTGTCCAGGAAACAGTATAAATTATCATTCAGCAGTTATATAAGAAAAATAGAATCCCTATAGCTAGTAGTATGTTAGCATGTTCCTTCTAACAATTCCCCAACTTGATCGAAATATCACGAAGCTCAGTTAACCTATGTATGCCAACTATTATATCAGTATAATTAACCTACAATGAATATCACATTAGCAGCTAACAACATATCAGAATTAATGAGTAAATTAAGGCATACTGTAGCAGAAGCTCTACTGTCAAAACATTGGAAAATCAATAGAAAAATAAACATGTTGTAGCGGAACTCTGCTCACAACGATGACATAAAAACAATATAGACATATCGCCTGTTATATATAAAGATATCAGATAACGGTAACCTAACCCGAACTTACCGCCTACAAATGTAAACACATTCAAAGGAGGATAAATGGAATACAATAAAACATAACCAAATAAATGAAGTACCGAAGGTTAAATGTCTCCTCTCTACCAGTAATTGATGCCATACAACATGGAAAGATATGTATGTAAATATGAAGCATCTACCTAGTCATAGCATCTGCATCCTTCTTTCCCCAACTACCTCGACAGGAATTACCCAAAAGATAATGCAGCACTAGGACATCGTACTCCCGATCTACACACATAGGGACGAGGTATATCCTCTTACAAGGTTTAATAAAAGTATAGCAGCGATTTCCCCATGCCCAATGCTCCAGCAAAAAGAGGCAACCAAAATACCAGCATGCAAATAGCCAAACAAAATACTTAGCATGTAATACAAAAGAAGCATTGAATTACTCTAATAAATGACATCGCAGAGATCATACGCAAGGAGGCACTATCATCTTTGTAGAATCGACAGAGTAGGAATAATACAAGGGAAGCATTGAATTTTTGTACTATTCCACCGTGCATAGACATTACCTTTTAGAAACAACATAATTTTTTTTTTTTCATAAATGATCAAAACAACAACACAGGGTTTTCATGAATGAGTAATTGGGAACAACTACCCTCTAACCAACAAAGACCAAAAAGGAATACCGACACATCTCCTAAATTCATACCTGGAGCGAAATGGACAGTGGCCAAAAACAAATAGACAAGAAGGAAACCGACAGATCCCCCCCTATTAAACATCTATTGCAGCATAAAAGAAAGAACCCAACTCAGCACCGGAATTTCCACCGATCCTGAGATCATAGTGGTTTTCTTTAGAGACTTCACGCCCCCTACCACGGATGCCTTCGCCCACCCATGCGCAGCTACATCAATAACACGAACAGGAAAATGCAGACCCCCTTCCATACCTGCGCAACCATCATAAATACATGCTCACCCCTCCTTTCTTCCCTTAACATACATGAAAGAAGGAATGGCCAAGTGGTGGAGCGTTACTCTTCCAATATCCCGACATAGTGCCTCCTGTAATACTATATATATAAGGTCTTCCGCTTAATTGCATTATTAATTATATCACGACATTATAACTTATATAACTAACTTAGATTTAACCATCCAAAGTAATAATAATAATAATAATAATAATAATAATAATAAAAATAATAATATTATTATTATTATGCTACGTCCATATTCCTTCATAACATTTACAATATCCATATGGATACCTTTGAAATATACAATTGGCATCAAGTCCATTTTTAAACTCGCTGATAAAAGGAATTATCTCATCACGGGAATGCTACAATTTAACTATCTTTGACATATATTTGTGTATACATATGAACCACTTATAATTTCATGTTTAAAGAATACAAAATACAAATAAAAGTAATAAACAACCCCTTCTTGGAAAATAAATAATTATTTATTTATCTTTCATCTATATAATATATATATATACACATACACCTTTTTCTAGTAATTATACTTTTCACACAGTGTTCCTAGTTTTACTTATTTGTAACTACTAGTGGCTTATCATGCCTTCTTGAAAATATTAAATAATATTGGACAAAAATAATACTTAACTTATTTTTGGTTTAGAAGCATAATAGCCTCATTCTTGGCCTGCTATGCCGAGGCTCAGATATCCATTGTATCCAAAATAATTTCTTAGTCTTAAGCAACAGTATTTAATACGTAGCAGCAAAGTGCAAACAGATAGGCCATAAGGGTGTATAAATGCATTATGACAAAGAGTAGCAACTTCGGCAACGTTCTCAAAACTAACAGAAAACTTATAAACTTAAGTAGTTAACTTGTCCACCTCACAATCCACCTTTCCTCAAGTGTCTATGACAGTAAGATGACTCATGTCATCAAACTCATGGCTTCCTAGCCATTAAACATCCCCCTAGTGGTTATCATGCCCTTTTTCCACTCTGAGTTGCATTGCCCATGTGATCTAAGTGTTAGGTAGTGAAATTACCAAATTAGATTTGTGTAAATAGTGTACCGGATTCGGGGACATTACATACTCTCCCCTTTGAAAGAACACCATCCTCGGTGTTACTCGCACTACCCCACCTCTTTATCTCCTTGTCCTGCATTTCTGGCACAAACCACAAGTCTTCTTGAGCCATGGAGGATACATGGTTATGCAATAATTTAAAAATATTACAACAAAAGTTCTATAGGGACAACTTCTTTATTTATTTCTGCAATACTTATCTTGTATTTCTCTCCTCACTACATTAATGCCTTTGCAACCTTTGTCCTTGCTGATACCTGGTTTACATCAGTGTCTCGCTTTCAAACCTAAATCTGCATTATGTAGTATTATATATATACGAATTCAGAGTAATCTGCTCCGAATAATAGCCACCTTCCATTTACCATATCATTAATCTTTCACATTGCACCTGCAATGTTTTGTTAGTATCAAACACAACCCTCTATAATGGACAACTTATCAAGGTTCACATCATGTCATTATAGTGATGAAATTTTCATCACGCATAAATATTCCACCTCCTATGTTATGTTATCAAGTGCACTCTTCTGTAATACAAAATTAGTTTGTTAAGGAAGCAATATACATGTAACATAATATTGATCACAAAAGAAATAACATTAAATAAGCAATTGTCCAAAAAGAAAACTATGTATCTTGCAGGATCCTCATCCTGTTCTCTTGTAACCATGTCGCTACTTCCCTTTTGGCTTCATTTTGTAGCCTTACTTTTTAAATCTGTAATAAGATTTTCTTATCCTCCCGCTGTCAACAAGTTAGCTTACACATAGCACAATATGCATTCGTAATCTTTTATCAGTGGCATATCATTTACTACATAAAGCATCATATACAATTGAAGTAATCATATCTACTACTCAGGTAGCTACCATAACCAATTTATTTCTTATTATTTTGGGTTATTATAACAGTTTTCTTGCAGCAATAAAACAACCACGTATAGCCAATTATATGCATTACAATGGAACAACTCATTTTCTTACCTGTGGCCTTTTCATGCATGTTGCAACATCTTGGTTATACACAATTATGAACCTCACCCAAAAAGGTCCACCAATCTGATACACGATGGTATCATTCCAGAATACCCTCGAGAGTATGTATCACTTCTTTTAGTAGTTCAGCAATATAATTCATATTACTTGCAGTTTTCTCTAACCTGCAACGGTGATTTCTCACCAAAATACAAAGATAGCTAGCACCTCCAGTGCTTTCATATTATGATGTACCAATCAACGACTGCCACACCAAGTGACTGCCTCATATCGAATGTGTAAGAAAACAAACTATACATGCATACATATGACTTTTCCAAACATAAGTAATCATTTTCCTTTGCAACATTATGTTGCGGTTTTTTCATGGCAATTAATTTTGAGTTCGATCTTCTTTCTAAGATCTTCTTCGTAATTTCCTAGAGAACAATATTGTTAATACCCATAACATAATATAACACATGCATAATTTCACATAAATAGGAAAATTTTTAAATATATGCACATACCTCGTGTATATCATATGCATAGTAGGAAACACTTCCTAGCGCGCCATCTCGTACTGCATAAAACTTTTTATTCTTCTCGAGAGGCTCTATCTCAAGGTCAGCAATAAATTAGTCCATGTGCGTCCTTTTTCCACTCAAGCCTTCTCGCTTGAGTCCTGGAAAATTATTTTTCCCCTCAAGCCTTCTCGCTTGAGTCCTGGAAAATTATTTTTCCCCTCAAGCCCTCTCGCTTGAGTCCAGGAAATCGTTTTCCTCTCAAGCCTTCTCACTTGAGTCCAGGAAAACTTATGATTACAGCAGACAACCCCAACACTTCCTCAATGTTCCCTGAGTTTCCTGGAGTGGCCAGGGGACTTTTAAGTCTCTGAATCCCGAAATCAGCCTTTACACACCCTCATAGGGTATTGCAGTGCTCCTGCAATTTGGTAGTACTCCTACCTAAACATATCTCGTGTTTCACTGCCTCACAGGGCATTGCATGCAAATGGTAGTGCTCCTACCATAACACTTATCGTGTCCAATTCCCCCTTCAATAAATTGGTAGTACTGCTACCAAAACACTTCTCGTGTTCAGTTCCTCCTTCAATAAATTGGTAGTACTCCTACCAAAACACTTCTTGTGTTCAATTCCTCCTTCAATAAATTGGTAGTACTCCTATCAGAACACTTCTCGTGTTCAATCCATGTCCGGCTGACTCAAATATATGAAACAAACTTAACTTTCCCTTCTTTGTTCCTTTTCTTTGTTTAGACTTTTATTTAAGTTAGCTTTATTTCATGTTAACTTCATTTTAATTTACAGGGTGCCTCTGCTTATCTTATTAAGGTGATGGTTTTTATTTATTTATTATGTGTAGCTTTTATCTTTTAATTTCTCTTGATGCTCTCAAGATTTTCACTTCTCTGGTCACACTATCTCATGTGCCCACAACACGGTCTCATAATACCGCATTAGTGAACTCTTTGTTCACACTATGGCTCTAATGCCATAATCATGGCCAACCTGCTTTACCAACACAAGCTTTTACATTGCGCCTTGTGCACATGACAAATTATTAAGTTTGAAAACCATATAGAGGTATTCGCTTACAGTGCTTTTTGCAAAATCCTTTTGGTTTTGGCGATCCTCTCGCAATTGATTAGCTTGGTTCTAGAACGCCAAGCCCATACTTCATGCAATCAATTCCTCACACACATAAGCCATATCGATATATTAGCTATATCCTCATAGATTTCAAGTCTCACTCACAAAAACACAAATATTTCATAACACTTTACATAATCATGGTTCTTTGAAACTTTATTGCATATTTAAATATCTTTCTTACTTCAAAGGGATACAATAATATCAAAGCTTGGTAAGTCACCACAACATGCGACAAAATTTTTATAATCAAAAGATTCACATCTTGATCTTACTCATGGTCTGATTCTATCTCTTCATGAGCCCCTGATTTTTATTTAGACTCTTACAGTATGCTTACCATACTTTATGCATAAAATGCTTCATGCCCTTTGTCTTGCAACCTGTCTGGCGGATCTTGCAGCCATAAGCTGCAATGTTAGCACATAGCATTGATTGTTCCCTTTTCATTTATGAGGTGTAATATTTTATTCCCTATGATAAGTTTACAACCTTTCAATAATTTGAATGACAATTCTATCACTACTCTAGTGGTTTTAACTTGCGTCTTGATATTTACAAGACTATTGTAAAACAATTTCTACATATAAACATATCTCTATATATTTATCAAGAGATTCTAGAGAACAGAGTAATACCAGCATATGCCCAATGCTCCAGCAAAAAGAGGCAACCAAAATACCAGCATGCAAATAGCCAAACAAAAGACTCAGCATGTAATACAAAAGAAGCATTGAATTACTCTAATAAATGACATCGCAGAGATCATACGCAAGGAGGCACTATCATCTTTGTACAATCGACAGAGTAGGAATAATACAAGGGAAGCATTGAATTTTTGTACTATTCCACCGCGCATAGACATTACCTTTTAGAAACAACATAATTTTTGTTTTCTTGATAAATGATCAAAACAACAACGCAGGGTTTTCATGAATGAGTAATTGGGAACAGCTACCCTCTTACCAGCAAAGACCAAAAAGGAATACCGACAGATCTCCTAAATTCATACCTGGAGCGAAATGCACAGTGGCCAAAAACAAATAGACAAGAAGGAAACTGATGGATCCCCCCCTATTAAATGTCTATTGCAGCATAAAAGAAAGAACCCAACTCAGCACCGGGAGTTCCACCGATCCTAAGATCATAGTGGTTTTCTTTAGAGACTTCACGCCCCCTACCACGGATGCCTTCGCCCACCCATGCGCACCTACATCAATAACACAAACAGGAAAATGCAGACCCCCTTCCATACCTGTGCGGCCATCATAAATACATGCTCGCCCCTCCTTTCTTCCCTTAACGCACACGAAAGAAGGAATGGCCAAGTGGCGGAGCGTTACGCTTCCAATATCCCGACATAGTGCCTCCTGTAATACTATATATATAACGTCTTCCGCTTAATTGCATTAATAATTATATCACAGCATTATAACTTATATAATTAACTTAGATTTAACCATCCAAAGTAATAATAATAATAATATTATTATTATTATTATTATTAGCTAGCGGGGCGTCATAAAATATGAGAGGAAGTTGATTCATTTTAGTCGTTGACACATGTGATGTTCACTCGCGTGCCTCTAAATAATATGGTGAGATGGAACTTACATATTATATGGGCAGTGCAGGTGTTATGCTTCTTACAATCCAGGTATGCACTACTACTACGCAATGAAATGGGGTGATTCCAAGTAAAATCTGTAGAAATTTTTAATCCCTCTCAACCCTAGTTAATAGATATGTTAAGAGATTTAAAAAACTACTCTCAACCCTAGTTAATAGATATGTTAAGACATTTAAAAAACTGCTGTGAATGAATGCACATTAAAACAAAATATTATGGCTTACCTTCAGCCAAAAGGCATTCCTGCCCGTCAGGCAATAAACCCTTGTCAATGTGTTCTGAACTATTCAGATTGGCCACACTGTTTCTTCCGCGCAGACTCGGCCTTGGCATTATCGGTTTCACAGACCCTCTCCCTCGACAACCCAGCCATATGGACCGGCCTGGCCTTACAATGACAACAGAAATGAAAAATAGACAATGATAGCTACTGAAATGATCTGATCAGAAAATCAATACAATCTGATTTCCACATCGAGAGGGTTAGAATTTTTATAGGTAGAATGCATTGAGATCAAGTTCCCTCAACTTTTGCCACCTTTTTGCTGCCGAACCTAGAACGAATGGAAATTGGACAGGTAGGCAAATCGGTGTTGATCCAATCTTGACCTGAAGCGTTTGAGGATGTGAAACCGTAAAGGAATTTATGACAGAATGTCGTGCCAACCACGAAAGTTTTGGAATTCATGAACTTTATTCGATTTCAAAATCTCTACATGGCCCCTAACTAACTAAACCCTAGAAAAACCCTTTTGCACTAATTTGCACTCGTCTCTATCCGCATAGTGGGCTGCTGACCAGTAATATCAAACAACTGTGTACATACAGAGCGTTCGTGTTGTTGGGACTCGCAAAGGGGCTGATTTCCACAATGTTGAGTCTTAACGCCCTTGATCACACAAGGATGGAAAATGAAATATAAAAATTTTAATAAATGAAAAAAAGGAGGGTTAGTGAAATATAACTAATTTTAATAAATGAGATAAGTAGGTTAGTCAAACATAACTAAGTCTAATAAATGAGGAACTAGTCAAAGTGATTAAAGTTACAGCATATGAAGGGATTTACTTTTCATAATATTAAAACAAAACTAATTTTAATAAATGAGGAACTGGTCAAAGTGATTAAAGTTACAGCATATGAAGGATTTACTTTTCATAATATTAAAAAATTAGCATTTTACAATGTTGACCGTAAAAGTATTTCACTTTACATTAATGATCATAGACCCATCTTAAACTCGTATCTATCAAGCACCGAGAGGGATCCAATTTCTTGAGGTGTATTTCTTTTTTTAAATTTCAACTCAAGAAATTTGATATCTCTTGATTGATAGACCAGGGTTTAAGTTTTAAGTTTTTATTTTATAAATGATCAATATTTTAATTACTTTTCATAATATTTTATTTTATGAGCCAATGTGGACATTTTTAAGATACTTTCATTAACTTTTTATTTTATGAGCCTACATCAATTTTTTAATGGCCGACATAATATAATTTATTACATTTTACTCTTGTAACGTTACAACATCTCCCTCATACTCGTGCGTTACATGCACACACGTTACAACATCTCCCCCATACTGGGCTATAGAGCACCTCGTTCACTCGGTGCAATTAAATTTTATTTTATAAAATTCTTTTTTATGTTTTCAAAAAACAAATTATCAATATTTTTTATTTCAAAATTTTTAAATTTTATACATTTCATTTAGTTAATGGTAAAGAGGTTATGGATGGGACATAAATCCACAATATTGTGGTTTTATTTTTAAAATACGAAAAAAAAAAACATTCAATATGGTTTTTTTTTTAAGTGCTATGTGGCAAATTTTTTTTTAAGTGCTTACCGTCATCATCGACCTTACCGTCAACATAGGAAATCTCATCATCGATACAGGTATCCACATCGATACCGGTATCCAATATATCATACCAGTATCCAAATTGCAACATGATAGAACTCAATACATCTCTATTCAAAATATCTAGTAAAACCGAATCCCCTTACTCAAACCTAGTACCGTCTTTTCCATAACTAAGAATCAATATATCTTAATTGCCCTAATTTTTGTGTAGTATAATGCAAGGCATTCGATATATTAATAAGATTTAGTGGTCCCACCCTATTCTCTATATATCCTAAATTTTTTCACAAAATAACATATAATCATGGAGAAATCAACATGAAGCAATATATCTCACTTTCCCAAATAGCTATGTGCAATATAATGCAATGATCTGTGTGTCTTACCATACATTTCAACCAATTGATATGTGTTGTAAACGATGGTTCTACAAGTGTATGATGCATTGCTGAAATACAAGATTTCAAGCGTGGTTAATGCCTAGTTTAACACGCATAGGGATATTTTGAGGATGGAAGAAGTTTAAAATGGAGTCTATATAAACACACATTGCTCCAAATATATTCCATTTCGGGATGTGGGAAGTTCCATAATGTTGTGAAAGAATGCTTAGATTCCATTCATATATTATGATGTGGACACTTGCAACATTACTCATCTAGTAGTTGATGAAAAATCGATGTCTGCAAATCATCACTCCCTATGCCAATAGACAATGAATGCACCAATATTATAATGTATAGAAAATTTTCCCACTCACTCCAAGAATCAATTCATTCCATAATCTTATCCCATTACTTACAAACTGGCTTGAGTCCATGGAATGTTTTGGTATGTAATTCAATAGGCATTAGGCATTGTAAGAAGAACTATGTTTTGGTTTTTGCATCATATACAAATCTTGATAAGTTTTGGTATTGAATAAAAATATATGATTCTTCGTATGATTTCATCATATATTAGCTACACCAAAAATGTATATATCCTTTAATTTTACATATTCTATATTGTACAAATGTTAAATCTATTGATTAATCATAATCTAACAAATACATAAAATGTTTTGTTTTAGTTTATGAAACAAATCTTTGATTATGTTAACAATTATACTAATGTATTCTGTTGTGTTATATTATAGAAATGGATATGGTGCCTGCCATTTGGAGCTCCCTACCAACAGATATACTTGAAATGATATTTCTATGGTTGCCATTATCCACTATTATCCGTGTTAGAATAGTTTGCAAGAAGTGAAGTTGAAGATTATCTTATATCTTATCGTGGAAACAATTTGTAATAAAAGAATTTGGAGTTTTAGTTAACTTTGATTCTGAATGTGAGTGACAATTCCATCCTTGTTACATTAATCAACTAGGAAAGTTATCAACCATATCTATGCCATTTTTTAGTAATAGATATAAAATTGAATTTATATGTATTTCAATTGTTTTGGTTTCCTTACCAACTAACTTATATAGAAAAAAAACCACTATATTTATCAATCATTTCACAAAGACTTTTACATTTGTAGGGTCCCTCAATCTTGGTAATTCGGGTTTTTTCGCATTCTTAAGAAATGTGCAGCAACAAAAATATGATTGGGTAGTTCTCAAACATGTTTATACGACATTGCAACCAAAATGTTTCATTTATTGCACTCTTCACATATCCTCCATATGGTGATATTTTGACCCCAAAAACTATTGTTTTGCATAATGGAAAAGAATTATTGGGTGCATACTCATGTTATCTCTAGAGAAAACCATATATGTTTACAACATATATATTGGATAGAAATCGCCAAAAATAAATGGATCTTCGATTTTATGCACCAATCACTTACTACAATGTATGTTTGCATAGTGGTTTATTCCAATCAACTTCTTTGTTTTATGAATGAATAAATTCTTAGTCATTATAATTTAGGGATTACATTTTTTCTCATAAAACTCTATTGGCCAAGATGGTCAACAATATAAAAGAAATCTAAATACATGATATGCCATAATACAAATATGACATCACTAACAACACTTTACCAACCATTTACAAATTTCTAATAATAATTTAGCTAGTTAATATTTTCTCACAAAACTACATCTACATTGACCAGATTACTCTCCAATGTGAAAAAATTCTAAAGGATAAACATGCCCAAATATACAAAGACTACATCTACAATGCTTATAATTAATTAATCACTCCTTTAACAACATCTTAAACAATTTCAAAAGAATTCTTTAGCCATTTGTGGCTTGTAAGGTCACTACGTAAATGTTGTGCGCATTGGAACACTTACTAAAGAAAAAAGCAATGCATCCAAAATCTCTAAAATATCTGCCTATGGAAAACGAGTAGATATATAAGGTGAAAAACGAGTAGATATATAAGGTGGAAAACCAGTAGATATGAAAGTGAAGCACAACATCTTTTTCAACGGGGTGCAACTGATAAATAGAACCTGAATTTCGTTCTCCAATGATAACAACCACGCAATATTTTCAAGCTGATCAAGTTAATGACAAAATACTTTATTGAAATATACAGTGATATTTTTTGCAAGCATTTTTATTTTGGAAAGACAAAAATGTAAATTTTTTATTCAAAATTTCGAAAGAGAGATGGAAAGACGGGAGATTGACTTCTATTTCAAAGGCGATCTCAGACGTAGAAAAAACCAATAAAACCTTGTCCTGCAAGGCTCACAAAGATGCCTCCAAATAACATTTTCATCCAACTGACTGAAACAGGCACAAAATCAGCACCCAGAAACTCCAATATTAAAATGTAACTGGAAAACAACTGAACGCTTCCTTGTTAGATATATACAAATAGGTATATCAAGAAATCAAGTTCTGTTGACATCAACACATCCAGTTGAATCATCTCTGCTAGTGCCACTCTCAGGGAAGCTGAAGCAGCTTATAACATTGCCATCAAGCAATGAGTTACTATCCTGATGACTGGGCACTTAGAAATACCCATCAGTTGTGTTGACGCATCCCTGGAATTAGCTCCATTGCCCGGAATAGTCGACTGAGTACAGTTGATGTTCTGAGGGTCTTCTGAGGGGGCTGAACTTGAGAGGCATCCTGATGAGAAGGTGGCATAAGAATTTGGACGTTGTCATCGTGTGGAAGGTGGCTACTATCATGTGGGGGCTTCTTTTCCACCTCCTTCCTCCTTGGAGGTGGCAAGTCATGAGGAAAATTAAGTTTTGCTTTCCCTCCTCTCATCTTCCTAGCTGCTGCATCGAAGGCTCTGGCAGCTTCCTCTGGCGTATCATATGTACCAAGCCATATGTACTTCCCTTTTTCACGATCTCTAATTTCTGCAGCCCATCTGCCTGGTCGGTTCTCTCTGATGCCTCTATATTTGGTCTTTCTTTCCCTACCTCTCGTGCTCTTGACTGCTTCTTTGCGCTGGGAGGGATATGACGCAAGACACCCTTTGAAAAAAGAAACGATATGAATCAAAAAGTTACACATCACATTGCTCATGCACATTATAAACGATATGAATCAGAAAGATACTCTGAAAGTGGAATGGAAAGACGAGTTCATAAACAGTACTTAGAATGACAATGAGCAAACTTGAGTGAGCACTCAACTAAAACTCTAAGTTTGCTGGAGAGGTTTAGACCTCTAAAACCTTGCAATCTAACAATGCTCGGGGATATATTCTAATTCCTCCAGAGTAGAGGTGCTTGTGATCATTGAATGGGTGCGAGAGTTTACTCGTACATGGAACTACTATGAAGAGGGCATAAGATGAAAAGCCAGAAATGCAATATCATATCGTACATCAGGGTGCCATACTGCATGTACAGAGTGATGGTAATTCGGGGAAAAAGGATCCACACGTTCGGAAGAGGCATGGGTGCCTCTCATACACAGTATTACAAGGGCGCAAATTTTCAAACCCTAAACAACTACATTAAGCCCACTTATGAACTAATGGGCGCATTCTTAACTTGTAGCTCGGATACTCTATGGCTGATCGGTGATATTAAATACCTCGACTAGCTCCATTGAATAGAAAGCCAATCTCGCCGGACAAGGTTCTAGCCACTGATTAATACATGAACCGGACGGCAGTAATGGATTAAGGAGTTTATCGGACGGAATTACCCTACTATGGAATAATCTTATACCAGTAAGACACCAAGTCATGAGAAAAAAACGATCACATATGGGGTGCTCGCTCTCTTCCCATGAAAAATAAACCATCAGAGTTTAGATGCTCACTACAAAAAAAAAATATTTTATTCTTTTTTGCACATCATGTCATTCTCTTCTGGGGTAGTGACCGTAACAGATGCCCACAGTGATGGTTGTGGGCTGCATTAGCAAGGAATGTCAAAAAGTAATAATAAAATATTGAATGCAAAGGAAACGAACTTCTTCTACATTGAGCTTATCTATTTTTTGAATTACAGTTTCATTTTCAATTACTGAATAAAACTAAAAATATTGAATAAAAATCTCAATAAAACTAAAAACTGAGCTTATTGACGTACTTCATTTTCAATAATTTCTCATTAAGATTTTTATTACTAATGGAACAAAACGTGGGATATTGCCTTTGAAGTCTTATTTTTATTAATGGAACATTGTCTTTGAAAGCGTGGGTTATTGGCTTTGAAGTCTTATTCACAAATTCGATATTAAAAGTGCACTGCATACTTATATGACAACGACCCAAATAGACCATATCCATCACTTTGGAATCCACCCTAATCATTCTGTCAGGGTGATATGCATTTATGCATAGATGGATCGCCATGCTTGTTGGTAGTTCGCCAAATATTGATGTAAATTCTAGCTTCACCGAGAAGCCAAACCGATAGACGTTTCTAGACCTCTCTAATGATGGAGAGAGTTCACAGTGTATATAAATCTATATTTCAGTGAATGGAAGTGATAGAGAGTAGTTCTGGGTATTTTTGGCCTGTTCCTACTCTATCAAGAAGCATCCCATTCTCATTAATATTGAATCGCGTGAGATGCGTTTTCATTAACGTACTCACCTTATTGTCTTTGTTAACATGGAACCATAGGTATTTGTTAACATGGAATCATAGGTACAGTTACTGTGAAAATTTGAACACGTTTTTGTAGGCTTTTGTGAATGGACTTGCTGTACCACACAAATCTTATCGGCCGCTCCTTGACCTATTTGAGCGTTATGAGATCATTTCTAGAGTAAGGTTAAATAATTAGTCATGCTTTATCCGTTCAAAGAAACTACGCCAATAGACAGAACATCAGTGGCCACAAGTGCAAGCGTTAACTATTAGTTGCGGGATTTTAATTCTGTGCCTTACAGGTATTTAACTTTCCATGCAAATTTCAGGTCTTATTAGCTAGCGGAGCGTCATAAAATATGAGAGGAAGTTGATTCATTTTAGTCGTTGACACATGTGATGTTCACTCGCGTGCCTCTAAATAATATGGTGAGATGGAACTTACATATTTTATGGGCAGTGCAGGCGTTATGCTTCTTACAATCCAGGTATGCACTACTACTGCGCAATGATATGGAGTGATTCAAAGTAGAATCTGTAGAAATTTTTAATCCCTCTCAACCCTAGTTAGTAGATATGTTAAGACATTTAAAAAACTACTCTCAACCCTAGTTAATAGATATGTTAAGACATTTAAAAAACTGCTGTAAACGAATGCACATTAAAACAAAATATTATGGCTTACCTTCAGCCAAAAGGCATTCCTGCCCGTCAGGCAATAAACCCTTGTCAATGTGTTCTGAACTATTCAGATTGGCCACACTGTTTCTTCCGCGCAGACTCGAACGAGACTCGACCTCGGCATTACCGGTTTCGCAGACCCTCTCCCTCGACAACCCAGCCATACGGACCGGCCTGGCCTTACAATGACAACGGAAATGAAAAATAGACAATGCTAGCTACTGAAATGATCTGATCAGAAAATCAATACAATCTGATTTCCACATCGAGAGGGTTAGAATTTTTATAGGTAGAATGCATTGAGATCAAGTTCCCTCAACTTTTGCCACCTTTTTGGTGCCGAACCGAGAACGAATGGAAATTGGACAGGTAGGCAAATCGGCGTTGATCCAATCTTGACCTGAAGCGTTTGAGGATGTGAAACCATAAAGGAATTTATGACAGAATGTCGTGCCTGCCACGAAAGTTTTGGAATTCATGCACCTTATTCGATTTCAAAATCTCTACATGGCCCCTAACTAACTAAACCCTAGGAAAACCCTTTTGCACTAATTTGCACTCGTGTCTATCCGCATAGTGGGCTGCTGACCAGTAATATCAAACAACTGTACATACAGAGCGTTCGTGTTGTTGGGACTCACAAAGGGGCCGATTTCCACAATGTTGAGTCTTAACGCCCTTGATCACACAAGGATGGCAAATGAAATATAAAAATTTTAATAAATGAAAAAAAGGAGGGGTAGTGAAATATAACTAATTTTAATAAATGACACAAGTAGGTTAGTCAAACATAACTAATTCTAATAAATGAGGAACTGGTCAAAGTGATTAAAGTTACAGCATATGAAGGGATTTACTTTTCATAATATTAAAACATAACTAATTTTAATAAATGAGGAACTGGTCAAAGTGATTAAAGTTACACCATATGAAGGGATTTACTTTTCATAATATTAAAATATTAGCATTTTACAATGTTGACCATAAAAGTCTTTCACTTTACATTAACCAGCGTAGACCCATCTTAAAATCGTATCTATCAAGCACCGAGAGGGATCCAATTTCTTGAGGTGTATTTCTTTTTTTCAATTTCAACTCAAGAAATTTGATATCTCTTGATTGATAGACCCGGGTTTAAGTTTTTATTTTATAAACGAATATCAATATTTTAATTACTTTTCATAATATTTTATTTTATGAGCCAATGTGGACTTTTTTTAAATACTTTCATTAACTTTTTATTTTATGAGCCTAATCAATTTATTAATGTCCGACATAATATAATTTATTACGTTTTACTCTTGTAACGTTAGAACATCTCCCTCATACTCGTGCGTTATATGCACACACGTTACAACATCTCCCCCATACTGGGCTATAGAGCACCTCGTTTCACTCTGTACAATTAAATTTTATTTTATAAAATTCTTTTTGATGTTTTCAAAAAACAAATTATCAATATTTTTAATTTCAAAATTTTTAAATTTTATTCATTTCATATACTTAATGGTAAAGAGGTTATAGATGGGACATAAATCCACAATATTGTGGTTTTATTTTTAAAATACGAAAAAAAAATAAAAAACATTTAATATGGTTTTTTTTTAAGTGCTATGTGGCAATTTTTATTCCTTATTATTGATTTTTGTAACTAAAAATCCAAAAAAAAAATTCTATGTTAAACCTAAAACTTAGTATATGTAGATTTTGTGTGTTTGATTTGATATGTTTATCTAATAAAACTGATTAAGTTAGACCGTGGATGAACCCTAACTATGTGAGTGATTGATTTATCCATCTTGTCCACGTGGTGATAGATTTTGCTCTTTCATTTAGTCTGTGTTATTTTCTTTAATGCACACTCACTAGTGATCTTATTTTATTTTGTTGAAGTATTGCTTCTTGTTTATTTTAGTTTATTACAGTCTATAGGCTTGGGATTATCCTTATGTTAACCTAGTTAGACTCTGGTTAGTGGTAGAAGTTTTTATTTTATTAATTGACTTACGCGATTGAAGATCTTGTGTTTGTCTTGTTTTAGTGTGTTTAGATGTTAAAGTGTTGAGATCAAAGCCAACATTAGGAGGCATTTGACGAACTCACAATGGCCTTTCAAGAAAGATATTATATTACTAATGGAATCTCATAGGAATTCTAAAGAGGAAGCTTAGAAATGGTGTACTAAATAGGCCAAAATAAGCCTTTCGAATGATGGCACCCAAGAACATTCAAAGCACAGTAAAGACTAAACGAAACCAAATTTAGGCAGTAGAGAAAGATACAAAGTATCTGAAAATCTAGAGAAGGCCAATGGGAACTCATCACCTAAAACGACTAGGGTGCCACAAGAAAAAACACTAATAATGGCTAGTATGATTGTAGAAAATCAAAATCTAAATGGGTACAATCAAAGAGAGAAAAACTAACTCACAAAAGGAGTCCATGGGATGAATACACTAGAACCACATAGATTACAAGAAAACACCTTAGTAAGAATGAGATCGATATAGAGACTATTATTATGAAAAGATGAACCAAAGCAAAATAACATTCAATATGATAATTCAATTTCACAATAATAGAATACACAGGATCATTGAAAGAACAACAAGCACAACATAAACACAAGAGACAGAATTTATCCTGGGAAACCTACATGGGGTAGAAAACCTAGTAGAGCTTCCTCAATATAGATGATCAACAAGTACAAAGATGTAATCCCCAAACAAGAGCTCCTTCTCCTCCATTCCATATCTCTCTCTCTCTGCTATGCGAGTTTCACAAGTGAGTGAATGAATAAGTGAGTGTGTTAAATGAGGATCGCGCATCCTCTATTTATACTTTATCTCTCACTAAACGAAATACCTAACTAGGTTGGCCCCAACAGATATAACCCAGTGCTCACTCGGCAACCCCACTAGGGGACTTAAACACCCCATTACAGTTGACTCTGGGCCGACCCCACTAGGGAAGTCTAATAACCAAAGTTACCACATTCCGATGGAGGAATAATCATCTCCGGATATAATAATAATGTCCCGACAGAGAAATGAAACATCTCCGGATAAGAAGGTACAAATAGAATATTAAGTTAGAAGTTACAATATTTTAACATTCCCCTTTAACGAGAAGGATATTCTAATAACATCTGCAGGAGAAAGTAGTCATCAGCAACATGATACATGATACATCTATAAATCATTGGAAGCTTTCTTCAATCATCATCAACAACTCATACAGTTACTGGAACATCTTCAAGATATTCAATACTCGAACATCAACATATTCAGTTCTTAGTCTTCATCTTCTGCAACATTCGAACAACTACAACAACATCATTGTCTGGATCTCCCGATCAACAACATCCTCTGGATCTCTCAATCAACAAACTCATCGTCTGGATCTCCCGATAACCAGTATCATCTAGATCTCTTGATCAACAACCACATCGTCTGGATCTCCCAATCAAGGGCCTCATTGTCTCGACCTCCCGATCAACAACATAATATGGATCTCTCGATCAATAGCCTCATCATCTGTATCTCTCGATCAACAACATCATCTAGATCTCTCGATCAATGGCCTCATCATCTAGATCTCCCAATTAACAGTATCATATGGATCTCTCGATCAACAACCTCATCATGTGGATCTCCCAATCAACATCATCATCTAGATCTCCCAATCAACATCATCATCTGGATCTCTTGATAAACAGCCTCATAGTAGCATACCCTACAACACACATGATCTATTTACGGGATGATCAATCCCTATCCATTTAAGACACCATATCATGTCTAGGGACGATGCAGTCCACTCGTCAATTTAGACAAAGTCTAGGGACCACTTCTAAGAGACATCTGTCTACGGATCAATTCAGGGACCGAAGTCTGGGGATGATACAATTCCTCTCATCTACTAAGGACGATTTCTCGGAGATATCTGTCTACGGATCAATTCAGGGACCGAAGTTCAGGGATGATACAATCCCTCACGTCTACTAGGGACCACTTCTCAGAGACATCTGTCTACGGATCAATTTAGGGACCAAAGTATGGGGATGATACAATCCCTCTAGTCCACTAGGGACAACGTCTCGGAGACATCTGTCTACGGATCAATCCAGGGATCGAAGTCTGGGAATGATAAAATCACTCTCATCCACTAGGGACCCCTTCTCAGAGACATATGTCAACGGATGAATTCAGAGACTGAATTCCAGGGATGATACAATCCCTCTCGTCCACTAGGGACCACTTCTTGGACACATCTGTCTACGGATCAATTCATGGAACGAATTCCGAGGATGAAACAATCCACTCATCGAGTTAGACAAAGTATAAGGACCACACATTGACGTCATCGTCGGAATAGGTAGCCTCATCATCGACCTCATCGTCGGAACATGTAACCTCATCATCGATACAAGTATCCTCATCATTGATACAAGTATCCATATCATCAATACATGTATCCTTACCATCGATACAAGTATCCTCATCATCGATACAAGTATCCATATCATCAATACATGTATCATTACCATCGATACAAGTATCCTCATCATCGAATCAAGTAACCTCATCATGAGTGCAAGTATCCTCATCATCAATACAAGTATCCTCATTATCGACCTTACCATCGACTAGGAAATCTCATCATCGATACAGGTATCCACATCGATACCGGTATCCAATATATCATACCAGTATCACCATTGCAACATGATAGAACTCAATACATCTCTATTCAAAATATCTAGTAAAACTTAATCCCCTTACTCAAACCTAGTACCGTCTTTTCCATAACTAAGAAGCAATATATCTTAATTGCCCTAATTTTTGTGTAGTATAATGCAAGGCATTCGATATATTAATAAGGTTTACTGGTCCATCCCTATTCTCTATATATCCTAAATTTTTTCACAAAATAACATATAATCATGGAGAAATCAACATGAAGCAATATATCTCACTTTCCCAAATAGCTATGTGCAATATAATGCAATGAAATGTATCTATTAATAAATTGAGTGGAACCTAATCCCCTTGGTGCAACCTTGTGCCATCCTTTCCATTATTATCACGCAATATATTTCACTTGCCCCAATTTTTATATGGGACATAATGAAATGCATTGAATCTACTAAGAATATTTATAGGAATGGAAGTTATCTGCAATACAATGCAACAAAATGGATCTAGTACTAATATTCAATAGAATTTGCAAGGCCAAGGACATAAATTGAAACTCAAACGAATTTTTAATATCCCCGAGATCGAACAAGAAAGCTCCACGAAAAATTGGATGGCTACTAACCTTGAGATCAAATGAAAAAGTACTACAAATACTACACCAAACACCATCGAAAATTGATTTTAGTGGTGGATATGGAAATGGAATAAGAAAACAATCCAAAGAATATGACAAACATGTAGTGGTGGAAATGAGAAAGCATATACATTCCTAAAACTTATGAAAAATGCAAATTCTATACCCATACACAAGTAAATAAAACCAATACTTTCACATTAGGAAGTTAGAATGAACAAAATAATTGTTTTAACTCATAGATTCATATTATATAGAAATATAATATTAAGGACATAAGTGATCAAACAAATAATAAAAACTTGTGATGTGCCTTCTTGTAATTAATGAATCATTTTTTCTTTCCACTTGATAGAGTTCAAGGTCAAACATAACTCTATGCTATGTTTAGTAGGTATATACAAAACTAGGTGCCTGCAATCTTATTCTCTGTTTGGGAGGTTAACAGTAATCGCTTATAAATGTTTAGTCATTATAAATGATTAAGGGACATGTGCTAAATCAATTGGTGAGTCCCTCATTGCACAACCATTATTGGATGTTAGGTTGACAAAGGACATGTCACTGACCTCAAAAAACAAATCCCCAATTACAAGTGCAACTCCTATGATTATAAATTGTTTTCATTTCATTAATTCTATATTTTATGCAACTTGCATTTTGTAATTTTTCATAGTTTAATTATTATTGATATATTGGGGGTTTTCCATAAATATTTGCTTTACATTTGAAGAAAAATGAACATGTAAACATTTAAACACTATCCAGCTGTTTGCGTCAAACACCTTATTGATGAACCAAGATTTAGATGGCGATTTCAAATCAATTTTCTCCACCATAGAAGAGGAAAGCTTTCAAATCGTGAACTTCAAGAAGAAATAAGAAACAAATTTTAAATCACTGATACATACAAAATATTTATCTATGGTTTTCGTACATATAGGAAAATGTGATTGGGTTTTGTCATGATTTATGACAATTTGGAGGATGCAATAAAGTATGAGCCTAAATATAGGTTGATAAAAAATGCAATTCATGATCTTCGTAATAATACCATAAGAAGTAGTGAAAACAGAGCAGAGAAAATACCACGCATTATGCCAACAAAAAATAAAGCAGTTTATACGCCACTTTCTTTCTTATGCCAATAAAAAAGAAGAGTTTAATACTACAATTTCTTCCTCCTCGTAACTTTGTATTGATTTCACAGTTTTTTATCATCCAATTATATACATGTGTTAAACATATTTTATGAGTTGTAATCCATTTTTGAATTGTACTTCATTTATAAATAACTAATAGCGTTTTTTATGTTGATTTAAATTGTTTATTGTACAAAAGTGTTTTAATTTTCTTCAAAATTATGTATTTTAATGGTTTTTTAGTTAATTGGAAATGGATCCCAAACTTTGGAATTTATTGCGAATTTAGATTCTAGAAACTATCCTTCTATGGGTGTCTTTTTCAACATTGATTCGGTTTCGATCAATTTCTAAACATTGTGATGGACTGTTGTGGATACCAACTTTTAATAATGCTCGACAAAAAAATCACATAACAAAAACTTGGTTTTTAGTCGGACTCGTTTTTTAGTTGAACTATGGGGACAATATCAAAATCATATCCTATATAAATTTATCAATCATATAGGACATACATCTATCTTGCATGTCCCTTGTGAAGAATATATATAAACAATTGAATGTACACTTGTTTCAATCATTTTGCTATGAAAATACTGTCCATTATGAGGGCAGAAGGTCTATTACATTGTGAATCCATTCATAAAACATTTTTCATGTATAGGCATCATGGAAATAGGAGTTCATGGTTTCTTTTAACTCATAGGAAACACCGGTCGATAGAAGCATGGATGGATACTTGTACGTCATCAACATATTCAAGATGGTTCAATTTTGTTATCTATAATATCAAAAGGTTTTGGAGAGAAACCATTGGTGCTAATGGTGAACCTACACCTCCAGAGGATGCAACATTTTACAATGGTAAAATATATTGGTTACATATAAAAACAATTTCTAAGGAAGATGTCATATCTCGGTACAAAATGTACTCATTGGATATTACATTGAATAAATGTGTTTTCCATTCAATTCCCTCGACATTTTACAAAGGTAAAATATATTGGTTACATATAAAAACAATTTCTAAGGAAGATGCCATATCTCGGTACAAAATGTACTCATTGGATATTGCATTGAATAAATGGGTTTTCCATTCAATTCACATAGGATGTATCAAACGATCTGTGTGTCTTACCATACATTTCAACCAATTGATATGTGTTGTAAATGATGGTTCTACAAGTGTATGATGCATTGCTGAAATACAAGATTTCAAGTGTGGTTAATGCCTAGTTTAACACGCATAGGGATATTTTGACGATGGAAGAAGTTTAAAATGGAGTCTATATAAACACACATTGCTCCAAATATATTCCATTTCGGGATGTGGGAAGTTCCATAATGTTGTGAAAGAATGCTTAGATTCCATTCATATATTATGATGTGAACACTTGCAACATTACTCATCTAGTAGTTGATGAAAAATCGATGTCTGCAAATCATCACTCCCTATGCCAATAGACAATGAATGCACCAATATTATAATGTATAGAAAATTTTCCCACTCACTCCAAGAATCAATTCATTCCATAATCTTATCCCATTACTTACAAACTGGCTTGAGTCCATGGAATGTTTTGGTATGTAATTCAATAGGCATTAGGCATTGTAAGAAGAACTATGTTTTGGTTTTTGCATCATATACAAATCTTGATAAGTTTTGGTATTGAATAAAAAATATGATTCTTCGTATGATTTCATCATATATTAGCTACACCAAAAATGTATATATCCTTTAATTTTACATATTCTATATTGTACAAATGTTAAATCTATTGATTAATCATAATCTAACAAATACATAAAATGTTTTGTTTTAGTTTATGAAACAAATCTTTGATTATGTTGACAATTATACTAATGTATTCTGTTGTGTTATATTATAGAAATGGATATGGTGCCTGCCATTTGGAGCTCCCTACCAACAGATATACTTGAAATGATATTTCTATGGTTGCCATTATCCACTATTATCCGTTTTAGAATAGTTTGCAAGAAGTGAAGTTGAAGATTATCTTATATCTTATCGTGGAAACAATTTGTAATAAAAGAATTTGGAGTTTTAGTTAACTTTGATTCTGAATGTGAGTGACAATTCCATCCTTGTTACATTAATCAACTAGGAAAGTTATCAACCATATCTATGCCATTTTTTAGTAATAGATATAAAATTGAATTTATATGTGTTTCAATTGTTTTGGTTTCCTTACCAACTAACTTATATAGAAAAAAAACCACTATATTTATCAATCATTTCACAAAGACTTTTACATTTGTAGGGTCCCTCAATCTTGGTAATTCGGGTTTTTTCGCATTCTTAAGAAATGTGCAGCAACAAAAATATGATTGGGTAGTTCTCAAACATGTTTATACGACATTGCAACCAAAATGTTTCATTTATTGCACTTCACATATCCTCCATATGGTGATATTTTGACCCCAAAAACTGTTGTTTTGCATAATCGAAAAAAATTATTGGGTGCATACTCATGTTATCTCTAGAGAAAACCATATATGTTTACAACATATATATTGGATAGAAATCGCCAAAAATAAATGGATCTTCGATTTTATGCAGCAATCACTTACTACAATGTATGTTTGCATAGTGGTTTATTCCAATCAACTTTTTTGTTTTATGAATGAATAAATTCTTAGTCATTATAATTTAGGGATTACATTTTTTCTCATAAAACTCTATTGGCCAAGATAGTCAACAATATAAAAGAAATCTAAATAAATGATATGCCATAATACAAATATAACATCACTAACAACACTTTACCAACTATTTACAAATTTCTAATAATAATTTAGCTAGTTAATATTTTTCTCACAAAACTACATCTACATTGACCAGATTACTCTCCAATGTGAAAAAATTCTGAAGGATAAACATGCCCAAATATACAAAGACTACATCTACAATGCTTATAATTAATTAATCACTCCTTTAACAACATCTTAAACAATTTCAAAAGAATTCTTTAGCCATTTGTGGCTTGTAAAGTCACTACGTAAATGTTGTGCGCATTGGAACACTTACTAAAGAAAAAAGCAATGCATCCAAAATCTCTAAAATATCTGCCTATGGAAAACGAGTAGATATATAAGGTGAAAAACGAGTAGATATATAAGGTGGAAAACCAGTAGATATGAAAGTGAAGCACAACATCTTTTTCAACAGGGTGCAACTGATAAATAGAACCTGAATTTCGTTCTCCAATGATAACAACCACGCAATATTTTCAAGCTGATCAAGTTAATGACAAAATACTTTATTGAAATATACAGTGATATTTTTTGCAAGCATTTTTATTTTGGAAAGACAAAAATGTAAATTTTTTATTCAAAATTTCGAAAGAGAGAAGGAAAGACGAGAGATTGACTTCTATTTCAAAGGCGATCTCAGACGTAGAAAAAACCAATAAAACCTTGTCCTGCAAGGCTCACAAAGATGCCTCCAAATAACATTTTCATCCAACTGACTGAAACAGGCACAAAATCAGCACCCAGAAACTCCAATATTAAAATGTAACTGGAAAACAACTGAACGCTTCCTTGTTAGATATATACAAATAGGTATATCAAGAAATCAAGTTCTGTTGACATCAACACATCCAGTTGAATCATCTCTGCTAGTGCCACTCTCAGGGAAGCTGAAGCAGCTTATAACATTGCCATCAAGCAATGAGTTACCATCCTGATGACTGGGCACTTAGAAATACCCATCAGTTGTGTTGACGCATCCATGGAATTACCTCCATTGCCCGGAATAGTCGACTGAGTACAGTTGATGTTCTGAGGGTCTTCTGAGGGGGGTGAACTTGAGAGGCATCCTGATGAGAAGGTGGCATAAGAATTTGGACGTTGTCATCGTGTGGAAGGTGGCTACTATCATGTGGGGGCTTCTTTTCCACCTTCTTCCTCTTTGGAGGTGGCAAGTCATGAGGAAAATTAAGTTTTGCTTTCCCTCCTCTCATCATCCTAGCTGTTGCATCGAAGGCTCTGGCAGCTTCCTCTGGCGTATCATATGTACCAAGCCATATGTACTTCCCTTTTTCACGATCTCTAATTTCTGCAGCCCATCTGCCTGGTCGGTTCTCTCTGATGCCTCTATATTTGGTCTTTCTTTCCCTACCTCTCGTGCTCTTGACTGCTTCTTTGCGCTGGGAGGGATATGACGCAAGACACCCTTTGAAAAAACAAACGATATGAATCAAAAAGTTACACATCACATTGCTCATGCACATTATAAACGATATGAATCAGAAAGATACTCTGAAAGTGGAATGGAAAGACGAGTTCATAAACAGTACTTAGAATGACAATGAGCAAACTTGAGTGAGCACTCAACTAAAACTCTAAGTTTGCTGGAGAGGTTTAGACCTCTAAAACCTTGCAATCTAACAATGCTCGGGGATATATTCTAATTTCTCCAGAGTAGAGGTGCTTGTGATCATTGAATGGGTGCGAGAGTTTACTCGTACATGGAACTACTATGAAGAGGGCATAAGATGAAAAGCCAGAAATGCAATATCATATCGTACATCAGGGTGCCATACTGCATGTACAGAGTGATGGTAATTCGGGGAAAAAGGATCCACACGTTCGGAAGAGGCATGGGTGCCTCTCATACACAGTATTACAAGGGCGCAAATTTTCAAACCCTAAACAACTACATTAAGCCCACTTATGAACTAATGAGTGCATTCTTAACTTGTAGCTCGGATACTCTATGGCTGATCGGTGATATTAAATACCTCGACTAGCTCCATTGAATAGGAAGCCAATCTCGCCGGACAAGGTTCTAGCCACTGATTAATACATGAACCGGACAGCAGTAATGGATTAAGGAGTTTATCGGGATAACCCCCGCCCTATCGCAATTCATAAATCTTTTCTCGCAAGAAATCGTGGTGAAGCCGGAGAAGACAAAAATAATATTGACATTGTTATCCATAATATTATATAATAAGTTGATTGTATCGTACTCATCTCTGAAAAACCAACACCACGGAATTACCCTACTATGGAATAATCTTATACCAGTAAGACACCAAGTCATGAGAAAAAAACGATCACATATGGGGTGCTCGCTCTCTTCCCATGAGAAATAAACAATCAGAGTTTAGATGCTCACTACAAAAAAAAAAAAAATTATTCTTTTTTGCACATCATGTCATTCTCTTCTGGGGTAGTGACCGTAACAGATGCCCACAGTGATGGTTGTGGGCTGCATTAGCAAGGAATGTCAAAAAGTAATAATAAAATATTGAATGCAAAGGAAACGAACTTCTTCTACATTGAGCTTATCTATTTTTTGAATTACAGTTTCATTTTCAATTACTGAATAAAACTAAAAATATTGAATAAAAATCTCAATAAAACTAAAAACTGAGCTTATTGACGTACTTCATTTTCAATAATTTCTCATTAAGATTTTTATTACTAATGGAACAAAACGTGGGATATTGCCTTTGAAGTCTTATTTTTATTAATGGAACATTGTCTTTGAAAGCGTGGGTTATTGGCTTTGAAGTCTTATTCACAAATTCGATATTAAAAGTGCACTGCATACTTATATGACAACGACCCAAATAGACCATATCCATCACTTTGGAATCCACCCTAATCATCCTGTCAGGGTGATATGCATTTATGCATAGATGGATCGCCATGCTTGTTGGTAGTTCGCCAAATATTGATGTAACTTCTAGCTTCACCGAGAAGCCAAACCGATAGACGTTTCTAGACCTCTCTAATGATGGAGAGAGTTCACAGTGTATATAAATCTATATTTCAGTGAATGGAAGTGATAGAGAGTAGTTCTGGGTATTTTTGGCCTGTTCCTACTCTATCAAGAAGCATCCCATTCTCATTAATATTGAATCGCGTGAGATGCGTTTTCATTAACGTACTCACCTTATTGTCTTTGTTAACATGGAACCATAGGTATTTGTTAACATGGAATCATAGGTACAGTTACTGTGAAAATTTGAATACGTTTTTGTAGGTTTTTGTGAATGGACTTGCTGTACCACACAAATCTTATCGGCCGCTCCTTGACCTATTTGAGCGTTATGAGATCATTTCTAGAGTAAGGTTAAATAATTAGTCATGCTTTATCCGTTCAAAGAAACTACGCCAATAGACAGAACATCAGTGGCCACAAGTGCAAGCGTTAACTATTAGTTGCGGGATTTTAATTCTGTGCCTTACAGGTATTTAACTTTCCATGCAAATTTCAGGTCTTATTAGCTAGCGGGGCGTCATAAAATATGAGAGGAAGTTGATTCATTTTAGTCGTTGACACATGTGATGTTCACTCGCGTGCCTCTAAATAATATGGTGAGATGGAACTTACATATTATATGGGCAGTGCAGGCGTTATGCTTCTTACAATCCAGGTATGCACTACTACTGCGCAATGATATGGAGTGATTCAAAGTAGAATCTGTAGAAATTTTTAATCCCTCTCAACCCTAGTTAGTAGATATGTTAAGACATTTAAAAAACTACTCTCAACCCTAGTTAATAGATATGTTAAGACATTTAAAAAACTGCTGTGAACGAATGCACATTAAAACAAAATATTATGGCTTACCTTCAGCCAAAAGGCATTCCTGCCCGTCAGGCAATAAACCCTTGTCAATGTGTTCTGAACTATTCAGATTGGCCACACTGTTTCTTCCGCGCAGACTCGAACGAGACTCGACCTCGGCATTACCGGTTTCGCAGACCCTCTCCCTCGACAACCCAGCCATACGGACCGGCCTGGCCTTACAATGACAACGGAAATGAAAAATAGACAATGCTAGCTACTGAAATGATCTGATCAGAAAATCAATACAATCTGATTTCCACATCGAGAGGGTTAGAATTTTTATAGGGTAGAATGCATTGAGATCAAGTTCCCTCAACTTTTGCCACCTTTTTGCTGCCGAACCGAGAACGAATGGAAATTGGACAGGTAGGCAAATCGGCGTTGATCCAATCTTGACCTGAAGCTTTTGAGGATGTGAAACCATAAAGGAATTTATGACAGAATGTCGTGCCTGCCACGAAAGTTTTGGAATTCATGCACCTTATTCGATTTCAAAATCTCTACATGGCCCCTAACTAACTAAACCCTAGGAAAACCCTTTTGCACTAATTTGCACTCGTGTCTATCCGCATAGTGGGCTGCTGACCAGTAATATCAAACAACTGTACATACAGAGCGTTCGTGTTGTTGGGACTCACAAAGGGGCCGATTTCCACAATGTTGAGTCTTAACGCCCTTGATCACACAAGGATGGCAAATGAAATATATTAATTTTAATAAATGAAAAAAAGGAGGGGTAGTGAAATATAACTAATTTTAATAAATGACACAAGTAGGTTAGTCAAACATAACTAATTCTAATAAATGAGGAACTGGTCAAAGTGATTAAAGTTACAGCATATGAAGGGATTTACTTTTCATAATATTAAAACATAACTAATTTTAATAAATGAGGAACTCGTCAAAGTGATTAAAGTTACAGCATATGAAGGGATTTACTTTTCATAATATTAAAATATTAGCATTTTACAATGTTGACCATAAAAGTCTTTCACTTTACATTAACCAGCGTAGACCCATCTTAAAATCGTATCTATCAAGCACCGAGAGGGATCCAATTTCTTGAGGTGTATTTCTTTTTTTAAATTTCAACTCAAGAAATTTGATATCTCTTGATTGATAGACCCGGGTTTAAGTTTTTATTTTATAAACGAATATCAATATTTTAATTACTTTTCATAATATTTTATTATATGAGCCAATGTGGACTTTTTTTAAATACTTTCATTAACTTTTTATTTTATGAGCCTACATCAATTTATTAATGTCCGACATAATATAATTTATTACGTTTTACTCTTGTAACGTTAGAACATCTCCCTCATACTCGTGCGTTATATGCACACACGTTACAAAATCTCCCCCATACTGGGCTATAGAGCACCTCGTTTCACTCTGTACAATTAAATTTTATTTTATAAAATTCTTTTTGATGTTTTCAAAAAACAAATTATCAATATTTTTAATTTCAAAATTTTTAAATTTTATTCATTTCATATACTTAATGGTAAAGAGGTTATAGATGGGACATAAATCCACAATATTGTGGTTTTATTTTTAAAATACGAAAAAAAAATAAAAAACATTTAATATGGTTTTTTTTTAAGTGCTATGTGGCAATTTTTGTTCCTTATTATTGATTTTTGTAACTAAAAATCAAAAAAAAAAATTCTATGTTAAACCTAAAACTTAGTATATGTAGATTTTGTGTGTTTGATTTGATATGTTTATCTAATAAAACTGATTAAGTTAGACCGTGGATGAACCCTAACTATGTGAGTGATTGATTTATCCATCTTGTCCACGTGGTGATAGATTTTGCTCTTTCATTTAGTCTGTGTTATTTTCTTTAATGCACACTCACTAGTGATCTTATTTTATTTTGTTGAAGTATTGCTTCTTGTTTATTTTAGTTTATTACAGTCTATAGGCTTGGGATTATCGTTATGTTAACCTAGTTAGACTCTGGTTAGTGGTAGAAGTTTTTATTTTATTAATTGACTTACGCGATTGAAGATCTTGTGTTTGTCTTGTTTTAGTGTGTTTAGATGTTAAAGTGTTGAGATCAAAGCCAACATTAGGAGGCATTTGACGAACTCACAATGGCCTTTCAAGAAAGATATTATATTACTAATGGAATCTCATAGGAATTCTAAAGAGGAAGCTTAGAAATGGTGTACTAAATAGGCCAAAATAAGCCTTTCGAATGATGGCACCCAAGAACATTCAAAGCACAGTAAAGACTAAACGAAACCAAATTTAGGCAGTAGAGAAAGATACAAAGTATCTAAAAATCTAGAGAAGGCCAATGGGAACTCATCACCTAAAATGACTAGGGTGCCACAAGAAAAAACACTAATAATGGCTAGTATGATTGTAGAAAATCAAAATCTAAATGGGTACAATCAAAGAGAGAAAAACTAACTCACAAAAGGAGTCCATGGGATGAATACACTAGAACCACATAGATTACAAGAAAACACCTTAGTAAGAATGAGATCGATATAGAGACTATTATTATGAAAAGATGAACCAAAGCAAAATAACATTCAATATGATAATTCAATTTCACAATAATAGAATACACAGGATCATTGAAAGAACAACAAGCACAACATAAACACAAGAGACAGAATTTATCCTGGGAAACCTACATGGGGTAGAAAACCTAGTAGAGCTTCCTCAATATAGATGATCAACAAGTACAAAGATGTAATCCCCAAACAAGAGCTCCTTCTCCTCCATTCCATATCTCTCTCTCTCTGCTATGCGAGTTTCACAAGTGAGTGAATGAATAAGTGAGTGTGTTAAATGAGGATCGCGCATCCTCTATTTATACTTTATCTCTCACTAAACGAAATACCTAACTAGGTTGGCCCCAACAGATATAACCCAGTGCTCACTCGGCAACCCCACTAGGGGACTTAAACACCCCATTACAGTTGACTCTGGGCCGACCCCACTAGGGAAGTCTAATAACCAAAGTTACCACATTCCGATGGAGGAATAAACATCTCCGGATATAATAATAATGTCCCGACAGAGGAATGAAACATCTCCGGATAAGAAGGTACAAATAGAATATTAAGTTAGAAGTTACAATATTTTAACATTCCCCTTTAACGAGAAGGATATTCTAATAACATCTGCAGGAGAAAGTAGTCATCAGCAACATGATACATGATACATCTATAAATCATTGGAAGCTTTCTTCAATCATCATCAACAACTCATACAGTTACTGGAACATCTTCAAGATATTCAATACTGGAACATCAACATATTCAGTTCTTAGTCTTCATCTTCTGCAACATTCGAACAACTACAACAAAATCATTGTCTGGATCTCCCGATCAACAACATCCTCTGGATCTCTCAATCAACAAACTCATCGTCTGGATCTCCCGATAACCAGTATCATCTAGATCTCTTGATCAACAACCACATCGTCTGGATCTCCCAATCAAGGGCCTCATTGTCTCGACCTCCCGATCAACAACATAATATGGATCTCTCGATCAATAGCCTCATCGTCTGTATCTCTCGATCAACAACATCATCTAGATCTCTCGATCAACGGCCTCATCATCTAGATCTCCCAATTAACAGTATCATATGGATCTCTCGATCAACAACCTCATCATGTGGATCTCCCAATCAACATCATCATCTAGATCTCCCAATCAACATCATCATCTGGATCTCTCGATAAACAGCCTCATAGTAGCATACCCTACAACACACATGATCTATTTACGGGATGATCAATCCCTATCCATTTAAGACACCATATCATGTCTAGGGACGATGCAGTCCACTCGTCAATTTAGACAAAGTCTAGGGACCACTTCTAAGAGACATCTGTCTACGGATCAATTCAGGGACCGAAGTCTGGGGATGATACAATTCCTCTCATCTACTAAGGACGATTTCTCGGAGATATCTGTCTACGGATCAATTCAGGGACCGAAGTTCAGGGATGATACAATCCCTCACGTCTACTAGGGACCACTTCTCAGAGACATCTGTCTACGGATCAATTTAGGGACCAAAGTATGGGGATGATACAATCCCTCTCGTCCACTAGGGACAACGTCTCGGAGACATCTGTCTACGGATCAATCCAGGGATCGAAGTCTGGGAATGATAAAATCACTCTCATCCACTAGGGACCCCTTCTCAGAGACATATGTCAACGGATGAATTCAGAGACTGAATTCCAGGGATGATACAATCCCTCTCGTCCACTAGGGACCACTTCTTGGACACATCTGTCTACGGATCAATTCATGGACCGAATTCCGAGGATGAAACAATCCACTCATCGAGTTAGACAAAGTCTAAGGACCACACATTGACCTCATCGTCGGAACAGGTAGCCTCATCATCGACCTCATCGTCGGAACATGTAACCTCATCATCGATACAAGTATCCTCATCATTGATACAAGTATCCATATCATCAATACATGTATCCTTACCATCGATACAAGTATCCTCATCATCGATACAAGTATCCATATCATCAATACATGTATCCTTACAATCGATACAAGTATCCTCATCATCGAATCAAGTAACCTCATCATGAGTGCAAGTATCCTCATCATCAATACAAGTATCCTCATTATCGACCTTACCATCAACATAGGAAATCTCATCATCGATACAGGTATCCACATCGATACCGGTATCCAATATATCATACCAGTATCACCATTGCAACATGATAGAACTCAATACATCTCTATTCAAAATATCTAGTAAAACTTAATCCCCTTACTCAAACCTAGTACCGTCTTTTCCATAACTAAGAAGCAATATATCTTAATTGCCCTAATTTTTGTGTAGTATAATGCAAGGCATTCGATATATTAATAAGGTTTACTGGTCCGTCCCTATTCTCTATATATCCTAAATTTTTTCACAAAATAACATATAATCATGGAGAAATCAACATGAAGCAATATATCTCACTTTCCCAAATAGCTATGTGCAATATAATGCAATGAAATGTATCTATTAATAAATTGAGTGGAACCTAATCCCCTTGGTGCAACCTTGTGCCATCCTTTCCATTATTATCACGCAATATATTTCACTTGCCCCAATTTTTATATGGGACATAATGAAATGCATTGAATCTACTAAGAATATTTATAGGAATGGAAGTTATCTGCAATACAATGCAACAAAATGGATCTAGTACTAATATTCAATAGAATTTGCAAGGCCAAGGACATAAATTGAAACTCAAACGAATTTTTAATATCCCCGAGATCGAACAAGAAAGCTCCACGAAAAATTGGATGGCTACTAACCTTGAGATCAAATGAAAAAGTACTACAAATACTACACCAAACACCATCGAAAATTGATTTTAGTGGTGGATATGGAAATGGAATAAGAAAACAATCCAAAGAATATGACAAACATGTAGTGGTGGAAATGAGAAAGCATATACATTCCTAAAACTTATGAAAAATGCAAATTCTATACCCATACACAAGTAAATAAAACCAATACTTTCACAATAGGAAGTTAGAATGAACAAAATAATTGTTTTAACTCATAGATTCATATTATATAGAAACATAATATTAAGGACATAAGTGATCAAACTAGTAATAAAAACTTGTGATGTGCCTTCTTGTAATTAATGAATCATTTTTTCTTTCCACTTGATAGAGTTCAAGGTCAAACATAACTCTATGCTATGTTTAGTAGGTATATACAAAACTAGGTGCCTGCAATCTTATTCTCCGTTTGGGAGGTTAACAGTAATCGCTTATAAATGTTTAGTCATTATAAATGATTAAGGGACATGTGCTAAATCAATTGGTGAGTCCCTCATTGCACAACCATTATTGGATGTTAGGTTGACAAAGGACATGTCACTGACCTCAAAAAACAAATCCCCAATTACAAGTGCAACTCCTATGATTATAAATTGTTTTCATTTCATTAATTCTATATGTTATGCAACTTGCATTTTGTAATTTTTCATAGTTTAATTATTATTGATATATTGGGGGTTTTCCACAAATATTTGCTTTACATTTGAAGAAAAATGAACATGTAAACATTTAAACACTATCCAGCTGTTTGCGTCAAACACCTTATTGATGAACCAAGATTTAGATGGCGATTTCAAATCAATTTTCTCCACCATAGAAGAGGAAAGCTTTCAAATCGTGAACTTCAAGAAGAAATAAGAAACAAATTTTAAATCACTGATACATACAAAATATTTATCTATGGTTTTCGTACATATAGGAAAATGTGATTGGGTTTTGTCATGATTTATGACAATTTGGAGGATGCAATAAAGTATGAGCCTAAATATAGGTTGATAAAAAATGCAA
Source organism: Larix kaempferi (assembly GCA_027924585.1). Taxonomy (NCBI): domain Eukaryota; kingdom Viridiplantae; phylum Streptophyta; class Pinopsida; order Pinales; family Pinaceae; genus Larix; species Larix kaempferi. The sequence continues at coordinate 2,049,364 of BSBM01000721.1, read as the reverse complement.
TTCATGATCTTCGTAATAATACCATAAGAAGTAGTGAAAAAAGAGCAGAGAAAATAACACGCATTATGCCAACAAAAAAATAAAGCACTTTAGACCCCCACTTTCTTTCTTATGCCAATGAAAAAGAAGAGTTTAATACTACAATTTCTTCCTCCTCGTAACTTTGTATTGATTTCACAGTTTTTTATCATCCAATTATATACATGTGTTAAACATATTTTATGAGTTGTAATCCATTTTTTAATTGTACTTCATTTATAAATAACTAATAGCATTTTTTATGTTGATTTAAATTGTTTATTGTACAAAAGTCTTTTAATTTTCTTCAAAATTATGTATTTTAATGGTTTTTTAGTTAATTGGAAATGGATCCCAAACTTTGGAATTTATTGCGAATTTAGATTCTAGAAACTATCCTTCTATGGGTGTCTTTTTCAACATTGATTCGGTTTCGATCAATTTCTAAACATTGTGATGGACTGTTGTGGATACCAACTTTTAATAATGCTCGACAAAAAAATCACATAACAAAAACTTGGTTTTTAGTTGGACTTGGTTTTTAGTTGAACTATGGGGACAATATCAAAATCATATCCTATATAAATTTATCAATCATATAGGACATACATCTATCTTGCATGTCCCTTGTGAAGAATATATATAAACAATTGAATGTACACTTGTTTCAATCATTTTGCTATGAAAATACTGTCCATTATGAGGGCAGAAGGTCTATTACATTGTGAATCCATTCATAAAACATTTTTCATGTATAGGCATCATTGAAATAGGAGTTCGTGGTTTCTTTTAACTCATAGGAAACACCGGTCGATAGAAGCATGGATGGATACTTGTACGTCATCAACATATTGAAGATGGTTCAATTTTGTTATCTATAATATCAAAAGGTTTTGGAGAGAAACCATTGGTGCTAATGGTGAACCTACACCTCCAGAGGATGCAACATTTTACAAAGGTAAAATATATTGGTTACATATATAAACAATTTCTGAGGAAGATGTCATATCTCGGTACAAAATGTACTCATTGGATATTACATTGAATAAATGTGTTTTCCATTCAATTCCCTCGACATTTTACAAAGGTAAAATATATTGGTTACATATAAAAACAATTTCTAAGGAAGATGCCATATCTCGGTACAAAATGTACTCATTGGATATTGCATTGAATAAATGGGTTTTCCATTCAATTCACATAGGATGTATCAAACGATCTGTGTGTCTTACCATACATTTCAACCAATTGATATGTGTTGTAAATGATGGTTCTACAAGTGTATGATGCATTGCTGAAATACAAGATTTGAAGCATGGTTAATGCCTAGTTTAACACGCATAGGGATATTTTGAGGATGGAAAAAGTTTAAAATGGAGTCTATATAAACACACATTGCTCCAAATATATTCCATTTCGGGATGTGGGAAGTTCCATAATGTTGTGAAAGAATGCTTAGATTCCATTCATATATTATGATGTGGACACTTGCAACATTACTCATCTAGTAGTTGATGAAAAATCGATGTCTGCAAATCATCACTCCCTATGCCAATAGACAATCAATGCACCAATATTATAATGTATAGAAAATTTTCCCACTCACTCCAAGAATCAATTCATTCCATAATCTTATCCCATTACTTACAAACTGGCTTGAGTCCATCGAATGTTTTGGTATGTAATTCAATAGGCATTAGGCATTGTAAGAAGAACTATGTTTTGGTTTTTGCATCATAAACAAATTTCGATAACTTTTGGTATTGAATAAAAATATATAATTCTTTGTATGATTTCATCATATATTATGTAACATACCCAATATCGACCATGGAGTATGGGGTTAAATGTTTTGTTTTGTTTTGTTTATGTTTTCGTTTTTATTTCTTCTATTTTGAACATCTTGCGACACATCAAGAAGGTGTAATCAACATTAATAAATGAGTAAAGACAACCTCTAATAACAGTTAAATCGTTCAAGGAATGTTTTAAGATATAATTCCACATTACATTACAAATTACAAGTTTCGTGTTACCGAGATATGAATAGGAACATATGGTTCACCTTAATCTTTTCAATAACATGACTTTGTACAATAAACATATCAAGTCTACTTATCTGATCACTTGGCTCTTTAGGGACGCACCAACATGAGCTCTCTTTCAATTTGCTTGCATGCTCAATCCGCCATGACCGGATACCTGGCCTAATACTTGCTTGACAAGGTGCGTCAGTAACATTATGCTCAGGTGTAAAATAAACAACAATATACAAATGCACTTCATTCAGGATATATAAAAGCATCGTTAAATAACATGCATTAGCTAAAAATATATTAAGGGCAAATTCTTGGGAAGCTGCAACTTTCCACCCAACCTTAGGTGCTTCGATGGCTTCTACTTAGTCCATCCGAAGACCACCCCCGAGCTGAGCATGGTGAACCACTAGGTTGATGATAACTTTGTTATTTCAGCATAGTTTCATAATTAATTATTCATTTGCTGGATGATCGAGCTACCCCGGTAAGCTTTCTCTTGCCCATTATACTAACATCAAAAGTAGATGCGGTTTCATTTTACTCTTTTGAATTAAGAAGGCATTTTCCATCATGAACTTCATGTGCTCATTAATTTGTGTCCAGGAAACAGTATAAATTATCATTCAGCAGTTATATAAGAAAAATAGAATCCCTATAGCTAGTAGTATGTTAGCATGTTCCTGCTAACAATTCCCCAACTTGATCGAAATATCACGAAGCTCAGTTAACCTATGTATGCCAACTATTATATCAGTATAATTAACCTACAATGAATATCACATTAGCAGCTAACAACATATCAGAATTAATGAGTAAATTAAGGCATACTGTAGCAGAAGCTCTACTGTCAAAACATTGGAAAATCAATAGAAAAATAAACATGTTGTAGCGGAACTCTGCTCACAACGATGACATAAAAACAATATAGACATATCGCCTGTTATATATAAAGATATCAGATAACGGTAACCTAACCCGAACTTACCGCCTACAAATGTAAACACATTCAAAGGAGGATAAATGGAATACAATAAAACATAACCAAATAAATGAAGTACCGAAGGTTAAATGTCCCCTCTCTGCCAGTAATTGATGCCATACAACATGGAAAGATATGTATGTAAATATGAAGCATCTACCTAGTCATAGCATCTGCATCCTTCTTTCCCCAACTACCTCGACAGGAATTACCCAAAAGATAATGCAGCACTAGGACATCGTACTCCCGATCTACACACATAGGGACGAGGTATATCCTCTTACAAGGTTTAATAAAAGTATAGCAGCGATTTCCCCATGCCCAATGCTCCAGCAAAAAGAGGCAACCAAAATACCAGCATGCAAATAGCCAAACAAAATACTCAGCATGTAATACAAAAGAAGCATTGAATTACTCTAATAAATGACATCGCAGAGATCATACGCAAGGAGGCACTATCATCTTTGTAGAATCGACAGAGTAGGAATAATACAAGGGAAGCATTGAATTTTTGTACTATTCCACCGTGCATAGACATTACCTTTTAGAAACAACATAAATTTTTTTTTTTCATAAATGATCAAAACAACAACACAGGGTTTTCATGAATGAGTAATTGGGAACAACTACCCTCTAACCAACAAAGACCAAAAAGGAATACCGACACATCTCCTAAATTCATACCTGGAGCGAAATGGACAGTGGCCAAAAACAAATAGACAAGAAGGAAACCGACAGATCCCCCCCTATTAAACATCTATTGCAGCATAAAAGAAAGAACCCAACTCAGCACCGGAATTTCCACCGATCCTGAGATCATAGTGGTTTTCTTTAGAGACTTCACGCCCCCTACCACGGATGCCTTCGCCCACCCATGCGCAGCTACATCAATAACACGAACAGGAAAATGCAGACCCCCTTCCATACCTGCGCGACCATCATAAATACATGCTCACCCCTCCTTTCTTCCCTTAACATACATGAAAGAAGGAATGGCCAAGTGGTGGAGCGTTACTCTTCCAATATCCCGACATAGTGCCTCCTGTAATACTATATATATAAGGTCTTCCGCTTAATTGCATTATTAATTATATCACGGCATTATAACTTATATAACTAACTTAGATTTAACCATCCAAAGTAATAATAATAATAATAATAATAATAATAATAATAAAAATAATAATATTATTATTATTATGCTACGTCCATATTCCTTCATAACATTTACAATATCCATATGGATACCTTTGAAATATACAATTGGCATCAAGTCCATTTTTAAACTCGCTGATAAAAGGAATTATCTCGTCACGGGAATGCTACAATTTAACTATCTTTGACATATATTTGTGTATACATATGAACCACTTATAATTTCATGTTTAAAGAATACAAAATACAAATAAAAGTAATAAACAACCCCTTCTTGGAAAATAAATAATTATTTATTTATCTTTCATCTATATAATATATATATATACACATACACCTTTTTCTAGTAATTATACTTTTCACACAGTGTTCCTAGTTTTACTTATTTGTAACTACTAGTGGCTTATCATGCCTTCTTGAAAATATTAAATAATATTGGACAAAAATAATACTTAACTTATTTTTGGTTTAGAAGCATAATAGCCTCATTCTTGGCCTGCTATGCCGAGGCTCAGATATCCATTGTATCCAAAATAATTTCTTAGTCTTAAGCAACAGTATTTAATACGTAGCAGCAAAGTGCAAACAGATAGGCCATAAGGGTGTATAAATGCATTATGACAAAGAGTAGCAACTTCGGCAACATTCTCAAAACTAACAGAAAACTAATAAACTTAAGTAGTTAACTTGTCCACCTCACAATCCACCTTTCCTCAAGTGTCTATGACAGTAAGATGACTCATGTCATCAAACTCATGGCTTCCTAGCCATTAAACATCCCCCTAGTGGTTATCATGCCCTTTTTCCACTCTGAGTTGCATTGCCCATGTGATCTAAGTGTTAGGTAGTGAAATTACCAAATTAGATTTGTGTAAATAGTGTACCGGATTCGGGGACATTACATACTCTCCCCTTTGAAAGAACACCATCCTCGGTGTTACTCGCACTACCCCACCTCTTTATCTCCTTGTCCTGCATTTCTGGCACAAACCACAAGTCTTCTTGAGCCATGGAGGATACATGGTTATGCAATAATTTAAAAATATTACAACAAAAGTTCTATAGGGACAACTTCTTTATTTATTTCTGCAATACTTATCTTGTATTTCTCTCCTCACTACATTAATGCCTTTGCAACCTTTGTCCTTGCTGATACCTGGTTTACATCAGTGTCTCGCTTTCAAACCTAAATCTGCATTATGTAGTATTATATATATACGAATTCAGAGTAATCTGCTCCGAATAATAGCCACCTTCCATTTACCATATCATTAATCTTTCACATTGCACCTGCAATGTTTTGTTAGTATCAAACACAACCCTCTATAATGGACAACTTATCAAGGTTCACATCATGTCATTATAGTGATGAAATTTTCATCACGCATAAATATTCCACCTCCTATGTTATGTTATCAAGTGCACTCTTCTGTAATACAAAATTAGTTTGTTAAGGAAGCAATATACATGTAACATAATATTGATCACAAAAGAAATAACATTATATAAGCAATTGTCCAAAAATAAAATTATGTATCTTGCAGGATCCTCATCCTGTTCTCTTGTAACCATGTCGCTACTTCCCTTTTGGCTTCATTTTGTAGCCTTACTTTTTAAATCTGTAATAAGATTTTCTTATCCTCCCGCTGTCAACAAGTTAGCTTACACATAGCACACTATGCATTCGTAATCTTTTATCAGTGGCATATCATTTACTACATAAAGCATCATATACAATTGAAGTAATCATATCTACTACTCAGGTAGCTACCATAACCAATTTATTTCTTATTATTTTGGGTGCTTATAACAGTTTTCTTGCAGCAATAAAACAACCACGTATAGCCAATTATATGCATTACAATGGAACAACTCATTTTCTTACCTGTGGCCTTTTCATGCATGTTGCAACATCTTGGTTATACACAATTATGAACCTCACCCAAAAAGGTCCACCAATCTGATACACGATGGTATCATTCCAAAATACCCTCGAGAGTATGTATCACTTCTTTTAGTAGTTCAGCAATATAATTCATATTACTTGCAGTTTTCTCTAACCTGCAACGGTGATTACTCACCAAAATACAAAGATAGCTAGCACCTCCAGTGCTTTCATATTGTGATGTACCAATCAACAACTGCCACACCAAGTGACTGCCTCATATCGAATGTGTAAGAAAACAAACTATACATGCATACATATGACTTTTCCAAACATAAGTAATCATTTTCCTTTGCAACATTATGTTGCGGTTTTTTCATGGCAATTAATTTTGAGTTCGATCTTCTTTCTAAGATCTTCTTCGTAATTTCCTAGAGAACAATATTGTTAATACCCATAACATAATATAACACATGCATAATTTCACATAAATAGGAAAATTTTTAAATATATGCACATACCTCGTGTATATCATATGCATAGTAGGAAACACTTCCTAGCGCGCCATCTCGTACTGCATAAAACTTTTTATTCTTCTCGAGAGGCTCTATCTCAAGGTCAGCAATAAATTAGTCCATGTGCGTCCTTTTTCCACTCAAGCCTTCTCGCTTGAGTCCTGGAAAATTATTTTTCCCCTCCAGCCTTCTCGCTTGAGTCCTGGAAAATTAATTTTCCCCTCAAGCCCTCTCGCTTGAGTCCAGGAAATTGTTTTCCTCTCAAGCCTTCTCACTTGAGTCCAGGAAAACTTATGATTACAACAGACAACCCCAACACTTCCTCAGTGTTCCCTGAGTTTCCTGGAGTGGCCAGGGGACTTTTAAGTCTCTGAATCCCGAAATCAGCCTTTACACACCCTCATAGGGTATTGCAGTGCTCCTGCAATTTGGTAGTACTCCTACCTAAACACATCTCGTGTTTCACTGCCTCACAGGGCATTGCATGCAAATGGTAGTGCTCCTACCATAACACTTCTCGTGTCCAATTCCCCCTTCAATAAATTGGTAGTACTGCTACCAAAACACTTCTCGTGTTCAGTTCCTCCTTCAATAAATTGGTAGTACTCCTACCAAAACACTTCTTGTGTTCAATTCCTCCTTCAATAAATTGGTAGTACTCCTATCAGAACACTTCTCGTGTTCAATCCATGTCCGGCTGACTCAAATATATGAAACAAACTTAACTTTCCCTTCTTTGTTCCTTTTCTTTGTTTAGACTTTTATTTAAGTTAGCTTTATTTCATGTTAACTTCATTTTAATTTACAGGGTGCCTCTGCTTATCTTATTAGGGTGATGGTTTTTATTTATTTATTATGTGTATCTTTTATCTTTTAATTTCTCTTGATGCTCTCAAGATTTTCACTTCTCTGGTCACACTATCTCATGTGCCCACAACACAGTCTCATAATACCGCATTAGTGAACTCTTGGTTCACACTATGGCTCTAATGCCATAATCATGGCCAACCTGCTTTACCAACACAAGCTTTTACATTGCGCCTTGTGCACATGACAAATTATTAAGTTTGAAAACCATATAGAGGTATTCGCTTACAGTGCTTTTGGCAAAATCCTTTTGGTTTTGGCGATCCTCTCGCAATTGATTAGCTTGGTTCTAGAATGCCAAGCCCATACTTCATGCAATCAATTCCTCACACACATAAACCATATCGATATATTAGCTATATCCTCATGGATTTCAAGTCTCACTCACAAAAACACAAATATTTCATAACACTTTACATAATCATGGTTCTTTGAAACTTTATTGCATATTTAAATATCTTTCTTACTTCAAAGGGATACAATAATATCAATGTAATACCCCTCCTTTTAAAAATAATAATAATAATAATAAATATAATACAAAGGGTAACTATGTAATTATACATAGTACATTTTCTAAAAGAATATGGTTAAACAAATATGTGAATATATATAAAGGTATATAGATATATGATGTGAGGACATGTTTGCTAGTGGTATTAACCAAGTAGTGGTGATCGAAATAAATTAATACATATTTGAATTATGCCACCCAAGCAAGTGCGCATCCTTTTGGTAAAAGTTGAGGAGATTAAAAGCGTAACAAAAAAATGAGAATGGAGAATCCTTTTTCCCGAAATTAGTTGGAGAGTGTCTCCTAGAAGAAGCGTAGTTGCCATTTGGCATCACACTGAAAACCACCTGTCATTGCATAGAAGCCAGTTGTCAAGTAGGATTATGAGGAAGCGTTTTTGGCGGTTCATTCAAGAGACAATCGAACTGGCTGTATTTTAAAAAGGAAATCCCGGAAGGGGGAAAGGGAAAAAGGTGGAGGCAGAACTTCGGTGGAAGAGGAAGCTGGGGTTGTACAGACCTAGATGGGAAAGGAGGTGGGGAGTCTGTGTCGCACAGTATACAGATCGTGCTCAGGCTTTATCGGAGATTGTGGCTGGAAGCAATTGTGCGTAAATGGGTGTACTGTGATCATTGTGCCTGGTAAGCGAACTCAACAAATAACTCTGTATTTTCATTACAGTATTCAATGTTGATGCTCAGATCGATTTGTATTTTTAGTACATTGCACAGTTGTTATAGTCAGATCGGTTTCCGTCTTAAGTTGAGTGTGGAGGTCGACTCTGTCTTTAAATTACCCTACGCAATCCTTATTCTATTATTAAAAACTCTGAATTTGGAAATTGAGGATTCAATTCCAACAGCCAAAATGTCTTGATCCATTAAGATCCATTAAGATGATACCCTGTGCATCCCCATTCAAGATCACGAGTAGTTACCATTTAAAGGATCCCAAATCTGAATACAAAATCCTTGAAGATGATACTCTGTGCGCTCGTCCAAGTTTAATGAAGATGTTTTGTTAGATACCATCTTGAAATTCTTGGCGTCTTGTGTTTAAAAACTGAGATCGATTTCATATTTAATCAAGTTTGATTTGGTGGTAGATCTAAACCTCTGTGTCTCCATATTTGAACCAAGATGCCGATTTGGATCATTGTTTTTATTTAAGATTTGTGGTTTTGCAATCCAATCTGGAGTTTCCAGATTTCGTCTTCTGAGATCAACCAAATTTGGTTTATTTGAACTCTGTTATTAATCTTACTTTTAACATCCCAGATCTTAAAGACGTTATTCTCAGATCGAAAACTCTGTCATTTTAATTGTTAATCTCAGATCTTAAATTGGGAAGACGTTATTCTCAGTTCAAAACTCTGTCAATTTAAATGATAATCCCAGATTTTAAAGGCGTCATTCTCAGATCGGAAATTCTGTCAATTTAAAGGATAATCCTAGATCTTAAATTGTGAAGGCGTTATCGAAACTCTGTCAATTTAAAGGATAATCCTAGATCTTAAATTGTGAATGCGTTATTCTCAGATCGGAAACTCTGTCAATTTAAATGATAATCCTAGATCTTAAATTGTGAATGCGTTATTCTCAGATCGGAAACTCTGTCATTTCGTGTGTTTATAAAATCGACTTATAAAGGCACTTCCATCGGAATATCTTCATATACTGCAATACATTATAAGTTTCGGAAGGAGGTTGGCTGTGATTGTTTTATTAAAACTGATATAGATTCATTCCTGGCGGTATTTTTTAAAACTGACACTTTCGTCTTAACCCTAGATTTGCCTCTGGCATTTACCAGCTTTATTAAGTTGAAGTGCAAAACATCAATGTAAACCCTCTCATACTGATATCAGTGGGGATACTATTTCATAAACGTTTGATTTTGCATGACCTTTCTTTCTTCACTAAATTCTCTTTGGAGGCGTGATAAATATAAAGTTAAGATTGATTTATAGATTATATATTTATAATTGGTTTTCCACTGATTTGTATTTTTTCCAATGAGCATAAGACATACGGAATTAGAATAATTTTCACACGGTTATAATTTGAGAATTATTCAAGGTTTACTTATGGTGAAATATGTATAAACGTTAAGTACTCTGTTTTATTTATTACCGAGAAGGAACTTCAATGTATGCCTTCGCTAGAGTGTAAAGTCTTATCCAATTAAATGCATGAAACAATAATGTTTAATATGTATAAACACGCTTGATGTTATCGGTTTATATTTTGACTTAGACATACTCATAAATAAAGCATGTTTATATTTTGGTAATGGTAAGACCATAGGGTAAGAACCCTTAGATTACTATTGCGTCAACAAAAAGGTTCCTCTCGAATTTTAGTGCTTGGTGAAATAATTAGTAAAAAAATATGTGTGGAGTTCTTACTTCCCTCTGGACGACTGAAGCGAAAGAGTTTATTTCTACTTGTTCGGATCTAGAAGAGGTTCTTGGTTTAATTGTTGAAAAGCTCTATGTATTAGAGGCTTGAAGAAATGAGAAAGAATCTCATTGTAGCAACCAGGTTGCTAGTTGTAAACCCTTTGCGGATAAATAATAAAAGAATGCACACACCTTTTGTGGACTAGCCCGTGTACGAGTGAACCACGTTATTTTTGTCTCCTATGTTTACTATGGCGTCTCTCAAATGTGTCGTATGTATGAATATTTGTTTCCGCCCTTATAATGTTTTTATTTTACTTGATGTATACGATTCATATACAACGTTGGTTGTTGATAAAATGTTTCGCTTATGATTATAATGTTTTTATTTTACTTGATGTACACGATTCATATACAAGGTTGGTTGTTGAGAAAAGGTTTCGCTTATGATTATGATGGTGCTAATACTAGGGTTTTATCGAAAGAAGTATTTGTTTCTAAAGAGGCATATTAAGACGTCATGAAGTTTCTTGTGTTCCCGCAAGATTTAAGAATGGGTTGACTTATCAAGTTTAGAATTTATTTAGTTGAAATTAAAACGTATATATCTTTTCCTTGATGAGTATAACGACATTTGTAAACAGTAATGAGTTGTCGCAAGGTTTTAATTTATTTTGTAAAGTAGTATTTAAAGAAATCAAACCCACACTTTATGGTTCCGCGTATATTAAGTGGCATTTTAGGTACTTAGAAAAGTTATAAATTGTTATGAAACTTTGGGGTACGTGACAATCAAAGCTTGGTAAGTCACCACAACATGCGAAAAAAATTTTATAATCAAAAGATTCACATCTTGATCTTACTCATGGTCTGATTCTATCTCTTCATGAGCTCCTGATTTTTATTTAGACTCTTACAGTATGCTTACCATACTTTATGCATAAAATGCTTCATGCCCTTTGTCTTGCAACCTGTCTGGCGGATCTTGCAGCCATAAGCTGCAATGTTAGCACATAGCATTGATTGTTCCCTTTTCATTTATGAGGTGTAATAGTTTATTCCCTATGATAAGTTTACAACCTTTCAATAATTTGAATGACAATTCTATCACTACTCTAGTGGTTTTAACTTGCGTCTTGATATTTACAAGACTATTGTAAAACAATTTCTACATATAAACATATCTCTATATATTTATCAAGAGATTCTAGAGAACAGAGTAATACCAGCATATGCCCAATGCTCCAGCAAAAAGAGGCAACCAAAATACCAGCATGCAAATAGCCAAACAAAAGACTCAGCATGTAATACAAAAGAAGCATTGAATTACTCTAATAAATGACATCGCAGAGATCATACGCAAGGAGGCACTATCATCTTTGTACAATCGACAGAGTAGGAATAATACAAGGGAAGCATTGAATTTTTGTACTATTCCACCGCGCATAGACATTACCTTTTAGAAACAACATAATTTTTGTTTTCTTGATAAATGATCAAAACAACAACGCAGGGTTTTCATGAATGAGTAATTGGGAACAGCTACCCTCTTACCAGCAAAGACCAAAAAGGAATACCGACAGATCTCCTAAATTCATACCTGGAGCGAAATGCACAGTGGCCAAAAACAAATAGACAAGAAGGAAACTGATGGATCCCCCCCTATTAAATGTCTATTGCAGCATAAAAGAAAGAACCCAACTCAGCACCGGGAGTTCCACCGATCCTAAGATCATAGTGGTTTTCTTTAGAGACTTCACGCCCCCTACCACGGATGCCTTCGCCCACCCATGCGCACCTACATCAATAACACAAACAGGAAAATGCAGACCCCCTTCCATACCTGTGCGGCCATCATAAGTACATGCTCGCCCCTCCTTTCTTCCCTTAACGTACACGAAAGAAGGAATGGCCAAGTGGCGGAGCGTTACGCTTCCAATATCCCGACATAGTGCCTCCTGTAATACTATATATATAACGTCTTCCGCTTAATTGCATTAATAATTATATCACAGCATTATAACTTATATAACTAACTTAGATTTAACCATCCAAAGTAATAATAATAATAATATTATTATTATTATTATTATTAGCTAGCGGGGCGTCATAAAATATGAGAGGAAGTTGATTCATTTTAGTCGTTGACACATGTGATGTTCACTCGCGTGCCTCTAAATAATATGGTGAGATGGAACTTACATATTATATGGGCAGTGCAGGTGTTATGCTTCTTACAATCCAGGTATGCACTACTACTACGCAATGAAATGGGGTGATTCCAAGTAAAATATGTAGAAATTTTTAATCCCTCTCAACCCTAGTTAATAGATATGTTAAGAGATTTAAAAAACTACTCTCAACCCTAGTTAATAGATATGTTAAGACATTTAAAAAACTGCTGTGAACGAATGCACATTAAAACAAAATATTATGGCTTACCTTCAGCCAAAAGGCATTCCTGCCCGTCAGGCAATAAACCCTTGTCAATGTGTTCTGAACTATTCAGATTGGCCACACTGTTTCTTCCGCGCAGACTCGGCCTTGGCATTATCGGTTTCACAGACCCTCTCCCTCGACAACCCAGCCATATGGACCGGCCTGGCCTTACAATGACAACAGAAATGAAAAATAGACAATGATAGCTACTGAAATGATCTGATCAGAAAATCAATACAATCTGATTTCCACATCGAGAGGGTTAGAATTTTTATAGGTAGAATGCATTGAGATCAAGTTCCCTCAACTTTTGCCACCTTTTTGCTGCCGAACCTAGAACGAATGGAAATTGGACAGGTAGGCAAATCGGTGTTGATCCAATCTTGACCTGAAGCGTTTGAGGATGTGAAACCGTAAAGGAATTTATGACAGAATGTCGTGCCAACCACAAAAGTTTTGGAATTCATGCACTTTATTCGATTTCAAAATCTCTACATGGCCCCTAACTAACTAAACCCTAGAAAAACCCTTTTGCACTAATTTGCACTCGTCTCTATCCGCATAGTGGGCTGCTGACCAGTAATATCAAACAACTGTGTACATACAGAGCGTTCGTGTTGTTGGGACTCGCAAAGGGGCTGATTTCCACAATGTTGAGTCTTAACGCCCTTTATCACACAACGATGGCAAATGAAATATAAAAATTTTAATAAATGAAAAAAAGGAGGGTTAGTGAAATATAACTAATTTTAATAAATGAGATAAGTAGGTTAGTCAAATATAACTAATTCTAATAAATGAGGAACTGGTCAAAGTGATTAAAGTTACAGCATATGAAGGGATTTACTTTTCATAATATTAAAACAAAACTAATTTTAATAAATGAGGAACTGGTCAAAGTGATTAAAGTTACAGCATATGAAGGATTTACTTTTCATAATATTAAAAAATTAGCATTTTACAATGTTGACCGTAAAAGTATTTCACTTTACATTAATGAGCATAGACCCATGTTAAACTCGTATCTATCAAGCACCGAGAGGGATCCAATTTCTTGAGGTGTATTTCTTTTTTTAAATTTCAACTCAAGAAATTTGATATCTCTTGATTGATAGACCAGGGTTTAAGTTTTAAGTTTTTATTTTATAAATGATCAATATTTTAATTACTTTTCATAATATTTTATTTTATGAGCCAATGTGGACATTTTTAAAATACTTTCATTAACTTTTTATTTTATGAGCCTACATCAATTTTTTAATGGCCGACATAATATAATTTATTACATTTTACTCTTGTAACGTTACAACATCTCCCTCATACTCGTGCGTTACATGCACACACGTTACAACATCTCCCCCATACTGGGCTATAGAGCACCTCGTTCACTCGGTGCAATTAAATTTTATTTTATAAAATTCTTTTTTATGTTTTCAAAAAACAAATTATCAATATTTTTTATTTCAAAATTTTTAAATTTTATACATTTCATTTAGTTAATGGTAAAGAGGTTATGGATGGGACATAAATCCACAATATTGTGGTTTTATTTTTAAAATACGAAAAAAAAAAAAACATTCAATATGGTTTTTTTTTTAAGTGCTATGTGGCAATTTTTTTTTTAAGTGCTTACCGTCATCATCGACCTTACCGTCAACATAGGAAATCTCATCATCGATACAGGTATCCACATCGATACCGGTATCCAATATATCATACCAGTATCCAAATTGCAACATGATAGAACTCAATACATCTCTATTCAAAATATCTAGTAAAACCGAATCCCCTTACTCAAACCTAGTACCGTCTTTTCCATAACTAAGAATCAATATATCTTAATTGCCCTAATTTTTGTGTAGTATAATGCAAGGCATTCGATATATTAATAAGATTTAGTGGTCCCACCCTATTCTCTATATATCCTAAATTTTTTCACAAAATAACATATAATCATGGAGAAATCAACATGAAGCAATATATCTCACTTTCCCAAATAGCTATGTGCAATATAATGCAATGATCTGTGTGTCTTACCATACATTTCAACCAATTGATATGTGTTGTAAACGATGGTTCTACAAGTGTATGATGCATTGCTGAAATACAAGATTTCAAGCGTGGTTAATGCCTAGTTTAACACGCATAGGGATATTTTGAGGATGGAAGAAGTTTAAAATGGAGTCTATATAAACACACATTGCTCCAAATATATTCCATTTCGGGATGTGGGAAGTTCCATAATGTTGTGAAAGAATGCTTAGATTCCATTCATATATTATGATGTGGACACTTGCAACATTACTCATCTAGTAGTTGATGAAAAATCGATGTCTGCAAATCATCACTCCCTATGCCAATAGACAATGAATGCACCAATATTATAATGTATAGAAAATTTTCCCACTCACTCCAAGAATCAATTCATTCCATAATCTTATCCCATTACTTACAAACTGGCTTGAGTCCATGGAATGTTTTGGTATGTAATTCAATAGGCATTAGGCATTGTAAGAAGAACTATGTTTTGGTTTTTGCATCATATACAAATCTTGATAAGTTTTGGTATTGAATAAAAATATATGATTCTTCGTATGATTTCATCATATATTAGCTACACCAAAAATGTATATATCCTTTAATTTTACATATTCTATATTGTACAAATGTTAAATCTATTGATTAATCATAATCTAACAAATACATAAAATGTTTTGTTTTAGTTTATGAAACAAATCTTTGATTATGTTAACAATTATACTAATGTATTCTGTTGTGTTATATTATAGAAATGGATATGGTGCCTGCCATTTGGAGCTCCCTACCAACAGATATACTTGAAATGATATTTCTATGGTTGCCATTATCCACTATTATCCGTTTTAGAATAGTTTGCAAGAAGTGAAGTTGAAGATTATCTTATATCTTATCGTGGAAACAATTTGTAATAAAAGAATTTGAAGTTTTAGTTAACTTTGATTCTGAATGTGAGTGACAATTCCATCCTTGTTACATTAATCAACTAGGAAAGTTATCAACCATATCTATGCCATTTTTTAGTAATAGATATAAAATTGAATTTATATGTATTTCAATTGTTTTGGTTTCCTTACCAACTAACTTATATAGAAAAAAAACCACTATATTTATCAATCATTTCACAAAGACTTTTACATTTGTAGGGTCCCTCAATCTTGGTAATTCGGGTTTTTTCGCATTCTTAAGAAATGTGCAGCAACAAAAATATGATTGGGTAGTTCTCAAACATGTTTATACGACATTGCAACCAAAATGTTTCATTTATTGCACTCTTCACATATCCTCCATATGGTGATATTTTGACCCCAAAAACTATTGTTTTGCATAATGGAAAAGAATTATTGGGTGCATACTCATGTTATCTCTATAGAAAACCATATATGTTTACAACATATATATTGGATAGAAATCGCCAAAAATAAATGGATCTTCGATTTTATGCACCAATCACTTACTACAATGTATGTTTGCATAGTGGTTTATTCCAATCAACTTCTTTGTTTTATGAATGAATAAATTCTTAGTCATTATAATTTAGGGATTACATTTTTTCTCATAAAACTCTATTGGCCAAGATAGTCAACAATATAAAAGAAATCTAAATACATGATATGCCATAATACAAATATGACATTACTAACAACACTTTACCAACTATTTACAAATTTCTAATAATAATTTAGCTAGTTAATATTTTTCTCACAAAACTACATCTACATTGACCAGATTACTCTCCAATGTGAAAAAATTCTAAAGGATAAACATGCCCAAATATACAAAGACTACATCTACAATGCTTATAATTAATTAATCACTCTTTTAACAACATCTTAAACAATTTCAAAAGAATTCTTTAGCCATTTGTGGCTTGTAAAGTCACTACGTAAATGTTGTGCGCATTGGAACACTTACTAAAGAAAAAAGCAATGCATCCAAAATCTCTAAAATATCTGCCTATGGAAAACGAGTAGATATATAAGGTGAAAAACGAGTAGATATATAAGGTGGAAAACCAGTAGATATGAAAGTGAAGCACAACATCTTTTTCAACAGGTGCAACTGATAAATAGAACCTGAATTTCGTTCTCCAATGATAACAACCACGCAATATTTTCAAGCTGATCAAGTTAATGACAAAATACTTTATTGAAATCTACAGTGATATTTTTTGCAAGCATTTTTATTTTGGAAAGACAAAAATGTAAATTTTTTATTCAAAATTTCGAAAGAGAGAAGGAAAGACGGGAGATTGACTTCTATTTCAAAGGCGATCTCAGACGTAGAAAAAACCAATAAAACCTTGTCCTGCAAGGCTCACAAAGATGCCTCCAAATAACATTTTCATCCAACTGATTGAAACAGGCACAAAATCAGCACCCAGAAACTCCAATATTAAAATGTAACTGGAAAACAACTGAACGCTTCCTTGTTAGATATATACAAATAGGTATATCAAGAAATCAAGTTCTGTTGACATCAACACATCCAGTTGAATCATCTCTGCTAGTGCCACTCTCAGGGAAGCTGAAGCAGCTTATAACATTGCCATCAAGCAATGAGTTACCATCCTGATGACTGGGCACTTAGAAATACCCATCAGTTGTGTTGACGCATCCATGGAATTAGCTCCATTGCCCGGAATAGTCGACTGAGTACAGTTGATGTTCTGAGGGTCTTCTGAGGGGGCTGAACTTGAGAGGCATCCTGATGAGAAGGTGGCATAAGAATTTGGACGTTGTCATCGTGTGGAAGGTGGCTACTATCATGTGGGGGCTTCTTTTCCACCTTCTTCCTCTTTGGAGGTGGCAAGTCATGAGGAAAATTAAGTTTTGCTTTCCCTCCTCTCATCTTCCTAGCTGCTGCATCGAAGGCTCTGGCAGCTTCCTCTGGCGTATCATATGTACCAAGCCATATGTACTTCCCTTTTTCACGATCTCTAATTTCTGCAGCCCATCTGCCTGGTCGGTTCTCTCTGATGCCTCTATATTTGGTCTTTCTTTCCCTACCTCTCGTGCTCTTGACTGCTTCTTTGCGCTGGGAGGGATATGAGGCAAGACACCCTTTGAAAAAACAAACGATATGAATCAAAAAGTTACACAATACATTGCTCATGCACATTATAAACGATATGAATCAGAAAGATACTCTGAAAGTGGAATGGAAAGACAAGTTCATAAACAGTACTTAGAATGACAATGAGCAAACTTGAGTGAGCACTCAACTAAAACTCTAAGTTTGCTGGAGAGGTTTAGACCTCTAAAACCTTGCAATCTAACAATGCTCGGGGATATATTCTAATTTCTCCAGAGTAGAGGTGCTTGTGATCATTGAATGGGTGCGAGAGTTTACTCGTACATGGAACTACTATGAAGAGGGCATAAGATGAAAAGCCAGAAATGCAATATCATATCGTACATCAGGGTGCCATACTGCATGTACAGAGTGATGGTAATTCGGGGAAAAAGGATCCACACGTTCGGAAGAGGCATGGGTGCCTCTCATACACAGTATTACAAGGGCGCAAATTTTCAAACCCTAAACAACTACATTAAGCCCACTTATGAACTAATGGGCGCATTCTTAACTTGTAGCTCGGATACTCTATGGCTGATCGGTGATATTAAATACCTCGACTAGCTCCATTGAATAGGAAGCCAATCTCGCCGGACAAGGTTCTAGCCACTGATTAATAGATGAACCGGACGGCAGTAATGGATTAAGGAGTTTATCGGGATAACCCCCGCCCAATCGCAATTCATAAATCTTTTCTCGCAAGAAATCGTGGTGAAGCCGGAGAAGCCAAAAATAATATTGACATTGTTATCCATAATATTATATAATAAGTTGATTGTATCGTACTCATCTCTGAAAAACCAACACCACGGAATTACCCTACTATGGAATAATCTTATACCAGTAAGACACCAAGTCATGAGAAAAAAACGATCACATATGGGGTGCTCGCTCTCTTCCCACGAGAAATAAACAATCAGAGTTTAGATGCTCACTACAAAAAAAAAATATTTTATTCTTTTTTGCACATCATGTCATTCTCTTCTGGGGTAGTGACCGTAACAGATGCCCACAGTGATGGTTGTGGGCTGCATTAGCAAGGAATGTCAAAAAGTAATAATAAAATATTGAATGCAAAGGAAACGAACTTCTTCTACATTGAGCTTATCTATTTTTTGAATTACAGTTTCATTTTCAATTACTGAATAAAACTAAAAATATTGAATAAAAATCTCAATAAAACTAAAAACTGAGCTTATTGACGTACTTCATTTTCAATAATTTCTCATTAAGATTTTTATTACTAATGGAACAAAACGTGGGATATTGCCTTTGAAGTCTTATTTTTATTAATGGAACATTGTCTTTGAAAGCGTGGGTTATTGGCTTTGAAGTCTTATTCACAAATTCGATATTAAAAGTGCACTGCATACTTATATGACAACGACCCAAATAGACCATATCCATCACTTTGGAATCCACCCTAATCATTCTGTCAGGGTGATATGCATTTATGCATAGATGGATCGCCATGCTTGTTGGTAGTTCGCCAAATATTGATGTAACTTCTAGCTTCACCGAGAAGCCAAACCGATAGACGTTTCTAGACCTCTCTAATGATGGAGAGAGTTCACAGTGTATATAAATCTATATTTCAGTGAATGGAAGTGATAGAGAGTAGTTCTGGGTATTTTTGGCCTGTTCCTACTCTATCAAGAAGCATCCCATTCTCATTAATATTGAATCGCGTGAGATGCGTTTTCATTAACGTACTCACCTTATTGTCTTTGTTAACATGGAACCATAGGTATTTGTTAACATGGAATCATAGGTACAGTTACTGTGAAAATTCGAATACGTTGTTGTAGGCTTTTGTGAATGGACTTGCTGTACCACACAAATCTTATCGGCCGCTCCTTGACCTATTTGAGCGTTATGAGATCATTTCTAGAGTAAGGTTAAATAATTAGTCATGCTTTATCCGTTCAAAGAAACTACGCCAATAGACAGAACATCAGTGGCCACAAGTGCAAGCGTTAACTATTAGTTGCGGGATTTTAATTCTGTGCCTTACAGGTATTTAACTTTCCATGCAAATTTCATGTCTTATTAGCTAGCGGGGCGTCATAAAATATGAGAGGAAGTTGATTCATTTTAGTCGTTGACACATGTGATGTTCACTAGCGTGCCTCTAAATAATATGGTGAGATGGAACTTACATATTATATGGGCAGTGCAGGCGTTATGCTTCTTACAATCCAGGTATGCACTACTACTGCGCAATGATATGGAGTGATTCAAAGTAGAATCTGTAGAAATTTTTAATCCCTCTCAACCCTAGTTAGATATGTTAAGACATTTAAAAAACTACTCTCAACCCTAGTTAATAGATATGTTAAGACATTTAAAAAACTGCTGTGAACGAATGCACATTAATAGAAAATATTATGGCTTACCTTCAGCCAAAAGGCATTCCTGCCCGTCAGGCAATAAACCCTTGTCAATGTGTTCTGAACTATTCAGATTGGCCACACTGTTTCTTCCGCGCAGACTCGAACGAGAGTCGACCTCGGCATTAGGTTTCGCAGACCCTCTCCCTCGACAACCCAGCCATACGGACCGGCCTGGCCTTACAATGACAACGGAAATGAAAAATAGACAATGCTAGCTACTGAAATGATCTGATCAGAAAATCAATACAATCTGATTTCCACATCGAGAGGGTTAGAATTTTTATAGGTAGAATGCATTGAGATCAAGTTCCCTCAACTTTTGCCACCTTTTTGCTGCCGAACCGAGAACGAATGGAAATTGGACAGGTAGGCAAATCGGCGTTGATCCAATCTTGACCTGAAGCGTTTGAGGATGTGAAACCATAAAGGAATTTATGACAGAATGTCGTGCCTGCCACGAAAGTTTTGGAATTCATGCAGGTTATTCGATTTCAAAATCTCTACATGGCCCCTAACTAACTAAACCCTAGGAAAACCCTTTTGCACTAATTTGCACTCGTGTCTATCCGCATAGTGGGCTGCTGACCAGTAATATCAAACAACTGTACATACAGAGCGTTCGTGTTGTTCGGACTCACAAAGGGGCCGATTTCCACAATGTTGAGTCTTAACGCCCTTGATCACACAACGATGGCAAATGAAATATAAAAATTTTAATAAATGAAAAAAAGGAGGGGTAGTGAAATATAACTAATTTTAATAAATGATACAAGTAGGTTAGTCAAATATAACTAATTCTAATAAATGAGGAACTGGTCAAAGTGATTAAAGTTACAGCATATGAAGGGATTTACTTTTCATAATATTAAAACATAACTAATTTTAATAAATGAGGAACTGGTCAAAGTGATTAAAGTTACAGCATATGAAGGGATTTACTTTTCATAATATTAAAATATTAGCATTTTACAATGTTGACCATAAAAGTCTTTCACTTTACATTAACCAGCATAGACACATCTTAAAATCGTATCTATCAAGCACCGAGAGGGATCCAATTTCTTGAGGTGTATTTCTTTTTTTAAATTTCAACTCAAGAAATTTGATATCTCTTGATTGATAGACCCGGGTTTAAGTTTTTATTTTATAAACGAATATCAATATTTTAATTACTTTTCATAATATTTTATTTTATGAGCCGATGTGGACTTTTTTTAAATACTTTCATTAACTTTTTATTTTATGAGCCTACATCAATTTATTAATGTCCGACATAATATAATTTATTACGTTTTACTCTTGTAACGTTAGAACATCTCCCTCATACTCGTGCGTTATATGCACACACGTTACAACATCTCCCCCATACTCGGCTATAGAGCACCTCGTTTCACTCGGTACAATTAAATTTTATTTTATAAAATTCTTTTTGATGTTTTCAAAAAACAAATTATCAATATTTTTAATTTCAAAATTTTTAAATTTTATTCATTTCATATACTTAATGGTAAAGAGGTTATAGATGGGACATAAATCCACAATATTGTGGTTTTATTTTTAAAATACGAAAAAAAAATAAAAAACATTTAATATGGTTTTTTTTTAAGTGCTATGTGGCAATTTTTATTCCTTATTATTGATTTTTGTAACTAAAAATCCAAAAAAAAAATTCTATGTTAAACCTAAAACTTAGTATATGTAGATTTTGTGTGTTTGATTTGATATGTTTATCTAATAAAACTGATTAAGTTAGACCGTGGATGAACCCTAACTATGTGAGTGATTGATTTATCCATCTTGTCCACGTGGTGATAGATTTTGCTCTTTCATTTAGTCTGTGTTATTTTCTTTAATGCACACTCACTAGTGATCTTATTTTATTTTGTTGAAGTATTGCTTCTTGTTTATTTTAGTTTATTACAGTCTATAGGCTTGGGATTATCGTTATGTTAACCTAGTTAGACTCTGGTTAGTGGTAGAAGTTTTTATTTTATTAATTGACTTACGCGATTGAAGATCTTGTGTTTGTCTTGTTTTAGTGTGTTTAGATGTTAAAGTGTTGAGATCAAAGCCAACATTAGGAGGCATTTGACGAACTCACAATGGCCTTTCAAGAAAGATATTATATTACTAATGGAATCTCATAGGAATTCTAAAGAGGAAGCTTAGAAATGGTGTACTAAATAGGCCAAAATAAGCCTTTCGAATGATGGCACCCAAGAACATTCAAAGCACAGTAAAGACTAAACGAAACCAAATTTAGGCAGTAGAGAAAGATACAAAGTATCTGAAAATATAGAGAAGGCCAATGGGAACTCATCACCTAAAACGACTAGGGTGCCACAAGAAAAAACACTAATAATGGCTAGTATGATTGTAGAAAATCAAAATCTAAATGGGTACAATCAAAGAGAGAAAAACTAACTCACAAAAGGAGTCCATGGGATGAATACACTAGAACCACATAGATTACAAGAAAACACCTTAGTAAGAATGAGATCGATATAGAGACTATTATTATGAAAAGATGAACCAAAGCAAAATAACATTCAATATGATAATTCAATTTCACAATAATAGAATACACAGGATCATTGAAAGAACAACAAGCACAACATAAACACAAGAGACAGAATTTATCCTCGGAAACCTACATGGGGTAGAAACCCTAGTAGAGCTTCCTCAATATAGATGATCAACAAGTACAAAGATGTAATCCCCAAACAAGAGCTCCTTCTCCTCCATTCCATATCTGTCTCTCTCTGCTATGCGAGTTTCACAAGTGAGTGAATGAATAAGTGTGTGTGTTAAATGAGGATCGCGCATCCTCTATTTATACTTTATCTCTCACTAAACGAAATACCTAACTAGGTTGGCCCCAACACATATAACCCAGTGCTCACTCGGCAACCCCACTAGGGGACTTAAACACCCCATTACAGTTGACTCTGGGCCGACCCCACTAGGGAAGTCTAATAACCAAAGTTACCACATTCCGATGGAGGAATAAACATCTCCGGATATAATAATAATGTCCCGACAGAGAAATGAAACATCTCCGGATAAGAAGGTACAAATAGAATATTAAGTTAGAAGTTACAATATTTTAACATTCCCCTTTAACGAGAAGGATATTCTAATAACATCTGCAGGAGAAAGTAGTCATCAGCAACATGATACATGATACATCTATAAATCATTGGAAGCTTTCTTCAATCATCATCAACAACTCATACAGTTACTGGAACATCTTCAAGATATTCAATACTGGAACATCAACATATTCAGTTCTTATTCTTCATCTTCTGCAACATTCGAACAACTACAACAACATCATTGTCTGGATCTCCCGATCAACAACATCCTCTGGATCTCTCAATCAACAAACTCATCGTCTGGATCTCCCGATAACCAGTATCATCTAGATCTCTTGATCAACAACCACATCGTCTGGATCTCCCAATCAAGGGCCTCATTGTCTCGACCTCCCGATCAACAACATAATATGGATCTCTCGATCAATAGCCTCATCGTCTGTATCTCTTGATCAACAACATCATCTAGATCTCTCGATCAACGGCCTCATCATCTAGATCTCCCAATTAACAGTATCATATGGATCTCTCGATCAACAACCTCATCATGTGGATCTCCCAATCAACATCATCATCTAGATCTCCCAATCAACATCATCATCTGGATCTCTCGATAAACAGCCTCATAGTAGCATACCCTGCAACACACATGATCTACTTACGGGATGATCAATCCCTATCCATTTAAGACACCATATCATGTCTAGGGACGATGCAGTCCACTCGTCAATTTAGCCAAAGTTTAGGGACCACTTCTAAGAGACATCTGTCTACGGATCAATTCAGGGACCGAAGTCTGGGGATGATACAATTCCTCTCATCTACTAAGGACGATTTCTCGGAGATATCTGTCTACGGATCAATTCAGGGACCGAAGTTCAGGGATGATACAATCCCTCACGTCTACTAGGGACCACTTCTCAGAGACATCTGTCTACGGATCAATTTAGGTACCAAAGTATGGGGATGATACAATCCCTCTCGTCCACTAGGGACAACGTCTCGGAGACATCTGTCTACGGATCAATCCAGGGATCGAAGTTTGGGAATGATAAAATCACTCTCATCCACTAGGAACCCCTTCTCAGAGACATATGTCAACGGATGAATTCAGAGACTGAATTCCAGGGATGATACAATCCCTCTCGTCCACTAGGGACCACTTCTTGGACACATCTGTCTACGGATCAATTCATGGACCAAATTCCGAGGATGAAACAATCCACTCATCGAGTTAGACAAAGTCTAAGGACCACACATTGACCTCATCGTCGGAACAGGTAGCCTCATCATCGACCTCATCGTCGGAACATGTAACCTCATCATCGATACAAGTATCCTCATCATTGATACAAGTATCCATATCATCAATACATGTATCCTTACCATCGATACAAGTATCCTCATCATCGATACAAGTATCCATATCATCAATACATGTATCCTTACCATCGATACAAGTATCCTCATCATCGAATCAAGTAACCTCATGATGAGTGCAAGTATCCTCATCATCAATACAAGTATCCTCATTATCGACCTTACCATCGACATAGGAAATCTCATCATCGATACAGGTATCCACATCGATACCGGTATCCAATATATCATACCAGTATCACCATTGCAACATGATAGAACTCAATACATCTCTATTCAAAATATCTAGTAAAACTTAATCCCCTTACTCAAACCTAGTACCGTCTTTTCCATAACTAAGAAGCAATATATCTTAATTGCCCTAATTTTTGTGTAGTATAATGCAAAGCATTCAATATATTAATAAGGTTTACTGGTCCGTCCCTATTCTCTATATATCCTAAATTTTTTCACAAAATAACATATAATCATGGAGAAATCAACATGAAGCAATATATCTCACTTTCCCAAATAGCTATGTGCAATATAATGCAATGAAATGTATCTATTAATAAATTGAGTGGAACCTAATCCCCTTGGTGCAACCTTGTGCCATCCTTTCCATTATTATCACGCAATATATTTCACTTGCCCCAATTTTTATATGGGACATAATGAAATGCATTGAATCTACTAAGAATATTTATAGGAATGGAAGTTATCTGCAATACAATGCAACAAAATGGATCTAGTACTAATACTCAATAGAATTTGCAAGGCCAAGGACATAAATTGAAACTCAAACGAATTTTTAATATCCCCGAGATCGAACAAGAAATATCCACGAAAAATTGGATGGCTACTAACCTTGAGATCAAATGAAAAAGTAATACAAATACTACACCAAACACCATCGAAAATTGATTTTAGTGGTGGATATGGAAATGGAATAAGAAAACAATCCAAAGAATATGACAAACATGTAGTGGTGGAAATGAGAAAGCATATACATTCCTAAAACTTATGAAAAATGCAAATTCTATACCCATACACAAGTAAATAAAACCAATACTTTCACACTAGGAAGTTAGAATGAACAAAATAATTGTTTTAACTCATAGATTCATATTATATAGAAATATAATATTAAGGACATAAGTGATCAAACTAGTAATAAAAACTTGTGATGTGCCTTCTTGTAATTAATGAATCATTTTTTTCTTTCCACTTGATAGAGTTCAAGGTCAAACATAACTCTATGCTATGTTTAGTAGGTATATACAAAACTAGGTGCCTGCAATCTTATTCTCCGTTTGGGAGGTTAAGAGTAATCGCTTATAAATGTTTAGTCATTATAAATGATTAAGGGACATGTGCTAAATCAATTGGTGAGTCCCTCATTGCACAACCATTATTGGATGTTAGGTTGACAAAGGACATGTCACTGACCTCAAAAAACAAATCCCCAATTACAAGTGCAACTCCTACGATTATAAATTGTTTTCATTTCATTAATTCTATATTTTATGCAACTTGCATTTTGTAATTTTTCATAGTTTAATTATTATTGATATATTGGGGGTTTTCCACAAATATTTGCTTTACATTTGAAGAAAAATGAACATGTAAACATTTAAACACTATCCAGCTGTTTGCGTCAAACACCTTATTGATGAACCAAGATTTAGATGGCGATTTCAAATCAATTTTATCCACCATAGAAGAGGAAAGCTTTCAAATCGTGAACTTCAAGAAGAAATAAGAAACAAATTTTAAATCACTGATACATACAAAATATTTATCTATGGTTTTCGTACATATAGGAAAATGTGATTGGGTTTTGTCATGATTTATGACAATTTGGAGGATGCAATAAAGTATGAGCCTAAATATAGGTTGATAAAAAATGCAATTCATGATCTTCGTAATAATACCATAAGAAGTAGTGAAAACAGAGCAGAGAAAATACCACGCATTATGCCAACAAAAAAGAAAGCAGTTTAGACGCCACTTTCTTTCTTATGCCAATGAAAAAGAAGAGTTTAATACTACAATTTCTTCCTCCTCGTAACTTTGTATTGATTTCACAGTTTTTTATCATCCAATTATATACATGTGTTAAACATATTTTATGAGTTGTAATCCATTTTTGAATTGTACTTCATTTATAAATAACTAATAGCGTTTTTTATGTTGATTTAAATTGTTTATTGTACAAAAGTGTTTTAATTTTCTTCAAAATTATGTATTTTAATGGTTTTTTAGTTAATTGGAAATGGATCCCAAACTTTGGAATTTATTGCGAATTTAGATTCTAGAAACTATCCTTCTATGGGTGTCTTTTTCAACATTGATTCGGTTTCGATCAATTTCTAAACATTGTGATGGACTGTTGTGGATACCAACTTTTAATAATGCTCGACAAAAAAATCACATAACAAAAACTTGGTTTTTAGTTGGACTCGGTTTTTAGTTGAACTATGGGGACAATATCAAAATCATATCCTATATAAATTTATCAATCATATAGGACATACATCTATCTTGCATGTCCCTTGTGAAGAATATATATAAACCATTGAATGTACACTTGTTTCAATCATTTTGCTATGAAAATACTGTCCATTATGAGGGCAGAAGGTCTATTACATTGTGAATCCATTCATAAAACATTTTTCATGTATAGGCATCATTGAAATAGGAGTTCATGGTTTCTTTTAACTCATAGGAAACACCGGTCGATAGAAGCATGGATGGATACTTGTACGTCATCAACATATTGAAGATGGTTCAATTTTGTTATCTATAATATCAAAAGGTTTTCGAGAGAAACCATTGGTGCTAATGGTGAACCTACACCTCCAGAGGATGCAACATTTTACAAAGGTAAAATATATTGGTTACATATAAAAACAATTTCTGAGGAAGATGTCATATCTCGGTACAAAATGTACTCATTGGATATTACATTGAATAAATGTGTTTTCCATTCAATTCCCTCGACATTTTACAAAGGTAAAATATATTGGTTACATATAAAAACAATTTCTAAGGAAGATGCCATATCTCGGTACAAAATGTACTCATTGGATATTGCATTGAATAAATGGGTTTTCCATTCAATTCACATAGGATGTATCAAACGATTTCAACCAATTGATATGTGTTGTAAATGATGGTTCTACAAGTGTATGATGCATTGCTGAAATACAAGATTTCAAGTGTGGTTAATGCCTAGTTTAACACGCATAGGGATATTTTGAGGATGGAAGAAGTTTAAAATGGAGTCTATATAAACACACATTGCTCCAAATATATTCCATTTCGGGATGTGGTAAGTTCCATAATGTTGTGAAAGAATGCTTAGATTCCATTCATATATTATGATGTGGACACTTGCAACATTACTCATCTAGTAGTTGATGAAAAATCGATGTCTGCAAATCATCACTCCCTATGCCAATAGACAATGAATGCACCAATATTATAATGTATAGAAAATTTTCCCACTCACTCCAAGAATCAATTCATTCCATAATCTTATCCCATTACTTACAAACTGGCTTGAGTCCATGGAATGTTTTGGTATGTAATTCAATAGGCATTAGGCATTGTAAGAAGAACTATGTTTTGGTTTTTGCATCATATACAAATCTTGATAAGTTTTGGTATTGAATAAAAATATATGATTCTTCGTATGATTTCATCATATATTAGCTACACCAAAAATGTATATATCCTTTAATTTTACATATTCTATATTGTACAAATGTTAAATCTATTGATTAATCATAATCTAACAAATACATAAAATGTTTTGTTTTAGTTTATGAAACAAATCTTTGATTATGTTGACAATTATACTAATGTATTCTGTTGTGTTATATTATAGAAATGGATATGGTGCCTGCCATTTGGAGCTCCCTACCAACAGATATACTTGAAATGATATTTCTATGGTTGCCATTATCCACTATTATCCGTTTTAGAATAGTTTGCAAGAAGTGAAGTTGAAGATTATCTTATATCTTATCGTGGAAACAATTTGTAATAAAAGAATTTGGAGTTTTAGTTAACTTTGATTCTGAATGTGAGTGACAATTCCATCCTTGTTACATTAATCAACTAGGAAAGTTATCAACCATATCTATGCCATTTTTTAGTAATAGATATAAAATTGAATTTATATGTGTTTCAATTGTTTTGGTTTCCTTACCAACTAACTTATATAGAAAAAAAACCACTATATTTATCAATCATTTCACAAAGACTTTTACATTTGTAGGGTCCCTCAATCTTGGTAATTCGGGTTTTTTCACATTCTTAAGAAATGTGCAGCAACAAAAATATGATTGGGTAGTTCTCAAACATGTTTATACGACATTGCAACCAAAATGTTTCATTTATTGCACTTCACATATCCTCCATATGGTGATATTTTGACCCCAAAAACTGTTGTTTTGCATAATGGAAAAAAATTATTGGGTGCATACTCATGTTATCTCTAGAGAAAACCATATATGTTTACAACATATATATTGGATAGAAATCGCCAAAAATAAATGGATCTTCGATTTTATGGAGCAATCACTTACTACAATGTATGTTTGCATAGTGGTTTATTCCAATCAACTTTTTTGTTTTATGAATGAATAAATTCTTAGTCATTATAATTTAGGGATTACATTTTTTCTCATAAAACTCTATTGGCCAAGATAGTCAACAATATAAAAGAAATCTAAATACATGATATGCCATAATACAAATATGACATCACTAACAACACTTTACCAACTATTTACAAATTTCTAATAATAATTTAGCTAGTTAATATTTTTCTCACAAAACTACATCTACATTGACCAGATTACTCTCCAATGTGAAAAAATTCTGAAGGATAAACATGCCCAAATATACAAAGACTACATCTACAATGCTTATAATTAATTAATCACTCCTTTAACAACATCTTAAACAATTTCAAAAGAATTCTTTAGCCATTTGTGGCTTGTAAAGTCACTACGTAAATGTTGTGCGCATTGGAACACTTACTAAAGAAAAAAGCAATGCATCCAAAATCTCTAAAATATCTGCCTATGGAAAACGAGTAGATATATAAGCTGAAAAACGAGTAGATATATAAGGTGGAAAACCAGTAGATATGAAAGTGAAGCACAACATCTTTTTCAACAGGGTGCAACTGATAAATAGAACCTGAATTTCGTTCTCCAATGATAACAACCACGCAATATTTTCAAGCTGATCAAGTTAATGACAAAATACTTTATTGAAATATACAGTGATATTTTTTGCAAGCATTTTTATTTTGGAAAGACAAAAATGTAAATTTTTTATTCAAAATTTCGAAAGAGAGAAGGAAAGACGGGAGATTGACTTCTATTTCAAAGGCGATCTCAGACGTAGAAAAAACCAATAAAACCTTGTCCTACAAGGCTCACAAAGATGCCTCCAAATAACATTTTCATCCAACTGACTGAAACAGGCACAAAATCAGCACCCAGAAACTCCAATATTAAAATGTAACTGGAAAACAACTGAACGCTTCCTTGTTAGATATATACAAATAGGTATATCAAGAAATCAAGTTCTGTTGACATCAACACATCCAGTTGAATCATCTCTGCTAGTGCCACTCTCAGGGAAGCTGAAGCAGCATATAACATTGCCATCAAGCAATGAGTTACCATCCTGATGACTGGGCACTTAGAAATACCCATCAGTTGTGTTGACGCATCCATGGAATTAGCTCCATTGCCCGGAATAGTCGACTGAGTACAGTTGATGTTCTGAGGGTCTTCTGAGGGGGCTGAACTTGAGAGGCATCCTGATGAGAAGGTGGCATAAGAATTTGGACGTTGTCATCGTGTGGAAGGTGGCTACTATCATGTGGGGGCTTCTTTTCCACCTTCTTCCTCTTTGGAGGTGGCAAGTCATGAGGAAAATTAATGTGATATCCCTCCTTTATGACCTATTATGTTAAAATGAAAATATTACTGTACACGTGGTTACTAGTCAGGAGCTCAAGGCCAAGGCCAAGGCCCCACCAGCACAACTTTTATGTATCTTGTTTATTGTTCCTAAGATGTAATTAATAGACTTACGATACCAAGGACATGTCGCAACGTAACAACGGGGAAGCTGAAGCCACTAAGGAAGAAGTCTAGGCCAAGAGTTGTGATATCCCTCCTTACCTTCCCCTTATTATTATGTAAAATATGCTTGGAATGACTGCTGCACATGACGCCAAATGATTCACAGTGTTAAAACAAAACCCCACCATCTAGCAATTATCATAAGCTAACCATTTACAGTAGGTTAGTACTATGAAATCTTTTATTACTTTTGGTCGGGTGGACACCTCCAAGATATACATTTGGTGCCCTTAAGAAGAGAAAAGATATATATATATATAAGATATTATTTATAATGTCTTGTAGGCAATTTTATTACATCTTTAAGTTATTAACTTAATGGAATAACACATATGGAAGTGTTATAACGCAAACCAATATATATAAGGAGTAATTTAAAATAAAGAAGATGCAATTACTTTAGTAGATTTATCTTCCTCTACAAATGGCCCACTCCATTCACTAGAATATTAATATTAATGAGCAAAAGACACTTCATCACTACCGTTTTCTACTAGCCATCGTGGAGCCTCCTTATCATTGCCATTTGTCTTCTCTTTTTTGAGAACTAGAACTCCCCGAGGACGCGATATGCCCGAGGAAGGGTTCTCATCTATTTAAGATTCAGGACTCAAAAAGATTGGGAGGGGGAAATTAGGGAAAAGTCTGCTCTTCGAAAGTCGTAGCTCTTTGCATTGAAATGAGATTTCACTTCTGGTTGATGCGGGGAATGAATAGAACTCTGCAATGACTACCTAATGGGGCTATGAGTTAGATAGGAGGGAGAGGAGGACTCGACTCAGAGGAAGAAGGGTGGAAGCCCTAGGTTAAGCTGGATAATGGTTGATCCCTGCGTGCTATATATATACAAATGGAGATGGTTCTCGGTTGGCACCTAAGATCGGTAAGTGTTTGTAGTATTCCATATCTGCTCACTACATTTTATCTGCGTTGAAGTTTAGATCTGCGCTGTGTCTGTTGGAGAACAGCTGTGTGGTATTCACCTCCTGTAAGAGTATCGTCTCCCTTGCTTGCTGCATTATTTACATTTGACACATACATTGCCTGCATAATTATAGGGATCTTTGGTTCGTATGAAAATGTTTGATCCAGGTCAAGGGTCCATGCTTGTGCGCTATGGTAGAGTGAAGTCGTTTTTTTTTTTTATGATTGGAGATCGCTGTGTTGTAGTATTTCGATCCATGCTTAGTGGTTATGCTAAAAAGAAAGCATTAATCTGATTTAGTGCTGTCAGTTTTAATCGTTGTAGTCTTAGTTGCTCGTTGAAGGGGATATTCTTGAAGGTATCGGTTGATTAATTATTTTTTTAGGAGTATCGATTCCCTTTTTTTTTACTCTGCACTTATTGGTATTTCATATATATGTTGGCTGCATATAAGATAACATAGTTGGGCGAGATCTCCTGAATGATTATCGATCCCCTTTCTATTCTGTATTTATTGTATTTGATATATATGTTGGTTGCATAGATAATACGGTTGGGAGATACCTCCTGAAGGAATATCGATTCCCTTTCTTTTTACTCTGTACTTATTGGTATTTGATATATATGTCGGCTGCATATAAGATAACATGGTTGGGCGAGATCTCCTGAATGATTATCGATCCCCTTTCTATTCTATATTTATTGTATTTGATATATATGTTGGTTGCATAGATAATACGGTTGGGAGATACCTCGTGAAGGAATATCGATCTTCTTTCTTTTTACTCTGCACTTATTGGTATTTGATATATATGTCGGCTGCATATAAGATAACATGGTTGGGCGAGATCTCCTGAATGATTATCGATCCCCTTTCTATTCTGTATTTATTGTATTTTGATATATATATCGTTGGCTGCATAGATAATACGGTTGGGCGAGTTTTAACTCGGAGTGACCATTCAATTAAATGGAATATCATAAAGTAAGTCTCAATGCTTATACAATTATAATATTACTTATGGCTGAAATGCAATATTTACCATGGTATTTGATCGAGAAGAAATAAACACGGTATTTTATATGAGTTAAAAGTTTCATAAAATACCTCTAACAATTGCCTCTCCTAAAGAGTTAAAGTGTTAAATATTGATGGGTTTCTAATTATATAATGCATGTAATATAATCATATTATTGAAAATAATGATCACAGTTATAGTTACATAATGCATGCCGATAAATAACACTATTCGAACCTTTACTTTCAGAAATATGCATATATTAGTTTACATTGGTTAGTTTTATATATATATATATATAATAAATGTTGGAGTGATATTTGATTGCGAATTGGATGGATTGTAATAAGAGACCAAGATATAATTAATATCTAATTTCGTCAAATGGAAAAAAGGGATTTTGAATGGGGATATTGTAGTTAAACGGTTAATTGGTAATTTAGGATAAAAGTGTTTATTCTATTTGGTGAAGGGATTTTTGAATGAGGATATTTTGGTTAAACGGTTAATTGGTAATTTAGGATAAAAGTGTTTATTCTATTTGGTGAAAGAATTTTTGAATGAGGATATTTTGGTTAAACGGTTAATTGGTAATTTAGGATAAAAGTGTTTATTCTATTTGGTGAAGGGATTTTTGAATGAGGATATTTTGGTTAAACGGTTAATTGGTAATTTAGGATAAAAGTGTTTATTCTATTTGGTGAAGGGATTTTTGAATGAGGATATTTTGGTTAAACGGTTAATTGGTAATTTAGGATAAAAGTGTTTATTCTATTTGGTGAAGGGATTTTTGAATGAGGATATTTTGGTTAAATGGTTAATTGGTAATTTAGGATAAAAGTGTTTATTCTATTTGGTGAAGGGATTTTTGAATGAGGATATTTTGGTTAAATGGTTAATTGGTAATTTAGGATAAAAGTGTTTATTCTATTTAGCATTATTATACAGTAGGAAATCGTAAGTCTAGAAAAGTCAGCTACTGTAGAAAGGTATAAAGTTAAGAGATTGTTGTGTTGACAGATTGGTGTTTTGAATCCCTAGTGCTTAGCACTTTAACGAAGTTCGTGTGATTTTGCTGTTTGAAAAACTCCTTTGTTTGTGCTAGCGTGGCTCAGCTTATCCTCAGTTTTATCCTCTGTTGTGCATAGAGTTCAATCTGGAGTTTTAAATTTATCTCCCGCTACTAGGGTTTTGTTTTGAGTATATATATATATGATCACGTGAGGCTAAGGATTTAGTTTCGATTATATTCTTGGTGCAACTATGAACTAGTGGGA
The DNA here is from genome assembly GCA_027924585.1 of Larix kaempferi. Taxonomy (NCBI): domain Eukaryota; kingdom Viridiplantae; phylum Streptophyta; class Pinopsida; order Pinales; family Pinaceae; genus Larix; species Larix kaempferi. The sequence continues at coordinate 2,015,199 of BSBM01000721.1, read as the reverse complement.
TATATAGTGCATATATATATATATAGTATTTGTTATATGCAGATGATAATGGATGAATGATTTTCGTTGTGACAGAATAAAGACAAGCATATAGATGCTTAGAATAGTACTTTTATAGGACTTATAACCTATGATCATTGTATATGGATTCTTGACATAATTCTGTTGTTAACCTGAAAATTGTTGGAAAAACAATCTCGATGAGAAAGGCGGCAAAGTAGCGGAAAGTGGTTTCGGCAACAATTGGGTTGTGCGATGTAAATTCTACTTGATAATTAATATAAGAAGCGACTCTCCTTTGGTGGACGTAGCCCATTATGGAATGGGTGAACCACGTACATTTTGTCTTCCCATGTGTATAATTCTTGATTCTCGTGTTCATGTCTTATTATTTATGCCTTGTCAACAACTCTTGAGTAATTGTTATTCACAGAATGTGTATGGAAATAATGTTGTGAAAGCATTTTGTTATCTTAGCATGGAGCTGCAAAGTTGATTTATATATAATGGACTCAAGGGAGACCCAAGGAGCCGCAATGGTAATACTTAATAAACATAAGCAAATTGACTTTTATAAAAATGTCAAATGTATGCACAAGGATTAATTACTTGTTGGCTGTTTCTTATAATGCTTTATTATGAAGATCTTTAAGGGAAGAAATTTTAATTTTCACCAAAATTACTAACATGCAAATCTTGGAGATGTTACATATGGTATCAGAGCACAGGTTGCAAACACTCGGGCTTATTTGGGCTCAGTCGGGGAAAACATATATGAGTTAGTCGAATTGGCGACACAAGACGCAATAGAAAATTTTAATTCAACGGATCGACAACAGGTAGCTTACAAGTCGTCATTGAATTGCAAGTAAGTATGTTTCATTTGGGAAAGCATTGTAATGGCACAACATTGTTTGTAGGTAAGGATAGTATATGTTTCATTATGGAGATGAATGATCTGTTATTGGTAAAATTTAGCTAATGAATATATCCTCCTACTTTACAATTAGATTCATTGGACGACGAGAAAATAGTCTTTAGAATGATAACGGTTAAGGTTTTGTGGAATGAGTCTTCGTATATTGAAAGTCCTCCTAGTTGTGAATGTGCTAAACTGAGGAACTCTCCTAAATCTGTTGATTTGATAATTCGTCTTAATACTTATTACCTTCTCTATCTTTATTGTCATTCTTAGGAGTGGATATCTTTCAGTTTCAGTAAACGTGTCATATGGGAGAATAGGGTTGATACATTTTGTTGATTGTTTCTGACTAATCGAATTTTATTGATCCATTCGTCAGGATTTCCGAATATGAGATTCAGATAGATAAAATAAGCAACTTATATCTGTTAAGTCTTTTATGAAGTAATTATATATGCTAATATTTGACTAAAGAAGATGGTCTAATGTTTTGATTATGTTAGGAACTGTCAAGTTCCTTTCATATATAAAGCCACTTTGAATGATAAATTTATGATGTTTCTGGTAAAATGCATACAGCCGAACTAACCTTCCACAAGAAATGTAGACTTTCTAGTCTAGATTCTGTTAACTGCAAACTAAGAGAGTTTGAAAATTTTCCCTATGACTGCGAGGGAACAGTTGGGTAAATAATAGAATATATGATGGAAATGCATGATCTCATCTTCATGGATGTCGGGATACTATGAGTGGTAGTAATAAAACTATACTTTTATGAGATCATGATTTATGATGATTTGTTGTCACATACAATTATATGTGGTGTCAAAATGATTATTTTGGTTAAGAGATAAAATTATATGTGGTGTCAAAATGATTATTTTGGTTAAGAGATAAAATTATAGTTAATCATGTTGTTCACCTAATGAATGCATAGATGTAATTAATGTTGTGATTGAGCGGAATGTTATATTCCCACACATCACTACAACAGTCAAGAGGTAAAATGGGATATATAGATTCATGTGATATTTAGTGTAATACTAATATGTGATGATACAGGTAAACAGGTACCTCGACATATGAGGATCTTATAATAAGAAGATATGTGGTCACCCATACAAAGGTATATGGTTATCGTTATAAGGTATGCAAGTATGTTTTAGAGAATTGGTTCTTTCTATGTGAGGTTGGTATATACAACAGAAGTTGTATAACTAAAATAGGAAGTGTGTTTGAAATGGTGAAGGGTAACATTCGAGGTTAAGAAATCATAATGTCCACGGGTCATCATAGGAAGAATATTATTTTGTGTTCAAGGAATTATGTAATCCTATTAAGTAAGTTAGTTATGCTAGGAAGGAGGAAACGTTTACTTGAGATGATCAAGTATGGATATTGCAGTATGAAGAAGGAATGATTTTCTTATTTACAAATATTTGATTCTGTTATATAAAGTGTTACTAACAATTGAGTTTGGCAGATGGCCAAAACTCGGTGGAGCTTGTTAAAAGACAAAAGCTTAATATATTATGCATGGTACAATAAAGGGGTGAGAATGAAAAATTCACATTGCAGCTTTTATTATGGTTAATTATTGTTGAATAAAGAACTAGACCAAATTGGTTAGAGAAATTGTATGGTTATAAAATGTAATATGACGAAATAATTGATGAATTTGAATGAGATTTTCCTAGACTCAAGCGAGGAGGCTTGAGGGGAATAGATTCCTGGACTCAAGCGAGAAGGCTTGAGGGGAATTGTGTAAAGAGTGTTGTAATGGCATTTGAAATACTCCCTAAAATCAGGGATTGAACAGCCACTAGGATTCTCGGAGGATCGGCTGGCTATAAGACCTAGGCAAGCTATAAGAAAATGTATATGTGGGAGGCAGGACGCTACTTAGTATGCATGAATGAAATGTTTGCTGCGTGAGCACTAAGGTGTTAGGCAAGACATGAAAGAAATGTTTGCTGCATGAGCACTAAGGTGTTAGGCAAGACATGAATGAAATGTTTGTTGCGTGAGCACTAAGGTGTTAGGAAAGACATGAAAGAAATGTTTGCTGCGTGAGCATTAAGGTGTTAGGCAAAACATGAATGAAATGTTTGTTGCGTGAGCACTAAGGTGTTAGGCAAGACATGAAAGAAATGTTTGCTGCGTGAGCACTAAGGTGTTAGGCAAAACATGAATGAAATGGTTGCTGCGTGAGCACTAATGTGTTAGGCAAAACATGAGAGAAATGTTTGCTGCGTGAACACTAAGGTGTTAGGCAAGAATTTCCTGGATCAAGTGAATGCTGTTTGTTGATTTTGTCAACAGAATACAATCATGGAGCGCTAGATCTATTCCATATATTGCAAGTTATATGTGCAATAATGAACTCATGATTTATGTTTCTGAGTTTGATTACGAAGTTGTTACTAAACATTGTCCTTTTGAATTCTAGCTTTGTGGTACAAATGATTGCTCCAAGAGAAGAGCGAACACCGAGGACGGTGTTATTTTAAAGGGGATGAGGATGTGATATCCCTCCTTTATGACCTATTATGTTAAAATGAAAATATTACTGTACACGTGGTTACTAGTCAGGAGCTCAAGGCCAAGGCCAAGGCCCCACCAGCACAACTTTTATGTATCTTGTTTATTGTTCCTAAGATGTAATTAATAGACTTACGATACCAAGGACATGTCGCAACGTAACAACGGGGAAGCTGAAGCCACTAAGGAAGAAGTCTAGGCCAAGAGTTGTGATATCCCTCCTTACCTTCCCCTTATTATTATGTAAAATATGCTTGGAATGACTGCTGCACATGACGCCAAATGATTCACAGTGTTAAAACAAAACCCCACCATCTAGCAATTATCATAAGCTAACCATTTACAGTAGGTTAGTACTATGAAATCTTTTATTACTTTTGGTCGGGTGGACACCTCCAAGATATACATTTGGTGCCCTTAAGAAGAGAAAAGATATATATATATATAAGATATTATTTATAATGTCTTGTAGGCAATTTTATTACATCTTTAAGTTATTAACTTAATGGAATAACACATATGGAAGTGTTATAACGCAAACCAATATATATAAGGAGTAATTTAAAATAAAGAAGATGCAATTACTTTAGTAGATTTATCTTCCTCTACAAATGGCCCACTCCATTCACTAGAATATTAATATTAATGAGCAAAAGACACTTCATCACTACCGTTTTCTACTAACCATCGTGGAGCCTCCTTATCATTGCCATTTGTCTTCTCTTTTTTGAGAACTAGAACTCCCCGAGGACGCGATATGCCCGAGGAAGGGTTCTCATCTATTTAAGATTCAGGACTCAAAAAGATTGGGAGGGGGAAATTAGGGAAAAGTCTGCTCTTCGAAAGTCGTAGCTCTTTGCATTGAAATGAGATTTCACTTCTGGTTGATGCGGGGAATGAATAGAACTCTGCAATGACTACCTAATGGGGCTATGAGTTAGATAGGAGGGAGAGGAGGACCCGACTCGGAGGAAGAAGGGTGGAAGCCCTAGGTTAAGCTGGATAATGGTTGATCCCTGCGTGCTATATATATACAAATGGAGATGGTTCTCGGTTGGCACCTAAGATCGGTAAGTGTTTGTAGTATTCCATATCTGCTCACTACATTTTATCTGCGTTGAAGTTTAGATCTGCGCTGTGTCTGTTGGAGAATAGCTGTGTGGTATTCACCTCCTGTAAGAGTATCGTCTCCCTTGCTTGCTGCATTATTTACATTTGACACATACATTGCCTGCATAATTATAGGGATCTTTGGTTCGTATGAAAATGTTTGATCCAGGTCAAGGGTCCATGCTTGTGCGCTATGGTAGAGTGAAGTCGTTTTTTTTTTTTATGATTGGAGATCGCTGTGTTGTAGTATTTCGATCCATGCTTAGTGGTTATGCTAAAAAGAAAGCATTAATCTGATTTAGTGCTGTCAGTTTTAATCGTTGTAGTCTTAGTTGCTCGTTGAAGGGGATATTCTTGAAGGTATCGGTTGATTAATTATTTTTTTAGGAGTATCGATTCCCTTTTTTTTTACTCTGCACTTATTGGTATTTCATATATATGTCGGCTGCATATAAGATAACATAGTTGGGCGAGATCTCCTGAATGATTATCGATCCCCTTTCTATTCTGTATTTATTGTATTTGATATATATGTTGGTTGCATAGATAATACGGTTGGGAGATACCTCCTGAAGGAATATCGATTCCCTTTCTTTTTACTCTGTACTTATTGGTATTTGATATATATGTCGGCTGCATATAAGATAACATGGTTGGGCGAGATCTCCTGAATGATTATCGATCCCCTTTCTATTCTGTATTTATTGTATTTGATATATATGTTGGTTGCATAGATAATACGGTTGGGAGATACCTCGTGAAGGAATATTGATCTTCTTTCCTTTTACTCTGCACTTATTGGTATTTGATATATATGTCGGCTGCATATAAGATAACATGGTTGGGCGAGATCTCCTGAATGATTATCGATCCCCTTTCTATTCTGTATTTATTGTATTTTGATATATATATCGTTGGCTGCATAGATAATACGGTTGGGCGAGTTTTAACTCGGAGTGACCATTCAATTAAATGGAATATCATAAAGTAAGTCTCAATGCTTATACAATTATAATATTACTTATGGCTGAAATGCAATATTTACCATGGTATTTGATCGAGAAGAAATAAACACGGTATTTTATATGAGTTAAAAGTTTCATAAAATACCTCTAACAATTGCCTCTCCTAAAGAGTTAAAGTGTTAAATATTGATGGGTTTCTAATTATATAATGCATGTAATATAATCATATTATTGAAAATAATGATCACAGTTATAGTTACATAATGCATGCCGATAAATAACACTATTCGAACCTTTACTTTCAGAAATATGCATATATTAGTTTACATTGGTTAGTTTTATATATATATATATATAATAAAGGTTGGAGTGATATTTGATTGCGAATTGGATGGATTGTAATAAGAGACCAAGATATAATTAATATCTAATTTCGTCAAATGGAAAAAAGGGATTTTGAATGGGGATATTGTAGTTAAACGGTTAATTGGTAATTTAGGATAAAAGTGTTTATTCTATTTGGTGAAGGGATTTTTGAATGAGGATATTTTGGTTAAACGGTTAATTGGTAATTTAGGATAAAAGTGTTTATTCTATTTGGTGAAAGAATTTTTGAATGAGGATATTTTGGTTAAACGGTTAATTGGTAATTTAGGATAAAAGTGTTTATTCTATTTGGTGAAGGGATTTTTGAATGAGGATATTTTGGTTAAACGGTTAATTGGTAATTTAGGATAAAAGTGTTTATTCTATTTGGTGAAGGGATTTTTGAATGAGGATATTTTGGTTAAACGGTTAATTGGTAATTTAGGATAAAAGTGTTTATTATATTTGGTGAAGGGATTTTTGAATGAGGATATTTTGGTTAAATGGTTAATTGGTAATTTAGGATAAAAGTGTTTATTCTATTTGGTGAAGGGATTTTTGAATGAGGATATTTTGGTTAAATGGTTAATTGGTAATTTAGGATAAAAGTGTTTATTCTATTTAGCATTATTATACAGTAGGAAATCGTAAGTCTAGAAAAGTCAGCTACTGTAGAAAGGTATAAAGTTAAGAGATTGTTGTGTTGACAGATTGGTGTTTTGAATCCCTAGTGCTTAGCACTTTAACGAAGTTCGTGTGATTTTTCTGTTTGAAAAACTCCTTTGTTTGTGCTAGCGTGGCTCAGCTTATCCTCAGTTTTATCCTCTGTTGTGCATAGAGTTCAATCTGGAGTTTTAAATTTATCTCCCGCTACTAGGGTTTTGTTTTGAGTATATATATATATGATCACGTGAGGCTAAGGATTTAGTTTCGATTATATTCTTGGTGCAACTATGAACTAGTGGGATATATAGTGCATATATATATATATAGTATTTGTTATATGCAGATGATAATGGATGAATGATTTTCGTTGTGACAGAATAAAGACAAGCATATAGATGCTTAGAATAGTACTTTTATAGGACTTATAACCTATGATCATTGTATATGGATTCTTGACATAATTCTGTTGTTAACCTGAAAATTGTTGGAAAAACAATCTCGATGAGAAAGGCGGAAAAGTAGCGGAAAGTGGTTTCGGCAACAATTGGGTTGTGCGATGTAAATTCTACTTGATAATTAATATAAGAAGCGACTCTCCTTTGGTGGACGTAGCCCATTATGGAATGGGTGAACCACGTACATTTTGTCTTCCCATGTGTATAATTCTTGATTCTCGTGTTCATGTCTTATTATTTATGCCTTGTCAACAACTCTTGAGTAATTGTTATTCACAGAATGTGTATGGAAATAATGTTGTGAAAGCATTTTGTTATCTTAGCATGGAGCTGCAAAGTTGATTTATATATAATGGACTCAAGGGAGACCCAAGGAGCCGCAATGGTAATACTTAATAAACATAAGCAAATTGACTTTTATAAAAATGTCAAGTGTATGCACAAGGATTAATTACTTGTTGGCTGTTTCTTATAATGCTTTATTATGAAGATCTTTAAGGGAAGAAATTTTAATTTTCACCAAAATTACTAACATGCAAATCTTGGAGATGTTACAATTAAGTTTTGCTTTCCCTCCTCTCATCTTCCTAGCTGCTGCATCGAAGGCTCTGGCAGCTTCCTCTGGCGTATCATATGTACCAAGCCATATGTACTTCCCTTTTTCACGATCTCTAATTTCTGCAGCCCATCTGCCTGGTCGGTTCTCTCTTATGCCTCTATATTTGGTCTTTCTTTCCCTACCTCTCGTGCTCTTGACTGCTTCTTTGCGCTGGGAGGGATATGACGCAAGACACCCTTTGAAAAAACAAACGATATGAATCAAAAAGTTACACATCACATTGCTCATGCACATTATAAACGATATGAATCAGAAAGATACTCTGAAAGTGGAATGGAAAGACGAGTTCATAAACAGTACTTAGAATGACAATGAGCAAACTTGAGTGAGCACTCAACTAAAACTCTAAGTTTGCTGGAGAGGTTTAGACCTCTAAAACCTTGCAATCTAACAATGCTCGGGGATATATTCTAATTTCTCCAGAGTAGAGGTGCTTGTGATCATTGAATGGGTGCGAGAGTTTACTCGTACATGGAACTACTATGAAGAGGGCATAAGATGAAAAGCCAGAAATGCAATATCATATCGTACATCAGGGTGCCATACTGCATGTACAGAGTGATGGTAATTCGGGAAAAAAGGATCCACACGTTCGGAAGAGGCATGGGTGCCTCTCATACACAGTATTACAAGGGCGCAAATTTTCAAACCCTAAACAACTACATTAAGCCCACTTATGAACTAATGGGCGCATTCTTAACTTGTAGCTCGGATACTCTATGGCTGATCGGTGATATTAAATACCTCGACTAGCTCCATTGAATAGGAAGCCAATCTCGCCGGACAAGGTTCTAGCCACTGATTAATACATGAACCGGACGTCAGTAATGGATTAAGGAGTTTATCAAGATAACCCCCGCCCTATCACAATTCATAAATCTTTTCTCGCAAGAAATCGTGGTGAAGCCGGAGAAGACAAAAATAATATTGACATTGTTATCCATAAGATTATATAATAAGTTGATTGTATCGTACTCATCTCTGAAAAACCAACACCACGGAATTACCCTACTATGGAATAATCTTATACCAGTAAGACACCAAGTCATGAGAAAAAAACGATCACATATGGGGTGCTCGCTCTCTTCCCATGAGAAATAAACAATCAGAGTTTAGATGCTCACTACAAAAAAAAAATATTTTATTCTTTTTTGCACATCATGTCATTCTCTTCTGGGGTAGTGACCGTAACAGATGCCCACAGTGATGGTTGTGGGCTGCATTAGCAAGGAATGTCAAAAAGTAATAATAAAATATTGAATGCAAAGGAAACGAACTTCTTCTACATTGAGCTTATCTATTTTTTGAATTACAGTTTCATTTTCAATTACTGAATAAAACTAAAAATATTGAATAAAAATCTCAATAAAACTAAAAACTGAGCTTATTGACGTACTTCATTTTCAATAATTTCTCATTAAGATTTTTATTACTAATGGAACAAAACGTGGGATATTGCCTTTGAAGTCTTATTTTTATTAATGGAACATTGTCTTTGAAAGCGTGGGTTATTGGCTTTGAAGTCTTATTCACAAATTCGATATTAAAAGTGCACTGCATACTTATATGACAACGACCCAAATAGACCATATCCATCACTTTGGAATCCACCCTAATCATTCTGTCAGGGTGATATGCATTTATGCATAGATGGATCGCCATGCTTGTTGGTAGTTCGCCAAATATTGATGTAACTTCTAGCTTCACCGAGAAGCCAAACCGATAGACGTTTCTAGACCTCTCTAATGATGGAGAGAGTTCACAGTGTATATAAATCTATATTTCAGTGAATGGAAGTGATAGAGAGTAGTTCTGGGTATTTTTGGCCTGTTCCTACTCTATCAAGAAGCATCCCATTCTCATTAATATTGAATCGCGTGAGATGCGTTTTCATTAATGTACTCACCTTATTGTCTTTGTTAACATGGAACCATAGGTATTTGTTAACATGGAATCATAGGTACAGTTACTGTGAAAATTTGAATACGTTTTTGTAGGCTTTTGTGAATGGACTTGCTGTACCACACAAATCTTATCGGCCGCTCCTTGACCTATTTGAGCGTTATGAAATCATTTCTAGAGTAAGGTTAAATAATTAGTCATGCTTTATCCGTTCAAAGAAACTACGCCAATAGACAGAACATCAGTGGCCACAAGTGCAAGCGTTAACTATTAGTTGTGGGATTTTAATTCTGTGCCTTACAGGTATTTAACTTTCCATGCAAATTTCAGGTCTTATTAGCTAGCGGGGCGTCATAAAATATGAGAGGAAGTTGATTCATTTTAGTCGTTGACACATGTGATGTTCACTCGCGTGCCTCTAAATAATATGGTGAGATGGAACTTACATATTATATGGGCAGTGCAGGCGTTATGCTTCTTACAATCCAGGTATGCACTACTACTGCGCGATGATATGGAGTGATTCAAAGTAGAATCTGTAGAAATTTTTAATCCCTCTCAACCCTAGTTAGTAGATATGTTAAGACATTTAAAAAACTACTCTCAACCCTAGTTAATAGATATGTTAAGACATTTAAAAAACTGCTGTGAACGAATGCACATTAATAGAAAATATTATGGCTTAGCTTCAGCCAAAAGGCATTCCTGCCCGTCAGGCAATAAACCCTTGTCAATGTGTTCTGAACTATTCATATTGGCCACACTGTTTCTTCCGCGCAGACTCGAACGAGACTCGACCTCGGCATTACCGGTTTCACAGACCCTCTCCCTCGACAACCCAGCCATATGGACCGGCCTGGCCTTACAATGACAACGGAAATGAAAAATAGACAATGCTAGCTACTGAAATGATCTGATCAGAAAATCAATACAATCTGATTTCCACATCGAGAGGGTTAGAATTTTTATAGGTAGAATGCATTGAGATCAAGTTCCCTCAACTTTTGCCACCTTTTTGCTGCCGAACCAAGAACGAATGGAAATTGGACAGGTAGGCAAATCGGCGTTGATCCAATCTTGACCTGAAGCGTTTGAGGATGTGAAACCATAAAGGAATTTATGACAGAATGTCGTGCCTGCCACGAAAGTTTTGGAATTCATGCACGTTATTCGATTTCAAAATCTCTACATGGCCCCTAACTAACTAAACCCTAGGAAAACCCTTTTGCACTAATTTGCACTCGTGTCTATCCGCATAGTGGGCTGCTGACCAGTAATATCAAACAACTGTACATACAGAGCGTTCGTGTTGTTGGGACTCACAAAGGGGCCGATTTCCACAATGTTGAGTCTTAACGCCCTTGATCACACAAGGATGGCAAATGAAATATAAAAATTTTAATAAATGAAAAAAAGGAGGGGTAGTGAAATATAACTAATTTTAATAAATGACACAAGTAGGTTAGTCAAACATAACTAATTCTAATAAATGAGGAACTGGTCAAAGTGATTAAAGTTACAGCATATGAAGGGATTTACTTTTCATAATATTAAAACATAACTAATTTTAATAAATGAGGAACTGGTCAAAGTGATTAAAGTTACAGCATATGAAGGGATTTACTTTTCATAATATTAAAATATTAGCATTTTACAATGTTGACCATAAAAGTCTTTCACTTTACATTAACCAGCGTAGACCCATCTTAAAATCGTATCTATCAAGCACCGAGAGGGATCCAATTTCTTGAGGTGTATTTCTTTTTTTAAATTTCAACTCAAGAAATTTGATATCTCTTGATTGATAGACCCGGGTTTAAGTTTTTATTTTATAAACGAATATCAATATTTTAATTACTTTTCATAATATTTTATTTTATGAGCCAATGTGGACTTTTTTTAAATACTTTCATTAACTTTTTATTTTATGAGCCTACATCAATTTATTAATGTCCGACATAATATAATTTATTACGTTTTACTCTTGTAACATTAGAACATCTCCCTCATACTCGTGCATTATATGCACACACGTTACAACATCTCCCCCATACTGGGCTATAGAGCACCTCGTTTCACTCGGTACAATTAAATTTTATTTTATAAAATTCTTTTTGATGTTTTCAAAAAACAAATTATCAATATTTTTAATTTCAAAATTTTTAAATTTTATTCATTTCATATACTTAATGGTAAAGAGGTTATAGATGGGACATAAATCCACAATATTGTGGTTTTATTTTTAAAATACGAAAAAAAAATAAAAAACATTTAATATGGTTTTTTTTTAAGTGCTATGTGGCAATTTTTATTCCTTATTATTGATTTTTGTAACTAAAAATCCAAAAAAAAATTCTATGTTAAACCTAAAACTTAGTATATGTAGATTTTGTGTGTTTGATTTGATATGTTTATCTAATAAAACTGATTAAGTTAGACCGTGGATGAACCCTAACTATGTGAGTGATTGATTTATCCATCTTGTCCACGTGGTGATAGATTTTGCTCTTTCATTTAGTCTGTGTTATTTTCTTTAATGCACACTCACTAGTGATCTTATTTTATTTTGTTGAAGTATTGCTTCTTGTTTATTTTAGTTTATTACAGTCTATAGGCTTGGGATTATCGTTATGTTAACCTAGTTAGACTCTGGTTAGTGGTAGAAGTTTTTATTTTATTAATTGACTTACGCGATTGAAGATCTTGTGTTTGTCTTGTTTTAGTGTGTTTAGATGTTAAAGTGTTGAGATCAAAGCCAACATTAGGAGTGTAATACCCCTCCTTTATGCACCCTTTTTGTAAAATATATTTGATTTTACCATAACGTGGCATGCTATGGATAAATTTCAGATAGATTATCCTAATTACTTTTATTTAACCATATGCCGAGTTCCCAGTCAACGGTCGGAGGTCTAACTAATCATGGGTTAACTTAAAATGGTAAGTTAGAGAAGGAAGGGGGATCCTTTAATGGAGTAATGGGAACGACATATGTATATATATATATATTATGGTGTCTAATATTCAAAAGATTTATATAAAAACATTCTAAAAAGGTTTTAGGACAAACCTAAACCAATACTAATATCTTTAGCAATACCAATGTTTTTTGTTATGTGCCAAAACTTATGTTGAAGACTTCTTTAATTGGAGAAAAGGGTTATATATAGAGAGAGACTAATTTTCATATTATGAAAATACACATACATGGGATTATTATATTATTTGTACAATACAAATATATATATATATATATATTTGTTTATACAAAGATTTTAGCCGTGGCTATGAACATTTATTAGACAAAGAATACAATTATTATTCTTATGTAACTACTTCCGTTAATCAGTGAAAAAACTCTAAGATTTTTCGTAGGGAGTTTGTCTCCGTTTTGGAGCACTCCGAGTCCCATCTCTATTATATGTTTCCCTGCATGGAGCACGTGGGCACCTTACCAAGCTACTCCACTCCTTAATTGTATGGGCGCCTCATCAATTCCTTTCTAGAGGAAAACATGGCCTGTTAAAATCTGACGAGGTGTTGTTCGAGCAGGTGGTGACTTCACCATAAAGAGAGGGAGACTGTGAGCTCCACTAACTCGACACGCCTTTATTTTTCATCGGAGTATACTGTATTTTGAGGAGATGGCACCATTTTAAGATGTGAAAGCGGTGATAGTGGATAAAGCATTCAAAACACACGATCCTTCTAAGCCGAGTGGTTCCCTTCTGTCGCTATAAGCATATATTTATGGTCGCCACTTGTCCCTGAACGGCCACCATTTGTCACTTCGGTGGAGGGTAGGACTCTCTACATAAGGAGGAAGAGTTCGCAGTATAGGGAGAGGAAAAGATGGGAGTCTTGGGATGGCTTCGAAGCGGCCGTAAAGAATAGGTTCGATTGTATTGTGTTCTTTCTGATAGCATAGATTGATATTTTGATTACGATGTGGTAGTATGTCTTTCCTGGCCATCACAAAGTCTGTAAATAGAATTATGCTGCTACCCTGACAGTAGTTCTCGGATCTTTGTTTTTTCGTTTTTGTTTGTTGCGATCGCAGAATTGTGGCTCTGACGTTTTCTTTAATTGCTTGATGGGACCTCAGATCCGTAGCTCTGTTAATTGCTATAGATCAGGTTGCACCGTGAGCTTGATTCCAGATCTCTGTCCTTACTGATTTTATATTAGATACTTGCAAACCGTAATGCCAACATTGGAAGGCTTAGATCCGTAAATGCTTGGAAGGCGTGAACCCTGATAATTTGATAAGTATATATTGACAGATCCCTAATTGTATTGGAATCTGTATACTCCGTGGTAAGTATTTGAAAGCTTAGATCCATGTAAGTATTTGTTAAGTACATGCTCTACATGTTATGATGAATCCATTAATCGCAGACCCCTACTTTTAGTTGTCTACTGTGAGAAGTTTTTATTCAGTGTAGAAGCCGTGAAAGGTTTTCTGTAGGATCTACATTACATGCTCTATATGTTATGATGGATCCATTAATCGCAGATCCCTGCATTTAGTTTACTGTGGGAATTTTTTATTAAGTTTAGAAGCCGTGGAAGGTTTTCTGTAGGATATACATTGCCTGCTCTATATGTTATGATGGATCTATTAAGCGCAGATCCTTGTATATGTAGCATATATATATATTGTGGAAAGTTTTTATAAAGCTAAATATGTTATGTGGAGGAAGTTTTTATGAAGCGTAGGAGCCGTAGAAGGTTCCTGTAGGTTTTGAATATTTTTATATATTCGGTGTTATGAAGAGGACGGCTTCAAGAGCCCAAACCTCAAACTGCAACTCGACTTTTTACTTAACTCTGCGCTGACGAATTAAGGGATGACACCATGAGTCGATGCCACAGTTAATATGCTTGATCCACGGGGTTAGACTGCTACTCTGTGTGGAAAGGGAATAGAACAGTTACCTGAGCCTAATCCCATTGGCTAATGAATAACGATATTACAGGAGAGTCTCTATGACATATCCGTGGATAGATCAGTTGTAGTGGTCCTGGTTTGTTTGTGTGTATACTGTCTTCGCTAGAGATTGGATTATGTATATATATGTAAACTATGTTTTTAAATGATTAGGAAACAGAGTTTGGTTGAAACATAAATTCCGGTGAGTGCTTGACCCGTATTATTGATGCTAATATTTTATATATGCAGATCTGCAGAAAAACGTAAAGCAGGTATTGAAGCGATTATCCTACACTGGATCCACTTATAAATTGTTAATACATATACATTATATTAGATCTTAAGTGTGGTCTTCAGATAACTGATAGTTCGTTAAGGATATAAGCCTAGGATTCATGTTTGTTTATTTTTAGCTTGGATCCCTGGTGATTGTTTATACCTGTATTTATTATATGATAGCGGATCTCTACATACACTGCTTGAAATGAGATGGTATTTATTACTTGACAGCCGATCTCGGTCCACAACGTTTGACTGATATTGTATTAATTATTGATCGTCGATCTCTGCACACACTACTCAATTGAGATTCTGCCAGGAATTCGTATGAAGTCCAGCTAGAATCTACATTTTAATACTTAATTGTTTTGGGTATGCATCTGCGAGTTCGCCTGGTCTTGAGTTAAGACCTTTTTGGTTTTATTTTTGTATCGACCCTGCATTTAATTATAAATCAGAGTATGAATTGCAGATTTAAAGTTATCTTGTCTTATGGATTGAAAGAACGCGTGGTTATTTCTAGCTAGGAGCCAATTTAGAACCTCTGTCTTTTAGTTACTTATTTCTGTAATTACTTGCGCACAAACCATGGTAATTATTAACATTCTCCACTGTCCAATTGGTTATTGGTTTCGTAAATGTACATTGAACTCTGAAAAGATATTCCTTTTGATGTTCATATGCAAGAGGTTAATATGTAGTTGTAATACTCTGCTTTTTATGAGCTCATGATTGGGGAATTTAACTACCTTAATATGTTCTTACTGTATATTGAGATTGATGGGTGACTGTTCTGCATATGTCCGAGTATTGTTCTCCGACGGGAAGCTGAGCAATCTCAACGATCTCCCTGTGAGGGTGTAAATTACATCGACGAATGTCGCGAAAGAAAATGATCTCAGTGAGATAAGTTGTAAGAGCAATAATGAAGTTGCCAAGATGTAATTCTTTGGATAAATATTACATGATGCAACAACGGTTGGTGGACGTAGCCCAAAGAGTTGGGTGAACCACGTGAAATTGGTGTCTCTTTCTGATGTGTCCCTACTTGAGTAAATTGTCTTAAATATTGTGATGGTGTTGTCGTTACATTAATATTTGACTAGGTGATTGGTAAGACATGAGTTATAGATAATCTTTGTATCGATCATGAAAGGTATGTTGTGTTTTAAGTATATTCATATTTACAATTAATGTGTTGAATGATTCAAATAAACTAGTGTGCTTATTTACTATGGGTTATTAAAGTGATTATAGGAGTAATTTAAATTATGAGCAAAGCAATGAAATAAACTCTCAAGGTTTCTTATGAGTATAGCCAAACGTCTAAGCAGTACTGTTTAACGAAAATTTTTCGCTAATTACTGACTGAATGGTATTAGGGGATGTTACAAATGGTATCAGAGCACAGGTTGCAAACACTCGGGCTTAGTTGGGCTCAGTTGAGGAAATAATATAAGCTGGTCAAGGGAACTCCATCGATAAGACGCAAACAAAGGATTTATGTTCCAAAGAATCAGCAAGAGGTAATCGACAAGAATTCTTCTAAATCGCAAGTAAGTATACTCCCCTTGTTGAAGCATTCTAAAGGAAAAGCATTGTCTATATGTGAGCATTTATATGTTTCCTCCCGAAGTTGAATGATCTTCTAATTATAAATACTAGAGGATGAACATCTCCGCAGGCTCTACAATTAATTCATTAAATGATAAGAAAGTATTCTTTAAAATGATTAAAATGGTTGGACTATGTTCCTATCTGTATCTTGGTAATCTTGTTAATATTTTCATATACAGTGATCGTAATGATAGTAATGAGAATCATAGGAACATTTGCATGTTCAAAAGTTCATAAACATAATTAGGATTATGTATCTAACGTACATTCATATCTGGTAAATCGACGCCATTGGTAGGGCTTTAGTACATATATAAGTCAAGTCATAGACATTCATCATAGGTACTTGATTGCTTCAATTATATTTATGAGGATTAGAAAAGTTCTAGGCTTGGAAAGGTGACTATACAAATGAAGACAGGATAGCAAACATATTAAAGCATAAGGATTGAATGAATGATGGTTAGGTCATTATGAGAAGGATTGGAAAATTGTCATTAATTCCACGCACTATGTTAGGATGATTGTATTCAGTATGTGCACGAGATTGTAGGGTGGAAGGATCCTTATTATGTTAGAAAATACATAAATTGTACTAAGGGAGTAAGCCCTGAAATTTTATGTGTAGGCTATCTGTTGGGTAGAAAGAAAATGTCCATTTTTATTAACGATCTCGGAATTGGAGTAATAGACGTCTTACAGTGGAGGATTGATCGAAAGACGATTATAAGAATTGACAAAATGTTATTAAGGGAGCTATATTGAGCTCAGCCCTTGATAAGTAGAAGATATTGAATGTTATAAGCGATGGTTCCAAATTCAAATTATTAGTTATGTGTTCTTACTTCTATGCTTTATTTTTCGTACAAAACAGATGATATGGTAGATGAGATGATTGATATTCAATGTATTGTAAGTGATGATCTCACATCCAAGAGGAATACTATATAAACAATAGATGGATAGAAGAGTTGTATGAATGATTAGTAAAGAGTCATTCTCAGGGTAAAAGGGTGAAAGGTAGAGGAATTAACTTTATTTGGATAAATAGACATTCTACTGTGTGAAAATTTCTATGACTAGGAAATTGTTGTACTCTTTATCTCTTTGGGGCATGGGATTGTATAGAATAAGGAAGTATAAATATTTGACATGGGAACATGCTTGTACCCTTACTTGTAATTTTAGCAGGGATGATGGTTATAATAGAAGTATACATGTGTATGCTAAATAGTCAATAGGGTGCATATGATGAAACTGTAGAATTCTATTTTTTTTTTTTTTCTATCTCGGTGATCCTTACTAAGAATGTTGGGATACTGGGGTGGATGACAGAAGGATTATAATTTTATGTGATTAAGATTTATGTTATATGCATGGACACCTGGATAATATGTATCATTTTGATGTATATGTTCTTATGATGTTGAGGGGATTATTAATGTGTGTTAATACAAGTACAACCTACACCTTGGCATAGGAGTCCATACAATAAAGTGATATGCAGTCTCCTTCATAAAGGTATGTGACTATCTTTATGAAACCATACAAGTATATATATGAAGACGATTTATTATTACTTACATGATGTTGGCATGATGTATAATTAAATGGGTACTTGACACAGTTTAAGTTAAGTATGGAGGTGAACTGAATGTAATGTCCATAAGCGGAATACATTTCAAGACATTATGTAATTCTATTAATTAAGCCAATGGTATTCACTTTAGATGATGGCCTTCTTATTTTATGCATAGGGGAAAGATCTTCTTACAAATATTTTATCTTGTTACTAACAGGTGAATTTGGCTGATGGTCAACATTTTGTACAACTTGTGGAAAGACAAAACCATGAATATTACCCAAGGTATTGTTGAGTAAAGCACTCGACCCAGATTGATCAGAGTAATCGTATGGGTACAGAAAGTAATGTGACGAAATAAATTGTTTAAATTGAAAGAAATTTTTCTAGACTCAAGCAAGGCGGCTTGGGAAAATAAATTCCGGGACTCAAGCGAGAAGGCTTGAGGGGAATTGGGTAAAGAGTGTTATAATGGCATTGAAATACCCCCTAAAATCAGGGATTGAACAGCCACTAGGATTCTCGGAGAATCGGCTGGCTGTAAGACCTAGGCAAGCTATAAGAAAATGTATATGTGGGAGGCAGGACGCTGCTTAGTATACATGAAAGAAATGTTTGCTGCGTGAGCACTAAGGTGTTAGGCAAGACATGAAAGAATGTTGCTGCGTGAGCACTAAGGTGTTAGGCAAGACATGAAAGAAATGTTTGCTGCGTGAGCACTAAGGTGTTAGGCACGGCATGAGAAAAAGGATTGTTGCGTGAGCACTGAGGTGTTAGGCAAGGAATTTCCTGGATCAAATGAATGTTGTTTGTTGTTAATTTTGTCAAGAGTATACAATCAGGGAACACTAGATTTATTCCATATGTTGCAAGTGATATATACAACAAAGAAGTCATGATTTATGTTCCTGAGTTTGGTTAAGAAGTCGATGACAGGTTATTACTAAACATTGTTTCTTTTGAATTCCAGTTTTGTGATACAAATGATTGCTGCAAGAGAAGAGCGAACACCGAGGACGGTGTTCATTTTAAGGGGAGGAGGATGTAATACCCCTCCTTTATGCACCCTTTTTGTAAATATATTTGATTTTACCATAACGTGGCATGCTATGGATAAATTTCAGATAGATTATCCTAATTACTTTTATTTAACCATATGCCGAGTTCCCAGTCAACGGTCGGAGGTCTAACTAATCATGGGTTAACTTAAAATGGTAAGTTAGAGAAGGAAGGGGGATCCTTTAATGGAGTAATGGGAACGACATATGTATATATATATATATATTATGGTGTCTAATATTCAAAAGATTTATATAAAAACATTCTAAAAAGGTTTTAGGACAAACCTAAACCAATACTAATATCTTTAGCAATACCAATGTTTTTTGTTATGTGCCAAAACTTATGTTGAAGACTTCTTTAATTGGAGAAAAGGGTTATATATAGAGAGAGACTAATTTTCATATTATGAAAATACACATACATGGGATTATTATATTATTTGTACAATACAAATATATATATATATATATTTGTTTATACAAAGATTTTAGCCGTGGCTATGAACATTTATTAGACAAAGAATACAATTATTATTCTTATGTAACTACTTCCGTTAATCAGTGAAAAAACTCTAAGATTTTTCGTAGGGAGTTTGTCTCCATTTTGGAGCACTCCGAGTCCCATCTCTATTATATGTTTCCCTGCATGGAGCACGTGGGCACCTTACCAAGCTACTCCACTCCTTAATTGTATGGGCGCCTCATCAATTCCTTTCTAGAGGAAAACATGGCCCGTTAAAATCTGACGAGGTGTTGTTCGAGCAGGTGGTGACTTCACCATAAAGAGAGGGAGACTGTGAGCTCCACTAACTCGGCACGCCTTTATTTTTCATCGGAGTATACTGGATTTTGAGGAGATGGCACCATTTTAAGATGTGAAAGCGGTGATAGTGGATAAAGCATTCAAAACACACGATCCTTCTAAGCCGAGTGGTTCCCTTCTGTCGCTATAAGCATATATTTATGGTCGCCACTTGTCCCTGAACGGCCACCATTTGTCACTTCGGTGGAGGGTAGGACTCTCTACATAAGGAGGAAGAGTTCGCAGTATAGGGAGAGGAAAAGATGGGAGTCTTGGGATGGCTTCGAAGCGGCCGTAAAGAATAGGTTCGATTGTATTGTGTTCTTTCTGATAGCATAGATTGATATTTTGATTACGATGTGGTAGTATGTCTTTCCTGGCCATCACAAAGTCTGTAAATAGAATTATGCTGCTACCCTGACAGTAGTTCTCGGATCTTTGTTTTTTCGTTTTTGTTTGTTGCGATCGCAGAATTGTGGCTCTGACGTTTTCTTTAATTGCTTGATGGGACCTCAGATCCGTAGCTCTGTTAATTGATATAGATCAGGTTGCACCGTGAGCTTGATTCCAGATCTCTGTCCTTACTGATTTTATATTAGATACTTGCAAACCGTAATGCCAACATTGGAAGGCTTAGATCCGTAAATGCTTGGAAGGCGTGAACCCTGATAATTTGATAAGTATATATTGACAGATCCCTAATTGTATTGGAATCTGTATACTTCGTGGTAAGTATTTGAAAGCTTAGATCCATGTAAGTATTTGTTAAGTACATGCTCTACACGTTATGATGAATCCATTAATCGCAGACCCCTACTTTTAGTTGTCTACTGTGAGAAGTTTTTATTCAGTGTAGAAGCCGTGAAAGGTTTTCTGTAGGATCTACATTACATGCTCTATATGTTATGATGGATCCATTAATCGCAGATCCCTGCATTTAGTTTACTGTGGGAAGTTTTTATTAAGTTTAGAAGCCGTGGAAGGTTTTCTGTAGGATATACATTGCCTGCTCTATATGTTATGATGGATGTATTAAGCGCAGATCCTTGTATATGTAGCATATATATATATTGTGGAAAGTTTTTATAAAGCTAAATATGTTATGTGGAGGAAGTTTTTATGAAGCGTAGGAGCCGTAGAAGGTTCCTGTAGGTTTTGAATATTTTTATATATTCGGTGTTATGAAGAGGACGGCTTCAAGAGCCCAAACCTCAAACTGCAACTCGACTTTTTACTTAACTCTGCGCTGACGAATTAAGGGATGACACCATGAGTCGATGCCACAGTTAATATGCTTGATCCACGGGGTTAGACTGCTACTCTGCGTGGAAAGGGAATAGAACAGTTACCTGAGCCTAATCCCATTGGCTAATGAATAACGATATTACATGAGAGTCTCTATGACATATCCGTGGATAGATCAGTTGTAGTGGTCCTGGTTTGTTTGTGTGTATACTGTCTTCGCTAGAGATTGGATTATGTATATATATGTAAACTATGTTTTTAAATGATTAGGAAACAGAGTTTGGTTGAAACATAAATTCCGGTGAGTGCTTGACCCGTATTATTGATGCTAATATTTTATATATGCAGATCTGCAGAAAAACGTAAAGCAGGTATTGAAGCGATTATCCTACACTGGATCCGCTTATAAATTGTTAATACATATACATTATATTAGATCTTAAGTGTGGTCTTCAGATAACTGATAGTTCATTAAGGATATAAGCCTAGGATTCATGTTTGTTTATTTTTAGCTTGGATCCCTGGTGATTGTTTATACCTGTATTTATTATATGATAGCGGATCTCTACATACACTGCTTGAAATGAGATGGTATTTATTACTTGACAGCCGATCTCGGTCCACAACGTTTGACTGATATTGTATTAATTATTGATCGTCGATCTCTGCACACACTACTCAATTGAGATTCTGCCAGGAATTCGTATGAAGTCCAGCTAGAATCTACATTTTAATACTTAATTGTTTTGGGTATGCATCTGCGAGTTCGCCTGGTCTTGAGTTAAGACCTTTTTGGTTTTATTTTTGTATCGACCCTGCATTTAATTATAAGTCAGAGTATGAATTGCAGATTTAAAGTTATCTTGTCTTATGGATTGAAAGAACGCGTGGTTATTTCTAGCTAGGAGCCAATTTAGAACCTCTGTCTTTTAGTTACTTATTTCTGTAATTACTTGTGCACAAACCGTGGTAATTATTAACATTCGCCACTGTCCAATTGGTTATTGGTTTCATAAATGTACATTGAACTCTGAAAAGATATTCCTTTTTATGTTCATATGCAAGAGGTTAATATGTAGTTGTAATACTCTGCTTTTTATGAGCTCATGATTGGGGAATTTAACTACCTTAATATGTTCTTACTGTATATTGAGATTGATGGGTGACTGTTCTGCATATGTCCGAGTATTGTTCTCCGACGGGAAGCTGAGCAATCTCAACGATCTCCCTGTGAGGGTGTAAATTACATCGACGAATGTCGCGAAAGAAAATGATCTCAGTGAGATAAGTTGTAAGAGCAATAATGAAGTTGCCAAGATGTAATTCTTTGGATAAATATTACATGATGCAACAACGGTTGGTGGACGTAGCCCAAAGAGTTGGGTGAACCACGTGAAATTGGTGTCTCTTTCTGATGTGTCCCTACTTGAGTAAATTGTCTTAAATATTGTGATGGTGTTGTCGTTACATTAATATTTGACTAGGTGATTGGTAAGACATGAGTTATAGATAATCTTTGTATCGATCATGAAAGGTATGTTGTGTTTTAAGTATATTCATATTTACAATTAATGTGTTGAATGATTCAAATAAACTAGTGTGCTTATTTACTATGGGTTATTAAAGTGATTATAGGAGTAATTTAAATTATGAGCAAAGCAATGAAATAAACTCTCAAGGTTTCTTATGAGTATAGCCAAACGTCTAAGCAGTACTGTTTAACGAAATTTTTTCGCTAATTACTGACTGAATGGTATTAGGGGATGTTACAAGGAGGCATTTGACGAACTCACAATGGCCTTTCAAGAAAGATATTATATTACTAATGGAATCTCATAGGAATTCTAAAGAGGAAGCTTAGAAATGGTGTACTAAATAGGCCAAAATAAGCCTTTCGAATGATGGCACCCAAGAACATTCAAAGCACAGTAAAGACTAAACGAAACCAAATTTAGGCAGTAGAGAAAGATACAAAGTATCTGAAAATCTAGAGAAGGCCAATGGGAACTCATCACCTAAAACGACTAGGGTGCCACAAGAAAAAACACTAATAATGGCTAGTATGATTGTAGAAAATCAAAATCTAAATGGGTACAATCAAAGAGAGAAAAACTAACTCACAAAAGGAGTCCATGGGATGAATACACTAGAACCACATAGATTACATGTAATACCCCTCCTTGTATCCCTATTAGATTTATGAATGTATAATGTAAACTGAGGATGGCGCAACTAAAACGAATCCACCAAGGGAGAACCCAATGGCTACAATGTATAGTTACGACGGGTATCCTTCTGAGTTACAACACTTATGAATAGAATGGTAAAATAAAAAGTGTTTAAAATACAATCGACTAGAACGAAATTCTAGTCACTACTTGTGACAAACTAGTACGACTGGTTTAAATAGTTTGAGGGTAAAAACATTGTATGTATATATAGGTGAAAAATGCCTATAGGTTATTAGCCATTTAATACGTATATATATACACATATACACCCCTATGTGTATAGGAAAAGAGGAAGTGGGATTAACTTACACATTGATATTTTGAGTTATATAATGTCTTAAAAGATTTTAGGTAAACATCCTAAGAAACTAGGGTTAATCCCAAGGAAAGGATAATACCCTTATTTGCTAGCTTCATCTAATCATTATTAAGACTATTCAGGCGTTACCATCTTTTATAAAGTAAAAGGGTGGTGGAATAATACATATATGAATATTTGTATAATGATAAACAATAAACGGGGAATTAGTTCATTGGAAGGAGTGAGCATATATATATATATATTTATATTTATATATATATAAACGTTATGCATAAGACTGGAGTTATAGTACTCAGCTTTATTTAAAAAGATCCATCTAGGCTCCGCCTTGGGGGAATTTAGGAGATCATTCCCTGTTGAAGTGCCGAGGGTGTTTATGAGGGTGTCTCCTTAGTGGAGCACACCAAACGCCTACGTTCGCCATCTGTTCCTTTAATTAAGACTTAACTAATTGACAACCGAGAGTTGGATGTTGGTGGAGGTTGCCGATCATAGGATGGCGATCGTATTTAAGCGCAGGATCTCATGCATTCGGGGGGGCGAGTAGGAGAAGGTGGAGGCAGAACTTTTCGGTGGAAGGGGAAGCTGGGGTTGTACAGACCTAGATCGGAAAGGAGGTGTGGAGTCTGGATCGCACAGTATACAGATCTTGCTCAGGCTTTATGGGAGATTGTGGCTGGAATCAATTCATGCGTAAATGGGTGTACTGTGATCATTGTGCCTGGTAAGCGAACTCAACAAATAACTCTGTATTTTCATTACAGTATTCAATGTTGATGCTCAGATCCAAACTCTGTCAATTTAAATGATAATCCCAGATCTTAAATTGTGAAGGCGTTATTCTCAGATCCAAACTCTGTCAATTTAAAAGATAATCCCAGATCTTAAATTGTGAAGGCACTATTCTCAGATCGAAACTCTGTCAATTTAAATGATAATCCTAGATCTTAAATTGTGAAGGCGTTATTCTCAGATCGAAACTCTGTCAATTTAAATGATAATCCCAGATCTTAAATTGTGAAGGCGTTATTCTCAGATCCAAACTCTGTCAATTTAAAAGATAATTCCAGATCTTAAATTGTGAAGGCGTTATTCTCAGATCGAAACTCTGTCAATTTTAAATGATAATCCTAGATCTTAAATTGTGAAGGCATTATTCTCAGATCGAAACTCTGTAAATTTTAAAAGACAATCCCAGATCTTAAATTGTGAAGGCGTTATTCTCAGATCGGAAACTCGGTCAATTTAAATGATAATCCTAGATCTTAAATTGTGAAGGCGTTATTCTCAGATCGAAACTCTGTCAATTTAAATGATAATCCTAGATCTTAAATTGTGAAGGCGTTATTCTCAGATCGAAACTCTGTCAATTTTAAAAGATAATCCCAGATCTTAAATTATGAAGGCGTTATTCTCAGATCGAAACTCTGTCAATTTAAATGATAATCCTAGATCTTAAATTGTGAAGGCGTTATTCTCAGATCGAAACTCTGTCAATTTTAAAAGATAATCCCAGATCTTAAATTGTGAAGGCGTTATTCTCAGATCGGAAACTCTGTCAATTTAAATGATAATCCTAGATCTTAAATTGTGAAGGCGTTATTCTCAGATCGAAACTCTGTCAATTTAAATGATAATCCTAGATCTTAAATTGTGAAGGCGTTATTCTCAGATCGGAAAATCTGTCAATTTAAATGATAATCCTAGATCTTAAATTGTGAAGGCGTTATTCTCAGATCGGAAACTCTGTCAATTTAAATGATAATCCTAGATCTTAAATTGTGAAGGTGTTATTCTCAGATCGGAAACTCTGTCAATTTAAATGATAATCCTAGATCTTAAATTGTGAAGGCGTTATTCTCAAATCGAAACTCTGTCATTTTAAATGATAAATCCCAGATCTTAATGGTGAAGGCGTTAGTTCTCAGATTGGAACTGTGCATTTTTAAATTGATAAACTGCGGATCTTAATTATGAAGGCGTTAGTCCCCGGATTGAAACTCTGTCCTATAAAATGATAACTCCAAATCTTAATTGCGAAGGCGTTATTTCTCAGATTGAAACTCTGTCAATTCGTGTGTTTACAAAATCGATTCCAGAATTAAAATTGATTTTCTGTCAGTAGATAGAATATTTGTCCTCTTGTGTAGACCGATTCCATAGACAGAGTGTTATCATAAAAGAAATCGATTTTCACGAACACCATGCGTTTGATTCTTACATTGGGATTTTAATTCCATTTCCAGCATATAAATGAGGCATCAAAATTGATTCCCAAACGGTAGACTTCAGTTACTGTATCGTAAGTTTATTCTCAGTCTAATATATGTCGATATATACTCCTATACGAGTGGTCGTTGGGTAATTGAAGCTAATAGCTATGCTAAGAATCTGTGGTAAAAGATTGTCATAAATTAATATGTGGTAGCTGGGGAAGCAATCGTATTATTAGACAATAGAGTTACAATGTATATAGGAATATTCTGCACTTTATGATTTATGAGAAGTCGTTATACGACTTGTTTTGTTTAGTATGCATTGGAGGGATAATCACATCGATGCTCTCGATAAGAGAGACTTCAAGCCTTTTGGAAAGAAATTTATTGCAACATATGTGTTGTTGGATGTAATTCTCCTCTGGAATAATAGAAAGAAAACATGACCTGCCTTTGTGGACGTAGCCCAGTCGGGGTGAACCACCTATATCATTGTCTCGATCTTATGTGTGTTCATTTGGTATTATTGTTCTGTTCAATGGAGATGTTATGTCATTTACTTCTATGTCTGCTTCTAGTGCATGTGTTTTATTGTGTCAGGATGTATCTGCTGAATTATAATGGTCATGGATTAATGTCATGAAGATTTCTTGTATGCAAATCTTGTTCAGGTTAAATGTCTGCATTTGAAAGAATAAGAAATTAACAGCAGATGTTTGGAATGTGAAAAGAATTTTTTGAAATTTACTAAATCCTAACAATAAAGATTGGGTATGTCACATTGAATCCCGTGAGTTTTGTTAAGTGAAGATGTTAACAGGGTATCCCATAAAGTCTTATGTTTTAATAATTAAAATTATGGAGATGTCACATATGGTATCAGAGCATTAGGTTACAACACTAGGGCCTAATGAGCTCAATATGCGATAAGTGAGTATGAAGGTTTAAGTTTACTAATCAATGGTTTTCGTTTCATTTTGGATGCATGGATTGTATCGGAGGAGGGGAAGATGAATCTCCGAGCTTGACTTCAAGTTTCTCCCACCAAAGCACAGGTTGCAAACACTCGGGCTAGTTGGGCCCAGCTAAAGAAATAATATAAGCTGGTCAAGGGAACTCCATCAAGAAGACGCAAACAAAGGATTTATGTTCTAAAGAATCAGCAGGAGGTAATCGACAAGATGTCTTTAAAATCGCAAGTAAGTATACTCCACTTGTTGAATCATTCTAAAGGAAAAGCATTGTCGATGAGTGAACAGTTTGTATGTTTAATTTCGTATCTAAATGATCCTGTATTGATAAATACTAGAGGATGAATATCTCCTCATGCAATTCCATTGGATGACCAGAAAGTATTTTTTGAAAATGATTATATTAATTGGACTATGTTCCTATTTTTTATTTTGTTAATATTTTCATGTATATTGATCATAACGATAGTAACATAGGAGCCTTGAATGTTCATAAGTTTATGAGGGCTGTATAAGCATAATTAGGAGCATTCACCCTATGAAAGATGTATACTCCTACCCGGTCGATTGATGCCACAAGTAAGGTTTTAGTACTTATATGAGTCAAGTCATAGACATTCATCATAAGTACTTGATTGCTTTAATTGTGTATTATGAGGATTAGAAAATTTGGTTATGGAATGAGTGTAGTGCCCCTAGACTACTGTAGACATTGAGGGCAATTGCTTAGTGACCCGACTGTTTGAAACATTAATAAAATAATCCTTTGATTTTATTTTGAGTATATTTATGATTACGATTGATTGTAAATCAATAAAATAATGATTTATGTTTGTGAGAAATGTGTGCAGCAACAGGTGAAACGGTTCACCGAAGGACACACAAAGGAATATGAAGGGTCGTAGAGTACGGGTAAATCACACACAGGGAGAGCGACGACGATGTCGACTTCCGACGAAATACCACGCTTGAGCAGATAAGCACTGATCCGCTTGCTCAAGAAGAAAGCGTGAGGGCGTACGAGGTGGGCCACGACGGAGCTGGTCACGTATGAGTTGAGGGGCGCGCAGTGAGAACGGACTCACTCCTCAGCGCCATTAGTCCCTAGATAGCGTGTAGACGGAGGATGGAAGGTAACGGCTCCTGAAATCCCTACATGAAGTTCCCGCAAGTCAAAACGGAAGGATGACGGTAGAAGGGCCCGACGGTGAGGTACCCTGCCGAGAACGGAAAGAGTGAATGCAAGGACCCAACGATGTGGTGCCTTGCCGAGGAATGGAAACTATGGATGACTGGACTCGACGGAGTGGTGCCATGTCATAGAAATTAAATTAAGGAACTAGGATCCCAACGACGCGGCACCGTGATCCTAGTGAGTTTGATTGATAAATTTAACTGCATAAAAACTTATGAGAATAACTCTAGATTATTACTTAGCAAATGCATAAAAATAATTTAGGCATTTGCACATGAATAGTTATTTTTGTTGAGCATTTAAAATAATAGAAATCATTATTTAGGAGCAAAATAGAATCCTAAGATTAGACACCTAGTCAACTAAAAGCTAGGAGTTAATTAAAATATCTGGGGGACAAACTAGAGCAAACTTAGGGGTGTTGGTGCACTTCCCAGAGAAACTGACACTTGGATGGGTGAGTGTTTTAATTAAATAATTAATTAAAAATATGTAATTATGCATGAAGCGACATGTGTCACATGAGATTTTCCTTTATAAGGAAGGCTTGGGGAATGGGTAAAGGGCCCATAATTTGGACGATTGTCGTAATTTTCGAATACCTCAAAGACTTGCTGCTATCTAAGGGTTTGGCTTAGAAATCCTGGTGGGAAGGGCAGCCCAAGCTGAATTTCTGAACTACTTGTGTGAGCTCTACGACCCAAAGCTCGGGGGAGGCCATGCGACTGAAAGCATGAGCCTATGGTTGGGTGGCGAAGCTAACGGTTGCTTCGCCTATGGTTAAACGAGCTTTGCTGGAGGGATCCTACGGAAGACGAAGGTGACAATGGACCAACCGGATCGGGTTGACAGGTTAAAGTTTTGCTTATTTTTGTTAAGTTATTCACGCTTTTCATTTTATTTTTCCAATAACTATGATGGCTAATTTGTTTGTATGAAGTTTTTAAAGTTTCAGGTTCAATTCAAGGGGACCCTAAAGGAGGGGTCCTACATTTGGTATCAGAGCCAATCGAGCCTTGAGGGCACCGAATCATAATTAAATAATAGTATTTTCTGTTGTGGTTAAGAATAGATCAAAAACTCGGTATTCTTTTATTAATTTCTGAACAATGCAATCTACCCCTTCTTTGGCCATTTGAAAAATGAAATTATTTCATCTCAGATTTTAACACCCATTTTCTAAACAATCTGATCTATCTCTGTTTTTCCATTTGGAAAACGAATCACTAGATCTCTGCGTTAAATTGTATTTTCTGGGAATTGCTATTTTGCCTCTGCCTGGAGAGAAGGAATGATTAGGGGATAAACTGTATTTCTTTCTATTATGAAATTCTTATGTTCTACTATATTCGTCTCCATGCAGCTCTTGGTTTAAGATTCAATATCCACCCGACTTCCAGCTCGACTGCTAAATCAGGTTCATTATTCTTCAGTTATGATTTTTCTATAGTTGAGTTATTATTGTAATTTGGAATTGTTAAGAATTCTGGTTTTTGACAAAAGTATAAACTCTGTTTTCCCTACATATATATGTAATTATGAATTTGCGAGAAGACTTTGAAAATGTTGATTGTAATTATATTTAGAGATCTCTGTAATTTTTTAAAAATTCTGCCTTATTTATATGCATTTCGAATCCCTGCAACTGATTCAGGATTTGGGGAAAACTCAGGTTGCTGTAGCCGATATAGCATTCTGATATTTTAAAAACTCTATTCGCCTTAGTAGTTCGATTCCAGATCTGTTGTATGATGTCGATCTACTTCTCTGAGATTTAAACTTCGTCTGTTTTATGGTACACATTCCAGAATCACTCGTTGAAAACGTTCTATTTCCTAATATTTAAAAAAAAATCATGTATTTGTTATGCTTCGATCCCAGATCTAACTGCAGAAATCGATGTACTCTCCCAAGATTTAAACCCTGCTTTTATTATACTTATATTATCGAATCCCTGCGAATAGGATCAATTACATGTGTTATGTGAATGTAAGAAACAGAGTTACTGTGATCATGTGCATACTTTGTGAAGGACGATCCAATCCCCACTACCTCCTAATCCTGGATCTGGGTGCATTCATTGCAATACGGAAGGGCGTCTTGAATCCAGATCTATGTTTAAAACCCTATTTTCGATTGAATTCCTTTTCTTTTTATGGGTTACCGTATACTCCTAAGGTTATAAAAAAAAAAATTTATGCTTTAAGACCGTGCTGCCCTGGATCGCTGCATATTTGTTCAAGTCTTGCTTACCTATCAACACTTATTCTTCAGGATGTAATTGTTTTAAGATTAGAGATCTCAGAGATCACTACAAATTGTTTAACCGTGTTTAACTACCATTGGCGTTAAGACCCTGTCGAGATTTGGCATTACCTAAATCCTCGATATAATCTACTATGTTAAGATAGACTCTGATTGAAAACTCCAGCTATGTATTGGGTAGACATTATGATTCATGTCTCTATTTTGATTCCTTATCGATATCTCCAGATCCATCTTTTGAATTACCTCTGCTTCCTTAAAAGGGTGCGTTAATCCCAATCTTGACACTTCCCGATTTATAATTTGGATTTATAGTTAGTTCTTAAAGATATTCGAATTCAGATATTGGCTCTTGACTTTAGATCTCAGTGATTAGTTTCAGAACTGAGGGCACTTTCCAAATTTATTTATTTTTTTAAACCGAAGTTTGATTCCTGATCCGTTTTGGGCCATAGAAATCTCTGTTTAATCCAATGGTATCCTTCAGTTTTCAAAATATAAAATGAAGTTGGATTATTAACAATCACTGAGGTGCTACTTCGAATGCCTGGCGTTTTTGCGTATGCCAAATTCTCAGAATGCTTAGTTTGCAACCTTGTTCCAACTTTCCATTCTAAGCTCTGCTAAACTATTGACATGGTTTTTCGTGTCAGGTCCGATATCGTAATTTATGATTGATGGAATGGAGATAGAGTGCCATCATATTCATCGCTGTGATCAATCCCAAAATACATGATTCCGAGCTATGTGGGATATTAGGGACATTAAATCTACATGTTTCTTGTTTTTAATTATAACTAACCATAATGCCAGTGTGTTATGAGTTCTATCGAATCATATCAATGTTAAATCCAGATTGACTGAGATTTGTTGGTGAACGCGGTGATCAACGGTGAGATTAGAGCTTGGAGTTGCGATATTAGTTCTGAGAATAATTTTCCATTCACTGTTTGGATTATCAATTACAAAAGTAGGTTCTGTGCAAAATCTATTAAGAGTCATGATCAGATCTAGTATTTTTATTTGGAACTCTCCTAACTAAATTATGATCGATTTTATTATAACTCTGTTGGGGGAGATCAGCTCTACTATCTTTTAGTTAGACCTCTGTTTAGAAGAATCTTGATCGATTACATTATAATTCTATTAGGGGAGATCAGTCCTATTATTTTATCTTAGATCCCTGTCTATTATATAACACACGGATTGATTTCAAGTTGCGTATCTCTGTCAATTCCGAAACGCAGATATCTTATTTATTTGCATCTGCTCGGTTTTCTCTGATCTCTGTATTATCTTACGAAAAGGAAACACTCTACATCATGCAGCGCCGATCATAGTCGATCCTTGCTATGCCCCTTTGTGTGTTTATGTGTGTGAAACTGTTGTGAGCGCTATACTCTGTCGTCTATACTTAAAAATTCGTTGCACTTCCATTTTGACTTTAGCTCTGTGATTATACTCTGTTTTTAGATTGGTTGTAAAATAAACTTGAACCACAAATCGTTTATATTCCTTACTCCGGTTTAACTTCTCAACCTTTGCGTGAAAGAACACTTGAGTCACTAAAAATACCCTTTTCGTTACTTGGTTATTCGACCTCTGCTCGTAATACCCCATTGTCCCACTTTGTTTGCTTAAGACAGTATCGTAGGATCATTCCACATGACCTGTCCTAGTTTTATTGCAGATCCATCAAAATTCTACGATCTCTGATTAGGTCGACCTAGTGCTCACCTGGAGGAATTTAACTCTGCCATAGCCCTTCTTGAGAACGCTGAAATGCCATACCCCATATTAGTGAGTCCTTAGCAGAGTCATAAGTCTCGATCCTATTTCTGTGGATCTGAGTAACAGAACTAAATTTGTATTTAAACATAGTTATTATGTTTGTAAGGGAGGCTGGTACAACTTGTAAAGCTTGGTGCAGTTCATAGAACTTGAAGGATAGTTCGAGAGGATTTGAATAGCCTGAGAATGTGTG
This sequence comes from Larix kaempferi, assembly GCA_027924585.1. Lineage (NCBI taxonomy): Eukaryota > Viridiplantae > Streptophyta > Pinopsida > Pinales > Pinaceae > Larix > Larix kaempferi. The sequence continues at coordinate 1,982,950 of BSBM01000721.1, read as the reverse complement.
AGGTTAGATCAAAGGAGGAGCTCGGAATCAATGTTCCTGGAGCACACAAAGACTTTGATTCTCTGAATGTATTGGTCTATTTTTGTTATTCAAGCTCAAAGAGGTTTATTAGTGTATAAAGTCGACTTTTCTAAGTCTAGTTGGGAAGTAATTCTGGTTGTATGATTCGTATCGATTGAATTTCCAATTAATTGATGGAAATCCTATAGTATTTCATAAGAATTGCTGGCAGAATTTTAATCTAATGCACAGAGGTTGAATGAAGGGTATACACACAGTGAATTGACGATTCCTAAGTGTTTTGATGATCGATCAACGGTGAAAAATGGTAAGCATAACCAGTTTATAGATTGACGAGGGCTTAAGCTCGAGAGTTGAGGTTACATGGTAGTGTTATATGGTCTAGCACAAGCACTATTGCTTAGAATGCACAAGTATTGAGTGCTAGTGGATTTATGCGGAGATCACTAAACAAAAGGAGTGCGCCATAAGTAGCAGAGGCTAACTAGTTAGCTCTGCACAATTTTATTTATGTCTAATTAGCATAGACCGAGAGTGGACTGGCTAATGAAATTTGTCTAGTTTTCTGAATATTTATAAGCTAGAAGCATTTTCTTAGTATCTCATATATGTATGTTGAAAGATATTCATGGGTATGATAGTGTGATGGAATTTTACACTTCGAAGGATCCTCATATGCATATTTTATGAGGGTAGTCTGCCATCAAAAATTGGCATCCAGATCTGTAATTTTGTCTTTGTTCATTGCCAGGCGTACTCCATCCGACCCAGCAATACACCTTTAGTCTTGTATCGAAATCCTGAATTTGTGGGTCGGGTTTTGATTGCACAGATCTTGAAGGATTACTTCGGTTGGACGTCTGAGATTCTGATAGCTTAGCTGTAGACGTGTCAAGAGAATCGCTTTACCCTCCTTGATTTTTTGCTTTAATTCGTATAGCACTCTTGGGATAACCTCTTGAACCCTGCACGCTGTTCAAACCGTAGAGTGATACTGTCATACCTCACACTTGTCAAGTTTCTGTGAATGTGAAAGTAATATAGGAATCGGATATATAGCGTTAGTTTAAATGAGTTTTATATTTTATTTGTTGCATATATGTATAGTAAAGCCTCCACGCCAACAGCTGGCTATATCATCTTTACTGTAACTGCTAATGAACTTCTAGATCTGTGTTATTGGCATTTAGCGCACAACTGAAAAGAATGGAAAGTGATGTTGGCGTTATTTTAAATAAGTTTTAAATTTGAAATGCTATATATATATATATATACAGTTAAGCTTTCACGCCAACAACTGGTTTAATCATTTGTTAATGTAATTACATTTTGAATTTTTAGATCTCTTTATATTTGTTTAGCGCATAGTTGAAAAAGAATGGAACCCGATGTTTAGTTTGTTTTTAATAAATTTTAAATTGAACGCTGTATAAATATAGTTAATGTGTAAGTTAATATATTGGGATGGTATATAATATAAGAAAATGTAAACAATTAATTGTTTATTATTCCGATTTCAAATTTTTAATCACAGTGGTGCACTTTTATTTAATTGAGATAAGATTTTATACATGTCATTCTTTGTATACATGTACGTTGAAGCTAGGCCAAATTTATAATATTCTGAATTTGTATCTTAATTAAAAATTTCGAACTTTGTTGAATTAGAATAAGATTGTATTCACCCTCGAATAGACTTATTTTTGTCCCTTGCATGTTTATTTTCTTATTAAGTTATGCATGGCTCTGGAATAGAATAAGAATAAACAATCCTTTAAAAGATTGGTACTTATTATGCGAATCTCATTTAAGTCATGCATTGTATTAAAATGATATAGGAATACATATATTTAAGCTCTTAAGAGAATCTAGGATTTAATTCATCGAAAGTGTATCTAAATGAAATCATATACATGTGATATACTAAATCTTGAGTATAACCAACTTTATTCTTTATAACATTGTGATGAGCATAGATAAATAGAAAAGATACATATATACATTGTTAGATTTTCATTATATTAATTTTTTTATTATGTATAAATAGGATGAAATGTGGAAAAGGGCAAGGGTACTAGTACATGATATACTAGTAACTTGTAATATTCCACATTTAATCTATTATAAAATTACGATGAGCATGGAAAAGTAGAAAAGACATGTTAGATTTTTGTTATAATATCTTATTTTATCAATTTTATAATTGTGATGAATTATGAAAATGGAAATAAAAATAAATAAAAAATAGATATATGATTATTGAAGTTTTACATTTCGATATTTATGTTAGGTAAAGGATTATAATAACACAATTGCGTATATTGCTTACCGAGAATTCGATAAACTGTCAAGAGGGTCAGATGGACTTGGAATTTGGAAAACGAGATATCAGTGTGACTAACATGAGGAGCTAAACTCAAGTAAACTAATTTTGTGTCGTAACGATGATGTTACTGAAAATGAAAAACTACAAACTTGACGTGACCATGGAAATGGTAAATGACGAATAATTTGTGGGGAAGTTCTCCAAAAAGGCCAAAGCAAGACGACTTTTGGAGTATCAAAACGATGAGCTTGACACAATTATTTGACGAAACAAATATGAAAATCATGACTAGACCTTAAGACAAGACTCAATGAGACTATATAGACACATAAGATGAAACTTGGAAAGTCCAGCAAAAGGACCAAACGAAGACAATTTTTAGTAAAACGAAGCATGAAGTTGATCAACACAATGAACTGAATGTAATGCAGCAAAACCCAACGACATAGTCGAACGTTTACGAAATATGACTAGACAAGATAGAACTCGATGAGGATGAGAAAAAAAAAAAAACACATTGTACTATTTGATGAGTCTGTCGAAGCAATCTGGTGACAACAGAAAGGAAGAAATGAAGTAAGGATGTGATAAGCTCATTAACCTTGACATGATGATACTGATGAAAGGACTAAGAGATCAATTTTAAATACATTCGACCAAGTCACTAAGTTTCGATAACTGGAAACCTATCGATTTGAGGACCAACATTATTAAAACATTTAGAGGGTTTTGGAAGTAGTCTTATGGGAATTGATTTTGAAATATTTGAGGGTCTCTCTGGATTTGTTAAAGACTGTGATTATATCTTACCCATCTATATTTGACTGAATATTTTATGATGATTACCTTCTCGTCTTGAAGGAAAGGATAGCCAATGAATTTAAATTCTTTCTTGGATTTTGTTATACAAGATGATTGGGTAGCTATGGTGTGGTTACGGACGCAATATGGCTTGTAGTTAAAGTGGATGTCATGGATCTTCGTAGATGATTAGGAGGGTAAGTAGTCTAAGTTTGGATTGACAATTATGAAGGTATTTTTGGATTTGCATTACGCGGAATTACGATTGAGTTCTTGAGGATGTATTGGAACCATGATGGACGAAATAGAAAACTAATGAATTTAACCACTTGTGCTTATAGCCATGCTTATTGGAGAAAAATAGAATACAATGACATGAGGATGAGAATAGAAATTAAGATAATTCTAGCGTTGAAAGAACGAGAACAAAAAATAAAATAAAAAAAAATTATTAACTTCGGGACGAAGTTCTATATATGGGGGGGTGTATGAAATGCCCCTAAAATGACTATGGACTTTAAGAGCACCTGTCGAGTGACCCGGCGTAACAGACTTCAATAAAGTGGCCCTTCGAGTTAGGATGTGTCTTAATAAGGGAGAATCACCTGATGATGTGCATGACTATAGTTGATAAATAAATTAATGAATTGAATTATATGTGTGGACTGGGATAATTGATTAATCAGTTCTTGCTTAAATGCTTAGCCTTGATTGGTCAAGTCAAAGTATAGTAGGACAGCTACACCCTAGCTTTGTGACTTGGGAGGACGCAACTGAGATGCGTCATAGATTTCCGCATTTATTCTGAACTTCGGGATGAAGTTCTAAATAAGTAGGGGTGTATGTAGTGCCCCTAGACTACTGTAGACATTGAGGGCAATTGCTTAGTGACCCGACTGTTTGAAACATTAATAAAATAATCCTTTGATTTTATTTTGAGTATATTTATGATTACGATTGATTGTAAATCAATAAAATAATGATTTATGTTTGTGAGAAATGTGTGCAGCAACAGGTGAAACGGTTCACCGAAGGACACACAAAGGAATATGAAGGGTCGTAGAGTACGGGTAAATCACACACAGGGAGAGCGACGACGATGTCGACTTTCGACGAAATACCACGCTTGAGCAGATAAGCACTGATCCGCTTGCTCAAGAGGAAAGCGTGAGGGCGTACGAGGTGGGCCACGACGGAGCTGGTCACGTATGAGTTGAGGGGCGCGCAGTGAGAACGGACTCACTCCTCAGCGCCATTAGTCCCTAGATAGCGTGTAGACGGAGGATGGAAGGTAACGGCTCCTGAAATCCCTACATGAAGTTCCCGCAAGTCAAAACGGAAGGATGACGGTAGAAGGGCCCGACAGTGAGGTACCCTGCCGAGAATGGAAAGAGTGAATGCAAGGACCCAACGATGTGGTGCCTTGCCGAGGAATGGAAACTATGGATGACTGGACTCGACGGAGTGGTGCCATGTCATAGAAATTAAATTAAGGAACTAGGAGCCCAACGACGCGGCACCGTGATCCTAGTGAGTTTGATTGATAAATTTAACTGCATAAAATCTTATGAGAATAACTCTAGATTATTACTTAGCAAATGCATAAAAATAATTTAGGCATTTGCACATGAATAGTTATTTTTGTTGAGCATTTAAAATAATAGAAATCATTATTTAGGAGCAAAATAGAATCCTAAGATTAGACACCTAGTCAACTAAAAGCTAGGAGTTAATTAAAATATCTGGGGGACAAACTAGAGCAAACTTAGGGGTGTTGGTGCACTTCCCAGAGAAACTGACACTTGGATGGGTGAGTGTTTTAATTAAATAATTAATTAAAAATATGTAATTATGCATGAAGCGACATGTGTCGCATGAGATTTTCCTTTATAAGGAAGGCTTGGGGAATGGGTAAAGGGCCCATAATTTGGACGATTGTCGTAATTTTCGAATACCTCAAAGACTTGCTGCTATCTAAGGGTTTGGCTTAGAAATCCTGGTGGGAAGGGAAGCCCAAGCTGAATTTCTGAACTACTTGTGTGAGCTCTACGACCCAAAGCTCGGGGGAGGCCATGCGACTGAAAGCATGAGCCTATGGTTGGGTGGCGAAGCTAACGGTTGCTTCGCCTATGGTTAAACGAGCTTTGCTGGAGGGATCCTACGGAAGACGAAGGTGACAATGGACCAACCGGATCGGGTTGACAGGTTAAAGTTTTGCTTATTTTTGTTAAGTTATTCACGCTTTTCATTTTATTTTTCCAATAACTATGATGGCTAATTTGTTTGTATGAAGTTTTTAAAGTTTCAGGTTCAATTCAAGGGGACCCTAAAGGAGGGGTCCTACAATGAGTAAGGTGCAATTAGTTCATTATATGAAAGACTATAAATTGCCATGAATTACTTGGTTATTGATTTCTCGCACTTATGCTGAAATGATTGTATTAATTATGTACATAAGATTGTAGGATTGAGATAATCCTTATTATATTAGAAAAATGCATAATGGTACTAAGGAGTAACTCCTGAAATTTTCCTTATTGGCTAAATGTTATTGAGAAAAGGTGTAGAAGATGTTGTACATTATATTGAATGTTACATGCGATGGTTTCGATATAGAATATTAGTTTTGTGTTCTTACTTATTTGTTATATGGGACATGTGACATGGTAGAGAAGAATGATTAGTTGAACTAATAAATATATAATAGATCTTCAAGGTTAATGTAAGTAATGTTACATAAAATATATACATATATATATATACTATCCAAACCATAGAAGGTTAGAAGAGTTGTAAAACTTTTATGCATGATTAACAAAGGGTCATCCTCAAGGTAAAAGATTGAAAGAATAGGAATTAACCTCATTGGTTTAAATGGACATTCTACTGTGTGAAATTTTCTATGACTAGGAAATTGCCATCCTTGTGAATGATTTTCATAACCTTCGACTTAACTCTACTTCCACAAACAAGTATCCTTCGTCATTATAACCTTATCTGAAGATGTCAAGGGATAAAAGAGAATATTTGTTAAGAATCCCCTTGTCTCTTTGCGGTATAGGATTGTATAGAATATTGAAGTATAAATGTGTGTGTCCTAAGTAGTTAAAAGGATGCATATGATGAAATGTTATGATTTCATCTTTGTATATTCTATTTTCAGGGATCCTTACTAGGAATGTTAGGATACTGGGAGTGGTTGACAGAAGGATTATACCTTTATGTGATCAAAGCTTTATGTTATATGCATGGGTACCTTGATAATCTGTTTCGTTTTGATATATAAATTTTATGATATGGAAGGGATTACTAATGTGTATTAATGCAAGTTAAAAGTACACCTTGGCATATGAGGGCCATACAATAAAGCGATATGCATTCTCCCCCATAAAGGTATGTGATTATCCTTAGAAAAATATATGCAAGTATATATGTAGACGATTTATTGTTACTCACATGATGTTGACATATGCAAGAAAAATGGGTACTTAATACAGTGAAGGAAAAGGATTGAGGTGAAGTGATCGTAATGCCCATAATAAAGAAGAATGTAGTCCTATTAATTGAGTTGGTTATGCTTAGTATGGAAATAATGTTTATGTTAGATAACCACATGTGGAGATTGTAGTATGAAGGATGACTTTCTTATTTTTATACATAGAAGAAAAACCTCCTTACAATATTTGGTTATGTTATTATGACAGATGGTCAAAAACTCGGTTGAACTTATGGAAGAGCGTAATATATTATGCAGGTATATGTCGCCTTGTCAACAAGACCTCGACGCGAGTTATAAATGTTGGGTGGTTAAATTATATTATTTCACGGATGACACTATAAGTAGAAATCACAACTTGAGTCCATACATATCTAACTTATCACTCATGATCATTCGAGTAAAACTCGAATGATTTTATTTTTATTCTTAGTAGGAGTCGATAAGGAATAGACAAGTGAAAGACGTGTTAGTGCTATTAAAATTCCTATGAATAAATGTTGTATAGTGGTTATGAACTAACAATGCAGGATTTCGCTATGAATTTAACAAATCAAAATGGAAGTGAGTATTCACGCGGATAAAAAGCTGAGTTAATCACTCAAGAGTAAGTGATGATTCCCTTAATGCATCTTATTTACTGGTCATATTTCGAGACACTTATAACCATGGTTTAACATTGGATTATGTTGTTTAGTTACTAACATTTTCAGGATGTTATCATAATTACGACCAATGTGATAAACAAAAAGGAACGTGGCTTATAAGACCATTGGTGAAGCTGAGTAGAACAAAATCGCTCAAGAGTAAGTGATTACCTTTTATTATAGCATGGATTACAGTATGGCACAAAACCTGATTTGGGATGGATGTGTGCTACATATCATGAATGATAAGCAAATAAGTGAAACTACTTACCGTTATTACAAGACATATTGTAATTTACAAAAATTGTAAAGATTAATAGATGATTGGTTATCGAAATAAATTCCGGGACTCAAGCGAGAAGGCTTGAGGGGAATTGTGTAAAGAGTGTCGTAATGGCATTTGAAATACTCCCTAAAATCAGGGATTGAACAGCCACTAGGATTCTCGGAGAATCGGCTGGCTGTAAGACCTAGGCAAGCTATAAGAAAATGTATATGTGGGAGGCAGGACGCTGCTTAGTATGCATAAAAGAAATGTTTGCTGCGTGAGCACTAAGGTGTTAGGCAAGACATGAAAGAAATGTTTGCTGCATGAGCACTAAGGTGTTAGGCAAAACATGAGAAAAATGTTTGCTGCGGGAGCACTAAGGTGTTAGGCAAGACATGAAAGAAAGGATTGCTGCATGAGCACTAAGGTGTTAGGCAAGAACTTCCTGGATCAAGTAAATGCTGTTTGTTGATTTAGTCAACGGTATACAATCATGGAATGCTAGATTTATTCCATATATTACAAGTGATATGTACAGTAAAGAACTCATGATTTATGTTTCTAAGTTTGATTTTGAAATTGATGATAAAGTTTTATTTTTATTTTTCGTTTTCATTGAAACCCGGTTTTGTAGCCGCAAACTCAGGTGGGATCCATAATGACTTGCGAGAAATTTTGGAAGGCCAAAAAGGGGTCAAAATAGAGATGACGAAACAAGCGAACTGCTAAAAAGTATGAACACCGAGGACGGTGTTAATTTTAAAGAGGAGGAGGATGTAATACCCCTCCTTGTATCCCTATTAGATTTATGAATGTATAATGTAAACTGAGGATGGCGCAACTAAAACGAATCCACCAAGGGAGAACCCAATGGCTAGAATGTATAGTTACGACGGGTATCCTTCTGAGTTACAACACTTATGAATAGAATGGTAAAATAAAAACTAAGTGTTTAAAATACAATCGACTAGAACGAAATTCTAGTCACTACTTGTGACAAACTAGTACGACTGGTTTAAATAGTTTGAGGGTAAAAACATTGTATGTATATATAGGTGAAAAATGCCTATAGGTTATTAGCCATTTAATACGTATATATATACACATATACACCCCTATGTGTATAGGAAAAGAGGAAGTGGGATTAACTTACACATTGATATTTTGAGTTATATAATGTCTTAAAAGATTTTAGGTAAACATCCTAAGAAACTAGGGTTAATCCCAAGGAAAGGATAATACCCTTATTTGCTAGCTTCATCTAATCATTATTAAGACTATTCAGGCGTTACCATCTTTTATAAAGTAAAAGGCTGGTGGAATAATACATATATGAATATTTGTATAATGATAAACAATAAACGGGGAATTAGTTCATTGGAAGGAGTGAGCATATATATATATATATATATATTTATATATATATAAACGTTATGCATAAGACTGGAGTTATAGTACTCAACTTTATTTAAAAAGATCCATCTAGGCTCCGCCTTGGGGGAATTTAGGAGATCATTCCCTATTGAAGTGCCGAGGGTGTTTATGAGGGTGTCTCCTTAGTGGAGCACACCAAACGCCTACGTTCGCCATCTGTTCCTTTAATTAAGACTTAACTAATTGACAACCGAGAGTTGGATGTTGGTGGAGGTTGCCGATCATAGGATGGCGATCGTATTTAAGCGCAGGATCTCATGCATTCGGGGGGGCGAGTAGGAGAAGGTGGAGGCAGAACTTTTCGGTGGAAGGGGAAGCTGGGGTTGTACAGACCTAGATCGGAAAGGAGGTGTGGAGTCTGGATCGCACAGTATACAGATCTTGCTCAGACTTTATGGGAGATTGTGGCTGGAAGCAATTCGTGCGTAAATGGGTGTACTGTGATCATTGTTCCTGGTAAGCGAACTCAACAAATAACTCTGTATTTTCATTACAGTATTCAATGTTGATGCTCAGATCCAAACTCTGTCAATTTAAATGATAATCCCAGATCTTAAATTGTGAAGGCGTTATTCTCAGATCCAAACTCTGTCAATTTAAAAGATAATCCCAGATCTTAAATTGTGAAGGCGTTATTCTCAGATCGAAACTCTGTCAATTTAAATGATAATCCTAGATCTTAAATTGTGAAGGCGTTATTCTCAGATCGAAACTCTGTCAATTTAAATGATAATCCCAGATCTTAAATTGTGAAGGCGTTATTCTCAGATCCAAACTCTGTCAATTTAAAAGATAATTCCAGATCTTAAATTGTGAAGGCGTTATTCTCAGATCGAAACTCTGTCAATTTTAAATGATAATCCTAGATCTTAAATTGTGAAGGCGTTATTCTCAGATCGAAACTCTGTCAATTTTAAAAGATAATCCCAGATCTTAAATTGTGAAGGCGTTATTCTCAGATCGGAAACTCTGTCAATTTAAATGATAATCCCAGATCTTAAATTGTGAAGGCGTTATTCTCAGATCGAAACTCTGTCAATTTAAATGATAATCCTAGATCTTAAATTGTGAAGGCGTTATTCTCAGATCGAAACTCTGTCAATTTTAAAAGATAATCCCAGATCTTAAATTGTGAAGGCGTTATTCTCAGATCGAAACTCTGTCAATTTAAATGATAATCCTAGATCTTAAATTGTGAAGGCGTTATTCTCAGATCGAAACTCTGTCAATTTTAAAAGATAATCCCAGATCTTAAATTGTGAAGGCGTTATTCTCAGATCGGAAACTCTGTCAATTTAAATGATAATCCTAGATCTTAAATTGTGAAGGCGTTATTCTCAGATCGAAACTCTGTCAATTTAAATGATAATCCTAGATCTTAAATTGTGAAGGCGTTATTCTCAGATCGGAAACTCTGTCAATTTAAATGATAATCCTAGATCTTAAATTGTGAAGGCGTTATTCTCAGATCGGAAACTCTGTCAATTTAAATGATAATCCTAGATCTTAAATTGTGAAGGTGTTATTCTCAGATCGGAAACTCTGTCAATTTAAATGATAATCCTAGATCTTAAATTGTGAAGGCGTTATTCTCAGATTGAAACTCTGTCATTTTAAATGATAAATCCCAGATCTTAATGGTGAAGGCGTTAGTTCTCAGATTGGAACTGTGCCTTTTTAAATTGATAAACTCCGGATCTTAATTATGAAGGCGTTAGTCCCCGGATTGAAACTCTGTCCTATAAAATGATAACTCCAAATCTTAATTGCGAAGGCGTTATTTCTCAGATTGAAACTCTGTCAATTCGTGTGTTTACAAAATCGATTCCAGAATTAAAATTGATTTTCTGTCAGTAGATAGAATATTTGTCCTCTTGTGTAGACCGATTCCATAGACAGAGTGTTATCATAAAAGAAATCGATTTTCACAAACACCATGCGTTTGATTCTTACATTGGGATTTTAATTCCATTTCCAGCATATAAATGAGGCATCAAAATTGATTCCCAAACGGTAGACTTCAGTTATTGTATCGTAAGTTTATTCTCAGTCTAATATATGTCGATATATACTCCTATACGAGTGGTCGTTGGGTAATTGAAGCTAATAGCTATGCTAAGAATCTGTGGTAAAAGATTGTCATAAATTAATATGTGGTAGCTGGGGAAGCAATCGTATTATTAGACAATAGAGTTACAATGTATATAGGAATATTCTGCACTTTATGATTTATGAGAAGTCGTTATACGACTTGTTTTGTTTAGTATGCATTGGAGGGATAATCACATCGATGCTCTCGATAAGAGAGACTTCAAGCCTTTTGGAAAGAAATTTATTGCAACATATGTGTTGTTGGATGTAATTCTCCTTTGGAATAATAGAAAGAAAACATGACCTGCCTTTGTGGACGTAGCCCAGTCGGGGTGAACCACCTATATCATTGTCTCGATCTTATGTGTGTTCATTTGGTATTATTGTTCTGTTCAATGGAGATGTTATGTCATTTACTTCTATGTCTGCTTCTAGTGCATGTGTTTTATTGTGTCAGGATGTATCTGCTGAATTATAATGGTCATGGATTAATGTCATGAAGATTTCTTGTATGCAAATCTTGTTCAGGTTAAATGTCTGCATTTGAAATAATAAGAAATTAACAGCAGATGTTTGGAATGTGAAAAGAATTTTTTGAAATTTACTAAATCCTAACAATAAAGATTGGGTATGTCACATTGAATCCCGTGAGTTTTGTTAAGTGAAGATGTTAACAGGGTATCCCATAAAGTCTTATGTTTTAATAATTAAAATTATGGAGATGTCACATTACAAGAAAACACCTTAGTAAGAATGAGATCGATATAGAGACTATTATTATGAAAAGATGAACCAAAGCAAAATAACATTCAATATGATAATTCAATTTCACAATAATAGAATACACAGGATCATTGAAAGAACAACAAGCACAACATAAACACAAGAGACAGAATTTATCCTGGGAAACCTACATGGGGTAGAAAACCTAGTAGAGCTTCCTCAATATAGATGATCAACAAGTACAAAGATGTAATCCCCAAACAAGAGCTCCTTCTCCTCCATTCCATATCTCTCTCTCTCTGCTATGCGAGTTTCACAAGTGAGTGAATGAATAAGTGAGTGTGTTAAATGAGGATCGCGCATCCTCTATTTATACTTTATCTCTCACTAAACGAAATACCTAACTAGGTTGGCCCCAACAGATATAACCCAGTGCTCACTCGGCAACCCCACTGTTGAAATATTGTAACTTCAAAGAATATTATATTTGTATATTATTTATTCCGGAGATGTTCCATACCTCCGATGTGATTATACTATAAATCCGGAGATGTTTATTCCTCCGATTTGGGTGTGGTAACTAGGGTTATTAGACCCACCATGTGGGGGTCGGCCCAGTCAGTTATAATGGGGTATTTAACCTAATGGTTAAATACGAGCCTACATGTACTTGTGTAAAATACATATCAGAGTAGTGTATAAATAGAGGAGGTGTGTTCCTCATTTGATACACTCACACACTTGAGGATAGCGCACTTGTGGAGGAGAGGTCTGCTATTATGGAGGAGGAGATCATGTCTCAGGGTTTCATCTTTGTATATTGCTGGTCATCTATATTGAGGAAGCTTTGCTGGGTTTTCTACCCCATGAGGGTTTCCCAGGATAAATCTCTGTCTCTTGTGTTTATGCTGTGCTTGTTGTTTCTTCAGTGATCCTGTATATGCTATTATTGTGAAATGGAATGTAATGCTGCTATTTTCTGTCTTAGCATATTGAATTTTAACATGGTATCAGAGCTAACCTGAAGGAAGACAAGGTATGGCACTAAAGACACTTGCTTTACTTACGACAATTTGAAGGTTAGGGTTTTACATAGCAAAAAACAGTCATCGTAGCACTTTCGCTATAAATCCGTTTTGGCAAATTTTTCGGATCTGAAATTGTTACATGACGAATATTAAATCTCCAGGTACCTTGTGTCCAAAGGACAACCTCTAATTCGTTGTACGTTGTGATTTATGATCTGTACAATATAGGGTTTCTGCCTCTTCCAGATCTGAGTCAAAATCAGGTGACCTTGGCAAAAAGGTCATATCTTGGGCTAGGAAGCTCCAAATGAAATTTCGTAAAAAGTGACAGGTAGTACACAGTATTTACTATCTCAGAAAACGTTTTCAGAGGCTGAAGTTGAACCAGTGACACGTGTCACTCTGTACAAGTTCGCCCTCCTGTATTATCCCATAAACAGGTCATGTTGCGACACTTGGTATAACTCTCTCTCAGAGAGTCCAATTGAGGTCAGACCTATCAGGATGGAAATATAACAGGCCGAGCTACCTCAGAAAATTTTTTCAGAGGCCGAAGTTCAAACAGTGACACGTGGCACGCCGTACAAGTTTGCTCTTCTGTTTTATCCCAAAACAGGTCACGTTGCGACATTTGACATAGCTCTCTCTCAGAGAATCCAATTGAGTTCAGACCTATCAGGATGGAAAGATAACAGGTCAGGCTATCTCATAAAAAATTTTCAGACCTTGTGGATTGAAAATTTTGGAGTTACACCAGAAACAATCAGGTACATATTTCTGTCAAAACATAATTATTTTTTGAGTACCTTCATTCATGGCTTCCGGAATTTAGGGCTTTGAAGAAAGTTGGAATTTTTGTAAACGGAGACCACGGGTGAATGATACTCATCAAAATAGAAATTTAGAGACCAAGATCAGATTTTTTGGTTGGGCAGAAGGCCGGGCTTGATCAAACCCTAGTTCGGGACTTTGATCAGAAAAGTGGAAAATTAGGGCTTCTGTAAAAATGGGAATTTTTGAAATCTGTGACCATGGCTCGGAGCTCCTCAGAAAAATAGAAGCTTAGAGTTTTGGATCAAACATTTTGATTGGGTAGAAGAGTGGGATTCACCAAACCCCAGTTCAGGGTCACGTCCAGTGAATCCGGAAGTTTCAAAGGCAAAATTGAGGAGTGAAACTTTGCAGTTTTCAAATTCTGAATATATCAGTTTGATCAGCTCATTAAGGCACATATTTCTATCCTTTCGGAAGTTTGAATTTTTGGGGTTTCTCTGACAAACCCATATCCAGCTCCAGGTCCAGTTCTTGCAAATCAAATGGATAGGGTTAATCCTAGAAGAAGATGGATTGGTCACCTGCATAAGTGGATTTACTGTTTCAGAGGGAGATGAGGCTAAGGCTTTACATAAGGAGATTACAAGCGATCTCGACAGGTATGACTCATCGAGGTATGTTTTGAGATTTGTTCATGATTAAGTTTATGGTATGTTTGTCTTCATGTTATTACGGTTAGTACAATCTTGATTTTAGATTTGTTGTATCACCTTAACAAAATTATGAATGCATGATAGAAGATATTCATTGGTTAGGGTGTTGACACTTATGATTGTACTAATGCATTATGATGTTGTGTGAGGTTGATGTTGTCTACTAACAAGATACAGGTACATCACAAAAGATAAATCAGGCTCCATGACCATGAAAACATGAATACAAAGACTCATCCATAATCTTTGTTCTACTTACGAGGTATGTATGACTTTGTTATATTATGCTTAACCTATGAGACATGCAGGTTCTAGCTCAGGATCTCTAAATCATTGAAGAGATTGTTTAGGTATGTTGTACATAACCAAGTAGGTATACTAATCCAGGTATGTTTCCCATGAATCTTACCTTGTGTTAGGATCCCTTATATAAGTATACTTGGAATGATTGGTTATGCTTATTCATAAAGTTAGTAATCAAGGGATTATGCATATTATATCTTTTATCTTGATTGATGATATGCATGAGTAAAAGAAGACTTCCCTGAAATCTTGAATACTAATGTTTATTAATCATGACTATACATTTTCAAGATTATGTTTTTAGAATATACTAATGAGTGTATGTTTGTGTATGAGATCATGAGGATGACTCTTGAACATGCACAGTGGTACAGAATGAATAGAAGTTCAAAAGACATACAGAAGATCAAGCGGGAGGCAGCCACACAAACATAAAAGATAAGTATTTGAGTTGTTATTTGAAATAGTAATGATATTGCCTGTAATAGGTTGTATGCATATTTGTATTCCTATAATATATCATGCTGAGTGTAAATATTCATAGAACATTGAACAATATACTACTAATATGCATATGATTGGTAAGTTGGACAAACATTCCATTGTTGCTTGTATAGAATGAAACCTCTTTGCTGACATGCTGAGAGTTGTGCACACTCTCGATAGTATGTTCTGGTAGAGATGGAAGGCATCTAGATAGCCACTGTATGCATACAGGATATGGGAAAGTGTTGTGCCAAAGTATTGGTCAAAATAGTTGCATCACTATGTAAATGATATCTGTATGCATAATAGGTTATCATGTCAATATGATTTGATGATTATGAAGTATTACTAATCATGTACTTAATTTTGATTTGTAGGAAAGGTCATGAAGAATGATGGACACCATACAAGTGGTGGATGTTCAAACAAGAAGATTTACAAATCAAACAAAATATAGAAGGCTCATGGCTAGAAGATTCTCTTAGAAAGGGGAAGAGAATCACGACAAGATGTTTGCTCCAAGTATGGTGTAATTAAAGAAGAAGTGTGAATCAGGTTCTGTATAGGTACCTAGGATCGATAATAAATTGATAAGATTAATGATCACCATGGGTGATGTGGATCTCAACCTTTGCTACAAGGTTGAATATGATTTCTATACACAAATGACATGGATGCAAGAAGGAACTCACCACAGAGTTCGAATGATATTAAGGCTCATATAATCTTGTATTTCATGCAATAAAGTATGAGCCTAAATATAGGTTGATAAAAAATGCAATTCATGATCTTCGTAATAATACCATAAGAAGTAGTGAAAACAGAGAAGAGAAAATACCACGCATTATGCCAACAAAAAAGAAAGCAGTTTAGACGCCACTTTCTTTCTTATGCCAATGAAAAAGAAGAGTTTAATACTACAATTTCTTCCTCCTCGTAACTTTGTATTGATTTCACAGTTTTTTATCATCCAATTATATACATGTGTTAAACATATTTTATGAGTTGTAATCCATTTTTGAATTGTACTTCATTTATAAATAACTAATAGCGTTTTTTATGTTGATTTAAATTGTTTATTGTACAAAAGTGTTTTAATTTTCTTCAAAATTATGTATTTTAATGGTTTTTTAGTTAATTGGAAATGGATCCCAAACTTTGGAATTTATTGCGAATTTAGATTCTAGAAACTATCCTTCTATGGGTGTCTTTTTCAACATTGATTCGGTTTCGATCAATTTCTAAACATTGTGATGGACTGTTGTGGATACCAACTTTTAATAATGCTCGACAAAAAAATCACATAACAAAAACTTGGTTTTTAGTTGGACTCGGTTTTTAGTTGAACTATGGGGACAATATCAAAATCATATCCTATATAAATTTATCAATCATATAGGACATACATCTATCTTGCATGTCCCTTGTGAAGAATATATATAAACAATTGAATGTACACTTGTTTCAATCATTTTGCTATGAAAATACTGTCCATTATGAGGGCAGAAGGTCTATTACATTGTGAATCCATTCATAAAACATTTTTCATGTATAGGCATCATTGAAATAGGAGTTCATGGTTTCTTTTAACTCATAGGAAACACCGGTCGATAGAAGCATGGATGGATACTTGTACGTCATCAACATATTGAAGATGGTTCAATTTTGTTATCTATAATATCAAAAGGTTTTGGAGAGAAACCATTGGTGCTAATGGTGAACCTACACATCCAGAGGATGCAACATTTTACAAAGGTAAAATATATTGGTTACATATAAAAACAATTTCTGAGGAAGATGTGATATCTCGGTACAAAATGTACTCATTGGATATTACATTGAATAAATGTGTTTTCCATTCAATTCCCTCGACATTTTACAAAGGTAAAATATATTGGTTACATATAAAAAACAATTTCTAAGGAAGATGCCATATCTCGGTACAAAATGTACTCATTGGATATTGCATTGAATAAATGGGTTTTCCATTCAATTCACATAGGATGTATCAAACGATCTGTGTGTCTTACCATACATTTCAACCAATTGATATGTGTTGTAAATGATGGTTCTACAAGTGTATGATGCATTGCTGAAATACAAGATTTCAAGTGTGGTTAATGCCTAGTTTAACACGCATAGGGATATTTTGAGGATGAAAGAAGTTTAAAATGGAGTCTATATAAACACACATTGCTCCAAATATATTCCATTTCGGGATGTGGGAAGTTCCATAATGTTGTGAAAGAATGCTTAGATTCCATTGATATATTATGATGTGGACACTTGCAACATTACTCATCTAGTAGTTGATGAAAAATCGATGTCTGCAAATCATCACTCCCTATGCCAATAGACAATGAATGCACCAATATTATAATGTATAGAAAATTTTCCCACTCACTCCAAGAATCAATTCATTCCATAATCTTATCCCATTACTTACAAACTGGCTTGAGTCCATGGAATGTTTTGGTATGTAATTCAATAGGCATTAGGCATTGTAAGAAGAACTATGTTTTGGTTTTTGCATCATATACAAATCTTGATAAGTTTTGGTATTGAATAAAAATATATGATTCTTCGTATGATTTCATCATATATTAGCTACACCAAAAATGTATATATCCTTTAATTTTACATATTCTATATTGTACAAATGTTAAATCTATTGATTAATCATAATCTAACAAATACATAAAATGTTTTGTTTTAGTTTATGAAACAAATCTTTGATTATGTTGACAATTATACTAATGTATTCTGTTGTGTTATATTATAGAAATGGATATGGTGCCTGCCATTTGGAGCTCCCTACCAACAGATATACTTGAAATGATATTTCTATGGTTGCCATTATCCACTATTATCCATTTTAGAATAGTTTGCAAGAAGTGAATTTGAAGATTATCTTATATCTTATCGTGGAAACAATTTGTAATAAAAGAATTTGGAGTTTTAGTTAACTTTGATTCTGAATGTGAGTGACAATTCCATCCTTGTTACATTAATCAACTAGGAAAGTTATCAACCATATCTATGCCATTTTTTAGTAATAGATATAAAATTGAATTTATATGTGTTTCAATTGTTTTGGTTTCCTTACCAACTAACTTATATAGAAAAAAAACCACTATATTTATCAATCATTTCACAAAGACTTTTACATTTGTAGGGTCCCTCAATCTTGGTAATTCTTGTTTTTTCGCATTCTTAAGAAATGTGCAGCAACAAAAATATGATTGGGTAGTTCTCAAACATGTTTATACGACATTGCAACCAAAATGTTTCATTTATTGCAATTCACATATCCTCCATATGGTGATATTTTGACCCCAAAAACTGTTGTTTTGCATAATGGAAAAAAATTATTGGGTGCATACTCATGTTATCTCTAGAGAAAACCATATATGTTTACAACATATATATTGGATAGAAATCGCCAAAAATAAATGGATCTTCGATTTTATGCAGCAATCACTTACTACAATGTATGTTTGCATAGTGGTTTATTCCAATCAACTTTTTTGTTTTATGAATGAATAAATTCTTAGTCATTATAATTTAGGGATTACATTTTTTCTCATAAAACTCTATTGGCCAAGATAGTCAACAATATAAAAGAAATCTAAATACATGATATGCCATAATACAAATATGACATCACTAACAACACTTTACCAACTATTTACAAATTTCTAATAATAATTTAGCTAGTTAATATTTTTCTCACAAAACTACATCTACATTGACCAGATTACTCTCCAATGTGAAAAAATTCTAAAGGATAAACATGCCCAAATATACAAAGACTACATCTACAATGCTTATAATTAATTAATCACTCCTTTAACAACATCTTAAACAATTTCAAAAGAATTCTTTAGCCATTTGTGGCTTGTAAAGTCACTACGTAAATGTTGTGCGCATTGGAACACTTACTAAAGAAAAAAGCAATAAATCCAAAATCTCTAGAATATCTGCCTATGGAAAACGAGTAGATATATAAGGTGAAAAACGAGTAGATATATAAGGTGGAAAACCAGTAGATATGAAAGTGAAGCACAACATCTTTTTCAACAGGGTGCAACTGATAAATAGAACCTGAATTTCGTTCTCCAATGATAACAACCACGCAATATTTTCAAGCTGATCAAGTTAATGACAAAATACTTTATTGAAATATACAGTGATATTTTTTGCAAGCATTTTTATTTTGGAAAGACAAAAATGTAAATTTTTTATTCAAAATTTCGAAAGAGAGAAGGAAAGACGGGAGATTGACTTCTATTTCAAAGGCGATCTCAGACGTAGAAAAAACCAATAAAACCTTGTCCTGCAAGGCTCACAAAGATGCCTCCAAATAACATTTTCATCCAACTGACTGAAACAGGCACAAAATCAGCACCCAGAAACTCCAATATTAAAATGTAACTGGAAAACAACTGAACGCTTCCTTGTTAGATATATACAAATAGGTATATCAAGAAATCAAGTTCTGTTGACATCAACACATCCAGTTGAATCATCTCTGCTAGTGCCACTCTCAGGGAAGCTGAAGCAGCTTATAACATTGCCATCAAGCAATGAGTTACCATCCTGATGACTGGGCACTTAGAAATACCCATCAGTTGTGTTGGCGCATCCATGGAATTAGCTCCATTGCCCGGAATAGTCGACTGAGTACAGTTGATGTTCTGAGGGTCTTCTGAGGGGGCTGAACTTGAGAGGCATCCTGATGAGAAGGTGGCATAAGAATTTGGACGTTGTCATCGTGTGGAAGGTGGCTACTATCATGTGGGGGCTTCTTTTCCACCTTCTTCCTCTTTGGAGGTGGATACATCCTATGTGAATTGAATGGAAAACCCATTTATTCAATGCAATATCCAATGAGTACATTTTGTACCGAGATATGGCATCTTCCTTAGAAATTGTTTTTTATATGTAACCAATATATTTTACCTTTGTAAAATGTCGAGGGAATTGAATGGAAAACACATTTATTCAATGTAATATCCAATGAGTACATTTTTTACCGAGATATGACATCTTCCTCAGAAATTGTTTTTATATGTAACCAATATATTTTACCTTTGTAAAATGTTGCATCCTCTGGATGTGTAGGTTCACCATTAGCACCAATGGTTTCTCTCCAAAACCTTTTGATATTATAGATAACAAAATTGAACCATCTTCAATATGTTGATGACGTACAAGTATCCATCCATGCTTCTATCGACCGGTGTTTCCTATGAGTTAAAAGAAACCATGAACTCCTATTTCAATGATGCCTATACATGAAAAATGTTTTATGAATGGATTCACAATGTAATAGACCTTCTGCCCTCATAATGGACAGTATTTTCATAGCAAAATGATTGAAACAAGTGTACATTCAATTGTTTATATATATTCTTCACAAGGGACATGCAAGATAGATGTATGTCCTATATGATTGATAAATTTATATAGGATATGATTTTGATATTGTCCCCATAGTTCAACTAAAAACCGAGTCCAACTAAAAACCAAGTTTTTGTTATGTGATTTTTTTTTCGAGCATTATTAAAAGTTGGTATCCACAACAGTCCATCACAATGTTTAGAAATTGATCGAAACCGAATCAATGTTGAAAAAGACACCCATAGAAGGATAGTTTCTAGAATCTAAATTCGCAATAAATTCCAAAGTTTGGGATCCATTTCCAATTAACTAAAAAACCATTAAAATACATAATTTTGAAGAAAATTAAAACACTTTTGTACAATAAACAATTTAAATCAACATAAAAAACGCTATTAGTTATTTATAAATGAAGTACAATTCAAAAATGGATTACAACTCATAAACTATGTTTAACACATGTATATAATTGGATGATAAAAAACTGTGAAATCAATACAAAGTTACGAGGAGGAAGAAATTGTAGTATTAAACTCTTCTTTTTCATTGGCATAAGAAAGAAAGTGGCGTCTAAACTGCTTTCTTTTTTGTTGGCATAATGCGTGGTATTTTCTCTGCTCTTTTTTCACTACTTCTTATGGTATTATTACGAAGATCATGAATTGCATTTTTTATCAACCTATATTTAGGCTCATACTTTATTGCATGAAATACAAGATTATATGAGCCTTAATATCATTCGAACTCTGTGGTGAGTTCCTTCTTGCATCCATGTCATTTGTGTATAGAAATCATATTCAACCTTCTACAAGTGTACGATGCATTGCTGAAATACAAGATTTGAAGCATGGTTAATGCCTAGTTTAACACGCATAGGGATATTTTTAGGATGGAAGAAGTTTAAAATGGAGTCTATATAAACACACATTGCTCCAAATATATTCCATTTCGGGATGTGGGAAGTTCCATAATGTTGTGAAAGAATGCTTAGATTCCATTCATATATTATGATGTGGACACTTGCAACATTACTCATCTAGTAGTTGATGAAAAATCGATGTCTGCAAATCATCACTCCCTATGCCAATAGACAATGAATGCACCAATATTATAATGTATAGAAAATTTTCCCACTCACTCCAAGAATCAATTCATTCCATAATCTTATCCCATTACTTACAAACTGGCTTGAGTCCATGGAATGTTTTGGTATGTAATTCAATAGGCATTAGGCATTGTAAGAAGAACTATGTTTTGGTTTTTGCATCATAAACAAATTTCGATAACTTTTGGTATTGAATAAAAATATATAATTCTTTGTATGATTTCATCATATATTATGTAACATACCCAATATCGACCATGGAGTATGGGGTTAAATGTTTTGTTTTGTTTTGTTTTTGTTTTCGTTTTTATTTCTTCTATTTCGAACATCTTGTGACACATCAAGGAGGTGTATTCAACATTAATAAATGAGTAAAGACAACCTCTAATAACAGTTAAATCGTTCAAGGAATGTTTTAAGATATAATTCCACATTACATTACAAATTACATGTTTCATGTTACCGAGATATGAATAGGAACATATGGTTCACCTTAATCTTTTCAATAACATGACTTTGTACAATAAACATATCAAGTCTACTTATCTGATCACTTGGCTCTTTAGGGACGCACCAACATGAGCTCTCTTTCAACTTGCTTGCATGCTCAATCCGCCATGACCGGATACCTGGGCTAATACTTGCTTGACAAGGTGCGTCAGTAACATTATGCTCAGGTGTAAAATAAACAACAATATACAAATGCACTTCATTCAGGATATATAAAAGCATCGTTAAATAACATGCATTAGCTAAAAATATATTAAGGGCAAATTCTTGGGAAGGTGCAACTTTCCACCCAACCTTAGGTACTTCGATGGCTTCTACTTAGTCCATCTGAAGACCACCCCCGAGCTGAGCACGGTGAACCACTAGGTTGATGATAACTTTGTTATTTCAGCATAGTTTCATAATTAATTATTCATTTGCTGGATGATCGAGCTACCCCGGTAGGCTTTCTCTTGCCCATTATACTAACATCAAAAGTAGATGCCATTTCATTTTACTCTTTTGAATTAAGAAGGCATTTTCCATCATGAACTTCATGTGCTCATTAATTTGTGTCCAGGAAACAGTATAAATTATCATTCAGCAGTTATATAAGAAAAATAGAATCCCTATAGCTAGTAGTATGTTAGCATGTTCCTGCTAACAATTCCCCAACTTGATCGAAATATCAAGAAGCTCAGTTAACCTATGTATGCCAACTATTATATCAGTATAATTAACCTACAATGAATATCACATTAGCAGCTAGCAACATATCAGAATTAATGAGTAAATTAAGGCATACTGTAGCAGAAGCTCTACTGTCAAAACATTGGAAAATCAATAGAAAAATAAACATGTTGTAGCGGAACTCTGCTCACAACGATGACATAAAAACAATATAGACATATCGCCTGTTATATATAAAGATATCAGATAACGGTAACCTAACCCGAACTTACCGCCTACAAATGTAAACACATTCAAAGGAGGATAAATGGAATACAATAAAACATAACCAAATAAATGAAGTACCGAAGGTTAAATGTCCCCTCTGTGCCAGTAATTGATGCCATACAACATGGAAAGATATGTATGTAAATATGAAGCATCTACCTAGTCATAGCATCTGCATCCTTCTTTCCCCAACTACCTCGACAGGAATTACCCAAAAGATAATGCAGCACTAGGACATCATACTCCCGATCTACACACATAGGGACGAGGTATATCCTCTTACAAGGTTTAATAAAAGTATAGCAGCGATTTCCCCATGCCCAATGCTCCAGCAAAAAGAGTCAACCAAAATACCAGCATGCAAATAGCCAAACAAAATACTCAGCATGTAATACAAAAGAAGCATTGAATTACTCTAATAAATGACATCGCAGAGATCATACGCAAGGAGGCACTATCATCTTTGTAGAATCGACAGAGTAGGAATAATACAAGGGAAGCATTGAATTTTTGTACTATTCCACCGTGCATAGACATTACCTTTTAGAAACAACATAATTTTTTTTTTTCATAAATGATCAAAACAACAACACAGGGTTTTCATGAATGAGTAATTGGGAACAACTACCCTCTAACCAACAAAGACCAAAAAGGAATACCGACACATCTCCTAAATTCATACCTGGAGTGAAATGGACAGTGGCCAAAAACAAATAGACAAGAAGGAAACCGACAGATCCCCCCCTATTAAACATCTATTGCAGCATAAAAGAAAGAACCCAACTCAGCACCGGGATTTCCACCGATCCTGAGATCATAGTGGTTTTCTTTAGAGACTTCACGCCCCCTACCACGGATGCCTTCGCCCACCCATGCGCAGCTACATCAATAACACGAACAGGAAAATGCAGACCCCCTTCCATACCTGCGCGACCATCATAAATACATGCTCACCCCTCCTTTCTTCCCTTAACACACATGAAAGAAGGAATGGCCAAGTGGTGGAGCGTTACTCTTCCAATATCCCGACATAGTGCCTCCTGTAATACTATATATATAAGGTCTTCCGCTTAATTGCATTATTAATTATATCACGGCATTATAACTTATATAACTAACTTAGATTTAACCATCCAAAGTAATAATAATAATAATAATAATAATAATAATATTATTATTATTATTATTATTATTATTATTATGCTACGTCCATATTCCTTCATAACATTTACAATATCCATATGGATACCTTTGAAATATACAATTGGCATCAAGTCCATTTTTAAACTCGCTGATAAAAGGAATTATCTCGTCACGGGAATGCTACAATTTAGCTATCTTTGACATATATTTGTGTATACATATGAACCACTTATAATTTCATGTTTAAAGAATACAAAATACAAATAAAAGTAATAAACAACCCCTTCTTGGAAAATAAATAATTATTTATTTATCTTTCATCTATTTAATATATATATATATATATATATATATATACACACATACACCTTTTTCTAAAAATTATACTTTTCACACAGTGTTCCTGGTTTTACTTATTTGTAACTACTAGTGGCTTATCATGCCTTCTTGAAAATATTAAATAATATTGGACAAAAATAATACTTAACTTATTTTTGGTTTAGAAGCATAATAGCCTCATTCTTGGCCTGCTATGCCGAGGCTCAGATATCCATTGTATCCAAAATAATTTCTTAGTCTTAAGCAACAGTATTTAATACGTAGCAGCAAAGTGCAAACAGATAGGCCATAAGGGTGTATAAATGCATTATGACAAAGAGTAGCAACTTCGGCAACGTTCTCAAAACTAACAGAAAACTTATAAACTTAAGTAGTTAACTTGTCCACCTCACAATCCACCTTTCCTCAAGTGTCTATGACAGTAAGATGACTCATGTCATCAAACTCATGGCTTCCTAGCCATTAAACATCCCCCTAGTGGTTATCATGCCCTTTTTCCACTCTGAGTTGCATTGCCCATGTGATCTAAGTGTTAGGTAGTGAAATTACCAAATTAGATTTGTGTAAATAGTGTACCGGATTCGGGGACGTTACATACTCTCCCCTTTGAAAGAACACCATCCTCGGTGTTACTCGCACTACCCCACCTCTTTATCTCCTTGTCCTGCATTTCTGGCACAAACCACAAGTCTTCTTGAGCCATGGAGGATACATGGTTATGCAATAATTTAAAAATATTACAACAAAAGTTCTATAGGGACAACTTCTTTATTTATTTCTGCAATACTTATCTTGTATTTCTCTCCTCACTACATTAATGCCTTTGCAACCTTTGTCCTTGCTGATACCTGGTTTACATCAGTGTCTCGCTTTCAAACCTAAATCTGCATTATGTAGTATTATATATATACGAATTCAGAGCAATCTGCTCTGAATAATAGCCACCTTCCATTTACCATATCATTAATCTTTCACATTGCACCTGCAATGTTTTGTTAGTATCAAACACAACCCTCTATAATGGACAACTTATCAAGGTTCACATCATGTCATTATAGTGATGAAATTTTCATCACGCATAAATATTCCACCTCCTACGTTATGTTATCAAGTGCACTCTTCTGTAATACAAAATTAGTTTGTTAAGGAAGCAATATACATGTAACATAATATTGATCACAAAAGAAATAACATTAAATAAGCAATTGTCCAAAAAGAAAATTATGTATCTTGTAGGATCCTCATCCTGTTCTCTTGTAACCATGTCGCTACTTCCCTTTTGGCTTCATTTTGTAGCCTTACTTTTTAAATCTGTAATAAGATTTTCTTATCCTCCCGCTGTCAACAAGTTAGCTTACACATAGTACAATATGCATTCGTAATCTTTTATCAGTGGCATATCATTTACTACATAAAGCATCATATACAATTGAAGTAATCATATCTACTACTCAGGTAGCTACCATAACCAATTTATTTCTTATTATTTTGGGTGCTTATAACAGTTTTCTTGCAGCAATAAAACAATCACGTATAGCCAATTATATGCATTACAATGGAACAACTCATTTTCTTACCTGTGGCCTTTTCATGCATGTTGCAACATCTTGGTTATACACAATTATGAACCTCACCCAAAAAGGTCCACCAATCTGATACACGATGGTATCATTCCAGAATACCCTCGAGAGTATGTATCACTTCTTTTAGTAGTTCAGCAATATAATTCATATTACTTGCAGTTTTCTCTAACCTGCAACGGTGATTACTCACCAAAATACAAAGATAGCTAGCACCTCCAGTGCTTTCATATTATGATGTACCAATCAACAACTGCCACACCAAGTGACTGCCTCATATCGAATGTGTAAGAAAACAAACTATACATGCATACACATGACTTTTCCAAACATAAGTAATCATTTTCCTTTGCAACATTATGTTGCGGTTTTTTCATGGCAATTAATTTTGAGTTCGATCTTCTTTCTAAGATCTTCTTCGTAATTTCCTAGAGAACAATATTGTTAATACCCATAACATAATATAACACATGCATAATTTCTTATAAATAGGAAAAATTTTAAATATATGCACATACCTCGTGTATATCATATGCATAGTAGGAAACACTTCCTAGCGCTCCATCTCGTACTGCATAAAACTTTTTATTCTTCTCGAGAGGCTCTATCTCAAGGTCAGCAATAAATTAGTCCATGTGCGTCCTTTTTCCACTCAAGCCTTCTCGCTTGAGTCCTGGAAAATTATTTTTCCCCTCAAGCCTTCTCGCTTGAGTCCTGGAAAATTATTTTTCCCCTCAAGCCCTCTCGCTTGAGTCCAGGAAATCGTTTTCCTCTCAAGCCTTCTCACTTGAGTCAAGGAAAACTTATGATTACAGCAGACAACCCCAACACTTCCTCAGTGTTCCCTGAGTTTCCTGGAGTGGCCAGGGGACTTTTAAGTCTCTGAATCCCGAAATCAGCCTTTACACACCCTCATAGGGTGTAACGTCTCCCAAATAGTTTATGTTAGGATATAGTGAATTTAAAAAATAATTCTTTTTACAGCACATAATAAAGATGAATAAACCCCTATGGAGTACTTTGTAGCATTCCACTAAGTAACATATTATATTGATTTTTCACTACATGCAATAAACTGTACAAGAATAAAATTTTGGTTCTCTAGCCATCACCATATGTAACATGCTCATACCTCCAAGTTAGAAATTTAAAGGAAGAGATATTCCAGCATTCTTAACACATAGATATTCGGTTATGACCGCTACTCCCACTCACATTATCTTTATAAATATTGAAATTATAGAACAAATTTTTCCCATTCTATATACATAAGAATTAATACTTGTGCATGCGTAAGAAATTCTAAACAAATACATCTAGTTTAAACATCAAACCATCATAATCACACATAAGAGAGACCACAATTTACATGGTTCACCCAGTATCTGGGCTACGTCCACAAAAGGATGTCACAATCTTTTATTAATTTGTCCACATCGTAAGATTACAACTTGCAACACATTTGTTGCTTTCCACTTTCTCAAACCTCTCTCCTAGAGAGCCTTTTCCAGTAATCATAAGTATATAGAATATACTCTGTTTATCGAGTGAGAAACATAAAGACATCGCATAAAAAGAAATAGAAATCGAGGTTCGATAATTCAAACAGTCTAGATTTTGTTTAAGAAAGGACCACCCTAGTCATAAGGAAAGTAAGCAAGAACATTCTTCAATCGGATTCCAGCGCTAATACAATTCCAGAAATGTAAATATACAGGTCGGGGTTAATAAATCTTAATTTCTTCATTTTCCACACATAGATATCATTCTTTCAACACATAAATAACTCTTCATAGTTAAAAGAAATAACCCAGCTCTGTAGTTTGGTAGCCTAGAATTTGTAAGGGCCAACTGCATCTCGATCTTACTGAATTTTATCACCTAACTACTGCTCTAAATACACGGATCTTATTTCTGCGGGTCATTACTATAAAATTTAAATATACAACAAGAACTGGGAGATATAGGATCTAGAGTTTGCATGCACCGATAGGAAACCGGGTTCACCATTCTATTCACTAAAAGACAATAAGGAGACTAATAACTATTTAATGAAAGTTCACAAGTACAGCACTGGCTCTTAAAGTTACAAAAATATATATAATAATATAAACTAAATATTGACTATTATGGCACAAATTTAATCCGTAAGTTCGCGAAATGAAAGCGTAACTAAAGATTGAGTTAAACAGGACCAATTCCCAAGTTTGTGATTTGAAGGCACAATCATGATCTGGAGCTTCAATACTTGGAGTAGTTTCTAGGGTTGCAAGATGTAAAATCAATTAAACGGAAACGTTAAGTCACTAACCCTAAGGTTGCAACATGTAAGAAAAAGGCATGGTCATTGACCGGAACTTTTAAAACACCAAACCGATCTTCCAGAATCAAGACGCATAGGGATAAAATGAGTCTCATAGAGACTCAGATCCGTTTTCAGAGTTTCATTATAAAAACTCACAATTAAATTTACAGAGTGAAATCTCGGATCTGTGATATGAATAATCAGGCTATTAAAATGTATAAGATCGACTCTTAGTCTTGTAGTATGAAAATCAACAACCGCTTATACCACAGAGGGTCTGCTGAGGCGAATTAAAAACCACAGAGATCGCTTAGTTTATTCTCTACCAGGTAGCATTTACATGGCAAGGATTGGCATCCTACACTTAGATTCTATCAACAGGAGTTACTAGGTCGGGTTCTCTAGATGCAGGGAAGAGTCACTATCTCTAAACAAGATCGAAATGCAGGGATTTAAAATACACTACCAAGTGAATCCCAGAGATCGCATGAGCGATTCTTTCCAGCCATGGCTCTATCACATGATAACAATATATATCACATCACATCTTAAAGTGAAGTATGAATAATCATTAAAAGGTTGCGGGTCAATTCTCCACAAAGGAGATTTGCCCATGATCCGCGTAGTTGTGAATTACAGAAACCATGAGCACAGAGAATGAGAATATACTTCTCAGTCAAAGAATTAATGTGATCAGGCTCCATTGAGCCATCCTCTCCCCAACCTCTCACAAATCGCTTATCGTGCAACTGGAGAGATTGCACAAAAACAATTCTTTCAAATAAGTAGAAAACACCTGTCCCGAAGCTTGTAATCCTCACGAAGCTTGTCGAGCAGTGATATAACCTAGTTAAAAAATACATGTGTAAGTGCAACCCCATCAAACCCAAACTTTGTTCCTAAATGCAGAATCATTATTAAAATATAAGATTCTGTTAAATACAGAACCCGATCCATAAAAAAAAATATAGGGATTGCTGTGATTCAGTAAGAAATCCTAAAAGCTAAAACATAGGATCTCTGCGACTTGGTTAAAGAGACTCCCATCGGAATACAAAAGCATAGATCACAATAATAATCCTATCAAGCAATAGTTAATCAAGAAAAATAATAACCAGAGATCAGTTTGGGATCAAGCTTCTTAGAAGCCGTCCCTTCCCCATTTCTCCACAACGATCTTGCATTCATCATAACAACGATCTATAGGTAGCGTCTATCACTACGATCCTTTATCCAATATACCGAGATCTACATACAGCGATTTGGCATTCAATGATCCGTAGGCAGCGATCTACCACCGCAATCTTTCAATCAACATACTGAGAATTTATCAATCGGCCTTCTCCATCAAACTTTCTGCAGGTTGATTCTCTCCATGGGATAATCCCTCCTACTGTCAAAACCCCAAAACGCACATTCCATCCCCCCCTCGATTCCCCCTCCACCCGAACTGAAATACCCTTTCCATGCAAGAACTACGACTTAGATTTCCCCAATCTTGCAACTGAGTGTGCGTTGTTGGTAGGGAGTCGTGGCTCCTCATACGAGACAATTGGCGAAATGGAGAGGTTATGGTACCACCCTTAAGGAGACACCATTAGATACTATCTCTCAGTTTAAATAAACCACCTTCAACAAGTGGCAACTGCGTTTTCTAGGGAGGAGGTAGGTGGCGGCAACATGGTTTTAATAGTCTTGAGTGTTAAACTCCACTTCTTTTAAATGAAGTAGGTGGGTAGTTTCCATCGATACATGCGAATTTGAAGAATCGTCAATATACATATAGAAATAAATACCCATCTAAAATTATTAATAGTTAACACAACTATTGTTAAACGTTCATATATGTATAACACATATATAACATACTCAATATTTGCCTAATATCATTAATAGTTTAACACCACTATTTACAATCACCCAAGTATTAACATTAGTTAATTTTCTCATATATATATATATATATATATACAATTATGTATATATTTCAGGTGATTTCTACTTGATGTCCCTGTTCTTATTAGATTCCCAGTGGTAATTATATTTCCACTCACTAAGTGGATCCTAGGTGTCCAATTTGACTAGTCGTTACTAGAGTATTAGCTTTAATCACGACTTCTTTAATTGGAGCAGTATTCGAGGCTTTAGACCTTATGCATGTAGCGTTTAGAAATTAAGCCTTTACGACTGTAGTTATAGTTTTATGGCCATTTGATAGGTCGTCAGAGATAACTATTAGCGTGCGACGACTAGTCGATACCCTCATCCTAGGGTCATGACTTCCTCACTTAAGCTATCCGTTACTTTCTCTATAGTTATCGAAGCATTGGAATGATCCTCTTCATTATTCATCTTCCACTTAGTGGTCAAGCTCTCCCCCTAGTGTTTTCATTTTCCACGCCGTTATGGTTGCATTAAGACCTCCTAGTCTATTAATCCATTATAACAACTTGAGAATACATAATCACACCACAAGATTCTCTGGAGGGCCTTGTGCTTGAGCTCCTTACCAGAGACCATTGCATAGCAACAATTACATTTATAAAATTTATAGGGATCTAAAAGTGGGATGTTACATCCTTTCCCCCTTAAGAATAACACCGTCCTCGGTGTTCACATTCTTCAAGAATATCCTTCGGCTCTTGAGTTCTTTATTGTACATATCACTTGCAATATATGGAATAAATCTAGTTCTCCATGATTGTATACTGTTGACTATATCAACAAACAGCATTCACTTGATCCGGCAAAATCTTGCCTAACACCTTAGTGCTCACGCAGCAATCCTTTCTCTCATGTCTTGCCTAACACCTTAGTGCTCACGCAGCAAACATTTCCCTCATGTTTTGCCTAACACCTTAGTGCTCACGCAGCAAACATTTCATTCATGTCTTGCCTAACACCTTAGTGCTCACGCAGCAAACATTTCATTCATTTCTTGCCTAACACCTTAGTGCTCACGCAGCAAACATTTCTTTTATGTCTTGCCTAACACCTTAGTGCTCACGCAGCAAACATTTCTTTTATGTATACTAAGCAGCGTCCTGCCTCCCACGTATACATTTTCTTATAGCTTGCCTAGGTCTTACAGCCAGCCGATTCTCCGAGAATCTTAGTGGCTGTTCAATCCCTGATTTTAGGGAGTATTTCAATGCCATTACAACACTCTTTACACAATTCCCCTCAAGCCTTCTCGCTTGAGTCCCGGAATTTATTTTCCCCAAGCCGCCTTGCTTGAGTCTAGATAAATCTCTTTCAATATACACAATTTATTTCGTCACATTACATTCTGTACCCATACGATTACTCTGACCAATCTGGGTCGAGTGCTTTGTTCAACAATAATTATCAACATTTAAAAGAATAAATAACGGTTGTGATGTGGGTTCTAAATCCTCACCCCCTTATTTTACCTTGGATAATACTCATGCTCTTTTCTTTCCACAAGCTGCACAAAATTTTGACCATCAGCCAAATTCACCTGTCAGCAACAAGATAAAATATTTGTAAGAAGATCTTTCCCCTATGCATAAAAATAAGAAGATCATCATCTAAAGTGAACACCACTGGCTTAATTTATAGAATTACATAATGTCTTAAAATGCATTCTTCCTATGGACATTACATTCAGTTCACCTCAATCCTTAACTTTAACTGTGTCAAGCACCCATTTAATTATACAATTTATTTATTTATTTATTTTTATTTTTTTTTTTTGCACATGCCAACATTATGTAAGTAACAATAAATCGTCTTTATATATACTTGTATAGTCACATACCTTTATGAAGGAGACTGCATATCACTTATTGTATGGACTCATATGCCAAGGTGTAGGTTGTACTTGTATTAACACACATTAGTAATCCCCTCAACATCATAAGAACATATACATCAAAATGATACATATTATCAAGGTATCCATGCAGATAACATAAATCTTAATCACATCAAAGTATAATCCTTCTGTCAACCACTCCCAGTATCCCAACATTCTTTGTAAGGATCGCCGAGATAGAATATATATAAAAATAGAATCCTGCAGTTTCATCATATGAATCCTATTGACTATTAGCATACACATGTATACTTCTATTATGACCATCATCCCTTCTAAAACTACAAGCAAGGGTACAAGCGTATTCCCGTGTCATAAATTTATACTTCCTTATTCTATACAATCCCATGCCCCAAAGGGATAATAAGTACAACAATTTTCCTAGTCATAGAAAATTTCATACAGTGGAACGTCTATTTAACCAAATAAAGTCAATTCCTCTACCTTTCAACCTTTTACCCTGTGGATGACCCTTTACTAATCATTCATACAACTCTTCTAACCATCTATTGTTTGTATAGTATTCCTCTTGGATGTGATATCATCACTTACCATAACTTTGAAGATCTATTGCGTATTCAATATTAACCATCTTATCTACCATATCATCTGTTTTTGTACGTAAAATAAAGCATAGAAGTAAGAACACATAACTAACATTCTATATTGGAACCATTGCCTATAACATCCAATTTAGTGTACAAACATCCTCCATACCTTCTACTTATCAAGGGTTAAGATCAATATAACTCCCTCAATAACACTTTGTCAGTTCTTCTATTCGTCTTTCGATCAATCCTCCACTCTAAGACGTCTATTATTCCAACTCCGAGATCGTTAACAAAATGAAAATTCTCTTTCTACAAAACAGATAGCCTATATAGATAAATTCAGGACTTACTCCCTTAGCACAATTTATGTATTTTTCTAACATGATAAGGATCACCTCCACCCTACAATCTCGTGTACATACTTAATACAATCATCCCAACATAAGTGCATGAAATCAATAACTAGGTAGTTCACGACAATTTTCCAATCCTTCTCATAATGACCTAATTGTACCGTACACCCTTTCATAATTCACATACTATATAAACCTTTCGGAGTGCTTCAACTTCAACCTATATAAACATATCTTTATATGACCTAGTCATTATTCATTCAATCCTTATGACTTTTGAACCTGCAAATGCTCCTATGATTCTCCTTACTATCATTATGATCAATGTATAAGAAAATATTTAACAAGATCACCGAGATAAAGATAGGAACATAGTCCAACTATTTTAATCATTTTTTTTTTTAAAGAATACTTTCCTATCATTTAATGAAACTAGTTGTAGGGCATGAGGAGATATTCATCCTCTAGTATTTATTAATAGAAGATCAGTCAACTTCGTAAGGAAACATATAAATGCTCACATATCGACAATGCTTTTCCTTTAGAATGCTTCAACAAGTGGAGTATACTTACTTGCGATTTAAAAGACATCTTGTCGATTACCTCTTGCTGATCATTTGGAACATAAATCCTTTGTTTGCGTCTTATCGATGGAGTTTCCTTGACCAGCTTATATTAATTCCTCAACTGAGCCCAACTAGGCCCGAGTGTTTGCAACCTGTGCTCTGATACCATATGTAACGTCTCCCAAATAGTTTATGTTAGGATATAGTGAATTTAAAAAATAATTCTTTTTACAGCACATAATAAAGATGAATAAACCCCTATGGAGTACTTTGTAGCATTCCACTAAGTAACATATTATATTGATTTTTCACTACATGCAATAAACTGTACAAGAATAAAATTTTGGTTCTCTAGCCATCACCATATGTAACATGCTCATACATCCAAGTTAGAAATTTAAAGGAAGAGATATTCCATCATTCTTAACACATAGATATTCGGTTATGACCGCTACTCCCACTCACATTATCTTTATAAATATTGAAATTATAGAACAAATTTTTCCCATTCTATATACATAAGAATTAATACTTGTGCATGCGTAAGAAATTCTAAACAAATACATCCAGTTTAAACATCAAACCATCATAATCACACATAAGAGAGACCACAATTTACATGGTTCACCCAGTATCTGGGCTACGTCCACAAAAGGATGTCACAATCTTTTATTAATTTGTCCACATCGTAAGATTACAACTTGCAACACATTTGTTGCTTTCCACTTTCTCAAACCTCTCTCCTAGAGAGCCTTTTCCAGTAATCATAAGTATATAGAATATACTCTGTTTATCGAGTGAGAAACATAAAGACATCGCATAAAAAGAAATAGAAACCGAGGTTCGATAATTCAAACAGTCTAGATTTTGTTTAAGAAAGGACCACCCTAGTCATAAGGAAAGTAAGCAAGAACATTCTTCAATCGGATTCCAGCGCTAATACAATTCCAGAAATGTAAATATACAGGTCGGGGTTAATAAATCTTAATTTCTTCATTTTCCACACATAGATATCATTCTTTCAACACATAAATAACTCTTCATAGTTAAAAGAAATAACCCAGCTCTGTAGTTTGGTAGCCTAGAAGTTGTAAGGGCCAACTGCATCTCGATCTTACTGAATTTTATCACCTAACTACTGCTCTAAATACACGGATCTTATTTCTGTGGGTCATTACTATAAAATTTAAATATACAACAAGAACTGGGAGATATAGGATCTAGAGTTTGCATGCACCAATAGGAAACCGGGTTCACCATTCTATTCACTAAAAGACAATAAGGAGACTAATAACTATTTAATGAAAGTTCACAAGTACAGCACTGGCTCTTAAAGTTACAAAAATATATATAACAATATAAACTAAATATTGACTATTATGGCACAAATTTAATCCGTAAGTTCGCGAAATGAAAGCGTAACTAAAGATTGAGTTAAACAGGACCAATTCCCAAGTTTGTGATTTGAAGGCACAATCATGATCTGGAACTTCAATACTTGGAGTAGTTTCTAGGGTTGCAAGATTTAAAATCAATTAAACGGAAACGTTAAGTCACTAACCCTAAGGTTGCAACATGTAAGAAAAAGGCATGGTCATTGACCGGAACTTTTAAAACACCAAACCGATCTTCCAGAATCAAGACGCATAGGGATAAAATGAGTCTCATAGAGACTCAGATCCGTTTTCAGAGTTTCATTATAAAAACTCACAATTAAATTTACAGAGTGAAATCTCGGATCTGTGATATGAATAATCACGCTATTAAAATGTATAAGATCGACTCTTAGTCTTGCAGTATGAAAATCAACAACCGCTTATACCACAGAGGGTCTGCTGAGGCGAATTAAAAACCACAGAGATCGCTTAGTTTATTCTCTACCAGGTAGCATTTACATGGCAAGGATTGGCATCCTACACTTAGATTCTATCAACAGGAGTTACTAGGTCGGGTTCTCTAGATGCAGGGAAGAGTCACTATCTCTAAACAAGATCGAAATGCAGGGATTTAAAATACACTACCAAGTGAATCCCAGAGATCGCATGAGCGATTCTTTCCAGCCATGGCTCTATCACATGATAACAATAGATATCACATCACATATTAAAGTGAAGTATGAATAATCATTAAAAGGTTGTAAGTCAATTCTCCACAAAGGAGATTTGCCCATGATCCGCGTAGTTGTGAATTACAGAAACCATGAGCACAGAGAATGAGAATATACTTCTCAGTCAAAGAATTAATGTGATCAGGCTCCATTGAGCCATCCTCTCCCCAACCTCTCACAAATCGCTTATCGTGCAACTGGAGAGATTGCACAAAAACAATTCTTTCAAATAAGTAGAAAACACCTGTCCCGAAGCTTGTAATCCTCACGAAGCTTGTCGAGCAGTGATATAACCTAGTTAAAAAATACATGTGTAAGTGCAACCCCATCAAACCCAAACTTTGTTCCTAAATGCAGAATCATTATTAAAATATAAGATTCTGTTAAATACAGAACCCGATCCATAAAAAAAATATAGGGATTGCTGTGATTCAGTAAGAAATCCTAAAAGCTAAAACATAGGATCTCTGCGACTTGGTTAAAGAGACTCCCATCGGAATACAAAAGCATAGATCACAATAATAATCCTATCAAGCAATAGTTAATCAAGAAAAATAATAACCAGAGATCAGTTTGGGATCAAGCTTCTTAGAAGCCGTCCCTTCCCCATTTCTCCACAACGATCTTGCATTCATCATAACAACGATCTATAGGTAGCGTCTATCACTACGATCCTTTATCCAATATACCGAGATCTACATACAGCGATTTGGCATTCAATGATCCGTAGGCAGCGATCTACCACCGCGATCTTTCAATCAACATACTGAGAATTTATCAATCGGCCTTCTCCATCAAACTTTCTGCAGGTTGATTCTCTCCATGGGATAATCCCTCCTACTGTCAAAACCCCAAAATGCACATTCCATCCCCCCCTCGATTCCCCCTCCACCCGAACTGAAATACCCTTTCCATGCAAGAACTACGACTTAGATTTCCCCAATCTTGCAACTGAGTGTGCGTTGTTGGTAGGGAGTCGTGGCTCCTCATACGAGACAATTGGCGAAATGGAGAGGTTATGGTACCACCCTTAAGGAGACACCATTAGATACTATCTCTCAGTTTAAATAAACCACCTTCAACAAGTGGCAACTGCGTTTTCTAGGGAGGAGGTAGGTGGCGGCAACATGGTTTTAATAGTCTTGAGTGTTAAACTCCACTTCTTTTAAATGAAGTAGGTGGGTAGTTTCCATCGATACATGCGAATTTGAAGAATCGTCAATATACATATAGAAATAAATACCCATCTAAAATTATTAATAGTTAACACAACTATTGTTAAACGTTCATATATGTATAACACATATATAACATACTCAATATTTGCCTAATATCATTAATAGTTTAACACCACTATTTACAATCACCCAAGTATTAACATTAGTTAATTTTCTCATATATATATATATATATATATATACACAATTATGTATATATTTCAGGTGATTTCTACTTGATGTCCCTGTTCTTATTAGATTCCCAGTGGTAATTATATTTCCACTCACTAAGTGGATCCTAGGTGTCCAATTTGACTAGTCGTTACTAGAGTATTAGCTTTAATCACGACTTCTTTAATTGGAGCAGTATTCGAGGCTTTAGACCTTATGCATGTAGCGTTTAGAAATTAAGCCTTTACGACTGTAGGTATAGTTTTATGGCCATTTGATAGGTCGTCAGAGATAACTATTAGCGTGCGACGACTAGTCGATACCCTCATCCTAGGGTCATGACTTCCTCACTTAAGCTATCCGTTACTTTTTCTATAGTTATCGAAGCATTGGAATGATCCTCTTCATTATTCATCTTCCACTTAGTGGTCAAGCTCTCCCCCTAGTGTTTTCATTTTCCACGCCGTTATGGTTGCATTAAGACCTCCTAGTCTATTAATCCATTATAACAACTTGAGAATACATAATCACACCACAAGATTCTCTGGAGGGCCTTGGCCTTGAGCTCCTTACCAGAGACCATTGCATAGCAACAATTACATTTATAAAATTTATAGGGATCTAAAAGTGGGATGTTACATCCTTTCCCCCTTAAGAATAACACCGTCCTCGGTGTTCACATTCTTCAAGAATATCCTTCGGCTCTTGAGTTCTTTATTGTACATATCACTTGCAATATATGGAATAAATCTAGTTCTCCATGATTGTATACTGTTGACTATATCAACAAACAGCATTCACTTGATCCGGCAAAATCTTGCCTAACACCTTAGTGCTCACGCAGCAATCCTTTCTCTCATGCCTTGCCTAACACCTTAGTGCTCACGCAGCAAACTTTTCTGTAACATCTCCATTATTTGCATGTTAGTATTTTGGTAAAAATAAAAAAATTCTTCCATTAGATATCCTCACAAAAAAATTCTATGATCGAGTTCAATAACTAGATAACATTTATTTAAGATTTATTGACAAGACATAACCATTAAGACATAAACATGCGAAACTGTAACTTACCCCTCACGGTACAGGATAAAGATGAGTAACTCCACTTCAATTATATTTGAAAACATTACACTTACCCTATGCCCATGCTCCATCATTCAACATGTAATCATATACTCGAATGTCACCATCATTACCTTTAAAATACATCTTCATACAATTCATAACCATTGGTCATTACTATTTATATTTCCATCCTTAAGCATGCTTATAAAACGACAACTTGTTACTATATTCAACATATTTATGCGACGGACCATATAACTTCTCCACCTGGACAACATAATAATCATTCACTACATTTTAACAATAAGTCACATGACAACAATACACTAACCATCATACACCATATGTAAACGTGGTTCACCCAGAAATCTCTGGGCTACGTCCACCAAACTGTCGCATCATTTATTCATCCGAAATTCGGTTACATCCAGCAAATTCCGTTATTTGCTATTTGAAAGCCTCTTTCCTAGAGCACTTCAACAACCAACTTAGAAATGCTACCAAGATTCTTTCCAATGACTTATTCAATAAGAATGAATTACGGGGATTAATAACCCCAGAACTTTACACAGCAACCATACAACATTGTTAAAATATCCATATATTGTACCCTACACGGGACAAAACATTTCAAGGATCCCCATTCATAATCTTTACAATATTATACCCATTTAAAATATACTAAAAGGGATGCAAAGATCGCATCTCTGACCCAAACAATACAGAGCTTACAAATCTAAACTAAAGAGAAGTACATATATCTCATGCATATTTATACCAAATCTATCAATATGCAGAAATCACATACATTATACTAAGTTCATCAAACTCAAAGATAGTATAATAATTATATCCAACGATGAAAACTAAGATAGAATACCTATCGTAAGGTATAATATCTGTAAAATATTTAGGATTTAGATCCACCGCGATGATGCTAAGATCGAATATTATAAGGGAATAGATAATCTCTGTACAACATTCTAAACAGAGATATTCAACCATGATGCTGAGATTTAAACCGAAGCTAAGCATTAAATATATATAGTATTTAAACTAAGATCTACGACAATGATGCTAGGATCGAATACCATTAGATGTAAGAATTTCAGCGATCAATTAATTCCCAAACTCTGTACACTCGCAACATCTGAACTCGTGTATCCCAAAATGAATACCTATACTGAAAAATGTACCTGAACTACAAGTTTATATTAGATCAACCGTGATGATGCTAAGATCGAATAATATAATCTCTATACAACATTCTAAACAGAGATATTCAACGACCTCGGGTTCAGTTTAACAAAGGCCAAGAATAAATAAGAGACCGACAACTCTAATTCTACTGAAATGTATGACTTCTGGACGCAGGGTCTGCACTGAACCAAGTTGTAATTACCAAATTTTGTTTTAGACGAGCTCTTAATCCTTCGGGCGCTATTCTAATCATGACAATGATCGATCCTAAACAATGTAAGGATACCAAAAGGAAACAATCTCTGCTTTATCTGGTATTCACCTATTATACAGCACTAACATTTCCAAACATACAATCACGTGTAAGCAAGTGGTTACTGTCTTTGTTTCTACAGAGGTTCTACATTTCTGGATGTTTATTGCTGTAAATAACAGAAAACCTAACAATCAAAATCTGGGATCCATTATTAATCAATACAGATATTCCAACGACCACCGAGATCCTGAGGGATCTGTGATTCCAACTTCCATTCAGCACAGTTAAAAAAGAACATATCCAAGAAACAAAATCTTAACTAACCTAATGCCAAATTATCAGGAGTAAAAGCAGATCCATCAACATAGAGATGCCTTGAAAATTCCTTGATGGGTTAAATCAACAAGGGAAAACCTAAAAATAAACGGATCCGTCCATGACGCCTGGCGGTCTTTGGATCGTATCTACTGCTAAAAGGGGTTCAGAGAATTTGGCAGTCAAACTCATGTATTAAAAACCGATCGCAAATAATTAAATAAAGACAGTCAGATCGGTATCTAGCCATGAGAAATATAATGCATCCAACATATTAATGATACTAAAACCGCAGAGCTTATGACGGTAGTCAGGCTCAACGTAACTCACAATACTTAAATCTACATTTAAAAATCGGAACATTATAAGCATTTAACAACATTCTCAGCGGGAAAATGGATACTAAATACCTCAATCGCAGAGGTGTGACCAAAGCCAGGGTTTACAGAAATTTGTACTTGTACCGTCCGTTAACTCAGAACTCTTCAACCGAGCTTCCCCAAATCGGCCACCAACATATTGAGGCACTTCCTTGCATAAACACCCATCGTCGAGTTTTCTTCAGCTCTCTCCTCCCTCTGCCCAACTATGCGCCAAGGTTATTTAGCAACGATCCTATCCCCATAACAATATATGCTATCAGAAAGAACACAATACAATCGAACCTATTCTTTACGGCCGCTTCGAAGCCATCCCAAGACTCCCATCTTTTTCCTCCTCCTATACTGCGAACTCTTCCTCCTTATGTAGAGAGTCCTACCCTCCACCGAAGTGACAAATGGTGACCGATCAGGGACAAGTGGCGACCATAAATATATGCTTATGGCGACAGAAGGGAACCACTCGGCTTAGAAGGATCGTGTGTTTTAAATGCTTTATCCACTACCACAGCTTTCACATCTTAAAAATGGTGCCATCTCCTCAAAATCCAGTATACTCCGATGAAAATAATGGAGTGTCGAGTTTAGTGGAGCTCACAGTCTCCCTCTCTTTATGGTGAAGTCACCACCTGCTCGAACAACACCTCGTCAGATTTTAACGGGCCATGTTTTCCTCTAGAAAGGAATTGATGAGGCGCCCATACAATTAAGGAGTGGAGTAGCTTGGTAAGGTGCCCACGTACTCCATGCAGGGAACATATAATAAAGATGGGACTCGGAGTGCTCCAAAACGGAGACAAACTCCCTACGAAAAATATCAGAGTTTTTCACTGCTTAACGGAAGTAGTTACATAAGAATAATAATTGTATTCTTTGTCTAATAAATGTTCATAGCCACGGCTAAAATCTTTGTATAAACAAATATATATATATATATTTGTATTGTACAAATAATATAATAATCCCATGTATGTGTATTTTCATAATATGAAAAATAGTCTCTCTCTATATATAACCCTTTTCTCCAATTAAAGAAGTCTTCAACATAAGTTTTGGCACATAACAAAAATCATTGGTATTGCTAAAGATATTAGTATTGGTTTAGGTTTGTCCTAAAACCTTTTTAGAATGTTTTTATATAAATCTTTTGAATATTAGACACCATAATATATATATATACATATGTCGTTCCCATTACTCCCATTAAAGGATCCCCCTTCCTTCTCTAACTTACCATTTTAAGTTAACCCATGATTAGTTAGACCTCCGACCGTTGACTGGGAACTCGGCATATGGTTAAATAAAAGTAATTAGGATAATCTATCTGAAATTTATCCATAGCATGCCACGTTATGGTAAAATCAAATGTATTTACAAAAAGGGTGCATAAAGGAGGGGTATTACAATTTCCCTCATGTTTTGCCTAACACCTTAGTGCTCACGCAGCAAACATTTCATTCATGTCTTGCCTAACACCTTAGTGCTCACGCAGCAAACATTTCATTCATGTCTTGCCTAACACCTTAGTGCTCACGCAGCAAACATTTCTTTTATGTCTTGCCTAACACCTTAGTGCTCACGCAGCAAACATTTCTTTTATGTATACTAAGCAGCGTCCTGCCTCCCACGTATAGATTTTCTTATAGCTTGCCTAGGTCGTACAGCCAGCCGATTCTCCGAGAATCTTAGTGGCTGTTCAATCCCTGATTTTAGGGAGTATTTCAATGCCATTACAACACTCTTTACACAATTCCCCTCAAGCCTTCTCGCTTGAGTCCCGGAATTTATTTTCCCCAAGCCGCCTTGCTTGAGTCTAGATAAATCTCTTTCAATATACACAATTTATTTCGTCACATTACATTCTGTACCCATACGATTACTCTGACCAATCTGGGTCGAGTGCTTTGTTCAACAATAATTATCAACATTTAAAAGAATAAATAACGGTTGTGATGTGGGTTCTAAATCCTCACCCCCTTATTTTACCTTGGATAATACTCATGCTCTTGTCTTTCCACAAGCTGCACAAAATTTTGACCATCAGCCAAATTCACCTGTCAGCAACAAGATAAAATATTTGTAAGAAGATCTTTCCCCTATGCATAAAAATAAGAAGATCATCATCTAAAGTGAACACCACTGGCTTAATTTATAGAATTACATAATGTCTTAAAATGCATTCTTCCTATGGACATTACATTCAGTTCACCTCAATCCTTAACTTTAACTGTGTCAAGCACCCATTTAATTATACAATTTTTTTTTTTTTTTTTTTTTTTTTTTTTTTTTGCACATGCCAACATTATGTAAGTAACAATAAATCGTCTTTATATATACTTGTATAGTCACATACCTTTATGAAGGAGACTGCATATCACTTATTGTATGGACTCATATGCCAAGGTGTAGGTTGTACTTGTATTAACACACATTAGTAATCCCCTCAACATCATAAGAACATATACATCAAAATGATACATATTATCAAGGTATCCATGCAGATAACATAAATCTTAATCACATCAAAGTATAATCCTTCTGTCAACCACTCCCAGTATCCCAACATTCTTTGTAAGGATCGCCGAGATAGAATATATATAAAAATAGAATCCTGCAGTTTCATCATATGAATCCTATTGACTATTAGCATACACATGTATACTTCTATTATGACCATCATCCCTTCTAAAACTACAAGCAAGGGTACAAGCGTATTCCCGTGTCATAAATTTATACTTCCTTATTCTATACAATCCCATGCCCCAAAGGGATAATAAGTACAACAATTTTCCTAGTCATAGAAAATTTCATACAGTGGAACGTCTATTTAACCAAATAAAGTCAATTCCTCTACCTTTCAACCTTTTACCCTGTGGATGACCCTTTACTAATCATTCATACAACTCTTCTAACCATCTATTGTTTGTATAGTATTTCTCTTGGATGTGATATCATCACTTACCATAACTTTGAAGATCTATTGCGTATTCAATATTAACCATCTTATCTACCATATCATCTGTTTTTGTACGTAAAATAAAGCATAGAAGTAAGAACACATAACTAACATTCTATATTGGAACCATTGCCTATAACATCCAATTTAGTGTACAAACATCCTCCATACCTTCTACTTATCAAGGGTTAAGATCAATATAACTCCCTCAATAACACTTTGTCAGTTCTTCTATTCGTCTTTCGATCAATCCTCCACTCTAAGACGTCTATTATTCCAACTCCGAGATCGTTAACAAAATGAAAATTCTCTTTCTACAAAACAGATAGCCTATATAGAGAAATTC
Organism: Larix kaempferi; assembly: GCA_027924585.1. Classification (NCBI taxonomy): domain Eukaryota; kingdom Viridiplantae; phylum Streptophyta; class Pinopsida; order Pinales; family Pinaceae; genus Larix; species Larix kaempferi. The sequence goes on along the minus strand of BSBM01000721.1, from coordinate 1,939,194 downwards.
AGGACTTACTCCCTTAGCACAATTTATGTATTTTTCTAAAATGATAAGGATCACCTCCACCCTACAATCTCGTGTACATACTTAATACAATCATCCCAACATAAGTGCATGAAATCAATAACTAGGTAGTTCACGACAATTTTCCAATCCTTCTCATAATGACCTAATTGTACCCTACACCCTTTCATAATTCACATACTATATAAACCTTTCGGAGTGCTTCAACTTCAACCTATATAAACATATCTTTATATGACCTAGTCATTATTCATTCAATCCTTATGACTTTTGAACCTGCAAATGCTCCTATGATTCTCCTTACTATCATTATGATCAATGTATAAGAAAATATTTAACAAGATCACCGAGATAAAGATAGGAACATAGTCCAACTATTTTAATCGTTTTTTTTTTTTAAAGAATACTTTCCTATCATTTAATGAAACTAGTTGTAGGGCATGAGGAGATATTCATCCTCTAGTATTTATTAATAGAAGATCAGTCAACTTCGTAAGGAAACATATAAATGCTCACATATCGACAATGCTTTTCCTTTAGAATGCTTCAACAAGTGGAGTATACTTACTTGCGATTTAAAAGACATCTTGTCGATTACCTCTTGCTGATTCTTTGGAACATAAATCCTTTGTTTGCGTCTTATCGATGGAGTTTCCTTGACCAGCTTATATTAATTCCTCAACTGAGCCCAACTAGGCCCGAGTGTTTGCAACCTGTGCTCTGATACCATATGTAACGTCTCCCAAATAGTTTATGTTAGGATATAGTGAATTTAAAAAATAATTCTTTTTACAGCACATAATAAAGATGAATAAACCCCTATGGAGTACTTTGTAGCATTCCACTAAGTAACATATTATATTGATTTTTCACTACATGCAATAAACTGTACAAGAATAAAATTTTGGTTCTCTAGCCATCACCATATGTAACATGCTCATACATCCAAGTTAGAAATTTAAAGGAAGAGATATTCCATCATTCTTAACACATAGATATTCGGTTATGACCGCTACTCCCACTCACATTATCTTTATAAATATTGAAATTATAGAACAAATTTTTCCCATTCTATATACATAAGAATTAATACTTGTGCATGCGTAAGAAATTCTAAACAAATACATCTAGTTTAAACATCAAACCATCATAATCACACATAAGAGAGACCACAATTTACATGGTTCACCCAGTATCTGGGCTACGTCCACAAAAGGATGTCACAATCTTTTATTAATTTGTCCACATCGTAAGATTACAACTTGCAACACATTTGTTGCTTTCCACTTTCTCAAACCTCTCTCCTAGAGAGCCTTTTCCAGTAATCATAAGTATATAGAATATACTCTGTTTATCGAGTGAGAAACATAAAGACATCGCATAAAAAGAAATAGAAACCGAGGTTCGATAATTCAAACAGTCTAGATTTTGTTTAATAAAGGACCACCCTAGTCATAAGGAAAGTAAGCAAGAACATTCTTCAATCGGATTCCAGCGCTAATACAATTCCAGAAATGTAAATATACAGGTTGGGGTTAATAAATCTTAATTTCTTCATTTTCCACACATAGATATCATTCTTTCAACACATAAATAACTCTTCATAGTTAAAAGAAATAACCCAGCTCTGTAGTTTTGTAGCCTAGAAGTTGTAAGGGCCAACTGCATCTCGATCTTACTAAATTTTATCACCTAACTACTGCTCTAAATACACGGATCTTATTTCTGCGGGTCATTACTATAAAATTTAAATATACAACAAGAACTGGGAGATATAGGATCTAGAGTTTGCATGCACCAATAGGAAACCGGGTTCACCATTCTATTCACTAAAAGACAATAAGGAGACTAATAACTATTTAATGAAAGTTCACAAGTACAGCACTGGCTCTTAAAGTTACAAAAATATATATAACAATATAAACTAAATATTGACTATTATGGCACAAATTTAATCCGTAAGTTCGCGAAATGAAAGCGTAACTAAAGATTGAGTTAAACAGGACCAATTCCCAAGTTTGTGATTTGAAGGCACAATCATGATCTGGAACTTCAATACTTGGAGTAGTTTCTAGGGTTGCAAGATGTAAAATCAATTAAACGGAAACGTTAAGTCACTAACCCTAAGGTTGCAACATGTAAGAAAAAGGCATGGTCATTGACCGGAACTTTTAAAACACCAAACCGATCTTCCAGAATCAAGACGCATAGGGATAAAATGAGTCTCATAGAGACTCAGATCCGTTTTCAGAGTTTCATTATAAAAACTCACAATTAAATTTACAGAGTGAAATCTCGGATCTGTGATATGAATAATCACGCTATTAAAATGTATAAGATCGACTCTTAGTCTTGCAGTATGAAAATCAACAACCGCTTATACCACAGAGGGTCTGCTGAGGCGAATTAAAAACCACAGAGATCGCTTAGTTTATTCTCTACCAGGTAGCATTTACATGGCAAGGATTGGCATCCTACACTTAGATTCTATCAACAGGAGTTACTAGGTCGGGTTCTCTAGATGCAGGGAAGAGTCACTATCTCTAAACAAGATCAAAATGCAGGGATTTAAAATACACTACCAAGTGAATCCCAGAGATCGCATGAGCGATTCTTTCCAGCCATGGCTCTATCACATGATAACAATAGATATCACATCACATCTTAAAGTGAAGTATGAATAATCATTAAAAGGTTGCGGGTCAATTCTCCACAAAGGAGATTTGCCCATGATCCGCGTAGTTGTGAATTACAGAAACCATGAGCACAGAGAATGAGAATATACTTCTCAGTCAAAGAATTAATGTGATCAGGATCCATTGAGCCATCCTCTCCCCAACCTCTCACAAATCGCTTATCGTGCAACTGGAGAGATTGCACAAAAACAATTCTTTCAAATAAGTAGAAAACACCTGTCCCGAAGCTTGTAATCCTCACGAAGCTTGTCGAGCAGTGATATAACCTAGTTAAAAAATACATGTGTAAGTGCAACCCCATCAAACCCAAACTTTGTTCCTAAATGCAGAATCATTATTAAAATATAAGATTCTGTTAAATACAGAACCCGATCCATAAAAAAAAATATAGGGATTGCTGTGATTCAGTAAGAAATCCTAAAAGCTAAAACATAGGATCTCTGCGACTTGGTTAAAGAGACTCCCATCGGAATACAAAAGCATAGATCACAATAATAATCCTATCAAGCAATAGTTAATCAAGAAAAATAATAACGAGAGATCAGTTTGGGATCAAGCTTCTTAGAAGCCGTCCCTTCCCCATTTCTCCACAACGATCTTGCATTCATCATAACAACGATCTATAGGTAGCGTCTATCACTACGATCCTTTATCCAATATACAGAGATCTACATACAGCGATTTGGCATTCAATGATCCGTAGGCAGCGATCTACCACCGCGATCTTTCAATCAACATACTGAGAATTTATCAATCGGCCTTCTCCATCAAACTTTCTGCAGGTTGATTCTCTCCATGGGATAATCCCTCCTACTGTCAAAACCCCAAAACGCACATTCCATCCCCCCCTCGATTCCCCCTCCACCCGAACTGAAATACCCTTTCCATGCAAGAACTACGACTTAGATTTCCCCAATCTTGCAACTGAGTGTGCGTTGTTGGTAGGGAGTCGTGGCTCCTCATACGAGACAATTGGCGAAATGGAGAGGTTATGGTACCACCCTTAAGGAGACACCATTAGATACTATCTCTCAATTTAAATAAACCACCTTCAACAAGTGGCAACTGCGTTTTCTAGGGAGGAGGTAGGTGGCGGCAACATGGTTTTAATAGTCTTGAGTGTTAAACTCCACTTCTTTTAAATGAAGTAGGTGGGTAGTTTCCATCGATACATGCGAATTTGAAGAATCGTCAATATACATATAGAAATAAATACCCATCTAAAATTATTAATAGTTAACACAACTATTGTTAAACGTTCATATATGTATAACACATATATAACATACTCAATATTTGCCTAATATCATTAATAGTTTAACACCACTATTTACAATCACCCAAGTATTAACATTAGTTAATTTTCTCATATATATATATATATATATATATATACAATTATGTATATATTTCAGGTGATTTCTACTTGATGTCCCTGTTCTTATTAGATTCCCAGTGGTAATTATATTTCCACTCACTAAGTGGATCCTAGGTGTCCAATTTGACTAGTCGTTACTAGAGTATTAGCTTTAATCACGACTTCTTTAATTGGAGCAGTATTCGAGGCTTTAGACCTTATGCATGTAGCGTTTAGAAATTAAGCCTTTACGACTGTAGTTATAGTTTTATGGCCATTTGATAGGTCGTCAGAGATAACTATTAGCGTGCGACGACTAGTCGATACCCTCATCCTAGGGTCATGACTTCCTCACTTAAGCTATCCGTTACTTTCTCTATAGTTATCGAAGCATTGGAATGATCCTCTTCATTATTCATCTTCCACTTAGTGGTCAAACTCTCCCCCTAGTGTTTTCATTTTCCACGCCGTTATGGTTGCATTAAGACCTCCTAGTCTATTAATCCATTATAACAACTTGAGAATACATAATCACACCACAAGATTCTCTGGAGGGCCTTGGCCTTGAGCTCCTTACGAGAGACCATTGCATAGCAACAATTACATTTATAAAATTTATAGGGATCTAAAAGTGGGATGTTACATAGGGTATTGCAGTGCTCCTGCAATTTGGTAGTACTCCTACCTAAACACATCTCGTGTTTCACTGCCTCACAGGGCATTGCATGCAAATGGTAGTGCTCCTACCATAACACTTCTCGTGTCCAATTCCCCCTTCAATAAATTGGTAGTACTGCTACCAAAACACTTCTCGTGTTCAGTTCCTCCTTCAATAAATTGGTAGTACTCCTACCAAAACACTTCTTGTGTTCAATTCCTCCTTCAATAAATTGGTAGTACTCCTATCAGAACACTTCTCGTGTTCAATCCATGTCCGGCTGACTCAAATATATGAAACAAACTTAAGTTTCCCTTCTTTGTTCCTTTTCTTTGTTTAGGCTTTTATTTAAGTTAGCTTTATTTCATGTTAACTTCATTTTAATTTACAGGGTGCCTCTGATTATCTTATTAGGGTGATGGTTTTTATTTATTTATTATGTGTAGCTTTTATCTTTTAATTTCTCTTGATGCTCTCAAGATTTTCACTTCTCTGGTCACACTATCTCATGTGCCCACAACACGGTCTCATAATACCGCATTAGTGAACTCTTGGTTCACACTATGGCTCTAATGCCATAATCATGGCCAACCTGCTTTACCAACACAAGCTTTTACATTGCGCCTTGTGCACATGACAAATTATTAAGTTTGAAAACCATATAGAGGTATTCGCTTACAGTGCTTTTTGCAAAATCCTTTTGGTTTTGGCGATCCTCTCGCAATTGATTAGCTTGGTTCTAGAACGCCAAGCCCATACTTCATGCAATCAATTCCTCACACACATAAACCATATCGATATATTAGCTATATCCTCATGGATTTCAAGTCTCACTCACAAAAACACAAATATTTCATAACACTTTACATAATCATGGTTCTTTGAAACTTTATTGCATATTTAAATATCTTTCTTACTTCAAAGGGATACAATAATATCAAAGCTTGGTAAGTCACCACAACATGCGACAAAATTTTTATAATCAAAAGATTCACATCTTGATCTTACTCATGGTCTGATTCTATCTCTTCATGAGCCCCTAATTTTTATTTAGACTCTTACAGTATGCTTACCATACTTTATGCATAAAATGCTTCATGCCCTTTGTCTTGCAACCTGTCTAGCGGATCTTGCAGCCATAAGCTGCAATGTTAGCACATAGCATTGATTGTTCCCTTTTCATTTATGAGGTGTAATAGTTTATTCCCTATGATAAGTTTACAACCTTTCAATAATTTGAATGGCAATTCTATCACTACTCTAGTGGTTTTAACTTGCGTCTTGATATTTACAAGACTATTGTAAAACAATTTCTACATATAAACATATCTCTATATATTTATCAAGAGATTCTAGAGAACAGAGTAATACCAGCATATGCCCAATGCTCCAGCAAAAAGAGGCAACCAAAATACCAGCATGCAAATAGCCAAACAAAAGACTCAGCATGTAATACAAAAGAAGCATTGAATTACTCTAATAAATGACATCGCAAAGATCATACGCAAGGAGGCACTATCATCTTTGTAGAATCGACAGAGTAGGAATAATACAAGGGAAGCATTGAATTTTTGTACTATTCCACCGCGCATAGACATTACCTTTTAGAAACAACATAATTTTTGTTTTCTTGATAAATGATCAAAACAACAACGCAGGGTTTTCATGAATGAGTAATTGGGAACAGCTACCCTCTTACCAGCAAAGACCAAAAAGGAATACCGACAGATCTCCTAAATTCATACCTGGAGCGAAATGCACAGTGGCCAAAAACAAATAGACAAGAAGGAAACTGATGGATCCCCCCCTATTAAACGTCTATTGCAGCATAAAAGAAAGAACCCAACTCAGCACCGGGAGTTCCACCGATCCTAAGATCATAGTGGTTTTCTTTAGAGACTTCACGCCCCCTACCACGGATGCCTTCACCCACCCATGCGCACCTACATCAATAACACAAACAGGAAAATGCAGACCCCCTTCCATACCTGTGCGGCCATCATAAATACATGCTCGCCCCTCCTTTCTTCCCTTAACGCACACGAAAGAAGGAATGGCCAAGGGGCGGAGCGTTACGCTTCCAATATCCCGACATAGTGCCTCCTGTAATACTATATATATAACGTCTTCCGCTTAATTGCATTAATAATTATATCACAGCATTATAACTTATATAACTAACTTAGATTTAACCATCCAAAGTAATAATAATAATAATAATAATATTATTATTATTATTAGCTAGCGGGGCGTCATAAAATATGAGAGGAAGTTGATTCATTTTAGTCGTTGACACATGTGATGTTCACTCGCGTGCCTCTAAATAATATGGTGAGATGGAACTTACATATTATATGGGCAGTGCAGGTGTTATGCTTCTTACAATCCAGGTATGCACTACTACTACGCAATGATATGGGGTGATTCCAAGTAAAATCTGTAGAAATTTTTAATCCCTCTCAACCCTAGTTAATAGATATGTTAAGAGATTTAAAAAACTACTCTCAACCCTAGTTAATAGATATGTTAAGACATTTAAAAAACTGTTGTGAACGAATGCACATTAAAACAAAATATTATGTCTTACCTTCAGCCAAAAGGCATTCCTGCCCGTCAGGCAATAAACCCTTGTCAATGTGTTCTGAACTATTCAGATTGGCCACACTGTTTCTTCCGCGCAGACTCGGCCTTGGCATTATCGGTTTCACAGACCCTCTCCCTCGACAACCCAGCCATATGGACCGGCCTGGCCTTACAATGACAACAGAAATGAAAAATAGACAATGATAGCTACTGAAATGATCTGATCAGAAAATCAATACAATCTGATTTCCACATCGAGAGGGTTAGAATTTTTATAGGTAGAATGCATTGAGATCAAGTTCCCTCAACTTTTGCCACCTTTTTGCTGCCGAACCTAGAACGAATGGAAATTGGACAGGTAGGCAAATCGGTGTTGATCCAATCTTGACCTGAAGCGTTTGAGGATGTGAAACCGTAAAGGAATTTATGACAGAATGTCGTGCCAACCACGAAAGTTTTGGAATTCATGCACTTTATTCGATTTCAAAATCTCTACATGGCCCCTAACTAACTAAACCCTACAAAAACCCTTTTGCACTAATTTGCACTCGTCTCTATCTGCATAGTGGGCTGCTGACCAGTAATATCAAACAACTGTGTACATACAGAGCGTTCGTGTTGTTGGGACTCGCAAAGGGGCCGATTTCCACAATGTTGAGTCTTAACGCCCTTGATCACACAAGGATGGCAAATGAAATATAAAAATTTTAATAAATGAAAAAAAGGAGGGTTAGTGAAATATAACTAATTTTAATAAATGAGATAAGTAGGTTAGTCAAACATAACTAATTCTAATAAATGAGGAACTGGTCAAAGTGATTAAAGTTACAGCATATGAAGGGATTTACTTTTCATAATATTAAAACAAAACTAATTTTAATAAATGAGGAACTCGTCAAAGTGATTAAAGTTACAGCATATGAAGGATTTACTTTTCATAATATTAAAAAATTAGCATTTTACAATGTTGACCGTAAAAGTATTTCACTTTACATTAATGAGCATAGACCCATCTTAAACTCGTATCTATCAAGCACCGAGAGGGATCCAATTTCTTGAGGTGTATTTCTTTTTTTAAATTTCAACTCAAGAAATTTGATATCTCTTGATTGATAGACCAGGGTTTAAGTTTTAAGTTTTTATTTTATAAATGATCAATATTTTAATTACTTTTCATAATATTTTATTTTATGAGCCAATGTGGACATTTTTAAAATACTTTCATTAACTTTTTATTTTATGAGCCTACATCAATTTTTTAATGGCCGACATAATATAATTTATTACATTTTACTCTTGTAACGTTACAACATCTCCCTCATACTCGTGCGTTACATGCACACACGTTACAACATCTCCCCCATACTGGGCTATAGAGCACCTCGTTCACTCGGTGCAATTAAATTTTATTTTATAAAATTCTTTTTTATGTTTTCAAAAAACAAATTATCAATATTTTTTATTTCAAAATTTTTAAATTTTATACATTTCATTTAGTTAATGGTAAAGAGGTTATGGATGGGACATAAATCCACAATATTGTGGTTTTATTTTTAAAATACGAAAAAAAAAAAAACATTCAATATGGTTTTTTTTTTAAGTGCTATGTGACAATTTTTTTTTAAGTGCTTACCGTCATCATCGACCTTACCGTCAACATAGGAAATCTCATCATTGATACAGGTATCCACATCGATACCGGTATCCAATATATCATACCAGTATCCAAATTGCAACATGATAGAACTCAATACATCTCTATTCAAAATATCTAGTAAAACCGAATCCCCTTACTCAAACCTAGTACCGTCTTTTCCATAACTAAGAATCAATATATCTTAATTGCCCTAATTTTTGTGTAGTATAATGCAAGGCATTCGATATATTAATAAGATTTAGTGGTCCCACCCTATTCTCTATATATCCTAAATTTTTTCACAAAATAACATATAATCATGGAGAAATCAACATGAAGCAATATATCTCACTTTCCCAAATAGCTATGTGCAATATAATGCAATGATCTGTGTGTCTTACCATACATTTCAACCAATTGATATGTGTTGTAAACGACGGTTCTACAAGTGTATGATGCATTGCTGAAATACAAGATTTCAAGCGTGGTTAATGCCTAGTTTAACACGCATAGGGATATTTTGAGGATGGAAGAAGTTTAAAATGGAGTCTATATAAACACACATTTCTCCAAATATATTCCATTTCGGGATGTGGGAAGTTCCATAATGTTGTGAAAGAATGCTTAGATTCCATTCATATATTATGATGTGGACACTTGCAACATTACTCATCTAGTAGTTGATGAAAAATCGATGTCTGCAAATCATCACTCCCTATGCCAATAGACAATGAATGCACCAATATTATAATGTATAGAAAATTTTCCCACTCACTCCAAGAATCAATTCATTCCATAATCTTATCCCATTACTTACAAACTGGCTTGAGTCCATGGAATGTTTTGGTATGTAATTCAATAGGCATTAGGCATTGTAAGAAGAACTATGTTTTGGTTTTTGCATCATATACAAATCTTGATAAGTTTTGGTATTGAATAAAAATATATGATTCTTCGTATGATTTCATCATATATTAGCTACACCAAAAATGTATATATCCTTTAATTTTACATATTCTATATTGTACAAATGTTAAATCTATTGATTAATCATAATCTAACAAATACATAAAATGTTTTGTTTTAGTTTATGAAACAAATCTTTGATTATGTTGACAATTATAATAATGTATTATGTTGTGTTATATTATAGAAATGGATATGGTGCCTGCCATTTGGAGCTCCCTACCAACAGATATACTTGAAATGATATTTCTATGGTTGCCATTATCCACTATTATCCGTTTTAGAATAGTTTGCAAGAAGTGAAGTTGAAGATTATCTTATATCTTATCGTGGAAACAATTTGTAATAAAAGAATTTGGAGTTTTAGTTAACTTTGATTCTGAATGTGAGTGACAATTCCATCCTTGTTACATTAATCAACTAGGAAAGTTATCAACCATATCTATGCCATTTTTTAGTAATAGATATAAAATTGAATTTATATGTGTTTCAATTGTTTTGGTTTCCTTACCAACTAACTTATATAGAAAAAAAACCACTATATTTATCAATCATTTCACAAAGACTTTTACATTTGTAGGGTCCCTCAATCTTGGTAATTCGGGTTTTTTCGCATTCTTAAGAAATGTGGAGCAACAAAAATATGATTGGGTAGTTCTCAAACATGTTTATACGACATTGCAACCAAAATGTTTCATTTATTGCACTCTTCACATATCCTCCATATGGTGATATTTTGACCCCAAAAACTGTTGTTTTGCATAATGGAAAAAAATTATTGGGTGCATACTCATGTTATCTCTAGAGAAAACCATATATGTTTACAACATATATATTGGATAGAAATCGCCAAAAATAAATGGATCTTCGATTTTATGCAGCAATCACTTACTACAATGTATGTTTGCATAGTGGTTTATTCCAATCAACTTCTTTGTTTTATGAATGAATAAATTCTTAGTCATTATAATTTAGGGATTACATTTTTTCTCATAAAACTCTATTGGCCAAGATAGTCATCAATATAAAAGAAATCTAAATACATGATATGCCATAATACAAATATGACATCACTAACAGCACTTTACCAACCATTTACAAATTTCTAATAATAATTTAGCTAGTTAATATTTTTCTCACAAAACTACATCTACATTGACCAGATTACTCTCCAATGTGAAAAAATTCTGAAGGATAAACATGCCCAAATATACAAAGACTACATCTACAATGCTTATAATTAATTAATCACTCTTTTAACAACATCTTAAACAATTTCAAAAGAATTATTTAGCCATTTGTGGCTTGTAAAGTCACTACGTAAATGTTGTGCGCATTGGAACACTTACTAAAGAAAAAAGCAATGCATCCAAAATCTCTAAAATATCTGCCTATGGAAAACGAGTAGATATATAAGGTGGAAAACCAGTAGATATGAAAGTGAAGCACAACATCTTTTTCAACAGGGTGCAACTGATAAACTGATAAATAGAACCTGAATTTCGTTCTCCAATGATAACAACCACGCAATATTTTCAAGCTGATCAAGTTAATGACAAAATACTTTATTGAAATATACAGTGATATTTTTTGCAAGCATTTTTATTTTGGAAAGACAAAAATGTAAATTTTTTATTCAAAATTTCGAAAGAGAGAAGGAAAGACGGGAGATTGACTTCTATTTCAAAGGCGATCTCAGACGTAGAAAAAACCAATAAAACCTTGTCCTGCAAGGCTCACAAAGATGCCTCCAAATAACATTTTCATCCAACTAACTGAAACAGGCACAAAATCAGCACCCAGAAACTCCAATATTAAAATGTAACTGGAAAACAACTGAACGCTTCCTTGTTAGATATATACAAATAGGTATATCAAGAAATCAAGTTCTGTTGACATCAACACATCCAGTTGAATCATCTCTGCTAGTGCCACTCTCAGGGAAGCTGAAGCAGCTTATAACATTGCCATCAAGCAATGAGTTACCATCCTGATGACTGGGCACTTAGAAATACACATCAGTTGTGTTGACGCATCCATGGAATTAGCTCCATTGCCCGGAATAGTCGACTGAGTACAGTTGATGTTCTGAGGGTCTTCTGAGGGGGCTGAACTTGAGAGGCATCCTGATGAGAAGGTGGCATAAGAATTTGGACGTTGTCATCGTGTGGAAGGTGGCTACTATCATGTGGGGGCTTCTTTTCCACCTTCTTCCTCTTTGGAGGTGGCAAGTCATGAGGAAAATTAAGTTTTGCTTTCCCTCCTCTCATCTTCCTAGCTGCTGCATCGAAGGCTCTGGCAGCTTCCTCTGGCGTATCATATGTACCAAGCCATATGTACTTCCCTTTTTCACGATCTCTAATTTCTGCAGCCCATCTGCCTGGTCGGTTCTCTCTGATGCCTCTATATTTGGTCTTTCTTTCCCTACCTCTCGTGCTCTTGACTGCTTCTTTGCGCTGGGAGGGATATGACGCAAGACACCCTTTGAAAAAACAAACGATATGAATCAAAAAGTTACACATCACATTGCTCATGCACATTATAAACGATATGAATCAGAAAGATACTCTGAAAGTGGAATGGAAAGACGAGTTCATAAACAGTACTTAGAATGACAATGAGCAAACTTGAGTGAGCACTCAACTAAAACTCTAAGTTTGCTGGAGAGGTTTAGACCTCTAAAACCTTGCAATCTAACAATGCTCGGGGATATATTCTAATTTCTCCAGAGTAGAGATGCTTGTGATCATTGAATGGGTGCGAGAGTTTACTCGTACATGGAACTACTATGAAGAGGGCATAAGATGAAAAGCCAGAAATGCAATATCATATCGTACATCAGGGTGCCATACTGCATGTACAGAGTGATGGTAATTCGGGAAAAAAGGATCCACACGTTCGGAAGAGGCATGGGTGCCTCTCATACACAGTATTACAAGGGCGCAAATTTTCAAACCCTAAACAACTACATTAAGCCCACTTATGAACTAATGGGCGCATTCTTAACTTGTAGCTCGGATACTCTATGGCTGATCGGTGATATTAAATACCTCGACTAGCTCCATTGAATAGGAAGCCAATCTCGCCGGACAAGGTTCTAGCCACTGATTAATACATGAACCGGACGGCAGTAATGGATTAAGGAGTTTATCGAGATAACCCCCGCCCTATCGCAATTCATAAATCTTTTCTCGCAAGAAATCGTGGTGAAGCCGGAGAAGACAAAAATAATATTGACATTGTTATCCATAAGATTATATAATAAGTTGATTGTATCGTACTCATCTCTGAAAAACCAACACCACGGAATTACCCTACTATGGAATAATCTTATACCAGTAAGACACCAAGTCATGAGAAAAAAACGATCACATATGGGGTGCTCGCTCTCTTCCCATGAGAAATAAACAATCAGAGTTTAGATGCTCACTACAAAAAAAAAATATTTTATTCTTTTTTGCACATCATGTCATTCTCTTCTGGGGTAGTGACCGTAACAGATGCCCACAGTGATGGTTGTGGGCTGCATTAGCAAGGAATGTCAAAAAGTAATAATAAAATATTGAATGCAAAGGAAACGAACTTCTTCTACATTGAGCTTATCTATTTTTTGAATTACAGTTTCATTTTCAATTACTGAATAAAACTAAAAATATTGAATAAAAATCTCAATAAAACTAAAAACTGAGCTTATTGACGTACTTCATTTTCAATAATTTCTCATTAAGATTTTTATTACTAATGGAACAAAACGTGGGATATTGCCTTTGAAGTCTTATTTTTATTAATGGAACATTGTCTTTGAAAGCGTGGGTTATTGGCTTTGAAGTCTTATTCACAAATTCGATATTAAAAGTGCACTGCATACTTATATGACAACGACCCAAATAGACCATATCCATCACTTTGGAATCCACCCTAATCATTCTGTCAGGGTGATATGCATTTATGCATAGATGGATCGCCATGCTTGTTGGTAGTTCGCCAAATATTGATGTAACTTCTAGCTTCACCGAGAAGCCAAACCGATAGACGTTTCTAGACCTCTCTAATGATGGAGAGAGTTCACAGTGTATATAAATCTATATTTCAGTGAATGGAAGTGATAGAGAGTAGTTCTGGGTATTTTTGGCCTGTTCCTACTCTATCAAGAAGCATCCCATTCTCATTAATATTGAATCGCGTGAGATGCGTTTTCATTAATGTACTCACCTTATTGTCTTTGTTAACATGGAACCATAGGTATTTGTTAACATGGAATCATAGGTACAGTTACTTTGAAAATTTGAATACGTTTTTGTAGGCTTTTGTGAATGGACTTGCTGTACCACACAACCGCTCCTTGACCTATTTGACCGTTATGAGATCATTTCTAGAGTAAGGTTAAATAATTAGTCATGCTTTATCCGTTCAAAGAAACTACGCCAATAGACAGAACATCAGTGGCCACAAGTGCAAGCGTTAACTATTAGTTGCGGGATTTTAATTCTGTGCCTTACAGGTATTTAACTTTCCATGCAAATTTCAGGTCTTATTAGCTAGCGGGGCGTCATAAAATATGAGAGGAAGTTGATTCATTTTAGTCGTTGACACATGTGATGTTCACTCGCGTGCCTCTAAATAATATGGTGAGATGGAACTTACATATTATATGGGCAGTGCAGGCGTTATGCTTCTTACAATCCAGGTATGCACTACTACTGCGCAATGATATGGAGTGATTCAAAGTAGAATCTGTAGAAATTTTTAATCCCTCTCAACCCTAGTTAGTAGATATGTTAAGACATTTAAAAAACTACTCTCAACCCTAGTTAATAGATATGTTAAGACATTTAAAAAACTGCTGTGAACGAATGCACATTAAAACAAAATATTATGGCTTACCTTCAGCCAAAAGGCATTCCTGCCCGTCAGGCAATAAACCCTTGTCAATGTGTTCTGAACTATTCAGATTGGCCACACTGTTTCTTCCGCGCAGACTCGAACGAGACTCGACCTCGGCATTACCGGTTTCGCAGACCCTCTCCCTCGACAACCCAGCCATACGGACCGGCCTGGCCTTACAATGACAACGGAAATGAAAAATAGACAATGCTAGCTACTGAAATGATCTGATCAGAAAATCAATACAATCTGATTTCCACATCGAGAGGGTTAGAATTTTTATAGGTAGAATGCATTGAGATCAAGTTCCCTCAACTTTTGCCACCTTTTTGCTGCCGAACCGAGAACGAATGGAAATTGGACAGGTAGGCAAATCGGCGTTGATCCAATCTTGACCTGAAGCGTTTGAGGATGTGAAACCATAAAGGAATTTATGACAGAATGTCGTGCCTGCCACGAAAGTTTTGGAATTCATGCACGTTATTCGATTTCAAAATCTCTACATGGCCCCTAACTAACTAAACCCTAGGAAAACCCTTTTGCACTAATTTGCACTCGTGTCTATCCGCATAGTGGGCTGCTGACCAGTAATATCAAACAACTGTACATACAGAGCGTTCGTGTTGTTGGGACTCACAAAGGGGCCGATTTCCACAATGTTGAGTCTTAACGCCCTTGATCACACAAGGATGGCAAATGAAATATAAAAATTTTAATAAATGAAAAAAAGGAGGGGTAGTGAAATATAACTAATTTTAATAAATGACACAAGTAAGTTAGTCAAACATAACTAATTCTAATAAATGAGGAACTGGTCAAAGTGATTAAAGTTACAGCATATGAAGGGATTTACTTTTCATAATATTAAAACATAACTAATTTTAATAAATGAGGAACTGGTCAAAGTGATTAAAGTTACAGCATATGAAGGGATTTACTTTTCATAATATTAAAATATTAGCATTTTACAATGTTGACCATAAAAGTCTTTCACTTTACATTAACCAGCGTAGACCCATCTTAAAATCGTATCTATCAAGCACCGAGAGGGATCCAATTTCTTGAGGTGTATTTCTTTTTTTTAATTTCAACTCAAGAAATTTGATATCTCTTGATTGATAGACCCGGGTTTAAGTTTTTATTTTATAAACGAATATCAATATTTTAATTACTTTTCATAATATTTTATTTTATGAGCCAATGTGGACTTTTTTTAAATACTTTCATTAACTTTTTATTTTATGAGCCTACATCAATTTATTAATGTCCGACATAATATAATTTATTACGTTTTACTCTTGTAACGTTAGAACATCTCCCTCATACTCGTGCGTTATATGCACACACGTTACAACATCTCCCCCATACTGGGCTATAGAGCACCTCGTTTCACTCTGTACAATTAAATTTTATTTTATAAAATTCTTTTTGATGTTTTCAAAAAACAAATTATCAATATTTTTAATTTCAAAATTTTTAAATTTTATTCATTTCATATACTTAATGGTAAAGAGGTTATAGATGGGACATAAATCCACAATATTGTGGTTTTATTTTTAAAATACGAAAAAAAAATAAAAAACATTTAATATGGTTTTTTTTTAAGTGCTATGTGGCAATTTTTATTCCTTATTATTGATTTTTGTAACTAAAAATCCAAAAAAAAAATTCTATGTTAAACCTAAAACTTAGTATATGTAGATTTTGTGTGTTTGATTTGATATGTTTATCTAATAAAACTGATTAAGTTAGACCGTGGATGAACCCTAACTATGTGAGTGATTGATTTATCCATCTTGTCCACGTGGTGATAGATTTTGCTCTTTCATTTAGTCTGTGTTATTTTCTTTAATGCACACTCACTAGTGATCTTATTTTATTTTGTTGAAGTATTGCTTCTTGTTTATTTTAGTTTATTACAGTCTATAGGCTTGGGATTATCGTTATGTTAACCTAGTTAGACTCTGGTTAGTGGTAGAAGTTTTTATTTTATTAATTGACTTACGCGATTGAAGATCTTGTGTTTGTCTTGTTTTAGTGTGTTTAGATGTTAAAGTGTTGAGATCAAAGCCAACATTAGGAGTGTAATACCCCTCCTTTATGCACCCTTTTTGTAAATATATTTGATTTTACCATAACGTGGCATGCTATGGATAAATTTCAGATAGATTATCCTAATTACTTTTATTTAACCATATGCCGAGTTCCTAGTCAACGGTCGGAGGTCTAACTAATCATGGGTTAACTTAAAATGGTAAGTTAGAGAAGGAAGGGGGATCCTTTAATGGAGTAATGGGAACGGCATATGTATATATATATATATTATGGTGTCTAATATTCAAAAGATTTATATAAAAACATTCTAAAAAGGTTTTAGGACAAACCTAAACCAATACTAATATCTTTAGCAATACCAATGTTTTTTGTTATGTGCCAAAACTTATGTTGAAGACTTCTTTAATTGGAGAAAAGGGTTATATATAGAGAGAGACTAATTTTCATATTATGAAAATACACATACATGGGATTATTATATTATTTGTACAATACAAATATATATATATATATATATATTTGTTTATACAAAGATTTTAGCCGTGGCTATGAACATTTATTAGACAAAGAATACAATTAGTATTCTTATGTAACTACTTCCGTTAATCAGTGAAAAAACTCTAAGATTTTTCGTAGGGAGTTTGTCTCCGTTTTGGAGCACTTCGAGTCCCATCTCTATTATATGTTTCCCTGCATGGAGCACGTGGGAACCTTACCAAGCTACTCCACTCCTTAATTGTATGGGCGCCTCATCAATTCCTTTCTAGAGGAAAACATGGCCCGTTAAAATCTGACGAGGTGTTGTTCGAGCAGGTGGTGACTTCACCATAAAGAGAGGGAGACTGTGAGCTCCACTAACTCGACACGCCTTTATTTTTCATCGGAGTATACTGGATTTTGAGGAGATGGCACCATTTTAAGATGTGAAAGCGGTGATAGTGGATAAAGCATTCAAAACACACGATCCTTCTAAGCCGAGTGGTTCCCTTCTGTCGCTATAAGCATATATTTATGGTCGCCACTTGTCCCTGAACGGCCACCATTTGTCACTTCGGTGGAGGGTAGGACTCTCTACATAAGGAGGAAGAGTTCGCAGTATAGGGAGAGGAAAAGATGGGAGTCTTGGGATGGCTTCGAAGCGGCCGTAAAGAATAGGTTCGATTGTATTGTGTTCTTTCTGATAGCATAGATTGATATTTTGATTACGATGTGGTAGTATGTCTTTCCTGGCCATCACAAAGTCTGTAAATAGAATTATGCTGCTACCCTGACAGTAGTTCTCGGATCTTTGTTTTTTCGTTTTTGTTTGTTGCGATCGCAGAATTGTGGCTCTGACGTTTTCTTTAATTGCTTGATGGGACCTCAGATCCGTAGCTCTGTTAATTGCTATAGATCAGGTTGCACCGTGAGCTTGATTCCAGATCTCTGTCCTTACTGATTTTATATTAGATACTTGCAAACCGTAATGCCAACATTGGAAGGCTTAGATCCGTAAATGCTTGGAAGGCGTGAACCCTGATAATTTGATAAGTATATATTGACAGATCCCTAATTGTATTGGAATCTGTATACTACGTGGTAAGTATTTGAAAGCTTAGATCCATGTAAGTATTTGTTAAGTACATGCTCTACACGTTATGATGAATCCATTAATCGCAGACCCCTACTTTTAGTTGTCTACTGTGAGAAGTTTTTATTCAGTGTAGAAGCCGTGAAAGGTTTTCTGTAGGATCTACATTACATGCTCTATATGTTATGATGGATCCATTAATCGCAGATCCCTGCATTTAGTTTACTGTGGGAAGTTTTTATTAAGTTTAGAAGCCGTGGAAGGTTTTCTGTAGGATATACATTGCCTGCTCTATATGTTATGATGGATCTATTAAGCGCAGATCCTTGTATATGTAGCATATATATATATTGTGGAAAGTTTTTATAAAGCTAAATATGTTATGTGGAGGAAGTTTATATGAAGCGTAGGAGCCGTAGAAGGTTCCTGTAGGTTTTGAATATTTTTATATATTCGGTGTTATGAAGAGGACGGCTTCAAGAGCCCAAACCTCAAACTGCAACTCGACTTTTTACTTAACTCTGCGCTGACGAATTAAGGGATGACACCATGAGTCGATGCCACAGTTAATATGCTTGATCCACGGGGTTAGACTGCTACTCTGCGTGGAAAGGGAATAGAACAGTTACCTGAGCCTAATCCCATTGGCTAATGAATAACGATATTACAGGAGAGTCTCTATGACATATCCGTGGATAGATCAGTTGTAGTGGTCCTGGTTTGTTTGTGTGTATACTGTCTTCGCTAGAGATTGGATTATGTATATATATGTAAACTATGTTTTTAAATGATTAGGAAACAGAGTTTGGTTGAAACATAAATTCCGGTGAGTGCTTGACCCGTATTATTGATGCTAATATTTTATATATGCAGATCTGCAGAAAAACGTAAAGCAGGTATTGAAGCGATTATCCTACACTGGATCCGCTTATAAATTGTTAATACATATACATTATATTAGATCTTAAGTGTGGTCTTCAGATAACTGATAGTTCGTTAAGGATATAAGCCTAGGATTCATGTTTGTTTATTTTTAGCTTGGATCCCTGGTGATTGTTTATACCTGTATTTATTATATGATAGCGGATCTCTACATACACTGCTTGAAATGAGATGGTATTTATTACTTGACAGCCGATCTCGGTCCACAACGTTTGACTGATATTGTATTAATTATTGATCGTCGATCTCTGCACACACTACTCAATTGAGATTCTGCCAGGAATTCGTATGAAGTCCAGCTAGAATCTACATTTTAATACTTAATTGTTTTGGGTATGCATCTGCGAGTTCGCCTGGTCTTGAGTTAAGACCTTTTTGGTTTTATTTTTGTATCGACCCTGCATTTAATTATAAATCAGAATATGAATTGCAGATTTAAAGTTATCTTGTCTTATGGATTGAAAGAACGCGTGGTTATTTCTAGCTAGGAGCCAATTTAGAACCTCTGTCTTTTAGTTACTTATTTCTGTAATTACTTGCGCACAAACCGTGGTAATTATTAACATTCGCCACTGTCCAATTGGTTATTGGTTTCGTAAATGTACATTGAACTCTGAAAAGATATTCCTTTTGATGTTCATATGCAAGAGGTTAATATGTAGTTGTAATACTCTGCTTTTTATGAGCTCATGATTGGGGAATTTAACTACCTTAATATGTTCTTACTGTATATTGAGATTGATGGGTGACTGTTCTCTATATGTCCGAGTATTGTTCTCCGACGGGAAGCTGAGCAATCTCAACGATCTCCCTGTGAGGGTGTAAATTACATCGACGAATGTCGCGAAAGAAAATGATCTCAGTGAGATAAGTTGTAAGAGCAATAATGAAGTTGCCAAGATGTAATTCTTTGGATAAATATTACATGATGCAACAACGGTTGGTGGACGTAGCCCAAAGAGTTGGGTGAACCACGTGAAATTGGTGTCTCTTTCTGATGTGTCCCTACTTGAGTAAATTGTCTTAAATATTGTGATGGTGTTGTCGTTACATTAATATTTGACTAGGTGATTGGTAAGACATGAGTTATAGATAATCTTTGTATCGATCATGAAAGGTATGTTGTGTTTTAAGTATATTCATATTTACAATTAATGTGTTGAATGATTCAAATAAACTAGTGTGCTTATTTACTATGGGTTATTAAAGTGATTATAGGAGTAATTTAAATTATGAGCAAAGCAATGAAATAAACTCTCAAGGTTTCTTATGAGTATAGCCAAACGTCTAAGCAGTACTGTTTAACGAAAATTTTTCGCTAATTACTGACTGAATGGTATTAGGGGATGTTACAAATGGTATCAGAGCACAGGTTGCAAACACTCGGGCTTAGTTGGGCTCAGTTGAGGAAATAATATAAGCTGGTCAAGGGAACTCCATCGATAAGACGCAAACAAAGGATTTATGTTCCAAAGAATCAGCAAGAGGTAATCGACAAGAAGTCTTCTCAATCGCAAGTAAGTATACTCCCCTTGTTGAAGCATTCTAAAGGAAAAGCATTGTCTATATGTGAGTATTTATATGTTTCCTCCCGAAGTTGAATGATCTTCTAATTATAAATACTAGAGGATGAACATCTCCGCAGGCTCTACAATTAATTCATTAAATGATAAGAAAGTATTCTTTAAAATGATTAAAATGGTTGGACTATGTTCCTATCTGTATCTTGGTAATCTTGTTAATATTTTCATATACAGTGATCGTAATGATAGTAATGAGAATCATAGGAACATTTGCATGTTCAAAAGTTCATAAACATAATTAGGATTATGTATCTAACGTACATTCATATCTGGTAAATCGACGCCATTGGTAGGGCTTTAGTACATATATAAGTCAAGTCATAGACATTCATCATAGGTACTTGATTGCTTCAATTATATTTATGAGGATTAGAAAAGTTCTAGGCTTGGAAAGGTGACTATACAAATGAAGACAGGATAGCAAACATATTAAAGCATAAGGATTGAATGAATGATGGTTAGGTCATTATGAGAAGGATTGGAAAATTGTCATTAATTCCACGCACTATGTTAGGATGATTGTATTCAGTATGTGCACGAGATTGTAGGGTGGAAGGATCCTTATTATGTTAGAAAATACATAAATTGTACTAAGGGAGTAAGCCCTGAAATTTTATGTGTAGGCTATCTATTGGGTAGAAAGAAAATGTCCATTTTTATTAACGATCTCGGAATTGGAGTAATAGACGTCTTACAGTGGAGGATTGATCGAAAGACGATTATAAGAATTGACAAAATGTTATTAAGGGAGCTATATTGAGCTCAGCCCTTGATAAGTAGAAGATACTGAATGTTATAAGCGATGGTTCCAAATTCAAATTATTAGTTATGTGTTCTTACTTCTATGCTTTATTTTTCGTACAAAACAGATGATATGGTAGATGAGATGATTGATATTCAATGTATTGTAAGTGATGATCTCACATCCAAGAGGAATACTATATAAACAATAGATGGATAGAAGAGTTGTATGAATGATTAGTAAAGAGTCATTCTCAGGGTAAAAGGGTGAAAGGTAGAGGAATTAACTTTATTTGGATAAATAGACATTCTACTGTGTGAAAATTTCTATGACTAGGAAATTGTTGTACTCTTTATCTCTTTGGGGCATGGGATTGTATAGAATAAGGAAGTATAAATATTTGACATGGGAACATGCTTGTACCCTTACTTGTAATTTTAGCAGGGATGATGGTTATAATAGAAGTATACATGTGTATGCTAAATAGTCAATAGGGTGCATATGATGAAACTGTAGAATTCTATTTTTTTTTTTTTTTCTATCTCGGTGATCCTTACTAGGAATGTTGGGATACTGGGGTGGATGACAGAAGGATTATAATTTTATGTGATTAAGATTTATGTTATATGCATGGACACCTGGATAATATGTATCATTTTGATGTATATGTTCTTATGATGTTGAGGGGATTATTAATGTGTGTTAATACAAGTACAACCTACACCTTGGCATAGGAGTCCATACAATAAAGTGATATGCAGTCTCCTTCATAAAGGTATGTGACTATCTTTATGAAACCATACAAGTATATATATGAAGACGATTTATTATTACTTACATGATGTTGGCATGATGTATAATTAAATGGGTACTTGACACAGTTTAAGTTAAGTATGGAGGTGAACTGAATGTAATGTCCATAAGCGGAATGCATTTCAAGACATTATGTAATTCTATTAATTAAGCCAATGGTATTCACTTTAGATGATGGCCTTCTTATTTTATGCATAGGGGAAAGATCTTCTTACAAATATTTTATCTTGTTACTAATAGGTGAATTTGGCTGATGGTCAACATTTTGTACAACTTGTGGAAAGACAAAAGCATGAATATTACCCAAGGTATTGTTGAGTAAAGCACTCGACCCAGATTGATCAGAGTAATCGTATGGGTACAGAAAGTAATGTGACGAAATAAATTGTTTAAATTGAAAGAAATTTTTCTAGACTCAAGCAAGGCGGCTTGGGAAAATAAATTCCGGGACTCAAGCGAGAAGGCTTGAGGGGAATTGGGTAAAGAGTGTTATAATGGCATTGAAATACCCCCTAAAATCAGGGATTGAACAGCCACTAGGATTCTCGGAGAATCGGCTGGCTGTAAGACCTAGGCAAGCTATAAGAAAATGTATATGTGGGAGGCAGGACGCTGCTTAGTATACATGAAAGAAATGTTTGCTGCGTGAGCACTAAGGTGTTAGGAAAGACATGAAAGAATGTTGCTGCGTGAGCACTAAGGTGTTAGGCAAGACATGAAAGAAATGTTTGCTGCGTGAGCACTAAGGTGTTAGGCACGGCATGAGAAAAAGGATTGTTGCGTGAGCACTGAGGTGTTAGGCAAGGAATCTCCTGGATCAAATGAATGTTGTTTGTTGTTAATTTTGTCAAGAGTATACAATCAGGGAACACTAGATTTATTCCATATGTTGCAAGTGATATATACAACAAAGAACTCATGATTTATGTTCCTGAGTTTGGTTAAGAAGTCGATGACAGGTTATTACTAAACATTGTTTCTTTTGAATTCCAGTTTTGTGATACAAATGATTGCTGCAAGAGAAGAGCGAACACCGAGGACGGTGTTCATTTTAAGGGGAGGAGGATGTAATACCCCTTCTTTATGCACCCTTTTTGTAAATATATTTGATTTTACCATAACGTGGCATGCTATGGATAAATTTCAGATAGATTATCCTAATTACTTTTATTTAACCATATGCCGAGTTCCCAGTCAACGGTCGGAGGTCTAACTAATCATGGGTTAACTTAAAATGGTAAGTTAGAGAAGGAAGGGGGATCCTTTAATGGAGTAATGGGAACGACATATGTATATATATATATATTATGGTGTCTAATATTCAAAAGATTTATATAAAAACATTCTAAAAAGGTTTTAGGACAAACCTAAACCAATACTAATATCTTTAGCAATACCAATGTTTTTTGTTATGTGCCAAAACTTATGTTGAAGACTTCTTTAATTGGAGAAAAGGGTTATATATAGAGAGAGACTAATTTTCATATTATGAAAATACACATACATGGGATTATTATATTATTTGTACAATACAAATATATATATATATATATTTGTTTATACAAAGATTTTAGCCGTGGCTATGAACATTTATTAGACAAAGAATACAATTATTATTCTTATGTAACTACTTCCGTTAATCAGTGAAAAAACTCTAAGATTTTTCGTAGGGAGTTTGTCTCTGTTTTGGAGCACTCCGAGTCCCATCTCTATTATATGTTTCCCTGCATGGAGCACGTGGGCACCTTACCAAGCTACTCCACTCCTTAATTGTATGGGCGCCTCATCAATTCCTTTCTAGAGGAAAACATGGCCCGTTAAAATCTGACGAGGTGTTGTTCGAGCAGGTGGTGACTTCACCATAAAGAGAGGGAGACTGTGAGCTCCACTAACTCGACACGCCTTTATTTTTCATCGGAGTATACTGGATTTTGAGGAGATGGCACCATTTTAAGATGTGAAAGCGGTGATAGTGGATAAAGCATTCAAAACACACGATCCTTCTAAGCCGAGTGGTTCCCTTCTGTCGCTATAAGCATATATTTATGGTCGCCACTTGTCCCTGAATGGCCACCATTTGTCACTTCGGTGGAGGGTAGGACTCTCTACATAAGGAGGAAGAGTTCGCAGTATAGGGAGAGGAAAAGATGGGAGTCTTGGGATGGCTTCGAAGCGGCCGTAAAGAATAGGTTCGATTGTATTGTGTTCTTTCTGATAGCATAGATTGATATTTTGATTACGATGTGGTAGTATGTCTTTCCTGGCCATCACAAAGTCTGTAAATAGAATTATGCTGCTACCCTGACAGTAGTTCTCGGATATTTGTTTTTTCGTTTTTGTTTGTTGCGATCGCAGAATTGTGGCTCTGACGTTTTCTTTAATTGCTTGATGGGACCTCAGATCCGTAGCTCTGTTAATTGCTATAGATCAGGTTGCACCGTGAGCTTGATTCCAGATCTCTGTCCTTACTGATTTTATATTAGATACTTGCAAACCGTAATGCCAACATTGGAAGGCTTAGATCCGTAAATGCTTGGAAGGCGTGAACCCTGATAATTTGATAAGTATATATTGACAGATCCCTAATTGTATTGGAATCTGTATACTCCGTGGTAAGTATTTGAAAGCTTAGATCCATGTAAGTATTTGTTAAGTACATGCTCTACACGTTATGATGAATCCATTAATCGCAGACCCCTACTTTTAGTTGTCTACTGTGAGAAGTTTTTATTCAGTGTAGAAGCCGTGAAAGGTTTTCTGTAGGATCTACATTACATGCTCTATATGTTATGATGGATCCATTAATCGCAGATCCCTGCATTTAGTTTACTGTGGGAAGTTTTTATTAAGTTTAGAAGCCGTGGAAGGTTTTCTGTAGGATATACATTGCCTGCTCTATATGTTATGATGGATCTATTAAGCGCAGATCCTTGTATATGTAGCATATATATATATTGTGGAAAGTTTTTATAAAGCTAAATATGTTATGTGGAGGAAGTTTATATGAAGCGTAGGAGCCGTAGAAGGTTCCTGTAGGTTTTGAATATTTTTATATATTCGGTGTTATGAAGAGGACGGCTTCAAGAGCCCAAACCTCAAACTGCAACTCGACTTTTTACTTAACTCTGCGCTGACGAATTAAGGGATGACACCATGAGTCGATGCCACAGTTAATATGCTTGATCCACGGGGTTAGACTGCTACTCTGCGTGGAAAGGGAATAGAACAGTTACCTGAGCCTAATCCCATTGGCTAATGAATAACGATATTACAGGAGAGTCTCTATGACATATCCGTGGATAGATCAGTTGTAGTGGTCCTGGTTTGTTTGTGTGTATACTGTCTTCGCTAGAGATTGGATTATGTATATATATGTAAACTATGTTTTTAAATGATTAGGAAACAGAGTTTGGTTGAAACATAAATTCCGGTGAGTGCTTGACCCGTATTATTGATGCTAATATTTTATATATGCAGATCTGCAGAAAAACGTAAAGCAGGTATTGAAGCGATTATCCTACACTGGATCCGCTTATAAATTGTTAATACATATACATTATATTAGATCTTAAGTGTGGTCTTCAGATAACTGATAGTTCGTTAAGGATATAAGCCTAGGATTCATGTTTGTTTATTTTTAGCTTGGATCCCTGGTGATTGTTTATACCTGTATTTATTATATGATAGCGGATCTCTACATACACTGCTTGAAATGAGATGGTATTTATTACTTGACAGCCGATCTCGGTCCACAACGTTTGACTGATATTGTATTAATTATTGATCGTCGATCTCTGCACACACTACTCAATTGAGATTCTGCCAGGAATTCGTATGAAGTCCAGCTAGAATCTACATTTTAATACTTAATTGTTTTGGGTATGCATCTGCGAGTTCGCCTGGTCTTGAGTTAAGACCTTTTTGGTTTTATTTTTGTATCGACCCTGCATTTAATTATAAATCAGAGTATGAATTGCAGATTTAAAGTTATCTTGTCTTATGGATTGAAAGAACGCGTGGTTATTTCTAGCTAGGAGCCAATTTAGAACCTCTGTCTTTTAGTTACTTATTTCTGTAATTACTTGCGCACAAACCGTGGTAATTATTAACATTCGCCACTGTCCAATTGGTTATTGGTTTCGTAAATGTACATTGAACTCTGAAAAGATATTCCTTTTGATGTTCATATGCAAGAGGTTAATATGTAGTTGTAATACTCTACTTTTTATGAGCTCATGATTGGGGAATTTAACTACCTTAATATGTTCTTACTGTATATTGAGATTGATGGGTGACTGTTCTGCATATGTCCGAGTATTGTTGTCCGACGGGAAGCTGAGCAATCTCAACGATCTCCCTGTGAGGGTGTAAATTACATCGACGAATGTCGCGAAAGAAAATGATCTCAGTGAGATAAGTTGTAAGAGCAATAATGAAGTTGCCAAGATGTAATTCTTTGGATAAATATTACATGATGCAACAACGGTTGGTGGACGTAGCCCAAAGAGTTGGGTGAACCACGTGAAATTGGTGTCTCTTTCTGATGTGTCCCTACTTGAGTAAATTGTCTTAAATATTGTGATGGTGTTGTCGTTACATTAATATTTGACTAGGTGATTGGTAAGACATGAGTTATAGATAATCTTTGTATCGATCATGAAAGGTATGTTGTGTTTTAAGTATATTCATATTTACAATTAATGTGTTGAATGATTCAAATAAACTAGTGTGCTTATTTACTATGGGTTATTAAAGTGATTATAGGAGTAATTTAAATTATGAGCAAAGCAATGAAATAAACTCTCAAGGTTTCTTATGAGTATAGCCAAACGTCTAAGCAGTACTGTTTAACGAAAATTTTTCGCTAATTACTGACTGAATGGTATTAGGGGATGTTACAAATGGTATCAGAGCACAGGTTGCAAACACTCGGGCTTAGTTGGGCTCAGTTGAGGAAATAATATAAGCTGGTCAAGGGAACTCCATCGATAAGACGCAAACAAAGGATTTATGTTCCAAAGAATCAGCAAGAGGTAATCGACAAGAAGTCTTCTCAATCGCAAGTAAGTATACTCCCCTTGTTGAAGCATTCTAAAGGAAAAGCATTGTCTATATGTGAGCATTTATATGTTTCCTCCCGAAGTTGAATGATCTTCTAATTATAAATACTAGAGGATGAACATCTCCGCAGGCTCTACAATTAATTCATTAAATGATAAGAAAGTATTCGTTAAAATGATTAAAATGGTTGGACTATGTTCCTATCTGTATCTTGGTAATCTTGTTAATATTTTCATATACAGTGATCGTAATGATAGTAATGAGAATCATAGGAACATTTGCATGTTCAAAAGTTCATAAACATAATTAGGATTATGTATCTAACGTACATTCATATCTGGTAAATCGACGCCATTGGTAGGGCTTTAGTACATATATAAGTCAAGTCATAGACATTCATCATAGGTACTTGATTGCTTCAATTATATTTATGAGGATTAGAAAAGTTCTAGGCTTGGAAAGGTGACTATACAAATGAAGACAGGATAGCAAACATATTAAAGCATAAGGATTGAATGAATGATGGTTAGGTCATTATGAGAAGGATTGGAAAATTGTCATTAATTCCACGCACTATGTTAGGATGATTGTATTCAGTATGTGCACGAGATTGTAGGGTGGAAGGATCCTTATTATGTTAGAAAATACATAAATTGTACTAAGGGAGTAAGCCCTGAAATTTTATGTGTAGGCTATCTATTGGGTAGAAAGAAAATGTCCATTTTTATTAACGATCTCGGAATTGGAGTAATAGACGTCTTACAGTGGAGGATTGATCGAAAGACGATTATAAGAATTGACAAAATGTTATTAAGGGAGCTATATTGAGCTCAGCCCTTGATAAGTAGAAGATATTGAATGTTATAAGCGATGGTTCCAAATTCAAATTATTAGTTATGTGTTCTTACTTCTATGCTTTATTTTTCGTACAAAACAGATGATATGGTAGATGAGATGATTGATATTCAATGTATTGTAAGTGATGATCTCACATCCAAGAGGAATACTATATAAACAATAGATGGATAGAAGAGTTGTATGAATGATTAGTAAAGAGTCATTCTCAGGGTAAAAGGGTGAAAGGTAGAGGAATTAACTTTATTTGGATAAATAGACATTCTACTGTGTGAAAATTTCTATGACTAGGAAATTGTTGTACTCTTTATCTCTTTGGGGCATGGGATTGTATAGAATAAGGAAGTATAAATATTTGACATGGGAACATGCTTGTACCCTTACTTGTAATTTTAGCAGGGATGATGGTTATAATAGAAGTATACATGTGTATGCTAAATAGTCAATAGGGTGCATATGATGAAACTGTAGAATTCTATTTTTTTTTTTTTTTTCTATCTCGGTGATCCTTACTAAGAATGTTGGGATACTGGGGTGGATGACAGAAGGATTATAATTTTATGTGATTAAGATTTATGTTATATGCATGGACACCTGGATAATATGTATCATTTTGATGTATATGTTCTTATGATGTTGAGGGGATTATTAATGTGTGTTAATACAAGTACAACCTACACCTTGGCATAGGAGTCCATACAATAAAGTGATATGCAGTCTCCTTCATAAAGGTATGTGACTATCTTTATGAAACCATACAAGTATATATATGAAGACGATTTATTATTACTTACATGATGTTGGCATGATGTATAATTAAATGGGTACTTGACACAGTTTAAGTTAAGTATGGAGGTGAACTGAATGTAATGTCCATAAGCGGAATGCATTTCAAGACATTATGTAATTCTATTAATTAAGCCAATGGTATTCACTTTAGATGATGGCCTTCTTATTTTATGCATAGGGGAAAGATCTTCTTACAAATATTTTATCTTGTTACTAATAGGTGAATTTGGCTGATGGT
Organism: Larix kaempferi; assembly: GCA_027924585.1. Classification (NCBI taxonomy): domain Eukaryota; kingdom Viridiplantae; phylum Streptophyta; class Pinopsida; order Pinales; family Pinaceae; genus Larix; species Larix kaempferi. The sequence goes on along the minus strand of BSBM01000721.1, from coordinate 1,909,748 downwards.
CAACATTTTGTACAACTTGTGGAAAGACAAAAGCATGAATATTACCCAAGGTATTGTTGAGTAAAGCACTCGACCCAGATTGATCAGAGTAATCGTATGGGTACAGAAAGTAATGTGACGAAATAAATTGTTTAAATTGAAAGAAATTTTTCTAGACTCAAGCAAGGCGGCTTGGGAAAATAAATTCCGGGACTCAAGCGAGAAGGCTTGAGGGGAATTGGGTAAAGAGTGTTATAATGGCATTGAAATACCCCCTAAAATCAGGGATTGAACAGCCACTAGGATTCTCGGAGAATCGGCTGGCTGTAAGACCTAGGCAAGCTATAAGAAAATGTATATGTGGGAGGCAGGACGCTGCTTAGTATACATGAAAGAAATGTTTGCTGCGTGAGCACTAAGGTGTTAGGAAAGACATGAAAGAATGTTGCTGCGTGAGCACTAAGGTGTTAGGCAAGACATGAAAGAAATGTTTGCTGCGTGAGCACTAAGGTGTTAGGCACGGCATGAGAAAAAGGATTGTTGCGTGAGCACTGAGGTGTTAGGCAAGGAATCTCCTGGATCAAATGAATGTTGTTTGTTGTTAATTTTGTCAAGAGTATACAATCAGGGAACACTAGATTTATTCCATATGTTGCAAGTGATATATACAACAAAGAACTCATGATTTATGTTCCTGAGTTTGGTTAAGAAGTCGATGACAGGTTATTACTAAACATTGTTTCTTTTGAATTCCAGTTTTGTGATACAAATGATTGCTGCAAGAGAAGAGCGAACACCGAGGACGGTGTTCATTTTAAGGGGAGGAGGATGTAATACCCCTCCTTTATGCACCCTTTTTGTAAATATATTTGATTTTACCATAACGTGGCATGCTATGGATAAATTTCAGATAGATTATCCTAATTACTCTTATTTAACCATATGCCGAGTTCCCAGTCAACGGTCGGAGGTCTAACTAATCATGGGTTAACTTAAAATGGTAAGTTAGAGAAGGAAGGGGGATCCTTTAATGGAGTAATGGGAACGACATATGTATATATATATATATTATGGTGTCTAATATTCAAAAGATTTATATAAAAACATTCTAAAAAGGTTTTAGGACAAACCTAAACCAATACTAATATCTTTAGCAATACCAATGTTTTTTGTTATGTGCCAAAACTTATGTTGAAGACTTCTTTAATTGGAGAAAAGGGTTATATATAGAGAGAGACTAATTTTCATATTATGAAAATACACATACATGGGATTATTATATTATTTGTACAATACAAATATATATATATATATATTTGTTTATACAAAGATTTTAGCCGTGGCTATGAACATTTATTAGACAAAGAATACAATTATTATTCTTATGTAACTACTTCCGTTAATCAGTGAAAAAACTCTAAGATTTTTCGTAGGGAGTTTGTCTCTGTTTTGGAGCACTCCGAGTCCCATCTCTATTATATGTTTCCCTGCATGGAGCACGTGGGCACCTTACCAAGCTACTCCACTCCTTAATTGTATGGGCGCCTCATCAATTCCTTTCTAGAGGAAAACATGGCCCGTTCAAATCTGACGAGGTGTTGTTCGAGCAGGTGGTGACTTCACCATAAAGAGAGGGAGACTGTGAGCTCCACTAACTCGACACGCCTTTATTTTTCATCGGAGTATACTGGATTTTGAGGAGATGGCACCATTTTAAGATGTGAAAGCGGTGATAGTGGATAAAGCATTCAAAACACACGATCCTTCTAAGCCGAGTGGTTCCCTTCTGTCGCTATAAGCATATATTTATGGTCGCCACTTGTCCCTAAATGGCCACCATTTGTCACTTCGGTGGAGGGTAGGACTCTCTACATAAGGAGGAAGAGTTCGCAGTATAGGGAGAGGAAAAGATGGGAGTCTTGGGATGGCTTCGAAGCGGCCGTAAAGAATAGGTTCGATTGTATTGTGTTCTTTCTGATAGCATAGATTGATATTTTGATTACGATGTGGTAGTATGTCTTTCCTGGCCATCACAAAGTCTGTAAATAGAATTATGCTGCTACCCTGACAGTAGTTCTCGGATATTTGTTTTTTCGTTTTTGTTTGTTGCGATCGCAGAATTGTGGCTCTGACGTTTTCTTTAATTGCTTGATGGGACCTCAGATCCGTAGCTCTGTTAATTGCTATAGATCAGGTTGCACCGTGAGCTTGATTCCAGATCTCTGTCCTTACTGATTTTATATTAGATACTTGCAAACCGTAATGCCAACATTGGAAGGCTTAGATCCGTAAATGCTTGGAAGGCGTGAACCCTGATAATTTGATAAGTATATATTGACAGATCCCTAATTGTATTGGAATCTGTATACTCCGTGGTAAGTATTTGAAAGCTTAGATCCATGTAAGTATTTGTTAAGTACATGCTCTACACGTTATGATGAATCCATTAATCGCAGACCCCTACTTTTAGTTGTCTACTGTGAGAAGTTTTTATTCAGTGTAGAAGCCGTGAAAGGTTTTCTGTAGGATCTACATTACATGCTCTATATGTTATGATGGATCCATTAATCGCAGATCCCTGCATTTAGTTTACTGTGGGAAGTTTTTATTAAGTTTAGAAGCCGTGGAAGGTTTTCTGTAGGATATACATTGCCTGCTCTATATGTTATGATGGATCTATTAAGCGCAGATCCTTGTATATGTAGCATATATATATATTGTGGAAAGTTTTTATAAAGCTAAATATGTTATGTGGAGTGTAACATCTCCACAAAAAAAAAAAATTTGTTCTTCTTTTCCTTACTGGGATTATACGTCATTTGGATCTATGTGAACACATAAGGAAATGATTAATGCATTCATATGTTTATCTAAACTAACTTCTGCTTCTTGTAATTCTTCCTACTGGACAGAAAGACTTAATGGTTGACATGCCGCTTACTTAGCTATGGCTAACACCTTCCATATTGTTTTACAGGTACGCCTATACCATCAAATTTCTATATTGACGTAGGGATGCGATAAAAATTGACTCCCTAAGCATATTTACTCATTGACAAGTTGTGGGCCTTCAGATCATTGTTTTCTTCATACTTCAGAAACAGGTTATGAGTAAAATATTCCACTATGGTTTAATATGTACTCCAAAAGAATTATAATAACCCACAAGGGTACTTCTGGCAGCTTATGATAAAGGATCACTACTTATGTTATACATTATTGGCATACCTTCCATTAATGTGATAGGTCTGTACCATTTTAAAGTTATGGAACCCTTGGTGGCCGCGAAGATTGCTATGCCCTAGCAAAACTTTGGGAAAAAGTTACCTTTTAAAAATAAAATCAATGGTATGATAGCTAGGCTAAAGCTATAAGTTAAAATCGCCTTTCCAATTCTAACTCATAAGTATGGTGGAAGACATTCATTTAACCTACAACCTAACTTCATGCTGGGATTTGATATTTCATCTGCGGCACCTGCAGCATTTAATGATCAGAAGGGGTACAATACTAGATTGGGGTTCTCGTAGGCTGCCAGCAACTCGGCATAGTACCGATCCATGTGACTCTCATTAAACGTTTCAGAAGGAAGGACATACTCTTTAATAATCTCGGTTTTCAGTTCTATTCAACTCGACACAAAGGTTAACACTTACAACCCTCAGAACTTCATTCGACATAGCCAGCATGCTTAACAAGTGTGAAGCGTATGAACTCTAGAAGTTTTACTGTAAGAGGTAGAGTTTTTGTTCAGGGTAGCTATACACCAGACTGGCTGGGCAATTCTTTGATAAGCTGAGACCCTCGTGACAGAAGGAATGGTGAAATTCGTGGTCACACTGAAGGGCCGTGGCTGGTGAACCTGTCTCAAAGGTAAGCTACGCAATTAGTTTCATTCTTTTTAGGAAACCATATAAAGATGTTCTATTTCCAGTTCTAAAATTCTTAACGTGTCAGTGGCAGGTGTTTCCAGTCATTTGTTGCTGGCGTTTGGGGGGGGCTGTTCCCTTTTGGTAAGCAGGCATCGCCCATACCAATTTCAGTATTGTCTGGAAGAATTTCTTGCCGAGGTTAATAGCATTGTGTTTTATCGGTATATAGATTTGAAGGTCTGTTAATTCGTCTGGATGTTCCCCGCCAAGGTTTTTGTGTAATATCATCTGCATACAATTTTACTTTTGCTAGGGTTCTTACCCGAGCTCCATGACCGGAGTTTGCCATTCCAAAATGGCATTAGTCCTAGATTTTGACCTCTATTCCAAGGTTTAACGTCATGCCTTTGGTCTGTAATAATCAAATTTGTAATCGTATTTATTTTGCTGAAAATAAATCGCTAAATCCAGGATAACTATAAAGAAAAGTCCTGTACCAAGTATTCACGTCTACTAAATGGTTAAATAATCTTCTGTTATTGTTTTCGATGCCTGTCTTGAAAGGTTCTTAAAAATCTACCTGACGAAGCTCGCTATACTTCATTTTATTGACAATATATAAATCGTTTTTGCACAGGGAAGGATGCTCCATGTTTTTTTTTTATCATTATTATTTTCATGGTTTCGGGTATGAAAAGATTTAGAGGATACTTCTATCTCTAAATCGTAGTTACGGGAACTATGATAACCTATTTGCTGTATTAACATTTGGTCATTTATATTTTTCATACGACTGCCTGAACGATTTAAAGTGGGAGGATTTAATCTTAAACTTTACAGTGTGACCTAGATTTTCGAGGAGGCCATAACTAATAAAGATCTTGTATCTTCCTGCATGTATGTCCATCATAGGGTTTAATTTTTCCTGTTTAGAAGTTCTATTGAAACGTCCTTGCATTCTGATCTCGGCTAACTTCATAAAATGATAGATAACAGAGTTATTTACAAATTGTTGGGTATGGCCGATTTGAACTTAGATGTTTTCCTCAGAAACTGAATACAATGGATGAATGTATGAGGGATAAAGCTTTACTATCCTGTTGGTAGAAGGTTTAAATCGTGTAGTTGTTTATTTTGTCCTGAATGAAAACCCTAAAAGCTTATGCTGTCAGCTATCATCTTTCGTATCCTATTTTGCATAAAACGAAATTTTGAATCACCATAGATTTCTGTCTCTGCTCCTTAGGGTTTATTAAGGTGAGTGAAATCACATATATTTTTGTTTATTAAAACCTGCCTATGTGGAGAAAATCGTTAATCTGAACTATAAAGTTGCCTGTAATAAAATAAGCCTGAAACTGCTGGTCATATAGGTATCTGTAAACACAGTCGACGCATTTTCCCTTTAGTTAAGATCCGGGTAGGTAGGATTTTCGATCCACACCAGAATCTGATATAAACAAATTAACACTAACTTTCCAATAGGTCAGATCCTCATACAAAATAACGAGATTTAACAAAAATATAACGAATACAGCTTTGAGTAGTTTTCGTTTTTAATATCCAGGATTATCTTCTCATTATAGGTCGATATCGACCAAAAATGGGGACTAAATAAAAACATCAATATTTCTCGATTATAGATTCTTTAAGGAATAATTCCATAGATGTACTGATTGTATATACTCGCTGAGAGAATTTTGAAATGAAATAAGATCTCACATTCAGAAATTCGTACTGGAATGAAATTTACTATCAACTGATACAAGAAAGAATTTATACAACCAATAATTTATCAAAACCTATTGGGTAGAAAAAATGTAATAGAAAGTACTGAAAGGTCTGAACTTTAAACAAAAGAACCTGGAACTGGTAAACCGGACGAAACAGGAACAGCCACGTTCCTCCCAACCATAGATTAGATACAAACTCCAAGTCTGTTTGTAATCACCCCCGAGCCAGATACATGCATGAAGAGGGTGGACAGTTAGCCTCAAACTCAGTCGTGTTTTCCTGAATCCCTTGCCTAACACAGAGTGCTCACACAGCAAGTGTAATTCTCTCCGGCATACTCAGCAGCGTCCTGCCTCCTCACATATGCCCTCTCTTTATAGTTTGCCTAGGTCTTACCATTAGCAGCCAATTCCTCATGGAATTTTCGCAGCTAATCAAATCCCTGATTTTTAGGGTGTGTCTAGTGTCTTAAATACACTCCTGACACTTGTTCTGGTCTCCCAGAGGCTAACTCTAACTTGTCCCCCACTCCTTCATGCATGCTCTCCTCATTTAACTTGGCTGTTCCTGCTCATCCTTATATTAAAATAATAAAATTGTTTTCTTACAACAGTCCTCCTAGGACTTTAATCAGCCGATTTATCATCTGGCCTCCTTAGTGAAATAGTCTCAACATAATAAAATAATATTTAAACATAATGTTTTTTCATTATTGGGGAGGGACATCACATCCTTGCCCCCTTATTGTGAACACTGTCCTCAGTGTTCTAGTCTTCCTCCATGGGTTCTGGGAATAGATTCGGGTACTTTTCCAGTATATCGCTTTCCAATTCCCAGGTTGCCTCCTCAGGACTAAAGTGCTTCCATTGCACCTTTACCTGAGCGATGGCTCGGTTCCGAAGTACTGTTTCTTTCCTGTCCAGAATGCGTAAAGGTTCCACTTGAAATTCGCCTTCTGGAGCCTCCTGTATCAAATTCCAATCAATAATATGAGTGGGATCATAAATATATTTCTTCAGTAATGAAATGTGAAAAATATTATGAATCTTTAAGTGTGCTGGTAATGCCAGTTTATAAGCTACGGGTCCAATTCTTTCAAGTATTTGGAAAGGCCCGTAGAATCGTGGTGCTAGTTTAGTACAACTCCCTAGCCGGAGTGAACGTTTCTTTGGTTTAACCTGCAAGTATACATGGTCTCCAACTGCAAATTCCTTTTCCCGTCTTTTTAGATCAGCATAGCTCTTTTGGCGGTCCTGGGCCACCTTTAAATTCTTCTGTACCTTTTGGACTGTTTGTTCCATGACTTTCAGTAATTCTGGTCCTATCAATAACCGATCGACCGGGCTGTCCCAGCTAATTGGGGTAGTGCATTTCCTTCCATAAAGGATTTCGAATGGACTCATTCTTGATGACGCCTGATACCCGTTATTGTAGGCGAACTCTACCAGATGTAAATAGTCTTCCCATTTGTTAGGTCTCTCCATAACGTACATTCTCAGCATATCTTCAATGATCTGATTTGTACGTTCAGTCTGTCCATCCGTTTCAGGATGATAACTCGTGCTGAAATTAATCCTTGTTTCCAAACCTGCAAATAAAGTTTTCCATAATTTGGAGGTAAATTTTACATCCCTATCTGAAATTACCATCTTTGGTACTCCGTGTAATCTGAATATTTCTTTTAGAAAAATTCCTGCAATATCTGCTGCCTTGTAGGTGGTTTTTACCGGAATGAAATGTGCAGATTTGCTAAATTTGTCAACCACCACCATTATAGAGTCATGTTGCCGCTGGGTTCTTGGAAAGCCTGTGATAAAATCTAGTGAAATCACTTCCCATTTCCATTCAGGAATTGGTAATGGTTGTAATAAACCGGCAGGATGTCTATGGTCAGCCTTCACCTGTTGACATTCCAAGCATTTAGATAAATAATCAGCAAGATCAGTTTTTAATTTAGGCCAAAAGAACTGTTTTCTAAGGGCTGTTATCATTTTTTGATAACCGGGATGACCTGCAAAAGGGGGTTTGTGCATCTCATTTAGAATAAACAACTTAAATTCTGCAACATTAGGCATGTACAGCCTATCCTTGAACCAAATCAGACCCTTCTGATCCACTTTGAAATCTGTCCCATTCATGTTTTCCCCATTTTGTTGTAATTTACATTGCAGATTTACGTAATCTGCATCCTGTTTGCTTGCCACTAATACCTTCTCCATGAGATTACTTTCTGGTTGACTCATTATTATCTCGTACACCTCGTGGGTCCTTCGACTAAGTGCATCTGCCACCATATTTTCCTTACCCTTTATGTGTTTTACATCAAAGTCGAATTCACTTAAGAAAGCCATGCACCTTGCCTGTCTGGCATTGAGTCCTGGTTGGTTAAATAGGTTCTTGACACAAGTGTTATCGGTTAATAACAAGAATTTCTTTCCCAGCAGGTAGTGACGCCACATTTTCAGTGCGTGTACTACTGCTGTTAATTCCAAGTCATGAACCACGTAGTTGCGTTCATGCTCCTTTAACTTTCGTGATTCGTAACATACTACATGTCCGTCTTGGGACAGTACTCCTCCTACTCCCTCTTTACTCGCATCTGTACAGACCGTGTATTCTTTACATGGGTCTGCTACTTTTAGAATAGGTGCCTTGGTCAGCAATTCTTTGAGTCGTTCAAAACTTTCTTGACACTTGCAGGACCACACAAACTTTATCCCTTTTTCTGTAGTGAGGTAATGGGGTAGGCGATCTTCGAGAATCCTTCAATGAACCTCCGATAGTAACCTGTGAGTCCCATGAAAGATCTAATGTCCGCTACATCTCTCGGTACTTGCCAATCCGCTATGGCTTTAATTTTCTGTGGGTCGACTGAAATTCCTTCAGCAGAAATAATATGGCCTAAGTACTGGATTTCCTTTTTAAAGAACTCACATTTCTCCAACTTTGCATACAACTGGTGGTCCCTCAAGGTTTGCAATACAATTCTTATATGCTGTTCATGTTCTTCCTCCGTCTTAGAGTATATTAGGATATCATCGATAAAAATCAGCACAAACTGATCTAGATATTTGTTGAAAATACCATTCATTAAACACATGAATGTGGCAGGGGCGTTGGTTAACCCAAAAGGAATTACTACAAATTCATAGTGTCCGTATCGGGTACGGAAAGCGGTTTTGCTTATGTCCTCATTTTTAATACGAATCTGATGGTACCCAGATCGAAGATCCAGTTTGGAAAAGACTCTGGCTCCCCCTACTTGGTCGAACAAATCATTAATACGTGGTAAGGGGTATTTATTTTTAACAGTTACCTTATTCAGTTGTCTATAGTCAATACATAGTCTTAGGGTCCCATCTTTTTTCTTGACAAACAGTACCGGTGCACCCCAAGGCGAAACACTAGGTCTTATATACCCTTTGTCTAGTAACTCTTGAATCTGAATTTTTAATTCCGTCAATTCTGGGATACTCATTCTATAAGGTACTTTTGACACTTGTGCAGATCTTGGTAAAAGTTCAATAGAGAAATCTATTTCTCGTTGAGGAGGTAACCCCGGTATTTCCTCTGGAAATACGTCTAGGAATTCACCTAAGACAGGATGCTCTGCTATAGAAGTCTGATTTTCGTTGAGAAGTAAATCAGATACTCTTACAGCGTAAATCTTGCATCCTTTTCTCATGCATTTCTTTAGTTGCATAGCAGAAATCTGCCTAACAGAGACAGGTTTCTGTTTTCCCATCACTGTTCTAATAATTTGGTCTTCCACAACGTAGGTAAAGTTTTTGCTAAAGCAGTTCAGTACTACTTTATTTTTTTCAAGCCAGTCCATACCTATTATCATGTCGTAAGATCCTAAAGGCAACACATTTAGATTAATCCTTGTTTTGTGGTCCTGTATTTGAAGTTCACAATCAGATATGTATTCAGTAACCTTCCTCTTTACTCCTGTAGCTAGCTGAACTAACCAAGGTTTTGGATGCTTTACCTTAGTGAGTTGGCAGTGCTCCATCATCTTGGGAGTGATGTAGCTCAAGGTTGCCCCCGGGTCAATTAAAATGGAGCAAATATGGTCAGAAATTTTACCTTCAATTTCCACGATGGCAGATTGATGATCTGCCTGTCGGTCCTCTAAGGCTGCATTGATTCTGTGGTAACTTTTCCCAATGTCTCCCACCGTGGATGCTTCTTGCACATTATGCAGTACCCTGTTCGTCTCATTGTATCGGGGACAATTCCTGCGTAAATGAGCTTCACCACATTCCCAGCATTTCAGGGGTTCCCTAGGAGTACCGATACTTCCTTTTATTCCCGTGTTAGGGGCTTTGAAAGTTTTCTGCTGTAACTGTTCATTTCTGGGAAATGAATTCCCCTGGAAGTTTTTGGGCATGTTCCTGAAGGGCGGGGGTTTGTAACCTTTCTTCCGCTGGTTAAACTTTTCCTGTTTTCTGTCCTTCCATGCTTGAGTAGTGTCATTTCTTTGTTTATATTGCTCATAACACAGTCTGGCCTTTCTCAGTGCTTCTTCTAAAGTTCTGGGATTGTCGAACTCGATACGATCTTTATAGGACTGTGGCAGGCAGCTTAAGAATCGTTGTACCTTCAGTTTTTCTTCCTTAATATATGGGACGAACCGTAATAAGTCTAGGAATTTATTGATGAGCTCTTCCATCGTCATTTGGCACAGCTTTAACTCGTAAAATTCCTTGGTTTTTCTTTCATAGTAACTTTCTGATAAGTACTGTTTCTTGAAATATTTCTTACACTCCGACCATTCGAGGTTCTTTTCTTTCATCCCTTGAGAAATCTTCAGATCTTGCCACCATATGCTGGCCTTCCCCTTTAGGTTGTACACAGCCATCCTGACTTTCATGTTACTGGAATAGTTGTAGATCTGAAAGTATTTCTTTATGTCTAGCAGCCAGGCTTCTGCTTCTTCGCCAGTCTTTGATTCTCCATCGAAGCTTGTAGGTTTTATTTTTTTGAATTCCCCCTCCAGATGATCTACCTTCCTTTTTCCCATAGTCTTATCTTGGTGTTCAGATTTCTGGGTCTCATTGGAGGAATCTCCTTTCTTCTCAGCGTTCTCATCAGTCTCCTCTTTCCTCTTAGTATCTTCTTTCTGTTTTTCGCCATTGTTCCTTTCATGAAGGCTCTGCAGCAAAATCTCATTAATTTCCTGTTGTTTTTCCTGGGCCTTCTTTAGTTGCTCATTGTCAGCTTTGAAACTTTGTATCTCCACGATCAGACTTCTCATGGTTTCTAGTACCTGGCTTGCTTCCGAATGTTCTGCTGTCCTTGCCTGTTCATTTTCTGCAGGTTCTTCTCCGTATTCTTCGTGCGAAGACATCTGAAATTTCAAAAACTGGAACATGTGCATGCAACATTCAAATATATATATTAAGTTTATATTCCTGCGCAACAAAAACTAAGTGTTCCAAGGCAGCAGGGTTGAATCTAGCTCTGATACCATATGTAACATCTCCACAAAAAAAAAAAAAATTGTTCTTCTTTTCCTTACTGGGATTATACGTCATTTGGATCTATGTGAACACATAAGGAAATGATTAATGCATTCATATGTTTATCTAAACTAACTTCTGCTTCTTGTAATTCTTCCTACTGGACAGAAAGACTTAATGGTTGACATGCCGCTTACTTAGCTATGGCTAACACCTTCCATATTGTTTTACAGGTACGCCTATACCATCAAATTTCTATATTGACGTAGGGATGCGATAAAAATTGACTCCCTAAGCATATTTACTCATTGACAAGTTGTGGGCCTTCAGATCATTGTTTTCTTCATACTTCAGAAACAGGTTATGAGTAAAATATTCCACTATGGTTTAATATGTACTCCAAAAGAATTATAATAACCCACAAGGGTACTTCTGGCAGCTTATGATAAAGGATCACTACTTATGTTATACATTATTGGCATACCTTCCATTAATGTGATAGGTCTGTACCATTTTAAAGTTATGGAACCCTTGGTGGCCGCGAAGATTGCTATGCCCTAGCAAAACTTTGGGAAAAAGTTACCTTTTAAAGATAAAATCAATGGTATGATAGCTAGGCTAAAGCTATAAGTTAAAATCGCCTTTCCAATTCTAACTCATAAGTATGGTGGAAGACATTCATTTAACCTACAACCTAACTTCATGCTGGGATTTGATATTTCATCTGCGGCACCTGCAGCATTTAATGATCAGAAGGGGTACAATACTAGATTGGGGTTCTCGTAGGCTGCCAGCAACTCGGCATAGTACCGAGCCATGTGACTCTCATTAAACGTTTCAGAAGGAAGGACATACTCTTTAATAATCTCGGTTTTCAGTTCTATTCAACTCGACACAAAGGTTAACACTTACAACCCTCAGAACTTCATTCGACATAGCCAGCATGCTTAACAAGTGTGAAGCGTATGAACTCTAGAAGTTTTACTGTAAGAGGTAGAGTTTTTGTTCAGGGTAGCTATACACCAGACTGGCTGGGCAATTCTTTGATAAGCTGAGACCCTCGTGACAGAAGGAATGGTGAAATTCGTGGTCACACTGAAGGGCCGTGGCTGGTGAACCTGTCTCAAAGGTAAGCTACGCAATTAGTTTCATTCTTTTTAGGAAACCATATAAAGATGTTCTATTTCCAGTTCTAAAATTCTTAACGTGTCAGTGGCAGGTGTTTCCAGTCATTTGTTGCTGGCGTTTGGGGGGGGCTGTTCCCTTTTGGTAAGCAGGCATCGCCCATACCAATTTCAGTATTGTCTGGAAGAATTTCTTGCCGAGGTTAATAGCATTGTGTTTTATCGGTATATAGATTTGAAGGTCTGTTAATTCGTCTGGATGTTCCCCGCCAAGGTTTTTGTGTAATATCATCTGCATACAATTTTACTTTTGCTAGGGTTCTTACCCGAGCTCCATGACCGGAGTTTGCCATTCCAAAATGGCATTAGTCCTAGATTTTGACCTCTATTCCAAGGTTTAACGTCATGCCTTTGGTCTGTAATAATCAAATTTGTAATCGTATTTATTTTGCTGAAAATAAATCGCTAAATCCAGGATAACTATAAAGAAAAGTCCTGTACCAAGTATTCACGTCTACTAAATGGTTAAATAATATTCTGTTATTGTTTTCGATGCCTGTCTTGAAAGGTTCTTAAAAATCTACCTGACGAAGCTCGCTATACTTCATTTTATTGACAATATATAAATCGTTTTTGCACAGGGAAGGATGCTCCATGTTTTTTTTTTATCATTATTATTTTCATGGTTTCGGGTATGAAAAGATTTAGAGGATACTTCTATCTCTAAATCGTAGTTACGGGAACTATGATAACCTATTTGCTGTATTAACATTTGGTCATTTATATTTTTCATACGACTGCCTGAACGATTTAAAGTGGGAGGATTTAATCTTAAACTTTACAGTGTGACCTAGATTTTCGAGGAGGCCATAACTAATAAAGATCTTGTATCTTCCTGCATGTATGTCCATCATAGGGTTTAATTTTTCCTGTTTAGAAGTTCTATTGAAACGTCCTTGCATTCTGATCTCGGCTAACTTCATAAAATGATAGATAACAGAGTTATTTACAAATTGTTGGGTATGGCCGATTTGAACTTAGATGTTTTCCTCAGAAACTGAATACAATGGATGAATGTATGAGGGATAAAGCTTTACTATCCTGTTGGTAGAAGGATTAAATCGTGTAGTTGTTTATTTTGTCCTGAATGAAAACCCTAAAAGCTTATGCTGTCAGCTATCATCTTTCGTATCCTATTTTGCATAAAACGAAATTTTGAATCACCATAGATTTCTGTCTCTGCTCCTTAGGGTTTATTAAGGTGAGTGAAATCACATATATTTTTGTTTATTAAAACCTGCCTATGTGGAGAAAATCGTTAATCTGAACTATAAAGTTGCCTGTAATAAAATAAGCCTGAAACTGCTAGTCATATAGGTATCTGTAAACACAGTCGACGCATTTTCCCTTTAGTTAAGATCCGGGTAGGTAGGATTTTCGATCCACACCAGAATCTGATATAAACAAATTAACACTAACTTTCCAATAGGTCAGATCCTCATACAAAATAACGAGATTTAACAAAAATATAACGAATACAGCTTTGAGTAGTTTTCGTTTTTAATATCCAGGATTATCTTCTCATTATAGGTCGATATCGACCAAAAATGGGGACTAAATAAAAACATCAATATTTCTCGATTATAGATTCTTTAAGGAATAATTCCATAGATGTACTGATTGTATATACTCGCTGAGAGAATTTTGAAATGAAATAAGATCTCACATTCAGAAATTCGTACTGGAATGAAATTTACTATCAACTGATACAAGAAAGAATTTATACAACCAATAATTTATCAAAACCTATTGGGCAGAAAAAATGTAATAGAAAGTACTGAAAGGTCTGAACTTTAAACAAAAGAACCTGGAACTGGTAAACCGGACGAAACAGGAACAGCCACGTTCCTCCCAACCATAGATTAGATACAAACTCCAAGTCTGTTCGTAATCACCCCCGAGCCAGATACATGCATGAAGAGGGTGGACAGTTAGCCTCAAACTCAGTCGTGTTTTCCTGAATCCCTTGCCTAACACAGAGTGCTCACACAGCAAGTGTAATTCTCTCCGGCATACTCAGCAGCGTCCTGCCTCCTCACATATGCCCTCTCTTTATAGTTTGCCTAGGTCTTACCATTAGCAGCCAATTCCTCATGGAATTTTCGCAGCAAATCAAATCCCTGATTTTTAGGGTGTGTCTAGTGTCTTAAATACACTCCTGACACTTGTTCTGGTCTCCCAGAGGCTAACTCTAACTTGTCCCCCACTCCTTCATGCATGATCTCCTCATTTAACTTGGCTGTTCCTGCTCATCCTTATATTAAAATAATAAAATTGTTTTCTTACAACAGTCCTCCTAGGACTTTAATCAGCCGATTTATCATCTGGCCTCCTTAGTGAAATAGTCTCAACATAATAAAATAATATTTAAACATAATGTTTTTTCATTATTGGGGAGGGACATCACATGGAGGAAGTTTTTATGAAGCGTAGGAGCCGTAGAAGGTTCCTGTAGGTTTTGAATATTTTTATATATTCGGTGTTATGAAGAGGACGGCTTCAAGAGCCCAAACCTCAAACTGCAACTCGACTTTTTACTTAACTCTGCGCTGACGAATTAAGGGATGACACCATGAGTCGATGCCACAGTTAATATGCTTGATCCACGGGGTTAGACTGCTACTCTGCGTGGAAAGGGAATAGAACAGTTACCTGAGCCTAATCCCATTGGCTAATGAATAACGATATTACAAGAGAGTCTCTATGACATATCCGTGGATAGATCAGTTGTAGTGGTCCTGGTTTGTTTGTGTGTATACTGTCTTCGCTAGAGATTGGATTATGTATATATATGTAAACTATGTTTTTAAATGATTAGGAAACAGAGTTTGGTTGAAACATAAATTCCGGTGAGTGCTTGACCCGTATTATTGATGCTAATATTTTATATATGCAGATCTGCAGAAAAACGTAAAGCAGGTATTGAAGCGATTATCCTACACTGGATCCGCTTATAAATTGTTAATACATATACATTATATTAGATCTTAAGTGTGGTCTTCAGATAACTGATAGTTCGTTAAGGATATAAGCCTAGGATTCATGTTTGTTTATTTTTAGCTTGGATCCCTGGTGATTGTTTATACCTGTATTTATTATATGATAGCGGATCTCTACATACACTGCTTGAAATGAGATGGTATTTATTACTTGACAGCCGATCTCGGTCCACAACGTTTGACTGATATTGTATTAATTATTGATCGTCGATCTCTGCACACACTACTCAATTGAGATTCTGCCAGGAATTCGTATGAAGTCCAGCTAGAATCTACATTTTAATACTTAATTGTTTTGGGTATGCATCTGCGAGTTCGCCTGGTCTTGAGTTAAGACCTTTTTGGTTTTATTTTTGTATCGACCCTGCATTTAATTATAAATCAGAGTATGAATTGCAGATTTAAAGTTATCTTGTCTTATGGATTGAAAGAACGCGTGGTTATTTCTAGCTAGGAGCCAATTTAGAACCTCTGTCTTTTAGTTACTTATTTCTGTAATTACTTGCGCACAAACCGTGGTAATTATTAACATTCGCCACTGTCCAATTGGTTATTGGTTTCGTAAATGTACATTGAACTCTGAAAAGATATTCCTTTTGATGTTCATATGCAAGAGGTTAATATGTAGTTGTAATACTCTGCTTTTTATGAGCTCATGATTGGGGAATTTAACTACCTTAATATGTTCTTACTGTATATTGAGATTGATGGGTGACTGTTCTGCATATGTCCGAGTATTGTTCTCCGACGGGAAGCTGAGCAATCTCAACGATCTCCCTGTGAGGGTGTAAATTACATCGACGAATGTCGCGAAAGAAAATGATCTCAGTGAGATAAGTTGTAAGAGCAATAATGAAGTTGCCAAGATGTAATTCTTTGGATAAATATTACATGATGCAACAACGGTTGGTGGACGTAGCCCAAAGAGTTGGGTGAACCACGTGAAATTGGTGTCTCTTTCTGATGTGTCCCTACTTGAGTAAATTGTCTTAAATATTGTGATGGTGTTGTCGTTACATTAATATTTGACTAGGTGATTGGTAAGACATGAGTTATAGATAATCTTTGTATCGATCATGAAAGGTATGTTGTGTTTTAAGTATATTCATATTTACAATTAATGTGTTGAATGATTCAAATAAACTAGTGTGCTTATTTACTATGGGTTATTAAAGTGATTATAGGAGTAATTTAAATTATGAGCAAAGCAATGAAATAAACTCTCAAGAATTCTTATGAGTATAGCCAAACGTCTAAGCAGTACTGTTTAACGAAAATTTTTCGCTAATTACTGACTGAATGGTATTAGGGGATGTTACAAGGAGGCATTTGACGAACTCACAATGGCCTTTCAAGAAAGATATTATATTACTAATGGAATCTCATAGGAATTCTAAAGAGGAAGCTTAGAAATGGTGTACTAAATAGGCCAAAATAAGCCTTTCGAATGATGGCACCCAAGAACATTCAAAGCACAGTAAAGACTAAACGAAACCAAATTTAGGCAGTAGAGAAAGATACAAAGTATCTGAAAATCTAGAGAAGGCCAATGGGAACTCATCACCTAAAACGACTAGGGTGCCACAAGAAAAAACACTAATAATGGCTAGTATGATTGTAGAAAATCAAAATCTAAATGGGTACAATCAAAGAGAGAAAAACTAACTCACAAAAGGAGTCCATGGGATGAATACACTAGAACCACATAGATTACATGTAATACCCCTCCTTGTATCCCTATTAGATTTATGAATGTATAATGTAAACTGAGGATGGCGCAACTAAAACGAATCCACCAAGGGAGAACCCAATGGCTAGAATGTATAGTTACGATGGGTATCCTTCTGAGTTACAACACTTATGAATAGAATGGTAAAATAAAAAGTGTTTAAAATACAATCGACTAGAACGAAATTCTAGTCACTACTTGTGACAAACTAGTACGACTGGTTTAAATAGTTTGAGGGTAAAAACATTGTATGTATATATAGGTGAAAAATGCCTATAGGTTATTAGCCATTTAATACGTATATATATACACATATACACCCCTATGTGTATAGGAAAAGAGGAAGTGGGATTAACTTTCACATTGATATTTTGAGTTATATAATGTCTTAAAAGATTTTAGGTAAACATCCTAAGAAACTAGGGTTAATCCCAAGGAAAGGATAATACCCTTATTTGCTAGCTTCATCTAATCATTATTAAGACTATTCAGGCGTTACCATCTTTTATAAAGTAAAAGGGTGGTGGAATAATACATATATGAATACTTGTATAATGATAAACAATAAACGGGGAATTAGTTCATTGGAAGGAGTGAGCATATATATATATATATATTTATATATATATAAACGTTATGCATAAGACTGGAGTTATAGTACTCAGCTTTATTTAAAAATATCCATCTAGGCTCCGCCTTGGGGGAATTTAGGAGATCATTCCCTGTTGAAGTGCCGAGGGTGTTTATGAGGGTGTCTCCTTAGTGGAGCACACCAAACGCCTACATTCGCCATCTGTTCCTTTAATTAAGACTTAACTAATTGACAACCGAGAGTTGGATGTTGGTGGAGGTTGCCGATCATAGGATGGCGATCGTATTTAAGCGCAGGATCTCATGCATTCGGGGGGGCGAGTAGGAGAAGGTGGAGGCAGAACTTTTCGGTGGAAGGGGAAGCTGGGGTTGTACAGACCTAGATCGGAAAGGAGGTGTGGAGTCTGGATCGCACAGTATACAGATCTTGCTCAGGCTTTATGGGAGATTGTGGCTGGAAGCAATTCGTGCGTAAATGGGTGTACTGTGATCATTGTGCCTGGTAAGCGAACTCAACAAATAACTCTGTATTTTCATTACAGTATTCAATGTTGATGCTCAGATCCAAACTCTGTCAATTTAAATGATAATCCCAGATATTAAATTGTGAAGGCGTTATTCTCAGATCCAAACTCTGTCAATTTAAAAGATAATCCCAGATCTTAAATTGTGAAGGCGTTATTCTCAGATCGAAACTCTGTCAATTTAAATGATAATCCTAGATCTTAAATTGTGAAGGCGTTATTCTCAGATCGAAACTCTGTCAATTTAAATGATAATCCCAGATCTTAAATTGTGAAGGCGTTATTCTCAGATCCAAACTCTGTCAATTTAAAAGATAATTCCAGATCTTAAATTGTGAAGGCGTTATTCTCAGATCGAAACTCTGTCAATTTTAAATGATAATCCTAGATCTTAAATTGTGAAGGCGTTATTCTCAGATCGAAACTCTGTCAATTTTAAAAGATAATCCCAGATCTTAAATTGTGAAGGCGTTATTCTCAAATCGGAAACTCTGTCAATTTAAATGATAATCCTAGATCTTAAATTGTGAAGGCGTTATTCTCAGATCGAAACTCTGTCAATTTAAATGATAATCCTAGATCTTAAATTGTGAAGGCGTTATTCTCAGATCGAAACTCTGTCAATTTTAAAAGATAATCCCAGATCTTAAATTGTGAAGGCGTTATTCTCAGATCGAAACTCTGTCAATTTAAATGATAATCCTAGATCTTAAATTGTGAAGGCGTTATTCTCAGATCGAAACTCTGTCAATTTTAAAAGATAATCCCAGATCTTAAATTGTGAAGGCGTTATTCTCAGATCGGAAACTCTGTCAATTTAAATGATAATCCTAGATCTTAAATTGTGAAGGCGTTATTCTCAGATCGAAACTCTGTCAATTTAAATGATAATCCTAGATCTTAAATTGTGAAGGCGTTATTCTCAGATCGGAAAATCTGTCAATTTAAATGATAATCCTAGATCTTAAATTGTGAAGGCGTTATTCTCAGATCGGAAACTCTGTCAATTTAAATGATAATCCTAGATCTTAAATTGTGAAGGTGTTATTTTCAGATCGGAAACTCTGTCAATTTAAATGATAATCCTAGATCTTAAATTGTGAAGGCGTTATTCTCAGATCGAAACTCTGTCATTTTAAATGATAAATCCCAGATCTTAATGGTGAAGGCGTTAGTTCTGAGATTGGAACTGTGCATTTTTAAATTGATAAACTGCGGATCTTAATTATGAAGGCGTTAGTCCCCGGATTGAAACTCTGTCCTATAAAATGATAACTCCAAATCTTAATTGCGAAGGCGTTATTTCTCAGATTGAAACTCTGTCAATTCGTGTGTTTACAAAATCGATTCCAGAATTAAAATTGATTTTCTGTCAGTAGATAGAATATTTGTCCTCTTGTGTAGATCGATTCCATAGACAGAGTGTTATCATAAAAGAAATCGATTTTCACGAACACCATGCGTTTGATTCTTACATTGGGATTTTAATTCCATTTCCAGCATATAAATGAGGCATCAAAATTGATTCCCAAACGGTAGACTTCAGTTACTGTATCGTAAGTTTATTCTCAGTCTAATATATGTCGATATATACTCCTATACGAGTGGTCGTTGGGTAATTGAAGCTAATAGCTATGCTAAGAATCTGTGGTAAAAGATTGTCATAAATTAATATGTGGTAGCTGGGGAAGCAATCGTATTATTAGACAATAGAGTTACAATGTATATAGGAATATTCTGCACTTTATGATTTATGAGAAGTCGTTATACGACTTGTTTTGTTTAGTATGCATTGGAGGGATAATCACATCGATGCTCTCGATAAGAGAGACTTCAAGCCTTTTGGAAAGAAATTTATTGCAACATATGTGTTGTTGGATGTAATTCTCCTCTGGAATAATAGAAAGAAAACATGACCTGCCTTTGTGGACGTAGCCCAGTCGGGGTGAACCACCTATATCATTGTCTCGATCTTATGTGTGTTCATTTGGTATTATTGTTCTGTTCAATGGAGATGTTATGTCATTTACTTCTATGTCTGCTTCTAGTGCATGTGTTTTATTGTGTCAGGATGTATCTGCTGAATTATAATGGTCATGGATTAATGTCATGAAGATTTCTTGTATGCAAATCTTGTTCAGGTTAAATGTCTGCATTTGAAAGAATAAGAAATTAACAGCAGATGTTTGGAATGTGAAAAGAATTTTTTGAAATTTACTAAATCCTAACAATAAAGATTGGGTATGTCACATTGAATCCCGTGAGTTTTGTTAAGTGAAGATGTTAACAGGGTATCCCATAAAGTCTTATGTTTTAATAATTAAAATTATGGAGATGTCACATATGGTATCAGAGCATTAGGTTACAACACTAGGGCCTAATGAGCTCAATATGCGATAAGTGAGTATGAAGGTTTAAGTTTACTAATCAATGGTTTTCGTTTCATTTTGGATGCATGGATTGTATCGGAGGAGGGGAAGATGAATCTCCGAGCTCGACTTCAAGTTTCTCCCACCAAAGCACAGGTTGCAAACACTCGGGCTAGTTGGGCCCAGCTAAAGAAATAATATAAGCTGGTCAAGGGAACTCCATCAAGAAGACGCAAACAAAGGATTTATGTTCTAAAGAATCAGCAGGAGGTAATCGACAAGATGTCTTTAAAATCGCAAGTAAGTATACTCCACTTGTTGAAGCATTCTAAAGGAAAAGCATTGTCGATGAGTGAACAGTTTGTATGTTTAATTTCGTATCTAAATGATCCTGTATTGATAAATACTAGAGGATGAATATCTCCTCATGCAATTCCATTGGATGACCAGAAAGTATTTTTTGAAAATGATTATATTAATTGGACTATGTTCCTATTTTTTATTTTGTTAATATTTTCATGTATATTGATCATAACGATAGTAACATAGGAGCCTTGAATGTTCATAAGTTTATGAGGGCTGTATAAGCATAATTAGGAGCATTCACCCTATGAAATATGTATACTCCTACCCGGTCGATTGATGCCACAAGTAAGGTTTTAGTACTTATATGAGTCAAGTCATAGACATTCATCATAAGTACTTGATTGCTTTAATTGTGTATTATGAGGATTAGAAAAGTTGGTTATGGAATGAGTAAGGTGCAATTAGTTCATTATATGAAAGACTATAAATTGCCATGAATTACTTGGTTATTGATTTCTCGCACTTATGCTGAAATGATTGTATTAATTATGTACATAAGATTGTAGGATTGAGATAATCCTTATTATATTAGAAAAATGCATAATGGTACTAAGGAGTAACTCCTGAAATTTTCCTTATTGGCTAAATGTTATTGAGAAAAGGTGTAGAAGATGTTGTACATTATATTGAATGTTACATGCGATGGTTTCGATATAGAATATTAGTTTTGTGTTCTTACTTATTTGTTATATGGGACATGTGACATGGTAGAGAAGAATGATTAGTTGAACTAATAAATATATAATAGATCTTCAAGGTTAATGTAAGTAATGTTACATAAAATATATACATATATATATATACTATCCAAACCATAGAAGGTTAGAAGAGTTGTAAAACTTTTATGCATGATTAACAAAGGGTCATCCTCAAGGTAAAAGATTGAAAGAATAGGAATTAACCTCATTGGTTTAAATGGACATTCTACTGTGTGAAATTTTCTATGACTAGGAAATTGCCATCCTTGTGAATGATTTTCATAACCTTCGACTTAACTCTACTTCCACAAACAAGTATCCTTCGTCATTATAACCTTATCTGAAGATGTCAAGGGATAAAAGAGAATATTTGTTAAGAATCCCCTTGTCTCTTTGCGGTATAGGATTGTATAGAATATTGAAGTATAAATGTGTGTGTCCTAAGTAGTTAAAAGGATGCATATGATGAAATGTTATGATTTCATCTTTGTATATTCTATTTTCAGGGATCCTTACTAGGAATGTTAGGATACTGGGAGTGGTTGACAGAAGGATTATACCTTTATGTGATCAAAGCTTTATGTTATATGCATGGGTACCTTGATAATCTGTTTCGTTTTGATATATAAATTTTATGATATGGAAGGGATTACTAATGTGTATTAATGCAAGTTAAAAGTACACCTTGGCATATGAGGGCCATACAATAAAGCGATATGCAGTCTCCCCCATAAAGGTATGTGATTATCCTTAGAAAAATATATGCAAGTATATATGTAGACGATTTATTGTTACTCACATGATGTTGACATATGCAAGAAAAATGGGTACTTAATACAGTGAAGGAAAAGGATTGAGGTGAAGTGATCATAATGCCCATAATAAAGAAGAATGTAGTCCTATTAATTGAGTTGGTTATGCTTAGTATGGAAATAATGTTTATGTTAGATAACCACATGTGGAGATTGTAGTATGAAGGATGACTTTCTTATTTTTATACATAGAAGAAAAACCTCCTTACAATATTTGGTTATGTTATTATGACAGATGGTCAAAAACTCGGTTGAACTTATGGAAGAGCGTAATATATTATGCAGGTATATGTCGCCTTGTCAACAAGACCTCGACGCGAGTTATAAATGTTGGGTGGTTAAATTATATTATTTCACGGATGACACTATAAGTAGAAATCACAACTTGAGTCCATACATATCTAACTTATCACTCATGATCATTCGAGTAAAACTCGAATGATTTTATTTTTATTCTTAGTAGGAGTCGATAAGGAATAGACAAGTGAAAGACGTGTTAGTGCTATTAAAATTCCTATGAATAAATGTTGTATAGTGGTTATGAACTAACAATGCAGGATTTCGCTATGAATTTAACAAATCAAAATGGAAGTGAGTATTCACGCGGATAAAAAGCTGAGTTAATCACTCAAGAGTAAGTGATGATTCCCTTAATGCATCTTATTTACTGGTCATATTTCGAGACACTTATAACCATGGTTTAACATTGGATTATGTTGTTTAGTTACTAACATTTTCAGGATGTTATCATAATTACGACCAATGTGATAAACAAAAAGGAACGTGGCTTATAAGACCATTGGTGAAGCTGAGCAGAACAAAATCGCTCAAGAGTAAGTGATTACCTTTTATTATAGCATGGATTACAGTATGGCACAAAACCTGATTTGGGATGGATGTGTGCTACATATCATGAATGATAAGCAAATAAGTGAAACTACTTACCGTTATTACAAGACATATTGTAATTTACAAAAATTGTAAAGATTAATAGATGATTGGTTATCGAAATAAATTCCGGGACTCAAGCGAGAAGGCTTGAGGGGAATTGTGTAAAGAGTGTCGTAATGGCATTTGAAATACTCCCTAAAATCAGGGATTGAACAGCCACTAGGATTCTCGGAGAATCGGCTGGCTGTAAGACCTAGGCAAGCTATAAGAAAATGTATATGTGGGAGGCAGGACGCTGCTTAGTATGCATAAAAGAAATGTTTGCTGCGTGAGCACTAAGGTGTTAGGCAAGACATGAAAGAAATGTTTGCTGCATGAGCACTAAGGTGTTAGGCAAAACATGAGAAAAATGTTTGCTGCGGGAGCACTAAGGTGTTAGGCAAGACATGAAAGAAAGGATTGCTGCATGAGCACTAAGGTGTTAGGCAAGAACTTCCTGGATCAAGTAAATGCTGTTTGTTGATTTAGTCAACGGTATACAATCATGGAATGCTAGATTTATTCCATATATTACAAGTGATATGTACAGTAAAGAACTCATGATTTATGTTTCTAAGTTTGATTTTGAAATTGATGATAAAGTTTTATTTTTATTTTTCATTTTCATTGAAACCCGGTTTTGTAGCCGCAAACTCATGTGGGATCCATAATGACTTGCGAGAAATTTTGGAAGGCCAAAAAGGGGTCAAAATAGAGATGACGAAACAAGCGAACTGCTAAAAAGTATGAGCACCGAGGACGGTGTTAATTTTAAAGGGGAGGAGGATGTAATACCCCTCCTTGTATCCCTATTAGATTTATGAATGTATAATGTAAACTGAGGATGGCGCAACTAAAACGAATCCACCAAGGGAGAACCCAATGGCTAGAATGTATAGTTACGACGGGTATCCTTCTAAGTTACAACACTTATGAATAGAATGGTAAAATAAAAACTAAGTGTTTAAAATACAATCGACTAGAACGAAATTCTAGTCACTACTTGTGACAAACTAGTACGACTGGTTTAAATAGTTTGAGGGTAAAAACATTGTATGTATATATAGGTGAAAAATGCCTATAGGTTATTAGCCATTTAATACGTATATATATACACATATACACCCCTATGTGTATAGGAAAAGAGGAAGTGGGATTAACTTACACATTGATATTTTGAGTTATATAATGTCTTAAAAGATTTCAGGTAAACATCCTAAGAAACTAGGGTTAATCCCAAGGAAAGGATAATACCCTTATTTGCTAGCTTCATCTAATCATTATTAAGACTATTCAGGCGTTACCATCTTTTATAAAGTAAAAGGGTGGTGGAATAATACATATATGAATATTTGTATAATGATAAACAATAAACGGGGAATTAGTTCATTGGAAGGAGTGAGCATATATATATATATATATATTTATATATATATATAAACGTTATGCATAAGACTGGAGTTATAGTACTCAGCTTTATTTAAAAATATCCATCTAGGCTCCGCCTTGGGGGAATTTAGGAGATCATTCCCTGTTGAAATGCCGAGGGTGTTTATGAGGGTGTCTCCTTAGTGGAGCACACAAAACGCCTACGTTCGCCATCTGTTCCTTTAATTAAGACTTAACTAATTGACAACCGAGAGTTGGATGTTGGTGGAGGTTGCCGATCATAGGATGGCGATCGTATTTAAGCGCAGGATCTCATGCATTCGGGGGGGCGAGTAGGAGAAGGTGGAGGCAGAACTTTTCGGTGGAAGGGGAAGCTGGGGTTGTACAGACCTAGATCGGAAAGGAGGTGTGGAGTCTGGATCGCACAGTATACAGATCTTGCTCAGGCTTTATGGGAGATTGTGGCTGGAAGCAATTCGTGCGTAAATGGGTGTACTGTGATCATTGTGCCTGGTAAGCGAACTCAACAAATAACTCTGTATTTTCATTACAGTATTCAATGTTGATGCTCAGATCCAAACTCTGTCAATTTAAATGATAATCCCAGATCTTAAATTGTGAAGGCGTTATTCTCAGATCCAAACTCTGTCAATTTAAAAGATAATCCCAGATCTTAAATTGTGAAGGCGTTATTCTCAGATCGAAACTCTGTCAATTTAAATGATAATCCTAGATCTTAAATTGTGAAGGCGTTATTCTCAGATCGAAACTCTGTCAATTTAAATGATAATCCCAGATATTAAATTGTGAAGGCGTTATTCTCAGATCCAAACTCTGTCAATTTAAAAGATAATTCCAGATCTTAAATTGTGAAGGCGTTATTCTCAGATCGAAACTCTGTCAATTTTAAATGATAATCCTAGATCTTAAATTGTGAAGGCGTTATTCTCAGATCGAAACTCTGTCAATTTTAAAAGATAATCCCAGATCTTAAATTGTGAAGGCGTTATCCTCAGATCGGAAACTCTGTCAATTTAAATGATAATCCTAGATCTTAAATTGTGAAGGCGTTATTCTCAGATCGAAACTCTGTCAATTTAAATGATAATCCTAGATCTTAAATTGTGAAGGCGTTATTCTCAGATCGAAACTCTATCAATTTTAAAAGATAATCCCAGATCTTAAATTGTGAAGGCGTTATTCTCAGATCGAAACTCTGTCAATTTAAATGATAATCCTAGATCTTAAATTGTGAAGGCGTTATTCTCAGATCGAAACTCTGTCAATTTTAAAAGATAATCCCAGATCTTAAATTGTGAAGGCGTTATTCTCAGATCGGAAACTCTGTCAATTTAAATGATAATCCTAGATCTTAAATTGTGAAGGCGTTATTCTCAGATCGAAACTCTGTCAATTTAAATGATAATCCTAGATCTTAAATTGTGAAGGCGTTATTCTCAGATCGGAAAATCTGTCAATTTAAATGATAATCCTAGATCTTAAATTGTGAAGGCGTTATTCTCAGATCGGAAACTCTGTCAATTTAAATGATAATCCTAGATCTTAAATTGTGAAGGTGTTATTCTCAGATCGGAAACTCTGTCAATTTAAATGATAATCCTAGATCTTAAATTGTGAAGGCGTTATTCTCAGATCGAAACTCTGTCATTTTAAATGATAAATCCCAGATCTTAATGGTGAAGGCGTTAGTTCTCAGATTGGAACTGTGCCTTTTTAAATTGATAAACTCCGGATCTTAATTATGAAGGCGTTAGTCCCCGGATTGAAACTCTGTCCTATAAAATGATAACTCCAAATCTTAATTGCGAAGGCGTTATTTCTCAGATTGAAACTCTGTCAATTCGTGTGTTTACAAAATCGATTCCAGAATTAAAATTGATTTTCTGTCAGTAGATAGAATATTTGTCCTCTTGTGTAGACCGATTCCATAGACAGAGTGTTATCATAAAAGAAATCGATTTTCACAAACACCATGCGTTTGATTCTTACATTGGGATTTTAATTCCATTTCCAGCATATAAATGAGGCATCAAAATTGATTCCCAAACGGTAGACTTCAGTTATTGTATCGTAAGTTTATTCTCAGTCTAATATATGTCGATATATACTCCTATACGAGTGGTCGTTGGGTAATTGAAGCTAATAGCTATGCTAAGAATCTGTGGTAAAAGATTGTCATAAATTAATATGTGGTAGCTGGGGAAGCAATTGTATTATTAGACAATAGAGTTACAATGTATATAGGAATATTCTGCACTTTATGATTTATGAGAAGTCGTTATACGACTTGTTTTGTTTAGTATGCATTGGAGGGATAATCACATCGATGCTCTCGATAAGAGAGACTTCAAGCCTTTTGGAAAGAAATTTATTGCAACATATGTGTTGTTGGATGTAATTCTCCTCTGGAATAATAGAAAGAAAACATGACCTGCCTTTGTGGACGTAGCCCAGTCGGGGTGAACCACCTATATCATTGTCTCGATCTTTTGTGTGTTCATTTGGTATTATTGTTCTGTTCAATGGAGATGTTATGTCATTTACTTCTATGTCTGCTTCTAGTGCATGTGTTTTATTGTGTCAGGATGTATCTGCTGAATTATAATGGTCATGGATTAATGTCATGAAGATTTCTTGTATGCAAATCTTGTTCAGGTTAAATGTCTGCATTTGAAATAATAAGAAATTAACAGCAGATGTTTGGAATGTGAAAAGAATTTTTTGAAATTTACTAAATCCTAACAATAAAGATTGGGTATGTCACATTGAATCCCGTGAGTTTTGTTAAGTGAAGATGTTAACAGGGTATCCCATAAAGTCTTATGTTTTAATAATTAAAATTATGGAGATGTCACATTACAAGAAAACACCTTAGTAAGAATGAGATCGATATAGAGACTATTATTATGAAAAGATGAACCAAAGCAAAATAACATTCAATATGATAATTCAATTTCACAATAATAGAATACACAGGATCATTGAAAGAACAACAAGCACAACATAAACACAAGAGACAGAATTTATCCTGGGAAACCTACATGGGGTAGAAAACCTAGTAGAGCTTCCTCAATATAGATGATCAACAAGTACAAAGATGTAATCCCCAAACAAGAGCTCCTTCTCCTCCATTCCATATCTCTCTCTCTCTGCTATGCGAGTTTCACAAGTGAGTGAATGAATAAGTGAGTGTGTTAAATGAGGATCGCGCATCCTCTATTTATACTTTATCTCTCACTAAACGAAATACCTAACTAGGTTGGCCCCAACAGATATAACCCAGTGCTCACTCGGCAACCCCACTGTTGAAATATTGTAACTTCAAAGAATATTATATTTGTATATTATTTATTCCGGAGATGTTCCATACCTCCGATGTGATTATACTATAAATCCGGAGATGTTTATTCCTCCGATTTGGGTGTGGTAACTAGGGTTATTAGACCCACCATGTGGGGGTCGGCCCAGTCAGTTATAATGGGGTATTTAACCTAATGGTTAAATACGAGCCTACATGTACTTGTGTAAAATACATATCAGAGTAGTGTATAAATAGAGGAGGTGTGTTCCTCATTTGATACACTCACACACTTGAGGATAGCGCACTTGTGGAGGAGAGGTCTGCTATTATGGAGGAGGAGATCATGTCTCAGGGTTTCATCTTTGTATATTGCTGGTCATCTATATTGAGGAAGCTTTGCTGGGTTTTCTACCCCATGAGGGTTTCCCAGGATAAATCTCTGTCTCTTGTGTTTATGCTGTGCTTGTTGTTTCTTCAGTGATCCTGTATATGCTATTATTGTGAAATGGAATGTAATGCTGCTATTTTCTGTCTTAGCATATTGAATTTTAACATGGTATCAGAGCTAACCTGAAGGAAGACAAGGTATGGCACTAAAGACACTTGCTTTACTTACGACAATTTGAAGGTTAGGGTTTTACATAGCAAAAAACAGTCATCGTAGCACTTTCGCTATAAATCCGTTTTGGCAAATTTTTCGGATCTGAAATTGTTACATGACGAATATTAAATCTCCAGGTACCTTGTGTCCAAAGGACAACCTCTAATTCGTTGTACTTTGTGATTTATGATCTGTACAATATAGGGTTTCTGCCTCTTCCAGATCTGAGTCAAAATCAGGTGACCTTGGGAAAAAGGTCATATCTTGGGCTAGGAAGCTCCAAATGAAATTTCGTAAAAAGTGACAGGTAGTACATATTATTTACTATCTCAGAAAACGTTTTCAGAGGCTGAAATTGAACCAGTGACACGTGGCACTCCGTACAAGTTCGCCCTCCTGTATTATCCCATAAACAGGTCATGTTGCGACACTTGGTATAAATCTCTCTCAGAGAGTCCAATTGAGGTCAGACCTGTCAGGATGGAAATATAACAGGCCGAGATACCTCAGAAAATTTTTTCAGAGGCCGAAGTTCAAACAGTGACACGTGGCACACCGTACAAGTTTGCTCTTCTGTTTTATCCCAAAACAGGTCACGTTGCGACATTTGACATAGCTCTCTCTCAGAGAATCCAATTGAGTTCAGACCTATCAGGATGGAAAGATAACATGTCAGGATATCTCATAAAAAAATTTCAGACCTTGTGGATTGAAAATTTTGGAGTTACACCAGAAACAATCAGGTACATATTTCTGTCAAAACATAATTATTTTTTGAGTACCTTCATTCATGGCTTCCGGAATTTAGGGCTTTGAAGAAAGTTGGAATTTTTGTAAACGGAGACCACGGGTGAATGATACTCATCAAAATAGAAATTTAGAGACCAAGATCATATTTTTTGGTTGGGCAGAAGGCCGGGCTTGATCAAACCCTAGTTCGGGACTTTGATCAGAAAAGTGGAAAATTAGGGCTTCTGTAAAAATGGGAATTTTTGAAATCTGTGACCATGGCTCGGAGCTCCTCAGAAAAATAGAAGCTTAGAGTTTTGGATCAAACATTTTGATTGGGTAGAAGAGTGGGATTCACCAAACCCCAGTTCAGGGTCACGTCCAGTGAATCCGGAAGTTTCAAAGGCAAAATTGAGGAGTGAAACTTTGCAGTTTTCAAATTCTGAATATATCAGTTTGATCAGCTCATTAAGGCACATATTTCTATCCTTTCGGAAGTTTGAAATTCAAAGTTTGAATTTTTGGGGTTTCTCTGACAAACCCATATCCAGCTCCAGGTCCAGTTCTTGCAAATCAAATGGATAGGGTTAATCCTAGAAGAAGATGGATTGGTCACCTGCATAAGTGGATTTACTGTTTCAGAGGGAGATGAGGCTAAGGCTTTACATAAGGAGATTACAAGCGATCTCGACAGGTATGACTCATCGAGGTATGTTTTGAGATTTGTTCATGATTAAGTTTATGGTATGTTTGTATTCATGTTATTACGGTTAGTACAATCTTGATTTTAGATTTGTTGTATCACCTTAACAAAATTATGAATGCATGATAGAAGATATTCATTGGTTAGGGTGTTGACACTTATGATTGTACTAATGCATTATGATGTTGTGTGAGGTTGATGTTGTCTACTAACAAGATACAGGTACATCACAAAAGATAAATCAGGCTCCATGACCATGAAAACATGAAGACAAAGACTCATCCATAATCTTTGTTCTACTTACGAGGTATGTATGACTTTGTTATATTATGCTTAACCTATGAGACATGCAGGTTCTAGCTCAGGATCTCTAAATCATTGAAGAGATTGTTTAGGTATGTTGTACATAACCAAGTAGGTATACTAATCCAGGTATGTTTCCCATGAATCTTACCTTGTGTTAGGATCCCTTATATAAGTATACTTGGAATGATTGGTTATGCTTATTCATAAAGTTAGTAATCAAGGGATTATGCATATTATATCTTTTATCTTGATTGATGATATGCATGAGTAAAAGAAGACTTCCCTGAAATCTTGAATACTAATGTTTATTAATCATGACTATACATTTTCAAGATTATGTTTTTAGAATATACTAATGAGTGTATGTTTGTGTATGAGATCATGAGGATGACTCTTGAGCATGCACAGTGGTACAGAATGAATAGAAGTTCAAAAGACATACAGAAGATCAAGCGGGAGGCAGCCACACAAACATAAAAGATAAGTATTTGAGTTGTTATTTGAAATAGTAATGATATTGCCTGTAATAGGTTGTATGCATATTTGTATTCCTATAATATATCATGCTGAGTGTAAATATTCATAGAACATTGAACAATATACTACTAATATGCATATGATTGGTAAGTTGGACAAACATTCCATTGTTGCTTGTCTAGAATGAAACCTCTTTGCTGACATGCTGAGAGTTGTGCACACTCTCGATAGTATGTTCTGGTAGAGATGGAAGGCATCTAGATAGCCACTGTATGCATACAGGATATGGGAAAGTGTTGTGCCAAAGTATTGGTCAAAATAGTTGCATCACTATGTAAATGATATCTGTATGCATAATAGGTTATCATGTCAATATGATTTGATGATTATGAAGTATTACTAATCATGTACTTAATTTTGATTTGTAGGAAAGGTCATGAAGAATGATGGACACCATACAAGTGGTGGATGTTCAAACAAGAAGATTTACAAATCAAACAAAATATAGAAGGCTCATGGCTAGAAGATTCTCTTAGAAAGGGGAAGAGAATCACGACAAGATGTTTGCTCCAAGTATGGTGTAATTAAAGAAGAAGTGTGAATCAGGTTCTGTATAGGTACCTAGGATCGATAATAAATTGATAAGATTAATGATCACCATGGGTGATGTGGATCTCAACCTTTGCTACAAGGTTGAATATGATTTCTATACACAAATGACATGTATGCAAGAAGGAACTCACCACAGAGTTCGAATGATATTAAGGCTCATATAATCTTGTATTTCATGCAATAAAGTATGAGCCTAAATATAGGTTGATAAAAAATGCAATTCATGATCTTCGTAATAATACCATAAGAAGTAGTGAAAACAGAGCAGAGAAAATACCACGCATTATGCCAACAAAAAAGAAAGCAGTTTAGACGCCACTTTCTTTCTTATGCCAATGAAAAAGAAGAGTTTAATACTACAATTTCTTCCTCCTCGTAACTTTGTATTGATTTCACAGTTTTTTATCATCCAATTATATACATGTGTTAAACATATTTTATGAGTTGTAATCCATTTTTGAATTGTACTTCATTTATAAATAACTAATAGCGTTTTTTATGTTGATTTAAATTGTTTATTGTACAAAAGTGTTTTAATTTTCTTCAAAATTATGTATTTTAATGGTTTTTTAGTTAATTGGAAATGGATCCCAAACTTTGGAATTTATTGCGAATTTAGATTCTAGAAACTATCCTTCTATGGGTGTCTTTTTCAACATTGATTCGGTTTCGATCAATTTCTAAACATTGTGATGGACTGTTGTGGATACCAACTTTTAATAATGCTCGACAAAAAAATCACATAACAAAAACTTGGTTTTTAGTTGGACTCGGTTTTTAGTTGAAATATGGGGACAATATCAAAATCATATCCTATATAAATTTATCAATCATATAGGACATACATCTATCTTGCATGTCCCTTGTGAAGAATATATATAAACAATTGAATGTACACTTGTTTCAATCATTTTGCTATGAAAATACTGTCCATTATGAGGGCAGAAGGTCTATTACATTGTGAATCCATTCATAAAACATTTTTCATGTATAGGCATCATTGAAATAGGAGTTCATGGTTTCTTTTAACTCATAGGAAACACCGGTCGATAGAAGCATGGATGGATACTTGTACGTCATCAACATATTGAAGATGGTTCAATTTTGTTATCTATAATATCAAAAGGTTTTGGAGAGAAACCATTGGTGCTAATGGTGAACCTACACATCCAGAGGATGCAACATTTTACAAAGGTAAAATATATTGGTTACATATAAAAACAATTTCTGAGGAAGATGTCATATCTCGGTACAAAATGTACTCATTGGATATTACATTGAATAAATGTGTTTTCCATTCAATTCCCTCGACATTTTACAAAGGTAAAATATATTGGTTACATATAAAAAACAATTTCTAAGGAAGATGCCATATCTCGGTACAAAATGTACTCATTGGATATTGCATTGAATAAATGGGTTTTCCATTCAATTCACATAGGATGTATCAAACGATCTGTGTGTCTTACCATACATTTCAACCAATTGATATGTGTTGTAAATGATGGTTCTACAAGTGTATGATGCATTGCTGAAATACAAGATTTCAAGTGTGGTTAATGCCTAGTTTAACACGCATAGGGATATTTTGAGGATGGAAGAAGTTTAAAATGGAGTCTATATAAACACACATTGCTCCAAATATATTCCATTTCGGGATGTGGGAAGTTCCATAATGTTGTGAAAGAATGCTTAGATTCCATTCATATATTATGATGTGGACACTTGCAACATTACTCATCTAGTAGTTGATGAAAAATCGATGTCTGCAAATCATCACTCCCTATGCCAATAGACAATGAATGCACCAATATTATAATGTATAGAAAATTTTCCCACTCACTCCAAGAATCAATTCATTCCATAATCTTATCCCATTACTTACAAACTGGCTTGAGTCCATGGAATGTTTTGGTATGTAATTCAATAGGCATTAGGCATTGTAAGAAGAACTATGTTTTGGTTTTTGCATCATATACAAATCTTGATAAGTTTTGGTATTGAATAAAAATATATGATTCTTCGTATGATTTCATCATATATTAGCTACACCAAAAATGTATATATCCTTTAATTTTACATATTCTATATTGTACAAATGTTAAATCTATTGATTAATCATAATCTAACAAATACATAAAATGTTTTGTTTTAGTTTATGAAACAAATCTTTGATTATGTTGACAATTATACTAATGTATTCTGTTGTGTTATATTATAGAAATGGATATGGTGCCTGCCATTTGGAGCTCCCTACCAACAGATATACTTGAAATGATATTTCTATGGTTGCCATTATCCACTATTATCCGTTTTAGAATAGTTTGCAAGAAGTGAATTTGAAGATTATCTTATATCTTATCGTGGAAACAATTTGTAATAAAAGAATTTGGAGTTTTAGTTAACTTTGATTCTGAATGTGAGTGACAATTCCATCCTTGTTACATTAATCAACTAGGAAAGTTATCAACCATATCTATGCCATTTTTTAGTAATAGATATAAAATTGAATTTATATGTGTTTCAATTGTTTTGGTTTCCTTACCAACTAACTTATATAGAAAAAAAACCACTATATTTATCAATCATTTCACAAAGACTTTTACATTTGTAGGGTCCCTCAATCTTGGTAATTCTTGTTTTTTCGCATTCTTAAGAAATGTGCAGCAACAAAAATATGATTGGGTAGTTCTAAAACATGTTTATACGACATTGCAACCAAAATGTTTCATTTATTGCACTTCACATATCCTCCATATGGTGATATTTTGACCCCAAAAACTGTTGTTTTGCATAATGGAAAAAAATTATTGGGTGCATACTCATGTTATCTCTAGAGAAAACCATATATGTTTACAACATATATATTGGATAGAAATCGCCAAAAATAAATGGATCTTCGATTTTATGCAGCAATCACTTACTACAATGTATGTTTGCATAGTGGTTTATTCCAATCAACTTTTTTGTTTTATGAATGAATAAATTCTTAGTCATTATAATTTAGGGATTACATTTTTTCTCATAAAACTCTATTGGCCAAGATAGTCAACAATATAAAAGAAATCTAAATACATGATATGCCATAATACAAATATGACATCACTAACAACACTTTACCAACTATTTACAAATTTCTAATAATAATTTAGCTAGTTAATATTTTTCTCACAAAACTACATCTACATTGACCAGATTACTCTCCAATGTGAAAAAATTCTGAAGGATAAACATGCCCAAATATACAAAGACTACATCTACAATGCTTATAATTAATTAATCACTCCTTTAACAACATCTTAAACAATTTCAAAAGAATTCTTTAGCCATTTGTGGCTTGTAAAGTCACTACGTAAATGTTGTGCGCATTGGAACACTTACTAAAGAAAAAAGCAATGCATCCAAAATCTCTAAAATATCTGCCTATGGAAAACGAGTAGATATATAAGGTGAAAAACGAGTAGATATATAAGGTGGAAAACCAGTAGATATGAAAGTGAAGCACAACATCTTTTTCAACAGGGTGCAACTGATAAATAGAACCTGAATTTCGTTCTCCAATGATAACAACCACGCAATATTTTCAAGCTGATCAAGTTAATGACAAAATACTTTATTGAAATATACAGTGATATTTTTTGCAAGCATTTTTATTTTGGAAAGACAAAAATGTAAATTTTTTATTCAAAATTTCGAAAGAGAGAAGGAAAGACGGGAGATTGACTTCTATTTCAAAGGCGATCTCAGACGTAGAAAAAACCAATAAAACCTTGTCCTGCAAGGCTCACAAAGATGCCTCCAAATAACATTTTCATCCAACTGACTGAAACAGGCACAAAATCAGCACCCAGAAACTCCAATATTAAAATGTAACTGGAAAACAACTGAACGCTTCCTTGTTAGATATATACAAATAGGTATATCAAGAAATCAAGTTCTGTTGACATCAACACATCCAGTTGAATCATCTCTGCTAGTGCCACTCTCAGGGAAGCTGAAGCAGCTTATAACATTGCCATCAAGCAATGAGTTACCATCCTGATGACTGGGCACTTAGAAATACCCATCAGTTGTGTTGACGCATCCATGGAATTAGCTCCATTGCCCGGAATAGTCGACTGAGTACAGTTGATGTTCTGAGGGTCTTCTGAGGGGGCTGAACTTGAGAGGCATCCTGATGAGAAGGTGGCATAAGAATTTGGACGTTGTCATCGTGTGGAAGGTGGCTACTATCATGTGGGGGCTTCTTTTCCACCTTCTTCCTCTTTGGAGGTGGATACATCCTATGTGAATTGAATGGAAAACCCATTTATTCAATGCAATATCCAATGAGTACATTTTGTACCGAGATATGGCATCTTCCTTAGAAATTGTTTTTTATATGTAACCAATATATTTTACCTTTGTAAAATGTCGAGGGAATTGAATGGAAAACACATTTATTCAATGTAATATCCAATGAGTACATTTTGTACCGAGATATGACATCTTCCTCAGAAATTGTTTTTATATGTAACCAATATATTTTACCTTTGTAAAATGTTGCATCCTCTGGATGTGTAGGTTCACCATTAGCACCAATGGTTTCTCTCCAAAACCTTTTGATATTATAGATAACAAAATTGAACCATCTTCAATATGTTGATGACGTACAAGTATCCATCCATGCTTCTATCGACCGGTGTTTCCTATGAGTTAAAAGAAACCATGAACTCCTATTTCAATGATGCCTATACATGAAAAATGTTTTATGAATGGATTCACAATGTAATAGACCTTCTGCCCTCATAATGGACAGTATTTTCATAGCAAAATGATTGAAACAAGTGTACATTCAATTGTTTATATATATTCTTCACAAGGGACATGCAAGATAGATGTATGTCCTATATGATTGATAAATTTATATAGGATATGATTTTGATATTGTCCCCATAGTTCAACTAAAAACCGAGTCCAACTAAAAACCAAGTTTTTGTTATGTGATTTTTTTGTCGAGCATTATTAAAAGTTGGTATCCACAACAGTCCATCACAATGTTTAGAAATTGATCGAAACCGAATCAATGTTGAAAAAGACACCCATAGAAGGATAGTTTCTAGAATCTAAATTCGCAATAAATTCCAAAGTTTGGGATCCATTTCCAATTAACTAAAAAACCATTAAAATACATAATTTTGAAGAAAATTAAAACACTTTTGTACAATAAACAATTTAAATCAACATAAAAAACGCTATTAGTTATTTATAAATGAAGTACAATTCAAAAATGGATTACAACTCATAAACTATGTTTAACACATGTATATAATTGGATGATAAAAAACTGTGAAATCAATACAAAGTTACGAGGAGGAAGAAATTGTAGTATTAAACTCTTCTTTTTCATTGGCATAAGAAAGAAAGTGGCGTCTAAACTGCTTTCTTTTTTGTTGGCATAATGCGTGGTATTTTCTCTGCTCTGTTTTCACTACTTCTTATGGTATTATTACGAAGATCATGAATTGCATTTTTTATCAACCTATATTTAGGCTCATACTTTATTGCATGAAATACAAGATTATATGAGCCTTAATATCATTCGAACTCTGTGGTGAGTTCCTTCTTGCATCCATGTCATTTGTGTATAGAAATCATATTCAACCTTCTACAAGTGTACGATGCATTGCTGAAATACAAGATTTGAAGCATGGTTAATGCCTAGTTTAACACGCATAGGGATATTTTTAGGATGGAAGAAGTTTAAAATGGAGTCTATATAAACACACATTGCTCCAAATATATTCCATTTCGGGATGTGGGAAGTTCCATAATGTTGTGAAAGAATGCTTAGATTCCATTCATATATTATGATGTGGACACTTGCAACATTACTCATCTACTAGTTGATGAAAAATCGATGTCTGCAAATCATCACTCCCTATGCCAATAGACAATGAATGCACCAATATTATAATGTATAGAAAATTTTCCCACTCACTCCAAGAATCAATTCATTCCATAATCTTATCCCATTACTTACAAACTGGCTTGAGTCCATGGAATGTTTTGGTATGTAATTCAATAGGCATTAGGCATTGTAAGAAGAACTATGTTTTGGTTTTTGCATCATAAACAAATTTCGATAACTTTTGGTATTGAATAAAAATATATAATTCTTTGTATGATTTCATCATATATTATGTAACATACCCAATATCGACCATGGAGTATGGGGTTAAATGTTTTGTTTTGTTTTGTTTTTGTTTTCGTTTTTATTTCTTCTATTTCGAACATCTTGTGACACATCAAGGAGGTGTATTCAACATTAATAAATGAGTAAAGACAACCTCTAATAACAGTTAAATCGTTCAAGGAATGTTTTAAGATATAATTCCACATTACATTACAAATTAAATGTTTCATGTTACCGAGATATGAATAGGAACATATGGTTCACCTTAATCTTTTCAATAACATGACTTTGTACAATAAACATATCAAGTCTACTTATCTGATCACTTGGCTCTTTAGGGACGCACCAACATGAGCTCTCTTTCAACTTGCTTGCATTCTCAATCCGCCATGACCGGATACCTGGGCTAATACTTGCTTGACAAGGTGCGTCAGTAACATTATGCTCAGGTGTAAAATAAACAACAATATACAAATGCACTTCATTCAGGATATATAAAAGCATCGTTAAATAACATGCATTAGCTAAAAATATATTAAGGGCAAATTCTTGGGAAGCTGCAACTTTCCACCCAACCTTAGGTACTTCGATGGCTTCTACTTAGTCCATCTGAAGACCACCCCCGAGCTGAGCACGGTGAACCACTAGGTTGATGATAACTTTGTTATTTCAGCATAGTTTCATAATTAATTATTCATTTGCTGGATGATCGAGCTACCCCGGTAGGCTTTCTCTTGCCCATTATACTAACATCAAAAGTAGATGCCGTTTCATTTTACTCTTTTGAATTAAGAAGGCATTTTCCATCATGAACTTCATGTGCTCATTAATTTGTGTCCAGGAAACAGTATAAATTATCATTCAGCAGTTATATAAGAAAAATAGAATCCCTATAGCTAGTAGTATGTTAGCATGTTCCTGCTAACAATTCCCCAACTTGATCGAAATATCAAGAAGCTCAGTTAACCTATGTATGCCAACTATTATATCAGTATAATTAACCTACAATGAATATCACATTAGCAGCTAGCAACATATCAGAATTAATGAGTAAATTAAGGCATATTGTAGCAGAAGCTCTACTGTCAAAACATTGGAAAATCAATAGAAAAATAAACATGTTGTAGCGGAACTCTGCTCACAACGATGACATAAAAACAATATAGACATATCGCCTGTTATATATAAAGATATCAGATAACGGTAACCTAACCCGAACTTACCGCCTACAAATGTAAACACATTCAAAGGAGGATAAATGGAATACAATAAAACATAACCAAATAAATGAAGTACCGAAGGTTAAATGTCCCCTCTCTGCCAGTAATTGATGCCATACAACATGGAAAGATATGTATGTAAATATGAAGCATCTACCTAGTCATAGCATCTGCATCCTTCTTTCCCCAACTACCTCGACAGGAATTACCCAAAAGATAATGCAGCACTAGGACATCGTACTCCCGATCTACACACATAGGGACGAGGTATATCCTCTTACAAGGTTTAATAAAAGTATAGCAGCGATTTCCCCATGCCCAATGCTCCAGCAAAAAGAGTCAACCAAAATACCAGCATGCAAATAGCCAAACAAAATACTCAGCATGTAATACAAAAGAAGCATTGAATTACTCTAATAAATGACATCGCAGAGATCATACGCAAGGAGGCACTATCATCTTTGTAGAATCGACAGAGTAGGAATAATACAAGGGAAGCATTGAATTTTTGTACTATTCCACCGTGCATAGACATTACCTTTTAGAAACAACATAATTTTTTTTTTTCATAAATGATCAAAACAACAACACAGGGTTTTCATGAATGAGTAATTGGGAACAACTACCCTCTAACCAACAAAGACCAAAAAGGAATACCGACACATCTCCTAAATTCATACCTGGAGCGAAATGGACAGTGGCCAAAAACAAATAGACAAGAAGGAAACCGACAGATCCCCCCCTATTAAACATCTATTGCAGCATAAAAGAAAGAACCCAACTCAGCACCGGGATTTCCACCGATCCTGAGATCATAGTGGTTTTCTTTAGAGACTTCACGCCCCCTACCACGGATGCCTTCGCCCACCCATGCGCAGCTACATCAATAACACGAACAGGAAAATGCAGACCCCCTTCCATACCTGCGCGAGCATCATAAATACATGCTCACCCCTCCTTTCTTCCCTTAACACACATGAAAGAAGGAATGGCCAAGTGGTGGAGCGTTACTCTTCCAATATCCCGACATAGTGCCTCCTGTAATACTATATATATAAGGTCTTCCGCTTAATTGCATTATTAATTATATCACGGCATTATAACTTATATAACTAACTTAGATTTAACCATCCAAAGTAATAATAATAATAATAATAATAATAATAATAATAATAATATTATTATTATTATTATTATTATGCTACGTCCATATTCCTTCATAACATTTACAATATCCATATGGATACCTTTGAAATATACAATTGGCATCAAGTCCATTTTTAAACTCGCTGATAAAAGGAATTATCTCGTCACGGGAATGCTACAATTTAACTATCTTTGACATATATTTGTGTATACATATGAACCACTTATAATTTCATGTTTAAAGAATACAAAATACAAATAAAAGTAATAAACAACCCCTTCTTGGAAAATAAATAATTATTTATTTATCCTTCATCTATATATATATATATATATATATATATATATATATATATATATATATATATATATATATATATACACATACACCTTTTTCTAAAAATTATACTTTTCACACAGTGTTCCTGGTTTTACTTATTTGTAACTACTAGTGGCTTATCATGCCTTCTTGAAAATATTAAATAATATTAAACAAAAATAATACTTAACTTATTTTTGGTTTAGAAGCATAATAGCCTCATTCTTGGCCTGCTATGCCGAGGCTCAGATATCCATTGTATCCAAAATAATTTCTTAGTCTTAAGCAACAGTATTTAATACGTAGCAGCAAAGTGCAAACAGATAGGCCATAAGGGTGTATAAATGCATTATGACAAAGAGTAGCAACTTCGGCAACGTTCTCAAAACTAACAGAAAACTTATAAACTTAAGTAGTTAACTTGTCCACCTCACAATCCACCTTTCCTCAAGTGTCTATGACAGTAAGATGACTCATGTCATCAAACTCATGGCTTCCTAGCCATTAAACATCCCCCTAGTGGTTATCATGCCCTTTTTCCACTCTGAGTTGCATTGCCCATGTGATCTAAGTGTTAGGTAGTGAAATTACCAAATTAGATTTGTGTAAATAGTGTACCGGATTCGGGGACGTTACATACTCTCCCCTTTGAAAGAACACCATCCTCGGTGTTACTCGCACTACCCCACCTCTTTATCTCCTTGTCCTGCATTTCTGGCACAAACCACAAGTCTTCTTGAGCCATGGAGGATACATGGTTATGCAATAATTTAAAAATATTACAACAAAAGTTCTATAGGGACAACTTCTTTATTTATTTCTGCAATACTTATCTTGTATTTCTCTCCTCACTACATTAATGCCTTTGCAACCTTTGTCCTTGCTGATACCTGGTTTACATCAGTGTCTCGCTTTCAAACCTAAATCTGCATTATGTAGTATTATATATATACGAATTCAGAGCAATCTGCTCCGAATAATAGCCACCTTCCATTTACCATATCATTAATCTTTCACATTGCACCTGCAATGTTTTGTTAGTATCAAACACAACCCTCTATAATGGACAACTTATCAAGGTTCACATCATGTCATTATAGTGATGAAATTTTCATCACGCATAAATATTCCACCTCCTACGTTATGTTATCAAGTGCACTCTTCTGTAATACAAAATTAGTTTGTTAAGGAAGCAATATACATGTAACATAATATTGATCACAAAAGAAATAACATTAAATAAGCAATTGTCCAAAAAGAAAATTATGTATCTTGCAGGATCCTCATCCTGTTCTCTTGTAACCATGTCGCTACTTCCCTTTTGGCTTCATTTTGTAGCCTTACTTTTTAAATCTGTAATAAGATTTTCTTATCCTCCCGCTGTCAACAAGTTAGCTTACACATAGTACAATATGCATTCGTAATCTTTTATCAGTGGCATATCATTTACTACATAAAGCATCATATACAATTGAAGTAATCATATCTACTACTCAGGTAGCTACCATAACCAATTTATTTCTTATTATTTTGGGTGCTTATAACAGTTTTCTTGCAGCAATAAAACAACCACGTATAGCCAATTATATGCATTACAATGGAACAACTCATTTTCTTACCTGTGGCCTTTTCATGCATGTTGCAACATCTTGGTTATACACAATTATGAACCTCACCCAAAACGGTCCACCAATCTGATACACGATGGTATCATTCCAGAATACCCTCGAGAGTATGTATCACTTCTTTTAGTAGTTCAGCAATATAATTCATATTACTTGCAGTTTTCTCTAACCTGCAACGGTGATTACTCACCAAAATACAAAGATAGCTAGCACCTCCAGTGCTTTCATATTATGATGTACCAATCAACAACTGCCACACCAAGTGACTGCCTCATATCGAATGTGTAAGAAAACAAACTATACATGCATACACATGACTTTTCCAAACATAAGTAATCATTTTCCTTTGCAACATTATGTTGCGGTTTTTTCATGGCAATTAATTTTGAGTTCGATCTTCTTTCTAAGATCTTCTTCGTAATTTCCTAGAGAACAATATTGTTAATACCCATAACATAATATAACACATGCATAATTTCTTATAAATAGGAAAAATTTTAAATATATGCACATACCTCGTGTATATCATATGCATAGTAGGAAACACTTCCTAGCGCGCCATCTCGTACTGCATAAAACTTTTTATTCTTCTCGAGAGGCTCTATCTCAAGGTCAGCAATAAATTAGTCCATGTGCGTCCTTTTTCCACTCAAGCCTTCTCGCTTGAGTCCTGGAAAATTATTTTTCCCCTCAAGCCTTCTCGCTTGAGTCCTGGAAAATTATTTTTCCCCTCAAGCCCTCTCGCTTGAGTCCAGGAAATCGTTTTCCTCTCAAGCCTTCTCACTTGAGTCCAGGAAAACTTATGATTACAGCAGACAACCCCAACACTTCCTCAGTGTTCCCTGAGTTTCCTGGAGTGGCCAGGGGACTTTTAAGTCTCTGAATCCCGAAATCAGCCTTTACACACCCTCATAGGGTGTAACGTCTCCCAAATAGTTTATGTTAGGATATAGTGAATTTAAAAAATAATTCTTTTTACAGCACATAATAAAGATGAATAAACCCC
The DNA here is from genome assembly GCA_027924585.1 of Larix kaempferi. Lineage (NCBI taxonomy): Eukaryota > Viridiplantae > Streptophyta > Pinopsida > Pinales > Pinaceae > Larix > Larix kaempferi. The sequence continues at coordinate 1,866,866 of BSBM01000721.1, read as the reverse complement.
TATGGAGTACTTTGTAGCATTCCACTAAGTAACATATTATATTGATTTTTCACTACATGCAATAAACTGTACAAGAATAAAATTTTGGTTCTCTAGCCATCACCATATGTAACATGCTCATACATCCAAGTTAGAAATTTAAAGGAAGAGATATTCCAGCATTCTTAACACATAGATATTCGGTTATGACCGCTACTCCCACTCACATTATCTTTATAAATATTGAAATTATAGAACAAATTTTTCCCATTCTATATACATAAGAATTAATACTTGTGCATGCGTAAGAAATTCTAAACAAATACATCTAGTTTAAACATCAAACCATCATAATCACACATAAGAGAGACCACAATTTACATGGTTCACCCAGTATCTGGGCTACGTCCACAAAAGGATGTCACAATCTTTTATTAATTTGTCCACATCGTAAGATTACAACTTGCAACACATTTGTTGCTTTCCACTTTCTCAAACCTCTCTCCTAGAGAGCCTTTTCCAGTAATCATAAGTATATAGAATATACTCTGTTTATCGAGTGAGAAACATAAAGACATCGCATAAAAAGAAATAGAAACCGAGGTTCGATAATTCAAACAGTCTAGATTTTGTTTAAGAAAGGACCACCCTAGTCATAAGGAAAGTAAGCAAGAACATTCTTCAATCGGATTCCAGCGCTAATACAATTCCAGAAATGTAAATATACAGGTCGGGGTTAATAAATCTTAATTTCTTCATTTTCCACACATAGATATCATTCTTTCAACACATAAATAACTCTTCATAGTTAAAAGAAATAACCCAGCTCTGTAGTTTGGTAGCCTAGAAGTTGTAAGGGCCAACTGCATCTCGATCTTACTGAATTTTATCACCTAACTACTGCTCTAAATACACGGATCTTATTTCTGCGGGTCATTACTATAAAATTTAAATATACAACAAGAACTGGGAGATATAGGATCTAGAGTTTGCATGCACCGATAGGAAACCGGGTTCACCATTCTATTCACTAAAAGACAATAAGGAGACTAATAACTATTTAATGAAAGTTCACAAGTACAGCACTGGCTCTTAAAGTTACAAAAATATATATAACAATATAAACTAAATATTGACTATTATGGCACAAATTTAATCCGTAAGTTCGCGAAATGAAAGCGTAACTAAAGATTGAGTTAAACAGGACCAATTCCCAAGTTTGTGATTTGAAGGCACAATCATGATCTGGAACTTCAATACTTGGAGTAGTTTCTAGGGTTGCAAGATGTAAAATCAATTAAACGGAAACGTTAAGTCACTAACCCTAAGGTTGCAACATGTAAGAAAAAGGCATGGTCATTGACCGGAACTTTTAAAACACCAAACCGATCTTCCAGAATCAAGACGCATAGGGATAAAATGAGTCTCATAGAGACTCAGATCCATTTTCAGAGTTTCATTATAAAAACTCACAATTAAATTTACAGAGTGAAATCTCGGATCTGTGATATGAATAATCAGGCTATTAAAATGTATAAGATCGACTCTTAGTCTTGCAGTATGAAAATCAACAACCGCTTATACCACAGAGGGTCTGCTGAGGCGAATTAAAAACCACAGAGATCGCTTAGTTTATTCTCTACCAGGTAGCATTTACATGGCAAGGATTGGCATCCTACACTTAGATTCTATCAACAGGAGTTACTAGGTCGGGTTCTCTAGATGCAGGGAAGAGTCACTATCTCTAAACAAGATCGAAATGCAGGGATTTAAAATACACTACCAAGTGAATCCCAGAGATCGCATGAGCGATTCTTTCCAGCCATGGCTCTATCACATGATAACAATAGATATCACATCACATATTAAAGTGAAGTATGAATAATCATTAAAAGGTTGTGGGTCAATTCTCCACAAAGGAGATTTGCCCATGATCCGCGTAGTTGTGAATTACAGAAACCATGAGCACGGAGAATGAGAATATACTTCTCAGTCAAAGAATTAATGTGATCAGGCTCCATTGAGCCATCCTCTCCCCAACCTCTCACAAATCGCTTATCGTGCAACTGGAGAGATTGCACAAAAACAATTCTTTCAAATAAGTAGAAAACACCTGTCCCGAAGCTTGTAATCCTCACGAAGCTTGTCGAGCAGTGATATAACCTAGTTAAAAAATACATGTGTAAGTGCAACCCCATCAAACCCAAACTTTGTTCCTAAATGCAGAATCATTATTAAAATATAAGATTCTGTTAAATACAGAACCCGATCCATAAAAAAAAATATAGGGATTGCTGTGATTCAGTAAGAAATCCTAAAAGCTAAAACATAGGATCTCTGCGACTTGGTTAAAGAGACTCCCATCGGAATACAAAAGAATAGATCACAATAATAATCCTATCAAGCAATAGTTAATCAAGAAAAATAATAACCAGAGATCAGTTTGGGATCAAGCTTCTTAGAAGCCGTCCCTTCCCCATTTCTCCACAACGATCTTGCATTCATCATAACAACGATCTATAGGTAGCGTCTATCACTACGATCCTTTATCCAATATACCGAGATCTACATACAGCGATTTGGCATTCAATGATCCGTAGGCAGCGATCTACCACCGCGATCTTTCAATCAACATACTGAGAATTTATCAATCGGCCTTCTCCATCAAACTTTCTGCAGGTTGATTCTCTCCATGGGATAATCCCTCCTACTGTCAAAACCCCAAAACGCACATTCCATCCCCCCCTCGATTCCCCCTCCACCCGAACTGAAATACCCTTTCCATGCAAGAACTACGACTTAGATTTCCCCAATCTTGCAACTGAGTGTGCGTTGTTGGTAGGGAGTCGTGGCTCCTCATACGAGACAATTGGCGAAATGGAGAGGTTATGGTACCACCCTTAAGGAGACACCATTAGATACTATCTCTCAGTTTAAATAAACCACCTTCAACAAGTGGCAACTGCGTTTTCTAGGGAGGAGGTAGGTGGCGGCAACATGGTTTTAATAGTCTTGAGTGTTAAACTCCACTTCTTTTAAATGAAGTAGGTGGGTAGTTTCCATCGATACATGCGAATTTGAAGAATCGTCAATATACATATAGAAATAAATACCCATCTAAAATTATTAATAGTTAACACAACTATTGTTAAACGTTCATATATGTATAACACATATATAACATACTCAATATTTGCCTAATATCATTAATAGTTTAACACCACTATTTACAATCACCCAAGTATTAACATTAGTTAATTTTCTCATATATATATATATATATACAATTATGTATATATTTCAGGTGATTTCTACTTGATGTCCCTGTTCTTATTAGATTCCCAGTGGTAATTATATTTCCATTCACTAAGTGGATCCTAGGTGTCCAATTTGACTAGTCGTTACTAGAGTATTAGCTTTAATCACGACTTCTTTAATTGGAGCAGTATTCGAGGCTTTAGACCTTATGCATGTAGCGTTTAGAAATTAAGCCTTTACGACTGTAGGTATAGTTTTATGGCCATTTGATAGGTCGTCAGAGATAACTATTAGCGTGCGACGACTAGTCGATACCCTCATCCTAGGGTCATGACTTCCTCACTTAAGCTATCCGTTACTTTCTCTATAGTTATCGAAGCATTGGAATGATCCTCTTCATTATTCATCTTCCACTTAGTGGTCAAACTCTCCCCCTAGTGTTTTCATTTTCCACGCCGTTATGGTTGCATTAAGACCTCCTAGTCTATTAATCCATTATAACAACTTGAGAATACATAATCACACCACAAGATTCTCTGGAGGGCCTTGGCCTTGAGCGTCTTACCAGAGACCATTGCATAGCAACAATTACATTTATAAAATTTATAGGGATCTAAAAGTGGGATGTTACATAGGGTATTGCAGTGCTCCTGCAATTTGGTAGTACTCCTACCTAAACACATCTCGTGTTTCACTGCCTCACAGGGCATTGCATGCAAATGGTAGTGCTCCTACCATAACACTTCTCGTGTCCAATTCCCCCTTCAATAAATTGGTAGTACTGCTACCAAAACACTTCTCGTGTTCAGTTCCTCCTTCAATAAATTGGTAGTACTCCTACCAAAACACTTCTTGTGTTCAATTCCTCCTTCAATAAATTGGTAGTACTCCTATCAGAACACTTCTCGTGTTCAATCCATGTCCGGCTGACTCAAATATATGAAACAAACTTAACTTTCCCTTCTTTGTTCCTTTTCTTTGTTTAGGCTTTTATTTAAGTTAGCTTTATTTCATGTTGACTTCATTTTAATTTACAGGGTGCCTCTGCTTATCTTATTAGGGTGATGGTTTTTATTTATTTATTATGTGTAGCTTTTATCTTTTAATTTCTCTTGATGCTCTCAAGATTTTCACTTCTCTGGTCACACTATCTCATGTGCCCACAACACGGTCTCATAATACCGCATTAGTGAACTCTTGGTTCACACTATGGCTCTAATGCCATAATCATGGCCAACCTGCTTTACCAACACAAGCTTTTACATTGCGCCTTGTGCACATGACAAATTATTAAGTTTGAAAACCATATAGAGGTATTCGCTTACAGTGCTTTTTGCAAAATCCTTTTGGTTTTGGCGATCCTCTCGCAATTGATTAGCTTGGTTCTAGAACGCCAAGCCCATACTTCATGCAATCAATTCCTCACACACATAAACCATATCGATATATTAGCTATATCCTCATGGATTTCAAGTCTCACTCACAAAAACACAAATATTTCATAACACTTTACATAATCATGGTTCTTTGAAACTTTATTGCATATTTAAATATCTTTCTTACTTCAAAGGGATACAATAATATCAAAGCTTGGTAAGTCACCACAACATGCGACAAAATTTTTATAATCAAAAGATTCACATCTTGATCTTACTCATGGTCTGATTCTATCTCTTCATGAGCCCCTAATTTTTATTTAGACTCTTACAGTATGCTTACCATACTTTATGCATAAAATGCTTCATGCCCTTTGTCTTGCAACCTGTCTAGCGGATCTTGCAGCCATAAGCTGCAATGTTAGCACATAGCATTGATTGTTCCCTTTTCATTTATGAGGTGTAATAGTTTATTCCCTATGATAAGTTTACAACCTTTCAATAATTTGAATGACAATTCTATCACTACTCTAGTGGTTTTAACTTGCGTCTTGATATTTACAAGACTATTGTAAAACAATTTCTACATATAAACATATCTCTATATATTTATCAAGAGATTCTAGAGAACAGAGTAATACCAGCATATGCCCAATGCTCCAGCAAAAAGAGGCAACCAAAATACCAGCATGCAAATAGCCAAACAAAAGACTCAGCATGTAATACAAAAGAAGCATTGAATTACTCTAATAAATGACATCGCAGAGATCATACGCAAGGAGGCACTATCATCTTTGTAGAATCGACAGAGTAGGAATAATACAAGGGAAGCATTGAATTTTTGTACTATTCCACCGCGCATAGACATTACCTTTTAGAAACAACATAATTTTTGTTTTCTTGATAAATGATCAAAACAACAACGCAGGGTTTTCATGAATGAGTAATTGGGAACAGCTACCCTCTTACCAGCAAAGACCAAAAAGGAATACCGACAGATCTCCTAAATTCATACCTGGAGCGAAATGCACAGTGGCCAAAAACAAATAGACAAGAAGGAAACTGATGGATCCCCCCCTATTAAACGTCTATTGCAGCATAAAAGAAAGAACCCAACTCAGCACCGGGAGTTCCACCGATCCTAAGATCATAGTGGTTTTCTTTAGAGACTTCACGCCCCCTACCACGGATGCCTTCACCCACCCATGCGCACCTACATCAATAACACAAACAGGAAAATGCAGACCCCCTTCCATACCTGTGCGGCCATCATAAATACATGCTCGCCCCTCCTTTCTTCCCTTAACGCACACGAAAGAAGGAATGGCCAAATGGCGGAGCGTTACGCTTCCAATATCCCGACATAGTGCCTCTTGTAATACTATATATATAACGTCTTCCGCTTAATTGCATTAATAATTATATCACAGCATTATAACTTATATAACAAACTTAGATTTAACCATCCAAAGTAATAATAATAATAATAATAATATTATTATTATTATTAGCTAGCGGGGCGTCATAAAATATGAGAGGAAGTTGATTCATTTTAGTCGTTGACACATGTGATGTTCACTCGCGTGCCTCTAAATAATATGGTGAGATGGAACTTACATATTATATGGGCAGTGCAGGTGTTATGCTTCTTACAATCCAGGTATGCACTACTACTACGCAATGATATGGGGTGATTCCAAGTAAAATCTGTAGAAATTTTTAATCCCTCTCAACCCTAGTTAATAGATATGTTAAGAGATTTAAAAAACTACTCTCAACCCTAGTTAATAGATATGTTAAGACATTTAAAAAACTGCTGTGAACGAATGCACATTAAAACAAAATATTATGGCTTACCTTCAGCCAAAAGGCATTCCTGCCCGTCAGGCAATAAACCCTTGTCAATGTGTTCTGAACTATTCAGATTGGCCACACTGTTTCTTCCGCGCAGACTCGGCCTTGGCATTATCGGTTTCACAGACCCTCTCCCTCGACAACCCAGCCATATGGACCGGCCTGGCCTTACAATGACAACAGAAATGAAAAATAGACAATGATAGCTACTGAAATGATCTGATCAGAAAATCAATACAATCTGATTTCCACATCGAGAGGGTTAGAATTTTTATAGGTAGAATGCATTGAGATCAAGTTCCCTCAACTTTTGCCACCTTTTTGCTGCCGAACCTAGAACGAATGGAAATTGGACAGGTAGGCAAATCGGTGTTGATCCAATCTTGACCTGAAGCGTTTGAGGATGTGAAACCGTAAAGGAATTTATGACAGAATGTCGTGCCAACCACGAAAGTTTTGGAATTCATGCACTTTATTCGATTTCAAAATCTCTACATGGCCCCTAACTAACTAAACCCTACAAAAACCCTTTTGCACTAATTTGCACTCGTCTCTATCTGCATAGTGGGCTGCTGACCAGTAATATCAAACAACTGTGTACATACAGAGCGTTCGTGTTGTTGGGACTCGCAAAGGGGCCGATTTCCACAATGTTGAGTCTTAACGCCCTTGATCACACAAGGATGGCAAATGAAATATAAAAATTTTAATAAATGAAAAAAAGGAGGGTTAGTGAAATATAACTAATTTTAATAAATGAGATAAGTAGGTTAGTCAAACATAACTAATTCTAATAAATGAGGAACTGGTCAAAGTGATTAAAGTTACAGCATATGAAGGGATTTACTTTTCATAATATTAAAACAAAACTAATTTTAATAAATGAGGAACTCGTCAAAGTGATTAAAGTTACAGCATATGAAGGATTTACTTTTCATAATATTAAAAAATTAGCATTTTACAATGTTGACCGTAAAAGTATTTCACTTTACATTAATGAGCATAGACCCATCTTAAACTCGTATCTATCAAGCACCGAGAGGGATCCAATTTCTTGAGGTGTATTTCTTTTTTTAAATTTCAACTCAAGAAATTTGATATCTCTTGATTGATAGACCAGGGTTTAAGTTTTAAGTTTTTATTTTATAAATGATCAATATTTTAATTACTTTTCATAATATTTTATTTTATGAGCCAATGTGGACATTTTTAAAATACTTTCATTAACTTTTTATTTTATGAGCCTACATCAATTTTTTAATGGCCGACATAATATAATTTATTACATTTTACTCTTGTGACGTTACAACATCTCCCTCATACTCGTGCGTTACATGCACACACGTTACAACATCTCCCCCATACTGGGCTATAGAGCACCTCGTTCACTCGGTGCAATTAAATTTTATTTTATAAAATTCTTTTTTATGTTTTCAAAAAACAAATTATCAATATTTTTTATTTCAAAATTTTTAAATTTTATACATTTCATTTAGTTAATGGTAAAGAGGTTATGGATGGGACATAAATCCACAATATTGTGGTTTTATTTTTAAAATACGAAAAAAAAAAAACATTCAATATGGTTTTTTTTTTAAGTGCTATGTGGCAATTTTTTTTTTAAGTGCTTACCGTCATCATCGACCTTACCGTCAACATAGGAAATCTCATCATCGATACAGGTATCCACATCGATACCGGTATCCAATATATCATACCAGTATCCAAATTGCAACATGATAGAACTCAATACATCTCTATTCAAAATATCTAGTAAAACCGAATCCCCTTACTCAAACCTAGTACCGTCTTTTCCATAACTAAGAATCAATATATCTTAATTGCCCTAATTTTTGTGTAGTATAATGCAAGGCATTCGATATATTAATAAGATTTAGTGGTCCCACCCTATTCTCTATATATCCTAAATTTTTTCACAAAATAACATATAATCATGGAGAAATCAACATGAAGCAATATATCTCACTTTCCCAAATAGCTATGTGCAATATAATGCAATGATCTGTGTGTCTTACCATACATTTCAACCAATTGATATGTGTTGTAAACGATGGTTCTACAAGTGTATGATGCATTGCTGAAATACAAGATTTCAAGCGTGGTTAATGCCTAGTTTAACACCCATAGGGATATTTTGAGGATGGAAGAAGTTTAAAATGGAGTCTATATAAACACACATTGCTCCAAATATATTCCATTTCGGGATGTGGGAAGTTCCATAATGTTGTGAAAGAATGCTTAGATTCCATTCATATATTATGATGTGGACACTTGCAACATTACTCATCTAGTAGTTGATGAAAAATCGATGTCTGCAAATCATCACTCCCTATGCCAATAGACAATGAATGCACCAATATTATAATGTATAGAAAATTTTCCCACTCACTCCAAGAATCAATTCATTCCATAATCTTATCCCATTACTTACAAACTGGCTTGAGTCCATGGAATGTTTTGGTATGTAATTCAATAGGCATTAGGCATTGTAAGAAGAACTATGTTTTGGTTTTTGCATCATATACAAATCTTGATAAGTTTTGGTATTGAATAAAAATATATGATTCTTCGTATGATTTCATCATATATTAGCTACACCAAAAATGTATATATCCTTTAATTTTACATATTCTATATTGTACAAATGTTAAATCTATTGATTAATCATAATCTAACAAATACATAAAATGTTTTGTTTTAGTTTATGAAACAAATCTTTGATTATGTTGACAATTATAATAATGTATTCTGTTGTGTTATATTATAGAAATGGATATGGTGCCTGCCATTTTGAGCTCCCTACCAACAGATATACTTGAAATGATATTTCTATGGTTGCCATTATCCACTATTATCCGTTTTAGAATAGTTTGCAAGAAGTGAAGTTGAAGATTATCTTATATCTTATCGTGGAAACAATTTGTAATAAAAGAATTTGGAGTTTTAGTTAACTTTGATTCTAAATGTGAGTGACAATTCCATCCTTGTTACATTAATCAACTAGGAAAGTTATCAACCATATCTATGCCATTTTTTAGTAATAGATATAAAATTGAATTTATATGTGTTTCAATTGTTTTGGTTTCCTTACCAACTAACTTATATAGAAAAAAAAACCACTATATTTATCAATCATTTCACAAAGACTTTTACATTTGTAGGGTCCCTCAATCTTGGTAATTCGGGTTTTTTCGCATTCTTAAGAAATGTGCAGCAACAAAAATATGATTGGGTAGTTCTCAAACATGTTTATACGACATTGCAACCAAAATGTTTCATTTATTGCACTCTTCACATATCCTCCATATGGTGATATTTTGACCCCAAAAACTGTTGTTTTGCATAATGGAAAAAAATTATTGGGTGCATACTCATGTTATCTCTAGAGAAAACCATATATGTTTACAACATATATATTGGATAGAAATCGCCAAAAATAAATGGATCTTCGATTTTATGCAGCAATCACTTACTACAATGTATGTTTGCATAGTGGTTTATTCCAATCAACTTCTTTGTTTTATGAATGAATAAATTCTTAGTCATTATAATTTAGGGATTACATTTTTTCTCATAAAACTCTATTGGCCAAGATAGTCATCAATATAAAAGAAATCTAAATACATGATATGCCATAATACAAATATGACATCACTAACAGCACTTTACCAACCATTTACAAATTTCTAATAATAATTTAGCTAGTTAATATTTTTCTCACAAAACTACATCTACATTGACCAGATTACTCTCCAATGTGAAAAAATTCTGAAGGATAAACATGCCCAAATATACAAAGACTACATCTACAATGCTTATAATTAATTAATCACTCTTTTAACAACATCTTAAACAATTTCAAAAGAATTCTTTAGCCATTTGTGGCTTGTAAAGTCACTACGTAAATGTTGTGCGCATTGGAACACTTACTAAAGAAAAAAGCAATGCATCCAAAATCTCTAAAATATCTGCCTATGGAAAACGAGTAGATATATAAGGTGAAAAACGAGTAGATATATAAGGTGGAAAACCAGTAGATATGAAAGTGAAGCACAACATCTTTTTCAACAGGGTGCAACTGATAAACTGATAAATAGAACCTGAATTTCGTTCTCCAATGATAACAACCACGCAATATTTTCAAGCTGATCAAGTTAATGACAAAATACTTTATTGAAATATACAGTGATATTTTTTGCAAGCATTTTTATTTTGGAAAGACAAAAATGTAAATTTTTTATTCAAAATTTCGAAAGAGAGAAGGAAAGACGGGAGATTGACTTCTATTTCAAAGGCGATCTCAGACGTAGAAAAAACCAATAAAACCTTGTCCTGCAAGGCTCACAAAGATGCCTCCAAATAACATTTTCATCCAACTGACTGAAACAGGCACAAAATCAGCACCCAGAAACTCCAATATTAAAATGTAACTGGAAAACAACTGAACGCTTCCTTGTTAGATATATACAAATAGGTATATCAAGAAATCAAGTTCTGTTGACATCAACACATCCAGTTGAATCATCTCTGCTAGTGCCACTCTCAGGGAAGCTGAAGCAGCTTATAACATTGCCATCAAGCAATGAGTTACCATCCTGATGACTGGGCACTTAGAAATACCCATCATTTGTGTTGACGCATCCATGGAATTAGCTCCATTGCCCGAAATAGTCGACTGAGTACAGTTGATGTTCTGAGGGTCTTCTGAGGGGGCTGAACTTGAGAGGCATCCTGATGAGAAGGTGGCATAAGAATTTGGACGTTGTCATCGTGTGGAAGGTGGCTACTATCATGTGGGGGCTTCTTTTCCACCTTCTTCCTCTTTGGAGGTGGCAAGTCATGAGGAAAATTAAGTTTTGCTTTCCCTCCTCTCATCTTCCTAGCTGCTGCATCGAAGGCTCTGGCAGCTTCCTCTGGCGTATCATATGTACCAAGCCATATGTACTTCCCTTTTTCACGATCTCTAATTTCTGCAGCCCATCTGCCTGGTCGGTTCTCTCTGATGCCTCTATATTTGGTCTTTCTTTCCCTACCTCTCGTGCTCTTGACTGCTTCTTTGCGCTGGGAGGGATATGACGCAAGACACCCTTTGAAAAAACAAACGATATGAATCAAAAAGTTACACATCACATTGCTCATGCACATTATAAACGATATGAATCTGAAAGATACTCTGAAAGTGGAATGGAAAGACGAGTTCATAAACAGTACTTAGAATGACAATGAGCAAACTTGAGTGAGCACTCAACTAAAACTCTAAGTTTGCTGGAGAGGTTTAGACCTCTAAAACCTTGCAATCTAACAATGCTCGGGGATATATTCTAATTTCTCCAGAGTAGAGGTGCTTGTGATCATTGAATGGGTGCGAGAGTTTACTCGTACATGGAACTACTATGAAGAGGGCATAAGATGAAAAGCCAGAAATGCAATATCATATCGTACATCAGGGTGCCATACTACATGTACAGTGTGATGGTAATTCGGGGAAAAAGGATCCACACGTTCGGAAGAGGCATGGGTGCCTCTCATACACAGTATTACAAGGGCGCAAATTTTCAAACCCTAGACAACTACATTAAGCCCACTTATGAACTAATGGGCGCATTCTTAACTTGTAGCTCGGATACTCTATGGCTGATCGGTGATATTAAATACCTCGACTAGCTCCATTGAATAGGAAGCCAATCTCGCCGGACAAGGTTCTAGCCACTGATTAATACATGAACCGGACGGCAGTAATGGATTAAGGAGTTTATCGGGATAACCCCCGCCCTATCGCAATTCATAAATCTTTTCTCGCAAGAAATCGTGGTGAAGCCGGAGAAGACAAAAATAATATTGACATTGTTATCCATAATATTATATAATAAGTTGATTGTATCGTACTCATCTCTGAAAAACCAACACCACGGAAAGTCATGAGAAAAAAACGATCACATATGGGGTGCTCGCTCTCTTCCCACGAGAAATAAACAATCAGAGTTTAGATGCTCACTACAAAAAAAAAACATTTTATTCTTTTTTGCACATCATGTCATTCTCTTCTGGGGTAGTGACCGTAACAGATGCCCACAGTGATGGTTGTGGGCTGCATTAGCAAGGAATGTCAAAAAGTAATAATAAAATATTGAATGCAAAGGAAACGAACTTCTTCTACATTGAGCTTATCTATTTATTGAATTACAGTTTCATTTTCAATTACTGAATAAAACTAAAAATATTCAATAAAAATCTCAATAAAACTAAAAACTGAGCTTATTGACGTACTTCATTTTCAATAATTTCTCATTAAGATTTTTATTACTAATGGAACAAAACGTGTGATATTGCCTTTGAAGTCTTATTTTTATTAATGGAACATTGTCTTTGAAAGCGTGGGTTATTGGCTTTGAAGTCTTATTCACAAATTCGATATTAAAAGTGCACTGCATACTTATATGACAACGATCCAAATAGACCATATCCATCACTTTGGAATCCACCCTAATCATTCTGTCAGGGTGATATGCATTTATGCATAGATGGATCGCCATGCTTGTTGGTAGTTCGCCAAATATTGATGTAACTTCTAGCTTCACCGAGAAGCCAAACGGATAGACGTTTCTAACCTCTCTAATGATGGAGAGAGTTCACAGTGTATATAAATCTATATTTCAGTGAATGGAAGTGATAGAGAGTAGTTCTGGGTATTTTTGGCCTGTTCCTACTCTATCAAGAAGCATCCCATTCTCATTAATATTGAATCGCGTGAGATGCGTTTTCATTAACGTACTCACCTTATTGTCTTTGTTAACATGGAACCATAGGTATTTGTTAACATGGAATCATAGGTACAGTTACTGTGAAAATTTGAATACGTCTTTGTAGGCTTTTGTGAATGGACTTGCTGTACCACACAAATCTTATCGGCCGCTCCTTGACCTATTTGAGCGTTATGAGATCATTTCTAGAGTAAGGTTAAATAATTAGTCATGCTTTCTCCGTTCAAAGAAACTACGCCAATAGACAGAACATCAGTGGCCACAAGTGCAAGCGTTAACTATTAGTTGCGGGATTTTAATTCTGTGCCCTACAGGTATTTAACTTTCCATGCAAATTTCAGGTCTTATTAGCTAGCGGGGCGTCATAAAATATGAGAGGAAGTTGATTCATTTTAGTCGTTGACACATGTGATGTTCACTCGCGTGCCTCTAAATAATATGGTGAGATGGAACTTACATATTATATGGGCAGTGCAGGCGTTATGCTTCTTACAATCCAGGTATGCACTACTACTGCGCAATGATATGGAGTGATTCAAAGTAGAATCTGTAGAAATTTTTAATCCCTCTCAACCCTAGTTAGTAGATATGTTAAGACATTTAAAAAACTACTCTCAACCCTAGTTAATAGATATGTTAAGACATTTAAAAAACTGCTGTGAACGAATGCACATTAATACAAAATATTGTGGCTTACCTTCAGCCAAAAGGCATTCCTGCCCGTCAGGCAATAAACCCTTGTCAATGTGTTCTGAACTATTCAGATTGGCCACACTGTTTCTTCCGCGCAGACTCGAACGAGACTCGACCTCGGCATTACCGGTTTCGCAGACCCTCTCCCTCGACAACCCAGCCATACGGACCGGCCTGGCCTTACAATGACAACGGAAATGAAAAATAGACAATGCTAGCTACTGAAATGATCTGATCAGAAAATCAATACAATCTGATTTCCACATCGAGAGGGTTAGAATTTTTATAGGTAGAATGCATTGAGATCAAGTTCCCTCAACTTTTGCCACCTTTTTGCTGCCGAACCGAGAACGAATGGAAATTGGACAGGTAGGCAAATCGGCGTTGATCCAATCTTGACCTGAAGCGTTTGAGGATGTGAAACCATAAAGGAATTTATGACAGAATGTCGTGCCTGCCACGAAAGTTTTGGAATTCATGCAGGTTATTCGATTTCAAAATCTCTACATGGCCCCTAACTAACTAAACCCTAGGAAAACCTTTTTGCACTAATTTGCACTCGTGTCTATCCGCATAGTGGGCTGCTGACCAGTAATATCAAACAACTGTACATACAGAGCGTTCGTGTTGTTGGGACTCACAAAGGGGCCGATTTCCACAATGTTGAGTCTTAACGCCCTTGATCACACAAGGATGGCAAATGAAATATAAAAATTTTAATAAATGAAAAAAAGGAGGGGTAGTGAAATATAACTAATTTTAATAAATGACACAAGTAGGTTAGTCAAATATAACTAATTCTAATAAATGAGGAACTGGTCAAAGTGATTAAAGTTACAGCATATGAAGGGATTTACTTTTCATAATATTAAAACATAACTAATTTTAATAAATGAGGAACTGGTCAAAGTGATTAAAGTTACAGCATATGAAGGGATTTACTTTTCATAATATTAAAATATTAGCATTTTACAATGTTGACCATAAAAGTCTTTCACTTTACATTAACGAGCGTAGACCCATCTTAAAATCGTATCTATCAAGCACCGAGAGGGATCCAATTTCTTGAGGTGTATTTCATTTTTTAAATTTCAACTCAAGAAATTTGATATCTCTTGATTGATAGACCCGGGTTTAAGTTTTTATTTTATAAACGAATATCAATATTTTAATTACTTTTCATAATATTTTATTTTATGAGCCAATGTGGACTTTTTTTAAATACTTTCATTAACTTTTTATTTTATCAGCCTACATCAATTTATTAATGTCCGACATAATATAATTTATTACGTTTTACTCTTGTAACGTTAGAACATCTCCCTCATACTCGTGCGTTATATGCACACACGTTACAACATCTCCCCCATACTGGGCTATAGAGCACCTCGTTTCACTCGGTACAATTAAATTTTATTTTATAAAATTCTTTTTGATGTTTTCAAAAAACAAATTATCAATATTTTTAATTTCAAAATTTTTAAATTTTATTCATTTCATATACTTAATGGTAAAGAGGTTATAGATGGGACATAAATCCACAATATTGTGGTTTTATTTTTAAAATACGAAAAAAAAATAAAAAAACATTTAATATGGTTTTTTTTTAAGTGCTATGTGGCAATTTTTATTCCTTATTATTGATTTTTGTAACTAAAAATCCAAAAAAAAAATTCTATGTTAAACCTAAAACTTAGTATATGTAGATTTTGTGTGTTTGATTTGATATGTTTATCTAATAAAACTGATTAAGTTAGACCGTGGATGAACCCTAACTATGTGAGTGATTGATTTATCCATCTTGTCCACGTGGTGATAGATTTTGCTCTTTCATTTAGTCTGTGTTATTTTCTTTAATGCACACTCACTAGTGATCTTATTTTATTTTGTTGAAGTATTGCTTCTTGTTTATTTTAGTTTATTACAGTCTATAGGCTTGGGATTATCGTTATGTTAACCTAGTTAGACTCTGGTTAGTGGTAGAAGTTTTTATTTTATTAATTGACTTACGCGATTGAAGATCTTGTGTTTGTCTTGTTTTAGTGTGTTTAGATGTTAAAGTGTTGAGATCAAAGCCAACATTAGGAGGCATTTGACGAACTCACAATGGCCTTTCAAGAAAGATATTATATTACTAATGGAATCTCATAGGAATTCTAAAGAGGAAGCTTAGAAATGGTGTACTAAATAGGCCAAAATAAGCCTTTCGAATGATGGCACCCAAGAACATTCAAAGCACAGTAAAGACTAAACGAAACCAAATTTAGGCAGTAGAGAAAGATACAAAGTATCTGAAAATATAGAGAAGGCCAATGGGAACTCATCACCTAAAACGACTAGGGTGCCACAAGAAAAAACACTAATAATGGCTAGTATGATTGTAGAAAATCAAAATCTAAATGGGTACAATCAAAGAGAGAAAAACTAACTCACAAAAGGAGTCCATGGGATGAATACACTAGAACCACATAGATTACAAGAAAACACCTTAGTAAGAATGAGATCGATATAGAGACTATTATTATGAAAAGATGAACCAAAGCAAAATAACATTCAATATGATAATTCAATTTCACAATAATAGAATACACAGGATCATTGAAAGAACAACAAGCACAACATAAACACAAGAGACAGAATTTATCCTGGGAAACCTACATGGGGTAGAAACCCTAGTAGAGCTTCCTCAATATAGATGATCAACAAGTACAAAGATGTAATCCCCAAACAAGAGCTCCTTCTCCTCCATTCCATATCTCTCTCTCTCTGCTATGCGAGTTTCACAAGTGAGTGAATGAATAAGTGTGTGTGTTAAATGAGGATCGCGCATCCTCTATTTATACTTTATCTCTCACTAAACGAAATACCTAACTAGGTTGGCCCCAACACATATAACCCAGTGCTCACTCGGCAACCCCACTAGGGGACTTAAACACCCCATTACAGTTGACTCTGGGCCGACCCCACTAGGGAAGTCTAATAACCAAAGTTACCACATTCCGATGGAGGAATAAACATCTCCGGATATAATAATAATGTCCCGACAGAGAAATGAAACATCTCCGGATAAGAAGGTACAAATAGAATATTAAGTTAGAAGTTACAATATTTTAACATTCCCCTTTAACGAGAAGGATATTCTAATAACATCTGCCGGAGAAAGTAGTCATCAGCAACATGATACATGATACATCTATAAATCATTGGAAGCTTTCTTCAATCATCATCAGCAACTCATACAGTTACTGGAACATCTTCAAGATATTCAATACTGGAACATCAACATATTCAGTTCTTAGTCTTCATCTTCTGCAACATTCGAACAACTACAACAACATCATTGTCTGGATCTCCCGATCAACAACATCCTCTGGATCTCTCAATCAACAAACTCATCGTCTGGATCTCCCGATAACCAGTATCATCTAGATCTCTTGATCAACAACCACATCGTCTGGATCTCCCAATCAAGGGCCTCATTGTCTCGACCTCCCGATCAACAACATAATATGGATCTCTCGATCAATAGCCTCATCGTCTGTATCTCTCGATCAACAACATCATCTAGATCTCTCGATCAACGGCCTCATCATCTAGATCTCCCAATTAATAGTATCATATGGATCTCTCGATCAACAACCTCAACATGTGGATCTCCCAATCAACATCATCATCTAGATCTCCCAATCAACATCATCATCTGGATCTCTCGATAAACAGCCTCATAGTAGCATACCCCACAACACACATGATCTATTTACGGGATGATCAATCCCTATCCATTTAAGACACCATATCATGTCTAGGGACGATGCAGTCCACTCGTCAATTTAGACAAAGTCTAGGGACCACTTCTAAGAGACATCTGTCTACGGATCAATTCAGGGACCGAAGTCTGGGGATGATACAATTCCTCTCATCTACTAAGGACGATTTCTCGGAGATATCTGTCTACGGATCAATTCAGGGACCGAAGTTCCGGGATGATACAATCCCTCACGTCTACTAGGGACCACTTCTCAGAGACATCTGTCTACGGATCAATTTAGGGACCAAAGTATGGGGATGATACAATCCCTCTCGTCCACTAGGGACAACGTCTCGGAGACATCTGTCTACGGATCAATCCAGGGATCGAAGTCTAGGAATGATAAAATCACTCTCATCCACTAGGGACCCCTTCTCAGAGACATATGTCAACGGATGAATTCAGAGACTGAATTCCAGGGATGATACAATCCCTCTCGTCCACTAGGGACCACTTCTTGGACACATCTGTCTACGGATCAATTCATGGACCGAATTCCGAGGATGAAACAATCCACTCATCGAGTTAGACAAAGTCTAAGGACCACACATTGACCTCATCGTCGGAACAGGTAGCCTCATCATCGACCTCATCGTCGGAACATGTAACCTCATCATCGATACAAGTATCCTCATCATTGATACAAGTATCCATATCATCAATACATGTATCCTTACCATCGATACAAGTATCCTCATCATCGATACAAGTATCCATATCATCAATACATGTATCCTTACAATCGATACAAGTATCCTCATCATCGAATCAAGTAACCTCATCATGAGTGCAAGTATCCTCATCATCAATACAAGTATCCTCATTATCGACCTTACCATCAACATAGGAAATCTCATCATCGATACAGGTATCCACATCGATACCGGTATCCAATATATCATACCAGTATCACCATTGCAACATGATAGAACTCAATACATCTCTATTCAAAATATCTAGTAAAACTTAATCCCCTTACTCAAACCTAGTACCGTCTTTTCCATAACTAAGAAGCAATATATCTTAATTGCCCTAATTTTTGTGTAGTATAATGCAAGGCATTCGATATATTAATAAGGTTTACTGGTCCGTCCCTATTCTCTATATATCCTAAATTTTTTCACAAAATAACATATAATCATGGAGAAATCAACATGAAGCAATATATCTCACTTTCCCAAATAGCTATGTGCAATATAATGCAATGAAATGTATCTATTAATAAATTGAGTGGAACCTAATCCCCTTGGTGCAACCTTGTGCCATCCTTTCCATTATTATCACGCAATATATTTCACTTGCCCCAATTTTTATATGGGACATAATGAAATGCATTGAATCTACTAAGAATATTTATAGGAATGGAAGTTATCTGCAATACAATGCAACAAAATGGATCTAGTACTAATATTCAATAGAATTTGCAAGGCCAAGGACATAAATTGAAACTCAAACGAATTTTTAATATCCCCGAGATCGAACAAGAAAGCTCCACGAAAAATTGGATGGCTACTAACCTTGAGATCAAATGAAAAAGTACTACAAATACTACACCAAACACCATCGAAAATTGATTTTAGTGGTGGATATGGAAATGGAATAAGAAAACAATCCAAAGAATATGACAAACATGTAGTGGTGGAAATGAGAAAGCATATACATTCCTAAAACTTATGAAAAATGCAAATTCTATACCCATACACAAGTAAATAAAACCAATACTTTCACAATAGGAAGTTAGAATGAACAAAATAATTGTTTTAACTCATAGATTCATATTATATAGAAACATAATATTAAGGACATAAGTGATCAAACTAGTAATAAAAACTTGTGATGTGCCTTCTTGTAATTAATGAATCATTTTTTCTTTCCACTTGATAGAGTTCAAGGTCAAACATAACTCTATGCTATGTTTAGTAGGTATATACAAAACTAGGTGCCTGCAATCTTATTCTCCGTTTGGGAGGTTAACAGTAATCGCTTATAAATGTTTAGTCATTATAAATGATTAAGGGACATGTGCTAAATCAATTGGTGAGTCCCTCATTGCACAACCATTATTGGATGTTAGGTTGACAAAGGACATGTCACTCACCTCAAAAAACAAATCCCCAATTACAAGTGCAACTCCTATGATTATAAATTGTTTTCATTTCATTAATTCTATATGTTATGCAACTTGCATTTTGTAATTTTTCATAGTTTAATTATTATTGATATATTGGGGGTTTTCCACAAATATTTGCTTTACATTTGAAGAAAAATGAACATGTAAACATTTAAACACTATCCAGCTGTTTGCGTCAAACACCTTATTGATGAACCAAGATTTAGATGGCGATTTCAAATCAATTTTCTCCACCATAGAAGAGGAAAGCTTTCAAATCGTGAACTTCAAGAAGAAATAAGAAACAAATTTTAAATCATTGATACATACAAAATATTTATCTATGGTTTTCGTACATATAGGAAAATGTGATTGGGTTTTGTCATGATTTATGACAATTTGGAGGATGCAATAAAGTATGAGCCTAAATATAGGTTGATAAAAAATGCAATTCATGATCTTCGTAATAATACCATAAGAAGTAGTGAAAAAAGAGCAGAGAAAATACCACGCATTATGCCAACAAAAAAATAAAGCACTTTAGACCCCCACTTTCTTTCTTATGCCAATGAAAAAGAAGAGTTTAATACTACAATTTCTTCCTCCTCGTAACTTTGTATTGATTTCACAGTTTTTTATCATCCAATTATATACATGTGTTAAACATATTTTATGAGTTGTAATCCATTTTTTAATTGTACTTCATTTATAAATAACTAATAGCATTTTTTATGTTGATTTAAATTGTTTATTGTACAAAAGTCTTTTAATTTTCTTCAAAATTATGTATTTTAATGGTTTTTTAGTTAATTGGAAATGGATCCCAAACTTTGGAATTTATTGCGAATTTAGATTCTAGAAACTATCCTTCTATGGGTGTCTTTTTCAACATTGATTCGGTTTCGATCAATTTCTAAACATTGTGATGGACTGTTGTGGATACCAACTTTTAATAATGCTCGACAAAAAAATCACATAACAAAAACTTGGTTTTTAGTTGGACTTGGTTTTTAGTTGAACTATGGGGACAATATCAAAATCATATCCTATATAAATTTATCAATCATATAGGACATACATCTATCTTGCATGTCCCTTGTGAAGAATATATATAAACAATTGAATGTACACTTGTTTCAATCATTTTGCTATGAAAATACTGTCCATTATGAGGGCAGAAGGTCTATTACATTGTGAATCCATTCATAAAACATTTTTCATGTATAGGCATCATTGAAATAGGAGTTCGTGGTTTCTTTTAACTCATAGGAAACACCGATCGATAGAAGCATGGATGGATACTTGTACGTCATCAACATATTGAAGATGGTTCAATTTTGTTATCTATAATATCAAAAGGTTTTGGAGAGAAACCATTGGTGCTAATGGTGAACCTACACCTCCAGAGGATGCAACATTTTACAAAGGTAAAATATATTGGTTACATATATAAACAATTTCTGAGGAAGATGTCATATCTCGGTACAAAATGTACTCATTGGATATTACATTGAATAAATGTGTTTTCCATTCAATTCCCTCGACATTTTACAAAGGTAAAATATATTGGTTACATATAAAAACAATTTCTAAGGAAGATGCCATATCTCGGTACAAAATGTACTCATTGGATATTGCATTGAATAAATGGGTTTTCCATTCAATTCACATAGGATGTATCAAACGATCTGTGTGTCTTACCATACATTTCAACCAATTGATATGTGTTGTAAATGATGGTTCTACAAGTGTATGATGCATTGCTGAAATACAAGATTTGAAGCATGGTTAATGCCTAGTTTAACACGCATAGGGATATTTTGAGGATGGAAAAATTTTAAAATGGAGTCTATATAAACACACATTGCTCCAAATATATTCCATTTCGGGATGTGGGAAGTTCCATAATGTTGTGAAAGAATGCTTAGATTCCATTCATATATTATGATGTGGACACTTGCAACATTACTCATCTAGTAGTTGATGAAAAATCGATGTCTGCAAATCATCACTCCCTATGCCAATAGACAATCAATGCACCAATATTATAATGTATAGAAAATTTTCCCACTCACTCCAAGAATCAATTCATTCCATAATCTTATCCCATTACTTACAAACTGGCTTGAGTCCATGGAATGTTTTGGTATGTAATTCAATAGGCATTAGGCATTGTAAGAAGAACTATGTTTTGGTTTTTGCATCATAAACAAATTTCGATAACTTTTGGTATTGAATAAAAATATATAATTCTTTGTATGATTTCATCATATATTATGTAACATACCCAATATCGACCATGGAGTATGGGGTTAAATGTTTTGTTTTGTTTTGTTTTTGTTTTCGTTTTTATTTCTTCTATTTTGAACATCTTGCAACACATCAAGAAGGTGTATTCAACATTAATAAATGAGTAAAGACAACCTCTAATAACAGTTAAATCGTTCAAGGAATGTTTTAAGATATAATTCCACATTACATTACAAATTACAAGTTTCGTGTTACCGAGATATGAATAGGAACATATGGTTCACCTTAATCTTTTCAATAACATGACTTTGTACAATAAACATATCAAGTCTACTTATCTGATCACTTGGCTCTTTAGGGACGCACCAACATGAGCTCTCTTTCAATTTGCTTGCATGCTCAATCCGCCATGACCGGATACCTGGGCTAATACTTGCTTGACAAGGTGCGTCAGTAACATTATGCTCAGGTGTAAAATAAACAACAATATACAAATGCACTTCATTCAGGATATATAAAAGCATCGTTAAATAACATGCATTAGCTAAAAATATATTAAGGGCAAATTCTTGGGAAGCTGCAACTTTCCACCCAACCTTAGGTACTTCGATGGCTTCTACTTAGTCCATCCGAAGACCACCCCCGAGCTGAGCATGGTGAACCACTAGGTTGATGATAACTTTGTTATTTCAGCATAGTTTCATAATTAATTATTCATTTGCTGGATGATCGAGCTACCCCGGTAAGCTTTCTCTTGCCCATTATACTAACATGAAAAGTAGATGCGGTTTCATTTTACTCTTTTGAATTAAGAAGGCATTTTCCATCATGAACTTCATGTGCTCATTAATTTGTGTCCAGGAAACAGTATAAATTATCATTCAGCAGTTATATAAGAAAAATAGAATCCCTATAGCTAGTAGTATGTTAGCATGTTCCTGCTAACAATTCCCCAACTTGATCGAAATATCACGAAGCTCAGTTAACCTATGTATGCCAACTATTATATCAGTATAATTAACCTACAATGAATATCACATTAGCAGCTAACAACATATCAGAATTAATGAGTAAATTAAGGCATACTGTAGCAGAAGCTCTACTGTCAAAACATTGGAAAATCAATAGAAAAATAAACATGTTGTAGCGGAACTCTGCTCACAACGATGACATAAAAACAATATAGACATATCGCCTGTTATATATAAAGATATCAGATAATGGTAACCTAACCCGAACTTACCGCCTACAAATGTAAACACATTCAAAGGAGGATAAATGGAATACAATAAAACATAACCAAATAAATGAAGTACCGAAGGTTAAATGTCCCCTCTCTGCCAGTAATTGATGCCATACAACATGGAAAGATATGTATGTAAATATGAAGCATCTACCTAGTCATAGCATCTGCATCCTTCTTTCCCCAACTACCTCGACAGGAATTACCCAAAAGATAATGCAGCACTAGGACATCGTACTCCCGATCTACACACATAGGGACGAGGTATATCCTCTTACAAGGTTTAATAAAAGTATAGCAGCGATTTCCCCATGCCCAATGCTCCAGCAAAAAGAGGCAACCAAAATACCAGCATGCAAATAGCCAAACAAAATACTCAGCATGTAATACAAAAGAAGCATTGAATTACTCTAATAAATGACATCGCAGAGATCATATGCAAGGAGGCACTATCATCTTTGTAGAATCGACAGAGTAGGAATAATACAAGGGAAGCATTGAATTTTTGTACTATTCCACCGTGCATAGACATTACCTTTTAGAAACAACATAATTTTTTTTTTTTCATAAATGATCAAAACAACAACACAGGGTTTTCATGAATGAGTAATTGGGAACAACTACCCTCTAACCAACAAAGACCAAAAAGGAATACCGACACATCTCCTAAATTCATACCTGGAGCGAAATGGACAGTGGCCAAAAACAAATAGACAAGAAGGAAACCGACAGATCCCCCCCTATTAAACATCTATTGCAGCATAAAAGAAAGAACCCAACTCAGCACCGGAATTTCCACCGATCCTGAGATCATAGTGGTTTTCTTTAGAGACTTCACGCCCCCTACCACGGATGCCTTCGCCCACCCATGCGCAGCTACATCAATAACACGAACAGGAAAATGCAGACCCCCTTCCATACCTGCGCGACCATCATAAATACATGCTCACCCCTCCTTTCTTCCCTTAACATACATGAAAGAAGGAATGGCCAAGTGGTGGAGCGTTACTCTTCCAATATCCCGACATAGTGCCTCCTGTAATACTATATATATAAGGTCTTCCGCTTAATTGCATTATTAATTATATCACGGCATTATAACTTATATAACTAACTTAGATTTAACCATCCAAAGTAATAATAATAATAATAATAATAATAATAATAATAAAAATAATAATATTATTATTATTATGCTACGTCCATATTCCTTCATAACATTTACAATATCCATATGGATACCTTTGAAATATACAATTGGCATCAAGTCCATTTTTAAACTCGCTGATAAAAGGAATTATCTCGTCACGGGAATGCTACAATTTAACTATCTTTGACATATATTTGTGTATACATATGAACCACTTATAATTTCATGTTTAAAGAATACAAAATACAAATAAAAGTAATAAACAACCCCTTCTTGGAAAATAAATAATTATTTATTTATCTTTCATCTATATAATATATATATATACACATACACCTTTTTCTAGTAATTATACTTTTCACACAGTGTTCCTAGTTTTACTTATTTGTAACTACTAGTGGCTTATCATGCCTTCTTGAAAATATTAAATAATATTGGACAAAAATAATACTTAACTTATTTTTGGTTTAGAAGCATAATAGCCTCATTCTTGGCCTGCTATGCCGAGGCTCAGATATCCATTGTATCCAAAATAATTTCTTAGTCTTAAGAAACAGTATTTAATACGTAGCAGCAAAGTGCAAACAGATAGGCCATAAGGGTGTATAAATGCATTATGACAAAGAGTAGCAACTTCGGCAACGTTCTCAAAACTAACAGAAAACTTATAAACTTAAGTAGTTAACTTGTCCACCTCACAATCCACCTTTCCTCAAGTGTCTATGACAGTAAGATGACTCATGTCATCAAACTCATGGCTTCCTAGCCATTAAACATCCCCCTAGTGGTTATCATGCCCTTTTTCCACTCTGAGTTGCATTGCCCATGTGATCTAAGTGTTAGGTAGTGAAATTACCAAATTAGATTTGTGTAAATAGTGTACCGGATTCGGGGACATTACATACTCTCCCCTTTGAAAGAACACCATCCTCGGTGTTACTCGCACTACCCCACCTCTTTATCTCCTTGTCCTGCATTTCTGGCACAAACCACAAGTCTTCTTGAGCCATGGAGGATACATGGTTATGCAATAATTTAAAAATATTACAACAAAAGTTCTATAGGGACAACTTCTTTATTTATTTCTGCAATACTTATCTTGTATTTCTCTCCTCACTACATTAATGCCTTTGCAACCTTTGTCCTTGCTGATACCTGGTTTACATCAGTGTCTCGCTTTCAAACCTAAATCTGCATTATGTAGTATTATATATATACGAATTCAGAGTAATCTGCTCCGAATAATAGCCACCTTCCATTTACCATATCATTAATCTTTCACATTGCACCTGCAATGTTTTGTTAGTATCAAACACAACCCTCTATAATGGACAACTTATCAAGGTTCACATCATGTCATTATAGTGATGAAATTTTCATCACGCATAAATATTCCACCTCCTATGTTATGTTATCAAGTGCACTCTTCTGTAATACAAAATTAGTTTGTTAAGGAAGCAATATACATGTAACATAATATTGATCACAAAAGAAATAACATTAAATAAGCAATTGTCCAAAAAGAAAATTATGTATCTTGCAGGATCCTCATCCTGTTCTCTTGTAACCATGTCGCTACTTCCCTTTTGGATATTAGGGTGATGGTTTTTATTTATTTATTATGTGTAGCTTTTATCTTTTAATTTCTCTTGATGCTCTCAAGATTTTCACTTCTCTGGTCACACTATCTCATGTGCCCACAACACGGTCTCATAATACCGCATTAGTGAACTCTTGGTTCACACTATGGCTCTAATGCCATAATCATGGCCAACCTGCTTTACCAACACAAGCTTTTACATTGCGCCTTGTGCACATGACAAATTATTAAGTTTGAAAACCATATAGAGGTATTCGCTTACAGTGCTTTTTGCAAAATCCTTTTGGTTTTGGCGATCCTCTCGCAATTGATTAGCTTGGTTCTAGAACGCCAACCCCATACTTCATGCAATCAATTCCTCACACACATAAACCATATCAATATATTAGCTATATCCTCATGGATTTCAAGTCTCACTCACAAAAACACAAATATTTCATAACACTTTACATAATCATGGTTCTTTGAAACTTTATTGCATATTTAAATATCTTTCTTACTTCAAAGGGATACAATAATATCAAAGCTTGGTAAGTCACCACAACATGCGACAAAATTTTTATAATCAAAAGATTCACATCTTGATCTTACTCATGGTCTGATTCTATCTCTTCATGAGCCCCTGATTTTTATTTAGACTCTTACAGTATGCTTACCATACTTTATGCATAAAATGCTTCATGCCCTTTGTCTTGCAACCTGTCTGGCGGATCTTGCAGCCATAAGCTGCAATGTTAGCACATAGCATTGATTGTTCCCTTTTCATTTATGAGGTGTAATAGTTTATTCCCTATGATAAGTTTACAACCTTTCAATAATTTGAATGACAATTCTATCACTACTCTAGTGGTTTTAACTTGCGTCTTGATATTTACAAGACTATTGTAAAACAATTTCTACATATAAACATATCTCTATATATTTATCAAGAGATTCTAGAGAACAGAGTAATACCAGCATATGCCCAATGCTCCAGCAAAAAGAGGCAACCAAAATACCAGCATGCAAATAGCCAAACAAAAGACTCAGCATGTAATACAAAAGAAGCATTGAATTACTCTAATAAACGACATCGCAGAGATCATACGCAAGGAGGCACTATCATCTTTGTACAATCGACAGAGTAGGAATAATACAAGGGAAGCATTGAATTTTTGTACTATTCCACCGCGCATAGACATTACCTTTTAGAAACAACATAATTTTTGTTTTCTTGATAAATGATCAAAACAACAACGCAGGGTTTTCATGAATGAGTAATTGGGAACAGCTACCCTCTTACCAGCAAAGACCAAAAAGGAATACCGACAGATCTCCTAAATTCATACCTGGAGCGAAATGCACAGTGGCCAAAAACAAATAGACAAGAAGGAAACTGATGGATCCCCCCCTATTAAATGTCTATTGCAGCATAAAAGAAAGAACCCAACTCAGCACCGGGAGTTCCACCGATCCTCAGATCATAGTGGTTTTCTTTAGAGACTTCACGCCCCCTACCACGGATGCCTTCGCCCACCCATGCGCACCTACATCAATAACACAAACAGGAAAATGCAGACCCCCTTCCATACCTGTGCGGCCATCATAAATACATGCTCGCCCCTCCTTTCTTCCCTTAACGTACACGAAAGAAGGAATGGCCAAGTGGCGGAGCGTTACGCTTCCAATATCCCGACATAGTGCCTCCTGTAATACTATACATATAACGTCTTCCGCTTAATTGCATTAATAATTATATCACAGCATTATAACTTATATAACTAACTTAGATTTAACCATCCAAAGTAATAATAATAATAATAATATTATTATTATTATTATTAGCTAGCGGGGCGTCATAAAATATGAGAGGAAGTTGATTCATTTTAGTCGTTGACCCATGTGATGTTCACTCGCGTGCCTCTAAATAATATGGTGAGATGGAACTTACATATTATATGGGCAGTGCAGGTGTTATGCTTCTTACAATCCAGGTATGCACTACTACTACGCAATGAAATGGGGTGATTCCAAGTAAAATCTGTAGAAATTTTTAATCCCTCTCAACCCTAGTTAATAGATATGTTAAGAGATTTAAAAAACTACTCTCAACCCTAGTTAATAGATATGTTAAGACATTTAAAAAACTGCTGTGAACGAATGCACATTAAAACAAAATATTATGGCTTACCTTCAGCCAAAAGGCATTCCTGCCCGTCACGCAATAAACCCTTGTCAATGTGTTCTGAACTATTCAGATTGGCCACACTGTTTCTTCCGCGCAGACTCGGCCTTGGCATTATCGGTTTCACAGACCCTCTCCCTCGACAACCCAGCCATATGGACCGGCCTGGCCTTACAATGACAACAGAAATGAAAAATAGACAATGATAGCTACTGAAATGATCTGATCAGAAAATCAATACAATCTGATTTCCACATCGAGAGGGTTAGAATTTTTATAGGTAGAATGCATTGAGATCAAGTTCCCTCAACTTTTGCCACCTTTTTGCTGCCGAACCTAGAACGAATGGAAATTGGACAGGTAGGCAAATCGGTGTTGATCCAATCTTGACCTGAAGCGTTTGAGGATGTGAAACCGTAAAGGAATTTATGACAGAATGTCGTGCCAACCACGAAAGTTTTGGAATTCATGCACTTTATTCGATTTCAAAATCTCTACATGGCCCCTAACTAACTAAACCCTAGAAAAACCCTTTTGCACTAATTTGCACTCGTCTCTATCCGCATAGTGGGCTGCTGACCAGTAATATCAAACAACTGTGTACATACAGAGCGTTCGTGTTGTTGGGACTCGCAAAGGGGCTGATTTCCACAATGTTGAGTCTTAACGCCCTTGATCACACAATGATGGCAAATGAAATATAAAAATTTTAATAAATGAAAAAAAGGAGGGTTAGTGAAATATAACTAATTTTAATAAATGAGATAAGTAGGTTAGTCAAACATAACTAATTCT
This sequence comes from Larix kaempferi, assembly GCA_027924585.1. Classification (NCBI taxonomy): domain Eukaryota; kingdom Viridiplantae; phylum Streptophyta; class Pinopsida; order Pinales; family Pinaceae; genus Larix; species Larix kaempferi. Next base: position 1,837,804 of record BSBM01000721.1, on the reverse strand, counting down.
AATAAATGAGGAACTGGTCAAAGTGATTAAAGTTACAGCATATGAAGGGATTTACTTTTCATAATATTAAAACAAAACTAATTTTAATAAATGAGGAACTGGTCAAAGTGATTAAAGTTACAGCATATGAAGGATTTACTTTTCATAATATTAAAAAATTAGCATTTTACAATGTTGACCGTAAAAGTATTTCACTTTACATTAATGAGCATAGACCCATCTTAAACTCGTATCTATCAAGCACCGAGAGGGATCCAATTTCTTGAGGTGTATTTCTTTTTTTAAATTTCAACTCAAGAAATTTGATATCTCTTGATTGATAGACCAGGGTTTAAGTTTTAAGTTTTTATTTTATAAATGATCAATATTTTAATTACTTTTCATAATATTTTATTTTATGAGCCAATGTGGACATTTTTAAAATACTTTCATTAACTTTTTTATTTTATGAGCCTACATCAATTTTTTAATGGCCGACATAATATAATTTATTACATTTTACTCTTGTAACGTTACAACATCTCCCGCATACTCGTGCGTTACATGCACACATGTTACAACATCTCCCCCATACTGGGCTATAGAGCACCTCGTTCACTCGGTGCAATTAAATTTTATTTTATAAAATTCTTTTTTATGTTTTCAAAAAACAAATTATCAATATTTTTTATTTCAAAATTTTTAAATTTTATACATTTCATTTAGTTAATGGTAAAGAGGTTATGGATGGGACATAAATCCACAATATTGTGGTTTTATTTTTAAAATACGAAAAAAAAAAACATTCAATATGGTTTTTTTTTTAAGTGCTATGTGGCAATTTTTTTTTTAAGTGCTTACCGTCATCATCGACCTTACCGTCAACATAGGAAATCTCATCATCGATACAGGTATCCACATCGATACCGGTATCCAATATATCATACCAGTATCCAAATTGCAACATGATAGAACTCAATACATCTCTATTCAAAATATCTAGTAAAACCGAATCCCCTTACTCAAACCTAGTACCGTCTTTTCCATAACTAAGAATCAATATATCTTAATTGCCCTAATTTTTGTGTAGTATAATGCAAGGCATTCGATATATTAATAAGATTTAGTGGTCCCACCCTATTCTCTATATATCCTAAATTTTTTCACAAAATAACATATAATCATGGAGAAATCAACATGAAGCAATATATCTCACTTTCCCAAATAGCTATGTGCAAAATAATGCAATGATCTGTGTGTCTTACCATACATTTCAACCAATTGATATGTGTTGTAAACGATGGTTCTACAAGTGTATGATGCATTGCTGAAATACAAGATTTCAAGCGTGGTTAATGCCTAGTTTAACACGCATAGGGATATTTTGAGGATGGAAGAAGTTTAAAATGGAGTCTATATAAACACACATTGCTCCAAATATATTCCATTTCGGGATGTGGGAAGTTCCATAATGTTGTGAAAGAATGCTTAGATTCCATTCATATATTATGATGTGGACACTTGCAACATTACTCATCTAGTAGTTGATGAAAAATCGATGTCTGCAAATCATCACTCCCTATGCCAATAGACAATGAATGCACCAATATTATAATGTATAGAAAATTTTCTCACTCACTCCAAGAATCAATTCATTCCATAATCTTATCCCATTACTTACAAACTGGCTTGAGTCCATGGAATGTTTTGGTATGTAATTCAATAGGCATTAGGCATTGTAAGAAGAACTATACAAATCTTGATAAGTTTTGGTATTGACTAAAAATATATGATTCTTCGTATGATTTCATCATATATTAGCTACACCAAAAACGTATATATCCTTTAATTTTACATATTCTATATTGTACAAATGTTAAATCTATTGATTAATCATAATCTAACAAATACATAAAATGTTTTGTTTTAGTTTATGAAACAAATCTTTGATTATGTTAACAATTATACTAATGTATTCTGTTGTGTTATATTATAGAAATGGATATGGTGCCTGCCATTTGGAGCTCCCTACCAACAGATATACTTGAAATGATATTTCTATGGTTGCCATTATCCACTATTATCCGTTTTAGAATAGTTTGCAAGAAGTGAAGTTGAAGATTATCTTATATCTTATCGTGGAAACAATTTGTAATAAAAGAATTTGAAGTTTTAGTTAACTTTGATTCTGAATGTGAGTGACAATTCCATCCTTGTTACATTAATCAACTAGGAAAGTTATCAACCATATCTATGCCATTTTTTAGTAATAGATATAAAATTGAATTTATATGTATTTCAATTGTTTTGGTTTCCTTACCAACTAACTTATATAGAAAAAAAACCACTATATTTATCAATCATTTCACAAAGACTTTTACATTTGTAGGGTCCCTCAATCTTGGTAATTCGGGTTTTTTCGCATTCTTAAGAAATGTGCAGCAACAAAAATATGATTGGGTAGTTCTCAAACATGTTTATACGACATTGCAACCAAAATGTTTCATTTATTGCACTCTTCACATATCCTCCATATGGTGATATTTTGACCCCAAAAACTATTGTTTTGCATAATGGAAAAGAATTATTGGGTGCATACTCATGTTATCTCTAGAGAAAACCATATATGTTTACAACATATATATTGGATAGAAATCGCCAAAAATAAATGGATCTTCGATTTTATGCACCAATCACTTACTACAATGTATGTTTGCATAGTGGTTTATTCCAATCAACTTCTTTGTTTTATGAATGAATAAATTCTTAGTCATTATAATTTAGGGATTACATTTTTTCTCATAAAACTCTATTGGCCAAGATAGTCAACAATATAAAAGAAATCTAAATACATGATATGCCATAATACAAATATGACATCACTAACAACACTTTACCAACCATTTACAAATTTCTAATAATAATTTAGCTAGTTAATATTTTTCTCACAAAACTACATCTACATTGACCAGATTACTCTCCAATGTGAAAAAATTCTAAAGGATAAACATGCCCAAATATACAAAGACTACATCTACAATGCTTATAATTAATTAATCACTCTTTTAACAACATCTTAAACAATTTCAAAAGAATTCTTTAGCCATTTGTGGCTTGTAAAGTCACTACGTAAATGTTGTGCGCATTGGAACACTTACTAAAGAAAAAAGCAATGCATCCAAAATCTCTAAAATATCTGCCTATGGAAAACGAGTAGATATATAAGGTGAAAAACGAGTAGATATATAAGGTGGAAAACCAGTAGATATGAAAGTGAAGCACAACATCTTTTTCAACAGGGTGCAACTGATAAATAGAACCTGAATTTCGTTCTCCAATGATAACAACCACGCAATATTTTCAAGCTGATCAAGTTAATGACAAAATACTTTATTGAAATATACAGTGATATTTTTTGCAAGCATTTTTATTTTGGAAAGACAAAAATGTAAATTTTTTATTCAAAATTTCGAAAGAGAGAAGGAAAGACGGGAGATTGACTTCTATTTCAAAGGCGATCTCAGACGTAGAAAAAACCAATAAAACCTTGTCCTGCAAGGCTCACAAAGATGCCTCCAAATAACATTTTCATCCAAGTGATTGAAACAGGCACAAAATCAGCATCGAGAAACTCCAATATTAAAATGTAACTGGAAAACAACTGAACGCTTCCTTGTTAGATATATACAAATAGGTATATCAAGAAATCAAGTTCTGTTGACATCAACACATCCAGTTGAATCATCTCTGCTAGTGCCACTCTCAGGGAAGCTGAAGCAGCTTATAACATTGCCATCAAGCAATGACTTACCATCCTGATGACTGGGCACTTAGAAATACCCATCAGTTGTGTTGACGCATCCATGGAATTAGCTCCATTGCCCGGAATAGTCGACTGAGTACAGTTGATGTTCTGAGGGTCTTATGAGGGGGCTGAACTTGAGAGGCATCCTGATGAGAAGGTGGCATAAGAATTTGGACGTTGTCATCGTGTGGAAGGTGGCTACTATCATGTGGGGGCTTCTTTTCCACCTTCTTCCTCTTTGGAGGTGGCAAGTCATGAGGAAAATTAAGTTTTGCTTTCCCTCCTCTCATCTTCCTAGCTGCTGCATCGAAGGCTCTGGCAGCTTCCTCTGGCGTATCATATGTACCAAGCCATATGTACTTCCCTTTTTCACGATCTCTAATTTCTGCAGCCCATCTGCCTGGTCGGTTCTCTCTGGTGCCTCTATATTTGGTCTTTCTTTCCCTACCTCTCGTGCTCTTGACTGCTTCTTTGCGCTGGGAGGGATATGAGGCAAGACACCCTTTGAAAAAACAAACGATATGAATCAAAAAGTTACACATCACATTGCTCATGCACATTATAAACGATATGAATCAGAAAGATACTCTGAAAGTGGAATGGAAAGACGAGTTCATAAACAGTACTTAGAATGACAATGAGCAAACTTGAGTGAGCACTCAACTAAAACTCTAAGTTTGCTGGAGAGGTTTAGACCTCTAAAACCTTGCAATCTAACAATGCTCGGGGATATATTCTAATTTCTCCAGAGTAGAGGTGCTTGTGATCATTGAATGGGTGCGAGAGTTTACTCGTACATGGAACTACTATGAAGAGGGCATAAGATGAAAAGCCAGAAATGCAATATCATATCGTACATCAGGGTGCCATACTGCATGTACAGAGTGATGGTAATTCGGGGAAAAAGGATCCACACGTTCGGAAGAGGCATGGGTGCCTCTCATACACAGTATTACAAGGGCGCAAATTTTCAAACCCTAAACAACTACATTAAGCCCACTTATGAACTAATGGGCGCATTTTTAACTTGTAGCTCGGATACTCTATGGCTGATCGGTGATATTAAATACCTCGACTAGCTCCATTGAATAGGAAGCCAATCTCGCCGGACAAGGTTCTAGCCACTGGTTAATACATGAACCGGACGGCAGTAATGGATTAAGGAGTTTATCGGGATAACCCCCGCCCTATCGCAATTCATAAATCTTTTCTCGCAAGAAATCGTGGTGAAGCCGGAGAAGCCAAAAATAATATTGACATTGTTATCCATAATATTATATAATAAGTTGATTGTATCGTACTCATCTCTGAAAAACCAACACCACGGAATTACCCTACTATGGAATAATCTTATACCAGTAAGACACCAAGTCATGAGAAAAAAACGATCACATATGGGGTGCTCGCTCTCTTCCCACGAGAAATAAACAATCAGAGTTTAGATGCTCACTACAAAAAAAAAAAATATTTTATTCTTTTTTGCACATCATGTCATTCTCTTCTGGGGTAGTGACCGTAACAGATGCCCACAGTGATGGTTGTGGGCTGCATTAGCAAGGAATGTCAAAAAGTAATAATAAAATATTGAATGCAAAGGAAACGAACTTCTTCTACATTGAGCTTATCTATTTTTTGAATTACAGTTTCATTTTCAATTACTGAATAAAACTAAAAATATTGAATAAAAATCTCAATAAAACTAAAAACTGAGCTTATTGACGTACTTCATTTTCAATAATTTCTCATTAAGATTTTTATTACTAATGGAACAAAACGTGGGATATTGCCTTTGAAGTCTTATTTTTATTAATGGAACATTGTCTTTGAAAGCGTGGGTTATTGGCTTTGAAGTCTTATTCACAAATTCGATATTAAAAGTGCACTGCATACTTATATGACAACGACCCAAATAGACCATATCCATCACTTTGGAATCCACCCTAATCATTCTGTCAGGGTGATATGCATTTATGCATAGATGGATCGCCATGCTTGTTGGTAGTTCGCCAAATATTGATGTAACTTCTAGCTTCACCGAGAAGCCAAACCGATAGACGTTTCTAGACCTCTCTAATGATGGAGAGAGTTCACAGTGTATATAAATCTATATTTCAGTGAATGGAAGTGATAGAGAGTAGTTCTGGGTATTTTTGGCCTGTTCCTACTCTATCAAGAAGCATCCCATTCTCATTAATATTGAATCGCGTGAGATGCGTTTTCATTAACGTACTCACCTTATTGTCTTTGTTAACATGGAACCATAGGTATTTGTTAACATGGAATCATAGGTACAGTTACTGTGAAAATTTGAATACGTTGTTGTAGGCTTTTGTGAATGGACTTGCTGTACCACACAAATCTTATCGGCCGCTCCTTGACCTATTTGAGCGTTATGAGATCATTTCTAGAGTAAGGTTAAATAATTAGTCATGCTTTATCCGTTCAAAGAAACTACGCCAATAGACAGAACATCAGTGGCCACAAGTGCAAGCGTTAACTATTAGTTGCGGGATTTTAATTCTGTGCCTTACAGGTATTTAACTTTCCATGCAAATTTCAGGTCTTATTAGCTAGCGGGGCGTCATAAAATATGAGAGGAAGTTGATTCATTTTAGTCGTTGACACATGTGATGTTCACTAGCGTGCCTCTAAATAATATGGTGAGATGGAACTTACATATTATATGGGCAGTGCAGGCGTTATGCTTCTTACAATCCAGGTATGCACTACTACTGCGCAATGATATGGAGTGATTCAAAGTAGAATCTGTAGAAATTTTTAATCCCTCTCAACCCTAGTTAGTAGATATGTTAAGACATTTAAAAAACTACTCTCAACCCTAGTTAATAGATATGTTAAGACATTTAAAAAACTGCTGTGAACGAATGCACATTAATACAAAATATTATGGCTTACCTTCAGCCAAAAGGCATTCCTGCCCGTCAGGCAATAAACCCTTGTCAATGTGTTCTGAACTATTCAGATTGGCCACACTGTTTCTTCCGCGCAGACTCGAACGAGACTCGACCTCGGCATTACCGGTTTCGCAGACCCTCTCCCTCGACAACCCAGCCATACAGACCGGCCTGGCCTTACAATGACAACGGAAATGAAAAATAGACAATGCTAGCTACTGAAATGATCTGATCAGAAAATCAATACAATCTGATTTCCACATCGAGAGGGTTAGAATTTTTATAGGTAGAATGCATTGAGATCAAGTTCCCTCAACTTTTGCCACCTTTTTGCTGCCGAACCGAGAACGAATGGAAATTGGACAGGTAGGCAAATCGGCGTTGATCCAATCTTGACCTGAAGCGTTTGAGGATGTGAAACCATAAAGGAATTTATGACAGAATGTCGTGCCTGCCACGAAAGTTTTGGAATTCATGCAGGTTATTCGATTTCAAAATCTCTACATGGCCCCTAACTAACTAAACCCTAGGAAAACCTTTTTGCACTAATTTGCACTCGTGTCTATCCGCATAGTGGGCTGCTGACCAGTAATATCAAACAACTGTACATACAGAGCGTTCGTGTTGTTGGGACTCACAAAGGGGCCGATTTCCACAATGTTGAGTCTTAACGCCCTTGATCACACAAGGATGGCAAATGAAATATAAAAATTTTAATAAATGAAAAAAAGGAGGGGTAGTGAAATATAACTAATTTTAATAAATGACACAAGTAGGTTAGTCAAATATAACTAATTCTAATAAATGAGGAACTGGTCAAAGTGATTAAAGTTACAGCATATGAAGGGATTTACTTTTCATAATATTAAAACATAACTAATTTTAATAAATGAGGAACTGGTCAAAGTGATTAAAGTTACAGCATATGAAGGGATTTACTTTTCATAATATTAAAATATTAGCATTTTACAATGTTGACCATAAAAGTCTTTCACTTTACATTAACCAGCGTAGACCCATCTTAAAATCGTATCTATCAAGCACCGAGAGGGATCCAATTTCTTGAGGTGTATTTCATTTTTTAAATTTCAACTCAAGAAATTTGATATCTCTTGATTGATAGACCCGGGTTTAAGTTTTTATTTTATAAACGAATATCAATATTTTAATTACTTTTCATAATATTTTATTTTATGAGCCAATGTGGACTTTTTTTAAATACTTTAATTAACTTTTTATTTTATGAGCCTACATCAATTTATTAATGTCCGACATAATATAATTGATTACGTTTTACTCTTGTAACGTTAGAACATCTCCCTCATACTCGTGCGTTATATGCACACACGTTACAACATCTCCCCCATACTGGGCTATAGAGCACCTCGTTTCACTCGGTACAATTAAATTTTATTTTATAAAATTCTTTTTGATGTTTTCAAAAAACAAATTATCAATATTTTTAATTTCAAAATTTTTAAATTTTATTCATTTCATATACTTAATGGTAAAGAGGTTATAGATGGGACATAAATCCACAATATTGTGGTTTTATTTTTAAAATACGAAAAAAAAAATAAAAAACATTTAATATGGTTTTTTTTTAAGTGCTATGTGGCAATTTTTATTCCTTATTATTGATTTTTGTAACTAAAAATCCAAAAAAAAAATTCTATGTTAAACCTAAAACTTAGTATATGTAGATTTTGTGTGTTTGATTTGATATGTTTATCTAATAAAACTGATTAAGTTAGACCGTGGATGAACCCTAACTATGTGAGTGATTGATTTATCCATCTTGTCCACGTGGTGATAGATTTTGCTCTTTCATTTAGTCTGTGTTATTTTCTTTAATGCACACTCACTAGTGATCTTATTTTATTTTGTTGAAGTATTGCTTCTTGTTTATTTTAGTTTATTACAGTCTATAGGCTTGGGATTATCGTTATGTTAACCTAGTTAGACTCTGGTTAGTGGTAGAAGTTTTTATTTTATTAATTGACTTACGCGATTGAAGATCTTGTGTTTGTCTTGTTTTAGTGTGTTTAGATGTTAAAGTGTTGAGATCAAAGCCAACATTAGGAGGCATTTGACGAACTCACAATGGCCTTTCAAGAAAGATATTATATTACTAATGGAATCTCATAGGAATTCTAAAGAGGAAGCTTAGAAATGGTGTACTAAATAGGCCAAAATAAGCCTTTCGAATGATGGCACCCAAGAACATTCAAAGCACAGTAAAGACTAAACGAAACCAAATTTAGGCAGTAGAGAAAGATACAAAGTATCTGAAAATATAGAGAAGGCCAATGGGAACTCATCACCTAAAACGACTAGGGTGCCACAAGAAAAAACACTAATAATGGCTAGTATGATTGTAGAAAATCAAAATCTAAATGGGTACAATCAAAGAGAGAAAAACTAACTCACAAAAGGAGTCCATGGGATGAATACACTAGAACCACATAGATTACAAGAAAACACCTTAGTAAGAATGAGATCGATATAGAGACTATTATTATGAAAAGATGAACCAAAGCAAAATAACATTCAATATGATAATTCAATTTCACAATAATAGAATACACAGGATCATTGAAAGAACAATAAGCACAACATAAACACAAGAGACAAAATTTATCCTGGGAAACCTACATGGGGTAGAAACCCTAGTAGAGCTTCCTCAATATAGATGATCAACAAGTACAAAGATGTAATCCCCAAACAAGAGCTCCTTCTCCTCCATTCCATATCTCTCTCTCTCTGCTATGCGAGTTTCACAAGTGAGTGAATGAATAAGTGTGTGTGTTAAATGAGGATCGCGCATCCTCTATTTATACTTTATCTCTCACTAAACGAAATACCTAACTAGGTTGGCCCCAACACATATAACCCAGTGCTCACTCGGCAACCCCACTAGGGGACTTAAACACCCCATTACAGTTGACTCTGGGCCGACCCCACTAGGGAAGTCTAATAACCAAAGTTACCACATTCCGATGGAGGAATAAACATCTCCGGATATAATAATAATGTCCCGACAGAGAAATGAAACATCTCCGGATAAGAAGGTACAAATAGAATATTAAGTTAGAAGTTACAATATTTTAACATTCCCCTTTAACGAGAAGGATATTCTAATAACATCTGCAGGAGAAAGTAGTCATCAGCAACATGATACATGATACATCTATAAATCATTGGAAGCTTTCTTCAATCATCATCAACAACTCATACAGTTACTGGAACATCTTCAAGATATTCAATACTGGAACATCAACATATTCAGTTCTTAGTCTTCATCTTCTGCAACATTCGCACAACTACAACAACATCATTGTCTGGATCTCCCGATCAACAACATCCTCTCGATCTCTCAATCAACAAACTCATCGTCTGGATCTCCCGATAACCAGTATCATCTAGATCTCTTGATCAACAACCACATCGTCTGGATCTCCCAATCAAGGGCCTCATTGTCTCGACCTCCCGATCAACAACATAATATGGATCTCTCGATCAATAGCCTCATCGTCTGTATCTCTTGATCAACAACATCATCTAGATCTCTCGATCAACGGCCTCATCATCTAGATCTCCCAATTAATAGTATCATATGGATCTCTCGATCAACAACCTCATCATGTGGATCTCCCAATCAACATCATCATCTAGATCTCCCAATCAACATCATCATCTGGATCTCTCGATAAACAGCCTCATAGTAGCATACCCTGCAACACACATGATCTACTTACGGGATGATCAATCCCTATCCATTTAAGACACCATATCATGTCTAGGGACGATGCAGTCCACTCGTCAATTTAGCCAAAGTTTAGGGACCACTTCTAAGAGACATCTGTCTACGGATCAATTCAGGGACCGAAGTCTGGGGATGATACAATTCCTCTCATCTACTAAGGACGATTTCTTGGAGATATCTGTCTACGGATCAATTCAGGGACCGAAGTTCAGGGATGATACAATCCCTCACGTCTACTAGGGACCACTTCTCAGAGACATCTGTCTACGGATCAATTTAGGGACCAAAGTATGGGGATGATACAATCCCTCTCGTCCACTAGGGACAACGTCTCGGAGACATCTGTCTACGGATCAATCCAGGGATCGAAGTCTGGGAATGATAAAATCACTCTCATCCACTAGGGACCCCTTCTCAGAGACATATGTCAACGGATGAATTCAGAGACTGAATTCCAGGGATGATACAATCCCTCTCGTCCACTAGGGACCACTTCTTGGACACATCTGTCTACGGATCAATTCATGGACCGAATTCCGAGGATGAAACAATCCACTCATCGAGTTATACAAAGTCTAAGGACCACACATTGACCTCATCGTCGGAACAGGTAGCCTCATCATCGACCTCATCGTCGAAACATGTAACCTCATCATCGATACAAGTATCCTCATCATTGATACAAGTATCCATATCATCAATACATGTATCCTTACCATCGATACAAGTATCCTCATCATCGATACAAGTATCCATATCATCAATACATGTATCCTTACCATCGATACAAGTATCCTCATCATCGAATCAAGTAACCTCATCATGAGTGCAAGTATCCTCATCATCAATACAAGTATCCTCATTATCGACCTTACCATCGACATAGGAAATCTCATCATCGATACAGGTATCCACATCGATACCGGTATCCAATATATCATACCAGTATCACCATTGCAACATGATAGAACTCAATACATCTCTATTCAAAATATCTAGTAAAACTTAATCCCCTTACTCAAACCTAGTACCGTCTTTTCCATAACTAAGAAGCAATATATCTTAATTGCCCTAATTTTTGTGTAGTATAATGCAAGGCATTCGATATATTAATAAGGTTTACTGGTCCGTCCCTATTCTCTATATATCCTAAATTTTTTCACAAAATAACATATAATCATGGAGAAATCAACATGAAGCAATATATCTCACTTTCCCAAATAGCTATGTGCAATATAATGCAATGAAATGTATCTATTAATAAATTGAGTGGAACCTAATCCCCTTGGTGCAACCTTGTGCCATCCTTTCCATTATTATCACGCAATATATTTCACTTGCCCCAATTTTTATATGGGACATAATGAAATGCATTGAATCTACTAAGAATATTTATAGGAATGGAAGTTATCTGCAATACAATGCAACAAAATGGATCTAGTACTAATATTCAATAGAATTTGCAAGGCCAAGGACATAAATTGAAACTCAAACGAATTTTTAATATCCCCGAGATCGAACAAGAAAGCTCCACGAAAAATTGGATGGCTACTAACCTTGAGATCAAATGAAAAAGTACTACAAATACTACACCAAACACCATCGAAAATTGATTTTAGTGGTGGATATGGAAATGGAATAAGAAAACAATCCAAAGAATATGACAAACATGTAGTGGTGGAAATGATAAAGCATATACATTCCTAAAACTTATGAAAAATGCAAATTCTATACCCATACACAAGTAAATAAAACCAATACTTTCACACTAGGAAGTTAGAATGAACAAAATAATTGTTTTAACTCATAGATTCATATTATATAGAAATATAATATTAAGGACATAAGTGATCAAACTAGTAATAAAAACTTGTGATGTGCCTTCTTGTAATTAATGAATCATTTTTTTCTTTCCACTTGATAGAGTTCAAGGTCAAACATAACTCTATGCTATGTTTAGTAGGTATATACAAAACTAGGTGCCTGCAATCTTATTCTCCGTTTGGGAGGTTAACAGTAATCGCTTATAAATGTTTAGTCATTATAAATGATTAAGGGACATGTGCTAAATCAATTGGTGAGTCCCTCATTGCACAACCATTATTGGATGTTAGGTTGACAAAGGACATGTCACTGACCTCAAAAAACAAATCCCCAATTACAAGTGCAACTCCTATGATTATAAATTGTTTTCATTTCATTAATTCTATATTTTATGCAACTTGCATTTTGTAATTTTTCATAGTTTAATTATTATTGATATATTGGGGGTTTTCCACAAATATTTGCTTTACATTTGAAGAAAAATGAACATGTAAACATTTAAACACTATCCAGCTGTTTGCGTCAAACACCTTATTGATGAACCAAGATTTAGATGGCGATTTCAAATCAATTTTATCCACCATAGAAGAGGAAAGCTTTCAAATCGTGAACTTCAAGAAGAAATAAGAAACAAATTTTAAATCACTGATACATACAAAATATTTATCTATGGTTTTCGTACATATAGGAAAATGTGATTGGGTTTTGTCATGATTTATGACAATTTGGAGGATGCAATAAAGTATGAGCCTAAATATAGGTTGATAAAAAATGCAATTCATGATCTTCGTAATAATACCATAAGAAGTAGTGAAAACAGAGCAGAGAAAATACCACGCATTATGCCAACAAAAAAGAAAGCAGTTTAGACGCCACTTTCTTTCTTATGCCAATGAAAAAGAAGAGTTTAATACTACAATTTCTTCCTCCTCGTAACTTTGTATTGATTTCACAGTTTTTTATCATCCAATTATATACATGTGTTAAACATATTTTATGAGTTGTAATCCATTTTTGAATTGTACTTCATTTATAAATAACTAATAGCGTTTTTTATGTTGATTTAAATTGTTTATTGTACAAAAGTGTTTTAATTTTCTTCAAAATTATGTATTTTAATGGTTTTTTAGTTAATTGGAAATGGATCCCAAACTTTGGAATTTATTGCGAATTTAGATTCTAGAAACTATCCTTCTATGGGTGTCTTTTTCAACATTGATTCGGTTTCGATCAATTTCTAAACATTGTGATGGACTGTTGTGGATACCAACTTTTAATAATGCTCGACAAAAAAATCACATAACAAAAACTTGGTTTTTAGTTGGACTCGGTTTTTAGTTGAACTATGGGGACAATATCAAAATCATATCCTATATAAATTTATCAATCATATAGGACATACATCTATCTTGCATGTCCGTTGTGAAGAATATATATAAACAATTGAATGTACACTTGTTTCAATCATTTTGCTATGAAAATACTGTCCATTATGAGGGCAGAAGGTCTATTACATTGTGAATCCATTCATAAAACATTTTTCATGTATAGGCATCATTGAAATAGGAGTTCATGGTTTCTTTTAACTCATAGGAAACACCGGTCGATAGAAGCATGGATGGATACTTGTACGTCATCAACATATTGAAGATGGTTCAATTTTGTTATCTATAATATCAAAAGGTTTTGGAGAGAAACCATTGGTGCTAATGGTGAACCTACACCTCCGGAGGATGCAACATTTTACAAAGGTAAAATATATTGGTTACATATAAAAACAATTTCTGAGGAAGATGTCATATCTCGGTACAAAATGTACTCATTGGATATTACATTGAATAAATGTGTTTTCCATTCAATTCCCTCGACATTTTACAAAGGTAAAATATATTGGTTACATATAAAAACAATTTCTAAGGAAGATGCCATATCTCGGTACAAAATGTACTCATTGGATATTGCATTGAATAAATGGGTTTTCCATTCAATTCACATAGGATGTATCAAACGATCTGTGTGTCTTACCATACATTTCAACCAATTGATATGTGTTGTAAATGATGGTTCTACAAGTGTATGATGCATTGCTGAAATACAAGATTTCAAGTGTGGTTAATGCCTAGTTTAACACGCATAGGGATATTTTGAGGATGGAAGAAGTTTAAAATGGAGTCTATATAAACACACATTGCTCCAAATATATTCCATTTCGGGATGTGGGAAGTTCCATAATGTTGTGAAAGAATGCTTAGATTCCATTCATATATTATGATGTGGACACTTGCAACATTACTCATCTAGTAGTTGATGAAAAATCGATGTCTGCAAATCATCACTCCCTATGCCAATAGACAATGAATGCACCAATATTATAATGTATAGAAAATTTTCCCACTCACTCCAAGAATCAATTCATTCCATAATCTTATCCCATTACTTACAAACTGGCTTGAGTCCATGGAATGTTTTGGTATGTAATTCAATAGGCATTAGGCATTGTAAGAAGAACTATGTTTTGGTTTTTGCATCATATACAAATCTTGATAAGTTTTGGTATTGAATAAAAATATATGATTCTTCGTATGATTTCATCATATATTAGCTACACCAAAAATGTATATATCCTTTAATTTTACATATTCTATATTGTACAAATGTTAAATCTATTGATTAATCATAATCTAACAAATACATAAAATGTTTTGTTTTAGTTTATGAAACAAATCTTTGATTATGTTGACAATTATACTAATGTATTCTGTTGTGTTATATTATAGAAATGGATATGGTGCCTGCCATTTGGAGCTCCCTACCAACAGATATACTTGAAATGATATTTCTATGGTTGCCATTATCCACTATTATCCGTTTTAGAATAGTTTGCAAGAAGTGAAGTTGAAGATTATCTTATATCTTATCGTGGAAACAATTTGTAATAAAAGAATTTGGATTTTTAGTTAACTTTGATTCTGAATGTGAGTGACAATTCCATCCTTGTTACATTAATCAACTAGGAAAGTTATCAACCATATCTATGCCATTTTTTAGTAATAGATATAAAATTGAATTTATATGTGTTTCAATTGTTTTGGTTTCCTTACCAACTAACTTATATAGAAAAAAAACCACTATATTTATCAATCATTTCACAAAGACTTTTACATTTGTAGGGTCCCTCAATCTTGGTAATTCGGGTTTTTTCGCATTCTTAAGAAATGTGCAGCAACAAAAATATGATTGGGTAGTTCTCAAACATGTTTATACGACATTGCAACCAAAATGTTTCATTTATTGCACTTCACATATCCTCCATATGGTGATATTTTGACCCCAAAAACTGTTGTTTTGCATAATGGAAAAAAATTATTGGGTGCATACTCATGTTATCTCTAGAGAAAACCATATATGTTTACAACATATATATTGGATAGAAATCGCCAAAAATAAATGGATCTTCGATTTTATGGAGCAATCACTTACTACAATGTATGTTTGCATAGTGGTTTATTCCAATCAACTTTTTTGTTTTATGAATGAATAAATTCTTAGTCATTATAATTTAGGGATTACATTTTTTCTCATAAAACTCTATTGGCCAAGATAGTCAACAATATAAAAGAAATCTAAATACATGATATGCCATAATACAAATATGACATCACTAACAACACTTTACCAACTATTTACAAATTTCTAATAATAATTTAGCTAGTTAATATTTTTCTCACAAAACTACATCTACATTGACCAGATTACTCTCCAATGTGAAAAAATTCTGAAGGATAAACATGCCCAAATATACAAAGACTACATCTACAATGCTTATAATTAATTAATCACTCCTTTAACAACATCTTAAACAATTTCAAAAGAATTCTTTAGCCATTTGTGGCTTGTAAAGTCACTACGTAAATGTTGTGCGCATTGGAACACTTACTAAAGAAAAAAGCAATGCATCCAAAATCTCTAAAATATCTGCCTATGGAAAACGAGTAGATATATAAGCTGAAAAACGAGTAGATATATAAGGTGGAAAACCAGTAGATATGAAAGTGAAGCACAACATCTTTTTCAACAGGGTGCAACTGATAAATAGAACCTGAATTTCGTTCTCCAATGATAACAACCACGCAATATTTTCAAGCTGATCAAGTTAATGACAAAATACTTTATTGAAATATACAGTGATATTTTTTGCAAGCATTTTTATTTTGGAAAGACAAAAATGTAAATTTTTTATTCAAAATTTCGAAAGAGAGAAGGAAAGACGGGAGATTGACTTCTATTTCAAAGGCGATCTCAGACGTAGAAAAAACCAATAAAACCTTGTCCTGCAAGGCTCACAAAGATGCCTCCAAATAACATTTTCATCCAACTGACTGAAACAGGCACAAAATCAGCACCCAGAAACTCCAATATTAAAATGTAACTGGAAAACAACTGAACGCTTCCTTGTTAGATATATACAAATAGGTATATCAAGAAATCAAGTTCTGTTGACATCAACACATCCAGTTGAATCATCTCTGCTAGTGCCACTCTCAGGGAAGCTGAAGCAGCTTATAACATTGCCATCAAGCAATGAGTTACCATCCTGATGACTGGGCACTTAGAAATACCCATCAGTTGTGTTGACGCATCCATGGAATTAGCTCCATTGCCCGGAATAGTCGACTGAGTACAGTTGATGTTCTGAGGGTCTCCTGAGGGGGATGAACTTGAGAGGCATCCTGATGAGAAGGTGGCATAAGAATTTGGACGTTGTCATCGTGTGGAAGGTGGCTACTATCATGTGGGGGCTTCTTTTCCACCTTCTTCCTCTTTGGAGGTGGCAAGTCATGAGGAAAATTAATGTGATATCCCTCCTTTATGACCTATTATGTTAAAATGAAAATATTACTGTACACGTGGTTACTAGTCAGGAGCTCAAGGCCAAGGCCAAGGCCCCACCAGCACAACTTTTATGTATCTTGTTTATTGTTCCTAAGATGTAATTAATAGACTTACGATACCAAGGACATGTCGCAACGTAACAACGGGGAAGCTGAAGCCACTAAGGAAGAAGTCTAGGCCAAGAGTTGTGATATCCATCCTTACCTTCCCCTTATTATTATGTAAAATATGCTTGGAATGACTGCTGCACATGACGCCAAATGATTCACAGTGTTAAAACAAAACCCCACCATCTAGCAATTATCATAAGCTAACCATTTACAGTAGGTTAGTACTATGAAATCTTTTATTACTTTTGGTCGGGTGGACACCTCCAAGATATACATTTGGTGCCCTTAAGAAGAGAAAAGATATATATATATATATAAGATATTATTTATAATGTCTTGTAGGCAATTTTATTACATCTTTAAGTTATTAACTTAATGGAATAACACATATGGAAGTGTTATAACGCAAACCAATATATATAAGGAGTAATTTAAAATAAAGAAGATGCAATTACTTTAGTAGATTTATCTTCCTCTACAAATGGCCCACTCCATTCACTAGAATATTAATATTAATGAGCAAAAGACAATTCATCACTACCGTTTTCTACTAACCATCGTGGAGCCTCCTTATCATTGCCATTTGTCTTCTCTTTTTTGAGAACTAGAACTCCCCGAGGACGCGATATGCCCGAGGAAGGGTTCTCATCTATTTAAGATTCAGGACTCAAAAAGATTGGGAGGGGGAAATTAGGGAAAAGTCTGCTCTTCGAAAGTCGTAGCTCTTTGCATTGAAATGAGATTTCACTTCTGGTTGATGCGGGGAATGAATAGAACTCTGCAATGACTACCTAATGGGGCTATGAGTTAGATAGGAGGGAGAGGAGGACCCGACTCGGAGGAAGAAGGGTGGAAGCCCTAGGTTAAGCTGGATAATGGTTGATCCCTGCGTGCTATATATATACAAATGGAGATGGTTCTCGGTTGGCACCTAAGATCGGTAAGTGTTTGTAGTATTCCATATCTGCTCACTACATTTTATCTGCGTTGAAGTTTAGATCTGCGCTGTGTCTGTTGGAGAACAGCTGTGTGGTATTCACCTCCTGTAAGAGTATCGTCTCCCTTGCTTGCTGCATTATTTACATTTGACACATACATTGCCTGCATAATTATAGGGATCTTTGGTTCGTATGAAAATGTTTGATCCAGGTCAAGCGTCCATGCTTGTGCGCTATGGTAGAGTGAAGTCGTTTTTTTTTTTTATGATTGGAGATCGCTGTGTTGTAGTATTTCGATCCATGCTTAGTGGTTATGCTAAAAAGAAAGCATTAATCTGATTTAGTGCTGTCAGTTTTAATCGTTGTAGTCTTAGTTGCTCGTTGAAGGGGATATTCTTGAAGGTATCGGTTGATTAATTATTTTTTTAGGAGTATCGATTCCCTTTTTTTTTACTCTGCACTTATTGGTATTTCATATATATGTCGGCTGCATATATGATAACATAGTTGGGCAAGATCTCCTGAATGATTATCGATCCCCTTTCTATTCTGTATTTATTGTATTTGATATATATGTTGGTTGCATAGATAATACGGTTGGGAGATACCTCCTGAAGGAATATCGATTCCCTTTCTTTTTACTCTGTACTTATTGGTATTTGATATATATGTCGGTTGCATATAAGATAACATGGTTGGGCGAGATCTCCTGAATGATTATCGATCCCCTTTCTATTCTGTATTTATTGTATTTGATATATATGTTGGTTGCATAGATAATACGGTTGGGAGATACCTCGTGAAGGAATATCGATCTTTCTTTTTACTCTGCACTTATTGGTATTTGATATATATGTCGGCTGCATATAAGATAACATGGTTGGGCGAGATCTCCTGAATGATTATCGATCCCCTTTCTATTCTGTATTTATTGTATTTTGATATATATATCGTTGGCTGCATAGATAATACGGTTGGGCGAGTTTTAACTCGGAGTGACCATTCAATTAAATGGAATATCATAAAGTAAGTCTCAATGCTTATACAATTATAATATTACTTATGGCTGAAATGCAATATTTACCATGGTATTTGATCGAGAAGAAATAAACACGGTATTTTATATGAGTTAAAAGTTTCATAAAATACCTCTAACAATTGCCTCTCCTAAAGAGTTAAAGTGTTAAATATTGATGGGTTTCTAATTATATAATGCATGTAATATAATCATATTATTGAAAATAATGATCACAGTTATAGTTACATAATGCATGCCGATAAATAACACTATTCGAACCTTTACTTTCAGAAATATGCATATATTAGTTTACATTGGTTAGTTTTATATATATATATATATAATAAAGGTTGGAGTGATATTTGATTGCGAATTGGATGGATTGTAATAAGAGACCAAGATATAATTAATATCTAATTTTGTCAAATGGAAAAAAGGGATTTTGAATGGGGATATTGTAGTTAAACGGTTAATTGGTAATTTAGGATAAAAGTGTTTATTCTATTTGGTGAAGGGATTTTTGAATGAGGATATTTTGGTTAAACGGTTAATTGGTAATTTAGGATAAAAGTGTTTATTCTATTTGGTGAAAGAATTTTTGAATGAGGATATTTTGGTTAAACGGTTAATTGGTAATTTAGGATAAAAGTGTTTATTCTATTTGGTGAAGGGATTTTTGAATGAGGATATTTTGGTTAAACGGTTAATTGGTAATTTAGGATAAAAGTGTTTATTCTATTTGGTGAAGGGATTTTTGAATGAGGATATTTTGGTTAAACGGTTAATTGGTAATTTAGGATAAAAGTGTTTATTCTATTTGGTGAAGGGATTTTTGAATGAGGATATTTTGGTTAAATGGTTAATTGGTAATTTAGGATAAAAGTGTTTATTCTATTTGGTGAAGGGATTTTTGAATGAGGATATTTTGGTTAAATGGTTAATTGGTAATTTAGGATAAAAGTGTTTATTCTATTTAGCATTATTATACAGTAGGAAATCGTAAGTCTAGAAAAGTCAGCTACTGTAGAAAGGTATAAAGTTAAGAGATTGTTGTGTTGACAGATTGGTGTTTTGAATCCCTAGTGCTTAGCACTTTAACGAAGTTCGTGTGATTTTGCTGTTTGAAAAACTCCTTTGTTTGTGCTAGCGTGGCTCAGCTTATCCTCAGTTTTATCCTCTGTTGTGCATAGAGTTCAATCTGGAGTTTTAAATTTATCTCCCGCTACTAGGGTTTTGTTTTGAGTATATATATATATGATCACGTGAGGCTAAGGATTTAGTTTCGATTATATTCTTGGTGCAACTATGAACTAGTGGGATATATAGTGCATATATATATATATAGTATTTGTTATATGCAGATGATAATGGATGAATGATTTTCGTTGTGACAGAATAAAGACAAGCATATAGATGCTTAGAATAGTACTTTTATAGGACTTATAACCTATGATCATTGTATATGGATTCTTGACATAATTCTGTTGTTAACCTGAAAATTGTTGGAAAAACAATCTCGATGAGAAAGGCGGCAAAGTAGCGGAAAGTGGTTTCGGCAACAATTGGGTTGTGCGATGTAAATTCTACTTGATAATTAATATAAGAAGCGACTCTCCTTTGGTGGACGTATCCCATTATGGAATGGGTGAACCACGTACATTTTGTCTTCCCATGTGTATAATTCTTGATTCTCGTGTTCATGTCTTATTATTTATGCCTTGTCAACAACTCTTGAGTAATTGTTATTCACAGAATGTGTATGGAAATAATGTTGTGAAAGCATTTTGTTATCTTAGCATGGAGCTGCAAAGTTGATTTATATATAATGGACTCAAGGGAGACCCAAGGAGCCGCAATGGTAATACTTAATAAACATAAGCAAATTGACTTTTATAAAAATGTCAAGTGTATGCACAAGGATTAATTACTTGTTGGCTGTTTCTTATAATGCTTTATTATGAAGATCTTTAAGGGAAGAAATTTTAATTTTCACCAAAATTACTAACATGCAAATCTTGGAGATGTTACAATTAAGTTTTGCTTTCCCTCCTCTCATCTTCCTAACTGCTGCATCGAAGGCTCTGGCAGCTTCCTCTGGCGTATCATATGTACCAAGCCATATGTACTTCCCTTTTTCACGATCTCTAATTTTTGCAGCCCATCTGCCTGGTCGGTTCTCTCTGATGCCTCTATATTTGGTCTTTCTTTCCCTACCTCTCGTGCTCTTGACTGCTTCTTTGCGCTGGGAGGGATATGACGCAAGACACCCTTTGAAAAAACAAACGATATGAATCAAAAAGTTACACATCACATTGCTCATGCACATTATAAACGATATGAATCAGAAAGATACTCTGAAAGTGGAATGGAAAGACGAGTTCATAAACAGTACTTAGAATGACATTGAGAAAACTTGAGTGAGCACTCAACTAAAACTCTAAGTTTGCTGGAGAGGTTTAGACCTCTAAAACCTTGCAATCTAACAATGCTCGGGGATATATTCTAATTTCTCCAGAGTAGAGGTGCTTGTGATCATTGAATGGGTGCGAGAGTTTACTCGTACATGGAACTACTATGAAGAGGGCATAAGATGAAAATCCAGAAATGCAATATCATATCGTACATCAGGGTGCCATACTGCATGTACAGAGTGATGGTAATTCGGGAAAAAAGGATCCACACGTTCGGAAGAGGCATGGGTGCCTCTCATACACAGTATTACAAGGGCGCAAATTTTCAAACCCTAAACAACTACATTAAGCCCACTTATGAACTAATGGGCGCATTCTTAACTTGTAGCTCGGATACTCTATGGCTGATCGGTGATATTAAATACCTCGACTAGCTCCATTGAATAGGAAGCCAATCTCGCCGGACAAGGTTCTAGCCACTGGTTAATACATGAACCGGACGGCAGTAATGGATTAAGGAGTTTATCGGGATAACCCCCGCCCTATCGCAATTCATAAATCTTTTCTCGCAAGAAATCGTGGTGAAGCCGGAGAAGACAAAAATAATATTGACATTGTTATCCATAAGATTATATAATAAGTTGATTGTATCGTACTCATCTCTGAAAAACCAACACCACGGAATTACCCTACTATGGAATAATCTTATACCAGTAAGACACCAAGTCATGAGAAAAAAACGATCACATATGGGGTGCTCGCTCTCTTCCCATGAGAAATAAACAATCAGAGTTTAGATGCTCACTACAAAAAAAAAATATTTTATTCTTTTTTGCACATCATGTCATTCTCTTCTGGGGTAGTGACCGTAACAGATGCCCACAGTGATGGTTGTGGGCTGCATTAGCAAGGAATGTCAAAAAGTAATAATAAAATATTGAATGCAAAGGAAACGAACTTCTTCTACATTGAGCTTATCTATTTTTTGAATTACAGTTTCATTTTCAATTACTGAATAAAACTAAAAATATTGAATAAAAATCTCAATAAAACTAAAAACTGAGCTTATTGACGTACTTCATTTTCAATAATTTCTCATTAAGATTTTTATTACTAATGGAACAAAACGTGGGATATTGCCTTTGAAGTCTTATTTTTATTAATGGAACATTGTCTTTGAAAGCGTGGGTTATTGGCTTTGAAGTCTTATTCACAAATTAGATATTAAAAGTGCACTGCATACTTATATGACAACGACCCAAATAGACCATATCCATCACTTTGGAATCCACCCTAATCATTCTGTCAGGGTGATATGCATTTATGCATAGATGGATCGCCATGCTTGTTGGTAGTTCGCCAAATATTGATGTAACTTCTAGCTTCACTGAGAAGCCAAACCGATAGACGTTTCTAGACCTCTCTAATGATGGAGAGAGTTCACAGTGTATATAAATCTATATTTCAGTGAATGGAAGTGATAGAGAGTAGTTCTGGGTATTTTTGGCCTGTTCCTACTCTATCAAGAAGCATCCCATTCTCATTAATATTGAATCGCGTGAGATGCGTTTTCATTAATGTACTCACCTTATTGTCTTTGCTAACATGGAACCATAGGTATTTGTTAACATGGAATCATAGGTACAGTTACTGTGAAAATTTGAATACGTTTTTGTAGGCTTTTGTGAATGGACTTGCTGTACCACACAAATCTTATCGGCCGCTCCTTGACCTATTTGAGCGTTATGAGATCATTTCTAGAGTAAGGTTAAATAATTAGTCATGCTTTATCCGTTCAAAGAAACTACGCCAATAGACAGAACATCAGTGGCCACAAGTGCAAGCGTTAACTATTAGTTGCGGGATTTTAATTCTGTGCCTTACAGGTATTTAACTTTCCATGCAAATTTCAGGTCTTATTAGCTAGCGGGGCGTCATAAAATATGAGAGGAAGTTGATTCATTTTAGTCGTTGACACATGTGATGTTCACTCGCGTGCCTCTAAATAATATGGTGAGATGGAACTTACATATTATATGGGCAATGCAGGCGTTATGCTTCTTACAATCCAGGTATGCACTACTACTGCGCAATGATATGGAGTGATTCAAAGTAGAATCTGTATAAATTTTTAATCCCTCTCAACCCTAGTTAGTAGATATGTTAAGACATTTAAAAAACTACTCTCAACCCTAGTTAATAGATATGTTAAGACATTTAAAAAACTGCTGTGAACGAATGCACATTAAAACAAAATATTATGGCTTACCTTCAGCCAAAAGGCATTCCTGCCCGTCAGGCAATAAACCCTTGTCAATGTGTTCTGAACTATTCAGATTGGCCACACTGTTTCTTCCGCGCAGACTCGAACGAGACTCGACCTCGGCATTACCGGTTTCGCAGACCCTCTCCCTCGACAACCCATCCATACGGACCGGCCTGGCCTTACAATGACAACGGAAATGAAAAATAGACAATGCTAGCTACTGAAATGATCTGATCAGAAAATCAATACAATCTGATTTCCACATCGAGAGGGTTAGAATTTTTATAGGTAGAATGCATTGAGATCAAGTTCCCTCAACTTTTGCCACCTTTTTGCTGCCGAACCGAGAACGAATGGAAATTGGACAGGTAGGCAAATCGGCGTTGATCCAATCTTGACCTGAAGCGTTTGAGGATGTGAAACCATAAAGGAATTTATGACAGAATGTCGTGCCTGCCACGAAAGTTTTGGAATTCATGCACGTTATTCGATTTCAAAATCTCTACATGGCCCCTAACTAACTAAACCCTAGGAAAACCCTTTTGCACTAATTTGCACTCGTGTCTATCCGCATAGTGGGCTGCTGACCAGTAATATCAAACAACTGTACATACAGAGCGTTCGTGTTGTTGGGACTCACAAAGGGGCCGATTTCCACAATGTTGAGTCTTAACGCCCTTGATCACACAAGGATGGCAAATGAAATATAAAAATTTTAATAAATGAAAAAAAGGAGGGGTAGTGAAATATAACTAATTTTAATAAATGACACAAGTAGGTTAGTCAAACATAACTAATTCTAATAAATGAGGAACTGGTCAAAGTGATTAAAGTTACAGCATATGAAGGGATTTACTTTTCATAATATTAAAACATAACTAATTTTAATAAATGAGGAACTGGTCAAAGTGATTAAAGTTACAGCATATGAAGGGATTTACTTTTCATAATATTAAAATATTAGCATTTTACAATGTTGACCATAAAAGTCTTTCACTTTACATTAACCAGCGTAGACCCATCTTAAAATCGTATCTATCAAGCACCGAGAGGGATCCAATTTCTTGAGGTGTATTTCTTTTTTTAAATTTCAACTCAAGAAATTTGATATCTCTTGATTGATAGACCCGGGTTTAAGTTTTTATTTTATAAACGAATATCAATATTTTAATTACTTTTCATAATATTTTATTTTATGAGCCAATGTGGACTTTTTTTAAATACTTTCATTAACTTTTTATTTTATGACCCTACATCAATTTATTAATGTCCGACATAATATAATTTATTACGTTTTACTCTTGTAACGTTAGAACATCTCCCTCATACTCGTGCATTATATGCACACACGTTACAACATCTCCCCCATACTGGGCTATAGAGCACCTCGTTTCACTCGGTACAATTAAATTTTATTTTATAAAATTCTTTTTGATGTTTTCAAAAAACAAATTATCAATATTTTTAATTTCAAAATTTTTAAATTTTATTCATTTCATATACTTAATGGTAAAGAGGTTATAGATGGGACATAAATCCACAATATTGTGGTTTTATTTTTAAAATACGAAAAAAAAATAAAAAACATTTAATATGGTTTTTTTTTAAGTGCTATGTGGCAATTTTTATTCCTTATTATTGATTTTTGTAACTAAAAATCCAAAAAAAAAATTCTATGTTAAACCTAAAACTTAGTATATGTAGATTTTGTGTGTTTGATTTGATATGTTTATCTAATAAAACTGATTAAGTTAGACCGTGGATGAACCCTAACTATGTGAGTGATTGATTTATCCATCTTGTCCACGTGGTGATAGATTTTGCTCTTTCATTTAGTCTGTGTTATTTTCTTTAATGCACACTCACTAGTGATCTTATTTTATTTTGTTGAAGTATTGCTTCTTGTTTATTTTAGTTTATTACAGTCTATAGGCTTGGGATTATCGTTATGTTAACCTAGTTAGACTCTGGTTAGTGGTAGAAGTTTTTATTTTATTAATTGACTTACGCGATTGAAGATCTTGTGTTTGTCTTGTTTTAGTGTGTTTAGATGTTAAAGTGTTGAGATCAAAGCCAACATTAGGAGTGTAATACCCCTCCTTTATGCACCCTTTTTGTAAATATATTTGATTTTACCATAACGTGGCATGCCATGGATAAATTTCAGATAGATTATCCTAATTACTTTTATTTAACCATATGCCGAGTTCCCAGTCAACGGTCGGAGGTCTAACTAATCATGGGTTAACTTAAAATGGTAAGTTAGAGAAGGAAGGGGGATCCTTTAATGGAGTAATGGGAACGACATATGTATATATATATATATTATGGTGTCTAATATTCAAAAGATTTATATAAAAACTGTCACGTACCCCAAAGTTTCATAACAATTTATAACTTTTCTAAGTACCTAAAATGCCACTTAATATACGCGGAACCATAAAGTGTGGGTTTGATTTCTTTAAATACTACTTTACAAAATAAATTAAAACCTTGCGACAACTCATTACTGTTTACAAATGTCGTTATACTCATCAAGGAAAAGATATATACGTTTTAATTTCAACTAAATAAATTCTAAACTTGATAAGTCAACCCATTCTTAAATCTTGCGGGAACACAAGAAACTTCATGACGTCTTAATATGCCACTTTAGAAACAAATACTTCTTTCGATAAAACCCTAGTATTAGCACCATCATAATCATAAGCGAAACCTTTTCTCAACAACCAACCTTGTATATGAATCGTGTACATCAAGTAAAATAAAAACATTATAATCATAAGCGAAACATTTTATCAACAACCAACGTTGTATATGAATCGTATACATCAAGTAAAATAAAAACATTATAAGGGCGGAAACAAATATTCATACATACGACACATTTGAGAGACGCCATAGTAAACATAGGAGACAAAAATAACGTGGTTCACCCGTACACGGGCTAGTCCACAAAAGGTGTGTGCATTCTTTTATTATTTAGCCGCAAAGGGTTTACAACTAGCAACCTGGTTGCTACAATGAGATTCTTTCTCATTTCTTCAAGCCTCTAATACATAGAGCTTTTCAACAATTAAACTAAGAACCTCTTCTAGATCCGAACAAGTAGAAATAAACTCTTTCGCTTCAGTCGTCCAGAGGGAAGTAAGAACTCCACACATATTTTTTTACTAATTATTTCACCAAGCACTAAAATTCGAGAGGAACCTTTTTGTTGACGCAATAGTAATCTAAGGGTTCTTACCCTATGGTCTTACCATTACCAAAATATAAACATGCTTTATTTATGAGTATGTCTAAGTCAAAATATAAACCGATAACATCAAGCGTGTTTATACATATTAAACATTATTGTTTCATGCATTTAATTGGATAAGACTTTACACTCTAGCGAAGGCATACATTGAAGTTCCTTCTCGGTAATAAATAAAACAGAGTACTTAACGTTTATACATATTTCACCATAAGTAAACCTTGAATAATTCTCAAATTATAACCGTGTGAAAATTATTCTAATTCCGTATGTCTTATGCTCATTGGAAAAAATACAAATCAGTGGAAAACCAATTATAAATATATAATCTATAAATCAATCTTAACTTTATATTTATCACGCCTCCAAAGAGAATTTAGTGAAGAAAGAAAGGTCATGCAAAATCAAACGTTTATGAAATAGTATCCCCACTGATATCAGTATGAGAGGGTTTACATTGATGTTTTGCACTTCAACTTAATAAAGCTGGTAAATGCCAGAGGCAAATCTAGGGTTAAGACGAAAGTGTCAGTTTTAAAAAATACCGCCAGGAATGAATCTATATCAGTTTTAATAAAACAATCACAGCCAACCTCCTTCCGAAACTTATAATGTATTGCAGTATATGAAGATATTCCGATGGAAGTGCCTTTATAAGTCGATTTTATAAACACACGAAATGACAGAGTTTCCGATCTGAGAATAACGCATTCACAATTTAAGATCTAGGATTATCATTTAAATTGACAGAGTTTCCGATCTGAGAATAACGCATTCACAATTTAAGATCTAGGATTATCCTTTAAATTGACAGAGTTTCGATAACGCCTTCACAATTTAAGATCTAGGATTATCCTTTAAATTGACAGAATTTCCGATCTGAGAATGACGCCTTTAAAATCTGGGATTATCATTTAAATTGACAGAGTTTTGAACTGAGAATAACGTCTTCCCAATTTAAGATCTGAGATTAACAATTAAAATGACAGAGTTTTCGATCTGAGAATAACGTCTTTAAGATCTGGGATGTTAAAAGTAAGATTAATAACCGAGTTCAAATAAACCAAATTTGGTTGATCTCAGAAGACGAAATCTGGAAACTCCAGATTGGATTGCAAAACCACAAATCTTAAATAAAAACAATGATCCAAATCGGCATCTTGGTTCAAATATGGAGACACAGAGGTTTAGATCTACCACCAAATCAAACTTGATTAAATATGAAATCGATCTCAGTTTTTAAACACAAGATGCCAAGAATTTCAAGATGGTATCTAACAAAACATCTTCATTAAACTTGGACGAGCGCACAGAGTATCATCTTCAAGGATTTTGTATTCAGATTTGGGATCCTTTAAATGGTAACTACTCGTGATCTTGAATGGGGATGCACAGGGTATCATCTTAATGGATCTTAATGGATCAAGACATTTTGGCTGTTGGAATTGAATCCTCAATTTCCAAATTCAGAGTTTTTAATAATAGAATAAGGATTGCGTAGGGTAATTTAAAGACAGAGTCGACCTCCACACTCAACTTAAGACGGAAACCGATCTGACTATAACAACTGTGCAATGTACTAAAAATACAAATCGATCTGAGCATCAACATTGAATACTGTAATGAAAATACAGAGTTATTTGTTGAGTTCGCTTACCAGGCACAATGATCACAGTACACCCATTTACGCACAATTGCTTCCAGCCACAATCTCCGATAAAGCCTGAGCACGATCTGTATACTGTGCGACACAGACTCCCCACCTCCTTTCCCATCTAGGTCTGTACAACCCCAGCTTCCTCTTCCACCGAAGTTCTGCCTCCACCTTTTTTCCCTTTCCCCCTTCCTAGATTTCCTTTTTAAAATACAGCCAGTTCGATTGTCTCTTGAATGAACCGCCAAAAACGCTTCCTCATAATCCTACTTGACAACTGGCTTCTATGCAATGACAGGTGGTTTTCAGTGTGATGCCAAATGGCAACTACGCTTCTTCTAGGAGACACTCTCCAACTAATTTCGGGAAAAAGGATTCTCCATTCTCATTTTTTTGTTACGCTTTTAATCTCCTCAACTTTTACCAAAAGGATGCGCACTTGCTTGGGTGGCATAATTCAAATATGTATTAATTTATTTCGATCACCACTACTTGGTTAATACCACTAGCAAACATGTCCTCACATCATATATCTATATACCTTTATATATATTCACATATTTGTTTAACCATATTCTTTTAGAAAATGTACTATGTATAATTACATAGTTACCCTTTGTATTATATTTATTATTATTATTATTATTTTTAAAAGGAGGGGTATTACAAAAACATTCTAAAAAGGTTTTAGGACAAACCTAAACCAATACTAATATCTTTAGCAATACCAATGTTTTTTGTTATGTGCCAAAACTTATGTTGAAGACTTCTTTAATTGGAGAAAAGGGTTATATATAGAGAGAGACTAATTTTCATATTATGAAAATACACATACATGGGATTATTATATTATTTGTACAATACAAATATATATATATATATATTTGTTTATACAAAGATTTTAGCCGTGGCTATGAACATTTATTAGACAAAGAATACAATTATTATTCTTATGTAACTACTTCCGTTAATCAGTGAAAAAACTCTAAGATTTTTCGTAGGGAGTTTGTCTCCGTTTTGGAGCACTCCGAGTCCCATCTCTATTATATGTTTCCCTGCATGGAGCACGTGGGCACCTTACCAAGCTACTCCACTCCTTAATTGTATGGGCGCCTCATCAATTCCTTTCTAGAGGAAAACATGGCCCGTTAAAATCTGACGAGGTGTTGTTCGAGCAGGTGGTGACTTCACCATAAAGAGAGGGAGACTGTGAGCTCCACTAACTCGACACGCCTTTATTTTTCATCGGAGTATACTGGATTTTGAGGAGATGGCACCATTTTAAGATGTGAAAGCGGTGATAGTGGATAAAGCATTCAAAACACACGATCCTTCTAAGCCGAGTGGTTCCCTTCTGTCGCTATAAGCATATATTTATGGTCGCCACTTGTCCCTGAACGGCCACCATTTGTCACTTCGGTGGAGGGTAGGACTCTCTACATAAGGAGGAAGAGTTCGCAGTATAGGGAGAGGAAAAGATGGGAGTCTTGGGATGGCTTCGAAGCGGCCGTAAAGAATAGGTTCGATTGTATTGTGTTCTTTTTGATAGCATAGATTGATATTTTGATTACGATGTGGTAGTATGTCTTTCCTTGCCATCACAAAGTCTGTAAATAGAATTATGCTGCTACCCTGACAGTAGTTCTCGGATCTTTGTTTTTTCGTTTTTGTTTGTTGCGATCGCAGAATTGTGGCTCTGACGTTTTCTTTAATTGCTTGATGGGACCTCAGATCCGTAGCTCTGTTAATTGCTATAGATCAGGTTGCACCGTGAGCTTGATTCCAGATCTCTGTCCTTACTGATTTTATATTAGATACTTGCAAACCGTAATGCCAACATTGGAAGGCTTAGATCCGTAAATGCTTGGAAGGCGTGAACCCTGATAATTTGATAAGTATATATTGACAGATCCCTAATTGTATTGGAATCTGTATACTCCGTGGTAAGTATTTGAAAGCTTAGATCCATGTAAGTATTTGTTAAGTACATGCTCTACACGTTATGATGAATCCATTAATCGCAGACCCCTACTTTTAGTTGTCTACTGTGAGAAGTTTTTATTCAGTGTAGAAGCCGTGAAAGGTTTTCTGTAGTATCTACATTACATGCTCTATATGTTATGATGGATCCATTAATCGCAGATCCCTGCATTTAGTTTACTGTGGGAAGTTTTTATTAAGTTTAGAAGCCGTGGAAGGTTTTCTGTAGGATATACATTGCCTGCTCTATATGTTATGATGGATCTATTAAGCGCAGATCCTTGTATATGTAGCATATATATATATTGTGGAAAGTTTTTATAAAGCTAAATATGTTATGTGGAGGAAGTTTTTATGAAGCGTAGGAGCCGTAGAAGGTTCCTGTAGGTTTTGAATATTTTTATATATTCGGTGTTATGAAGAGGACGGCTTCAAGAGCCCAAACCTCAAACTGCAACTCGACTTTTTACTTAACTCTGCGCTGACGAATTAAGGGATGACACCATGAGTCGATGCCACAGTTAATATGCTTGATCCACGGGGTTAGACTGCTACTCTGCGTGGAAAGGGAATAGAACAGTTACCTGAGCCTAATCCCATTGGCTAATGAATAACGATATTACAGGAGAGTCTCTATGACATATCCGTGGATAGATCAGTTGTAGTGGTCCTGGTTTGTTTGTGTGTATACTGTCTTCGCTAGAGATTGGATTATGTATATATATGTAAACTATGTTTTTAAATGATTAGGAAACAGAGTTTGGTTGAAACATAAATTCCGGTGAGTGCTTGACCCGTATTATTGATGCTAATATTTTATATATGCAGATCTGCAGAAAAACGTAAAGCAGGTATTGAAGCGATTATCCTACACTGGATCCGCTTATAAATTTTTAATACATATACATTATATTAGATCTTAAGTGTGGTCTTCAGATAACTGATAGTTCGTTAAGGATATAAGCCTAGGATTCATGTTTGTTTATTTTTAGCTTGGATCCCTGGTGATTGTTTATACCTGTATTTATTATATGATAGCGGATCTCTACATACACTGCTTGAAATGAGATGGTATTTATTACTTGACAGCCGATCTCGGTCCACAACGTTTGACTGATATTGTATTAATTATTGATCGTCGATCTCTGCACACACTACTCAATTGAGATTCTGCCAGGAATTCGTATGAAGTCCAGCTAGAATCTACATTTTAATACTTAATTGTTTTGGGTATGCATCTGCGAGTTCGCCTGGTCTTGAGTTAAGACCTTTTTGGTTTTATTTTTGTATCGACCCTGCATTTAATTATAAATCAGAGTATGAATTGCAGATTTAAAGTTATCTTGTCTTATGGATTGAAAGAACGCGTGGTTATTTCTAGCTAGGAGCCAATTTAGAACCTCTGTCTTTTAGTTACTTATTTCTGTAATTACTTGCGCACAAACCGTGGTAATTATTAACATTCGCCACTGTCCAATTGGTTATTGGTTTCGTAAATGTACATTGAACTCTGAAAAGATATTCCTTTTGATGTTCATATGCAAGAGGTTAATATGTAGTTGTAATACTCTGCTTTTTATGAGCTCATGATTGGGGAATTTAACTACCTTAATATGTTCTTACTGTATATTGAGATTGATGGGTGACTGTTCTGCATATGTCCGAGTATTGTTCTCCGACGGGAAGCTGAGCAATCTCAACGATCTCCCTGTGAGGGTGTAAATTACATCGACGAATGTCGCGAAAGAAAATGATCTCAGTGAGATAAGTTGTAAGAGCAATAATGAAGTTGCCAAGATGTAATTCTTTGGATAAATATTACATGATGCAACAACGGTTGGTGGACGTAGCCCAAAGAGTTGGGTGAACCACGTGAAATTGGTGTCTCTTTCTGATGTGTCCCTACTTGAGTAAATTGTCTTAAATATTGTGATGGTGTTGTCGTTACATTAATATTTGACTAGGTGATTGGTAAGACATGAGTTATAGATAATCTTTGTATCGATCATGAAAGGTATGTTGTGTTTTAAGTATATTCATATTTACAATTAATGTGTTGAATGATTCAAATAAACTAGTGTGCTTATTTACTATGGGTTATTAAAGTGATTATAGGAGTAATTTAAATTATGAGCAAAGCAATGAAATAAACTCTCAAGGTTTCTTATGAGTATAGCCAAACGTCTAAGCAGTACTGTTTAACGAAAAATTTTCGCTAATTACTGACTGAATGGTATTAGGGGATGTTACAAATGGTATCAGAGCACAGGTTGCAAACACTCGGGCTTAGTTGGGCTCAGTTGAGGAAATAATATAAGCTGGTCAAGGGAACTCCATCGATAAGACGCAAACAAAGGATTTATGTTCCAAAGAATCAGCAAGAGGTAATCGACAAGAAGTCTTCTAAATCGCAAGTAAGTATACTCCCCTTGTTGAAGCATTCTAAAGGAAAAGCATTGTCTATATGTGAGCATTTATATGTTTCCTCCCGAAGTTGAATGATCTTCTAATTATAAATACTAGAGGATGAACATCTCCGCAGGCTCTACAATTAATTCATTAAATGATAAGAAAGTATTCTTTAAAATGATTAAAATGGTTGGACTATGTTCCTATCTGTATCTTGGTAATCTTGTTAATATTTTCATATACAGTGATCGTAATGATAGTAATGAGAATCATAGGAACATTTGCATGTTCAAAAGTTCATAAACATAATTAGGATTATGTATCTAACGTACATTCATATCTGGTAAATCGACACCATTGGTAGGGCTTTAGTACATATATAAGTCAAGTCATAGACATTCATCATAGGTACTTGATTGCTTCAATTATATTTATGAGGATTAGAAAAGTTCTAGGCTTGGAAAGGTGACTATACAAATGAAGACAGGATAGCAAACATATTAAAGCATAAGGATTGAATGAATGATGGTTAGGTCATTATGAGAAGGATTGGAAAATTGTCATTAATTCCACGCACTATGTTAGGATGATTGTATTCAGTATGTGCACGAGATTGTAGGGTGGAAGGATCCTTATTATGTTAGAAAATACATAAATTGTACTAAGGGAGTAAGCCCTGAAATTTTATGTGTAGGCTATCTGTTGGGTAGAAAGAAAATGTCCATTTTTATTAACGATCTCGGAATTGGAGTAATAGACGTCTTACAGTGGAGGATTGATCGAAAGACGATTATAAGAATTGACAAAATGTTATTAAGGGAGCTATATTGAGCTCAGCCCTTGATAAGTAGAAGATATTGAATGTTATAAGCGATGGTTCCAAATTCAAATTATTAGTTATGTGTTCTTACTTCTATGCTTTATTTTTCGTACAAAACAGATGATATGGTAGATGAGATGATTGATATTCAATGTATTGTAAGTGATGATCTCACATCCAAGAGGAATACTATATAAACAATAGATGGATAGAAGAGTTGTATGAATGATTAGTAAAGAGTCATTCTCAGGGTAAAAGGGTGAAAGGTAGAGGAATTAACTTTATTTGGATAAATAGACATTCTACTGTGTGAAAATTTCTATGACTAGGAAATTGTTGTACTCTTTATCTCTTTGGGGCATGGGATTGTATAGAATAAGGAAGTATAAATATTTGACATGGGAACATGCTTGTACCCTTACTTGTAATTTTAGCAGGGATGATGGTTATAATAGAAGTATACATGTGTATGCTAAATAGTCAATAGGGTGCATATGATGAAACTGTAGAATTCTATTTTTATTTTTTTTTCTATCTCGGTGATCCTTACTAAGAATGTTGGGATACTGGGGTGGATGACAGAAGGATTATAATTTTATGTGATTAAGATTTATGTTATATGCATGGACACCTGGATAATATGTATCATTTTGATGTATATGTTCTTATGATGTTGAGGGGATTATTAATGTGTGTTAATACAAGTACAACCTACACCTTGGCATAGGAGTCCATACAATAAAGTGATATGCAGTCTCCTTCATAAAGGTATGTGACTATCTTTATGAAACCATACAAGTATATATATGAAGACGATTTATTATTACTTACATGATGTTGGCATGATGTATAATTAAATGGGTACTTGACACGGTTTAAGTTAAGTATGGAGGTGAACTGAATGTAATGTCCATAAGCGGAATGCATTTCAAGACATTATGTAATTCTATTAATTAAGCCAATGGTATTCACTTTAGATGATGGCCTTCTTATTTTATGCATAGGGGAAAGATCTTCTTACAAATATTTTATCTTGTTACTAACAGGTGAATTTGGCTGATGGTCAACATTTTGTACAACTTGTGGAAAGACAAAAGCATGAATATTACCCAAGGTATTGTTGAGTAAAGCACTCGACCCAGATTGATCAGAGTAATCGTATGGGTACAAAAAGTAATGTGACGAAATAAATTGTTTAAATTGAAAGAAATTTTTCTAGACTCAAGCAAGGCGGCTTGGGAAAATAAATTCCGGGACTCAAGCGAGAAGGCTTGAGGGGAATTGGGTAAAGAGTGTTATAATGGCATTGAAATACCCCCTAAAATCAGGGATTGAACAGCCACTACGATTCTCGGAGAATCGGCTGGCTGTAAGACCTAGGAAAGCTATAAGAAAATGTATATGTGGGAGGCAGGACGCTGCTTAGTATACATGAAAGAAATGTTTGCTGCGTGAGCACTAAGGTGTTAGGCAAGACATGAAAGAATGTTGCTGCGTGAGCACTAAGGTGTTAGGCAAGACATGAAAGAAATGTTTGCTGCGTGAGCACTAAGGTGTTAGGCACGGCATGAGAAAAAGGATTGTTGCGTGAGCACTGAGGTGTTAGGCAAGGAATCTCCTGGATCAAATGAATGTTGTTTGTTGTTAATTTTGTCAAGAGTATACAATCAGGGAACACTAGATTTATTCCATATGTTGCAAGTGATATATACAACAAAGAACTCATGATTTATGTTCCTGAGTTTGGTTAAGAAGTCGATGACAGGTTATTACTAAACATTGTTTCTTTTGAATTCCAGTTTTGTGATACAAATGATTGCTGCAAGAGAAGAGCGAACACCGAGGACGGTGTTCATTTTAAGGGGAGGAGGATGTAATACCCCTCCTTTATGCACCCTTTTTGTAAATATATTTGATTTTACCATAACGTGGCATGCTATGGATAAATTTCAGATAGATTATCCTAATTACTTTTATTTAACCATATGCCGAGTTCCGAGTCAACGGTCGGAGGTCTAACTAATCATGGGTTAACTTAAAATGGTAAGTTAGAGAAGGAAGGGGGATCCTTTAATGGAGTAATGGGAACGACATATGTATATATATATATATTATGGTGTCTAATATTCAAAAGATTTATATAAAAACATTCTAAAAAGGTTTTAGGACAAACCTAAACCAATACTAATATCTTTAGCAATACCAATGTTTTTTGTTATGTGCCAAAACTTATGTTGAAGACTTCTTTAATTGGAGAAAAGGGATATATGTAGAGAGAGACTAATTTTCATATTATGAAAATACACATACATGGGATTATTATATTATTTGTACAATACAAATATATATATATATATATATATATATATTTGTTTATACAAATATTTTAGCCGTGGCTATGAACATTTATTAGACAAAGAATACAATTATTATTCTTATGTAACTACTTCCGTTAATCAGTGAAAAAACTCTAAGATTTTTCGTAGGGAGTTTGTCTCCGTTTTGGAGCACTCCGAGTCCCATCTCTATTATATGTTTCCCTGCATGGAGCACGTGGGCACCTTACCAAGCTACTCCACTCCTTAATTGTATGGGCGCCTCATCAATTCCTTTCTAGAGGAAAACATGGCCCGTTAAAATCTGACGAGGTGTTGTTCGAGCAGGTGGTGACTTCACCATAAAGAGAGGGAGACTGTGAGCTCCACTAACTCGACACGCCTTTATTTTTCATCGGAGTATACTGGATTTTGAGGAGATGGCACCATTTTAAGATGTGAAAGCGGTGATAGTGGATAAAGCATTCAAAACACACGATCCTTCTAAGCCGAGTGGTTCCCTTCTGTCGCTATAAGCATATATTTATGGTCGCCACTTGTCCCTGAACGGCCACCATTTGTCACTTCGGTGGAGGGTAGGACTCTCTACATAAGGAGGAAGAGTTCGCAGTATAGGGAGAGGAAAAGATGGGAGTCTTGGGATGGCTTCGAAGCGGCCGTAAAGAATAGGTTCGATTGTATTGTGTTCTTTCTGATAGCATAGATTGATATTTTGATTACGATGTGGTAGTATGTCTTTCCTGGCCATCACAAAGTCTGTAAATAGAATTATGCTGCTACCCTGACAGTAGTTCTCGGATCTTTTTTTTTTCATTTTTGTTTGTTGCGATCGCAGAATTGTGGCTCTGACGTTTTCTTTAATTGCTTGATGGGACCTCAGATCCGTAGCTCTGTTAATTGCTATAGATCAGGTTGCACCGTGAGCTTGATTCCAGATCTCTGTCCTTACTGATTTTATATTAGATACTTGCAAACCGTAATGCCAACATTGGAAGGCTTAGATCCGTAAATGCTTGGAAGGCGTGAACCCTGATAATTTGATAAGTATATATTGACAGATCCCTAATTGTATTGGAATCTGTATACTCCGTGGTAAGTATTTGAAAGCTTAGATCCATGTAAGTATTTGTTAAGTACATGCTCTACACGTTATGATGAATCCATTAATCGCAGACCCCTACTTTTAGTTGTCTACTGTGAGAAGTTTTTATTCAGTGTAGAAGCCGTGAAAGGTTTTCTGTAGGATCTACATTACATGCTCTATATGTTATGATGGATCCATTAATCGCAGATCCCTGCATTTAGTTTACTGTGGGAAGTTTTTATTAAGTTTAGAAGCCGTGGAAGGTTTTCTGTAGGATATACATTGCCTGCTCTATATGTTATGATGGATCTATTAAGCGCAGATCCTTGTATATGTAGCATATATATATATTGTGGAAAGTTTTTATAAAGCTAAATATGTTATGTGGAGGAAGTTTTTATGAAGCGTAGGAGCCGTAGAAGGTTCCTGTAGGTTTTGAATATTTTTATATATTCGGTGTTATGAAGAGGACGGCTTCAAGAGCCCAAACCTCAAACTGCAACTCGACTTTTTACTTAACTCTGCGCTGACAAATTAAGGGATGACACCATGAGTCGATGCCACAGTTAATATGCTTGATCCACGGGGTTAGACTACTACTCTGCGTGGAAAGGGAATAGAACAGTTACCTGAGCCTAATCCCATTGGCTAATGAATAACGATATTACAGGAGAGTCTCTATGACATATCCGTGGATAGATCAGTTGTAGTGGTCCTGGTTTGTTTGTGTGTATACTGTCTTCGCTAGAGATTGGATTATGTATATATATGTAAACTATGTTTTTAAATGATTAGGAAACAGAGTTTGGTTGAAACATAAATTCCGGTGAGTGCTTGACCCGTATTATTGATGCTAATATTTTATATATGCAGATCTGCAGAAAAACGTAAAGCAGGTATTGAAGCGATTATCCTACACTGGATCCGCTTATAAATTGTTAATACATATACATTATATTAGATCTTAAGTGTGGTCTTCAGATAACTGATAGTTCGTTAAGGATATAAGCCTAGGATTCATGTTTGTTTATTTTTAGCTTGGATCCCTGGTGATTGTTTATACCTGTATTTATTATATGATAGCGGATCTCTACATACACTGCTTGAAATGAGATGGTATTTATTACTTGACAGCCGATCTCGGTCCACAACGTTTGACTGATATTGTATTAATTATTGATCGTCGATCTCTGCACACACTACTCAATTGAGATTCTGCCAGGAATTCGTATGAAGTCCAGCTAGAATCTAC
Source organism: Larix kaempferi (assembly GCA_027924585.1). Taxonomy (NCBI): domain Eukaryota; kingdom Viridiplantae; phylum Streptophyta; class Pinopsida; order Pinales; family Pinaceae; genus Larix; species Larix kaempferi. The sequence goes on along the minus strand of BSBM01000721.1, from coordinate 1,799,088 downwards.
ATTTTAATACTTAATTGTTTTGGGTATGCATCTGCGAGTTCGCCTGGTCTTGAGTTAAGACCTTTTTGGTTTTATTTTTGTATCGACCCTGCATTTAATTATAAATCAGAGTATGAATTGCAGATTTAAAGTTATCTTGTCTTATGGATTGAAAGAACGCGTGGTTATTTCTAGCTAGGAGCCAATTTAGAACCTCTGTCTTTTAGTTACTTATTTCTGTAATTACTTGTGCACAAACCGTGGTAATTATTAACATTCGCCACTGTCCAATTGGTTATTGGTTTCGTAAATGTACATTGAACTCTGAAAAGATATTCCTTTTGATGTTCATATGCAAGAGGTTAATATGTAGTTGTAATACTCTGCTTTTTATGAGCTCATGATTGGGGAATTTAACTACCTTAATATGTTCTTACTGTATATTGAGATTGATGGGTGACTGTTCTGCATATGTCCGAGTATTGTTCTCCGACGGGAAGCTGAGCAATCTCAACGATCTCCCTGTGAGGGTGTAAATTACATCGACGAATGTCGCGAAAGAAAATGATCTCAGTGAGATAAGTTGTAAGAGCAATAATGAAGTTGCCAAGATGTAATTCTTTGGATAAATATTACATGATGCAACAACGGTTGGTGGACGTAGCCCAAAGAGTTGGGTGAACCACGTGAAATTGGTGTCTCTTTCTGATGTGTCCCTACTTGAGTAAATTGTCTTAAATATTGTGATGGTGTTGTCGTTACATTAATATTTGACTAGGTGATTGGTAAGACATGAGTTATAGATAATCTTTGTATCGATCATGAAAGGTATGTTGTGTTTTAAGTATATTCATATTTACAATTAATGTGTTGAATGATTCAAATAAACTAGTGTGCTTATTTACTATGGGTTATTAAAGTGATTATAGGAGTAATTTAAATTATGAGCAAAGCAATGAAATAAACTCTCAAGGTTTCTTATGAGTATAGCCAAACGTCTAAGTAGTACTGTTTAACGAAAAATTTTCGCTAATTACTGACTGAATGGTATTAGGGGATGTTACAAGGAGGCATTTGACGAACTCACAATGGCCTTTCAAGAAAGATATTATATTACTAATGGAATCTCATAGGAATTCTAAAGAGGAAGCTTAGAAATGGTGTACTAAATAGGCCAAAATAAGCCTTTCGAATGATGGCACCCAAGAACATTCAAAGCACAGTAAAGACTAAACGAAACCAAATTTAGGCAGTAGAGAAAGATACAAAGTATCTGAAAATCTAGAGAAGGCCAATGGGAACTCATCACATAAAACGACTAGGGTGCCACAAGAAAAAACACTAATAATGGCTAGTATGATTGTAGAAAATCAAAATCTAAATGGGTACAATCAAAGAGAGAAAAACTAACTCACAAAAGGAGTCCATGGGATGAATACACTAGAACCACATAGATTACATGTAATACCCCTCCTTGTATCCCTATTAGATTTATGAATGTATAATGTAAACTGAGGATGGCGCAACTAAAACGAATCCACCAAGGGAGAACCCAATGGCTAGAATGTATAGTTACGACGGGTATCCTTCTGAGTTACAACACTTATGAATAGAATGGTAAAATAAAAAGTGTTTAAAATACAATCGACTAGAACGAAATTCTAGTCACTACTTGTGACAAACTAGTACGACTGGTTTAAATAGTTTGAGGGTAAAAACATTGTATGTATATATAGGTGAAAAATGCCTATAGGTTATTAGCCATTTAATACGTATATATATACACATATACACCCCTATGTGTATAGGAAAAGAGGAAGTGGGATTAACTTACACATTGATATTTTGAGTTATATAATGTCTTAAAAGATTTTAGGTAAACATCCTAAGAAACTAGGGTTAATCCCAAGGAAAGGATAATACCCTTATTTGCTAGCTTCATCTAATCATTATTAAGACTATTCAGGCGTTACCATCTTTTATAAAGTAAAAGGGTGGTGGAATAATACATATATGAATATTTGTATAATGATAAACAATAAACGGGGAATTAGTTCATTGGAAGGAGTGAGCATATATATATATATATATATATTTATATATATATAAACGTTATGCATAAGACTGGAGTTATAGTACTCAGCTTTATTTAAAAATATCCATCTAGGCTCCGCCTTGGGGGAATTTAGGAGATCATTCCCTGTTGAAGTGCCGAGGGTGTTTATGAGGGTGTCTCCTTAGTGGAGCACACCAAACGCCTACGTTCGCCATCTGTTCCTTTAATTAAGACTTAACTAATTGACAACCGAGAGTTGGATGTTGGTGGAGGTTGCCGATCATAGGATGGCGATCGTATTTAAGCGCAGGATCTCATGCATTCGGGGGGGCGAGTAGGAGAAGGTGGAGGCAGAACTTTTCGGTGGAAGGGGAAGGTGGGGTTGTACAGACCTAGATCGAAAAGGAGGTGTGGAGTCTGGATCGCACAGTATACAGATCTTGCTCAGGATTTATGGGAGATTGTGGCTGGAAGCAATTCGTGCGTAAATGGGTGTACTGTGATCATTGTGCCTGGTAAGCGAACTCAACAAATAACTCTGTATTTTCATTACAGTATTCAATGTTGATGCTCAGATCCAAACTCTGTCAATTTAAATGATAATCCCAGATCTTAAATTGTGAAGGCGTTATTCTCAGATCCAAACTCTGTCAATTTAAAAGATAATCCCAGATCTTAAATTGTGAAGGCGTTATTCTCAGATCGAAACTCTGTCAATTTAAATGATAATCCTAGATCTTAAATTGTGAAGGTGTTATTCTCAGATCGAAACTCTGTCAATTTAAATGATAATCCTAGATCTTAAATTGTGAAGGCGTTATTCTCAGATCCAAACTCTGTCAATTTAAAAGATAATTCCAGATCTTAAATTGTGAAGGCGTTATTCTCAGATCGAAACTCTGTCAATTTTAAATGATAATCCTAGATCTTAAATTGTGAAGGCGTTATTCTCAGATCGAAACTCTGTCAATTTTAAAAGATAATCCCAGATCTTAAATTGTGAAGGCGTTATTCTCAGATCGGAAACTCTATCAATTTAAATGATAATCCTAGATCTTAAATTGTGAAGGCGTTATTCTCAGATCGAAACTCTGTCAATTTAAATGATAATCCTAGATCTTAAATTGTGAAGGCGTTATTCTCTGATCGAAACTCTGTCAATTTTAAAAGATAATCCCAGATCTTAAATTGTGAAGGCGTTATTCTCAGATCGAAACTCTGTCAATTTAAATGATAATCCTAGATCTTAAATTGTGAAGGCGTTATTCTCAGATTGAAACTCTGTCAATTTTAAAAGATAATCCCAGATCTTAAATTGTGAAGGCGTTATTCTCAGATCGGAAACTCTGTCAATTTAAATGATAATCCTAGATCTTAAATTGTGAAGGCGTTATTCTTAGATCGAAACTCTGTCAATTTAAATGATAATCCTAGATCTTAAATTGTGAAGGCGTTATTCTCAGATCGGAAAATCTATCAATTTAAATGATAATCCTAGATCTTAAATTGTGAAGGCGTTATTCTCAGATCGGAAACTCTGTCAATTTAAATGATAATCCTAGATCTTAAATTGTGAAGGTGTTATTCTCAGATCGGAAACTCTGTCAATTTAAATGATAATCCTAGATCTTAAATTGTGAAGGCGTTATTCTCAGATCGAAACTCTATCATTTTAAATGATAAATCCCAGATCTTAATGGTGAAGGCGTTAGTTCTCAGATTGGAACTGTGCCTTTTTAAATTGATAAACTCCGGATCTTAATTATGAAGGCGTTAGTCCCCGGATTGAAACTCTGTCCTATAAAATGATAACTCCAAATCTTAATTGCGAAGGCGTTATTTCTCAGATTGAAACTCTGTCAATTCGTGTGTTTACAAAATCGATTCCAGAATTAAAATTGATTTTCTGTCAGTAGATAGAATATTTGTCCTCTTGTGTAGACCGATTCCATAGACAGAGTGTTATCATAAAAGAAATCGATTTTCACAAACACCATGCGTTTGATTCTTACATTGGGATTTTAATTCCATTTCCAACATATAAATGAGGCATCAAAATTGATTCCCAAATGGTAGACTTCAGTTACTGTATCGTAAGTTTATTCTCAGTCTAATATATGTCGATATATACTCCTATACGAGTGGTCGTTGGGTAATTGAAGCTAATAGCTATGCTAAGAATCTGTGGTAAAAGATTGTCATAAATTAATATGTGGTAGCTGGGGAAGCAATCGTATTATTAGACAATAGAGTTACAATGTATATAGGAATATTCTGCACTTTATGATTTATGAGAAGTCGTTATACGACTTGTTTTGTTTAGTATGCATTGGAGGGATAATCACATCGATGCTCTCGATAAGAGAGACTTCAAGCCTTTTGGAAAGAAATTTATTGCAACATATGTGTTGTTGGATGTAATTCTCCTCTGGAATAATAGAAAGAAAACATGACCTGCCTTTGTGGACGTAGCCCAGTCGGGGTGAACCACCTATATCATTGTCTCGATCTTATGTGTGTTCATTTGGTATTATTGTTCTGTTCAATGGAGATGTTATGTCATTTACTTCTATGTCTGCTTCTAGTGCATGTGTTTTATTGTGTCAGGATGTATCTGCTGAATTATAATGGTCATGGATTAATGTCATGAAGATTTCTTGTATGCAAATCTTGTTCAGGTTAAATGTCTGCATTTGAAAGAATAAGAAATTAACAGCAGATGTTTGGAATGTGAAAAGAATTTTTTGAAATTTACTAAATCCTAACAATAAAGATTGGGTATGTCACATTGAATCCCGTGAGTTTTGTTAAGTGAAGATGTTAACAGGGTATCCCATAAAGTCTTATGTTTTAATAATTAAAATTATGGAGATGTCACATATGGTATCAGAGCATTAGGTTACAACACTAGGGCCTAATGAGCTCAATATGTGATAAGTGAGTATGAAGGTTTAAGTTTACTAATCAATGGTTTTCATTTCATTTTGGATGCATGGATTGTATCGGAGGAGGGGAAGATGAATCTCCGAGCTCGACTTCAAGTTTCTCCCACCAAAGCACAGGTTGCAAACACTCGGGCTAGTTGGGCCCAGCTAAAGAAATAATATAAGCTGGTCAAGGGAACTCCATCAAGAAGACGCAAACAAAGGATTTATGTTCTAAAGAATCAGCAGGAGGTAATCGACAAGATGTCTTTAAAATCGCAAGTAAGTATACTCCACTTGTTGAAGCATTCTAAAGGAAAAGCATTGTCGATGAGTGAACAGTTTGTATGTTTAATTTCGTATCTAAATGATCCTGTATTGATAAATACTAGAGGATGAATATCTCCTCATGCAATTCCATTGGATGACCAGAAAGTATTTTTTGAAAATGATTATATTAATTGGACTATGTTCCTATTTTTTATTTTGTTAATATTTTCATGTATATTGATCATAACGATAGTAACATAGGAGCCTTGAATGTTCATAAGTTTATGAGGGCTGTATAAGCATAATTAGGAGCATTCACCCTATGAAAGATGTATACTCCTACCCGGTCGATTGATGCCACAAGTAAGGTTTTAGTACTTATATGAGTCAAGTCATAGACATTCATCATAAGTACTTGATTGCTTTAATTGTGTATTATGAGGATTAGAAAAGTTGGTTATGGAATGAGTAAGGTGCAATTAGTTCATTATATGAAAGACTATAAATTGCCATGAATTACTTGGTTATTGATTTCTCGCACTTATGCTGAAATGATTGTATTAATTATGTACATAAGATTGTAGGATTGAGATAATCCTTATTATATTAGAAAAATGCATAATGGTACTAAGGAGTAACTCCTGAAATTTTCCTTATTGGCTAAATGTTATTGAGAAAAGGTGTAGAAGATGTTGTACATTATATTGAATGTTACATGCGATGGTTTCGATATAGAATATTAGTTTTGTGTTCTTACTTATTTGTTATATGGGACATGTGACATGGTAGAGAAGAATGATTAGTTGAACTAATAAATATATAATAGATCTTCAAGGTTAATGTAAGTAATGTTACATAAAATATATGCATATATATATATACTATCCAAACCATAGAAGGTTAGAAGAGTTGTAAAACTTTTATGCATGATTAACAAAGGGTCATCCTCAAGGTAAAAGATTGAAAGAATAGGAATTAACCTCATTGGTTTAAATGGACATTCTACTGTGTGAAATTTTCTATGACTAGGAAATTGCCATCCTTGTGAATGATTTTCATAACCTTCGACTTAACTATACTTCCACAAACAAGTATCCTTCATCATTATAACCTTATCTGAAGATGTCAAGGGATAAAAGAGAATATTTGTTAAGAATCCCCTTGTCTCTTTGCGGTATAGGATTGTATAGAATATTGAAGTATAAATGTGTGTGTCCTAAGTAGTTAAAAGGATGCATATGATGAAATGTTATGATTTCATCTTTGTATATTCTATTTTCAGGGATCCTTACTAGGAATGTTAGGATACTGGGAGTGGTTGACAGAAGGATTATACCTTTATGTGATCAAAGCTTTATGTTATATGCATGGGTACCTTGATAATCTGTTTCGTTTTGATATATAAATTTTATGATATGGAAGGGATTACTAATGTGTATTAATGCAAGTTAAAAGTACACCTTGGCATATGAGGGCCATACAATAAAGCGATATGCAGTCTCCCCCATAAAGGTATGTGATTATCCTTAGAAAAATATATGCAAGTATATATGTAGACGATTTATTGTTACTCACATGATGTTGACATATGCAAGAAAAATGGGTACTTAATACAGTGAAGGAAAAGGATTGAGGTGAAGTGATCGTAATGCCCATAATAAAGAAGAATGTAGTCCTATTAATTGAGTTGGTTATGCTTAGTATGGAAATAATGTTTATGTTAGATAACCACATGTGGAGATTGTAGTATGAGGGATGACTTTCTTATTTTTATACATAGAAGAAAAACCTCCTTACAATATTTGGTTATGTTATTATGACAGATGGTCAAAAACTCGGTTGAACTTATGGAAGAGCGTAATATATTATGCAGGTATATGTCGCCTTGTCAACAAGACCTCGACGCGAGTTATAAATGTTGGGTGGTTAAATTATATTATTTCACGGATGACACTATAAGTAGAAATCACAACTTGAGTCCATACATATCTAACTTATCACTCATGATCATTCGAGTAAAACTCGAATGATTTTATTTTTATTCTTAGTAGGAGTCGATAAGGAATAGACAAGTGAAAGACGTGTTAGTGCTATTAAAATTCCTATGAATAAATGTTGTATAGTGGTTATGAACTAACAATGCAGGATTTCGCTATGAATTTAACAAATCAAAATGGAAGTGAGTATTCACGCGGATAAAAAGCTGAGTTAATCACTCAAGAGTAAGTGATGATTCCCTTAATGCATCTTATTTACTGGTCATATTTCGAGACACTTATAACCATGGTTTAACATTGGATTATGTTGTTTAGTTACTAACATTTTCAGGATGTTATCATAATTACGACCAATGTGATAAACAAAAAGGAACGTGGCTTATAAGACCATTGGTGAAGCTGAGCAGAACAAAATCGCTCAAGAGTAAGTGATTACCTTTTATTATAGCATGGATTACAGTATGGCACAAAACCTGATTTGGGATGGATGTGTGCTACATATCATGAATGATAAGCAAATAAGTGAAACTACTTACCGTTATTACAAGACATATTGTAATTTACAAAAATTGTAAAGATTAATAGATGATTGGTTATCGAAATAAATTCCGGGACTCAAGCGAGAAGGCTTGAGGGGAATTGTGTAAAGAGTGTCGTAATGGCATTTGAAATACTCCCTAAAATCAGGGATTGAACAGCCACTAGGATTCTCGGAGAATCGGCTGGCTGTAAGACCTAGGCAAGCTATAAGAAAATGTATATGTGGGAGGCAGGACGCTGCTTAGTATGCATAAAAGAAATGTTTGCTGCGTGAGCACTAAGGTGTTAGGAAAGACATGAAAGAAATGTTTGCTGCATGAGCACTAAGGTGTTAGGCAAAACATGAGAAAAATGTTTGCTGCGGGAGCACTAAGGTGTTAGGCAAGACATGAAAGAAAGGATTGCTGCATGAGCACTAAGGTGTTAGGCAAGAACTTCCTGGATCAAGTAAATGCTGTTTGTTGATTTAGTCAACGGTATACAATCATGGAATGCTAGATTTATTCCATATATTACAAGTGATATGTACAGTAAAGAACTCATGATTTATGTTTCTAAGTTTGATTTTGAAATTGATGATAAAGTTTTATTTTTATTTTTCGTTTTCATTGAAACCCGGTTTTGTAGCCGCAAACTCAGGTGGGATCCATAATGACTTGCGAGAAATTTTGGAAGGCCAAAAAGGGGTCAAAATAGAGATGACGAAACAAGCGAACTGCTAAAAAGTATGAACACCGAGGACGGTGTTAATTTTAAAGGGGAGGAGGATGTAATATTCCTCCTTGTATCCCTATTAGATTTATGAATGTATAATGTAAACTGAGGATGGCGCAACTAAAACGAATCCACCAAGGGAGAACCCAATGGCTAGAATGTATAGTTACGACGGGTATCCTTCTGAGTTACAACACTTATGAATAGAATGGTAAAATAAAAACTAAGTGTTTAAAATACAATCGACTAGAACGAAATTCTAGTCACTACTTGTGACAAACTAGTACGACTGGTTTAAATAGTTTGAGGGTAAAAACATTGTATGTATATATAGGTGAAAAATGCCTGTAGGTTATTAGCCATTTAATACATATATATATACACATATACACCCCTATGTGTATAGGAAAAGAGGAAGTGGGATTAACTTACACATTGATATTTTGAGTTATATAATGTCTTAAAAGATTTTAGGTAAACATCCTAAGAAACTAGGGTTAATCCCAAGGAAAGGATAATACCCTTATTTGCTAGCTTCATCTAATCATTATTAAGACTATTCAGGCGTTACCATCTTTTATAAAGTAAAAGGGTGGTGGAATAATACATATATGAATATTTGTATAATGATAAACAATAAACGGGGAATTAGTTCATTGGAAGGAGTGAGCATATATATATATATATATATTTATATATATATATATATATATATATATATATATATATATATTTATATATATATAAACGTTATGCATAAGACTGGAGTTATAGTACTCAGCTTTATTTAAAAAGATCCATCTAGGCTCCGCCTTGGGGGAATTTAGGAGATCATTCCCTGTTGAAGTGCCGAGGGTGTTTATGAGGGTGTCTCCTTAGTGGAGCACACCAAACGCCTACGTTCGCCATCTGTTCCTTTAATTAAGACTTAACTAATTGACAACCGAGAGTTGGATGTTGGTGGAGGTTGCCGATCATAGGATGGCGATCGTATTTAAGCGCAGGATCTCATGCATTCGGGGGGGCGAGTAGGAGAAGGTGGAGGCAGAACTTTTCGGTGGAAGGGGAAGCTGGGGTTGTACAGACCTAGATCGGAAAGGAGGTGTGGAGTCTGGATCGCACAGTATACAGATCTTGCTCAGGCTTTATGGGAGATTGTGGCTGGAAGCAATTCGTGCGTAAATGGGTGTACTGTGATCATTGTGCCTGGTAAGCGAACTCAACAAATAACTCTGTATTTTCATTACAGTATTCAATGTTGATGCTCAGATCCAAACTCTGTCAATTTAAATGATAATCCCAGATCTTAAATTGTGAAGGCGTTATTCTCAGATCCAAACTCTGTCAATTTAAAAGATAATCCCAGATCTTAAATTGTGAAGGCATTATTCTCAGATCGAAACTCTGTCAATTTAAATGATAATCCTAGATCTTAAATTGTGAAGGCGTTATTCTCAGATCGAAACTCTGTCAATTTAAATGATAATCCCAGATCTTAAATTGTGAAGGCGTTATTCTCAGATCCAAACTCTGTCAATTTAAAAGATAATTCCAGATCTTAAATTGTGAAGGCGTTATTCTCAGATCGAAACTCTGTCAATTTTAAATGATAATCCTAGATCTTAAATTGTGAAGGCGTTATTCTCAGATCGAAACTCTGTCAATTTTAAAAGATAATCCCAGATCTTAAATTGTGAAGGCGTTATTCTCAGATCGGAAACTCTGTCAATTTAAATGATAATCCTAGATCTTAAATTGTGAAGGCGTTATTCTCAGATCGAAACTCTGTCAATTTAAATGATAATCCTAGATCTTAAATTGTGAAGGCGTTATTCTCAGATCGAAACTCTGTCAATTTTAAAAGATAATCCCAGATCTTAAATTGTGAAGGCGTTATTCTCATATCGAAACTCTGTCAATTTAAATGATAATCCTAGATCTTAAATTGTGAAGGCGTTATTCTCAGATCGAAACTCTGTCAATTTTAAAAGATAATCCCAGATCTTAAATTGTGAAGGCGTTATTCTCAGATCGGAAACTCTGTCAATTTAAATGATAATCCTAGATCTTAAATTGTGAAGGCGTTATTCTCAGATCGAAACTCTGTCAATTTAAATGATAATCCTAGATCTTAAATTGTGAAGGCGTTATTCTCAGATCGGAAACTCTGTCAATTTAAATGATAATCCTAGATCTTAAATTGTGAAGGCGTTATTCTCAGATCGGAAACTCTGTCAATTTAAATGATAATCCTAGATCTTAAATTGTGAAGGTGTTATTCTCAGATCGGAAACTCTGTCAATTTAAATGATAATCCTAGATCTTAAATTGTGAAGGCGTTATTCTCAGATCGAAACTCTGTCATTTTAAATGATAAATCCCAGATCTTAATGGTGAAGGCGTTAGTTCTCAGATTGGAACTGTGCCTTTTTAAATTGATAAACTCCGGATCTTAATTATGAAGGCGTTAGTCCCCGGATTGAAACTCTGTCCTATAAAATGATAACTCCAAATCTTAATTGCGAAGGCGTTATTTCTCAGATTGAAACTCTGTCAATTCGTGTGTTTACAAAATCGATTCCAGAATTAAAATTGATTTTCTGTCAGTAGATAGAATATTTGTCCTCTTGTGTAGACCGATTCCATAGACAGAGTGTTATCATAAAAGAAATCGATTTTCACAAACACCATGCGTTTGATTCTTACATTGGGATTTTAATTCCATTTCCAGCATATAAATGAGGCATCAAAATTGATTCCCAAACGGTAGACTTCAGTTATTGTATCGTAAGTTTATTCTCAGTCTAATATATGTCGATATATACTCCTATACGAGTGGTCGTTGGGTAATTGAAGCTAATAGCTATGCTAAGAATCTGTGGTAAAAGATTGTCATAAATTAATATGTGGTAGCTAGGGAAGCAATCGTATTATTAGACAATAGAGTTACAATGTATATAGGAATATTCTGCACTTTATGATTTATGAGAAGTCATTATACGACTTGTTTTGTTTAGTATGCATTGGAGGGATAATCACATCGATGCTCTCGATAAGAGAGACTTCAAGCCTTTTGGAAAGAAATTTATTGCAACATATGTGTTGTTGGATGTAATTCTCCTCTGGAATAATAGAAAGAAAACATGACCTGCCTTTGTGGACGTAGCCCAGTCGGGGTGAACCACCTATATCATTGTCTCGATCGTATGTGTGTTCATTTGGTATTATTGTTCTGTTCAATGGAGATGTTATGTCATTTACTTCTATGTCTGCTTCTAGTGCATGTGTTTTATTGTGTCAGGATGTATCTGCTGAATTATAATGGTCATGGATTAATGTCATGAAGATTTCTTGTATGCAAATCTTGTTCAGGTTAAATGTCTGCATTTGAAATAATAAGAAATTAACAGCAGATGTTTGGAATGTGAAAAGAATTTTTTGAAATTTACTAAATCCTAACAATAAAGATTGGGTATGTCACATTGAATCCCGTGAGTTTTGTTAAGTGAAGATGTTAACAGGGTATCCCATAAAGTCTTATGTTTTAATAATTAAAATTATGGAGATGTCACATTACAAGAAAACACCTTAGTAAGAATGAGATCGATATAGAGACTATTATTATGAAAAGATGAACCAAAGCAAAATAACATTCAATATGATAATTCAATTTCACAATAATAGAATACACAGGATCATTGAAAGAACAACAAGCACAACATAAACACAAGAGACAGAATTTATCCTGGGAAACCTACATGGGGTAGAAAACCTAGTAGAGCTTCCTCAATATAGATGATCAACAAGTACAAAGATGTAATCCCCAAACAAGAGCTCCTTCTCCTCCATTCCATATCTCTCTCTCTCTGCTATGCGAGTTTCACAAGTGAGTGAATGAATAAGTGAGTGTGTTAAATGAGGATCGCGCATCCTCTATTTATACTTTATCTCTCACTAAACGAAATACCTAACTAGGTTGGCCCCAACAGATATAACCCAGTGCTCACTCGGCAACCCCACTGTTGAAATATTGTAACTTCAAAGAATATTATATTTGTATATTATTTATTCCGGAGATGTTCCATACCTCCGATGTGATTATACTATAAATCCGGAGATGTTTATTCCTCCGATTTGGGTGTGGTAACTAGGGTTATTAGACCCACCATGTGGGGGTCGGCCCAGTCAGTTATAATGGGGTATTTAACCTAATGGTTAAATACGAGCCTACATGTACTTGTGTAAAATACATATCAGAGTAGTGTATAAATAGAGGAGGTGTGTTCCTCATTTGATACACTCACACACTTGAGGATAGCGCACTTGTGGAGGAGAGGTCTGCTATTATGGAGGAGGAGATCATGTCTCAGGGTTTCATCTTTGTATATTGCTGGTCATCTATATTGAGGAAGCTTTGCTGGGTTTTCTACCCCATGAGGGTTTCCCAGGATAAATCTCTGTCTCTTGTGTTTATGCTGTGCTTGTTGTTTCTTCAGTGATCCTGTATATGCTATTATTGTGAAATGGAATGTAATGCTGCTATTTTCTGTCTTAGAATATTGAATTTTAACATGGTATCAGAGCTAACCTGAAGGAAGACAAGGTATGGCACTAAAGACACTTGCTTTACTTACGACAATTTGAAGGTTAGGGTTTTACATAGCAAAAAACAGTCATCGTAGCACTTTCGCTATAAATCCGTTTTGGCAAATTTTTCGGATCCGAAATTGTTACATGACGAATATTAAATCTCCAGGTACCTTGTGTCCAAAGGACAACCTCTAATTCGTTGTACTTTGTGATTTATGATCTGTACAATATAGGGTTTCTGCCTCTTCCAGATCTGAGTCAAAATCAGGTGACCTTGGGAAAAAGGTCATATCTTGGGCTAGGAAGCTCCAAATGAAATTTCGTAAAAAGTGACAGGTAGTACACAGTATTTAATATCTCAGAAAACGTTTTTAGAGGCTGAAGTTGAACCAGTGACACGTGGCACTCCGTACAAGTTCGCCCTCCTGTATTATCCCATAAACAGGTCATGTTGCGACACTTGGTATAACTCTCTCTCAGAGAGTCCAATTGAGGTCAGACCTGTCAGGATGGAAAGATAACAGGCCAAGATACCTCAGAAAATTTTTTCAGAGGCCGAAGTTCAAACAGTGACACGTGGCACGCCGTACAAGTTTGCTCTTCTGTTTTATCCCAAAACAGGTCACGTTGCGACATTTGACATAGCTCTCTCTCAGAGAATCCAATTGAGTTCAGACCTATCAGGATGGAAAGATAACAGGTCAGGCTATCTCATAAAAAATTTTCAGACCTTGTGGATTGAAAATTTTGGAGTTACACCAGAAACAATCAGGTACATATTTCTGTCAAAACATAATTATTTTTTGAGTACCTTCATTCATGGCTTCCGGAATTTAGGGCTTTGAAGAAAGTTGGAATTTTTGTAAACGGAGACCACGGGTGAATGATACTCATCAAAATAGAAATTTAGAGACCAAGATCAGATTTTTTGGTTGGGCAGAAGGCCGGGCTTGATCAAACCCTAGTTCGGGACTTTGATCAGAAAAGTGGAAAATTAGGGCTTCTGTAAAAATGGGAATTTTTGAAATCTGTGACCATGGCTCGGAGCTCCTCAGAAAAATAGAAGCTTAGAGTTTTGGATCAAAAATTTTGATTGGGTAGAAGAGTGGGATTCACCAAACCCCAGTTCAGGGTCACGTCCAGTGAATCCGGAAGTTTCAAAGGCAAAATTGAGGAGTGAAACTTTGCAGTTTTCAAATTCTGAATATATCAGTTTGATCAGCTCATTAAGGCACATATTTCTATCCTTTCGGAAGTTTGAAATTCAAAGTTTGAATTTTTGGGGTTTCTCTAACAAACCCATATCCAGCTCCAGGTCCAGTTCTTGCAAATCAAATGGATAGGGTTAATCCTAGAAGAAGATGGATTGGTCACCTGCATAAGTGGATTTACTGTTTCAGAGGGAGATGAGGCTAAGGCTTTACATAAGGAGATTACAAGCGATCTCGACAGGTATGACTCATCGAGGTATGTTTTGAGATTTGTTCATGATTAAGTTTATGGTATGTTTGTCTTCATGTTATTACGGTTAGTACAATCTTGATTTTAGATTTGTTGTATCACCTTAACAAAATTATGAATGCATGATAGAAGATATTCATTGGTTAGGGTGTTGACACTTATGATTGTACTAATGCATTATGATGTTGTGTGAGGTTGATGTTGTCTACTAACAAGATACAGGTACATCACAAAAGATAAATCAGGCTCCATGACCATGAAAACATGAAGACAAAGACTCATCCATAATCTTTGTTCTACTTACGAGGTATGTATGACTTTGTTATATTATGCTTAACCTATGAGACATGCAGGTTCTAGCTCAGGATCTCTAAATCATTGAAGAGATTGTTTAGGTATGTTGTACATAACCAAGTAGGTATACTAATCCAGGTATGTTTCCCATGAATCTTACCTTGTGTTAGGATCCCTTATATAAGTATACTTGGAATGATTGGTTATGCTTATTCATAAAGTTAGTAATCAAGGGATTATGCATATTATATCTTTTATCTTGATTGATGATATGCATGAGTAAAAGAAGACTTCCCTGAAATCTTGAATACTAATGTTTATTAATCATGACTATACATTTTCAAGATTATGTTTTTAGAATATACTAATGAGTGTATGTTTGTGTATGAGATCATGAGGATGACTCTTGAGCATGCACAGTGGTACAGAATGAATAGAAGTTCAAAAGACATACAAAAGATCAAGCGGGAGGTAGCCACACAAACATAAAAGATAAGTATTTGAGTTGTTATTTGAAATAGTAATGATATTGCCTGTAATAGGTTGTATGCATATTTGTATTCCTATAATATATCATGCTGAGTGTAAATATTCATAGAACATTGAACAATATACTACTAATATGCATATGATTGGTAAGTTGGACAAACATTCCATTGTTGCTTGTCTAGAATGAAACCTCTTTGCTGACATGCTGAGAGTTGTGCACACTCTCGATAGTATGTTCTGGTAGAGATGGAAGGCATCTAGATAGCCACTGTATGCATACAGGATATGGGAAAGTGTTGTGCCAAAGTATTGGTCAAAATAGTTGCATCACTATGTAAATGATATCTGTATGCATAATAGGTTATCATGTCAATATGATTTGATGATTATGAAGTATTACTAATCATGTACTTAATTTTGATTTGTAGGAAAGGTCATGAAGAATGATGGACACCATACAAGTGGTGGATGTTCAAACAAGAAGATTTACAAATCAAACAAAATATAGAAGGCTCATGGCTAGAAGATTCTCTTAGAAAGGGGAAGAGAATCACGACAAGCTGTTTGCTCCAAGTATGGTGTAATTAAAGAAGAAGTGTGAATCAGGTTCTGTATAGGTACCTAGGATCGATAATAAATTGATAAGATTAATGATCACCATGGGTGATGTGGATCTCAACCTTTGCTACAAGGTTGAATATGATTTCTATACACAAATGACATGGATGCAAGAAGGAACTCACCACAGAGTTCGAATGATATTAAGGCTCATATAATCTTGTATTTCATGCAATAAAGTATGAGCCTAAATATAGGTTGATAAAAAATGCAATTCATGATCTTCGTAATAATACCATAAGAAGTAGTGAAAACAGAGCAGAGAAAATACCACGCATTATGCCAACAAAAAAGAAAGCAGTTTAGACGCCACTTTCTTTCTTATGCCAATGAAAAAGAAGAGTTTAATACTACAATTTCTTCCTCCTCGTAACTTTGTATTGATTTCACAGTTTTTTATCATCCAATTATATACATGTGTTAAACATATTTTATGAGTTGTAATCCATTTTTGAATTGTACTTCATTTATAAATAACTAATAGCGTTTTTTATGTTGATTTAAATTGTTTATTGTACAAAAGTGTTTTAATTTTCTTCAAAATTATGTATTTTAATGGTTTTTTAGTTAATTGGAAATGGATCCCAAACTTTGGAATTTATTGCGAATTTAGATTCTAGAAACTATCCTTCTATGGGTGTCTTTTTCAACATTGATTCGGTTTCGATCAATTTCTAAACATTGTGATGGACTGTTGTGGATACCAACTTTTAATAATGCTCGACAAAAAAATCACATAACAAAAACTTGGTTTTTAGTTGGACTCGGTTTTTAGTTGAACTATGGGGACAATATCAAAATCATATCCTATATAAATTTATCAATCATATAGGACATACATCTATCTTGCATGTCCGTTGTGAAGAATATATATAAACAATTGAATGTACACTTGTTTCAATCATTTTGCTATGAAAATACTGTCCATTATGAGGGCAGAAGGTCTATTACATTGTGAATCCATTCATAAAACATTTTTCATGTATAGGCATCATTGAAATAGGAGTTCATGGTTTCTTTTAACTCATAGGAAACACCGGTCGATAGAAGCATGGATGGATACTTGTACGTCATCAACATATTGAAGATGGTTCAATTTTGTTATCTATAATATCAAAAGGTTTTGGAGAGAAACCATTGGTGCTAATGGTGAACCTACACCTCCAGAGGATGCAACATTTTACAAAGGTAAAATATATTGGTTACATATAAAAACAATTTCTGAGGAAGATGTCATATCTCGGTACAAAATGTACTCATTGGATATTACATTGAATAAATGTGTTTTCCATTCAATTCCCTCGACATTTTACAAAGGTAAAATATATTGGTTACATATAAAAAACAATTTCTAAGGAAGATGCCATATCTCGGTACAAAATGTACTCATTGGATATTGCATTGAATAAATGGGTTTTCCATTCAATTCACATAGGATGTATCAAACGATCTGTGTGTCTTACCATACATTTCAACCAATTGATATGTGTTGTAAATGATGGTTCTACAAGTGTATGATGCATTGCTGAAATACAAGATTTCAAGTGTGGTTAATGCCTAGTTTAACACGCATAGGGATATTTTGAGGATGGAAGAAGTTTAAAATGGAGTCTATATAAACACACATTGCTCCAAATATATTCCATTTCGGGATGTGGGAAGTTCCATAATGTTGTGAAAGAATGCTTAGATTCCATTCATATATTATGATGTGGACACTTGCAACATTACTCATCTAGTAGTTGATGAAAAATCGATGTCTGCAAATCATCACTCCCTATGCCAATAGACAATGAATGCACCAATATTATAATGTATAGAAAATTTTCCCACTCACTCCAAGAATCAATTCATTCCATAATCTTATCCCATTACTTACAAACTGGCTTGAGTCCATGGAATGTTTTGGTATGTAATTCAATAGGCATTAGGCATTGTAAGAAGAACTATGTTTTGGTTTTTGCATCATATACAAATCTTGATAAGTTTTGGTATTGAATAAAAATATATGATTCTTCGTATGATTTCATCATATATTAGCTACACCAAAAATGTATATATCCTTTAATTTTACATATTCTATATTGTACAAATGTTAAATCTATTGATTAATCATAATCTAACAAATACATAAAATGTTTTGTTTTAGTTTATGAAACAAATCTTTGATTATGTTGACAATTATACTAATGTATTCTGTTGTGTTATATTATAGAAATGGATATGGTGCCTGCCATTTGGAGCTCCCTACCAACAGATATACTTGAAATGATATTTCTATGGTTGCCATTATCCACTATTATCCGTTTTAGAATAGTTTGCAAGAAGTGAATTTGAAGATTATCTTATATCTTATCGTGGAAACAATTTGTAATAAAAGAATTTGGAGTTTTAGTTAACTTTGATTCTGAATGTGAGTGACAATTCCATCCTTGTTACATTAATCAACTAGGAAAGTTATCAACCATATCTATGCCATTTTTTAGTAATAGATATAAAATTGAATTTATATGTGTTTCAATTGTTTTGGTTTCCTTACCAACTAACTTATATAGAAAAAAAACCACTATATTTATCAATCATTTCACAAAGACTTTTACATTTGTAGGGTCCCTCAATCTTGGTAATTCTTGTTTTTTCGCATTCTTAAGAAATGTGCAGCAACAAAAATATGATTGGGTAGTTCTCAAACATGTTTATACGACATTGCAACCAAAATGTTTCATTTATTGCACTTCACATATCCTCCATATGGTGATATTTTGACCCCAAAAACTGTTGTTTTGCATAATGGAAAAAAATTATTGGGTGCATACTCATGTTATCTCTAGAGAAAACCATATATGTTTACAACATATATATTGGATAGAAATCGCCAAAAATAAATGGATCTTCGATTTTATGCAGCAATCACTTACTACAATGTATGTTTGCATAGTGGTTTATTCCAATCAACTTTTTTGTTTTATGAATGAATAAATTCTTAGTCATTATAATTTAGGGATTACATTTTTTCTCATAAAACTCTATTGGCCAAGATAGTCAACAATATAAAAGAAATCTAAATAAATGATATGCCATAATACAAATATGACATCACTAACAACACTTTACCAACTATTTACAAATTTCTAATAATAATTTAGCTAGTTAATATTTTTCTCACAAAACTACATCTACATTGACCATATTACTCTCCAATGTGAAAAAATTCTGAAGGATAAACATGCCCAAATATACAAAGACTACATCTACAATGCTTATAATTAATTAATCACTCCTTTAACAACATCTTAAACAATTTCAAAAGAATTCTTTAGCCATTTGTGGCTTGTAAAGTCACTACGTAAATGTTGTGCGCATTGGAACACTTACTAAAGAAAAAAGCAATGCATCCAAAATCTCTAAAATATCTGCCTATGGAAAACGAGTAGATATATAAGGTGAAAAACGAGTAGATATATAAGGTGGAAAACCAGTAGATATGAAAGTGAAGCACAACATCTTTTTCAACAGGGTGCAACTGATAAATAGAACCTGAATTTCGTTCTCCAATGATAACAACCACGCAATATTTTCAAGCTGATCAAGTTAATGACAAAATACTTTATTGAAATATACAGTGATATTTTTTGCAAGCATTTTTATTTTGGAAAGACAAAAATGTAAATTTTTTATTCAAAATTTCGAAAGAGAGAAGGAAAGACGGGAGATTGACTTCTATTTCAAAGGCGATCTCAGACGTAGAAAAAACCAATTAAACCTTGTCCTGCAAGGCTCACAAAGATGCCTCCAAATAACATTTTCATCCAACTGACTGAAACAGGCACAAAATCAGCACCCAGAAACTCCAATATTAAAATGTAACTGGAAAACAACTGAACGCTTCCTTGTTAGATATATACAAATAGGTATATCAAGAAATCAAGTTCTGTTGACATCAACACATCCAGTTGAATCATCTCTGCTAGTGCCACTCTCAGGGAAGCTGAAGCAGCTTATAACATTGCCATCAAGCAATGAGTTACCATCCTGATGACTGGGCACTTAGAAATACCCATCAGTTGTGTTGACGCATCCATGGAATTAGCTCCATTGCCCGGAATAGTCGACTGAGTACAGTTGATGTTCTGAGGGTCTTCTGAGGGGGCTGAACTTGAGAGGCATCCTGATGAGAAGGTGGCATAATAATTTGGACGTTGTCATCGTGTGGAAGGTGGCTACTATCATGTGGGGGCTTCTTTTCCACCTTCTTCCTCTTTGGAGGTGGATACATCCTATGTGAATTGAATGGAAAACCCATTTATTCAATGCAATATCCAATGAGTACATTTTGTACCGAGATATGGCATCTTCCTTAGAAATTGTTTTTTATATGTAACCAATATATTTTACCTTTGTAAAATGTCGAGGGAATTGAATGGAAAACACATTTATTCAATGTAATATCCAATGAGTACATTTTGTACCGAGATATGACATCTTCCTCAGAAATTGTTTTTATATGTAACCAATATATTTTACCTTTGTAAAATGTTGCATCCTCTGGAGGTGTAGGTTCACCATTAGCACCAATGGTTTCTCTCCAAAACCTTTTGATATTATAGATAACAAAATTGAACCATCTTCAATATGTTGATGACGTACAAGTATCCATCCATGCTTCTATCGACCGGTGTTTCCTATGAGTTAAAAGAAACCATGAACTCCTATTTCAATGATGCCTATACATGAAAAATGTTTTATGAATGGATTCACAATGTAATAGACCTTCTGCCCTCATAATGGACAGTATTTTCATAGCAAAATGATTGAAACAAGTGTACATTCAATTGTTTATATATATTCTTCACAAGGGACATGCAAGATAGATGTATGTCCTATATGATTGATAAATTTATATAGGATATGATTTTGATATTGTCCCCATAGTTCAACTAAAAACCGAGTCCAACTAAAAACCAAGTTTTTGTTATGTGATTTTTTTGTCGAGCATTATTAAAAGTTGGTATCCACAACAGTCCATCACAATGTTTAGAAATTGATCGAAACCGAATCAATGTTGAAAAAGACACCCATAGAAGGATAGTTTCTAGAATCTAAATTCGCAATAAATTCCAAAGTTTGGGATCCATTTCCAATTAACTAAAAAACCATTAAAATACATAATTTTGAAGAAAATTAAAACACTTTTGTACAATAAACAATTTAAATCAACATAAAAAACGCTATTAGTTATTTATAAATGAAGTACAATTCAAAAATGGATTACAACTCATAAACTATGTTTAACACATGTATATAATTGGATGATAAAAAACTGTGAAATCAATACAAAGTTACGAGGAGGAAGAAATTGTAGTATTAAACTCTTCTTTTTCATTGGCATAAGAAAGAAAGTGGCGTCTAAACTGCTTTCTTTTTTGTTGGCATAATGCGTGGTATTTTCTCTGCTCTGTTTTCACTACTTCTTATGGTATTATTACGAAGATCATGAATTGCATTTTTTATCAACCTATATTTAGGCTCATACTTTATTGCATGAAATACAAGATTATATGAGCCTTAATATCATTCGAACTCTGTGGTGAGTTCCTTCTTGCATCCATGTCATTTGTGTATAGAAATCATATTCAACCTTCTACAAGTGTACGATGCATTGCTGAAATACAAGATTTGAAGCATGGTTAATGCCTAGTTTAACACGCATAGGGATATTTTTAGGATGGAAGAAGTTTAAAATGGAGTCTATATAAACACACATTGCTCCAAATATATTCCATTTCGGGATGTGGGAAGTTCCATAATGTTGTGAAAGAATGCTTAGATTCCATTCATATATTATGATGTGGACACTTGCAACATTACTCATCTAGTAGTTGATGAAAAATCGATGTCTGCAAATCATCACTCCCTATGCCAATAGACAATGAATGCACCAATATTATAATGTATAGAAAATTTTCCCACTCACTCCAAGAATCAATTCATTCCATAATCTTATCCCATTACTTACAAACTGGCTTGAGTCCATGGAATGTTTTGGTATGTAATTCAATAGGCATTAGGCATTGTAAGAAGAACTATGTTTTGGTTTTTGCATCATAAACAAATTTCGATAACTTTTGGTATTGAATAAAAATATATAATTCTTTGTATGATTTCATCATATATTATGTAACATACCCAATATCGACCATGGAGTATGGGGTTAAATGTTTTGTTTTGTTTTGTTTTTGTTTTCGTTTTTATTTCTTCTATTTCGAACATCTTGTGACACATCAAGGAGGTGTATTCAACATTAATAAATGAGTAAAGACAACCTCTAATAACAGTTAAATCGTTCAAGGAATGTTTTAAGATATAATTCCACATTACATTACAAATTACAAGTTTCGTGTTACCGAGATATGAAAAGGAACATATGGTTCACCTTAATCTTTTCAATAACATGACTTTGTACAATAAACATATCAAGTCTACTTATCTGATCACTTGGCTCTTTAGGGACGCACCAACATGAGCTCTCTTTCAACTTGCTTGCATGCTCAATCCGCCATGACCGGATACCTGGGCTAATACTTGCTTGACAAGGTGCGTCAGTAACATTATGCTCAGGTGTAAAATAAACAACAATATACAAATGCACTTCATTCAGGATATATAAAAGCATCGTTAAATAACATGCATTAGCTAAAAATATATTAAGGGCAAATTCTTGGGAAGCTGCAACTTTCCACCCAACCTTAGGTACTTCGATGGCTTCTACTTAGTCCATCTGAAGACCACCCCCGAGCTGAGCACGGTGAACCACTAGTTTGATGATAACTTTTTTATTTCAGCATAGTTTCATAATTAATTATTCATTTGCTGGATGATCGAGCTACCCCGGTAGGCTTTCTCTTGCCCATTATACTAACATCAAAAGTAGATGCCGTTTCATTTTACTCTTTTGAATTAAGAAGGCATTTTCCATCATGAACTTCATGTGCTCATTAATTTGTGTCCAGGAAACAGTATAAATTATCATTCAGCAGTTATATAAGAAAAATAGAATCCCTATAGCTAGTAGTATGTTAGCATGTTCCTGCTAACAATTCCCCAACTTGATCGAAATATCAAGAAGCTCAGTTAACCTATGTATGCCAACTATTATATCAGTATAATTAACCTACAATGAATATCACATTAGCAGCTAGCAACATATCAGAATTAATGAGTAAATTAAGGCATATTGTAGCAGAAGCTCTACTGTCAAAACATTGGAAAATCAATAGAAAAATAAACATGTTGTAGCGGAACTCTGCTCACAACGATGACATAAAAACAATATAGACATATCGCCTGTTATATATAAAGATATCAGATAACGGTAACCTAACCCGAACTTACCGCCTACAAATGTAAACACATTCAAAGGAGGATAAATGGAATACAATAAAACATAACCAAATAAATGAAGTACCGAAGGTTAAATGTCCCCTCTCTGCCAGTAATTGATGCCATACAACATGGAAAGATATGTATGTAAATATGAAGCATCTACCTAGTCATAGCATCTGCATCCTTCTTTCCCCAACTACCTCGACAGGAATTACCCAAAAGATAATGCAGCACTAGGACATCGTACTCCCGATCTACACACATAGGGACGAGGTATATCCTCTTACAAGGTTTAATAAAAGTATAGCAGCGATTTCCCCATGCCCAATGCTCCAGCAAAAAGAGTCAACCAAAATACCAGCATGCAAATAGCCAAACAAAATACTCAGCATGTAATACAAAAGAAGCATTGAATTACTCTAATAAATGACATCGCAGAGATCATACGCAAGGAGGCACTATCATCTTTGTAGAATCGACAGAGTAGGAATAATACAAGGGAAGCATTGAATTTTTGTACTATTCCACCGTGCATAGACATTACCTTTTAGAAACAACATAATTTTTTTTTTTTCATAAATGATCAAAACAACAACACAGGGTTTTCATGAATGAGTAATTGGGAACAACTACCCTCTAACCAACAAAGACCAAAAAGGAATACCGACACATCTCCTAAATTCATACCTGGAGCGAAATGGACAGTGGCCAAAAACAAATAGACAAGAAGGAAACCGACAGATCCCCCCCTATTAAACATCTATTGCAGCATAAAAGAAAGAACCCAACTCAGCACCGGGATTTCCACCGATCCTGAGATCATAGTGGTTTTCTTTAGAGACTTCACGCCCCCTACCACGGATGCCTTCGCCCACCCATGCGCAGCTACATCAATAACACGAACAGGAAAATGCAGACCCCCTTCCATACCTGCGCGACCATCATAAATACATGCTCACCCCTCCTTTCTTCCCTTAACACACATGAAAGAAGGAATGGCCAAGTGGTGGAGCGTTACTCTTCCAATATCCCGACATAGTGCCTCCTGTAATACTATATATATAAGGTCTTCCGCTTAATTGCATTATTAATTATATCACGGCATTATAACTTATATAACTAACTTAGATTTAACCATCCAAAGTAATAATAATAATAATAATAATAATAATAATAATAATATTATTATTATTATTATTATTATTATGCTACGTCCATATTCCTTCATAAAATTTACAATATCCATATGGATACCTTTGAAATATACAATTGGCATCAAGTCCATTTTTAAACTCGCTGATAAAAGGAATTATCTCGTCACGGGAATGCTACAATTTAACTATCTTTGACATATATTTGTGTATACATATGAACCACTTATAATTTCATGTTTAAAGAATACAAAATACAAATAAAAGTAATAAACAACCCCTTCTTGGAAAATAAATAATTATTTATTTATCTTTCATCTATATAATATATATATATATATATATATATATATATACACATACACCTTTTTCTAGTAATTATACTTTTCACACAGTGTTCTTGGTTTTACTTATTTGTAACTACTAGTGGCTTATCATGCCTTCTTGAAAATATTAAATAATATTGGACAAAAATAATACTTAACTTATTTTTGGTTTAGAAGCATAATAGCCTCATTCTTGGCCTGCTATGCCGAGGCTCAGATATCCATTGTATCCAAAATAATTTCTTAGTCTTAAGCAACAGTATTTAATACGTAGCAGCAAAGTGCAAACAGATAGGCCATAAGGGTGTATAAATGCATTATGACAAAGAGTAGCAACTTCGGCAACGTTCTCAAAACTAACAGAAAACTTATAAACTTAAGTAGTTAACTTGTCCACCTCACAATCCACCTTTCCTCAAGTGTCTATGACAGTAAGATGACTCATGTCATCAAACTCATGGCTTCCTAGCCATTAAACATCCCCCTAGTGGTTATCATGCCCTTTTTCCACTCTGAGTTGCATTGCCCATGTGATCTAAGTGTTAGGTAGTGAAATTACCAAATTAGATTTGTGTAAATAGTGTACCGGATTCGGGGACGTTACATACTCTCCCCTTTGAAAGAACACCATCCTCGGTGTTACTCGCACTACCCCACCTCTTTATCTCCTTGTCCTGCATTTCTGGCACAAACCACAAGTCTTCTTGAGCCATGGAGGATACATGGTTATGCAATAATTTAAAAATATTACAACAAAAGTTCTATAGGGACAACTTCTTTATTTATTTCTGCAATACTTATCTTGTATTTCTCTCCTCACTACATTAATGCCTTTGCAACCTTTGTCCTTGCTGATACCTGGTTTACATCAGTGTCTCGCTTTCAAACCTAAATCTGCATTATGTAGTATTATATATATACGAATTCAGAGCAATCTGCTCCGAATAATAGCCACCTTCCATTTACCATATCATTAATCTTTCACATTGCACCTGCAATGTTTTGTTAGTATCAAACACAACCCTCTATAATGGACAACTTATCAAGGTTCACATCATGTCATTATAGTGATGAAATTTTCATCACGCATAAATATTCCACCTCCTACGTTATGTTATCAAGTGCACTCTTCTGTAATACAAAATTAGTTTGTTAAGGAAGCAATATACATGTAACATAATATTGATCACAAAAGAAATAACATTAAATAAGCAATTGTCCAAAAAGAAAATTATGTATCTTGCAGGATCCTCATCCTGTTCTCTTGTAACCATGTCGCTACTTCCCTTTTGGCTTCATTTTGTAGCCTTACTTTTTAAATCTGTAATAAGATTTTCTTATCCTCCCGCTGTCAACAAGTTAGCTTACACATAGTACAATATGCATTCGTAATCTTTTATCAGTGGCATATCATTTACTACATAAAGCATCATATACAATTGAAGTAATCATATCTACTACTCAGGTAGCTACCATAACCAATTTATTTCTTATTATTTTGGGTGCTTATAACAGTTTTCTTGCAGCAATAAAACAACCACGTATAGCCAATTATATGCATTACAATGGAACAACTCATTTTCTTACCTGTGGCCTTTTCATGCATGTTGCAACATCTTGGTTATACACAATTATGAACCTCACCCAAAAAGGTCCACCAATCTGATACACGATGGTATCATTCCAGAATACCCTCGAGAGTATGTATCACTTCTTTTAGTAGTTCAGCAATATAATTCATATTACTTGCAGTTTTCTCTAACCTGCAACGGTGATTACTCACCAAAATACAAAGATAGCTAGCACCTCCAGTGCTTTCATATTATGATGTACCAATCAACAACTGCCACACCAAGTGACTGCCTCATATCGAATGTGTAAGAAAACAAACTATACATGCATACATATGACTTTTCCAAACATAAGTAATCATTTTCCTTTGCAACATTATGTTGCGGTTTTTTCATGGCAATTAATTTTGAGTTCGATCTTCTTTCTAAGATCTTCTTCGTAATTTCCTAGAGAACAATATTGTTAATACCCATAACATAATATAACACATGCATAATTTCTTATAAATAGGAAAAATTTTAAATATATGCACATACCTCGTGTATATCATATGCATAGTAGGAAACACTTCCTAGCGCGCCATCTCGTACTGCATAAAACTTTTTATTCTTCTCGAGAGGCTCTATCTCAAGGTCAGCAATAAATTAGTCCATGTGCGTCCTTTTTCCACTCAAGCCTTCTCGCTTGAGTCCTGGAAAATTATTTTTCCCCTCAAGCCTTCTCGCTTGAGTCCTGGAAAATTATTTTTCCCCTCAAGCCCTCTCGCTTGAGTCCAGGAAATCGTTTTCCTCTCAAGCCTTCTCACTTGAGTCCAGGAAAACTTATGATTACAGCAGACAACCCCAACACTTCCTCAGTGTTCCCTGAGTTTCCTGGAGTGGCCAGGGGACTTTTAAGTCTCTGAATCCCGAAATCAGCCTTTACACACCCTCATAGGGTGTAACGTCTCCCAAATAGTTTATGTTAGGATATAGTGAATTTAAAAAATAATTCTTTTTACAGCACATAATAAAGATGAATAAACCCCTATGGAGTACTTTGTAGCATTCCACTAAGTAACATATTATATTGATTTTTCACTACATGCAATAAACTGTACAAGAATAAAATTTTGGTTCTCTAGCCATCACCATATGTAACATGCTCATACATCCAAGTTAGAAATTTAAAGGAAGAGATATTCCAGCATTCTTAACACATAGATATTCGGTTATGACCGCTACTCCCACTCACATTATCTTTATAAATATTGAAATTATAGAACAAATTTTTCCCATTCTATATACATAAGAATTAATACTTGTGCATGCGTAAGAAATTCTAAACAAATACATCTAGTTTAAACATCAAACCATCATAATCACACATAAGAGAGACCACAATTTACATGGTTCACCCAGTATCTGGGCTACGTCCACAAAAGGATGTCACAATCTTTTATTAATTTGTCCACATCGTAAGATTACAACTTGCAACACATTTGTTGCTTTCCACTTTCTCAAACCTCTCTCCTAGAGAGCCTTTTCCAGTAATCATAAGTATATAGAATATACTCTGTTTATCGAGTGAGAAACATAAAGACATCGCATAAAAAGAAATAGAAACCGAGGTTCGATAATTCAAACAGTCTAGATTCTGTTTAAGAAAGGACCACCCTAGTCATAAGGAAAGTAAGCAAGAACATTCTTCAATCGGATTCCAGCGCTAATACAATTCCAGAAATGTAAATATACAGGTCGGGGTTAATAAATCTTAATTTCTTCATTTTCCACACATAGATATCATTCTTTCAACACATAAATAACTCTTCATAGTTAAAAGAAATAACCCAGCTCTGTAGTTTGGTAGCCTAGAAGTTGTAAGGGCCAACTGCATCTCGATCTTAATGAATTTTATCACCTAACTACTGCTCTAAATACACGGATCTTATTTCTGCGGGTCATTACTATAAAATTTAAATATACAACAAGAACTGGGAGATATAGGATCTAGAGTTTGCATGCACCGATAGGAAACCGGGTTCACCATTCTATTCACTAAAAGACAATAAGGATACTAATAACTATTTAATGAAAGTTCACAAGTACAGCACTGGCTCTTAAAGTTACAAATATATATATAATAATATAAACTAAATATTGACTATTATGGCACAAATTTAATCCGTAAGTTCGCGAAATGAAAGCGTAACTAAAGATTGAGTTAAACAGGACCAATTCCCAAGTTTGTGATTTGAAGCCACAATCATGATCTGGAACTTCAATACTTGGAGTAGTTTCTAGGGTTGCAAGATGTAAAATCAATTAAACGGAAACGTTAAGTCACTAACCCTAAGGTTGCAACATGTAAGAAAAAGGCATGGTCATTGACCGGAACTTTTAAAACACCAAACCGATCTTCCAGAATCAAGACGCATAGGGATAAAATGAGTCTCATAGAGACTCAGATCCGTTTTCAGAGTTTCATTATAAAAACTCACAATTAAATTTACAGAGTGAAATCTCGGATCTGTGATATGAATAATCAGGCTATTAAAATGTATAAGATCGACTCTTAGTCTTGTAGTATGAAAATCAACAACCGCTTATACCACAGAGGGTCTGCTGAGGCGAATTAAAAACCACAGAGATCGCTTAGTTTATTCTCTACCAGGTAGCATTTACATGGCAAGGATTGGCATCCTACACTTAGATTCTATCAACAGGAGTTACTAGGTCGGGTTCTCTAGATGCAGGGAAGAGTCACTATCTCTAAACAAGATCGAAATGCAGGGATTTAAAATACACTACCAAGTGAATCCCAGAGATCGCATGAGCGATTCTTTCCAGCCATGGCTCTATCACATGATAACAATAGATATCACATCACATCTTAAAGTGAAGTATGAATAATCATTAAAAGGTTGCGGGTCAATTCTCCACAAAGGAGATTTGCCCATGATCCGCGTAGTTGTGAATTACAGAAACCATGAGCACAGAGAATGAGAATATACTTCTCAGTCAAAGAATTAATGTGATCAGGCTCCATTGAGCCATCCTCTCCCCAACCTCTCACAAATCGCTTATCGTGCAACTGGAGAGATTGCACAAAAACAATTCTTTCAAATAAGTAGAAAACACCTGTCCCGAAGCTTGTAATCCTCACGAAGCTTGTCGAGCAGTGATATAACCTAGTTAAAAAATACATGTGTAAGTGCAACCCCATCAAACCCAAACTTTGTTCCTAAATGCAGAATCATTATTAAAATATAAGATTCTGTTAAATACAGAACCCGATCCATAAAAAAAAATATAGGGATTGCTGTGATTCAGTAAGAAATCCTAAAAGCTAAAACATAGGATCTCTGCGACTTGGTTAAAGAGACTCCCATCGGAATACAAAAGCATAGATAACAATAATAATCCTATCAAGCAATAGTTAATCAAGAAAAATAATAACCAGAGATCAGTTTGGGATCAAGCTTCTTAGAAGCCGTCCCTTCCCCATTTCTCCACAACGATCTTGCATTCATCATAACAACGATCTATAGGTAGCGTCTATCACTACGATCCTTTATCCAATATACCGAGATCTACATACAGCGATTTGGCATTCAATGATCCGTAGGCAGCGATCTACCACCGCGATCTTTCAATCAACATACTGAGAATTTATCAATCGGCCTTCTCCATCAAACTTTCTGCAGGTTGATTCTCTCCATGGGATAATCCCTCCTACTGTCAAAACCCCAAAACGCACATTCCATCCCCCCCTCGATTCCCCCTCCACCCGAACTGAAATACCCTTTCCATGCAAGAACTACGACTTAGATTTCCCCAATCTTGCAACTGAGTGTGCGTTGTTGGTAGGGAGTCGTGGCTCCTCATACGAGACAATTGGCGAAATGGAGAGGTTATGGTACCACCCTTAAGGAGACACCATTAGATACTATCTCTCAGTTTAAATAAACCACCTTCAACAAGTGGCAACTGCGTTTTCTAGGGAGGAGGTAGGTGGCGGCAACATGGTTTTAATAGTCTTGAGTGTTAAACTCCACTTCTTTTAAATGAAGTAGGTGGGTAGTTTCCATCGATACATGCGAATTTGAAGAATCGTCAATATACATATAGAAATAAATACCCATCTAAAATTATTAATAGTTAACACAACTATTGTTAAACGTTCATATATGTATAACACATATATAACATACTCAATATTTGCCTAATATCATTAATAGTTTAACACCACTATTTACAATCACCCAAGTATTAACATTAGTTAATTTTCTCATATATATATATATATATATATATATATATATATACAATTATGTATATATTTCAGGTGATTTCTACTTGATGTCCCTGTTCTTATTAGATTCCCAGTGGTAATTATATTTCCACTCACTAAGTGGATCCTAGGTGTCCAATTTGACTAGTCGTTACTAGAGTATTAGCTTTAATCACGACTTCTTTAATTGGAGCAGTATTCGAGGCTTTAGACCTTATGCATGTAGCGTTTAGAAATTAAGCCTTTACGACTGTAGGTATAGTTTTATGGCCATTTGATAGGTCGTCAGAGATAACTATTAGCGTGCGACGACTAGTCGATACCCTCATCCTAGGGTCATGACTTCCTCACTTAAGCTATCCGTTACTTTCTCTATAGTTATCAAAGCATTGGAATGATCCTCTTCATTATTCATCTTCCACTTAGTGGTCAAGCTCTCCCCCTAGTGTTTTCATTTTCCACGCCGTTATGGTTGCATTAAGACCTCCTAGTCTATTAATCCATTATAACAACTTGAGAATACATAATCACACCACAAGATTCTCTGGAGGGCCTTGGCCTTGAGCTCCTTACCAGAGACCATTGCATAGCAACAATTACATTTATAAAATTTATAGGGATCTAAAAGTGGGATGTTACATCCTTTCCCCCTTAAGAATAACACCGTCCTCGGTGTTCACATTCTTCAAGAATATCCTTCGGCTCTTGAGTTCTTTATTGTACATATCACTTGCAATATATGGAATAAATCTAGTTCTCCATGATTGTATACTGTTGACTATATCAACAAACAGCATTCACTTGATCCGGCAAAATCTTGCCTAACACCTTAGTGCTCACGCAGCAATCCTTTCTTTCATGTCTTGCCTAACACCTTAGTGCTCACGCAGCAAACATTTCCCTCATGTTTTTCCTAACACCTTAGTGCTCACGCAGCAAACATTTCATTCATGTCTTGCCTAACACCTTAGTGCTCACGCAGCAAACATTTCATTCATGTCTTGCCTAACACCTTAGTGCTCACGCAGCAAACATTTCTTTTATGTCTTGCCTAACACCTTAGTGCTCACGCAGCAAACATTTCTTTTATGTATACTAAGCAGCGTCCTGCCTCCCACGTATACATTTTCTTATAGCTTGCCTAGGTCTTACAGCCAACCGATTCTCCGAGAATCTTAGTGGCTGTTCAATCCCTGATTTTAGGGAGTATTTCAATGCCATTACAACACTCTTTACACAATTCCCCTCAAGCCTTCTCGCTTGAGTCCCGGAATTTATTTTCCCCAAGCCGCCTTGCTTGAGTCTAGATAAATCTCTTTCAATATACACAATTTATTTCGTCACATTACATTCTGTACCCATACGATTACTCTGACCAATCTGGGTCGAGTGCTTTGTTCAACAATAATTATCAACATTTAAAAGAATAAATAACAGTTGTGATGTGGGTTCTAAATCCTCACCCCCTTATTTTACCTTGGATAATACTCATGCTCTTTTCTTTCCACAAGCTGCACAAAATTTTGACCATCAGCCAAATTCACCTGTCAGCAACAAGATAAAATATTTGTAAGAAGATCTTTCCCCTATGCATAAAAATAAGAAGATCATCATCTAAAGTGAACACCACTGGCTTAATTTATAGAATTACATAATGTCTTAAAATGCATTCTTCCTATGGACATTACATTCAGTTCACCTCAATCCTTAACTTTAACTGTGTCAAGCACCCATTTAATTATACAATTTTTTTTATTTTTTTTTTTTTTTTTTTTTTGCACATGCCAACATTATGTAAGTAACAATAAATTGTCTTTATATATACTTGTATAGTCACATACCTTTATGAAGGAGACTGCATATCACTTATTGTATGGACTCATATGCCAAGGTGTAGGTTGTACTTGTATTAACACACATTAGTAATCCCCTCAACATCATAAGAACATATACATCAAAATGATACATATTATCAAGGTATCCATGCAGATAACATAAATCTTAATCACATCAAAGTATAATCCTTCTGTCAACCACTCCCAGTATCCCAACATTCTTTGTAAGGATCGCCGAGATAGAATATATATAAAAATAGAATCCTGCAGTTTCATCATATGAATCCTATTGACTATTAGCATACACATGTATACTTCTATTATGACCATCATCCCTTCTAAAACTACAAGCAAGGGTACAAGCGTATTCCCGTGTCATAAATTTATACTTCCTTATTCTATACAATCCCATGCCCCAAAGGGATAATAAGTACAACAATTTTCCTAGTCATAGAAAATTTCATACAGTGGAACGTCTATTTAACCAAATAAAGTCAATTCCTCTACCTTTCAACCTTTTACCCTGTGGATGACCCTTTACTAATCATTCATACAACTCTTCTAACCATCTATTGTTTGTATAGTATTCCTCTTGGATGTGATATCATCACTTACCATAACTTTGAAGATCTATTGCGTATTCAATATTAACCATCTTATCTACCATATCATCTGTTTTTGTACGTAAAATAAAGCATAGAAGTAAGAACACATAACTAACATTCTATATTGGAACCATTGCCTATAACATCCAATTTAGTGTACAAACATCCTCCATACCTTCTACTTATCAAGGGTTAAGATCAATATAACTCCCTCAATAACACTTTGTCAGTTCTTCTATTCGTATTTCGATCAATCCTCCACTCTAAGACGTCTATTATTCCAACTCCGAGATCGTTAACAAAATGAAAATTCTCTTTCTACAAAACAGATAGCCTATATAGAGAAATTCAGGACTTACTCCCTTAGCACAATTTATGTATTTTTCTAACATGATAAGGATCACCTCCACCCTACAATCTCGTGTACATACTTAATACAATCATCCCAACATAAGTGCATGAAATCAATAACTAGGTAGTTCACGACAATTTTTTAAATCCTTCTCATAATGACCTAATTGTACCCTACACCCTTTCATAATTCACATACTATATAAACCTTTCGGAGTGCTTCAACTTCAACCTATATAAACATATCTTTATATGACCTAGTCATTATTCATTCAATCCTTATGACTTTTGAACCTGCAAATGCTCCTATGATTCTCCTTACTATCATTATGATCAATGTATAAGAAAATATTTAACAAGATCACCGAGATAAAGATAGGAACATAGTCCAACTATTTTAATCGTTTTTTTTTTTTAAAGAATACTTTCCTATCATTTAATGAAACTAGTTGTAGGGCATGAGGAGATATTCATCCTCTAGTATTTATTAATAGAAGATCAGTCAACTTCGTAAGGAAACATATAAATGCTCACATATCGACAATGCTTTTCCTTTAGAATGCTTCAACAAGTGGAGTATACTTACTTGCGATTTAAAAGACATCTTGTCGATTACCTCTTGCTGATTCTTTGGAACATAAATCCTTTGTTTGCGTCTTATCGATGGAGTTTCCTTGACCAGCTTATATTAATTCCTCAACTGAGCCCAACTAGGCCCGAGTGTTTGCAACCTGTGCTCTGATACCATATGTAACGTCTCCCAAATAGTTTATGTTAGGATATAGTGAATTTAAAAAATAATTCTTTTTACAGCACATAATAAAGATGAATAAACCCCTATGGAGTACTTTGTAGCATTCCACTAAGTAACATATTATATTGATTTTTCACTACATGCAATAAACTGTACAAGAATAAAATTTTGGTTCTCTAGCCATCACCATATGTAACATGCTCATACATCCAAGTTAGAAATTTAAAGGAAGAGATATTCCATCATTCTTAACACATAGATATTCGGTTATGAACGCTACTCCCACTCACATTATCTTTATAAATATTGAAATTATAGAACAAATTTTTCCCATTCTATATACATAAGAATTAATACTTGTGCATGCGTAAGAAATTCTAAACAAATACATCTAGTTTAAACATCAAACCATCATAATCACACATAAGAGAGACCACAATTTACATGGTTCACCCAGTATCTGGGCTACGTCCACAAAAGGATGTCACAATCTTTTATTAATTTGTCCACATCGTAAGATTACAACTTGCAACACATTTGTTGCTTTCCACTTTCTCAAACCTCTCTCCTAGAGAGCCTTTTCCAGTAATCATAAGTATATAGAATATACTCTGTTTATCGAGTGAGAAACATAAAGACATCGCATAAAAAGAAATAGAAACCGAGGTTCGATAATTCAAACTGTGAAATCTCCATAAAAAAAAAAAAATTATATGTTTTTATTTTTAAATCTTTTCTTTAAAAATTGAACCTTGTCATTTTCAGCCCACTTTACCGCATACAAAAATAACAGTTTTACATTTCATCGTAACATTAAATTTACATACGTTCTTTCCTTGTTCTCCTGTTAGCTAGAAGGTTGCTATGTGGTCATACCACTTACTTAGCTGCGGCTAATCCTCCCTCCTTTCACATGTGCAGATTCCGATGCTTTTCGAGAGTTTTCTTCATGATGTTGCAACCAGGTATGGATATTTTAACAGATCCAGTCTTATTGTTTTGTTTACGACTAGCGTCGCACATAAATATAACCTAAAATTCCACCAAGGACCAGAAGTTTGTATTAAGGGGGTATTGACATGGTTCTAACTTGGATCCTTTATACCAATGTCCACCTTGAAGTGATACATTTCCATACTATCAAGGGGGTAACTATTAACAATGCGCAAAACTAAATATGTCATAGAGTGAAAGAAAAACCATTATTATTACAATCCTGGAATGTGTAAAATTTGAATACTACCATATGTATTACCCAACATAATTGTTAATTCCCATCTCGAAATGTCATGATTGAACGTTATCACATGTTTTGCCCAACATTACTGTTATACGAAGTTTGAAAATATATTTTTGGACGCTATCAGCTAGGAGAATTTGATAAGTCACATATTAAAATGTAACCCATTCCACCTGGGGAAATTACTCTAACAATTAATACACAGGTACACGTACAGGGGTCATTCCCTGCAGTTTTCAGACGGCCATGTGATAACCATTAATGTGCTCGCAGGTTATGGGGCCATCTGCCCTGAGGGGACAGCGTTGGTTGTCTCGGCATTTGTGGTGAGTAACTCCTCGGTAAAACCCGAAGCTTGCTGGGGAAAATTTCTCATTAGCATTCGAATATGGGGTTCACAGGATTGTTCCTCCAAACCCTGGCGATCTGATCAGACTTCAAACTCATGTTATCCCCGCCTCTCCATCTGCAATGAGGAGGAAACGTTTAATGCATTCGTGGTTACTTCAGAAGGGATACTCCTTATTTTAAAGGTACGGCTACATCCCTGTAACTTACCATTTCTAATCTTTCTGGTAGTATATTTTATTATCCTTTTGCTAATACAGAATCCATTTTCGTTGTTTTATTCATTGTGGTAGATATTTCCAGCTCGGAACAGCGTAGATTGAAGAAGGAATATATCTTTGGTAAGTGGTATCGCTTCCTTACCTTCAATGATGACAGGGAGAACCTGGAAGGTCCTCCGCAACGACAACAAGGGTGTTGAAATGTCATGGTTAGTATATTTTAAAAAAAATCAGGGTTTCTGTTTCTAACCGGGATACCCTATCAAAATCAAGAGTCTGTAGCAATTGTTGTAATGATATGAATTAAGGGGTTTAAAGTTCGTGGTTCTACACCCTCAGGGTTAGTACCCGGGATAGCGATCTTGGTCTTCTGGGGTTTCAAAATCCTAATTAGATAGGAACTCAGAAATGGTTGTCATTCCCACTTATTTAAGTTTGTAAATAAACCTTCTGTATTATTTTCTAAAAAGAAACCATTTTGGATACCCATATGTAGATGGATATCTGGCAAGTTATCGTGGGGCTGGAAAAAAAATCATGATATCCTAAACTGTTTTTCCCAGTCGTGGGTAAATTTTTTAAAGGGATCTGTATTTAAAGAACTACTGGATTTTTATTTTGTTTGTCTCTATGAATGCCTGACAAGATAACGTGGTGCTGGAAGTTCATGATACCACAAACCGTTTCCACAGTCGTGGGCAAATTTTTTAAAGGGATTTGCTTTTAAAGAACTGCTAGGTTTTTAGCAGACGTCTTCTTTCCAGAAGACTTACCAGCCCAGTCGTGGTCTGTTGTATATTATAATCGGAATGATAAAAAAAACATGTTCCCATCAAAGCATAGAAGGGTTATTTTTAATTTCCTAAATGACTGTAGCGACATTCAACTGGAACGTTATAGTCCGTAAAGGTATTTGATATACTAGTTAAATGACATGATAAAGGTCATAATGTATATAAATATTGTTATTGTTTCTTCTTAAACCATGCTGTCGAGATTTTAATTTCTATGTTCAATGTAAGGGCATTTGTTTGGAACTTTTCATAACCGGACCGATATTTGAAAGATAATGATATAGTAACGCTAACAATCCTGTTATATAAATTCTTTTCTGCTAAACTTTTCTATCGATGTATTTAAAATCTAGATACCCTAACTACCAGTATAGTAATGTCGGCGACCCTAGAATACATGCCCTTCCAGAAATTACTGTGATTGAGCGTTAGGAATTTAGATCTGTGTTTATTCCCTAAAGCTAGGGTTTAATCTGTGGGGAATAACAACAAAAAAAAAAAAAAAACAAATGGCATTCGATTCTGGAAGAATTATAAATATATATTAATTTCTATATTGAACCATTCCGTGCAGGCAATGGCATAGATCAGAACTATAAGCTTGACCAATCGTATCCACAATTCGGTCCAAAACATAGAAATAATCTTTATGGGATCTGTCTATAGTTTAGTATCATCTAAATTGTTAGTATAACCTATTCTATAACTGGTAATGGAGAACATAAATCCGGCCAAGGAATATAGTCTAAGTCGGAGAATAGTCCGAGATCCCAAAGAAAAAGAATACCAAATGAGTTTTTCTTTTTCTAGAATTAAA
This sequence comes from Larix kaempferi, assembly GCA_027924585.1. NCBI lineage: Eukaryota > Viridiplantae > Streptophyta > Pinopsida > Pinales > Pinaceae > Larix > Larix kaempferi. The sequence continues at coordinate 1,761,487 of BSBM01000721.1, read as the reverse complement.
TAGGGTAAAACATAATTTGATTGGTAATCACGAATAGGATCGGTTTAATAATCAATAACAGAAATCCTGCAATTCTTTCCTGAGACTAAAAAATGTAAACTCTGATAAAACATTTCCTCTGCGACTACTTTATTCACTCTAATTGCTTGCGGTTTTATTATTCTACATAAAAATCTATGTTACAGATCAAGCATTATTCCAATAACAGTAACTACTTAGAATACCATAAACTCTATATTTTTAACAAACGGAGGCAGATAATTAACAGGAATTTCTTCGGGTCTGAAATAACAAAACCTGGAACCGGAAAACCGAATGCAGTAGGAACAGCCACGTTCCTCCCAACCGTAGATTAGGTACAAACACCAAGTCTGTCCGCAATCACCCCCGAGCCAGAACATGCATGGAGAAAATGTGGACAGCTAGCCCCAAACTCAGTCTCGTTTTCCCGAATTCCTTGCCTAACACAGAGTGCTCACACAGCAAGTGAAAATCCTTCCGGCATACTCAGCAGCGTCCTGCCTCCTCACATATGCCCTCCTTTTATAATTCTGCCTAGGTCTTTCCATTGGCAGCCAATTCCTCATGGAATTTTCGCAGCTAACCAAATCCCTGATTTTCAGGGTGTGTCTAGTGTTTTAAATACACTCCTGACACTTGTTCTGATGTCCCAGAGGCTAACTCTAACTTGTCCCCCACTTCTCCATGCATGATCTCCTCTTTTAACTTGGCTATTCCTGCTCATTCTTTTATTAATAATAATAAAATTGTTTGTTTACAACAATCCTCCTAGGACTTTAAGTCAGCCGATTTCTCATCTGGCTTCCTTATTGCATAAAATAAAGATAAATTTAAAACAAATCTAACATAATGTTTTTATTTATTTCATCATTGGAGAGGGATGTCACATCCTTTCCCCCTTATTGTGAACACTGTCCTCAGTGTTCTAGTCTTCCTCCATGGGTTCTGGGAATAGGTTCGGGTACTTTTCCAGTATATCGCTTTCCAATTCCCAGGTTGCCTCCTCAGGACTAAAGTGCTTCCATTGCACCTTTACCTGAGCGATGGCTCGGTTCCGAAGTACTGTTTCTTTCCTGTCCAGAATGCGTAAAGGTTCCACTTGAAATTCGCCTTCTGGAGCCTCCTGTATCAAATTCCAATCAATAATATGAGTGGGGTCATAAATATATTTCTTCAGTAATGAAATGTGAAAAATATTATGAATCTTTAAGTGTGCTGGTAATGCCAGTTTATAAGCTACGGTTCCAATTCTTTCCAGTATTTGGAAAGGCCCGCAGAATCGTGGTGCCAGTTTAGTACAACTCCCTAGCCGGAGTGAACTTTTCTTTGGTTTAACCTGCAAGTATACATGGTCCCCAACTGAAAATTCCTTATCCCGTCTTTTTAAATCAGCATAGCTCTTTTGGCAGTCCTGGGCCACCTTTAAATTCTTCTGTACCTTTTGGACTGTTTGTTCCATGACTTTCAGCAATTCTGGTCCTATCAATAACCGATCGACCGGGCTGTCCCAGCTAATTGGGGTAGTGCATTTTCTTCCATAAAGGATTTCGAATGGACTCATTCTTGATGACGCCTGATACCCGTTGTTGTAGGCGAACTCTACCAGATGTAAATAGTCTTCCCATTTGGTAGGTCTCTCCATAACGTACATTCTCAGCATATCTTCAATGATCTGATTTGTACGTTCAGTCTGTCCATCCGTTTCAGGATGATAACTCGTGCTGAAATTAATTCTTGTTTCCAAACCTGCAAATAAAGTTTTCCAGAATTTGGAAGTAAATTTTACATCCCTATCTGAAATTACCATCTTTGGTACTCCGTGTAATCTGAATATTTCTTTTAGAAAAATTCCTGCAATATCTGCTGCCTTGTAGGTGGTTTTTACCGGAATGAAATGTGCAGATTTGCTAAATTTGTCAACCACCACCATTATAGAGTCATGTTGCCGCTGGGTTCTTGGCAAGCCTGTGATAAAATCTAGTGAAATCACCTCCCATTTCCATTCAGGAATTGGTAATGGTTGTAATAAACCAGCAGGATGTCTATGGTCAGCCTTCACCTGTTGACATTCCAAACATTTAGATAAATAATCAGCAAGATCAGTTTTTAATTTAGGCCAAAAGAACTGTTTTCTAAGGGCTGTTATCATTTTTTGATAACCGGGATGACCTGCAAAAGGGGGTTTGTGCATCTCATTTAGAATAAACAATTTAAATTCTGCCACATTAGGCATGTACAGCCTATCCTTGAACCAGATCAGGCCTCTCTGATCCATCTTGAAATCTGTCCCGTTCATGTTTATCTCGTTTTGCTGAATTTTACTTTGCAGACTTATGTATTCTGCGTCCTGTTTGCTTGCCATTATTACTTTTTCCATGAGATTACTTTCTGGTTGACTCATTATTATCTCATACACCTCGTGGGTCCTTCGACTAAGTGCATCTGCCACTGTATTTTCCTTACCCTTTATGTGTTTTACATCAAAGTCGAATTCACTTAAGAAAGCCATGCACCTTGCCTGTCTGGCATTGAGTCCCGGTTGGTGAAATAGGTTCTTTACACAAGTGTTATCGGTTAACAACAAGAATTTCTTTCCCAGCAGGTAGTGACGCCACATTTTCAGTGCGTGTACTACTGCTGTTAATTCCAAGTCATGAACCACGTAGTTGCGTTCATGCTCCTTTAACTTTCGTGATTCGTAACATACTACATGTCCGTCTTGGGACAGTACTCCTCCTACTCCCTCTTTACTTGCATCTGTACAGACTGTGTATTCTTTACCTGGGTCTGCTACCTTTAGAATAGGTGCCTTGGTCAGCAATTCTTTGAGTCGTTCAAAACTTTCTTGACACTTACCGGACCATACAAACTTTATCCCCTTTTTTTGTAGTGAGGTAATGGGATAGGCGATCTTCGAGAATCCCTCAATGAACCTCCGGTAGTAACCTGTGAGTCCCATGAAAGATCTAATATCCGCTACATCTCTCGGTACTGGCCAATCCGCTATGGCTTTAATTTTCTGTGGGTCGACTGAAATTCCTTCAGCAGAAATAATATGGCCTAAGTACTGGATTTCCTTTTTGAAGAACTCACATTTTTCCAACTTTGCATATAACTGGTGATCCCTCAAGGTTTGCAATACAATTCTTATGTGTTGTTCATGCTCTTCCTCCGTCTTAGAGTATATTAGGATATCATCAATAAAAATCAGTACAAACTGATCTAGATATTTGTTGAAAATACCATTCATTAAACACATGAATGTGGCAGGGGCGTTGGTTAACCCAAAAGGAATTACTACAAATTCATAGTGTCCGTATCGGGTACGGAAAGCGGTTTTGCTTATGTCTTCGTTTTTAATACGAATCTGATGGTACCCAGATCGAAGATCCAGTTTGGAAAAGATTCTGGCTCCCCCTACTTGGTCGAACAAATCATTAATACGTGGTAAGGGGTATTTATTTTTAACAGTTACCTTATTCAGTTGTCTATAGTCAATACATAGTCTTAGGGTCCCATCTTTTTTCTTGACAAACAGGACCGGTGCACCCCAAGGCGAAACACTAGGTCTTATATACCCTTTGTCTAGTAACTCTTGAATCTGAATTTTTAATTCCGTCAATTCTGGGATACTCATTCTATAAGGTACTTTTGACACTGGTGCAGATCCTGGTAAAAGTTCAATGGAGAAATCTATTTCTCGCTGAGGAGGTAACCCCGGTATTTCCTCTGGAAATACGTCTAGGAATTCACCTAAGACAGGATGCTCTGCTATAGAAGTCTGATTTTCGTTGAGAAGTAAATCGGATACTCTTACAGCGTAAATCTTGCATCCTTTTCTCATGCATTTCTTTAGCTGCATAGCAGAAATCTGCCTAACAGAGACAGGTTTCTGTTTTCCAATCACTGTTCTAAGAATTTGGTCTTCCGCAACGTAGGTAAAGTTTTTGCTAAAGCAGTTCAGTACTACTTTATTTTTTTCAAGCCAGTCCATACCTATTATCATGTCGTAAGATCCTAAAGGCAACACATTTAGATTAATACTTGTTTTGTGGTCCTGTATTTGAAGTTCACAATCAGATATGTATTCAGTAACCTTCCTCTTTACTCCTGTAGCTAACTGAACTAACCAAGGTTTTGGATGCTTTACCTTAGTGAGTTGGCAGTGCTCCATCATCTTGGGAGTGATGTAGCTTAAGGTTGCCCCCGGGTCAATTAAAATGGAGCAAATATGGTCAGAAATTTTACCTTCGATTTCCACAATTGCAGATTGATGATCTGCCTGTCGGTCCTCCAAGGCTGCATTGATTCGGTGATAACTTTTTCCAATGTCTCCCACCGTGGATGCTTCCTGTACATTATGTAGTACCCTGTTCGTCTCATTGTATCGGGGACAATTCCTGCGTAGATGAGCTTCACCACATTCCCAGCATTTCAGGGGTTCCTTAGGAGTACCGATACTTCCTTTTATTCCCGTGTTAGGGGCTTTGAAAGTTTTCTGCTGTAACTGTTCATTTCTGGGAAATGAGTTTCCCTGGAAGTTTTTGGGCATGTTCCTGAAGGGCGGGGGTTTGTAACCTTTCTTTCACTGGTTAAACTTTTCCTGTTTCCTATCCTTCCATGCTTGAGTGGTGTCATTTCTTTGTTTGTATTGCTCATAACACAATCTGGCCTTTCTCAGTGCTTCTTCTAAGGTTCTGGGATTGTCAAACTCGATTCGATCTTTATAGGCCTGTGGCAGGCAGCTTAAGAACCGTTGTACCTTCAGTTTTTCTTCCTTGATATATGGGACGAACCGCAGTAAGTCTAGGAATTTATTAATGAGATCTTCCATCGTCATTTGGCCCAGCTTTAATTCGTAAAATTCCTTGGTTTTTCTTTCATAGTAACTTTCTGATAAGTATTGTTTCTTGAAATATTTCTTAAATTCTGACCATTCGAGGTTCTTTTCTTTCAGTCCCTGGGAAATCTTCAGGTCTTGCCACCATATGCTGGCTTTCCCCTTTAGGTTGTACACAGCCATTCTGACTTTCATATTACTGGAATAGTTATAGATCTGAAAGTATTTCTTTATGTCTAGCAGCCAGGCTTCTGCTTCTTCGCCAGTTTTTGATTCTCCATCGAAGCTAGTGGGTTTTATCTTTTTGAATTCACCCTCGAGATGGTCAACCTTCCTTTTTCCCATAGTCTTGTCTTGATGTTCAGATTTCTGGGTCTCATTGGAGGAATCTCCCTTCTTCTCAGCGTTCTCGTCAGTCTCCTCTTTCCCCTTAGTATCTTCTTTCTGTTTTTCGCCATTATTCCTTTCATGAAGGCTCTGCAGCAAAATCTCATTAATTTCCTGCTGTTTTTCCTGGGCCTTCTTTAGTTGCTCATTGTCTGCTTTGAAACTTTGTATTTCCACGATCAGGCTTCGCATAGTTTCTAGTACCTGACTTGCTTCCGAATGTTCTGCTGTTCTTACCTGTTCGTTTCCTTCAGGCTCCTCTCCGTATTCCTCGTGCGAAGTCATCTGAAATTTCAAACTGGAATATACGCATGCAACAATCCAAAAAATAATTATTAAATTTCATTTCCTGCGCAACAAAAACTAAGTGTTTCCAAGGCGACAGGGTTGAATCTAGCTCTGATACCATATGTGAAATCTCCATAAAAAAAAAAAAATTATATGTTTTTATTTTTAAATCTTTTCTTTAAAAATTGAACCTTGTCATTTTCAGCCCACTTTACCGCATACAAAAATAACAGTTTTACATTTCATCGTAACATTAAATTTACAGACGTTCTTTCCTTGTTCTCCTGTTAGCTAGAAGGTTGCTATGTGGTCATACCACTTACTTAGCTGCGGCTAATCCTCCCTCCTTTCACATGTGCAGATTCCGATGCTTTTCGAGAGTTTTCTTCATGATGTTGCAACCAGGTATGGATATTTTAACAGATCCAGTCTTATTGTTTTGTTTACGACTAGCGTCGCACATACATATAACCTAAAATTCCACCAAGGACCAGAAGTTTGTATTAAGGGGGTATTGACATGGTTCTAACTTGGATCCTTTATACCAATGTCCACCTTGAAGTGATACATTTCCATACTATCAAGGGGGTAACTATTAACAATGCGCAAAACTAAATATGTCATAGAGTGAAAGAAAAACCATTATTATTACAATCCTGGAATGTGTAAAATTTGAATACTACCATATGTATTACCCAACATAATTGTTAATTCCCATCTCGAAATGTCATGATTGAACGTTATCACATGTTTTGCCCAACATTACTGTTATACGAAGTTTGAAAATATATTTTTGGACGCTATCAGCTAGGAGAATTTGATAAGTCACATATTAAAATGTAACCCATTCCACCTGGGGAAATTACTCTAACAATTAATACACAGGTACACGTACAGGGGTCATTCCCTGCAGTTTTCAGACGGCCATGTGATAACCATTAATGTGCTCGCAGGTTATGGGGCCATCTGCCCTGAGGGGACAGCGTTGGTTGTCTCGGCATTTGTGGTGAGTAACTCCTCGGTAAAACCCGAAGCTTGCTGGGGAAAATTTCTCATTAGCATTCGAATATGGGGTTCACAGGATTGTTCCTCCAAACCCTGGCGATCTGATCAGACTTCAAACTCATGTTATCCCCGCCTCTCCATCTGCAATGAGGAGGAAACGTTTAATGCATTCGTGGTTACTTCAGAAGGGATACTCCTTATTTTAAAGGTACGGCTACATCCCTGTAACTTACCATTTCTAATCTTTCTGGTAGTATATTTTATTATCCTTTTGCTAATACAGAATCCATTTTCGTTGTTTTATTCATTGTGGTAGATATTTCCAGCTCGAAACAGCGTAGATTGAAGAAGGAATATATCTTTGGTAAGTGGTATCGCTTCCTTACCTTCAATGATGACAGGGAGAACCTGGAAGGTCCTCCGCAACGACAACAAGGGTGTTGAAATGTCATGGTTAGTATATTTTAAAAAAAATCAGGGTTTCTGTTTCTAACCGGGATACCCTATCAAAATCAAGAGTCTGTAGCAATCGTTGTAATGATATGAATTAAGGGGTTTAAAGTTCGTGGTTCTACACCCTCAGGGTTAGTACCGGGATAGCGATCTTGGTCTTCTGGGGTTTCAAAATCCTAATTAGATAGGAACTCAGAAATGGTTGTCATTCCCAATTATGTAAGTTTGTAAATAAACCTTCTGTATTATTTTCTAAAAAGAAACCATTTTGGATACCCATATGTAGATGGATATCTGGCAAGTTATCGTGGGGCTGGAAAAAAAATCATGATATCCTAAACCGTTTTTCCCAGTCGTGGGTAAATTTTTTAAAGGGATCTGTATTTAAAGAACTGCTGGATTTTTATTTTGTTTGTCTCTATGAATGCCTGACAAGATAACGTGGTGCTGGAAGTTCATGATACCACAAACCGTTTCCACAGTCGTGGGCAAATTTTTTAAAGGGATTTGCTTTTAAAGAACTGCTAGGTTTTTAGCAGACGTCTTCTTTCCAGAAGACTTACCAGCCCAGTCGTGGTCTGTTGTATATTATAATCGGAATGATAAAAAAAGCATGTTCCCATCAAAGCATAGAAGGGTTATTTTTAATTTCCTAAATGACTGTAGCGACATTCAACTGGAACGTTATAGTCCGTAAAGGTATTTGATATACTAGTTAAATGACATGATAAAGGTCATAATGTATATAAATATTGTTATTGTTTCTTCTTAAACCATGCTGTCGAGATTTTAATTTCTATGTACAATGTAAGGGCATTTGTTTGGAACTTTTCATAACCGGACCGATATTTGAAAGATAATGATATAGTAACGCTAACAATCCTGTTATATAAATTCTTTTCTGCTAAACTTTTCTATCGATGTATTTAAAATCTAGATACCCTAACTACCAGTATAGTAATGTCGGCGACCCTAGAATACATGCCCTTCCAGAAATTACTGTGATTGAGCGTTAGGAATTTAGATCTGTGTTTATTCCCTAAAGCTAGGGTTTAATCTGTGGGGAATAACAACAAAAAAAAACAAAAAAAACAAATGGCATTCGATTCTGGAAGAATTATAAATATATATTAATTTCTATATTGAACCATTCCGTGCAGGCAATGGCATAGATCAGAACTATAAGCTTGACCAATCGTATCCACAATTCGGTCCAAAACATAGAAATAATCTTTATGGGATCTGTCTATAGTTTAGTATCATCTAAATTGTTAGTATAACCTATTCTATAACTGGTAATGGAGAACATAAATCCGGCCAAGGAATATAGTCTAAGTCGGAGAATAGTCCGAGATCCCAAAGAAAAAGAATACCAAATGAGTTTTTCTTTTTCTAGAATTAAATAGGGTAAAACATAATTTGATTGGTAATCACGAATAGGATCGGTTTAATAATCAATAACAGAAATCCTGCAATTCTTTCCTGAGACTAAAAAATGTAAACTCTGATAAAACATTTCCTCTGCGACTACTTTATTCACTCTAATTGCTTGCGGTTTTATTATTCTACATAAAAATCTATGTTACAGATCAAGCATTATTCCAATAACAGTAACTACTTAGAATACCATAAACTCTATATTTTTAACAAACGGAGGCAGATAATTAACAGGAATTTCTTCGGGTCTGAAATAACAAAACCTGGAACCGGAAAACCGAATGCAGTAGGAACAGCCACGTTCCTCCCAACCGTAGATTAGGTACAAACACCAAGTCTGTCCGCAATCACCCCCGAGCCAGAACATGCATGGAGAAAATGTGGACAGCTAGCCCCAAACTCAGTCTCGTTTTCCCGAATTCCTTGCCTAACACAGAGTGCTCACACAGCAAGTGAAAATCCTTCCGGCATACTCAGCAGCGTCCTGCCTCCTCACATATGCCCTCCTTTTATAATTCTGCCTAGGTCTTTCCATTGGCAGCCAATTCCTCATGGAATTTTCGCAGCTAACCAAATCCCTGATTTTCAGGGTGTGTCTAGTGTTTTAAATACACTCCTGACACTTGTTCTGATGTCCCAGAGGCTAACTCTAACTTGTCCCCCACTTCTCCATGCATGATCTCCTCTTTTAACTTGGCTATTCCTGCTCATTCTTTTATTAATAATAATAAAATTGTTTGTTTACAACAATCCTCCTAGGACTTTAAGTCAGCCGATTTCTCATCTGGCTTCCTTATTGCATAAAATAAAGATAAATTTAAAACAAATCTAACATAATGTTTTTATTTATTTCATCATTGGAGAGGGATGTCACATCCTTGCCCCCTTATTGTGAACACTGTCCTCAGTGTTCTAGTCTTCCTCCATGGGTTCTGGGAATAGGTTCGGGTACTTTTCCAGTATATCGCTTTCCAATTCCCAGGTTGCCTCCTCAGGACTAAAGTGCTTCCATTGCACCTTTACCTGAGCGATGGCTCGGTTCCGAAGTACTGTTTCTTTCCTGTCCAGAATGCGTAAAGGTTCCACTTGAAATTCGCCTTCTGGAGCCTCCTGTATCAAATTCCAATCAATAATATGAGTGGGGTCATAAATATATTTCTTCAGTAATGAAATGTGAAAAATATTATGAATCTTTAAGTGTGCTGGTAATGCCAGTTTATAAGCTACGGTTCCAATTCTTTCCAGTATTTGGAAAGGCCCGCAGAATCGTGGTGCCAGTTTAGTACAACTCCCTAGCCGGAGTGAACTTTTCTTTGGTTTAACCTGCAAGTATACATGGTCCCCAACTGAAAATTCCTTATCCCGTCTTTTTAAATCAGCATAGCTCTTTTGGCAGTCCTGGGCCACCTTTAAATTCTTCTGTACCTTTTGGACTGTTTGTTCCATGACTTTCAGCAATTCTGGTCCTATCAATAACCGATCGACCGGGCTGTCCCAGCTAATTGGGGTAGTGCATTTTCTTCCATAAAGGATTTCGAATGGACTCATTCTTGATGACGCCTGATACCCGTTGTTGTAGGCGAACTCTACCAGATGTAAATAGTCTTCCCATTTGGTAGGTCTCTCCATAACGTACATTCTCAGCATATCTTCAATGATCTGATTTGTACGTTCAGTCTGTCCATCCGTTTCAGGATGATAACTCGTGCTGAAATTAATTCTTGTTTCCAAACCTGCAAATAAAGTTTTCCAGAATTTGGAAGTATATTTTACATCCCTATCTGAAATTACCATCTTTGGTACTCCGTGTAATCTGAATATTTCTTTTAGAAAAATTCCTGCAATATCTGCTGCCTTGTAGGTGGTTTTTACCGGAATGAAATGTGCAGATTTGCTAAATTTGTCAACCACCACCATTATAGAGTCATGTTGCCGCTGGGTTCTTGGCAAGCCTGTGATAAAATCTAGTGAAATCACCTCCCATTTCCATTCAGGAATTGGTAATGGTTGTAATAAACCAGCAGGATGTCTATGGTCAGCCTTCACCTGTTGACATTCCAAACATTTAGATAAATAATCAGCAAGATCAGTTTTTAATTTAGGCCAAAAGAACTGTTTTCTAAGGGCTGTTATCATTTTTTGATAACCGGGATGACCTGCAAAAGGGGGTTTGTGCATCTCATTTAGAATAAACAATTTAAATTCTGCCACATTAGGCATGTACAGCCTATCCTTGAACCAGATCAGGCCTCTCTGATCCATCTTGAAATCTGTCCCGTTCATGTTTATCTCGTTTTGCTGAATTTTACTTTGCAGACTTATGTATTCTGCGTCCTGTTTGCTTGCCATTATTACTTTTTCCATGAGATTACTTTCTGGTTGACTCATTATTATCTCATACACCTCGTGGGTCCTTCGACTAAGTGCATCTGCCACTGTATTTTCCTTACCCTTTATGTGTTTTACATCAAAGTCGAATTCACTTAAGAAAGCCATGCACCTTGCCTGTCTGGCATTGAGTCCCGGTTGGTGAAATAGGTTCTTTACACAAGTGTTATCGGTTAACAACAAGAATTTCTTTCCCAGCAGGTAGTGACGCCACATTTTCAGTGCGTGTACTACTGCTGTTAATTCCAAGTCATGAACCACGTAGTTGCGTTCATGCTCCTTTAACTTTCGTGATTCGTAACATACTACATGTCCGTCTTGGGACAGTACTCCTCCTACTCCCTCTTTACTTGCATCTGTACAGACTGTGTATTCTTTACCTGGGTCTGCTACCTTTAGAATAGGTGCCTTGGTCAGCAATTCTTTGAGTCGTTCAAAACTTTCTTGACACTTACCGGACCATACAAACTTTATCCCCTTTTTTTGTAGTGAGGTAATGGGATAGGCGATCTTCGAGAATCCCTCAATGAACCTCCGGTAGTAACCTGTGAGTCCCATGAAAGATCTAATATCCGCTACATCTCTCGGTACTGGCCAATCCGCTATGGCTTTAATTTTCTGTGGGTCGACTGAAATTCCTTCAGCAGAAATAATATGTCCTAAGTACTGGATTTCCTTTTTGAAGAACTCACATTTTTCCAACTTTGCATATAACTGGTGATCCCTCAAGGTTTGCAATACAATTCTTATGTGTTGTTCATGCTCTTCCTCCGTCTTAGAGTATATTAGGATATCATCAATAAAAATCAGTACAAACTGATCTAGATATTTGTTGAAAATACCATTCATTAAACACATGAATGTGGCAGGGGCGTTGGTTAACCCAAAAGGAATTACTACAAATTCATAGTGTCCGTATCGGGTACGGAAAGCGGTTTTGCTTATGTCTTCGTTTTTAATACGAATCTGATGGTACCCAGATCGAAGATCCAGTTTGGAAAAGATTCTGGCTCCCCCTACTTGGTCGAACAAATCATTAATACGTGGTAAGGGGTATTTATTTTTAACAGTTACCTTATTCAGTTGTCTATAGTCAATACATAGTCTTAGGGTCCCATCTTTTTTCTTGACAAACAGGACCGGTGCACCCCAAGGCGAAACACTAGGTCTTATATACCCTTTGTCTAGTAACTCTTGAATCTGAATTTTTAATTCCGTCAATTCTGGGATACTCATTCTATAAGGTACTTTTGACACTGGTGCAGATCCTGGTAAAAGTTCAATGGAGAAATCTATTTCTCGCTGAGGAGGTAACCCCGGTATTTCCTCTGGAAATACGTCTAGGAATTCACCTAAGACAGGATGCTCTGCTATAGAAGTCTGATTTTCGTTGAGAAGTAAATCGGATACTCTTACAGCGTAAATCTTGCATCCTTTTCTCATGCATTTCTTTAGCTGCATAGCAGAAATCTGCCTAACAGAGACAGGTTTCTGTTTTCCAATCACTGTTCTAAGAATTTGGTCTTCCGCAACGTAGGTAAAGTTTTTGCTAAAGCAGTTCAGTACTACTTTATTTTTTTCAAGCCAGTCCATACCTATTATCATGTCGTAAGATCCTAAAGGCAACACATTTAGATTAATACTTGTTTTGTGGTCCTGTATTTGAAGTTCACAATCAGATATGTATTCAGTAACCTTCCTCTTTACTCCTGTAGCTAACTGAACTAACCAAGGTTTTGGATGCTTTACCTTAGTGAGTTGGCAGTGCTCCATCATCTTGGGAGTGATGTAGCTTAAGGTTGCCCCCGGGTCAATTAAAATGGAGCAAATATGGTCAGAAATTTTACCTTCGATTTCCACAATTGCAGATTGATGATCTGCCTGTCGGTCCTCCAAGGCTGCATTGATTCGGTGATAACTTTTTCCAATGTCTCCCACCGTGGATGCTTCCTGTACATTATGTAGTACCCTGTTCGTCTCATTGTATCGGGGACAATTCCTGCGTAGATGAGCTTCACCACATTCCCAGCATTTCAGGGGTTCCTTAGGAGTACCGATACTTCCTTTTATTCCCGTGTTAGGGGCTTTGAAAGTTTTCTGCTGTAACTGTTCATTTCTGGGAAATGAGTTTCCCTGGAAGTTTTTGGGCATGTTCCTGAAGGGCGGGGGTTTGTAACCTTTCTTTCGCTGGTTAAACTTTTCCTGTTTCCTGTCCTTCCATGCTTGAGTGGTGTCATTTCTTTGTTTGTATTGCTCATAACACAATCTGGCCTTTCTCAGTGCTTCTTCTAAGGTTCTGGGATTGTCAAACTCGATTCGATCTTTATAGGCCTGTGGCAGGCAGCTTAAGAACCGCTGTACCTTCAGTTTTTCTTCCTTGATATATGGGACGAACCGCAGTAAGTCTAGGAATTTATTAATGAGATCTTCCATCGTCATTTGGCCCAGCTTTAATTCGTAAAATTCCTTGGTTTTTCTTTCATAGTAACTTTCTGATAAGTATTGTTTCTTGAAATATTTCTTAAATTCTGACCATTCGAGGTTCTTTTCTTTCAGTCCCTGGGAAATCTTCAGGTCTTGCCACCATATGCTGGCTTTCCCCTTTAGGTTGTACACAGCCATTCTGACTTTCATATTACTGGAATAGTTATAGATCTGAAAGTATTTCTTTATGTCTAGCAGCCAGGCTTCTGCTTCTTCGCCAGTTTTTGATTCTCCATCGAAGCTAGTGGGTTTTATCTTTTTGAATTCACCCTCGAGATGGTCAACCTTCCTTTTTCCCATAGTCTTGTCTTGATGTTCAGATTTCTGGGTCTCATTGGAGGAATCTCCCTTCTTCTCAGCGTTCTCGTCAGTCTCCTCTTTCCCCTTAGTATCTTCTTTCTGTTTTTCGCCATTATTCCTTTCATGAAGGCTCTGCAGCAAAATCTCATTAATTTCCTGCTGTTTTTCCTGGGCCTTCTTTAGTTGCTCATTGTCTGCTTTGAAACTTTGTATTTCCACGATCAGGCTTCGCATAGTTTCTAGTACCTGACTTGCTTCCGAATGTTCTGCTGTTCTTACCTGTTCGTTTCCTTCAGGCTCCTCTCCGTATTCCTCGTGCGAAGTCATCTGAAATTTCAAACTGGAATATACGCATGCAACAATCCAAAAAATAATTATTAAATTTCATTTCCTGCGCAACAAAAACTAAGTGTTTCCAAGGCGACAGGGTTGAATCTAGCTCTGATACCATATGTGAAATCTCCATAAAAAAAAAAAATTTATATGTTTTTATTTTTAAATCTTTTCTTTAAAAATTGAACCTTGTCATTTTCAGCCCACTTTACCGCATACAAAAATAACAGTTTTACATTTCATCGTAACATTAAATTTACAGACGTTCTTTCCTTGTTCTCCTGTTAGCTAGAAGGTTGCTATGTGGTCATACCACTTACTTAGCTGCGGCTAATCCTCCCTCCTTTCACATGTGCAGATTCCGATGCTTTTCGAGAGTTTTCTTCATGATGTTGCAACCAGGTATGGATATTTTAACAGATCCAGTCTTATTGTTTTGTTTACGACTAGCGTCGCACATACATATAACCTAAAATTCCACCAAGGACCAGAAGTTTGTATTAAGGGGGTATTGACATGGTTCTAACTTGGATCCTTTATACCAATGTCCACCTTGAAGTGATACATTTCCATACTATCAAGGGGGTAACTATTAACAATGCGCAAAACTAAATATGTCATAGAGTGAAAGAAAAACCATTATTATTACAATCCTGGAATGTGTAAAATTTGAATACTACCATATGTATTACCCAACATAATTGTTAATTCCCATCTCGAAATGTCATGATTGAACGTTATCACATGTTTTGCCCAACATTACTGTTATACGAAGTTTGAAAATATATTTTTGGACGCTATCAGCTAGGAGAATTTGATAAGTCACATATTAAAATGTAACCCATTCCACCTGGGGAAATTACTCTAACAATTAATACACAGGTACACGTACAGGGGTCATTCCCTGCAGTTTTCAGACGGCCATGTGATAACCATTAATGTGCTCGCAGGTTATGGGGCCATCTGCCCTGAGGGGACAGCGTTGGTTGTCTCGGCATTTGTGGTGAGTAACTCCTCGGTAAAACCCGAAGCTTGCTGGGGAAAATTTCTCATTAGCATTCGAATATGGGGTTCACAGGATTGTTCCTCCAAACCCTGGCGATCTGATCAGACTTCAAACTCATGTTATCCCCGCCTCTCCATCTGCAATGAGGAGGAAACGTTTAATGCATTCGTGGTTACTTCAGAAGGGATACTCCTTATTTTAAAGGTACGGCTACATCCCTGTAACTTACCATTTCTAATCTTTCTGGTAGTATATTTTATTATCCTTTTGCTAATACAGAATCCATTTTCGTTGTTTTATTCATTGTGGTAGATATTTCCAGCTCGAAACAGCGTAGATTGAAGAAGGAATATATCTTTGGTAAGTGGTATCGCTTCCTTACCTTCAATGATGACAGGGAGAACCTGGAAGGTCCTCCGCAACGACAACAAGGGTGTTGAAATGTCATGGTTAGTATATTTTAAAAAAAATCAGGGTTTCTGTTTCTAACCGGGATACCCTATCAAAATCAAGAGTCTGTAGCAATCGTTGTAATGATATGAATTAAGGGGTTTAAAGTTCGTGGTTCTACACCCTCAGGGTTAGTACCGGGATAGCGATCTTGGTCTTCTGGGGTTTCAAAATCCTAATTAGATAGGAACTCAGAAATGGTTGTCATTCCCAATTATGTAAGTTTGTAAATAAACCTTCTGTATTATTTTCTAAAAAGAAACCATTTTGGATACCCATATGTAGATGGATATCTGGCAAGTTATCGTGGGGCTGGAAAAAAAATCATGATATCCTAAACCGTTTTTCCCAGTCGTGGGTAAATTTTTTAAAGGGATCTGTATTTAAAGAACTGCTGGATTTTTATTTTGTTTGTCTCTATGAATGCCTGACAAGATAACGTGGTGCTGGAAGTTCATGATACCACAAACCGTTTCCACAGTCGTGGGCAAATTTTTTAAAGGGATTTGCTTTTAAAGAACTGCTAGGTTTTTAGCAGACGTCTTCTTTCCAGAAGACTTACCAGCCCAGTCGTGGTCTGTTGTATATTATAATCGGAATGATAAAAAAAGCATGTTCCCATCAAAGCATAGAAGGGTTGCAAGATGTAACATCAATTAAACAATCATGATCTGGAACTTCAATACTTGGAGTAGTTTCTAGGGTTGCAAGATGTAAAATCAATTAAACGGAAACGTTAAGTCACTAACCCTAAGGTTGCAACATGTAAGAAAAAGGCATGGTCATTGACCGGAACTTTTAAAACACCAAACCGATCTTCCAGAATCAAGACGCATAGGGATAAAATGAGTCTCATAGAGACTCAGATCCGTTTTCAGAGTTTCATTATAAAAACTCACAATTAAATTTACAGAGTGAAATCTCGGATCTGTGATATGAATAATCAGGCTATTAAAATGTATAAGATCGACTCTTAGTCTTGCAGTATGAAAATCAACAACCGCTTATACCATAGAGGGTCTGCTGAGGCGAATTAAAAACCACAGAGATCGCTTAGTTTATTCTCTACCAGGTAGCATTTACATGGCAAGGATTGGCATCCTACACTTAGATTCTATCAACAGGAGTTACTAGGTCGGGTTCTCTAGATGCAGGGAAGAGTCACTATCTCTAAACAAGATCGAAATGCAGGGATTTAAAATACACTACCAAGTGAATCCCAGAGATCGCATGAGCGATTCTTTCCAGCCATGGCTCTATCACATGATAACAATAGATATCACATCACATCTTAAAGTGAAGTATGAATAATCATTAAAAGGTTGCGGGTCAATTCTCCACAAAGGAGATTTGCCCATGATCCGCGTAGTTGTGAATTACAGAAACCATGAGCACAGAGAATGAGAATATACTTCTCAGTCAAAGAATTAATGTGATCAGGATCCATTGAGCCATCCTCTCCCCAACCTCTCACAAATCGCTTATCGTGCAACTGGAGAGATTGCACAAAAACAATTCTTTCAAATAAGTAGAAAACACCTGTCCCGAAGCTTGTAATCCTCACGAAGCTTGTCGAGCAGTGATATAACCTAGTTAAAAAATACATGTGTAAGTGCAACCCCATCAAACCCAAACTTTGTTCCTAAATGCAGAATCATTATTAAAATATAAGATTCTGTTAAATACAGAACCCGATCCATAAAAAAAAATATAGGGATTGTTGTGATTCAGTAAGAAATCCTAAAAGCTAAAACATAGGATCTCTGCGACTTGGTTAAAGAGACTCCCATCGGAATACAAAAGCATAGATAACAATAATAATCCTATCAAGCAATAGTTAATCAAGAAAAATAATAACCAGAGATCAGTTTGGGATCAAGCTTCTTAGAAGCCGTCCCTTCCCCATTTCTCCACAACGATCTTGCATTCATCATAACAACGATCTATAGGTAGCGTCTATCACTACGATCCTTTATCCAATATACCGAGATCTACATACAGCGATTTGGCATTCAATGATCCGTAGGCAGCGATCTACCACCGCGATCTTTCAATCAACATACTGAGAATTTATCAATCGGCCTTCTCCATCAAACTTTCTGCAGGTTGATTCTCTCCATGGGATAATCCCTCCTACTGTCAAAACCCCAAAACGCACATTCCATCCCCCCCTCGATTCCCCCTCCACCCGAACTGAAATACCCTTTCCATGCAAGAACTACGACTTAGATTTCCCCAATCTTGCAACTGAGTGTGCGTTGTTGGTAGGGAGTCGTGGCTCCTCATACGAGACAATTGGCGAAATGGAGAGGTTATGGTACCACCCTTAAGGAGACACCATTAGATACTATCTCTCAGTTTAAATAAACCACCTTCAACAAGTGGCAACTGCGTTTTCTAGGGAGGAGGTAGGTGGCGGCAACATGGTTTTAATAGTCTTGAGTGTTAAACTCCACTTCTTTTAAATGAAGTAGGTGGGTAGTTTCCATCGATACATGCGAATTTGAAGAATCGTCAATATACATATAGAAATAAATACCCATCTAAAATTATTAATAGTTAACACAACTATTGTTAAACGT
Organism: Larix kaempferi; assembly: GCA_027924585.1. Lineage (NCBI taxonomy): Eukaryota > Viridiplantae > Streptophyta > Pinopsida > Pinales > Pinaceae > Larix > Larix kaempferi. Next base: position 1,743,513 of record BSBM01000721.1, on the reverse strand, counting down.
TCATATATGTATAACACATATATAACATACTCAATATTTGCCTAATATCATTAATAGTTTAACACCACTATTTACAATCACCCAAGTATTAACATTAGTTAATTTTCTCATATATATATATATATATATATATATATACAATTATGTATATATTTCAGGTGATTTCTACTTGATGTCCCTGTTCTTATTAGATTCCCAGTGGTAATTATATTTCCACTCACTAAGTGGATCCTAGGTGTCCAATTTGACTAGTCGTTACTAGAGTATTAGCTTTAATCACAACTTCTTTAATTGGAGCAGTATTCGAGGCTTTAGACCTTATGCATGTAGCGTTTAGAAATTAAGCCTTTACGACTGTAGGTATAGTTTTATGGCCATTTGATAGGTCGTCAGAGATAACTATTAGCGTGCGACGACTAGTCGATACCCTCATCCTAGGGTCATGACTTCCTCACTTAAGCTATCCGTTACTTTCTCTATAGTTATCGAAGCATTGGAATGATCCTCTTCATTATTCATCTTCCACTTAGTGGTCAAGCTCTCCCCCTAGTGTTTTCATTTTCCACGCCGTTATGGTTGCATTAAGACCTCCTAGTCTATTAATCCATTATAACAACTTGAGAATACATAATCACACCACAAGATTCTCTGGAGGGCCTTGGCCTTGAGCTCCTTACCAGAGACCATTGCATAGCAACAATTACATTTATAAAATTTATAGGGATCTAAAAGTGGGATGTTACATCCTTTCCCCCTTAAGAATAACACCGTCCTCGGTGTTCACATTCTTCAAGAATATCCTTCGGCTCTTGAGTTCTTTATTGTACATATCACTTGCAATATATGGAATAAATCTAGTTCTCCATGATTGTATACTGTTGACTATATCAACAAACAGCATTCACTTGATCCGGCAAAATCTTGCCTAACACCTTAGTGCTCACGCAGCAATCCTTTCTCTCATGTCTTGCCTAACACCTTAGTGCTCACGCAGCAAACATTTCCCTCATGTTTTGCCTAACACCTTAGTGCTCACGCAGCAAACATTTCATTCATGTCTTGCCTAACACCTTAGTGCTCACGCAGCAAACATTTCATTCATGTCTTGCCTAACACCTTAGTGCTCACGCAGCAAACATTTCTTTTATGTCTTGCCTAACACCTTAGTGCTCACGCAGCAAACATTTCTTTTATGTATACTAAGCAGCGTCCTACCTCCCACGTATACATTTTCTTATAGCTTGCCTAGGTCTTACAGCCAGCCGATTCTCCGAGAATCTTAGTGGCTGTTCAATCCCTGATTTTAGGGAGTATTTCAATGCCATTACAACACTCTTTACACAATTCCCCTCAAGCCTTCTCGCTTGAGTCCCGGAATTTATTTTCCCCAAGCCGCCTTGCTTGAGTCTAGATAAATCTCTTTCAATATACACAATTTATTTCGTCACATTACATTCTGTACCCATACGATTACTCTGACCAATCTGGGTCGAGTGCTTTGTTCAACAATAATTATCAACATTTAAAAGAATAAATAACGGTTGTGATGTGGGTTCTAAATCCTCACCCCCTTATTTTACCTTGGATAATACTCATGCTCTTTTCTTTCCACAAGCTGCACAAAATTTTGACCATCAGCCAAATTCACCTGTCAGCAACAAGATAAAATATTTGTAAGAAGATCTTTCCCCTATGCATAAAAATAAGAAGATCATCATCTAAAGTGAACACCACTGGCTTAATTTATAGAATTACATAATGTCTTAAAATGCATTCTTCCTATGGACATTACATTCAGTTCACCTCAATCCTTAACTTTAACTGTGTCAAGCACCCATTTAATTATACAATTTTTATTTTTATTTTTATTTTTTATTTTTTTGCACATGCCAACATTATGTAAGTAACAATAAATCGTCTTTATATATACTTGTATAGTCACATACCTTTATGAAGGAGACTGCATATCACTTATTGTATGGACTCATATGCCAAGGTGTAGGTTGTACTTGTATTAACACACATTAGTAATCCCCTCAACATCATAAGAACATATACATCAAAATGATACATATTATCAAGGTATCCATGCAGATAACATAAATCTTAATCACATCAAAGTATAATCCTTCTGTCAACCACTCCCGGTATCCCAACATTCTTTGTAAGGATCGCCGAGATAGAATATATATAAAAATAGAATCCTGCAGTTTCATCATATGAATCCTATTGACTATTAGCATACACATGTATACTTCTATTATGACCATCATCCCTTCTAAAACTACAAGCAAGGGTACAAGCGTATTCCCGTGTCATAAATTTATACTTCCTTATTCTATACAATCCCATGCCCCAAAGGGATAATAAGTACAACAATTTTCCTAGTCATAGAAAATTTCATACAGTGGAACGTCTATTTAACCAAATAAAGTCAATTCCTCTACCTTTCAACCTTTTACCCTGTGGATGACCCTTTACTAATCATTCATACAACTCTTCTAACCATCTATTGTTTGTATAGTATTCCTCTTGGATGTGATATCATCACTTACCATAACTTTGAAGATCTATTGCGTATTCAATATTAACCATCTTATCTACCATATCATCTGTTTTTGTACGTAAAATAAAGCATAGAAGTAAGAACACATAACTAACATTCTATATTGGAACCATTGCCTATAACATCCAATTTAGTGTACAAACATCCTCCATACCTTCTACTTATCAAGGGTTAAGATCAATATAACTCCCTCAATAACACTTTGTCAGTTCTTCTATTCGTCTTTCGATCAATCCTCCACTCTAAGACGTCTATTATTCAAACTCCGAGATCGTTAACAAAATGAAAATTCTCTTTCTACAAAACAGATAGCCTATATAGAGAAATTCAGGACTTACTCCCTTAGCACAATTTATGTATTTTTCTAACATGATAAGGATCACCTCCACCCTACAATCTCGTGTACATACTTAATACAATCATCCCAACATAAGTGCATGCAATCAATAACTAGGTAGTTCACGACAATTTTCCAATCCTTCTCATAATGACCTAATTGTACCCTACACCCTTTCATAATTCACATACTATATAAACCTTTCGGAGTGCTTCAACTTCAACCTATATAAACATATCTTTATATGACCTAGTCATTATTCATTCAATCCTTATGACTTTTGAACCTGCAAATGCTCCTATGATTCTCCTTACTATCATTATGATCAATGTATAAGAAAATATTTAACAAGATCACCGAGATAAAGATAGGAACATAGTCCAACTATTTTAATCGTTTTTTTTTTTAAAAGAATACTTTCCTATCATTTAATGAAACTAGTTGTAGGGCATGAGGAGATATTCATCCTCTAGTATTTATTAATAGAAGATCAGTCAACTTCGTAAGGAAACATATAAATGCTCACATATCGACAATGCTTTTCCTTTAGAATGCTTCAACAAGTGGAGTATACTTACTTGCGATTTAAAAGACATCTTGTCGATTACCTCTTGCTGATTCTTTGGAACATAAATCCTTTGTTTGCGTCTTATCGATGGAGTTTCCTTGACCAGCTTATATTAATTCCTCAACTGAGCCCAACTAGGCCCGAGTGTTTGCAACCTGTGCTCTGATACCATATGTAACGTCTCCCAAATAGTTTATGTTAGGATATAGTGAATTTAAAAAATAATTCTTTTTACAGCACATAATAAAGATGAATAAACCCCTATGGAGTACTTTGTAGCATTCCACTAAGTAACATATTATATTGATTTTTCACTACATGCAATAAACTGTACAAGAATAAAATTTTGGTTCTCTAGCCATCACCATATGTAACATGCTCATACATCCAAGTTAGAAATTTAAAGGAAGAGATATTCCATCATTCTTAACACATAGATATTCGGTTATGACCGCTACTCCCACTCACATTATCTTTATAAATATTGAAATTATAGAACAATTTTTTCCCATTCTATATACATAAGAATTAATACTTGTGCATGCGTAAGAAATTCTAAACAAATACATCTAGTTTAAACATCAAACCATCATAATCACACATAAGAGAGACCACAATTTACATGGTTCACCCAGTATCTGGGCTACGTCCACAAAAGGATGTCACAATCTTTTATTAATTTGTCCACATCGTAAGATTACAGCTTGCAACACATTTGTTGCTTTCCACTTTCTCAAACCTCTCTCCTAGAGAGCCTTTTCCAGTAATCATAAGTATATAGAATATACTCTGTTTATCGAGTGAGAAACATAAAGACATCGCATAAAAAGAAATAGAAACCGAGGTTCGATAATTCAAACAGTCTAGATTTTGTTTAAGAAAGGACCACCCTAGTCATAAGGAAAGTAAGCAAGAACATTCTTCAATCGGATTCCAGCGCTAATACAATTCCAGAAATGTAAATATACAGGTCGGGGTTAATAAATCTTTATTTCTTCATTTTCCACACATAGATATCATTCTTTCAACACATAAATAACTCTTCATAGTTAAAAGAAATAACCCAGCTCTGTAGTTTGGTAGCCTAGAAGTTGTAAGGGCCAACTGCATCTCGATCTTACTGAATTTTATCACCTAACTACTGCTCTAAATACACGGATCTTATTTCTGCGGGTCATTACTATAAAATTTAAATATACAACAAGAACTGGGAGATATAGGATCTAGAGTTTGCATGCACCAATAGGAAACCGGGTTCACCATTCTATTCACTAAAAGACAATAAGGAGACTAATAACTATTTAATGAAAGTTCACAAGTACAGCACTGGCTCTTAAAGTTACAAAAATATATATAACAATATAAACTAAATATTGACTATTATGGCACAAATTTAATCCGTAAGTTCGCGAAATGAAAGCGTAACTAAAGATTGAGTTAAACAGGACCAATTCCCAAGTTTGTGATTTGAAGCCACAATCATGATCTGGAACTTCAATACTTGGAGTAGTTTCTAGGGTTGCAAGATGTAAAATCAATTAAACGGAAACGTTAAGTCACTAACCCTAAGGTTGCAACATGTAAGAAAAAGGCATGGTCATTGACCGGAACTTTTAAAACACCAAACCGATCTTCCAGAATCAAGACGCATAGGGATAAAATGAGTCTCATAGAGACTCAGATCCGTTTTCAGAGTTTCATTATAAAAACTCACAATTAAATTTACAGAGTGAAATCTCGGATCTGTGATATGAATAATCAGGCTATTAAAATGTATAAGATCGACTCTTAGTCTTGTAGTATGAAAATCAACAACCGCTTATACCACAGAGGGTCTGCTGAGGCGAATTAAAAACCACAGAGATCGCTTAGTTTATTCTCTACCAGGTAGCATTTACATGGCAAGGATTGGCATCCTACACTTAGATTCTATCAACAGGAGTTACTAGGTCGGGTTCTCTAGATGCAGGGAACAGTCACTATCTCTAAACAAGATCGAAATGCAGGGATTTAAAATACACTACCAAGTGAATCCCAGAGATCGCATGAGCGATTCTTTCCAGCCATGGCTCTATCACATGATAACAATAGATATCACATCACATATTAAAGTGAAGTATGAATAATCATTAAAAGGTTGTGGGTCAATTCTCCACAAAGGAGATTTGCCCATGATCCGCGTAGTTGTGAATTACAGAAACCATGAGCACAGAGAATGAGAATATACTTCTCAGTCAAAGAATTAATGTGATCAGGCTCCATTGAGCCATCCTCTCCCCAACCTCTCACAAATCGCTTATCGTGCAACTGGAGAGATTGCAAAAAAACAATTCTTTCAAATAAGTAGAAAACACCTGTCCCGAAGCTTGTAATCCTCACGAAGCTTGTCGAGCAGTGATATAACCTAGTTAAAAAATACATGTGTAAGTGCAACCCCATCAAACCCAAACTTTGTTCCTAAATGCAGAATCATTATTAAAATATAAGATTCTGTTAAATACAGAACCCGATCCATAAAAAAAAATATAGGGATTGCTGTGATTCAGTAAGAAATCCTAAAAGCTAAAACATAGGATCTCTGCGACTTGGTTAAAGAGACTCCCATCGGAATACAAAAGCATAGATCACAATAATAATCCTATCAAGCAATAGTTAATCAAGAAAAATAATAACCAGAGATCAGTTTGGGATCAAGCTTCTTAGAAGCCGTCCCTTCCCCATTTCTCCACAACGATCTTGCATTCATCATAACAACGATCTATAGGTAGCGTCTATCACTACGATCCTTTATCCAATATACCGAGATCTACATACAGCGATTTGGCATTCAATGATCCGTAGGCAGCGATCTACCACCGCGATCTTTCAATCAACATACTGAGAATTTATCAATCGGCCTTCTCCATCAAACTTTCTGCAGGTTGATTCTCTCCATGGGATAATCCCTCCTACTGTCAAAACCCCAAAACGCACATTCCATCCCCCCCTCGATTCCCCCTCCACCCGAACTGAAATACCCTTTCCATGCAAGAACTACGACTTAGATTTCCCCAATCTTGCAACTGAGTGTGCGTTGTTGGTAGGGAGTCGTGGCTCCTCATACGAGACAATTGGCGAAATGGAGAGGTTATGGTACCACCCTTAAGGAGACACCATTAGATACTATCTCTCAGTTTAAATAAACCACCTTCAACAAGTGGCAACTGCGTTTTCTAGGGAGGAGGTAGGTGGCGGCAACATGGTTTTAATAGTCTTGAGTGTTAAACTCCACTTCTTTTAAATGAAGTAGGTGGGTAGTTTCCATCGATACATGCGAATTTGAAGAATCGTCAATATACATATAGAAATAAATACCCATCTAAAATTATTAATAGTTAACACAACTATTGTTAAACGTTCATATATGTATAACACATATATAACATACTCAATATTTGCCTAATATCATTAATAGTTTAACACCACTATTTACAATCACCCAAGTATTAACATTAGTTAATTTTCTCATATATATATATATATATATATATATATACAATTATGTATATATTTCAGGTGATTTCTACTTGATGTCCCTGTTCTTATTAGCTTCCCAGTGGTAATTATATTTCCACTCACTAAGTGGATCCTAGGTGTCCAATTTGACTAGTCATTACTAGAGTATTAGCTTTAATCACGACTTCTTTAATTGGAGCAGTATTCGAGGCTTTAGACCTTATGCATGTAGCGTTTAGAAATTAATCCTTTACGACTGTAGGTATAGTTTTATGGCCATTTGATAGGTCGTCAGAGATAACTATTAGCGTGCGACGACTAGTCGATACCCTCATCCTAGGGTCATGACTTCCTCACTTAAGCTATCCGTTACTTTCTCTATAGTTATCGAAGCATTGGAATGATCCTGTTCATTATTCATCTTCCACTTAGTGGTCAAGCTCTCCCCCTAGTGTTTTCATTTTCCACGCCGTTATGGTTGCATTAAGACCTCCTAGTCTATTAATAAATTATAACAACTTGAGAATACATAATCACACCACAAGATTCTCTGGAGGGCCTTGGCCTTGAGCTCCTTACCAGAGACCATTGCATAGCAACAATTACATTTATAAAATTTATAGGGATCTAAAAGTGGGATGTTACATCCTTTCCCCCTTAAGAATAACACCGTCCTCGGTGTTCACATTCTTCAAGAATATCCTTCGGCTCTTGAGTTCTTTATTGTACATATCACTTGCAATATATGGAATAAATCTAGTTCTCCATGATTGTATACTGTTGACTATATCAACAAACAGCATTCACTTGATCCGGCAAAATCTTGCCTAACACCTTAGTGCTCACGCAGCAATCCTTTCTCTCATGCCTTGCCTAACACCTTAGTGCTCACGCAGCAAACATTTCTGTAACATCTCCATTATTTGCATGTTAGTATTTTGGTAAAAATAAAAAAATTCTTCCATTAGATATCCTCACAAAAAAATTCTATGATCGAGTTCAATAACTAGATAACATTTATTTAAGATTTATTGACAAGACATAACCATTAAGACATAAACATGCGAAACTGTAACTTACCCTTCACGGTACAGGATAAAGATGAGTAACTCCACTTCAATTATATTTGAAAACATTACACTTACCCTATGCCCATGCTCCATCATTCAACATGTAATCATATACTCGAATGTCACCATCATTACCTTTAAAATACATCTTCATACAATTCATAACCATTGGTCATAACTATTTATATTTCCATCCTTAAGCATGCTTATAAAACGACAACTTGTTACTATATTCAACATATTTATGTGACGGACCATATAACTTCTCCACCTGGACAACATAATAATCATTCACTACATTTTAACAATAAGTCACATGACAACAATACACTAACCATCATACACCATATGTAAACGTGGTTCACCCAGAAATCTCTGGGCTACGTCCACCAAACTGTCGCATCATTTATTCATCCGAAATTCGGTTACATCCAGCAAATTCCGTTATTTGCTATTTGAAAGCCTCTTTCCTAGAGCACTTCAACAACCAACTTAGAAATGCTACCAAGATTCTTTCCAATGACTTATTCAATAAGAATGAATTACGGGGATTAATAACCCCAGAACTTTACACAGCAACCATACAACATTGTTAAAATATCCATATATTGTACCCTACACGGGACAAAACATTTCAAGGATCCCCATTCATAATCTTTACAATATTATACCCATTTAAAATATACTAAAAGGGATGCAAAGATCGCATCTCTGACCCAAACAATACAGAGCTTACAAATCTAAACTAAAGAGAAGTACATATATCTCATGCATATTTATACCAAATCTATCAATATGCAGAAATCACATACATTATACTAAGTTCATCAAACTCAAAGATAGTATAATAATTATATCCAACGATGAAAACTAAGATAGAATACCTATCGTAAGGTATAATATCTGTAAAATATTTAGGATTTAGATCCACCGCGATGATGCTAAGATCGAATATTATAAGGGAATAGATAATCTCTGTACAACATTCTAAACAGAGATATTCAACCATGATGCTGAGATTTAAACCGAAGCTAAGCATTAAATATATATAGTATTTAAACTAAGATCTACGACAATGATGCTAGGATCGAATACCATTAGATTTAAGAATTTCAGCGATCAATTAATTCCCAAACTCTGTACACTCGCAACATCTGAACTCGTGTATCCCAAAATGAATACCTATACTGAAAAATGTACCTGAACTACAAGTTTATATTAGATCAACCGTGATGATGCTAAGATCGAATAATATAATCTCTATACAACATTCTAAACAGAGATATTCAACGACCTCGGGTTCAGTTTAACAAAGGCCAAGAATAAATAAGAGACCGACAACTCTAATTCTACTGAAATGTATGACTTCTGGACGCAGGGTCTGCACTGAACCAAGTTGTAATTACCAAATTTTGTTTTAGACGAGCTCTTAATCCTTCGGGCGCTATTCTAATCATGACAATGATCGATCCTAAACAATGTAAGGATACCAAAAGGAAACAATCTCTGCTTTATCTGGTATTCACCTATTATACATCACTAACATTTCCAAACATACAATCACGTGTAAGCAAGTGGTTACTGTCTTTGTTTCTACAGAGGTTCTACATTTCTGGATGTTTATTGCTGTAAATAACAGAAAACCTAACAATCAAAATCTGGGATCCATTATTAATCAATACAGATATTCCAACGACCACCGAGATCCTGAGGGATCTGTGATTCCAACTTCCATTCAGCACAGTTAAAAAAGAACATATCCAAGAAACAAAATCTTAACTAACCTAATGCCAAATTATCAGGAGTAAAAGCAGATCCATCAACATAGAGATGCCTTGAAAATTCCTTGATGGGTTAAATCAACAAGGGAAAACCTAAAAATAAACGGATCCGTCCATGACGCCTGGCGGTCTTTGGATCGTATCTACTGCTAAAAGGGGTTCAGAGAATTTGGCAGTCAAACTCGTGTATTAAAAACCGATCGCAAATAATTAAATAAAGACAGTCAGATCGGTATCTAGCCATGAGAAATATAATGCATCCAACATATTAATGATACTAAAACCGCAGAGCTTATGACGGTAGTCAGGCTCAACGTAACTCACAATACTTAAATCTACATTTAAAAATCGGAACATTATAAGCATTTAACAACATTCTCAGCGGGAAAATGGATACTAAATACCTCAATCGCAGAGGTGTGACCTGTAATATCCCTCCTTTTATCTCTATGAGAATTAAAATAAAAAAAAAAAAAAAAAAAATAGATGTATATTGTAATATAAGAGGCCTTGGTGAGGAGCTCAAGGCCAAGGCCCCACCAGAGGACCTCGAGCGATTTATATGTTTACAAATGTTAGTTTAATTTTAGAAGGTTAAAATATTGGTAAGGCGACTAACTGCTAAGTAACAACATGCACGTATAAGGAAAGATAATATGGGTTGATCATATCATGTAAATCATGATAGGTGGGAACACAGGTTCATCCTAGTAGGATTACTATCTAAACAAACAAACAAAAAATATACTATGGCCTAGATTATTCTAATCTTATTTAAGCCATAAAGATAGTTTTCATATATATATATAGTAGGGAATATCATATATATATATATATATATATACAATTATAGTTGAAACCATTATTAAGTGGATACGTTAAAATGTGTGTGTGTAAGACTTATAGAATTATAAATATTTGTACATATGTTACAGGAGTAATAACATATATAAAGGAAACTAAGTTCGTCTTTATAAAGTAAGATTTCCTCATTATCATTGAGGTGACCCAGTAATTAAAATTCATGCATAATCCATGTATACGTATTAACATCATTGGTGTTTGTGTGTAAGGTTTCATCATGATAATCGAATGGGTATTTACCTATTTGATAAAGGCACACAATCCTAAATTAAAAAGTTATAGAAACCTTTACTTGCTTTAATAAGTCTCAAGCACGTAATAGAGGTTAAGAGGCTCGATCTTAGACCTTATGATTAAAAAAAATTATCTCCTTACCTCGTGTAGTTAGACAGGGGCATTTAAGGCCGACCATATCGAGTTTTAGTAGGAACTCTTGTTGTCAAGTGGCAGTAACACTACACCTGTCGATTGTAACGAGGTATGGACACTGTATGGAGGAGTAATCTCACAGAAGATTCGGGGAACGTGAGAGTAATTCCTTAACTACCATTTGGGAGTGGACGGACTCTCCAAGGGAGTTTCATCGTTTAAATTTAATGCTTCATTCTCCACTTGTCCTCTCGAATCTGACAAATGGCGTTTGAGGGAAGGTGGATATGAATCCTGGCTTCACGAAGTGTGAACCCCGTCGAGTTTACAGTGGTGTGATTCTCTTTATACACTGGCAAGAGGTGAAGTTGAGGGATCTCGGCGAGAGTAGAGCTGCGATCTCAGCATGAAGAAGAAATGGTGCGGATCCCTACCAGCGATAGCTTCCGTCAAAGAAAGGTCTCGTACAGTAGTTTCCATGAGGATTTTTGCTTGAGATAAGAGTGATCGCTGTCATGCGATACCAGGGCCGAGTGGAGGCATAATCAGCCAGGTTTTTGAAGAGATGATCCTGAGAAGATAGGCAAATCGTTGGATACAACAATTGACGGAGTGCAGTGTTCAGATAAGTAAATTTCTGCATGCATATAGAGTTTTGTTTTTAACATACGTAAAATCATTATTAATACACAAACTCTGAGTAGCTATCATAATCGTTGTGATTAGTCGAAAATACACTTACAGTATTGATAGAATGCTAGTTAAATATGCTGTATAGGAAATAGAGCTCTTCGATACGTTTTTCCTTGACAGAGTATCTAGTATATTGGATCGATAGGATTGATATTATATATTTTGTTGAGTAACTGCAACCATAGGAAAGGTTTTCTTGCCGAAATCGCTTCCAGCGATCTGGCCTTGATGAAACTACATCTATCGTCTTTCTTTTGTTTGTTTATTAATCTGAGTATTAGCAAAAGTAGATCTCTGCGTTCTAGAAGAGTCTAAATCTGGGTAACAATAAGAGTAGATACCCTGCACAATCGCTGATACCAATACCCTACTCTTCAATGAGGAAATCGCAGGAAGGATCGCTCCATGTACTTTCGTTCCTGCGAGTTTCTTTGAACTACCTGTTGGTTACTTTATAAACCTAATAAGTGTTGGTGATCACAGCCCGAATCAAAACCTGGGTGTGTTGGTGGCATAACTTCTGCTTTGTATATCCCTAAGAAATTGTGTTAATTTTGATCTCTGTAAGATTTAAGATGAAACGCCCTACATTTCAATCTCTGTAAAATAGAATGGATAGTTTATAAATTGATCTGATAATTATAAATCGATCTCTGCCATATTGAATGGATCGCTGCTCTTTTCACCTCAGTCAAATCGAATTATAATTGATCAATCAACTTCCAGATCTAACGAGAAAGAATGGATCTAAACCTCTGCGGCTTGTGAGATCGACTTCATCTTGTAATCAATTTCTGAAATGGATGTGTATCTAAACCTCTGCGTCCTGAATTTAAAAACTGTGTCTCTAAGATCCGTGTATGAATTTAAGACTTGTCTCTGTGATCCTTTTATGAACTAAATACTCTGTTCCGAGATCTGATTATCCGTAGATCGAACCACTGTCTCAAAATAAATAATTTCCAGAAATTATTTTATGACTTCCATTAAAGTTTAACCGAGGTCGAACCTCTGTCTTAAATTGACTAATTCCCAGGTTTTGTTTGTTTACCTATAACATCTTTTAGTTTGTGGTAAAAAGGATAATGTTAAATTTTGTAGTGCGTAGGAGGGATACAACCTCTGCTTTGTCCTTCAAAGAATAGTGTGGTTAAACTGATTCATGCTCAAGTATTGATTGGACTTGGTTAAAATCTGTTTAATGATTTTGTTGTTTAATAGTTGAAAGAACGTTTACATTGGACAATTAATGGATTGACCCTGATCTTTCCTTTTTATCGATTGTTGTATTGAAATTGTTTTTTTATCAACAAGCACAGTGATTTTAGTATTAACTATAGGATTGGATTAGGAGGAAAAACCTTGCATGTTAATCAGAGTTAATAAGTCGGATTCATCCTCCATTTATAAATATATGGTTATATATAAAAGATTTTTCAAAAGTACAAGTTGTGTACTCCTCTATAAAAGAGTAAAGTGCTTATGTTATATATGTAAGCAGAGGCTGAATGGGCATCAATAGGAAACCTTGATTATTTCCAGGTTTGCAGATGATTGGGAGGCTTGGAAGAAGCCGGAAAGGAAGTAGCACATAAATTACGACAACCACTGAGTTACAGATTGTAATTCCTTTGATTTTTAATAATAATATATATAACAACTCCTCCCGTGGACGTAGCCCAAAGGTTGGGTGAACCACATGTATATTGGTGTCTCTTGTGTTTGGAATTATGTGATTGGTGTGATTTACTTGATGAAATATGTACATTCATATCTGGTGTTGCAATTAATGTGATTTACTTTATGAAAGATGTACATTAATATTAAGCTGAAGTGTTGTCCTCATAAGTTGATTTCATGCAGAATAATTTTTAAAGGAAGGTTACAACTACTTTGTAATCAACAATTGGGTCTATTACAATACTCAAATGAGCTATTTTATTTTACTAACTTGTGTAGTTGGTCGATGTTATGTTCTCAACATAACACTAGCATTTATTTGGAGATGTTACATCAAAGCCAGGGTTTACAGAAATTTGTACTTGTACCGTCCGTTAACTCAGAACTGTTCAACCGAGCTTCCCCAAATCGGCCACCAACATATTGAAGCACTTCCTTGCATAAACACCCGTCGTCGAGTTTTCTTCAGCTCTCTCCTCCCTCTGCCCAACTATGTGCCAAGGTTATTTAGCAACGATCCTATCCCCATAACAATCTATGCTATCAGAAAGAACACAATACAATCGAACCTATTCTTTACGGCCGCTTCGAAGCCATCCCAAGACTCCCATCTTTTTCCTCCTCCTATACTGCGAACTCTTCCTCCTTATGTAGAGAGTCCTACCCTCCACCGAAGTGACAAATGGTGACCGATCAGGGACAAGTGGCGACCATAAATATATGCTTATGGCGACAGAAGGGAACCACTCGGCTTAGAAGGATCGTGTGTTTTAAATGCTTTATCCACTACCACAGCTTTCACATCTTAAAAATGGTGCCATCTCCTCAAAATCCAGTATACTCCGATGAAAATAATGGAGTGTCGAGTTTAGTGGAGCTCACAGTCTCCCTCTCTTTATGGTGAAGTCACCACCTGCTCGAACAACACCTCGTCAGATTTTAACGGGCCATGTTTTCCTCTAGAAAGGAATTGATGAGGCGCCCATACAATTAAGGAGTGGAGTAGCTTGGTAAGGTGCCCACGTACTCCATGCAGGGAACATATAATAAAGATGGGACTCGGAGTGCTCCAAAACGGAGACAAACTCCCTACGAAAAATATCAGAGTTTTTCACTGATTAACGGAAGTAGTTACATAAGAATAATAATTGTATTCTTTGTCTAATAAATGTTCATAGCCACGGCTAAAATCTTTGTATAAACAAATATATATATATATATATTTGTATTGTACAAATAATATAATAATCCCATGTATGTGTATTTTCATAATATGAAAAATAGTCTCTCTCTATATATAACCCTTTTCTCCAATTAAAGAAGTCTTCAACATAAGTTTTGGCACATAACAAAAATCATTGGTATTGCTAAAGATATTAGTATTGGTTTAGGTTTGTCCTAAAACCTTTTTAGAATGTTTTTATATAAATCTTTTGAATATTAGACACCATAATATATATATATACATATGTCGTTCCCATTACTCCCATTAAAGGATCCCCCTTCCTTCTCTAACTTACCATTTTAAGTTAACCCATGATTAGTTAGACCTCCGACCGTTGACTGGGAACTCGGCATATGGTTAAATAAAAGTAATTAGGATAATCTATCTGAAATTTATCCATAGCATGCCACGTTATGGTAAAATCAAATGTATTTACAAAAAGGGTGCATAAAGGAGGGGTATTACAATTTCCCTCATGTTTTGCCTAACACCTTAGTGCTCACGCAGCAAACATTTCATTCATGTCTTGCCTAACACCTTAGTGCTCACGCAGCAAACATTTCATTCATGTCTTGCCTAACACCTTAGTGCTCACGCAGCAAACATTTCTTTTATGTCTTGCCTAACACCTTAGTGCTCACGCAGCAAACATTTCTTTTATGTATACTAAGCAGCGTCCTGCCTCCCACGTATACATTTTCTTATAGCTTGCCTAGGTCTTACAGCCAGCCGATTCTCCGAGAATCTTAGTGGTTGTTCAATCCCTGATTTTAGGGAGTATTTCAATGCCATTACAACACTCTTTACACAATTCCCCTCAAGCCTTCTCGCTTGAGTCCCGGAATTTATTTTCCCCAAGCCGCCTTGCTTGAGTCTAGATAAATCTCTTTCAATATACACAATTTATTTCGTCACATTACATTCTGTACCCATACGATTACTCTGACCAATCTGGGTCGAGTGCTTTGTTCAACAATAATTATCAACATTTAAAAGAATAAATAACGGTTGTGATGTGGGTTCTAAATCCTCACCCCCTTATTTTACCTTGGATAATACTCATGCTCTTGTCTTTCCACAAGCTGCACAAAATTTTTACCATCAGCCAAATTCACCTGTCAGCAACAAGATAAAATATTTGTAAGAAGATCTTTCCCCTATGCATAAAAATAAGAAGATCATCATCTAAAGTGAACACCACTGGCTTAATTTATAGAATTACATAATTTCTTAAAATGCATTCTTCCTATGGACATTACATTCAGTTCACCTCAATCCTTAACTTTAACTGTGTCAAGCACCCATTTAATTATACAATTTTTTTATTTTTTTTTTTTTTTTTTTTTTTGCACATGCCAACATTATGTAAGTAACAATAAATCGTCTTTATATATACTTGTATAGTCACATACCTTTATGAAGGAGACTGCATATCACTTATTGTATGGACTCATATGCCAAGGTGTAGGTTGTACTTGTATTAACACACATTAGTAATCCCCTCAACATCATAAGAACATATACATCAAAATGATACATATTATCAAGGTATCCATGCAGATAACATAAATCTTAATCACATCAAAGTATAATCCTTCTGTCAACCACTCCCAGTATCCCAACATTCTTTGTAAGGATCGCCGAGATAGAATATATATAAAAATAGAATCCTGCAGTTTCATCATATGAATCCTATTGACTATTAGCATACACATGTATACTTCTATTATGACCATCATCCCTTCTAAAACTACAAGCAAGGGTACAAGCGTATTCGCGTGTCATAAATTTATACTTCCTTATTCTATACAATCCCATGCCCCAAAGGGATAATAAGTACAACAATTTTCCTAGTCATAGAAAATTTCATACAGTGGAACGTCTATTTAACCAAATAAAGTCAATTCCTCTACCTTTCAACCTTTTACCCTGTGGATGACCCTTTACTAATCATTCATACAACTCTTCTAACCATCTATTGTTTGTATAGTATTCCTCTTGGATGTGATATCATCACTTACCATAACTTTGAAGATCTATTGCGTATTCAATATTAACCATCTTATCTACCATATCATCTGTTTTTGTACGTAAAATAAAGCATAGAAGTAAGAACACATAACTAACATTCTATATTGGAACCATTGCCTATAACATCCAATTTAGTGTACAAACATCCTCCATACCTTCTACTTATCAAGGGTTAAGATCAATATAACTCCCTCAATAACACTTTGTCAGTTCTTCTATTCGTCTTTCGATCAATCCTCCACTCTAAGACGTCTATTATTCCAACTCCGAGATCGTTAACAAAATGAAAATTCTCTTTCTACAAAACAGATAGCCTATATAGAGAAATTCAGGACTTACTCCCTTAGCACAATTTATGTATTTTTCTAACATGATAAGGATCACCTCCACCCTACAATCTCGTGTACATACTTAATACAATCATCCCAACATAAGTGCATGAAATCAATAACTAGGTAGTTCACGACAATTTTCCAATCCTTCTCATAATGAACTAATTGTACCCTACACCCTTTCATAATTCACATACTATATAAACCTTTCGGAGTGCTTCAACTTCAACCTATATAAACATATCTTTATATGACCTAGTCATTATTCATTCAATCCTTATGACTTTTGAACCTGCAAATGCTCCTATGATTCTCCTTACTATCATTATGATCAATGTATAAGAAAATATTTAACAAGATCACCGAGATAAAGATAGGAACATAGTCCAACTATTTTAATCGTTTTTTTTTTTAAAAGAATACTTTCCTATCATTTAATGAAACTAGTTGTAGGGCATGAGGTGATATTCATCCTCTAGTATTTATTAATAGAAGATCAGTCAACTTCGTAAGGAAACATATAAATGCTCACATATCGACAATGCTTTTCCTTTAGAATGCTTCAACAAGTGGAGTATACTTACTTGCGATTTAAAAGACATCTTGTCGATTACCTCTTGCTGATTCTTTGGAACATAAATCCTTTGTTTGCGTCTTATCGATGGAGTTTCCTTGACCAGCTTATATTAATTCCTCAACTGAGCCCAACTAGGCCCGAGTGTTTGCAACCTGTGCTCTGATACCATATGTAACGTCTCCCAAATAGTTTATGTTAGGATATAGTGAATTTAAAAAATAATTCTTTTTACAGCACATAATAAAGATGAATAAACCCCTATGGAGTACTTTGTAGCATTCCACTAAGTAACATATTATATTGATTTTTCACTACATGCAATAAACTGTACAAGAATAAAATTTTGGTTCTCTAGCCATCACCATATGTAACATGCTCATACATCCAAGTTAGAAATTTAAAGGAAGAGATATTCCATCATTCTTAACACATAGATATTCGGTTATGACCGCTACTCCCACTCACATTATCTTTATAAATATTGAAATTATAGAACAAATTTTTCCCATTCTATATACATAAGAATTAATACTTGTGCATGCGTAAGAAATTCTAAACAAATACATCTAGTTTAAACATCAAACCATCATAATCACACATAAGAGAGACCACAATTTACATGGTTCACCCAGTATCTGGGCTACGTCCACAAAAGGATGTCACAATCTTTTATTAATTTGTCCACATCGTAAGATTACAACTTGCAACACATTTGTTGCTTTCCACTTTCTCAAACCTCTCTCCTAGAGAGCCTTTTCCAGTAATCATAAGTATATAGAATATACTCTGTTTATCGAGTGAGAAACATAAAGACATCGCATAAAAAGAAATAGAAACCGAGGTTCGATAATTCAAACAGTCTAGATTTTGTTTAATAAAGGACCACCCTAGTCATAAGGAAAGTAAGCAAGAACATTCTTCAATCGGATTCCAGCGCTAATACAATTCCAGAAATGTAAATATACAGGTCGGGGTTAATAAATCTTAATTTCTTCATTTTCCACACATAGATATCATTCTTTCAACACATAAATAACTCTTCATAGTTAAAAGAAATAACCCAGCTCTGTAGTTTGGTAGCCTAGAAGTTGTAAGGGCCAACTGCATCTCGATCTTACTAAATTTTATCACCTAACTACTGCTCTAAATACACGGATCTTATTTCTGCGGGTCATTACTATAAAATTTAAATATACAACAAGAACTGGGAGATATAGGATCTAGAGTTTGCATGCACCAATAGGAAACCGGGTTCACCATTCTATTCACTAAAAGACAATAAGGAGACTAATAACTATTTAATGAAAGTTCACAAGTACAGCACTGGCTCTTAAAGTTACAAAAATATATATAACAATATAAACTAAATATTGACTATTATGGCACAAATTTAATCCGTAAGTTCGCGAAATGAAAGCGTAACTAAAGATTGAGTTAAACAGGACCAATTCCCAAGTTTGTGATTTGAAGGCACAATCATGATCTGGAACTTCAATACTTGGAGTAGTTTCTAGGGTTGCAAGATGTAAAATCAATTAAACGGAAACGTTAAGTCACTAACCCTAAGGTTGCAACATGTAAGAAAAAGGCATGGTCATTGACCGGAACTTTTAAAACACCAAACCGATCTTCCAGAATCAAGACGCATAGGGATAAAATGAGTCTCATAGAGACTCAGATCCGTTTTCAGAGTTTCATTATAAAAACTCACAATTAAATTTACAGAGTGAAATCTCGGATCTGTGATATGAATAATCAGGCTATTAAAATGTATAAGATCGACTCTTAGTCTTGCAGTATGAAAATCAACAACCGCTTATACCACAGAGGGTCTGCTGAGGCGAATTAAAAACCACAGAGATCGCTTAGTTTATTCTCTACCAGGTAGCATTTACATGGCAAGGATTGGCATCCTACACTTAGATTCTATCAACAGGAGTTACTAGGTCGGGTTCTCTAGATGCAGGGAAGAGTCACTATCTCTAAACAAGATCGAAATGCAGGGATTTAAAATACACTACCAAGTGAATCCCAGAGATCGCATGAGCGATTATTTCCAGCCATGGCTCTATCACATGATAACAATAGATATCACATCACATCTTAAAGTGAAGTATGAATAATCATTAAAAGGTTGCGGGTCAATTCTCCACAAAGGAGATTTGCCCATGATCCGCGTAGTTGTGAATTACAGAAACCATGAGCACAGAGAATGAGAATATACTTCTCAGTCAAAGAATTAATGTGATCAGGATCCATTGAGCCATCCTCTCCCCAACCTCTCACAAATCGCTTATCGTGCAACTGGAGAGATTGCACAAAAACAATTCTTTCAAATAAGTAGAAAACACCTGTCCCGAAGCTTGTAATCCTCACGAAGCTTGTCGAGCAGTGATATAACCTAGTTAAAAAATACATGTGTAAGTGCAACCCCATCAAACCCAAACTTTGTTCCTAAATGCAGAATCATTATTAAAATATAAGATTCTGTTAAATACAGAACCCGATCCATAAAAAAAAATATAGGGATTGCTGTGATTCAGTAAGAAATCCTAAAAGCTAAAACATAGGATCTCTGCGACTTGGTTAAAGAGACTCCCATCGGAATACAAAAGCATAGATCACAATAATAATCCTATCAAGCAATAGTTAATCAAGAAAAATAATAACCAGAGATCAGTTTGGGATCAAGCTTCTTAGAAGCCGTCCCTTCCCCATTTCTCCACAACGATCTTGCATTCATCATAACAACGATCTATAGGTAGCGTCTATCACTACGATCCTTTATCCAATATACCGAGATCTACATACAGCGATTTGGCATTCAATGATCCGTAGGCAGCGATCTACCACCGCGATCTTTCAATCAACATACTGAGAATTTATCAATCGGCCTTCTCCATCAAACTTTCTGCAGGTTGATTCTCTCCATGGGATAATCCCTCCTACTGTCAAAACCCCAAAACGCACATTCCATCCCCCCCTCGATTCCCCCTCCACCCGAACTGAAATACCCTTTCCATGCAAGAACTACGACTTAGATTTCCCCAATCTTGCAACTGAGTGTGCGTTGTTGGTAGGGAGTCGTGGCTCCTCATACGAGACAATTGGCGAAATGGAGAGGTTATGGTACCACCCTTAAGGAGACACCATTAGATACTATCTCTCAGTTTAAATAAACCACCTTCAACAAGTGGCAACTGCGTTTTCTAGGGAGGAGGTAGGTGGCGGCAACATGGTTTTAATAGTCTTGAGTGTTAAACTCCACTTCTTTTAAATGAAGTAGGTGGGTAGTTTCCATCGATACATGCGAATTTGAAGAATCGTCAATATACATATAGAAATAAATACCCATCTAAAATTATTAATAGTTAACACAACTATTGTTAAACGTTCATATATGTATAACACATATATAACATACTCAATATTTGCCTAATATCATTAATAGTTTAACACCACTATTTACAATCACCCAAGTATTAACATTAGTTAATTTTCTCATATATATATATATATATACAATTATGTATATATTTCAGGTGATTTCTACTTGATGTCCCTGTTCTTATTAGATTCCCAGTGGTAATTATATTTCCACTCACTAAGTGGATCCTAGGTGTCCAATTTGACTAGTCGTTACTAGAGTATTAGCTTTAATCACGACTTCTTTAATTGGAGCAGTATTCGAGGCTTTAGACCTTATGCATGTAGCGTTTAGAAATTAAGCCTTTACGACTGTAGGTATAGTTTTATGGCCATTTGATAGGTCGTCAGAGATAACTATTAGCGTGCGACGACTAGTCGATACCCTCATCCTAGGGTCATGACTTCCTCACTTAAGCTATCCGTTACTTTCTCTATAGTTATCGAAGCATTGGAATGATCCTCTTCATTATTCATCTTCCACTTAGTGGTCAAGCTCTCCCCCTAGTGTTTTCATTTTCCACGCCGTTATGGTTGCATTAAGACCTCCTAGTCTATTAATCCATTATAACAACTTGAGAATACATAATCACACCACAAGATTCTCTGGAGGGCCTTGGCCTTGAGCTCCTTACCAGAGACCATTGCATAGCAACAATTACATTTATAAAATTTATAGGGATCTAAAAGTGGGATGTTACATAGGGTATTGCAGTGCTCCTGCAATTTGGTAGTACTCCTACCTAAACACATCTCGTGTTTCACTGCCTCACAGGGCATTGCATGCAAATGGTAGTGCTCCTACCATAACACTTCTCGTGTCCAATTCCCCCTTCAATAAATTGGTAGTACTGCTACCAAAACACTTCTCGTGTTCAGTTCCTCCTTCAATAAATTGGTATTACTCCTACCAAAACACTTCTTGTGTTCAATTCCTCCTTCAATAAATTGGTAGTACTCCTATCAGAACACTTCTCGTGTTCAATCCATGTCCGGCTGACTCAAATATATGAAACAAACTTAACTTTCCCTTCTTTGTTCCTTTTCTTTGTTTAGGCTTTTATTTAAGTTAGCTTTATTTCATGTTAACTTCATTTTAATTTACAGGGTGCCTCTGCTTATCTTATTAGGGTGATGGTTTTTATTTATTTATTATGTGTAGCTTTTATCTTTTAATTTCTCTTGATGCTCTCAAGATTTTCACTTCTCTGGTCACACTATCTCATGTGCCCACAACACGGTCTCATAATACCGCATTAGTGAACTCTTGGTTCACACTATGGCTCTAATGCCATAATCATGGCCAACCTGCTTTACCAACACAAGCTTTTACATTGCGCCTTGTGCACATGACAAATTATTAAGTTTGAAAACCATATAGAGGTATTCGCTTACAGTGCTTTTTGCAAAATCCTTTTGGTTTTGGCGATCCTCTCGCAATTGATTAGCTTGGTTCTAGAACGCCAAGCCCATACTTCATGCAATCAATTCCTCACACACATAAACCATATCGATATATTAGCTATATCCTCATGGATTTCAAGTCTCACTCACAAAAACACAAATATTTCATAACACTTTACATAATCATGGTTCTTTGAAACTTTATTGCATATTTAAATATCTTTCTTACTTCAAAGGGATACAATAATATCAAAGCTTGGTAAGTCACCACAACATGCGACAAAATTTTTATAATCAAAAGATTCACATCTTGATCTTACTCATGGTCTGATTCTATCTCTTCATGAGCCCCTAATTTTTATTTAGACTCTTACAGTATGCTTACCATACTTTATGCATAAAATGCTTCATGCCCTTTGTCTTGCAACCTGTCTAGCGGATCTTGCAGCCATAAGCTGCAATGTTAGCACATAGCATTGATTGTTCCCTTTTCATTTATGAGGTGTAATAGTTTATTCCCTATGATAAGTTTACAACCTTTCAATAATTTGAATGACAATTCTATCACTACTCTAGTGGTTTTAACTTGCGTCTTGATATTTACAAGACTATTGTAAAACAATTTCTACATATAAACATATCTCTATATATTTATCAAGAGATTCTAGAGAACAGAGTAATACCAGCATATGCCCAATGCTCCAGCAAAAAGAGGCAACCAAAATACCAGCATGCAAATAGCCAAACAAAAGACTCAGCATGTAATACAAAAGAAGCATTGAATTACTCTAATAAATGACATCGCAGAGATCATACGCAAGGAGGCACTATCATCTTTGTAGAATCGACATAGTAGGAATAATACAAGGGAAGCATTGAATTTTTGTACTATTCCACCGCGCATAGACATTACCTTTTAGAAACAACATAATTTTTATTTTCTTGATAAATGATCAAAACAACAACGCAGGGTTTTCATGAATGAGTAATTGGGAACAGCTACCCTCTTACCAGCAAAGACCAAAAAGGAATACCGACAGATCTCCTAAATTCATACCTGGAGCGAAATGCACAGTGGCCAAAAACAAATAGACAAGAAGGAAACTGATGGATCCCCCCTATTAAACGTCTATTGCAGCATAAAAGAAAGAACCCAACTCAGCACCGGGAGTTCCACCGATCCTAAGATCATAGTGGTTTTCTTTAGAGACTTCACGCCCCCTACCACGGATGCCTTCGCCCACCCATGCGCACCTACATCAATAACACAAACAGGAAAATGCAGACCCCCTTCCATACCTGTGCGGCCATCATAAATACATGCTCGCCCCTCCTTTCTTCCCTTAACGCACACGAAAGAAGGAATGGCCAAGTGGCGGAGCGTTACGCTTCCAATATCCCGACATAGTGCCTCCTGTAATACTATATATATAACGTCTTCCGCTTAATTGCATTAATAATTATATCACAGCATTATAACTTATATAACTAACTTAGATTTAACCATCCAAAGTAATAATAATAATAATAATATTATTATTATTATTATTAGCTAGCGGGGCGTCATAAAATATGAGAGGAAGTTGATTCATTTTAGTCGTTGACACATGTGATGTTCACTCGCGTGCCTCTAAATAATATGGTGAGATGGAACTTACATATTATATGGGCAGTGCAGGTGTTATGCTTCTTACAATCCAGGTATGCACTACTACTACGCAATGATATGGGGTGATTCCAAGTAAAATCTGTAGAAATTTTTAATCCCTCTCAACCCTAGTTAATAGATATGTTAAGAGATTTAAAAAACTACTCTCAACCCTAGTTAATAGATATGTTAAGACATTTAAAAAACTGATGTGAACGAATGCACATTAAAACAAAATATTATGGCTTACCTTCAGCCAAAAGGCATTCCTGCCCGTCAGGCAATAAACCCTTGTCAATGTGTTCTGAACTATTCAGATTGGCCACACTGTTTCTTCCGCGCAGACTCGGCCTTGGCATTATCGGTTTCACAGACCCTCTCCCTCGACAACCCAGCCATATGGACCGGCCTGGCCTTACAATGACAACAGAAATGAAAAATAGACAATGATAGCTACTGAAATGATCTGATCAGAAAATCAATACAATCTGATTTCCACATCGAGAGGGTTAGAATTTTTATAGGTAGAATGCATTGAGATCAAGTTCCCTCAACTTTTGCCACCTTTTTGCTGCCGAACCTAGAACGAATGGAAATTGGACAGGTAGGCAAATCGGTGTTGATCCAATCTTGACCTGAAGCGTTTGAGGATGTGAAACCGTAAAGGAATTTATGACAGAATGTCGTGCCAACCACGAAAGTTTTGGAATTCATGCACTTTATTCGATTTCAAAATCTCTACATGGCCCCTAACTAACTAAACCCTAGAAAAACCCTTTTGCACTAATTTGCACTCGTCTCTATCTGCATAGTGGGCTGCTGACCAGTAATATCAAACAACTGTGTACATACAGAGCGTTCGTGTTGTTGGGACTCGCAAAGGGGCCGATTTCCACAATGTTGAGTCTTAACGCCCTTGATCACACAAGGATGGCAAATGAAATATAAAAATTTTAATAAATGAAAAAAAGGAGGGTTAGTGAAATATAACTAATTTTAATAAATGAGATAAGTAGGTTAGTCAAACATAACTAATTCTAATAAATGAGGAACTGGTCAAAGTGATTAAAGTTACAGCATATGAAGGGATTTACTTTTCATAATATTAAAACAAAACTAATTTTAATAAATGAGGAACTCGTCAAAGTGATTAAAGTTACAGCATATGAAGGATTTACTTTTCATAATATTAAAAAATTAGCATTTTACAATGTTGACCGTAAAAGTATTTCACTTTACATTAATGAGCATAGACCCATCTTAAACTCGTATCTATCAAGCACCGAGAGGGATCCAATTTCTTGAGGTGTATTTCTTTTTTTAAATTTCAACTCAAGAAATTTGATATCTCTTGATTGATAGACCAGGGTTTAAGTTTTAAGTTTTTATTTTATAAATGATCAATATTTTAATTACTTTTCATAATATTTTATTTTATGAGCCAATGTGGACATTTTTAAAATACTTTCATTAACTTTTTATTTTATGAGCCTACATCAATTTTTTAATGGCCGACATAATATAATTTATTACATTTTACTCTTGTAACGTTACAACATCTCCCTCATACTCGTGCGTTACATGCACACACGTTACAACATCTCCCCCATACTGGGCTATAGAGCACTCGGTGCAATTAAATTTTATTTTATAAAATTCTTTTTTATGTTTTCAAAAAACAAATTATCAATATTTTTTATTTCAAAATTTTTAAATTTTATACATTTCATTTAGTTAATGGTAAAGAGGTTATGGATGGGACATAAATCCACAATATTGTGGTTTTATTTTTAAAATACGAAAAAAAAAAAAACATTCAATATGTTTTTTTTTTTAAGTGCTATGTGGCAATTTTTTTTTAAGTGCTTACCGTCATCATCGACCTTACCGTCAACATAGGAAATCTCATCATCGATACAGGTATCCACATCGATACCGGTATCCAATATATCATACCAGTATCCAAATTGCAACATGATAGAACTCAATACATCTCTATTCAAAATATCTAGTAAAACCGAATCCGCTTACTCAAACCTAGTACCGTCTTTTCCATAACTAAGAATCAATATATCTTAATTGCCCTAATTTTTGTGTAGTATAATGCAAGGCATTCGATATATTAATAAGATTTAGTGGTCCCACCCTATTCTCTATATATCCTAAATTTTTTCACAAAATAACATATAATCATGGAGAAATCAACATGAAGCAATATATCTCACTTTCCCAAATAGCTATGTGCAATATAATGCAATGATCTGTGTGTCTTACCATACATTTCAACCAATTGATATGTGTTGTAAACGATGGTTCTACAAGTGTATGATGCATTGCTGAAATACAAGATTTCAAGCGTGGTTAATGCCTAGTTTAACACGCATAGGGATATTTTGAGGATGGAAGAAGTTTAAAATGGAGTCTATATAAACACACATTGCTCCAAATATATTCCATTTCGGGATGTGGGAAGTTCCATAATGTTGTGAAAGAATGCTTAGATTCCATTCATATATTATGATGTGGACACTTGCAACATTACTCATCTAGTAGTTGATGAAAAATCGATGTCTGCAAATCATCACTCCCTATGCCAATAGACAATGAATGCACCAATATTATAATGTATAGAAAATTTTCCCACTCACTCCAAGAATCAATTCATTCCATAATCTTATCCCATTACTTACAAACTCGCTTGAGTCCATGGAATGTTTTGGTATGTAATTCAATAGGCATTAGGCATTGTAAGAAGAACTATGTTTTGGTTTTTGCATCATATACAAATCTTGATAAGTTTTGGTATTGAATAAAAATATATGATTCTTCGTATGATTTCATCATATATTAGCTACACCAAAAATGTATATATCCTTTAATTTTACATATTCTATATTGTACAAATGTTAAATCTATTGATTAATCATAATCTAACAAATACATAAAATGTTTTGTTTTAGTTTATGAAACAAATCTTTGATTATGTTGACAATTATACTAATGTATTCTGTTGTGTTATATTATAGAAATGGATATGGTGCCTGCCATTTGGAGCTCCCTACCAACAGATATACTTGAAATGATATTTCTATGGTTGCCATTATCCACTATTATCCGTTTTAGAATAGTTTGCAAGAAGTGAAGTTGAAGATTATCTTATATCTTATCGTGGAAACAATTTGTAATAAAAGAATTTGGAGTTTTAGTTAACTTTGATTCTGAATGTGAGTGACAATTCCATCCTTGTTACATTAATCAACTAGGAAAGTTATCAACCATATCTATGCCATTTTTTAGTAATAGATATAAAATTGAATTTATATGTGTTTCAATTGTTTTGGTTTCCTTACCAACTAACTTATATAGAAAAAAAACCACTATATTTATCAATCATTTCACAAAGACTTTTACATTTGTAGGGTCCCTCAATCTTGGTAATTCGGGTTTTTTCGCATTCTTAAGAAATGTGCAGCAACAAAAATATGATTGGGTAGTTCTCAAACATGTTTATACGACATTGCAACCAAAATGTTTCATTTATTGCACTCTTCACATATCCTCCATATGGTGATATTTTGACCCCAAAAACTGTTGTTTTGCATAATGGAAAAAAATTATTGGGTGCATACTCATGTTATCTCTAGAGAAAACCATATATGTTTACAACATATATATTGGATAGAAATCGCCAAAAATAAATGGATCTTCGATTTTATGCAGCAATCACTTACTACAATGTATGTTTGCATAGTGGTTTATTCCAATCAACTTCTTTGTTTTATGAATGAATAAATTCTTAGTCATTATAATTTAGGGATTACATTTTTTCTCATAAAACTCTATTGGCCAAGATAGTCATCAATATAAAAGAAATCTAAATACATGATATGCCATAATACAAATATGACATCACTAACAGCACTTTACCAACCATTTACAAATTTCTAATAATAATTTAGCTAGTTAATATTTTTCTCACAAAACTACATCTACATTGACCAGATTACTCTCCAATGTGAAAAAATTCTGAAGGATAAACATGCCCAAATATACAAAGACTACATCTACAATGCTTATAATTAATTAATCACTCTTTTAACAACATCTTAAACAATTTCAAAAGAATTATTTAGCCATTTGTGGCTTGTAAAGTCACTACGTAAATGTTGTGCGCATTGGAACACTTACTAAAGAAAAAAGCAATGCATCCAAAATCTCTAAAATATCTGCCTATGGAAAACGAGTAGATATATAAGGTGGAAAACCAGTATATATGAAAGTGAAGCACAACATCTTTTTCAACAGGGTGCAACTGATAAATAGAACCTGAATTTCGTTCTCCAATGATAACAACCACGCAATATTTTCAAGCTGATCAAGTTAATGACAAAATACTTTATTGAAATATACAGTGATATTTTTTGCAAGCATTTTTATTTTGGAAAGACAAAAATGTAAATTTTTTATTCAAAATTTCGAAAGAGAGAAGGAAAGACGGGAGATTGACTTCTATTTCAAAGGCGATCTCAGACGTAGAAAAAACCAATAAAACCTTGTCCTGCAAGGCTCACAAAGATGCCTCCAAATAACATTTTCATCCAACTGACTGAAACAGGCACAAAATCAGCACCCAGAAACTCCAATATTAAAATGTAACTGGAAAACAACTGAACGCTTCCTTGTTAGATATATACAAATAGGTATATCAAGAAATCAAGTTCTGTTGACATCAACACATCCAGTTGAATCATCTCTGCTAGTGCCACTCTCAGGGAAGCTGAAGCAGCTTATAACATTGCCATCAAGCAATGAGTTACCATCCTGATGACTGGGCACTTAGAAATACCCATCAGTTGTGTTGACGCATCCATGGAATTAGCTCCATTGCCCGGAATAGTCGACTGAGTACAGTTGATGTTCTGAGGGTCTTCTGAGGGGGCTGAACTTGAGAGGCATCCTGATGAGAAGGTGGCATAAGAATTTGGACGTTGTCATCGTGTGGAAGGTGGCTACTATCATGTGGGGGCTTCTTTTCCACCTTCTTCCTCTTTGGAGGTGGCAAGTCATGAGGAAAATTAAGTTTTGCTTTCCCTCCTCTTATCTTCCTAGCTGCTGCATCGAAGGCTCTGGCAGCTTCCTCTGGCGTATCATATGTACCAAGCCATATGTACTTCCCTTTTTCACGATCTCTAATTTCTGCAGCCCATCTGCCTGGTCGGTTCTCTCTGATGCCTCTATATTTGGTCTTTCTTTCCCTACCTCTCGTGCTCTTGACTGCTTCTTTGCGCTGGGAGGGATATGACGCAAGACACCCTTTGAAAAAACAAACGATATGAATCAAAAAGTTACACATCACATTGCTCATGCACATTATAAACGATATGAATCAGAAAGATACTCTGAAAGTGGAATGGAAAGACGAGTTCATAAACAGTACTTAGAATGACAATGAGCAAACTTGAGTGAGCACTCAACTAAAACTCTAAGTTTGCTGGAGAGGTTTAGACCTCTAAAACCTTGCAATCTAACAATGCTCGGGGATATATTCTAATTTCTCCAGAGTAGAGGTGCTTGTGATCATTGAATGGGTGCGAGAGTTTACTCGTACATGGAACTACTATGAAGAGGGCATAAGATGAAAAGCCAGAAATGCAATATCATATCGTACATCAGGGTGCCATACTGCATGTACAGAGTGATGGTAATTCGGGGAAAAAGGATCCACACGTTCGGAAGAGGCATGGGTGCCTCTCATACACAGTATTACAAGGGCGCAAATTTTCAAACCCTAGACAACTACATTAAGCCCACTTATGAACTAATGGGCGCATTCTTAACTTGTAGCTCGGATACTCTATGGCTGATCGGTGATATTAAATACCTCGACTAGCTCCATTGAATAGGAAGCCAATCTCGCCGGACAAGGTTCTAGCCACTGATTAATACATGAACCGGACGGCAGTAATGGATTAAGGAGTTTATCGGGATAACCCCCGCCCTATCGCAATTCATAAATCTTTTCTCGCAAGAAATCGTGGTGAAGCCGGAGAAGACAAAAATAATATTGACATTGTTATCCATAATATTATATAATAAGTTGATTGTATCGTACTCATCTCTGAAAAACCAACACCACGGAAAGTCATGAGAAAAAAAACGATCACATATGGGGTGCTCGCTCTCTTCCCACGAGAAATAAACAATCAGAGTTTAGATGCTCACTACAAAAAAAAAACATTTTATTCTTTTTTGCACATCATGTCATTCTCTTCTGGGGTAGTGACCGTAACAGATGCCCACAGTGATGGTTGTGGGCTGCATTAGCAAGGAATGTCAAAAAGTAATAATAAAATATTGAATGCAAAGGAAACGAACTTCTTCTACATTGAGCTTATCTATTTATTGAATTACAGTTTCATTTTCAATTACTGAATAAAACTAAAAATATTGAATAAAAATCTCAATAAAACTAAAAATATTGAATAAAAATCTCAATAAAACTAAAAACTGAGCTTATTGACGTACTTCATTTTCAATAATTTCTCATTAAGATTTTTATTACTAATGGAACAAAACGTGGGATATTGCCTTTGAAGTCTTATTTTTATTAATGGAACATTGTCTTTGAAAGCGTGGGTTATTGGCTTTGAAGTCTTATTCACAAATTCGATATTAAAAGTGCACTGCATACTTATATGACAACGATCCAAATAGACCATATCCATCACTTTGGAATCCACCCTAATCATTCTGTCAGGGTGATATGCATTTATGCATAGATGGATCGCCATGCTTGTTGGTAGTTCGCCAAATATTGATGTAACTTCTAGCTTCACCGAGAAGCCAAACGGATAGACGTTTCTAGACCTCTCTAATGATGGAGAGAGTTCACAGTGTATATAAATCTATATTTCAGTGAATGGAAGTGATAGAGAGTAGTTCTGGGTATTTTTGGCCTGTTCCTACTCTATCAAGAAGCATCCCATTCTCATTAATATTGAATCGCGTGAGATGCGTTTTCATTAACGTACTCACCTTATTGTCTTTGTTAACATGGAACCATAGGTATTTGTTAACATGGAATCATAGGTACAGTTACTGTGAAAATTTGAATACGTCTTTGTAGGCTTTTGTGAATGGACTTGCTGTACCACACAAATCTTATCGGCCGCTCCTTGACCTATTTGAGCGTTATGAGATAATTTCTAGAGTAAGGTTAAATAATTAGTCATGCTTTCTCCGTTCAAAGAAACTAGGCCAATAGACAGAACATCAGTGGCCACAAGTGCAAGCGTTAACTATTAGTTGCGGGATTTTAATTCTGTGCCTTACAGGTATTTAACTTTCCATGCAAATTTCAGGTCTTATTAGCTAGCGGGGCGTCATAAAATATGAGAGGAAGTTGATTCATTTTAGTCGTTGACACATGTGATGTTCACTCGCGTGCCTCTAAATAATATGGTGAGATGGAACTTACATATTATATGGGCAGTGCAGGCGTTATGCTTCTTACAATCCAGGTATGCACTACTACTGCGCAATGATATGGAGTGATTCAAAGTAGAATCTGTAGAAATTTTTAATCCCTCTCAACCCTAGTTAGTAGATATGTTAAGACATTTAAAAAACTACTCTCAACCCTAGTTAATAGATATGTTAAGACATTTAAAAAACTGCTGTGAACGAATGCACATTAAAACAAAATATTGTGGCTTACCTTCAGCCAAAAGGCATTCCTGCCCGTCAGGCAATAAACCCTTGTCAATGTGTTCTGAACTATTCAGATTGGCCACACTGTTTCTTCCGCGCAGACTCGAACGAGACTCGACCTCGGCATTACCGGTTTCGCAGACCCTCTCCCTCGACAACCCAGCCATACGGACCGGCCTGGCCTTACAATGACAACGGAAATGAAAAATAGACAATGCTAGCTACTGAAATGATCTGATCAGAAAATCAATACAATCTGATTTCCACATCGAGAGGGTTAGAATTTTTATAGGTAGAATGCATTGAGATCAAGTTCCCTCAACTTTTGCCACCTTTTTGCTGCCGAACCGAGAACGAATGGAAATTGGACAGGTAGGCAAATCGGCGTTGATCCAATCTTGACCTGAAGCGTTTGAGGATGTGAAACCATAAAGGAATTTATGACAGAATGTCGTGCCTGCCACGAAAGTTTTGGAATTCATGCACCTTATTCGATTTCAAAATCTCTACATGGCCCCTAACTAACTAAACCCTAGGAAAACCCTTTTGCACTAATTTGCACTCGTGTCTATCCGCATAGTGGGCTGCTGACCAGTAATATCAAACAACTGTACATACAGAGCGTTCGTGTTGTTGGGACTCACAAAGGGGCCGATTTCCACAATGTTGAGTCTTAACGCCCTTGATCACACAAGGATGGCAAATGAAATATAAAAATTTTAATAAATGAAAAAAAGGAGGGGTAGTGAAATATAACTAATTTTAATAAATGACACAAGTAGGTTAGTCAAACATAACTAATTCTAATAAATGAGGAACTGGTCAAAGTGATTAAAGTTACAGCATATGAAGGGATTTACTTTTCATAATATTAAAACATAACTAATTTTAATAAATGAGGAACTGGTCAAAGTGATTAAAGTTACAGCATATGAAGGGATTTACTTTTCATAATATTAAAATATTAGCATTTTACAATGTTGACCGTAAAAGTCTTTCACTTTACATTAACCAGCGTAGACCCATCTTAAAATCGTATCTATCAAGCACCGAGAGGGATCCAATTTCTTGAGGTGTATTTCTTTTTTTAAATTTCAACTCAAGAAATTTGATATCTCTTGATTGATAGACCCGGGTTTAAGTTTTTATTTTATAAACGAGTATCAATATTTTAATTACTTTTCATAATATTTTATTTTATGAGCCAATGTGGACTTTTTTTAAATACTTTCATTAACTTTTTATTTTATGAGCCTACATCAATTTATTAATGTCCGACATAATATAATTTATTACGTTTTACTCTTTTAACGTTAGAACATCTCCCTCATACTCGTGCGTTATATGCACACACGTTACAACATCTCCCCCATACTGGGCTATAGAGCACCTCGTTTCACTCGGTACAATTAAATTTTATTTTATAAAATTCTTTTTGATGTTTTCAAAAAACAAATTATCAATATTTTTAATTTCAAAATTTTTAAATTTTATTCATTTCATATACTTAATGGTAAAGAGGTTGTAGATAGGACATAAATCCACAATATTGTGGTTTTATTTTTAAAATACGAAAAAAAAAATAAAAAACATTTAATATGGTTTTTTTTTAAGTGCTATGTGGCAATTTTTATTCCTTATTATTGATTTTTGTAACTAAAAATCCAAAAAAAAAATTCTATGTTAAACCTAAAACTTAGTATATGTAGATTTTGTGTGTTTGATTTGATATGTTTATCTAATAAAACTGATTAAGTTAGACCGTGGATGAACCCTAACTATGTGAGTGATTGATTTATCCATCTTGTCCACGTGGTGATAGATTTTGCTCTTTCATTTAGTCTGTGTTATTTTCTTTAATGCACACTCACTAGTGATCTTATTTTATTTTGTTGAAGTATTGCTTCTTGTTTATTTTAGTTTATTACAGTCTATAGGCTTGGGATTATCGTTATGTTAACCTAGTTAGACTCTCGTTAGTGGTAGAAGTTTTTATTTTATTAATTGACTTACGCGATTGAAGATCTTGTGTTTGTCTTGTTTTAGTGTGTTTAGATGTTAAAGTGTTGAGATCAAAGCCAACATTAGGAGGCATTTGACGAACTCACAATGGCCTTTCAAGAAAGAGATTATATTACTAATGGAATCTCATAGGAATTCTAAAGAGGAAGCTTAGAAATGGTGTACTAAATAGGCCAAAATAAGCCTTTCTAATGATGGCACCCAAGAACATTCAAAGCACAGTAAAGACTAAACGAAACCAAATTTAGGCAGTAGAGAAAGATACAAAGTATCTGAAAATCTAGAGAAGGCCAATGGGAACTCATCACCTAAAACGACTAGGGTGCCACAAGAAAAAACACTAATAATGGCTAGTATGATTGTAGAAAATCTAAATCTAAATGGGTACAATCAAAGAGAGAAAAACTAACTCACAAAAGGAGTCCATGGGATGAATACACTAGAACCACATAGATTACAAGAAAACACCTTAGTAAAAATGAGATCGATATAGAGACTATTATTATGAAAAGATGAACCAAAGCAAAATAACATTCAATATGATAACTCAATTTCACAACAATAGAATACACAGGATCATTGAAAGAACAACAAGCACAACATAAACACAAGAGACAGAATTTATCCTGGGAACCCTACATGGGGTAGAAAACCTAGTAGAGCTTCCTCAATATAGATGATCAACAAGTACAAAGATGTAATCCCCAAACAAGAGCTCCTTCTCCTCCGTTCCATATCTCTCTCTCTCTCCTATGCGAGTTTCACAAGTGAGTGAATGAATAAGTGAGTGTGTTAAATGAGGATCGCGCATCCTCTATTTATACTTTAGCTCTCACTAAACGAAATACCTAACTAGGTTGGCCCCAACAGATATAACCCAGTGCTCACTCGGCAACCCCACTAGGGGACTTAAACACCCCATTACAGTTGACTCTGGGCCGACCCCACTAGGGAAGTCTAATAACCAAAGTTACCACATTCCGATGGAGGAATAAACATCTCCGGATATAATAATAATGTCCCGACAGAGAAATGAAACATCTCCGGATAAGAAGGTACAAATAGAATATTAAGTTAGAAGTTACAATATTTTAACATTCCCCCTTAACGAGAAGGATATTCTAATAACATCTGCAGGAGAAAGGAGTCATGAGCAACATGATACATGATACATCTATAAATCATTGCAAGCTTTCTTCAATCATCATCAACAACTCATACAGTTACTGGAACATCTTCAAGATATTCAATACTGGAACATCAACATATTCAGTTCTTAGTCTTCATCTTCTGCAACATTCGAACAACTACAACAACATCATTGTCTGGATCTCCCGATCAACAACATCCTCTGGATCTCTCAATCAATAAACTCATCGTCTGGATCTCCCGATAACCAGTATCATCTAGATCTCTTGATCAACAACCACATCGTCTGGATCTCCCAATCAAGGGCCTCATTGTCTCGACCTCCCGATCAACAACATAATATGGATCTCTCGATCAATAGCCTCATCGTCTGTATCTCTCGATCAACAACATCATCTAGATCTCTCGATCAACGGCCTCATCATCTAGATCTCCCAATTAACAGTATCATATGGATCTCTCGATCAACAACCTCATCATGTGGATCTCCCAATCAACATCATCATCTAGATCTCCCAATCAACATCATCATCTGGATCTCTCGATAAACAGCCTCATAGTAGCATACCCTGCAACACACATGATCTATTTACGGGATGATCAATCCCTATCCATTTAAGACACCATATCATGTGTAGGGACGATGCAGTCCACTCGTCAATTTAGACAAAGTCTAGGGACCACTTCTAAGAGACATCTGTCTACGGATCAATTCAGGGACCGAAGTCTGGGGATGATACAATTCCTCTCATCTACTAAGGATGATTTCTCGGAGATATCTGTCTACGGATCAATTCAGGGACCGAAGTTCGGGGATGATACAATCCCTCACGTCTACTAGGGACCACTTCTCAGAGACATCTGTCTACGGATCAATTTAGGGACCAAAGTATGGGGATGATACAATCCCTCTCGTCCACTAGGGACAACGTCTCGGAGACATCTGTCTACGGATCAATCCAGGGACCGAAGTCTGGGAATGATAAAATCACTCTCATCCACAAGGGACCCCTTCTCAGAGACATATGTCAACGGATGAATTCAGAGACTGAATTCCAGGGATGATACAATCCCTCTCGTCCACTAGGGACCACTTCTTGGACACATCTGTCTACGGATCAATTCATGGACCGAATTCCGAGGATGAAACAATCCACTCATCGAGTTACACAAAGTCTAAGGACCACACATTGACCTCATCGTCGCAACAGGTAGCCTCATCATCGACCTCAACGTCGGAACATGTAACCTCATCATCGATACAAGTATCCTCATCATTGATACAAGTATCCATATCATCAATACATGTATCCTTACCATCGATACAAGTATCCTCATCATCGATACAAGTATCCATATCATCAATACATGTATCCTTACCATCGATACAAGTATCCTCATCATCGAATCAAGTAACCTCATCATGAGTGCAAGTATCCTCATCATCAATACAAGTATCCTCATTATCGACCTTACCGTCGACATAGGAAATCTCATCATCGATACAGGTATCCACATCGATACCGGTATCCAATATATCATACCAGTATCACCATTGCAACATGATAGAACTCAATACATCTCTATTCAAAATATCTAGTAAAACTTAATCCCCTTACTCAAACCTAGTACCGTCTTTTCCATAACTAAGAAGCAATATATCTTAATTGCCCTAATTTTTGTGTAGTATAATGCAAGGCATTCGATATATTAATAAGGTTTACTGGTCCATCCCTATTCTCTATATATCCTAAATTTTTTCACAAAATAACATATAATCATGGAGAAATCAACATGAAGCAATATATCTCACTTTCCCAAATAGCTATGTGCAATATAATGCAATGAAATGTATCTATTAATAAATTGAGTGGAACCTAATCCCCTTGGTGCAACCTTGTGCCATCCTTTCCATTATTATCACGCAATATATTTCACTTGCCCCAATTCTTATATGGGACATAATGAAATGCATTGAATCTACTAAGAATATTTATAGGAATGGAAGTTATCTGCAATACAATGCAACAAAATGGATCTAGTACTAATATTCAATAGAATTTGCAAGGCCAAGGACATAAATTGAAACTCAAACGAATTTTTAATATCCCCGAGATCGAACAAGAAAGCTCCACGAAAAATTGGATGGCTACTAACCTTGAGATCAAATGAAAAAGTACTACAAATACTACACCAAACACCATCGAAAATTGATTTTAGTGGTGGATATGGAAATGGAATAAGAAAACAATCCAAAGAATATGACAAACATGTAGTGGTGGAAATGAGAAAGCATATACATTCCTAAAACTTATGAAAAATGCAAATTCTATACCCATACACAAGTAAATAAAACCAATACTTTCACACTAGGAAGTTAGAATGAACAAAATAATTGTTTTAACTCATAGATTCATATTATATAGAAATATAATATTAAGGACATAAGTGATCAAACTAGTAATAAAAACTTGTGATGTGCCTTCTTGTAATTAATGAATCATTTTTTCTTTCCACTTGATAGAGTTCAAGGTCAAACATAACTCTATGCTATGTTTAGTAGGTATATACAAAACTAGGTGCCTGCAATCTTATTCTCCGTTTGGGAGGTTAACAGCAATCGCTTATAAATGTTTAGTCATTATAAATGATTAAGGGACATGTGCTAAATCAATTGGTGAGTCCCTCATTGCACAACCATTATTGGATGTTAGGTTGACAAAGGACATGTCACTGACCTCAAAAAACAAATCCCCAATTACAAGTGCAACTCCTATGATTATAAATTGTTTTCATTTCATTAATTCTATATGTTATGCAACTTGCATTTTCTAATTTTTCATAGTTTAATTATTATTGATATATTGGGGGTTTTCCACAAATATTTGCTTTACATTCGAAGAAAAATGAACATGTAAACATTTAAACACTATCCAGCTGTTTGCGTCAAACACCTTATTGATGAACCAAGATTCAGATGGCGATTTCAGATCAATTTTCTCCACCATAGAAGAGGAAACCTTTCAAATCGTGAACTTCAAGAAGAAATAAGAAACAAATTTTAAATCACTGATACATACAAAATATTTATCTATGGTTTTCGTACATATAGGAAAATGTGCTTGGGTTTTGTCATGATTTACGACAATTTGGAGGATGCAATAAAGTATGAGCCTAAATATAGGTTGATAAAAGATGGAATTCATGATCTTCGTAATAATACCATAAGAAGTAGTGAAAACAAAGCAGAGAAAATACCACGCATTATGCCAACAAAAAAGAAAGCAGTTTAGACGCCACTTTCTTTCTTATGCCAATGAAAAAGAAGAGTTTAATACTACAATTTCTTCCTCCTCGTAACTTTGTATTGATTTCACAGTTTTTTATCATCCAATTATATACATGTGTTAAACATATTTTATGAGTTGTAATCCATTTTTGAATTGTACTTCATTTATAAATAACTAATAGCATTTTTTATGTTGATTTAAATTGTTTATTGTACAAAAGTGTTTTAATTTTCTTCAAAATTATGTATTTTAATGGTTTTTTAGTTAATTGGAAATGGATCCCAAACTTTGGAATTTATTGCGAATTTAGATTCTAGAAACTATCCTTCTATGGGTGTCTTTTTCAACATTGATTCGGTTTCGATCAATTTCTAAACATTGTGATGGACTGTTGTGGATACCAACTTTTAATAATGCTCGACAAAAAAATCACATAACAAAAACTTGGTTCTTAGTTGGACTCGGTTTTTAGTTGAACTATGGGGACAATATCAAAATCATATCCTATATAAATTTATCAATCATATAGGACATACATCTATCTTGCATGTCCCTTGTGAAGAATATATATAAACAATTGAATGTACACTTGTTTCAATCATTTTCCTATGAAAATACTGTCCATTATGAGGGCAGAAGGTCTATTACATTGTGAATCCATTCATAAAACATTTTTCATGTATAGGCATCATTGAAATAGGAGTTCATGGTTTCTTTTAACTCATAGGAAACACCGATCGATAGAAGCATGGATGGATACTTGTACGTCATCAACATATTGAAGATGGTTCAATTTTGTTATCTATAATATCAAAAGGTTTTGGAGAGAAACCATTGGTGCTAATGGTGAACCTACACCTCCGGAGGATGCAACATTTTACAAAGGTAAAATATATTGGTTACATATAAAAACAATTTCTGAGGAAGATGTCATATCTCGGTACAAAATGTACTCATTGGATATTACATTGAATAAATGTGTTTTCCATTCAATTCCCTCGACATTTTACAAAGGTAAAATATATTGGTTACATATAAAAACAATTTCTAAGGAAGATGCCATATCTCGGTACAAAATGTACTCATTGGATATTGCATTGAATAAATGGGTTTTCCATTCAATTCACATAGGATGTATCAAACGATCTGTGTGTCTTACCATACATTTCAACCAATTGATATGTGTTGTAAACGATGGTTCTACAAGTGTATGATGCATTGCTGAAATACAAGATTTCAAGCGTGGTTAATGCCTAGTTTAACACGCATAGGGATATTTTGAGGATGGAAGAAGTTTAAAATGGAGTCTATATAAACACACATTGCTCCAAATATATTCCATTTCGGGATGTGGGAAGTTCCATAATGTTGTGAAAGAATGCTTAGATTCCATTCATATATTATGATGTGGACACTTGCAACATTACTCATCTAGTAGTTGATGAAAAATTGATGTCTGCAAATCATCACTCCCTATGCCAATAGACAATGAATGCACCAATATTATAATGTATAGAAAATTTTCCCACTCACTCCAAGAATCAATTCATTCCATAATCTTATCCCATTACTTACAAACTTGCTTGAGTCCATGGAATGTTTTGGTATGTAATTCAATAGGCATTAGGCATTGTAAGAAGAACTATGTTTTAGTTTTTGCATCATATACAAATCTTGATAAGTTTTGGTATTGAATAAAAATATATGATTCTTTGTATGATTTCATCATATATTAGCTACACCAAAAATGTATATATCCTTTAATTTTACATATTCTATATTGTACAAATGTTAAATCTATTGATTAATCATAATCTAACAAATACATAAAATGTTTTGTTTTAGTTTATGAAACAAATCTTTGATTATGTTGACAATTATACTAATGTATTCTGTTGTGTTATATTATAGAAATGGATATGGTGCCTGCCATTTGGAGCTCCCTACCAACAGATATACTTGAAATGATATTTCTATGGTTGCCATTATCCACTATTATCCGTTTTAGAATAGTTTGCAAGAAGTGAAGTTGAAGATTATCTTATATCTTATCGTGGAAACAATTTGTAATAAAAGAATTTGGAGTTTTAGTTAACTTTGATTCTGAATGTGAGTGACAATTCCATCCTTGTTACATTAATCAACTAGGAAAGTTATCAACCATATCTATGCCATTTTTTAGTAATAGATATAAAATTGAATTTATATGTGTTTCAATTGTTTTGGTTTCCTTACCAACTAACTTATATAGAAAAAAAACCACTATATTTATCAATCATTTCACAAAGACTTTTACATTTGTAGGGTCCCTCAATCTTGGTAATTCGGGTTTTTTCGCATTCTTAAGAAATGTGCAGCAACAAAAATATGATTGGGTAGTTCTCAAACATGTTTATACGACATTGCAACCAAAATGTTTCATTTATTGCACTTCACATATCCTCCATATGGTGATATTTTGACCCCAAAAACTGTTGTTTTGCATAATGGAAAAAAATTATTGGGTGCATACTCATGTTATCTCTAGAGAAAACCATATATGTTTACAACATATATATTGGATAGAAATCGCCAAAAATAAATGGATCTTCGATTTTATGGAGCAATCACTTACTACAATGTATGTTTGCATAGTGGTTTATTCCAATCAACTTTTTTGTTTTATGAATGAATAAATTCTTAGTCATTATAATTTAGGGATTACATTTTTTCTCATAAAACTCTATTGGCCAAGATAGTCAACAATATAAAAGAAATCTAAATACATGATATGCCATAATACAAATATGACATCACTAACAACACTTTACCAACTATTTACAAATTTCTAATAATAATTTAGCTAGTTAATATTTTTCTCACAAAACTACATCTACATTGACCAGATTACTCTCCAATGTGAAAAAATTCTGAAGGATAAACATGCCCAAATATACAAAGACTACATCTACAATGCTTATAATTAATTAATCACTCCTTTAACAACATCTTAAACAATTTCAAAAGAATTCTTTAGCCATTTGTGGCTTGTAAAGTCACTACGTAAATGTTGTGCGCATTGGAACACTTACTAAAGAAAAAAGCAATGCATCCAAAATCTCTAAAATATCTGCCTATGGAAAACGAGTAGATATATAAGGTGAAAAACGAGTAGATATATAAGGTGGAAAACCAGTAGATATGAAAGTGAAGCACAACATCTTTTTCAACAGGGTGCAACTGATAAATAGAACCTGAATTTCGTTCTCCAATGATAACAACCACGCAATATTTTCAAGCTGATCAAGTTAATGACAAAATACTTTATTGAAATATACAGTGATATTTTTTGCAAGCATTTTTATTTTGGAAAGACAAAAATGTAAATTTTTTATTCAAAATTTCGAAAGAGAGAAGGAAAGACGGGAGATTGACTTCTATTTCAAAGGCGATCTCAGACGTAGAAAAAACCAATAAAACCTTGTCCTGCAAGGCTCACAAAGATGCCTCCAAATAACATTTTCATCCAACAGACTGAAACAGGCACAAAATCAGCACCCAGAAACTCCAATATTAAAATGTAACTGGAAAACAACTGAACGCTTCCTTGTTAGATATATACAAATAGGTATATCAAGAAATCAAGTTTTGTTGACATCAACACATCCAGTTGAATCATCTCTGCTAGTGCCACTCTCAGGGAAGCTGAAGCAGCTTATAACATTGCCATCAAGCAATGAGTTACCATCCTGATGACTGGGCACTTAGAAATACCCATCAGTTGTGTTGACGCATCCATGGAATTAGCTCCATTGCCCGGAATAGTCGACTGAGTACAGTTGATGTTCTGAGGGTCTTCTGAGGGGGCTGAACTTGAGAGGCATCCTGATGAGAAGGTGGCATAAGAATTTGGACGTTGTCATCGTGTGGAAGGTGGCTACTATCATGTGGGGGCTTCTTTTCCACCTTCTTCCTCTTTGGAGGTGGCAAGTCATGAGGAAAATTAAGTTTTGCTTTCCCTCCTCTCATCTTCCTAGCTGCTGCATCGAAGGCTCTGGCAGCTTCCTCTGGCGTATCATATGTACCAAGCCATATGTACTTCCCTTTTTCACGATCTCTAATTTCTGCAGCCCATCTGCCTGGTCGGTTCTCTCTGATGCCTCTATATTTGGTCTTTCTTTCCCTACCTCTCGTGCTCTTGACTGCTTCTTTGCGCTGGGAGGGATATGACGCAAGACACCCTTTGAAAAAACAAACGATATGAATCAAAAAGTTACACATCACATTGCTCATGCACATTATAAACGATATGAATCAGAAAGATACTCTGAAAGTGGAATGGAAAGACTAGTTCATAAACAGTACTTAGAATGACAATGAGCAAACTTGAGTGAGCACTCAACTAAAACTCTAAGTTTGCTGGAGAGGTTTAGACCTCTAAAACCTTGCAATCTAACAATGCTCCGGGATATATTCTAATTTCTCCAGAGTAGAGGTGCTTGTGATCATTGAATGGGTGCGAGAGTTTACTCGTACATGGAACTACTATGAAGAGGGCATAAGATGAAAAGCCAGAAATGCAATATCATATCGTACATCAGGGTGCCATACTGCATGTACAGAGTGATGGTAATTCGGGGAAAAAGGATCCACACGTTCGGAAGAGGCATGGGTGCCTCTCATACACAGTATTACAAGGGCGCAAATTTTCAAACCCTAAACAACTACATTAAGCCCACTTATGAACTAATGGGCGCATTCTTAACTTGTAGCTCGGATACTCTATGGCTGATCGGTGATATTAAATACCTCGACTAGCTCCATTGAATAGGAAGCCAATCTCGCCGGACAAGGTTCTAGCCACTGATTAATACATGAACCGGACGGCAGTAATGGATTAAGGAGTTTATCGGGATAACCCCCGCCCTATCGCAAGAAATCGTGGTGAAGCCGGAGAAGACAAAAATAATATTGACATTGTTATCCATAATATTATATAATAAGTTGATTGTATCGTACTCATCTCTGAAAAACCAACACCACGGAATTACCCTACTATGGAATAATCTTATACCAGTAAGACACCAAGTCATGAGAAAAAAACGATCACATATGGGCTGCTCGCTCTCTTCCCATGAGAAATAAACAATCAGAGTTTAGATGCTCACTACAAAAAAAAAACATTTTATTCTTTTTTGCACATCATGTCATTCTCTTCTGGGGTAGTGACCGTAACAGATGCCCACAGTGATGGTTGTGGGCTGCATTAGCAAGGAATGTCAAAAAGTAATAATAAAATATTGAATGCAAAGGAAACGAACTTCTTCTACATTGAGCTTATCTATTTATTGAATTACAGTTTCATTTTCAATTACTGAATAAAACTAAAAATATTGAATAAAAATCTCAATAAAACTAAAAACTGAGCTTATTGACGTACTTCATTTTCAATAATTTCTCATTAAGATTTTTATTACTAATGGAACAAAACGTGGGATATTGCCTTTGAAGTCTTATTTTTATTAATGGAACATTGTCTTTGAAAGCGTGGGTTATTGGCTTTGAAGTCTTATTCACAAATTCGATATTAAAAGTGCACTGCATACTTATATGACAACGATCCAAATAGACCATATCCATCACTTTGGAATCCACCCT
Organism: Larix kaempferi; assembly: GCA_027924585.1. NCBI lineage: Eukaryota > Viridiplantae > Streptophyta > Pinopsida > Pinales > Pinaceae > Larix > Larix kaempferi. Next base: position 1,699,639 of record BSBM01000721.1, on the reverse strand, counting down.
AATCATTCTGTCAGGGTGATATGCATTTATGCATAGATGGATCGCCATGCTTGTTGGTAGTTCGCCAAATATTGATGTAACTTCTAGCTTCACCGAGAAGCCAAACCGATAGACGTTTCTAGACCTCTCTAATGATGGAGAGAGTTCACAGTGTATATAAATCTATATTTCAGTGAATGGAAGTGATAGAGAGTAGTTCTGGGTATTTTTGGCCTGTTCCTACTCTATCAAGAAGCATCCCATTCTCATTAATATTGAATCGCGTGAGATGCGTTTTCATTAACGTACTCACCTTATTGTCTTTGTTAACATGGAACCATAGGTATTTGTTAACATGGAATCATAGGTACAGTTACTGTGAAAAGTTGAATACGTTTTTGTAGGCTTTTGTGAATGGACTTGCTGTACCACACAAATCTTATCGGCCGCTCCTTGACCTATTTGAGCGTTATGAGATCATTTCTAGAGTAAGGTTAAATAATTAGTCATGCTTTATCCGTTCAAAGAAACTACGCCAATAGACAGAACATCAGTGGCCACAAGTGCAAGCGTTAACTATTAGTTGCGGTATTTTAATTCTGTGCCTTACAGGTATTTAACTTTCCATGCAAATTTCAGGTCTTATTAGCTAGCGGGGCGTCATAAAATATGAGAGGAAGTTGATTCATTTTAGTCGTTGACACATGTGATGTTCACTCGCGTGCCTCTAAATAATATGGTGAGATGGAACTTACATATTATATGGGCAGTGCAGGCGTTATGCTTCTTACAATCCAGGTATGCACTACTACTGCGCAATGATATGGAGTGATTCAAAGTAGAATCTGTAGAAATTTTTAATCCCTCTCAACCCTAGTTAGTAGATATGTTAAGACATTTAAAAAACTACTCTCAACCCTAGTTAATAGATATGTTAAGACATTTAAAAAACTGCTGTGAACGAATGCACATTAAAACAAAATATTATGGCTTACCTTCAGCCAAAAGGCATTCCTGCCCGTCAGGCAATAAACCCTTGTCAATGTGTTCTGAACTATTCAGATTGGCCACACTGTTTCTTCCGCGCAGACTCGAACGAGACTCGACCTCGGCATTACCGGTTTCGCAGACCCTCTCCCTCGACAACCCAGCCATACGGACCGGCCTGGCCTTACAATGACAACGGAAATGAAAAATAGACAATGCTAGCTACTGAAATGATCTGATCAGAAAATCAATACAATCTGATTTCCACATCGAGAGGGTTAGAATTTTTATAGGTAGAATGCATTGAGATCAAGTTCCCTCAACTTTTGCCACCTTTTTGCTGCCGAACCGAGAACGAATGGAAATTGGACAGGTAGGCAAATCGGCGTTGATCCAATCTTGACCTGAAGCGTTTGAGGATGTGAAACCATAAAGGAATTTATGACAGAATGTCGTGCCTGCCACGAAAGTTTTGGAATTCATGCACCTTATTCGATTTCAAAATCTCTACATGGCCCCTAACTAACTAAACCCTAGGAAAACCCTTTTGCACTAATTTGCACTCGTGTCTATCCGCATAGTGGGCTGCTGACCAGTAATATCAAACAACTGTACATACAGAGCGTTCGTGTTGTTGGGACTCACAAAGGGGCCGATTTCCACAATGTTGAGTCTTAACGCCCTTGATCACACAAGGATGGCAAATGAAATATAAAAATTTTAATAAATGAAAAAAAGGAGGGGTAGTGAAATATAACTAATTTTAATAAATGACACAAGTAGGTTAGTCAAACATAACTAATTCTAATAAATGAGGAACTGGTCAAAGTGATTAAAGTTACAGCATATGAAGAGATTTACTTTTCATAATATTAAAACATAACTAATTTTAATAAATGAGGAACTCGTCAAAGTGATGGATTTACTTTTCATAATATTAAAATATTAGCATTTTACAATGTTGACCGTAAAAGTCTTTCACTTTACATTAACCAGCGTAGACCCATCTTAAAATCGTATCTATCAAGCACCGAGAGGGATCCAATTTCTTGAGGTGTATTTCTTTTTTTAAATTTCAACTCAAGAAATTTGATATCTCTTGATTGATAGACCCGGGTTTAAGTTTTTATTTTATAAACGAATATCAATATTTTAATTACTTTTCATAATATTTTATTTTATGAGCCAATGTGGACTTTTTTTAAATACTTTCATTAACTTTTTATTTTATGAGCCTACATCAATTTATTAATGTCCGACATAATATAATTTATTACGTTTTACTCTTGTAACGTTAGAACATCTCCCTCATACTCGTGCATTATATGCACACACGTTACAACATCTCCCCCATACTGGGCTATAGAGCACCTCGTTTCACTCGGTACAATTAAATTTTATTTTATAAAATTCTTTTTGATGTTTTCAAAAAACAAATTATCAATATTTTTAATTTCAAAATTTTTAAATTTTATTCATTTCATATACTTAATGGTAAAGAGGTTATAGATGGGACATAAATCCACAATATTGTGGTTTTATTTTTAAAATACGAAAAAAAAATAAAAAAACATTTAATATGGTTTTTTTTTAAGTGCTATGTGGCAATTTTTATTCCTTATTATTGATTTTTGTAACTAAAAATCCAAAAAAAAAATTCTATGTTAAACCTAAAACTTAGTATATGTAGATTTTGTGTGTTTGATTTGATATGTTTATCTAATAAAACTGATTAAGTTAGACCGTGGATGAACCCTAACTATGTGAGTGATTGATTTATCCATCTTGTCCACGTGGTGATAGATTTTGCTCTTTCATTTAGTCTGTGTTATTTTCTTTAATGCACACTCACTAGTGATCTTATTTTATTTTGTTGAAGTATTGCTTCTTGTTTATTTTAGTTTATTACAGTCTATAGGCTTGGGATTATCGTTATGTTAACCTAGTTAGACTCTGGTTAGTGGTAGAAGTTTTTATTTTATTAATTGACTTACGCGATTGAAGATCTTGTGTTTGTCTTGTTTTAGTGTGTTTAGATGTTAAAGTGTTGAGATCAAAGCCAACATTAGGAGGCATTTGACGAACTCACAATGGCCTTTCAAGAAAGATATTATATTACTAATGGAATCTCATAGGAATTCTAAAGAGGAAGCTTAGAAATGGTGTACTAAATAGGCCAAAATAAGCCTTTCGAATGATGGCACCCAAGAACATTCAAAGCACAGTAAAGACTAAACGAAACCAAATTTAGGCAGTAGATAAAGATACAAAGTATCTGAAAATCTAGAGAAGGCCAATGGGAACTCATCACCTAAAACGACTAGGGTGCCACAAGAAAAAACACTAATAATGGCTAGTATGATTGTAGAAAATCAAAATCTAAATGGGTACAATCAAAGAGAGAAAAACTAACTCACAAAAGGAGTCCATGGGATGAATACACTAGAACCACATAGATTACAAGAAAACACCTTAGTAAAAATGAGATCGATATAGAGACTATTATTATGAAAAGATGAACCAAAGCAAAATAACATTCAATATGATAATTCAATTTCACAACAATAGAATACACAGGATCATTGAAAGAACAACAAGCACAACATAAACACAAGAGACAGAATTTATCCTGGGAAACCTACATGGGGTAGAAAACCTAGTAGAGCTTCCTCAATATAGATGATCAACAAGTACAAAGATGTAATCCCAAAACAAGAGCTCCTTCTCCTCCATTCCATATCTCTCTCTCTCTCCTATGCGAGTTTCACAAGTGAGTGAATGAATAAGTGAGTGTGTTAAATGAGGATCGCGCATCCTCTATTTATACTTTAGCTCTCACTAAACGAAATACCTAACTAGGTTGGACCCAACAGATATAACCCAGTGCTCACTCGGCAACCCCACTAGGGGACTTAAACACCCCATTACAGTTGACTCTGGGCCGACCCCGCTAGGGAAGTCTAATAACCAAAGTTACCACATTCCGATGGAGGAATAAACATCTCCGGATATAATAATAATGTCCCGACAGAGAAATGAAAAATCTCCGGATAAAAAGGTACAAATAGAATATTAAGTTAGAAGTTACAATATTTTAACATTCCCCCTTAACGAGAAGGATATTCTAATAACATCTGCAGGAGAAAGGAGTCATGAGCAACATGATACATGATACATCTATAAATCATTGGAAGCTTTCTTCAATCATCATCAACAACTCATACAGTTACTGGAACATCTTCAAGATATTCAATACTGGAACATCAACATATTCAGTTCTTAGTCTTCATCTTCTGCAACATTCGAACAACTACAACAACATCATTGTCTGGATCTCCCGATCAACAACATCCTCTGGATCTCTCAATCAATAAACTCATCGTCTGGATCTCCCGATAACCAGTATCATCTAGATCTCTTGATCAACAACCACATCGTCTGGATCTCCCAATCAAGGGCCTCATTGTCTCGACCTCCCGATCAACAACATAATATGGATCTCTCGATCAATAGCCTCATCGTCTGTATCTCTCGATCAACAACATCATCTAGATCTCTCGATCAACGGCCTCATCATCTGGATCTCCCAATTAACAGTATCATATGGATCTCTCGATCAACAACCTCATCATGTGGATCTCCCAATCAACATCATCATCTAGATCTCCCAATCAACATCATCATCTGGATCTCTCGATAAACAGCCTCATAGTAGCATACCCTGCAACACACATGATCTATTTACGGGATGATCAATCCCTATCCATTTAAGACACCATATCATGTGTAGGGACGATGCAGTCCACTCGTCAATTTAGACAAAGTCTAGGGACCACTTCTAAGAGACATCTGTCTGCGGATCAATTCAGGGACCGAAGTCTGGGGATGATACAATTCCTCTCATCTACTAAGGACGATTTCTCGGAGATATCTGTCTACGGATCAATTCAGGGACCGAAGTTCGGGGATGATACAATCCCTCACGTCTACTAGGGACCACTTCTCAGAGACATCTGTCTACGGATCAATTTAGGGACCAAAGTATGGGGATGATACAATCCCTCTCGTCCACTAGGGACAACGTCTCGGAGACATCTGTCTACGGATCAATCCAGGGACCGAAGTCTGGGAATGATAAAATCACTCTCATCCACTAGGTACCCCTTCTCAGAGACATATGTCAACGGATGAATTCAAAGATTGAATTCCAGGGATGATACAATCCCTCTCGTCCACTAGGGACCACTTCTTGGACACATATGTCTACGGATCAATTCATGGACCGAATTCCGAGGATGAAACAATCCACTCATCGAGTTACACAAAGTCTAAGGACCACACATTGACCTCATCGTCACAACAGGTAGCCTCATCATCGACCTCATCGTCGGAACATGTAACCTCATCATCGATACAAGTATCCTCATCATTGATACAAGTATCCATATCATCAATACATGTATCCTTACCATCGATACAAGTATCCTCATCATCGATACAAGTATCCATATCATCAATACATGTATCCTTCCCATCGATACAAGTATCCTCATCATCGAATCAAGTAACCTCATCATGAGTGCAAGTATCCTCATCATCAATACAAGTATCCTCATTATCGACCTTACCGTCGACATAGGAAATCTCATCATCGATACAGGTATCCACATCGATACCGGTATCCAATATATCATACCAGTATCACCATTGCAACATGATAGAACTCAATACATCTCTATGTTGAGATATTTTAACTTCAAAGAATATTATATTTGTACTTTATTATTCCGGAGATGATTCATTCCTCCGTGAAGATCTTATTGTATATCCGGAGATGTTTATTCCTCCGTCGGAATGTGGTAACTTGGGTTATTAGACTTCCCTAGTGGGGGTCGGCCCTGTATGTGTTATGTGGGTCAAAGGGTTATTAGACCACCCTAGAGGGGTCGGCCCAGTCAGTTATAATGGGGTATTTAACCTAATGGTTAAATACGAGCCTACATGTACTTGTGTAAAATACATATCAGAGTAGTGTATAAATAGAGGAGGTGTGTTCCTCATTATACACATTCACTCACTTGAGGATAACGCACTTGTGGAGGAGAGGTCTGCTATTGTGGAGGAGGAGATCATGTCTCAGGGTTTCATCTTTGTATATTGCTGGTCATCTATATTGAGGAAGCTTTGCTGGGTTTTCTACCCCATGAGGGTTTCCCAGGATAAATCTTTGTCTCTTGTGTTTATGCTGTGCTTGTTGTTTCTTCAGTGATCCTGTATATGCTATTATTGTGAAATGGAATGTAATGCTGCTATTTTCTGTCTTAGCATCTTGAATTTTAACATGGAATCAGAGCTAACCTGAAGGAAGACAAGGTATGGCACTAAAGACACTTGCTTTACTTACGACAATTTGAAGGTTAGGGTTTTACATAGCAAAAACCAGTCATCGTAGCACTTTCGCTATAAATCCGTTTTGGCGAAGTTTTCGGATCTGAAATTGTTACAGGACGAAGCTAAAATCTCCAGGTACCTTGTGTCCAAAGGAAAACCTCTAATTCGTTGTACTTTGTGATTTATGATCTGTACAATATAGGGTTTCTGCCTCTTCCAGATCTGAGTCAAAATCAGGTGACCTTGGGAAAAAGGTCATAACTTGGGCTAGGAAGCTCCAAATGAAATTTCGTGAAAATTGACAGGTAGTACACAGAATGTACTATCTCAGAAAACTTTTTCAGGGGCCGAAGTTGAATCAGTGACACTTGGAACGCCGTACAAGTTCGCTCTCCTGTATTATCCCATAAACAGGTCATGTTGCGACACTTGGAATAACTCTCTCTCAGAGAATCCAATTGAGGTCAGACCTGTCAGGATGGAAAGATAACAGGCCGAGATATCTCAGAAAACTTTTTCAGAGGCCGAAGGTCAAACAGTGACACGTGGCACGCCGTACAAGTTCGCTCTCCTGTATTTTCCCAAAACAGGTCACGTTGCGACATTTGGCATAACTCTCTCTCAGAACATCCAATTGAGGTCAGACCTGTCAGGATGGAAAGCTAACAGGTCAGGCTATCTCAGAAAACTTTTTCAGGCCCTGTGGATCAAAAATTTCGGAGTTACACCAGAAACAATCAGGTACATATTTCTGTCAAAACAGAATTATTTTTTGGTACCTTCATTCATGGCTTCCGGAATTTAGGGCTTTGAAGAAAGTTGGAATTTTTGTAATCGGAGACCACGGCTGGATGCTACTCATCAAAATAGAAATTTAGAGACCAAGATCATAATTTTTGGTTGGGCAGAAGGCCGGGCTTGATTAGACCCTAGTTCGGGACTTTGATCAGAAAAGTGGAAAATTAGGGCTTCTGTAAAAATGGGAATTTTTGAAATCTGTGACCACGGCTGGAAGCTCCTCAGAAAAATAGAAGCTTAGAGCTTTGGATCAAACCTTTTGATGGGGCAAAAGAGTGGGCTTCATCAAACCCCAGTTCAGGGTCACGTCCAGTGAATCCGAAAGTTTCAAAGGCAAAATTAAGGAGTAAAACTTTGTAGTTTTCAAATTCTGAATATACCAGTTTGATCAGCTCATCAAGGTCCAGTTCTTGCAAATCAAGTGGATTGGGTTAATCCTAGAAGAAGATGGATTGGTCACCTGCATAAGTGAAGAAGTTCCTGTCTCAGAGGGAGATGAGGATAAGGGCTTACATAAGAAGAATACAAGCGATCTCGACAGGTATGACTCATTGAGGTATGTTTCGATATTTGTCCATGATTAAGTTTATGGTATGTTTGTCTTCAGGTTATTACAGTTAGTACAATTTTGATTTTAGATTTGTCGTATAACCTTAACAAAATTATGAATGCATGATAGAAGATATTCATTGGTTAGGGTGTTGACACTTATGATTGTACTAATGCATTATGATGTTGTGTGAGGTTGATGTTGTCTGCTAACAAGATACAGGTACATCACAAAAGACAAATCAGGTTCCATGACCATGAAAACATGAAGACAAAGACTCATCCATAATCTTTGTTCTACTTACGAGGTATGTATGACTTTGTTATATTATGCTTAACCTATGAGACATGCAGGTTCTAGCTCAGGATCTCTAAATCATTGAAGAGATTGTTTAGGTATGTTGTACATAACCAAGTAGGTATACTAATCCAGGTATGTTTCCCATGAATCTTACCTTGTGTTAGGATCCCTTATATAAGTATACTTGATATGATTGGTTATGCTTATTCATAAAGTTAGTAATCAAGGGTTTATGCATGATTTAATTAACCAGAAGAGTACTATGATCAAACAAGAATATGCATGAGTAAAAGAAGACTTACTTGAAACCCTGAATACTAATGATCATGACTATACATATTCAAGATTATTTAGAATTAGAATGTTTTGAGAATATACTAATGAATGAATGTTTGTGTATGAGATCATGAGGATGACACTAGTGCACACTTGAGCATGCACAGTGGTACAGAATGAATAGAAGTTCAAAGGACATATAGAAGATCAAGCGGGAGGCAACCACACAAACATAAAAGATAAGTATTTGAGTTGTTATTTGAAATAGTAAATGATATTTCTTGTATGCATATTTGTATTCCTAGAACATATCATGCTGAGTGCAAACATTCATAGAGCATTGAACATTATACTACTAATATGCATATGATTGGTAAGTTGGACAAACATTCCATTGTTGCTTGTCTAGAATGAAACCTCTTTGCTGACATGCTAAGAGCTGTGCACACTCTCGATAGTATGTTCTGGTAGAGATGGAAGGCATCTAGATAGCCACTGTATGCATACAGGATATGGGAAAGTGTTGTGCCAAAGTATTGGTCAAGATAGTTGCATAACTATATAAATGATATCTGTATGCATAATAGGTTATCATGATTTCATGATTATGAAGGATTACTAATCATGTACTTAATTTTGTTTTGTAGGAAAGATCATGAAGAATAATGAACACCGAACAAGTGATGGATGTTCAACAAGAAGATTTACAAATCAAACAAAATATAGAAGGCTTGTGGCTAGAAGATTCTCTTAGAAAGAGGAAGAGAATCATGATGAGATGTTTGCTCCAAGTGGCTAGATAAGACCATTCTCTTAATGGTGCAATTAAAGAAGAAGTGTGAATCAGGTTCTGTATGGGTTCCCAGGATCGATAGTATATTGATGAGAATACATGTGGGGATTGTATCATCCTTGAACACTTGTTCTAAAGTGAGCCGTAGACAGGTGTCTCCGAGAAAGAAAAGGGATTGGATCATCCCTGGACTTTCAGTCCTAAAGAGAGCCGTAGACGTAAGGTCTCCGAGAATGAAGTCCTTAGTGGACAGTTAAGGGGATTGGATCATCCCTGGACTTTCAGTCCTAAAGAGAGCCGTAGACGTAAGGTCTCCGAGAATGAAGTCCTTAGTGGACAGTTAAGGGGATTGGATCATCCCTGGACTTTCAGTCCTAAAGAGAGCCGTAGACGTGAGGTCTCCGAGAATGAAGTCCTTAGTGGACAGTTGAAGGGATTGGATCATCCCTGGACTTTCAGTCCTAAAGAGAGCCGTAGACGTGAGGTATCCGAGAATGAAGTCCTTAGTGGACAGTTGAGGGGATTGGATCATCCCTGGACTTTCAGTCCTAAAGAGAGCCGTAGACGTAAGGTCTCCGAGAAGTGGGGATTGTATCATCCCCGGACCTTGGTCCCTGAATTGATCCGTAGATGTATGGTCTTCGAGAATAAAGTGATGGGGATTGCATCATCCTGGAACCACTAGTTCAAAATGTACGTGAGGACTGCATCGTCCATGAACTGGGTTCAAAATGTACGTGAGGACTGCATCGTCCATGAACTGGGTTCAAAATGTACGTGAGGACTGCATCGTCCATGAACTGGGTTCAAAATGTACGTGAGGACTGCATCGTCCATGAACTGGGTTCAAAATGTACGTGAGGACTGCATCGTCCATGAACTGGGTTCAAAATGTACGTGAGGACTGCATCGTCCATGAACTGGGTTCAAAATGTACGTGAGGACTGCATCGTCCATGAACTGGGTTCAAAATGTACGTGATGGGATTGCATCGTCCCTAGACATGAGACTTGTCTTAAAGTGATAAGGACTAATCCTCCTGTAAGTAGATTGGGATTGCATCGTCCCTAGACATGGTGAAGTGTCTTAAAGTGATAAGGACTAATCATCCTGTAAGTAGATTGGGATTGCATCGTCCCTAGACATGGTGAGGTGTCTTAAAGTGATAAGGACTAATCCTCCTGTAAGTAGATTGGGATTGCATCGTCCCTAGACATGGTGAAGTGTCTTAAAGTGATAAGGACTAATCATCCTGTAAGTAGATTGGGATTGCATCGTCCCTAGACATGGTGAGGTGTCTTAAAGTGATAAGGACTAATCATCCTGTAAGTAGATTGGGATTGCATCGTCCCTAGACATGGTGAGGTGTCTTAAAGTGATAAGGACTAATCATCCTGTAAGTAGATTGGGATTGCATCATCCCTAGACATGGTGAGGTGTCTTAAAGTGATAAGGACTAATCATCCTGTAAGTAGATTGGGATTGCATCGTCCCTAGACATGGTGAGGTGTCTTAAACTGATAAGGACTAATCATCCTGTAAGTAGATTGGGATTGCATCATCCCTAGACATGGTGAGGTGTCTTAAAGTGATAAGGACTAATCATCTTGTAAGTAGATTGGGATTGCATCGTCCCTAGACATGGTAAGGTGTCTTAAAGTGATAAGGACTAATCATCCTGTAAGTTGATTCGGGATTGCATCATGCCTAGACATGGTGAGGTGTCTTAAAGTGATAAGGACTAATCATCCTGTAAGTAGATTGGGATTGCATCATCCCTAGACATGGTGAGGTGTCTTAAACTGATAAGGACTAATCATCCTGTAAGTAGATTGGGATTGCATCATCCCTAGACATGGTGAGGTGTCTTAAAGTGATAAGGACTAATCATCTTGTAAGTAGATTGGGATTGCATCGTCCCTAGACATGGTAAGGTGTCTTAAAGTGATAAGGACTAATCATCCTGTAAGTTGATTCGGGATTGCATCATCCTTAGACATGGTGAGGTGTCTTAAAAGGATAAGGATTGATCATCCTGTAAGTTGATCTGGATTGCATCATCCATAGACATGAGAGATGTCTTAAATTGAGAGGGATTGATCATCCCATAAGTGGATCAGGATTGTATCATCCTTGGACCTATGTCCTAAAGTGAGAGGGATTGACCATCCCGTAATTGGATCATGTGTGTTGCAGGGTATGCTGCTGTTGTGTATACTTGTATCAGTGTGGATACTTGTATTGATAGATGTATTAGTGAGAATACATGCTTTTGATGATAGATGTATTAGTGAGAATACATGCTTTTGATGATAGATGTATTAGTGAGAATACATGCTTTTGATGATAGATGTATTAGTGAGAATACATGCTTTTGATGATATATGTATTAGTAAGAATACATGTTTTGATGATAGATGTATTGGTGAGAATACATACTTTTGATGATACATGTATTGATTAATGTACTTGTATGGTTGAGGATCCTTATGTTGTAGATCGAGATGATCCAGATGCTGTAGATCGAGATGATCCAGATGTTGTAGATCGAGATGATCCAGATGCTGTAGATCGTGATGATCCAGATGCTGTAGATCGAGATGATCCAGATGGTGTAGATCAAGATGATCCAGATGCCGTAGATCGAGATGATCCAGATGCTGTAGATCGAGATGATCCAGATGCTGTAGATGAGATGATCCAGATGCTGTAGATCGAGATGATCCAGATGCTGTAGATCGAGATGATCCAGATGTTGTAGATCGAGATGATCCAGATGCTGTAGATCGTGATGATCCAGATGCTGTAGATCGAGATGATCCAGATGGTGTAGATCGAGATGATCCAGATGCTGTAGATCGAGATGATCCAGATGCTGTAGATGAGATGATCCAGATGCTGTAGATCGAGATGATCCAGATGTTATAGATCGAGATGATCCAGATGCTGTAGATCGAGATGATCTAGATGTTGTAGATCGTGATGATCCAGATGCTGTAGATCGAGATGATCCAGATGCTGTAGATCGAGATGATATGACGATGCTGATGATCGTGAGATGACGATGTTGATGATCGTATGATGACAATGCTGATGATCGTGAGATGACGATGCTGTTGATCATGTGATGACGATGCTGATGATTGTGTGATGGCGATGCTGACAATCGTGAGGATTCAGATATTGATGTTGCTGTAGCTGTTTGAGTGCTGCAGAAGATAAAGACTCACTACTGAAGATGTTGATGTTCCAGTATTGAAGATATTCTAGTAACTGGTTGAGTTACTGATGATGTTGAGAAAGCTTCCAATGATTTATAGATGTATCATGTATGATGTTGATGACTCCTTGCTCGTGCAGATGCTGTTATAATATCCTTCTCGTTAAGGGGGAGTGTTGAGATATTGTAACTTCAAAGAATATTATATTTGTACTTTATTATTCTGGAGATGATTCATTCCTCCGTGAAGATCTTATTGTATATCCGGAGATGTTTATTCCTCCGTCGGAATGTGGTAACTTGGGTTATTAGACTTCCCTAGTGGGGGTCGGCCCTGTATGTGTTATGTGGGTCAAAGGGTTATTAGACCACCCTAGAGGGGTCGGCCCAGTCAATTATAATGGGGTATTTAACCTAATGGTTAAATACGAGCCTACATGTACTTGTGTAAAATACATATCAGAGTAGTGTATAAATAGAGGAGGTGTGTTCCTCATTATACACATTCACTCACTCGAGGATAACGCACTTGTGGAGGAGAGGTCTGCTATTGTGAAGGAGGAGATCATGTCTCAGGGTTTCATCTTTGTATATTGCTGGTCATCTATATTGAGGAAGCTTTGCTGGGTTTTCTACCCCATGAGGGTTTCCCAGGATAAATCTTTGTCTCTTGTGTTTATGCTGTGCTTGTTGTTTCTTCAGTGATCCTGTATATGCTATTATTGTGAAATGGAATGTAATGCTGCTATTTTCTGTCTTAACATCTTGAATTTTATAACTCTATTAAAAATATCTAGTAAAACTTAATCCCCTTACTCAAACCTAGTACCGTCTTTTCCATAACTAAGAAGCAATATATCTTAATTGCCCTAATTTTTGTGTAGTATAATGCAAGGCATTCGATATATTAATAAGGTTTATTGGTCCGTCCCTATTCTCTATATATCCTAAATTTTTTCACAAAATAACATATAATCATGGAGAAATCAACATGAAGCAATATATCTCACTTTCCCAAATAGCTATGTGCAATATAATGCAATGAAATGTATCTATTAATAAATTGAGTGGAACCTAATCCCCTTGGTGCAACCTTGTGCCATCCTTTCCATTATTATCACGCAATATATTTCACTTGCCCCAATTTTTATATGGGACATAATGAAATGCATTGAATCTACTAAGAATATTTATAGGAATGGAAGTTATCTGCAATACAATGCAACAAAATGGATCTAGTACTAATATTCAATAGAATTTGCAAGGCCAAGGACATAAATTGAAACTCAAACGAATTTTTAATATCCCCGAGATCGAACAAGAAAGCTCCACGAAAAATTGGATGGCTACTAACCTTGAGATCAAATGAAAAAGTACTACAAATACTACACCAAACACCATTGAAAATTGATTTTAGTGGTGGATATGGAAATGGAATAAGAAAACAATCCAAAGAATATGACAAACATGTAGTGGTCGAAATGAGAAAGCATATACATTCCTAAAACTTATGAAAAATGCAAATTCTATACCCATACACAAGTAAATAAAACCAATACTTTCACACTAGGAAGTTAGAATGAACAAAATAATTGTTTTAACTCATAGATTCATATTATATAGAAATATAATATTAAGGACATAAGTGATCAAACTAGTAATAAAAACTTTTGATGTGCCTTCTTGTAATTAATGAATCATTTTTTCTTTCCACTTGATAGAGTTCAAGGTCAAACATAACTCTATGCTATGTTTAGTAGGTATATACAAAACTAGGTGCCTGCAATCTTATTCTCCGTTTGGGAGGTTAACAGTAATCGCTTATAAATGTTTAGTCATTATAAATGATTAAGGGACATGTGCTAAATCAATTGGTGAGTCCCTCATTGCACAACCATTATTGGATGTTAGGTTGACAAAGGACATGTCACTGACCTCAAAAAACAAATCCCCAATTACAAGTGCAACTCCTATGATTATAAATTGTTTTCATTTCATTAATTCTATATGTTATGCAACTTGCATTTTCTAATTTTTCATAGTTTAATTATTATTGATATATTGGGGGTTTTCCACAAATATTTGCTTTACATTCGAAGAAAAATGAACATGTAAACATTTAAACACTATCCAGCTGTTTGCGTCAAACACCTTATTGATGAACCAAGATTTAGATGGCGATTTCAAATCAATTTTCTCCACCATAGAAGAGGAAAGCTTTCAAATCGTGAACTTCAAGAAGAAATAAGAAACAAATTTTAAATCACTGATACATACAAAATATTTATCTATGGTTTTCGTACATATAGGAAAATGTGATTGGGTTTTGTCATGATTTATGACAATTTGGAGGATGCAATAAAGTATGAGCCTAAATATAGGTTGATAAAAAATGCAATTCATGATCTTCGTAATAATACCATAAGAAGTAGTGAAAAAAGAGCAGAGAAAATACCACGCATTATGCCAACAAAAAAATAAAGCAGTTTAGACCCCCACTTTCTTTCTTATGCCAATGAAAAAGAAGAGTTTAATACTACAATTTCTTCCTCCTCGTAACTTTGTATTGATTTCACAGTTTTTTATCATCCAATTATATACATGTGTTAAACATATTTTATGAGTTGTAATCCATTTTTGAATTGTACTTCATTTATAAATAACTAATAGCATTTTTTATGTTGATTTAAATTGTTTATTGTACAAAAGTGTTTTAATTTTCTTCAAAATTATGTATTTTAATGGTTTTTTAGTTAATTGGAAATGGATCCCAAACTTTGGAATTTATTGCGAATTTAGATTCTAGAAACTATCCTTCTATGGGTGTCTTTTTCAACATTGATTCGGTTTCGATCAATTTCTAAACATTGTGATGGACTGTTGTGGATACCAACTTTTAATAATGCTCGACAAAAAAATCACATAACAAAAACTTGGTTTTTAGTTGGACTGGGTTTTTAGTTGAACTATGGGGACAATATCAAAATCATATCCTATATAAATTTATCAATCATATAGGACATACATCTATCTTGCATGTCCCTTGTGAAGAATATATATAAACAATTGAATGTACACTTGTTTCAATCATTTTCCTATGAAAATACTGTCCATTATGAGGGCATAAGGTCTATTACATTGTGAATCCATTCATAAAACATTTTTCATGTATAGGCATCATTGAAATAGGAGTTCATGGTTTCTTTTAACTCATAGGAAACACCGGTCGATAGAAGCATGGATGGATACTTGTACGTCATCAACATATTGAAGATGGTTCAATTTTGTTATCTATAATATCAAAAGGTTTTGGAGAGAAACCATTGGTGCTAATGGTGAACCTACACCTCCTGAGGTTGCAACATTTTACAAAGGTAAAATATATTGGTTACATATAAAAACAATTTCTGAGGAAGATGTCATATCTCGGTACAAAATGTACTCATTGGATATTACATTGAATAAATGTGTTTTCCATTCAATTCCCTCGACATTTTACAAAGGTAAAATATATTGGTTACATATAAAAACAATTTCTAAGGAAGATGCCATGTCTCGGTACAAAATGTACTCATTGGATATTGCATTGAATAAATGGGTTTTCCACTCAATTCACATAGGATGTATCAAACGATCTGTGTGTCTTACCATACATTTCAACCAATTGATATGTGTTGTAAACGATGGTTCTACAAGTGTATGATGCATTGCTGAAATACAAGATTTGAAGCATGGTTAATGCCTAGTTTAACACGCATAGGGATATTTTGAGGATGGAAGAAGTTTAAAATGGAGTCTATATAAACACACATTGCTCCAAATATATTCCATTTCGGGATGTGGGAAGTTCCATAATGTTGTGAAAGAATGCTTAGATTCCATTCATATATTATGATGTGGACACTTGCAACATTACTCATCTAGTAGTTGATGAAAAATCGATGTCTGCAAATCATCACTCCCTATGCCAATAGACAATGCACCAATATTATAATGTATAGAAAATTTTCCCACTCACTCCAAGAATCAATTCATTCCATAATCTTATCCCATTACTTACAAACTGGCTTGAGTCCATCGAATGTTTTGGTATGTAATTCAATAGGCATTAGGCATTGTAAGAAGAACTATGTTTTTGTTTTTGCATCATAAACAAATTTCGATAACTTTTGGTATTGAATAAAAATATATAATTCTTTGTATGATTTCATCATATATTATGTAACATACCCAATATCGACCATGGAGTATGGGGTTAAATGTTTTGTTTTGTTTTGTTTTTGTTTTCGTTTTTATTTCTTCTATTTCGAACATCTTGCGACACATCAAGAAGGTGTATTCAACATTAATAAACGAGTAAAGACAACCTCTAATAACAGTTAAATCGTTCAAGGAATGTTTTAAGATATAATTCCACATTACATTACAAATTACAAGTTTCGTGTTACCGAGATATGAATAGGAACATATGGTTCACCTTAATCTTTTCAATAACATGACTTTGTACAATAAACATATCAAGTCTACTTATCTGATCACTTGGCTCTTTAGGGACGCACCAACATGAGCTCTCTTTCAACTTGCTTGCATGCTCAATCCGCCATGACCGGATACCTGGGCTAATACTTGCTTGACAAGGTGCGTCAGTAACATTATGCTCAGGTGTAAAATAAATAACAATATACAAATGCACTTCATTCAGGATATATAAAAGCATCGTTAAATAACATGCATTAGCTAAAAATATATTAAGGGCAAATTCTTGGGCAGCTGCAACTTTCCACCCAACCTTAGGTACTTCGATGGCTTCTACTTAGTCCATCCGAAGACCACCCCCGAGCTGAGCACGGTGAACCACTAGGTTGATGATAACTTTGTTATTTCAGCATAGTTTCATAATTAATTATTCATTTGTTGGATGATCGAGCTACCCCGGTAGGCTTTCTCTTGCCCATTATACTAACATCAAAAGTAGATGCAGTTTCATTTTACTCTTTTGAATTAAGAAGGCATTTTCCATCATGAACTTCATGTGCTCATTAATTTGTGTCCAGGAAACAGTATAAATTATCATTCAGCAGTTATATAAGAAAAATAGAATCCCTATAGCTAGTAGTATGTTAGCATGTTCCTGCTAACAATTCCCCAACTTGATCGAAATATCACGAAGCTCAGTTAACCTATGTATGCCAACTATTATATCAGTATAATTAACCTACAATGAATATCACATTAGCAGCTAGCAACATATCAGAATTAATGAGTAAATTAAGGCATACTGTAGCAGAAGCTCTACTGTCAAAACATTGGAAAATCAATAGAAAAATAAACATGTTGTAGCGGAACTCTACTCACAACGATGACATAAAAACAATATAGACATATCGCCTATTATATATAAAGATATCAAATAACGGTAACCTAACCCGAACTTACCGCCTACAAATGTAAACACATTCAAAGGAGGATAAATGGAATACAATAAAACATTACCAAATAAATGAAGTACCGAAGGTTAAATGTCCCCTCTCTGCCAGTAATTGATGCCATACAACATGGAAAGATATGTATGTAAATATGAAGCATCTACCTAGTCATAGCATCTGCATCCTTCTTTCCCCAACTACCTCGACAGGAATTACCCAAAAGATAATGCAGCACTAGGACATCGTACTCCCGAGCTACACACATAGGGACGAGGTATATCCTCTTACAAGGTTTAATAAAAGTATAGCAGCGATTTCCCCATGCCCAATGCTCCAGCAAAAAGAGGCAACCAAAATACCAGCATGCAAATAGCCAAACAAAATACTCAGCATGTAATACAAAAGAAGCATTGAATTACTCTAATAAATGACATCACAGAGATCATACGCAAGGAGGCACTATCATCTTTGTAGAATCGACAGAGTAGGAATAATACAAGGGAAGCATTGAATTTTTGTACTATTCCACCGTGCATAGACATTACCTTTTAGAAACAACATAATTTTTTTTTTTTCATAAATGATCAAAACAACAACACAGGGTTTTCATGAATGAGTAATTGGGAACAACTACCCTCTAACCAACAAAGACCAAAAAGGAATACCGACACATCTCCTAAATTCATACCTGGAGCGAAATGGACAGTGGCCAAAAACAAATAGACAAGAAGGAAACCGACAGATCCCCCCCTATTAAACATCTATTGCAGCATAAAAGAAAGAACCCAACTCAGCACCGGGATTTCCACCGATCCTGAGATCATAGTGGTTTTCTTTAGAGACTTCACGCCCCCTACCACGGATGCCTTCGCCCACCCATGCACAGCTACATCAATAACACGAACAGGAAAATGCAGACCCCCTTCCATACCTGCGCGACCATCATAAATACATGCTCACCCCTCCTTTCTTCCCTTAACACACATGAAAGAAGGAATGGCCAAGTGGCGGAGCGTTACTCTTCCAATATCCCGACATAGTGCCTCCTGTAATACTATATATATAAGGTATTCCGCTTAATTGCATTATTAATTATATCACAGCATTATAACTTATATAACTAACTTAGATTTAACCATCCAAAGTAATAATAATAATAATCATAATAATAATAATAATAAAAATAATAATATTATTATTATTATGCTACGTCCATATTCCTTCATAACATTTACAATATCCATATGGATACCTTTGAAATATACAATTGGCATCGAGTCCATTTTTAAACTCACTGATAAAAGGAATTATCTCGTCACGGGAATGCTACAATTTAACTATCTTTGGCATATATTTGTGTATACATGTGAACCACTTATAATTTCATGTTTAAAGAATACAAAATACAAATAAAAGTAATAAATAAACCCTTCTTGGAAAATAAATAATTATTTATTTATCTTTCATCTATATAATATATATATATATACACACATAAACCTTTTTCTAGTAATTATACTTTTCACACAGTGTTTGTAACATCTCCAAGTTTTGCGAGTTAGTATTTTGGTTAAAATTAAAGTTTTCTTCTATTAGATATCCTCACAATAAAAATATCTATGATCGAGTTCAATGAAATAGACAAACATTTATTTATAACTTATTCCTACACATGACAATCTTATAATAGTCCATTTACTGTTGTTATGAAGTGTTACCTTTACAACTCCATGGATCTCTTCTGAGATCATTATATATAAAGGAACTATACAGCTGCATGCTATCGTGACAAAAGCCTTCATAAAAACATTTCCACACACATTCTGTGAATAAACATTTAGTTAAGACTTATTTACCAGACATAACCATTAAGACATAAACATGCGAAACAAGACATAATCATGAACATGCGATACAAGGCATAATCATTCAGACATGAAAAGGAATTACTGACAAGACATCAACAATAGAATCATACACATGGGGACACAAAATGTACGTGGTTCACCCAATCACATTGGGCTACGTCCACCAAAGGAGAGTCGCATCTTGTATTAATTACCAAATAGAGCTTACAACCAGCAACACCAATGTTACTATACTTACTTCCAGCTTTTCTCCGTGCCTCTTTTATCGATCGCATTTTGAAGACTTTGACCTTGTTACCATTACAACTCCATGGATCACTGTAATTAAGAAAATAAATTCATTGCGGAAACTCAACGGCAGAGTTCCATAAGTGGCAGTATAACCGAAAATAGAACTAGACAGCCTATATCTATAGCACGGAACTCAAGATATCAATCATATTCTTTTCCTGGAAGTATAGTTGGCTTAAAAGGTTTATACCTAAGGATTTTGTTTACAGAGTTCCACTCTGCGTTTTCTAAAGTAGAGCTTCAACAGTAAATAATTTAAAGGAAAACCATCAGGCTCATACATCATATATAAGCAGAATGTTACGATTTCAAACTGGAAAGAAATGGTATCACCCTAGAACCCAAAGAGAATACAACTCGTTTCCTTGTTTTACATGGTCTGCAATGCACTAGTTCATTGTCTAACAAAAACATGTCTCACCTATGTTATCATAAATATGAAATAGACCCATAATCATTCTAAAATTGAGGTGCACTGGAGGTTGAGAAAATATTAGGTCCTCAATTTGCTCTAAAATTGCAAACAAGTTTGTTATGGATTCCTTGTGATAGATGAGGCTACTACAAGGTAATAACGAGTTCTATTTTTGTTACTATGTCGAGTTTTTGTTGAGTACTCAGTTGACTTGTACAATATACCTTTCTCTTTATCCGATGTGGTTTCGGTTGTGGACCTCTTTCCCAAAATATCAACCTTATGTGGTGTAGGAATGACTGGGGCTATTGCTGCTAAACTTGGGTCTAAGTCCACCTTTTCCTACTCCCAGCTATCCAAATTGGCAACTTTATCTAGTAGCAGGTGTGGCTCATGAGGATAAGCAGCTTCCCTCACAGCCTGCCTCTTGCGGGATATAATCCCCTTAGGATCATACTTCCATACAAAACTTGTAGAGAGATTAAGGGTGGCCATATTAATCTTGTAAAGATATGTGTAGACCATATTAATCTTGTAGAGATATTAATACCCTTAGGGGGTGTATGGTGAGGTTGATTCCATAAGAACCCAACTGGCACAAAAAAGAGTTAATAACCCAAGAAAAATTTCAAGTTAAGAAGGAAGAGGTTGTATTTCAGATCTATCCCCAAATACTACTGACATCACCCCAGCATTTCCTACTACAACATGTTCTTGGTAGTAATCACAATTTATTTGTAGACCAACTTTAGGCCCTGTTGGGACTTCTAGGCAATATCTCAGTGCATACCATGAAGAGAGGAAGAGGTCACAGCTGACCTTTAACCAAATTATAGACCTAGAAGTTAAAAAATCAATATGTTCATTTGGGTGATAGCCCAAGTTAACAACAATGTAAAAATGTCAATGAAGGTTTGTCTGATTTTAATTCTATCAGTAGGCATTCTACAAATGTACAATTTTTTGGAAATGTGTGTGACGAGTGGATTCAACACTCATCAAATCTTTATAAATCCCAGCAGATTTTAGGTGTAAGAAAAGATAATGTTGCATTGCAGATGTTTCAACAATTGGAACAAACAGTCTTCAAAGACATCGATCATGGGATGGATGTAAAATTAGTCACAGCAGATCTAATGAACAAGTAAATCAATCACAACAGATGAACATAGAAAATATGGTGCAAAACTGTGCAAAACATGTAGCAGTGCTCACTATCCCAGAAAGGGTGAATGAATTACAATACAAACTGTCACAATGACAGAGCAATTCGAATTGCCTAAGGAGGTCATTCGAATTACAGAATGGAGTAGCTTGACTCTATCTAGGAGTCCTCATCAATCATTGGTGGTGCTCATCAATCACAATAACCAGTCATCCAGGTGTCAATCTGAGTCTAACTGAGTGTAATAAGTGTAACTGAAGTGTGTAGCACTGATTTAGGATCTGGAGGCTCAGTGGGGGCGCATGGGAGGCTAACTGAAGTCAGAACAAGTCACCTAATCAAACTGGAGGTCCAACGGAAGTGATACAGTCAGTCGGGAGTGAAACTAGACTCAACTCAGGGAGAATCGGAGCTAACTGAATGTAACTGAAGTGGAACTGCAGTGGTAGGTGAACAAGTGCGCCCTTCTCTGGCAGTAGGTGAGAAGTGGGTGCCTTTCAGCTTAGGAGGGCTAAAACTCTGTGGTAGGTGGCTCTCGGGTGCTAGAATGAAGTGGATAAGGTGCTGGAGGCATCAAACTGGTGACTGGGATGCATGCCAGTGCATGCAGGTGCATGCAAACCCTAGATTCTGCATGCAAACCCTAATTTGCATGCAAGATCCTGAAAAAGATGATGTGGATATCCGAACACCCCCCCTCAAGCTAGACTATGATGTGCCAACAAAAATAATGTGGGGCCCTGGTAACTAAGACCAAAGGTCACCCCAATACAATAATCCAAAAAATGCTGAAAATAAACTAAGTGAGGAAAGAGGGAAAACCCAGTGGGAAGAAAGCCCCCCCTCAAGCTAAAGCATAATAATGAATCAATCTGTCTCCACCATGATGGAACTCACCCCCAATAGTGAACGGAGGTAAGAGAACTTCTTCTCAGTGAAGCTCTTGGTGAAGATGTCTGCAATTTGCTCATCGGTAGGGCAATATTGCAGAATGATGGTGCGGTCATGCACCAACTGTCGAATGTAATGCATATGAATCTCAATGTGCTTGGTCCTCTGCCGCTGAATTGGATCTGTGGAGATCTTGATAGCACTTTGATTGTCACAAAATAGGACAGTCGAAGTAGTGCCACCAAAACCAAACTCGGAAAGAATACCCTGCAACCAAACTGCCTGAATGCCTCTGCTGAAGAAAGTGCAATGGCTGCTTGCTTTTTGCTGGACCAGCAAATAGCACCATGACCAATCATGAAGACATAACCGGAAGTGGACTTCCGATCAATGCTATCACCTGACCAATCTGAATCAGTAAAACCAATGAAATCTAGCTCAGAATCTGCAGCATAATGTATGCCAAACTGTTTCGTACCTTGCACATACTGCAAGATCCGCTTGGCTGCTCGCCAATGAAGCTCATGTGGATGCTGCATATATCTTGACACGGCACTCACGGCATATGAGATATCAGGCCGTGAGTGTGTCAAATAAAGTAGTGAACCAATCAACTGTCGATACATACTGCAATCTGCAAGCGGTGTGGAATCTCCCTCCTCAAGACTGATTCCCGAGAGGAATGGGAATGGGGCTGCCTTACATTCAGCCATATTAAACTTCAATAACAGGTCGGAAGCATATTTTTGCTGAGATATAGTGATCCCATTGAAATTTTGAGCTATCTCCAAGCCCAAAAAATGACTCAGCAAGCCCAAATTGCTCATGTCAAAAGCTAGATTTAAGGCAGATTTTAGCTTGTTTATTGAAGTAAGTGTGCTACCAGGAATAAGCAGATCATCAACATAAAGTACAATAACCAACAAATTACCTTTAACTCGCTGAAGATACACATTCGGATCAGATTTGCATCTTTGGAAATTCTGAGAAAGAAGGAAGGAGTCCATCTTTGCGTACCAAGCTCTTGGGGCCTGTTTTAACCCGTACAAAGATTTCTTCAATCTACAAACCAATGATGGATCTGATGTATAACCCTCTGGCTGCTGCATATAGACCTCTTCAGCAAGGTCTCCATGTAAAAATGCACTCTTCACATCCATATGGTGCACTTCCCAGTGCTTGGATGCGGCAATAGCTAAAACAAGGCGGATGGAATCCATCTTTGCAACCGGTGCAAAGGTCTCTGTGTAGTCCACTCCTTGGACTTGGGAAAAACCTTTTGCCACCAACCTTGCTTTATATTTGCTGATAGTGCCATCAGCAGCAACTTTAGTACGGTAGACCCATTTACACTTCACTAATTTTCTTCCAGGTGGAAGAGAAACTAGCTCCCATGTATTGTTCTTTTGAAGAGAACTGTACTCTTCGTCCATGGCACTTTTCCATATCGGATCTCGATGGGATGAATAGTATGATGTAGGATCTGAACCAGCCATAAAATAACAAATCTCAGGAAGAAATGGATCAGCAATAGAAAGAGCCATACCTGCTCTTTGAATGTCTCCTCTTGTTCGTCTCGGATCAGCAGGATTTCCAAGATTAGAACCAGCAGATTGTAGAGTGTTTTGGGCCCACTTTGGTAACTGAGGAGGATCATAATGGTCGGATTCCGAACCTGATATGTCATGATCATCATATGCTGCTACAATATCAGAAATATCAGAACTCATACCTTCATTATCGCTGCTCGAATCTTCTTCTGGTGAAGGCGGTGAATCGGCAGTTTTCTCCTCGACTAGTTGCAATTCTTGAAGCGGTTCTTCAAACTGCACACTGCGCTCTATGAATATCTTTTTAGATCTGATATCCATGAGTTTATATGCTTTTGATTCTTCCCCATATCCTATCAATGTGCACTCGATACTTTGTGGATCCAAAGCTCGTCTCTTCTCAGAAGGAATTCTAGCCCATGCAGTAGAGCCAAAAACTCTCAAATTTGACACATCCGGTTTGTGACCAAAGAATGCTTCGAAAGGAGTCATACCTTTCACGGATGAATGTGGAACACGGTTCTGTATATATGCAGCAACATTGATTGCTTCAGCCCAAATATTTGCAGCCAAACCTTTCGATTCAATCATGCATGTAGCCATCTCTTTCAGTGACCAGTTTTTCCTTTCCGCTACACCGTTCTGCTGGGGTGTGTAGGGAACTGTATGTTGGATCTTAATTCCGCTTTGGGAACAAAGTTGCAGCAACTCGGACTTGATATATTCCCCACCATTATCATATCTAAGAGCTTTGATCTTGCTGTAACATCTCCAAGGTTTGCGAGTTAGTAATATTTGGTGAAAATTAAAACTTCTTCCATTAAAGATAATCATAATAAAACATTATAGGAAAATAACCAACATGAGATTAATCTTTGTGCATACACTTGAAAAAGTCAATTTCCTTATGTATAAAAGTATTTGTGCTAAGAACCAAATTCCCAAATGCTGTCACCTTGCATCAAAATATTTATAACAAACTCCATAATCCTTTATGTAAAAACCTTCCATAAACTTCTTCCATTGTCCATAAATTATTCAAAATCTTCATCATTCTTGCATAATAATAGAGACAACTCTTCTTTAAAAATCTATTGGGAGAAGGTCTTCATGATTCAATAACCTACTTGGGTCAAGACACAAAAGCTATTATGATTCTTCGTGCAACCATTATCTTATACACATTGTTATGAACAACTGAATTTATCCATTTAATAAATATTATTATTTGCATGACTGAAGAACAGATACATCTAGTTTGACGACAATCACCATAAGCACATAAACATAAATCACGGACAAGAGAGTACACATAAATCACAAACAAGAGAAAGAGACTCAATATACGGTGGTTCACCCAGCTCTCTGGGCTACGTCCACAAAATTTGTTGTATCATGTAATATTTATTCAGAATGTTACAATCCACCCACAACATATGGTCTGGAAATCTTGGGATCGATTTGGGAGATCGCCCAGCATAAACAACTGTACAAAGTGCGTATAACACTGTGGTGACCAATTCTACATAGAGATCACTATCGGAAAGGAAGTGCAGATGTAAATTCTGTCAAACTATGGTGTGAATCGAAAGCATCATTTCCGAATTTAACATGCCAGGCATAAAGTGAATGCATCTAGAAAGATTACTCTGTTAAATACTGTACAAAACTGCCTCAATCAAAATTAAATCTCCAGGGCGGCGATCAACCCTGAGAATGAAACTTTCAGGCAGAATATGAATGCATCTACTGTGTATAAAATGCCTAAATCAGAATTAATCTTCCAGGGCAACAATCAATCCCAATAAAGAAATCGCCGGGCAGAAATGAATACCTCTACTGAATATAAAATGCCTAAAACAGAATTAATCTTCCAGGGCAACAATCAACCCCAATACAGAAATCGCCGGGCAGAAAATGAATACCTCTACTGAATATAAAATGCCTAAATCAGGATTAATCTTCCAGGGCAACAATCAACCCCAATACAGAAATTGCCAGGCAGATAATGAAATGCATCTACTGAATATAAAATGCCTAAATCCGAATTAAACAACAAGAGGTAGCCGACAACTCCAATCGGGATCCTCCAGATCGACAATGTTTGGCATACGATAGAGACTTAAAAGGAAAACTTCCGCCCATGTGCCAACCACAGACTCAACCGATCAGCTTTCACAAGGAACTGTAATACCTAAACAATCACAAGTGGGCGCCGAAGCAGCCAGGTGGAAAACAAGGTTATCATTACGAAAATAATCAGAGAAAACTAGGATGGCCATGCCCTTACGGCTCTGCGTAGAAATAGACACAATTCGTGGAGAAAGGAAGTGTTATCCATCTTTATCAAAAGAGGAAGCATACGCCTCTCAGGAAGGTACATATAGACTTTTCGCCCTCGTCAATGCGCGCCGATACAATATTTTCAATACAACATACCTGTGATTACCAGAGGTAGAAGTGGATACACATATCGAAAGGGTATGCGGCCATTGTCAAGTGAAAAATGTAAATAAACATGGACGGATGGGATGCTTTGCATGGACGATGCGAAGTGTGTGGCACCAGATCAGTTGTATTCTCATATGCCGAGAACTTGCAGAGAAATATTTTGGCAATGGGATAGGTACATAATGGTTAGAAATTTTAAGACAGGTAGCGATCCAATATAATCCCCAACACACAACGCAAAACCGATTAGCTCCGATCTGCCTCTAACCCCTAATGCACAGGTCATTGTAATCCATAGAAATGTACGATTTAAAGGTGTATATGGATGCGGAACCTCATAGCTCAATATATCCGACGTAAAGAAATTACAGCGAGCATTCCAACCACAGAGTTGTAGGAGAATCATTTTATATTCTGATAAAAAAAATACAGATGCAGAGTATATGTAGTGATGATCTAGTCTACGTCATCTCCTTAATGGCATCTTCCACAAGGTATGTAATATCCCTGCAACGATTATCCCAGATCGAAAGATATAAAGGAACAATCACAACAAAGGAACAATAAAAGAAAACTCAATTGATAACAAACATTCATCTATACAGGAATCATCTAAGCATCCATCGTATTCACCAAAATACAGAAATCATTCCAGTAGTAAACGCATTCCTCAACTACGCCCAGATCGGATCATTTATGCAGCAACCCATTTATCACTAATACCGGATCATCAAGCAGTAAACACATTCCCAACGAATGCGGGATCATTCGCCAGCATAAATCTCAGAGTCAGCAATAGGGGTGCAAAGATTACTTACACACATCATTATCGCAAGACCTACAAACCTTGTCGCAACCCGATCGCTATTGTTGACGTTGTAACAGCCATCTAGCGCAGAGTTCCAAACTGGAAGGTTACTGTGTAATCGCCTCATACAAAAACTGAACACGATTTGGGTAGCGATCCATTCAGGGAATGGAATCTCCAGGGCATAGATCAACGATCTTCAAACGCAGAGATATCAGATGATTATCCGTAACCCCCAATCCTCCGATCTCCTCCTCATTCCTGTGTGTTTCCCCCTTCTTAAGGAGAGGGTTGCGCCTTCAAATACCCGTGAGGATTCTACCATTGGGAAGTCCGCCCAGCTACGCGTGGCTTCCTCACCTAGGACTCAAATGCCGCGTGTCATTTCGAAGGAGTCCCTACTGAGGGTTAAGGGAACATCTCCCCACCGGAAACTCCAAGAGGTTAAACGAATATTCCACCACAATCTTCTATTGAGGCTCGGCGCTGCAACTCAGGTTGTTGAGATAATTAAGGTTGCTTTATAAAACGGTTCCATCAAAGTAAACTAGCACGCATTTTCCTAACTAGGGAGGTGCATGCTACATCACATACAACGTTGTACTAAAAAGGATCGGTGCCCTTCTAAATGACTCCATAGTAACGACGTATATTACTACTCATAACGATATCTTTGTTGCTAATCACCCCATAATATGGAAATACTAGAATCATTCCACTCATTTCCATTCAAGGTGTTTTTATCATTTTATTATATATGTTTACTTATAATTAAATGAGAAGGATTTAGGATTCCATTCGAGGAAGTACCTTTTCGACTTATCACAACCCCATAATACTTATAAAGGAACTCAAGGCTATCCCCTTTAGCTTTGTGCATTCTATGTATACTTGTATTACTTACATACTAGCAACATCACTTAGAGAGGCCATGCCTTCTTAATATGTATATATATATATATATTATATGTATATAAATACATATGATAGGCTTAATCACCTCATAGTATAGCTTAATCCAATAAACGATTGTTTTGTATGATTATTACATCATAGTATTACTTATGCTCGAGCATACTAAGTCACTAGTTTTGAGCTTATCATAACTCATAAATTAAATTCCTTCTCTAGCACTCTCGTTGAAGTAGAATTAATATTAAGAGTAGGTAGTTAGGATAATTATTGAAAATCATCCGATACGCATGGCGTCATGCATGTTGTCCATTTGTTTGCAATGAAAGGTTAAAGTCCTTATCCTACGATGTCGTATGAAAGTCCTAGGGTACTAATCATAGACCAAACATAGTAAAAGAAAATGTCCTAAAGATTCCCAACATATGTGTTCAGATTTCTCAAGGACTTCCTTGACCTTACCTTCTTAATGAGTTCAGTTGTCGTCGTTTGTGTCGCTGCCCTTTGTCTACATTTTCCAACTTTGATATTAGCTTCATTGGTTACAAGGTCTACTCGTGGGGCCTTGTCTTTGAGCTCCTTACCCGAGCCATGTATACATTTCTAATTTCATTTACTAACAAAAATAATGAGCTAAAGGAGGGATATTACATCCTCCTCCCCTCAAGAAGAACACCGTCCTCGGTGTTCATGCTTTTTTAAATAGTTCTTCTTTGACCTGAGTCATCCTTTTCATGCTCCATATTTCTATTTGGACCGTCTTCGGACCTTTTCTGGACTTTTTGCAAGTTGCTTTCAATCATACCTGCAACTTGTCATCAATTTCGAACTCATATTCATAAATACTGAGTCATTTATTGTAACATAACATTTGCAGTCTATGGAATATATTTTAATCATTGTTCGTGCTTTTATTATCACAAGCACACATAATTCAAGTGATCCAGGAATGTAGACTATGAACTTAATCACAACAAACCATTTACTTCATCCAGAATTTTTTTTTTTTTTTTTTTTTTTTTTTTTTGTCTAACACCCGATTGTTCACACAACAATCCCTTCGAAATTTCTTGCCTAACACTCCAGTGCTCACACAGCAATTATTTCACCGATTTCTTGCCTAACACCACAGTGCTCACACAGCAATACTTTCTCTCATGCATACTAAGCAGCGTCCTGCCTCCCGCATATGCATTCTTTTACAGTTTGCCTAGGTCTTTACAGCTCGCCGATTCCTTCGAGAATCATGGCGGCTGTCAACTCCCTGATCTCTAGGGAGTGTTTCAGTGCCCTTGACGCACTTTCACATAATTCCCCTCAAGCCTTCTCGCTTGAGTCCAGGAATCTATTCCCCTCAAGCCTCCTCGCTTGAGTCTAGGATGATCTCATTCAAATATATTTCATCATATTACATTTATAACCATACAATTTCTCTGACCAATTTGGTCTAGTTCTTTATTCAACAATAATTAATCAATAATAAAAGCTGCGATGTGGATCTTTCATCCTCACCCCTTTATTGTACCATGCATAATATATTAATCTTTTGTCTTTCAACAAGTCCCACCGAGTTTTGGCCATCTGCCAAATTCAATTGTTAGTAGCACTTTATATAACAAAATCAAATATTTGTAAATAAGAACATCATTCATTCTTCATACTAGAATATCCATACTTGATCATCTGAAGTAAACGTTTTCTCTTTCCAAGCATAACTAACTTACTTAATAGGATTACATAATTGCTTGAACACGAAATAATATTCTTCCTATGATGACCCGTGGACGTCATGACTTCTTAACCTCGAATGTTATCCTTCACCATTTCAAACACACTTCCTATTTTAGTTATACAACTTCTTTTGTATATACCAACATCACATAGAAATAACCAATTTTCTAAAACATACTTGCATACCTTATAATGATAACCATATACCTTTGTAAGGGTGGCCGCATATCTTCTTCTTATGAGATCCTCATATGTCGAGGTACCAGTTTACCTGTATCATCACATATTAGTATTACACTAAATATCACACGAATCTATATATCCCATTTTTACCTCTTGACTGTTGTAGTGATGTGTGGGAATATGACATTCCGCTCGACCACAACATTAAATGGATTAGTCGTAAAGGAAAAATGTAATTTAAATCATAAGAACAATCATGCATAAACATATGTCAATCATCACCTTGACTTGTTTAATACAAGTTTATACATCAATTACTGTTTAAATATTACTTCTGATCTATCATAGAAATTCCATGATATTACAGGTTTTCCTTAACTCCTAATGTGGATATAAAACAGTCGTTAAAAGACATGAGAACTTAAAGTGTCATGTAATACCATTCCGTGGCAGTTCTAGTTTCCCAATACTTTTATTCATACAACAACACATACTCACCACTAATTATATCTATGCATTCATTATGTGGGCAATATGATTAACTATAATTTTATCCCCTAACAAAATAATCATTTTGACACCACATATAATTGTATGTGACAACAAATCATTATAAATTATGAACTCATAACAGTATAGTTTTTATTACTACCACTCATAGTATCCCAACATCCATGAAGATGAGATCATGCATTTCCATCATATATTCTATTATTTACCAAACTTTTCCTCGCAGTCATAGGGAAAATTTTCAAACTTTCTTAGTTTGCAGTTAACAGAATCTAGATTAGAAAGTCTACATTTCCTAGTTACAAGAATTTCCTAGTTATGTCAACATCATAAATTTATCATTCGGAGTGGCTTTCTATATGAGAGGAACTTGACAGTTCCTAACATATTCAAACCATTAGACCATCTTCTTTAGCATATATAATTTCTTTATAAAAGACTTAACAAATATAAGTTGCTTATTTCATCTATATGAATCTCCTATTCGGAAATCCTGACGAATGGATCAATAGAATTCGATTAGTCAGAAACAATTTAACAAAATGTATCAACCCTATTCTCCCATATGATGCATTTAATGAAACTGAAAGATCTCCACTCCTAAGAATAACAATAAAGGTAGAGAAGGTAATAAATATTTAAGACGAATTATCAAATCAACAGATTGTTCATCTCCATAATGAGACATATACTATCCTTACCTACAAACAATGTTGCGCCATTATATTGCTTTCACCCAATGAAACATACTTACTTGCATTTCAATGATGGTTGTAAGCTACCTGTTGTCGATCCGTTAAAATGAAATTTTCTATCGCGTCTTGTGTCGCCAGTTCGACTAACTCTTATATGTTTTTCTCCGACTGAGCCCAAATAAGCCCGAGTGTTTGCAACCTGTGCTCTGATACCATATGTAACATCTCCAAGGTTTGCGAGTTAGTAATATTTGGTGAAAATTAAAACTTCTTCCATTAAAGATAATCATAATAAAACATTATAGGAAAATAACCAACATGAGATTAATCTTTGTGCATACACTTGAAAAAGTCAATTTCCTTATGTATAAAAGTATTTGTGCTAAGAACCAAATTCCCAAATGCTGTCACCTTGCATCAAAATATTTATAACAAACTCCATAATCCTTTATGTAAAAACCTTCCATAAACTTCTTCCATTGTCCATAAATTATTCAAAATCTTCATCATTCTTGCATAATAATAGAGACAACTCTTCTTTAAAAATCTATTGGGAGAAGGTCTTCATGATTCAATAACCTACTTGGGTCAAGACACAAAAGCTATTATGATTCTTCGTGCAACCATTATCTTATACACATTGTTATGAACAACTGAATTTATCCATTTAATAAATATTATTATTTGCATGACTGAAGAACAGATACATCTAGTTTGACGACAATCACCATAAGCACATAAACATAAATCACGGACAAGAGAGTACACATAAATCACAAACAAGAGAAAGAGACTCAATATACGGTGGTTCACCCAGCTCTCTGGGCTACGTCCACAAAATTTGTTGTATCATGTAATATTTATTCAGAATGTTACAATCCACCCACAACATATGGTCTGGAAATCTTGGGATCGATTTGGGAGATCGCCCAGCATAAACAACTGTACAAAGTGCGTATAACACTGTGGTGACCAATTCTACATAGAGATCACTATCGGAAAGGAAGTGCAGATGTAAATTCTGTCAAACTATGGTGTGAATCGAAAGCATCATTTCCGAATTTAACATGCCAGGCATAAAGTGAATGCATCTAGAAAGATTACTCTGTTAAATACTGTACAAAACTGCCTCAATCAAAATTAAATCTCCAGGGCGGCGATCAACCCTGAGAATGAAACTTTCAGGCAGAATATGAATGCATCTACTGTGTATAAAATGCCTAAATCAGAATTAATCTTCCAGGGCAACAATCAATCCCAATAAAGAAATCGCCGGGCAGAAATGAATACCTCTACTGAATATAAAATGCCTAAAACAGAATTAATCTTCCAGGGCAACAATCAACCCCAATACAGAAATCGCCGGGCAGAAAATGAATACCTCTACTGAATATAAAATGCCTAAATCAGGATTAATCTTCCAGGGCAACAATCAACCCCAATACAGAAATTGCCAGGCAGATAATGAAATGCATCTACTGAATATAAAATGCCTAAATCCGAATTAAACAACAAGAGGTAGCCGACAACTCCAATCGGGATCCTCCAGATCGACAATGTTTGGCATACGATAGAGACTTAAAAGGAAAACTTCCGCCCATGTGCCAACCACAGACTCAACCGATCAGCTTTCACAAGGAACTGTAATACCTAAACAATCACAAGTGGGCGCCGAAGCAGCCAGGTGGAAAACAAGGTTATCATTACGAAAATAATCAGAGAAAACTAGGATGGCCATGCCCTTACGGCTCTGCGTAGAAATAGACACAATTCGTGGAGAAAGGAAGTGTTATCCATCTTTATCAAAAGAGGAAGCATACGCCTCTCAGGAAGGTACATATAGACTTTTCGCCCTCGTCAATGCGCGCCGATACAATATTTTCAATACAACATACCTGTGATTACCAGAGGTAGAAGTGGATACACATATCGAAAGGGTATGCGGCCATTGTCAAGTGAAAAATGTAAATAAACATGGACGGATGGGATGCTTTGCATGGACGATGCGAAGTGTGTGGCACCAGATCAGTTGTATTCTCATATGCCGAGAACTTGCAGAGAAATATTTTGGCAATGGGATAGGTACATAATGGTTAGAAATTTTAAGACAGGTAGCGATCCAATATAATCCCCAACACACAACGCAAAACCGATTAGCTCCGATCTGCCTCTAACCCCTAATGCACAGGTCATTGTAATCCATAGAAATGTACGATTTAAAGGTGTATATGGATGCGGAACCTCATAGCTCAATATATCCGACGTAAAGAAATTACAGCGAGCATTCCAACCACAGAGTTGTAGGAGAATCATTTTATATTCTGATAAAAAAAATACAGATGCAGAGTATATGTAGTGATGATCTAGTCTACGTCATCTCCTTAATGGCATCTTCCACAAGGTATGTAATATCCCTGCAACGATTATCCCAGATCGAAATATATAAAGGAACAATCACAACAAAGGAACAATAAAAGAAAACTCAATTGATAACAAACATTCATCTATACAGGAATCATCTAAGCATCCATCGTATTCACCAAAATACAGAAATCATTCCAGTAGTAAACGCATTCCTCAACTACGCCCAGATCGGATCATTTATGCAGCAACCCATTTATCACTAATACCGGATCATCAAGCAGTAAACACATTCCCAACGAATGCGGGATCATTCGCCAGCATAAATCTCAGAGTCAGCAATAGGGGTGCAAAGATTACTTACACACATCATTATCGCAAGACCTACAAACCTTGTCGCAACCCGATCGCTATTGTTGACGTTGTAACAGCCATCTAGCGCAGAGTTCCAAACTGGAAGGTTACTGTGTAATCGCCTCATACAAAAACTGAACACGATTTGGGTAGCGATCCATTCAGGGAATGGAATCTCCAGGGCATAGATCAACGATCTTCAAACGCAGAGATATCAGATGATTATCCGTAACCCCCAATCCTCCGATCTCCTCCTCATTCCTGTGTGTTTCCCCCTTCTTAAGGAGAGGGTTGCGCCTTCAAATACCCGTGAGGATTCTACCATTGGGAAGTCCGCCCAGCTACGCGTGGCTTCCTCACCTAGGACTCAAATGCCGCGTGTCATTTCGAAGGAGTCCCTACTGAGGGTTAAGGGAACATCTCCCCACCGGAAACTCCAAGAGGTTAAACGAATATTCCACCACAATCTTCTATTGAGGCTCGGCGCTGCAACTCAGGTTGTTGAGATAATTAAGGTTGCTTTATAAAACGGTTCCATCAAAGTAAACTAGCACGCATTTTCCTAACTAGGGAGGTGCATGCTACATCACATACAACGTTGTACTAAAAAGGATCGGTGCCCTTCTAAATGACTCCATAGTAACGACGTATATTACTACTCATAACGATATCTTTGTTGCTAATCACCCCATAATATGGAAATACTAGAATCATTCCACTCATTTCCATTCAAGGTGTTTTTATCATTTTATTATATATGTTTACTTATAATTAAATGAGAAGGATTTAGGATTCCATTCGAGGAAGTACCTTTTCGACTTATCACAACCCCATAATACTTATAAAGGAACTCAAGGCTATCCCCTTTAGCTTTGTGCATTCTATGTATACTTGTATTACTTACATACTAGCAACATCACTTAGAGAGGCCATGCCTTCTTAATATGTATATATATATATATATTATATGTATATAAATACATATGATAGGCTTAATCACCTCATAGTATAGCTTAATCCAATAAACGATTGTTTTGTATGATTATTACATCATAGTATTACTTATGCTCGAGCATACTAAGTCACTAGTTTTGAGCTTATCATAACTCATAAATTAAATTCCTTCTCTAGCACTCTCGTTGAAGTAGAATTAATATTAAGAGTAGGTAGTTAGGATAATTATTGAAAATCATCCGATACGCATGGCGTCATGCATGTTGTCCATTTGTTTGCAATGAAAGGTTAAAGTCCTTATCCTACGATGTCGTATGAAAGTCCTAGGGTACTAATCATAGACCAAACATAGTAAAAGAAAATGTCCTAAAGATTCCCAACATATGTGTTCAGATTTCTCAAGGACTTCCTTGACCTTACCTTCTTAATGAGTTCAGTTGTCGTCGTTTGTGTCGCTGCCCTTTGTCTACATTTTCCAACTTTGATATTAGCTTCATTGGTTACAAGGTCTACTCGTGGGGCCTTGTCTTTGAGCTCCTTACCCGAGCCATGTATACATTTCTAATTTCATTTACTAACAAAAATAATGAGCTAAAGGAGGGATATTACATCCTCCTCCCCTCAAGAAGAACACCGTCCTCGGTGTTCATGCTTTTTTAAATAGTTCTTCTTTGACCTGAGTCATCCTTTTCATGCTCCATATTTCTATTTGGACCGTCTTCGGACCTTTTCTGGACTTTTTGCAAGTTGCTTTCAATCATACCTGCAACTTGTCATCAATTTCGAACTCATATTCATAAATACTGAGTCATTTATTGTAACATAACATTTGCAGTCTATGGAATATATTTTAATCATTGTTCGTGCTTTTATTATCACAAGCACACATAATTCAAGTGATCCAGGAATGTAGACTATGAACTTAATCACAACAAACCATTTACTTCATCCAGAAATTTTTTTTTTTTTTTTTTTTTTTTTTTTGTCTAACACCCGATTGTTCACACAACAATCCCTTCGAAATTTCTTGCCTAACACTCCAGTGCTCACACAGCAATTATTTCACCGATTTCTTGCCTAACACCACAGTGCTCACACAGCAATACTTTCTCTCATGCATACTAAGCAGCGTCCTGCCTCCCGCATATGCATTCTTTTACAGTTTGCCTAGGTCTTTACAGCTCGCCGATTCCTTCGAGAATCATGGCGGCTGTCAACTCCCTGATCTCTAGGGAGTGTTTCAGTGCCCTTGACGCACTTTCACATAATTCCCCTCAAGCCTTCTCGCTTGAGTCCAGGAATCTATTCCCCTCAAGCCTCCTCGCTTGAGTCTAGGATGATCTCATTCAAATATATTTCATCATATTACATTTATAACCATACAATTTCTCTGACCAATTTGGTCTAGTTCTTTATTCAACAATAATTAATCAATAATAAAAGCTGCGATGTGGATCTTTCATCCTCACCCCTTTATTGTACCATGCATAATATATTAATCTTTTGTCTTTCAACAAGTCCCACCGAGTTTTGGCCATCTGCCAAATTCAATTGTTAGTAGCACTTTATATAACAAAATCAAATATTTGTAAATAAGAACATCATTCATTCTTCATACTAGAATATCCATACTTGATCATCTGAAGTAAACGTTTTCTCTTTCCAAGCATAACTAACTTACTTAATAGGATTACATAATTGCTTGAACACGAAATAATATTCTTCCTATGATGACCCGTGGACGTCATGACTTCTTAACCTCGAATGTTATCCTTCACCATTTCAAACACACTTCCTATTTTAGTTATACAACTTCTTTTGTATATACCAACATCACATAGAAATAACCAATTTTCTAAAACATACTTGCATACCTTATAATGATAACCATATACCTTTGTAAGGGTGGCCGCATATCTTCTTCTTATGAGATCCTCATATGTCGAGGTACCAGTTTACCTGTATCATCACATATTAGTATTACACTAAATATCACACGAATCTATATATCCCATTTTTACCTCTTGACTGTTGTAGTGATGTGTGGGAATATGAAATTCCGCTCGACCACAACATTAAATGGATTAGTCGTTAAGGAAAAATGTAATTTAAATCATAAGAACAATCATGCATAAACATATGTCAATCATCACCTTGACTTGTTTAATACAAGTTTATACATCAATTACTGTTTAAATATTACTTCTGATCTATCATAGAAATTCCATGATATTACAGGTTTTCCTTAACTCCTAATGTGGATATAAAACAGTCGTTAAAAGACATGAGAACTTAAAGTGTCATGTAATACCATTCCGTGGCAGTTCTAGTTTCCCAATACTTTTATTCATACAACAACACATACTCACCACTAATTATATCTATGCATTCATTATGTGGGCAATATGATTAACTATAATTTTATCCCCTAACAAAATAATCATTTTGACACCACATATAATTGTATGTGACAACAAATCATTATAAATTATGAACTCATAACAGTATAGTTTTTATTACTACCACTCATAGTATCCCAACATCCATGAAGATGAGATCATGCATTTCCATCATATATTCTATTATTTACCAAACTTTTCCTCGCAGTCATAGGGAAAATTTTCAAACTTTCTTAGTTTGCAGTTAACAGAATCTAGATTAGAAAGTCTACATTTCCTAGTTACAAGAATTTCCTAGTTATGTCAACATCATAAATTTATCATTCAGAGTGGCTTTCTATATGAGAGGAACTTGACAGTTCCTAACATATTCAAACCATTAGACCATCTTCTTTAGCATATATAATTTCTTTATAAAAGACTTAACAGATATAAGTTGCTTATTTCATCTATATGAATCTCCTATTCGGAAATCCTGACGAATGGATCAATAGAATTCGATTAGTCAGAAACAATTTAACAAAATGTATCAACCCTATTCTCCCATATGATGCATTTAATGAAACTGAAAGATCTCCACTCCTAAGAATAACAATAAAGGTAGAGAAGGTAATAAATATTTAAGACGAATTATCAAATCAACAGATTGTTCATCTCCATAATGAGACATATACTATCCTTACCTACAAACAATGTTGCGCCATTATATTGCTTTCACCCAATGAAACATACTTACTTGCATTTCAATGATGGTTGTAAGCTACCTGTTGTCGATCCGTTAAAATGAAATTTTCTATCGCGTCTTGTGTCGCCAGTTCGACTAACTCTTATATGTTTTTCTCCGACTGAGCCCAAATAAGCCCGAGTGTTTGCAACCTGTGCTCTGATACCATATGTAACATCTCCAAGGTTTGCGAGTTAGTAATATTTGGTGAAAATTAAAACTTCTTCCATTAAAGATAATCATAATAAAACATTATAGGAAAATAACCAACATGAGATTAATCTTTGTGCATACACTTGAAAAAGTCAATTTCCTTATGTATAAAAGTATTTGTGCTAAGAACCAAATTCCCAAATGCTGTCACCTTGCATCAAAATATTTATAACAAACTCCATAATCCTTTATGTAAAAACCTTCCATAAACTTCTTCCATTGTCCATAAATTATTCAAAATCTTCATCATTCTTGCATAATAATAGAGACAACTCTTCTTTAAAAATCTATTGGGAGAAGGTCTTCATGATTCAATAACCTACTTGGGTCAAGACACAAAAGCTATTATGATTCTTCGTGCAACCATTATCTTATACACATTGTTATGAACAACTGAATTTATCCATTTAATAAATATTATTATTTGCATGACTGAAGAACAGATACATCTAGTTTGACGACAATCACCATAAGCACATAAACATAAATCACGGACAAGAGAGTACACATAAATCACAAACAAGAGAAAGAGACTCAATATACGGTGGTTCACCCAGCTCTCTGGGCTACGTCCACAAAATTTGTTGTATCATGTAATATTTATTCAGAATGTTACAATCCACCCACAACATATGGTCTGGAAATCTTGGGATCGATTTGGGAGATCGCCCAGCATAAACAACTGTACAGAGTGCGTATAACACTGTGGTGACCAATTCTACATAGAGATCACTATCGGAAAGGAAGTGCAGATGTAAATTCTGTCAAACTATGGTGTGAATCGAAAGCATCATTTCCGAATTTAACATGCCAGGCATAAAGTGAATGCATCTAGAAAGATTACTCTGTTAAATACTGTACAAAACTGCCTCAATCAAAATTAAATCTCCAGGGCGGCGATCAACCCTGAGAATGAAACTTTCAGGCAGAATATGAATGCATCTACTGTGTATAAAATGCCTAAATCAGAATTAATCTTCCAGGGCAACAATCAATCCCAATAAAGAAATCGCCGGGCAGAAATGAATACCTCTACTGAATATAAAATGCCTAAAACAGAATTAATCTTCCAGGGCAACAATCAACCCCAATACAGAAATCGCCGGGCAGAAAATGAATACCTCTACTGAATATAAAATGCCTAAATCAGGATTAATCTTCCAGGGCAACAATCAACCCCAATACAGAAATTGCCAGGCAGATAATGAAATGCATCTACTGAATATAAAATGCCTAAATCCGAATTAAACAACAAGAGGTAGCCGACAACTCCAATCGGGATCCTCCAGATCGACAATGTTTGGCATACGATAGAGACTTAAAAGGAAAACTTCCGCCCATGTGCCAACCACAGACTCAACCGATCAGCTTTCACAAGGAACTGTAATACCTAAACAATCACAAGTGGGCGCCGAAGCAGCCAGGTGGAAAACAAGGTTATCATTACGAAAATAATCAGAGAAAACTAGGATGGCCATGCCCTTACGGCTCTGCGTAGAAATAGACACAATTCGTGGAGAAAGGAAGTGTTATCCATCTTTATCAAAAGAGGAAGCATACGCCTCTCAGGAAGGTACATATAGACTTTTCGCCCTCGTCAATGCGCGCCGATACAATATTTTCAATACAACATACCTGTGATTACCAGAGGTAGAAGTGGATACACATATCGAAAGGGTATGCGGCCATTGTCAAGTGAAAAATGTAAATAAACATGGACGGATGGGATGCTTTGCATGGACGATGCGAAGTGTGTGGCACCAGATCAATTGTATTCTCATATGCCGAGAACTTGCAGAGAAATATTTTGGCAATGGGATAGGTACATAATGGTTAGAAATTTTAAGACAGGTAGCGATCCAATATAATCCCCAACACACAACGCAAAACCGATTAGCTCCGATCTGCCTCTAACCCCTAATGCACAGGTCATTGTAATCCATAGAAATGTACGATTTAAAGGTGTATATGGATGCGGAACCTCATAGCTCAATATATCCGACGTAAAGAAATTACAGCGAGCATTCCAACCACAGAGTTGTAGGAGAATCATTTTATATTCTGATAAAAAAAATACAGATGCAGAGTATATGTAGTGATGATCTAGTCTACGTCATCTCCTTAATGGCATCTTCCACAAGGTATGTAATATCCCTGCAACGATTATCCCAGATCGAAAGATATAAAGGAACAATCACAACAAAGGAACAATAAAAGAAAACTCAATTGATAACAAACATTCATCTATACAGGAATCATCTAAGCATCCATCGTATTCACCAAAATACAGAAATCATTCCAGTAGTAAACGCATTCCTCAACTACGCCCAGATCGGATCATTTATGCAGCAACCCATTTATCACTAATACCGGATCATCAAGCAGTAAACACATTCCCAACGAATGCGGGATCATTCGCCAGCATAAATCTCAGAGTCAGCAATAGGGGTGCAAAGATTACTTACACACATCATTATCGCAAGACCTACAAACCTTGTCGCAACCCGATCGCTATTGTTGACGTTGTAACAGCCATCTAGCGCAGAGTTCCAAACTGGAAGGTTACTGTGTAATCGCCTCATACAAAAACTGAACACGATTTGGGTAGCGATCCATTCAGGGAATGGAATCTCCAGGGCATAGATCAACGATCTTCAAACGCAGAGATATCAGATGATTATCCGTAACCCCCAATCCTCCGATCTCCTCCTCATTCCTGTGTGTTTCCCCCTTCTTAAGGAGAGGGTTGCGCCTTCAAATACCCGTGAGGATTCTACCATTGGGAAGTCCGCCCAGCTACGCGTGGCTTCCTCACCTAGGACTCAAATGCCGCGTGTCATTTCGAAGGAGTCCCTACTGAGGGTTAAGGGAACATCTCCCCACCGGAAACTCCAAGAGGTTAAACGAATATTCCACCACAATCTTCTGTTGAGGCTCGGCGCTGCAACTCAGGTTGTTGAGATAATTAAGGTTGCTTTATAAAACGGTTCCATCAAAGTAAACTAGCACGCATTTTCCTAACTAGGGAGGTGC
This sequence comes from Larix kaempferi, assembly GCA_027924585.1. Taxonomy (NCBI): domain Eukaryota; kingdom Viridiplantae; phylum Streptophyta; class Pinopsida; order Pinales; family Pinaceae; genus Larix; species Larix kaempferi. The sequence continues at coordinate 1,658,411 of BSBM01000721.1, read as the reverse complement.
ATGCTACATCACATACAACGTTGTACTAAAAAGGATCGGTGCCCTTCTAAATGACTCCATAGTAACGACGTATATTACTACTCATAACGATATCTTTGTTGCTAATCACCCCATAATATGGAAATACTAGAATCATTCCACTCATTTCCATTCAAGGTGTTTTTATCATTTTATTATATATGTTTACTTATAATTAAATGAGAAGGATTTAGGATTCCATTCGAGGAAGTACCTTTTCGACTTATCACAACCCCATAATACTTATAAAGGAACTCAAGGCTATCCCCTTTAGCTTTGTGCATTCTATGTATACTTGTATTACTTACATACTAGCAACATCACTTAGAGAGGCCATGCCTTCTTAATATGTATATATATATATATATTATATGTATATAAATACATATGATAGGCTTAATCACCTCATAGTATAGCTTAATCCAATAAACGATTGTTTTGTATGATTATTACATCATAGTATTACTTATGCTCGAGCATACTAAGTCACTAGTTTTGAGCTTATCATAACTCATAAATTAAATTCCTTCTCTAGCACTCTCGTTGAAGTAGAATTAATATTAAGAGTAGGTAGTTAGGATAATTATTGAAAATCATCCGATACGCATGGCGTCATGCATGTTGTCCATTTGTTTGCAATGAAAGGTTAAAGTCCTTATCCTACGATGTCGTATGAAAGTCCTAGGGTACTAATCATAGACCAAACATAGTAAAAGAAAATGTCCTAAAGATTCCCAACATATGTGTTCAGATTTCTCAAGGACTTCCTTGACCTTACCTTCTTAATGAGTTCAGTTGTCGTCGTTTGTGTCGCTGCCCTTTGTCTACATTTTCCAACTTTGATATTAGCTTCATTGGTTACAAGGTCTACTCATGGGGCCTTGTCTTTGAGCTCCTTACCCGAGCCATGTATACATTTCTAATTTCATTTACTAACAAAAATAATGAGCTAAAGGAGGGATATTACACTTGCTCTCAGTGGTGGTCTCAACAGAAGCCTTAAAATCCTTGAATTTTCCAAGCACTTCTGACTTGTTTTTGAGAAAGAATACCCATGTAAAGCGGGAAAAATCGTCAATAAATGTCAAAACATACCTTGAACCATTTAATGACATATGGGGCAGTGGACCACTGATATCAGAATGGATCAATCCCAAAATAGTAGAGGCTCTGCTAGCCTTGCCGCGGTCGAATCTGTGCTCGGGGTGCTTCCCTATAATGCAACCAGTGCATATTCCCTTCGAGGAACGGAGTTGTGGAAGCCCATCTACCATGGATTTATTTGATAGCAGCAGCAAATACTTATAATTTAGATGTCCAAATATTTCATTCCAAAGCCTACTAACCTCATTACCATGTGTGCGAAGGGCAGTGGGCTTTGCAAGCGGAATAAAGTGCGAAAACTCATAGCATTTTGCAGTGTGGTTTGCCTTTCCAACCGCAACTAGTCTTCCACTTTTGATATCAGAAATTTCAACTGTATTAGGGCTGAATGTGACTTGCTTTGGTTCACCAGTATGTGTCATTTGATACACAGAAAGGAGATTTGAAGCTAAGGAAGGCACATAGAGAACATTCTGAAAGCATCCATGTTCTACATGAATCGTACCTTTGCCCTTTGAAGAAATTTTTGAGTCATCTCCCAAATGGATGGGGATGGAGCTGTTTGGATCGAATGAGGAAAAAGAATCAATATTTGCAGCCATATGATTTGATGCACCCGAATCTATCAAGAGAGTAGTGGGCTTCGAAACCGTTGCCATGAGTGCTTGTCCTCTTTCATGATCATCATTCCGATCCTTCTTCCTTGCACCGTCAGGAAGGGTTATGTTGTTCTTTTCCAAAAGGAGGGCCATTTGATCTATAGTCTTCTTCATACATGAACTTTCGGGATGAAAGCCACGGTTACAATAAGTACATTTAGATTTTTGGTTACCTTCTTTGCCCTTTTGCTTGGATTTCGAACCGGATGGTGCATCCGTTTGCTTGCCTTTGTCTTTTTGCTTGTGAGGCTCGAATTTGGGCTTCTCCTTCTTTTGCTTTCCTTTACCATTCGAGATCTTGGGTCCTTGAACAAATAGGGCTGAATCTTTGGAGCTTATGGACCCCATTTGAATCAACTTGTCATGCTCTTTTGTAATGGACTCAATGAAGGCATTCAAGGTAGGCATCTTCCAATTCGGGGTAGTTAGCCGACCGGAATTGAAAGTAGAGACAAATACCAAATAATCTTTCCCAAGCTTGCTTAGAATGGAGAGGATCAACTATTTATCCTCTTTGATAACACCACTGTTCTTCAATTGCAAGTTCAAGTTCTTGAATTTTGTGAAGAATTCATTGATGGTCTCGAAATTCTCAGGATTAAGGCCAATCAATTCATTCTCTAATTGAAAAGCCCTAAGCTCATCCTGCTTGCCGAATAGTGTTTCAAGTTGTTCCCATATGGCTTTTGGAGTCTTCAATCCGCTGAGATGGAAGTGAAGATATTTGGAGATGGAGAGGCAAAGAAGACCATAAGCTTCATCAAGCTTGTTGTAGTGTTTGGTTCTATCTGATAGATTGCTTGGCTCCAATTCAAGACCAATAGTGACTCGGTAGTAACCTTTTGAACGTAATATGATCTCCATATCATCTTTCCAATCAAAATAATTGAATGGGGTGAGGATAGGCTTTGAAGAAGAGTATTCCATTGCTAGGAGCGAGTCAACTGATGAAGAGGAAGCTTGCATGCAGACTATAGCGAGTGCAATTGATGTAGGGAAGCTTGCATGCAAGAGATAGCGAGTGCAATTGAAGGAGATAATAAACCTGCAAATCACATAAAAACAACCACAATAAGGTCGAACAATCCACCCTTTGAGAGTTGCATCACACCTGGGATTGGATTTCAAGCAATGTTGAATGGGTCCAATGTATCAGATCCAGGAATTATGTGGTAACTCAAGCTTCTGGAGTGGTATTGGAATAATTTTCAAGCTTTGCATGCACAGGAGCGAATGCCCTTGAGATATCTCATGCCAAACTTTTTGTAATTTTTAGCAATTCAGTCAAATCTTCTTGTATAAACACCTGTAGAAAAGAGATCTTGTCCCTGCAATGGCTCTGATACCATGTAAAATTAGTCACAGCAGATCTAATGAACAAGTAAATCAATCACAACAGATGAACATAGAAAATATGGTGCAAAACTGTGCAAAACATGCAGCAGTGCTCACTATCCCAGAAAGGGTGAATGAATTACAATACAAACTGTCACAATGACAGAGCAATTCGAATTGCCTAAGGAGGTCATTCGAATTACAGAATGGAGTAGCTTGACTCTATCTAGGAGTCCTCATCAATCATCGGTGGTGCTCATCAATCACAACAACCAGTCATCCAGGTGTCAATCTGAGTCTAACTGAGTGTAATAAGTGTAACTGAAGTGTGTAGCACTGATTTAGGATCTGGAGGCTTAGTGGGGGCGCATGGGAGGCTAACTGAAGTCAGAACAAGTCACCTAATCAAACTGGAGGTCCAACGGAAGTGATACAGTCAGTCGGGAGTGAAACTAGCCTCAAATCAGGGAGAATCGGAGCTAACTGAATGTAACTGAAGTGGAACTGCAGTGGTAGGTGAACAAGTGCTCCCTTCTCTGGAAGTAGGTGAGAAGTGGGCGCCTTTCAGCTTAGGAGGGCTAAAACTCTGTGGTAGGTGGCTCCTGGGTGCTAGAATGAAGTGGATAAGGTGCTGGAGGCATCAAACTGGTGACTGGGATGCATGCCAGTGCATGCAGGTGCATGCAAACCCTAGATTCTGCATGCAAACCCTAATTTGCATGCAAGATCCTGAAAAAGATGATGTGGATATCCGAACAATGGATCCTCGTTACCTGGCGTCAATAGGTCTTCCCCAAGGATGAAACTATAGCAGATCGACGTTCCAACAGGCTAGTTGACTTGACAAATGACTTTTCCTTAGGTGAAGCTACAGGAAAATCTCTAGAATGCGGATTGGCCTTACTTGGGTACCCGAAAACATAGATACTCTACCCCAGATTTGCTTATTTCTGCTACAGGAATGCACCTCTCTTACTGCCGAGGTCAAAAAATACAAGTCTTTGACAAGCTGCCACAGAAACGTTCTTAGGATTGAAGCTACAAGAAATCCACTGCATAAGCTGATCAGAAAATGCCCTTTAACTGCAAAGGTGGCCTTAGACCCCTGATTAGAAAATGCCCTTTTACTAATGCCTTTGCGATTAATACAACTTTTGCATCATTTGAAAGAATTTTTTTGAAGAAAACAACCTAATTAGCTCATTTGTGAACAAAGATAAACTTTTTTGAATTGATGGATAACTAGTCAATTACCAAGATTTTTCCAAAATCTGAGAGCAGAAAGTCTTATTTGCTCTTTAGGAATCACATTTCACTATTGTCAATATCAGTTGTCTATGATCTCACTCCATAGGATAGACTTTCACTTTCACAGTAGTGTTTATTTTTCATTATAATGCCATTGTAATTTGTGCTTGCAGTTCATGTATTTTTATATAATTGTTTCCTTCGGTTTCTATTAAGCTTGTCAAGGGGGAGTTATAACAATTTCCAAGATTTGTGGATTATAAAACGCATTCATTATATAAAATTTCAACAGCAATTATGAAATTCCACTTGCAAGCTGCAATATTTAGCCAAATATGAGCTTGATTTTATAAATATGATAATAGAAAATAATGTAAGGTAAGCAAGGTCAAAAACCCCTAATGCCTGGACACTGAAATAGATAATCCTACGACATTCATTTCTCGAGCAAATGGTAGAAATAAAATCATAATAAGTACCTGAAATTGTGATATTGTTCCACTATAAACAAACAAAGTTGTATATAAAAGTGTTGCTGCATCCATTTACATACCTGATGATGTTTTTGGAAGATGACCACTGAAAATTGGCAACTTCTAAGAATAAGATTTTTTTGGTTGTTGTGTTGATTACAGAATAAGTTTGTCTTATTGTGGGTTGCTCATAGAATCTTCCTTTATTTGCAGGTGGACAATCTTCTTTAGCGGATTATTGTGCATACTTTGTTGCATATTCAGATGATTCATGTACAGACACAAACAGTGCACGATCACCTGACCGTATGCTGGGAGAAATGCGTGTAGTTGATTCAAGGTGAGTTTTCAAGCTGGTCCAACTTTAATGTTTTTAGTCTTCTGTGTATGCTAAAAATTAATGATGATCATCTTTACCTGAGGATGCTGTTCAAACTGTAATTTAATTATATTAATGCAGATAGTATCTTAATTTGTTATGTTCTCTATGTAGTATGTGCTTTAAGATAGAGACTAGGTAGTACTTAAGCTGTCTACAATCAGGCCCCAAATGCAATTACATAGGTGATTCTGAAGAGTATGGTCATTTTTTAAATACAATGATAGTATTTATTTCATTATATTTATATATATATATATATATATATATATATATATATATTTTTTCTTTGAATGTCAAAATCCTTCAATTTATTTTAAATTATAATTATTAGAGCCTTGCTTTTGATTCATTATGAAAGATAATTTTCATTTTTTAGAATATCTCATTTACCCTTGTTACACCAGATAGTAGTTCTTATAGTTTATTTATGGCATGGTCTTCCAGGTGTATGCCATCACCATTAGTTCGAACTGGCTTTGTACGAGGGACTTTAACACAAGGCAATGGATGTTATCAGCATCGTTGTCAAAACAAAACATTGGAGGTACAATGCAAGCAAATATTTTTCTTACTGGATCATCATTATTTAGTTTTGATGGTAAATATAACTTATTAGCCACCTTTTCCTTGATTTTGGTTCCATAGAATCAGCATCATGTTACCACATACCTTCAATTGTTCAGCTGTTGCATATTATGGTTACATAAGAATTAAATAAGTCAATTTCTCTGCGGAATCTAGATTTAGAAATTTTGCTATAGGTATGTAGGTTTTCAAAAATACTTTTTGGGGTATTTGTTTTCCCAAGTAGAAGTTTTCTAGAGTGACTTTTAGAAAGCGCTACCTCGTTGCTCCTTTTCTAGAATACAACTTTTATTTCTCCATCCATGGGAATCTTATGCACTTTATCTTTTTGAGGCATGAACTTGTTGTAGCACAAGCCAATTATCTTCTCAAGGTCCAACATACATTGAAGGTACAAAAAGTATACAAAGTATGATGGTTCAAGCATCTTTGGAATTAATAGACACGGTCCTTGTTTATGGTTGATCTTGAAACAAAGATGATATTGTTTTTGGTTAAAACTTATGTTTGTATTTCCTTTTGTGAAATGCACATCCAAGGGAACCTATCAGCCATTAATCTTAAGACATGCCCAAGTTTAGAGATTAATGAGGCCTATTGCTTGTTTACTGATGCTTACAGATGACCATTGAAAAAAATATTTTTCTTGACTGCAATTTGTGCTAGATGATCTGACTGAAATCTCTTTAGTATGCTAGAATCACAATGGTAATTAGCCCTAAGACATTACATGCAAAAGATAAGAGTTGAGGTCTTTTTCTAGATAAGGTGGAAAAGTTCTGTGTTCTAGTGCACTATCTTCAACTTTTGTAGTATTGTTTTACGGAGAGGATTTTGAAATGAATCCTTGATTGTCTTGCTCTTGTATAGAAATTTTATTTCTATAACCAATACACATTAATTGTGTCACATTGTAAAACAACCAAAAACATTGCAGTATGTTTGGTCACAAATTTCAAAAAACTTTGGTGTTTTAGTGCACTACCTTCATCTTTTGTATTATTGTTTTACTGAGAGTATTTTGACATGAGTCCTTATATTTCTTACTCTTGTATACATTTTTTGTTTCTGTAACCGATGCACATTAATTATATATCATTGTAAAAAAAGCCAAAATCATTGCAGTATGTTTGGTTGTGAGTCTTGTGACAAATTTTCATATTTTGGTTATGTAATTACTTATCAAATAACGTCCTCTTTCTAAAGAGCATATAAAACATCTTCTATTTTTCTTAGAAAAAGACTAGCCCTGTTATCTGGAAGCCATGTTAATTGGAGAGTCAAGATCTATGGACTTCATGATTTGCATATTTCTTCAGCAAGATACATGGTAGCCTTCATTAAAGTTTTTTACCTGATGTTCTTAACAAAACATTAGTACTCATTTTAGGAGCAAACCTGCTGGAATCATTATATTTGGGTAAATATTTTAATTAGTACAAATTATGTAAAATAAAAGACACCACCATGGGTCAATTGAAATTTATATAACTTATTAGATGAAAATCTGTTTACTAAATCTACTAAGCTCTGCTGAGAGAAATGTAAGGTGCAGAGGAGTTTTCCCTAGACAATGTAATGAACCTAATTAAACTTAGTTACTAAGTGATAAAACTTTTCAGGAGTCATGACTATTATTTATCCTTCTGTATATATAGGTTCACCCCATTTTTTATGGTGTCTCCTAAGGCCCTTTGGCCTATTACAAGTGGTACCAATGGACGTTCAAGACTTGTTGGCTTCTGGCCAATTCCATTTTTGTGATGGAAATAAAATTTCCTCGTTGGTGGTCCATTCTTCAAGTCACTCTTTGATAGAAAGAAAAAGAGACATGTACAAAAATTGTTATACTGCTACAAGCATCCCTTGTTCATCTAGCTCTTACAGTTTCCATTCTCTACTCCTCTACCACGCACATTAGGAAAACTTTTGTCATATTAGTGAAGGCATGTTAAAAATATAAAATTAGTCAACAAATGTGAGGATATAAAGCACATTTCAATTGCCAGAATATCCTGTCTAGAATGCATTGCCACTAAACAAATAACAGAAGAAAACAATAAAGCCATTGTTGTTGCCCTCATTGCTATGTTGGCTATTCGGGAAAGGTAAATGTGATCTCTTTGGAGTAGTTGGGTGAAAGAGAAAATGTTAAGAAGTCTTCCTATGAAGTATAGGGAGTCTTTACAAAATGATTAAGTTGCAAGGTTATCTTAATAAGGTACTTTTATGAAAATTTCATATTTAGAATGATATAAAATAAATAATAAATAAATAAATATTTACACCAATAGGTCTTTTTATTTTAGAATTTGGGGTTGACTAGAGCATATGCCTTTCCTAGAATTCACAAGGACGAGACAAGTGTACTTTCTAGATTGATTTTATGGTAGTTGTTCCTAATTTGAAATAAACAATTATAAAAGAAAAAGAATATAAAAAATAACTGGTAGCTATGCATGGATAAAGCTATTTGATGGACGAAAAACTCATAGTTGATGCATGGACAACGGGTGCAAGTACAAATGGAAAATAAGTAACTTGTTGGTGGCACTTAAGTTGTGGCCTATCGGTGTTCACCAACCACAAGTTAAGTGGTTGTTCTAGTATAATAATAGTAAGGCCTTATTATAAACAGACCATGCCTATTTTAAAAGTACACCAACTGGAGGTAACTGTTTAAAAATAAAGGCCACCACCTCTTAAAGGATAAAAGTACTATCTAAAATAATTGGAAAAGAGCATATTTGTATACATAATATTTTGACATGACTAAACAAATGGTTCCCAGAAACTAGGATGAACTTGTTTGGAAGCTATTCAAATCCAGGGAGGAGCTTTAACACCTTTTGAAGTCTAGAGATGAACTGGTTCATGCTTTGAAGCAAGTAGATGAATATTTTTCAATGATGAAATAGTCACCTTATGAAATGATACTAGATGTAATGCTTCTCTCAAGGCAGAGATGTTAGGCTCATTATTGTTGATTGATTAGTTGCAATCACTAGAATAACAAGGACCACATAATGATAATTTAATCAAGGAAATATTTCTGCTTATTTTCGGAAGCTTTCAAGGGTTGGATCAAATGAACAATCCCTCATCTAAAAGGAGGATAAAATTTCTAGTAATTGTAGTGAGAGTTAAGTCATGTGATGTTATGCTAGACCTTGACTAGGATGATCTCAACCGACAAATGTTTCAACATACTGCTAGTAAGAGTCACACTGAAATTGTGTCCACTTCAATGCAAATGATAATGACTATGTTTTGGATGAGTGTGAAGACATATCACGACTATTATTATCTGTTTTACTTTGCTAGTTTGAGAAAATATAAGTGGGATGATTCACTAATTGCCCATTTCTTAGGTGTAAGTGTTTGTTAGAAATTGTGTAGAAAAGATGATGCCATATCTGACACATAAGAGTTTGTTTTCAATAATATTGAAAAAGAAATTACTCTCAATGGAGCTTTATGCTCATGGCCAATCTCAAGGACAACCAGAAATATTACCTTCGTTGCTCCAAAACAATCTTTTGACATGAACCAATCTTCTGTTGGTATCAATTTGATTCAATCTATTTTTGTGTACATTCTATGTGCAAATCTGCACATTGATCAGAACCATGGTAGATATTTTTTTCGGCAAGCTCCTGAACCAAACACCATCTCTCTCATCTCATGGTTAATTTATCTCCTCCTCCCTTTCAAACAAAAGGCCAACCCTACACCCTTGGAATTCCAAATGACTCCAAGAGTCGATTATGACTCCCTCCTTGGACACCCATGCTTTAACTTTGTATGTGAAGGCCTTTTGTGCCTTTTTTTTCCACGTGGCATACAGTTATTGGCTATGAGGCTTGGATCACTCCCTTCAATCTCGTTTCATTCCCTTTAGTTGGAGTGGAGGGTAGAAGTATCTCTTTCCATCCTTTTTACATACTCCACACAGAATTTGGCCCACATGCTTTAGGTCAGTGGAGCACTGAGGCTGGAGGTATCACTTCCCCTCCAATGTTGTCCAATGTCACTTTCACAAGGCTTAACCCAAAATACTTCTGGCAAGCCATAAGAAGAGGATTCGGTCAAGATTTGGAAAGGGGCTTTGGCAACCTACACTATTTCGTAAAGGGAGGCAGGAATCTGGAACAGACCTTGCTAAATGGCACCCATGGAATTTTAGCCCTTGAGCCACCCATTCATTCATGCATTATACAATATAAAGGAATGCAATTCATCTAGTAACTTTATAAAGGAATGCAATTCATCTAGTAACTTTATAAAGGGATTTCTCAACAATTTCATCAAGCAAATTGGTTATTTTTAAAGGATTTACAATTCATATAACATAAAACCATTCATTTAGAGGTTTTCTAAACACTTGGAAAACATACTACCATGCTACAACTATCCATTGAACCACAAAATTCAATATTGTTTTCACCTTTAAATTACAGCCTACAAACTCTAATTAATTAGAATTATGCCATTGAAATATAAAACAGAGAAACATTTTAATTTATGCAAAATTAATCAAGGTCTATGTTGTTTAATAGACTTGTCCATAGGCTGAGTGTCAGTGACTATGGATAAGATCCAAGTCCTCCTTTTGGGGGAAGTCAACAGTAAAAGGACCTTGAATCAGCCTAAAACCGTCAAGCATCAACCTTTTTCTCAGTTATGGGCATAACTTAAGCCTTAAAACAAATTCTGGGCATACTTGGAGATATTCTGGGCAGTCCTCTGGGTATAAACAACCCTAAAATCAGGTATGGTCACATCTTGAAGAGATCTATGCATAAGAAGGGCAATTATGGGCATGAACAACTCTATGGAAAGTGATGAATAGTGGAAAAACAGTCATAAACCATGGATTCTGAGCACATGTCAGCATGTAAACACATCAGTTTTGAATTCTGGACAGGTCTGAAGTGAATCTGGGCAATTTCCTTCACATTTTTGGACATTTTTTACCCCGAACAACTGTAAAACTCAACCCTAGAATAAATCTAGGCAGTTCTGAATGAATTATGGGCACTTTTACAGACCCAAGAACAGCAGTATGCACCCACAGTTAGCACAAGAGGAAGGGATATGTCCAAAGTTTTAAGGAATTTGTACCCTGGAATGTTGTAGCTTGTTTGATGAGATCATCCAGGCTATGGTGCAACATTTCAGTGTTTCACACCATATTAAGGCAGCATCCACCCTTGAATCAGTTTTTTTCAGACTTGAAACCTAAGTTACCGGAAAGGCATGTCCCTGCTCCCTAAAATGGCGTTCCACGTATCAGAAACGGATACGGAGTAGAAACGTGGCTGAAATGACTTTGATCCGTATCTGACGTGGATGCTACGGATCGGGCCTACTCAGAAACGGATCACCCGCGAAGGAAACGGATCAACCAAATCGGCGAACCTAAAAAAAAGCTTGAATTCATTTCGGTTCAGTAATGAAATTTGCGGGTTTCAACGTACAGCGTGGTTTTGAAAAGTGAAACTAAATGGTAGGCTGCAAATGCATTGGCCTTTCTTATCAACAGGTTTCAGGTTTCAGCAGAGAGATCTACGTAGGGTTTAGGGTATCACGAGACAGAAAATAGCACCAGATTTTCATCAACGACACCGGTAGATCTAGTTGGTGTGCGTTGATGACTCGGGTATTCATTTCCATTTATGCGCCCACTAAATTTTATCCCGATGAGTATCCCAATGGGTATTCCTTTATGCACCCGCTAAATTTTATCCCGACGAGTATTCCTTTATGCCCCGACTAAATTTTAGGTCTTCAAATCATTTACCAAGAAGAATAATGTCATGGAGATCCATGTGTTGAATCTATCGACCGAATTGTGTGCAAATCAATCATTACATAGATAATAGGCATTGGCGGATTTATTTGTTCGTAACTTCGTGGCACTATGCCGATGGGTATCCAATTACATTATAAAATTTCAATGTTAGATTGTAAAATATTTTTTATTGACTGTTAGCTTATATTAAATTCATGTCATATATTTTATATTAATTGTTTTCTATATATTAATGTCACGTACCCACCCATCCATCCAAGGCAAGGGAGGGAACATGATGCCAATCTCTGGGGCTTTCACATAATCTCAGCCCATTTATTAGAATCATATGAATAAATCATTTGTGTGCAGATGTAAAACAAATCAATTATGCACAACGGAATTAAACTATCCACACACATTACTCATGCATACAGCATATCATCAGTCATCAAATTAAACATTACAGAAGTAAAATAAAGAGACAGGGAACACTTATCTTCATTGTGCAATTGTCCCAAACAACTAGCTATGTAGCTGCAACATTCCACCCAACCATAGGCCATTTTTGTTCATCAATTCTCTCAACACAACTGCCACCCCCGAGATGGGCATGATTCTTACAAGGAAAATGGGACATTCAAGCTCACGCACAGCCAATTATTCATTTCATCTGAGCCAAGCCAGTCCACAACTAGGTTTATCAGGCTACATTTGAACCCTGGATGCTTACACTCAAGCTCAAGCCAAAGCAATGGAGACCCATAACCCATACCCAAACATACTCTTTTCTCACACAACAAGCACAATCATTGGGCAGGGATACACATTTAACAATGGGATTTACAACAGGATGGTCATGGGTTTTCCCCAATTCGTTTCCAGCCAAAAATGGATTATGGGATGGGGAAAAACAATCACAGGGAGGAAAACAAATTCTCTCCAGCTAATTAAGCATTCAACAGCCCAAAACAGTCTCTATGGAACCCCAAATCCGTTCCTCTTCTTCCCCACTAGTATACAACACAAAAATGTCCTTCTCCCAGCTGAGAATGAACAGAAACACAGAAAAATGTGGCTGGAAAACACCCAGGTAGCTCCCAACTTGTGAGGGAGAGAGACTAGTTGATGGATAATGGCTTGGGGAGCAATTCATGGCTCTTTTCTTTCCCAAGAAGCCAAAACACGTTTTTCCATGCAAGGTGGCTTTCCATACTCGAATTTGGACTGCCATACCTCTCATTCCCCAAGGCATTAACTACCTCAACCAACTCTTAGGAGAAATCAATGATTGGGTACAAAAGTCAACATGGGTAGTTGAGGGTTTGATTGGTTCTCTCATTGACACTTGGCTTGACTTGATTGGCTCCAAGGGTTTGAATGTTTTCCCTCCCAATCCCTTGTAAAATCATGCCCCCATCTCTTGTTGCATTGCATAACTAGTTGTGGGTATTTTATTAAAATGCATATTTACATGATGTTTGAATTCCAATGTGCCTGGCTAGAACGCAAACCGTATGCATCAATAAATCGATGGCAGGGCCTTGGCCTTGAGCTCCTCACCATGATTTTATAACAATATTACATCATTTACATTTTAATGCTACAGGGTCAAGATGGGGATGCGACAATTAATGATATAGGTACTAATTATACATTTAAAGATGTATAGTTATAAAGTATAGCTTATATTAAATTCATATGTCATATATTTTATATTAATTGTTTTCTATATAGGTACTAATTATACATTTAAAGATATATAGTTATAAAGTATTATATTTAAGTGTGCAATATGTTATTTATTACATATAAAATAGAAAAGCATATTTGATATGTTAATATTTTATAAAATATTTAAACATGAGCATAGGCAGATTGAACAAATTTTAGGTAGATTATATATATATATATATATATATATATATATATATATATGCCGATGTTGTTTCCTTGCCGTATCGTATCCGGATTTTTTGAAAATTTGCCGTATCCGTGTCTCCCCCCATATATGTATCCGTTTCAGTGCAACTTAGCTTGAAACCCTTCTTGGCGCAGGCCGTCACCCCTAGAGAGGTATGCCCATGCTGTTATGTATACATATAGAGGGCGATCCACCTTGGAGGCCATTATCATCAGCTTGTAATAGGATGTCCCTCCTCTAGGGACATTTTGTCCACTTTAGGATGTCTTGCTGCTTGAACTAAAGTGTTATTTATTCAAGGATTTGTACATACCAAATGATATCCTCGGCTCTAGATTTTACTTCCTAATTCACTACAAGTAAATCCTCAACTTTCTTGTTCTTATATGTGAATTCTTTCCCTAAAGTCATCACTGTCATATTAAAGGCTTTATGTGCTCAAATCTGGCATTGTCCTTCAAGAATACTTATCTTGGAATCTACTAACTGCCTCTATAATTATGCATTGTCTTTTTCTAATATCCTTCAATAGAGTGGTGATTGTGAGGAGGCCCTCAAAATATTTTTGCAAATTTAGATGGAGACTACGAAACCAAATTGGATAACCTTAATCAATGTTCATAAGGTGTTTACTAGATTGGTATATGTGGAACAAGGAAAATCACTGCATACGTTGGAGGTTTGACATGGATGTCGTTAAGTTGAAGGGGCCTTTGGAGGCCACGTGGTGTCATCTCCTAGCATTGATCCGTTGCTTGTTGGAGGCACCCCACTTTGTTTGGGGCCTTATGCATGAAGGGACAAAGTCCTTGTTTTTATAGGTTTTTGAAGACTTGTTGTTTGTAGGGTGAAGCAAGTAACATTGTGAAGGCCTTGAAGGTTCACCTTGGTGACTCCACACATATGTATTTGGTATGAGGTATTCTATTTCTATATTTCAAAATCAACAGTTTGTATGTTTGATGTTTTAAAGAACAAAGTATGACTTTGTGCAAAGAAGGAAAAATTATTGAAGATTGGCTTAGACCTTTAGATTTTTTATATGTTTTGGGTTATCCACATCATTTTTCAAGTGAAATATGGTCAAATTATCTTCCAAAATTTCATGGACTCCTTCCATGGTTTCACTTGATATTCAATCGTTCATGGATTTTGTTATAAACCTCAACATTGTTGATGAGGATGTTTTGATGATGGTATTTGCACTTTCATTGGTTGGTTGTGGTGCATGGGAATGATATTGCAGGTTAAAGCCAAAGGAGATAAAATCATTTCCCTACTTGATCAAAAGGTTTTACAAATGTGGTCATGAGAAAGAGGTTGCAAGCTTGCAAGATGGGTATTTTTGGCATCTTCTTTGTGGTAAGTTGCATGTAAGGGCACGTAGCATGATGTTTTCATTTAAAAGAGACCCTTCAAAGTTTCTTTTGTATGAAATGATTAAAAGAGCTAGTTCCTATGTGTATTTACGTGGGTGCTTCAAAAAGAGGTGTGGTGATAGCCCCCCATCAAGCATTGATCTTAGATTATGGTGTGAGATTTTGGGTGTAGAATGTCGAATCATTATACCAAAACTAAATGAAATCCTTGAGCTTGATATTGCAGATTTTCAAGATCAAAGGGTTGTTGAAAGTATCCTATTTGTTGAAGACATTCAAGCTCCCACATCATTTCCCATGGAAGACCAAGAGAAAATTCACTGACACTTAGTCTGCAAACTTTTTTTATGAGTCCACGATTGTGTGATATATAAACTTTAATCCATTGACAAGTGATATGCTTATATTTATATTTTGACTTCCTACAGTATTCTCAAAATACTTCATACTATCAGCAGTGGAAGCCCTCCCAACAGGAACAGGTATTGCCAATGTTTTTATCCATTATGTATTATGATATTGCAATATGATGGATTGATTGTATGGTAGGAAGATAACTTGTTTGTTTAAGGTGGCTTGCTACAATGGGAACACAAATAAAGAAAGCTTTAACATTATGTTTTATGAAATCAATCCCATATATTGCTATTTGAAGAAATTTATGGTAGTTGCTACAATGGGCACACAAATAAGGAAAGCTTTAACATTATGTTTTATGAAATCAGGTTTTTCCCATATATTGCTATTTGAAGACTTTTGGAATGTCTGAAGTATATATTACACTGTAGTTTTAGTTGCTCCATTTTCATTTGCAAATTGGTTTGCTGAAATGGAGATGTTTGTCTATTGATACAGGATGAGCATATGCACTTGTGTGAAGCTGTGGAAGCAATTGTTGCTTCCCTAAACAGAGACATCGTGGGAACATCAACTTCAGGTTCATTCTCGGCTTAATCTCAAGTGTCAGAGTCGCACAGAGACAATAGTAAGTTTTCTAACTGCAAATCTGTGTTTTTATTCCCACATTGGCAGGAATTGTGATACAATGGTGATTTATGAAGCACTGCATTGTGGACATGAAGCAGTACCTCCACTGCCTAATTTGAATGTGAGATTTCAGAAGTCAAACTCTCCAGCTCAACAATCCTCTACAATGTTGGTTGATTCCCAAAAACCTAATTTATCTCTCAAACTTTGATTGATGTAACTTGCTTATTGGATTAGTCTTCCCAACAACAAATAGAAAGCATACATGGAAATGATGTTGCACAGAGTCTCATCTTTACTTTCACCAATGTGAAAAACGATTTGCGTTGATTGGGACCATCACTACATAACATCATGGAACCAAAAAAACCTATACAATTGGGGCCTGAGGATGCTTCTATAATGCTGACCCCAATATCTCTACCATATTTACAAACACCGTATTCATGAAACTATCATAATCAATTATGAATTTATGTTCATGCTTTCTAGATAGATTCGTTGCAGTTGCCTTCATTAGTGATCTCCTAGGATTACTTGTATTTTAAAGCCATGTTTCTGGTTTAAGGAGATTTAAGATGTCATATGGATTGCAATGTCATATCATGTTTCTCCTTATTCATACATTTTCCTTGGTATTATGCATGGTTTCTCTTGAAGAGACCTTGTGTTTGTCATTTGGATTAGTGCTAGGGTGGCCTTTAAAGGCCTATCTAGTAGAGCACCCTAGTTTTTTATCATATGGATTCATCCATCTTCTTAATGGGCATTTAAATCAGATGAGATCCTACTTGTATTATGGGTTTTTGGCATGTGTGGTGTGCATATATAGTTTGCATGAAGAAGGATGTGGGCTACTTCATGATGATGTTGTCTTTGCTGGTCACTTTCTCCTTGTTTCTCTTGCTTTTCTCATGGAAGGATGGCCTCTTTGGATAATATATTGATGGTCATTTGATTGTGTGGGGGAGTGTGATATATGGATGGAAAGATTTTTCCAAGGGATATTTTTAGGTGCATACCATTCAACAATATTTGTAGGGGTTTGAGAGTGCTTAGGTCTTCTTTCTAAGTCTTTTTGTTGGTTTCTTGGTCATTTTTCAATAGTTTTGGCACCATGTGTTCAGGAGGGTCAATATTACCCATCCTAGATCTGTTTGGGGAGTTCCATATATGGTTGGAAATCTATTTATGAGACCTTTCCAAACAAGTATAATTCTCAACAAGATTCTTATGGGTTTGAGAGAAGAGGTGCTATTCTTTAAGGAATTTCATCATAGATAAATGCATTTGAAAGACTTGAAGGACTAGTACAAGGTAAGCCATTATGGATCTATAGTAATTTGGTAATCATCATTTTTTATGCTTGAATGATGCAAAATTTGTTTGAATATCATCATTGTCAAGCAATAACAACTTCTTAAAGGGTGCTAGCTCAATGGTAGAGCACCTGCCTAATTAGAGGCAGGAGATTGGTGGTTCGATTCCTACGTACCCTATCATAAATTAGTGACTAAGAAAATGACTAAATTCGCATATATACGACTATTAGTAGATAATTTCCAGTATCTTATAGCGCGACTAACGTTTAGTCATATTTAGCTTAGTCATTAATATGTTATCATCTAGTAGTTTATTTAGTCGTATATTTGGTCATTAATTGTGACAATCAATGACTAAATCAGTGAGTATCAATGACTAAATCAATAACTAAATCAGTGAGTATCAATGACTTAATCAGTGACTATCAATGAATAAAGTAATGACTAATAAGTCAACCAATTAATGACTAGTGAAATCTTACTAGAGATAAGATAATGGAAATCGGATAGTATTAGTCACCGACTCAAAAATAGTCGTTTATAGTCGAATTTTAGTCATTTTTTTAGTCATTAATTTCTCATTTTGTACTAGTAAGTATTGGGAATGACCAGGTGTAATTTTGAGTCAGCCACCTGGTTATAGGAAAAATGGCAAGTGTACTTATCCTAGATCCCCTCATTGAAAACTTAAAATTTTGAAATTTTCTGAAATTTTTATATGGACCCCACAAGTGCCAAGTGGATGGTGTGATGTGGAGATTCGATGTAAATTATGGATGATGTGGAGCTAACACATGGGTGGGGGATTTTGATTTCAACCTGTCACATAAATTGAGCGCTAAAGGATCATTCAAGAGACTTAGAGGAGATTATCACTAGGGTGCCAGATCAATGAACCTTGTGATCTGGGGAAAGAATTGAAGGCTTGGAAGAAAGGGGGCTAAGCATCATCGGTGGACAAGATTGAGTGATCGTCATCGACGGCTATAGTGCATAGCGCACTGAAAACATGCACACTAGTTAATGATGGAGGTACGAATCGTTGCGTGGAAATCACTTATCTATTTGTCGGCTTCTCAATGAAAATGGATCCAAAAATACTTTTTCGAAAACCGCTTCTTTGCGAGCCGTTACCACGTACGATAAGGGAATATTGTTTGCGCACTTTCGCTCAAGGGAAAGTGGTATAGAAATTGGGTGGACAATAGGGTGACCTAACCGCATCATCGGATGACACGTACGACTATCTGACACATCGGCAAACATGTGTCATGACACATCAACACCCTTTCACATCATTAGAAAATTTTGAAAAGTTAAAAAAAAAAAAGGCAAACAAGTTTGGAGCCAAAATTTTGATTTGGCCATAACTATAAAATTAGTCACAGCAGATCTATTGAACAAGAATATCAATCACAAAGATGTAAAACAATTTGGAGTAAAAACTGTGCAAGAGATATGCATCGGTGCTCTATAATCGAGAATGGTAGAATTACAATACAATACTGTCACAATGAGTGAGCAATTCGAATTAACCAAGGAGGTCATTCGAATTAACTGCATGGCATAGCTTGGCTCCAACTAGGAGTCCTCATCATCAATCAATGGTGGTCATCAATGCACAAGTAACTGTCAGACAAGTGTCAAACTAGGTCTAACTAAGTCTAACTGAGTGTAATAATTGTAACTGATGGTAAGTGGCACTAATGTAGGGATGGAGGCTCAGTGGAGGGCACATGAGGGGTTAACTGCACTCATAATAGGTAGTCAAGGCTCATCAGAGGTCAATCGGAGTGGTAACAACATTTCGGAGTCACACTAGCCTCAAATCAAGGAAATACAACTAACTAACTGAAGTGAAACTAACTGGTAGGTGAGAAAAGGTGCCCTTTTGCAATGGAAGGTGAGAAGTGGGCACCTCCCTGGCTAGGAGGGCTAAATATGAGTGGAAAGTAGCTCCCGAGTGCTAGAAGACTAGGGACTAGGTGCTGGAGGCATCAAACTCGTGACTGGGCAGCATGCAGAATGCATGCATGCAAAGTACATACTGAATGATGAGATATACTAACACCCCCCCTCAAGCTATACTATGATGTAAAAAATAAAATTTAGGGCCCTGGTTACTGATACCAAAGGTCACCCCAATACAATAATCCAAAAATGTTGAAAATAAGCTAAGTGAGGAAACAGGGAAAACCCAGTGGGAAGAAAGCCCCCCCTCAAAGCTAAACATAAAATGGATCTAATTTGTCTCCACCATGATGGAACTCACCCCCAACAGTGAATGGAGGTAAGAGAACTTCTTCTCAGTGAAGCTCTTGGTGAAGATGTCTGCAATTTGCTCATCGGTAAGGCAATATTGCAGAATGATGGTACGATCATGCACCAACTCTCGGATGTAGTGCATATGAATATCAATGTGCTTGGTCCTCTGCCACTGAACTGGATTGGTGGAGATATTAATAGCACTTTGATTGTCACAAAATAGGACAGTCGAAGTAGTGCTACCAAAATCAAACTCGAAAAGAATACCCTGCAACCAAACTGCCTGAATGCAGGCATTGACTGCCCCTCAATACTCTGCCTCTGCTGAAGAAAGTGCAATGGCTGCCTAATTTTTGCTTGACCATAAAATAGGGCCATGGCCAATCATGAAAACATATCAGAAAGTGGACTTCCTATCTATGCTATCACCTGCCCAATCTGAATCAGTAAAACCAATGAAATCTAGCTCAGAATCTGTAGCATAATGTATGCCAAAATGTCTCGTACCTTGCACATACTGCAAGATCCGCTTGGATTCCCGCCAATGAAGATCATGTGGATGCTGCATATACCTTGATACAGCACTCACAACATATGAAATAGCAGGCCTTAAGTGTGTCAATTAAAGTAGTGAACCAATCAACTGTCGATACATAATGCAATCTGCAAGCGGTGTAGAATTTCCCTCTTCAAGATTGATTCTTGAGAGGAATGGAAACGGAGAAGCCTTACATTCTGCCATATTAAAATTTAATAGTAGGTATTTAGCATACTTTTGCTGAGATAATGTGATCCCATCAAAATTTTGAGCTATCTCCAAGCCCAAAAATTGCTTAAGCAAGCCCAAATAACTCATATCAAAAGCTAGATTTAAAGCGGTTTTCAGCTTGTTAATTGTAAGGAGAGTGCTACCAGTAATGAGACGATCATCAACATATAAAACAACAATCAGAAAATTACCTTTAACTTGTTTTAGGTACACATTTGGATCAGATTTGCATCTTTTGAAATTCTGAGAAAGAAGGAAGGAATCCATCTTTGCGTACCAAGCTCTTGGGGCCTATTTCAATCCATACAAAGATTTCTTCAACCTGCAAACTAATGATGGATCTGATATGTATCCTTCTAGTTGCTTCATATATACTTCTTCATAAAGGTATCCATGTAAAAAAGCATTTTTCACATCCATATGGTGCACTTCCCAGTGCTTGGATGCGGAAATGGCCAAAACTAGGCAGATGGAATCCATCTTTGCAACCGGTGCAAAAGTCTCAGTGTAATCCACTCCTTAGACTTGGGAGAAACCTTTTGCCACCAACCTAGATTTTTATTTTCTAATAGAGCCATCAACAACAACTTTCATGTAGTAGATCCACTTACGTTGGACCAATTTTCTTTCAGGTGGAAGAGAAACTAGCTCCCATGTATTGTTCTTTTGAAGAGAACTGTACTCTTCATCCATGGCAGTTTGCCATCGTGGATCTCAGTGGGAATGATAGTATGATTTGGGATCTGAACCAATCATCAAATAAAATTTCTAAGATAATAATGGATTGGAAAATGAAAGATCCATACCTTCCATTTGATAGTCTGCTCTTGTTCTCCTTGGATCAGCAGGATTTCCAATGTTTGGAGCAGCAGATTGTAGAGTGTTTTGGGCCCACTTTGGTAACTGAGGAGGATCATTATGGTCAGATTCCTAACCTGATATGTCATGGCCATCAAAGTATGATAAAATATCAGAATTATCAGTCACAATGCTTTCTTCATATTCTCTCGAATCTTCTTCTTGTGGAGGTTGTGGATCAGCAGTGTTATCCTCAACTAGTTTCAGATCTGGCAGTGGTTCTTCAAACTTCACACTTCGCTCTATGAATATATTTTTGGATATGATATTCATTAGTTTATATGATTTTTATTCTTCCCCATATCCTATTAGGATACATTCAATACTTTGTGGATCCAAATCCTTTCTCTTATCAGAAGGAATTCTAGCCCATGCAGTGGAGCCAAAAACCCTCAAATTGGAAACATCTAGTTTGCAACCAGTGAATGCTTTGAAAGGAGTTTTACCTTTCACGGATGAATGTGGAACTCAGTTCTGAATATATGCAGCAACATTAATGGCTTCATCCCAAATATTTGCAGCCAAACCTTTTGACTCAAGCATGCAGGTAGCCATCTCTTTCAGTGACCGATTCTTCCTTTCCGCTACACCGTTCTGCTGGGGTGTGTAGGGAATTGTATGTTGGATCTGAATTCCGCTTTCAAAACAAAGTTGTAGAAAATCAATCTTGATATATTCTCCACCATTATTATATCTAATATCTTTGATCTTGCTCTCAGTGGCGCTCTCAACATAAGGCTTAAAATCCTTGAATTTTCCAAGCACTTCTGACTTGTTTTTGAGAAAAAATACCCAAGTAAAGCGGGAGAAGTCATCGATGAAAGTCAAAACATACCTTGAACCATTCATGGAGATATTTGGCATCGGACCACTGATATCATAATGTATGAGACCCAAAATGGTAGAAGCTCTGCTAGCTTTGTCGTGGTCGAACTTGTGCTTAGGGTGCTTCCATACAATGCAACCGGGGCAAATTCCCTTCGAGGAATGGAGTTGCGAAATACCATCAACCATGGATTTCTGTTGTAACAGCAGCAAATACTTGTAATTAAGGTGTCCAAACATTTCATGCCAAATCCTACTAACGTCGTTTCCATGAGTGAGGAGAGCAGTGGACTTTTCAAGCGGCACAAAGTGAGAAAACTCATAGTATTTTGCAGTGTGGTTTGCCTTTCTGACTGCAATAAGTCTTCCACTTTTGATATCATAAATTTCAACATTGTTAGGGCTGAATGTAACTCCCTTTGGTTCACCAGTGTGTGTCATTTTATACACAGAAAGTAGATTTGAATCCAAGGAAGGCACATAGAGAACATTCTGAAAACTTCCATGTTCTAAATGGATGGTACCTTTACCCTTTGATAAAAATTTTGAGTCATCTCCCAAATGGATGGGGATGGAGCTGTTTGGATCGAATGAAGAGAAGGAGTCAATATTTACAGCCATATGATTCGAGGCACCAGAATATATCAGTAGAGTGGTGGGTTTCAAAATAGTTGCCATGAGTGCTTGACCTCTTTCATGATCATCATTTCTATCCTTCTTCCATGCACCGTCGAGAAGACATATGTTGTTCTTTTCCAAAAGGAGGGCCATTTGATCTATTGTTTTCTTCATGAATGAACTTTCAGGATGAAAGCCACGGTTGCAATATGAACACTTAATTTTTCTTTACCCTCTTTACCCTTTTGCTTGTTCCTTGAACCAGCTGGTGCATCCGATTGCTTTCCTTTCTCTCTTTGCTTGTTTGGTTCAAATTTGGGCTTCTCTTTCTTTTGCTTTCCTTTTCCATTCAAATTCTTGGATCCTTGAACAAATAGGGCTGAATCTTTGGAGCTTATGGACCCCATTTGAATCAACTTATCATGCTCTTTGGTAACGGATTCAATGAAGGCATTCAAGGTAGGCATCTTCCAATTCGAGGTAGTTAGCCAACCAGAATTGAAAGTAGAGACAAATACTGAGAAATATTTACCAAGCTTTGAAAGAATGGAAAGGATCAATTGCTTATCCTCTTTAACAACACCACTGTTCTTCAACTGCAATGCCAAGTGCTTGAATTTTGTGAAAAACTCATTGATGGTCTTGAAATTCTCAGGACTAAGAGCAATCAATTCATTTTCCAATTGAAAAGCCCTAAGCTCATCCTGCTTGCCAAAAATTTTGTCAAGTTGCTCCCATACCGCCTTTGGAGAGTTCAATCTACTGAGATGGAAGTGAAGATCCTTGGAGATGGTAAGGCAAAGAAGACCATAAGCTTCATCAAGCTTATTGAAGTGTTTTGTTTTCTCAAGCAATGTGTTTGGCTCCAATTCGAGGCCCATGGTGACTCTATAGAACCCTTTAGGGCGCAATATGATCTCCATGTCTCCTTTCCAATCAAAATAATTGAAAGGAGTTAGCATAGGCTTTGAAGAATAGTATTCCATCACTGATGGCGAGTGCAATTGATAGTGAAGAACCTGCAAATCACAAGATAGTGAATGCACTTGATGGAGATGATAAACCTGCAAATCATAATCAAAACAAGAACAGTAAGGTCGAACAATCCACCATTTTAGAGTTGCATCACACCTGGGATTGGAGATCAAGCAAGCTTGAATGGATCCAACGTATCAAATCCAGGAATTATGTGGAAAACTCAAGCTTCTGGAGTGGATTGGAGTGTATTTTCTGCTTTGCATGCACATGAGCGAATGCACATGAGAGTTTGCATTCCAAAACTTCAATAATTTTGAGCAAATTCACTCAATTCTCCATGTAGAACACCTGTAGGAGAGAGATCTTGTCCCTGAAATGGCTTTGATACCATGTAAAATTAGTCACAGCAGATCTATTGAACAAGAATATCAATCACAAAGATGTAAAACAATTGGGAGTAAAAACTGTGCAAGAGAGATGCATCAGTGCTCTACAATTGAGAATGGTAGAATTACAATACAATACTATCACAATGAGTGAGCAATTCAAATTAACCAAGGAGGTCATTCGAATTAACTGCATGGCATAGCTTGGCTCCAACTAGGAGTCCTCATCATCAACCAGTGGTGGTCATCAATGCACAAGTAACTGTCAGACAGGGTTCAAACTAAGTCTAACTGAGTGTAATAAGTGTAATTGATGGTAAGTGGCACTAATCTAGCGATGGAGGCCTAGTGGAGGGTGCATGAGGGGTTAACTACACTCGAAATAGGTAGTCAAGGCTCATCGGAGGTCAATCGGAGTGGTAACAACAATTAGGATTCAATCTAGCCTCAAATCAAGGAAAGACAACTAACTAACTGAAGTGAAACTGACTGGTAGGTGAGAAAAGGTGCCCTTCTGCATTGGAAGGTGAGAAGTGGGTGGCTCCCTAGCTAGGAGGGCTAAATCTAAGTGGAAAGTAGCTCCCAAGTGTTGGAAGACCAGGGACTAGGTGCTGGAGGCATCAAACTGGTGATTGGGCAGCATGCAGGTGCATGCAATGCATGCATATGTGCAAAATGCATGCAAAGTACATATTGAATGATGAGATATCCTAACATGGCTTTCATACCAGGTAAAATTAGTCACAATAGATCTACTAAACAAGAATATCAATCAGAAATATGTAAAACAATTTGGAGTAAAAACTGTGCAAGAGAGATGCATCAGTGCTCTATAATCAAGAATGGTGGAATTACAATACAATACTGTCACAATGAGTGAGCAATTTGAATTAACCAAGGAGGTCATTCAAATTAACTGCACGGCATAGCTTGGCTCCAACTAGGAGTCCTCATCATCAATCAGTGGTGGTCATCAATGCACAAGTAACTGTCAGATAGGTGTCAAACTGAGTCTAACTGAGTGTAATAACTGTAACTGATGGTAAGTGGCACTAATGTAGGAATGGAGGCTCAGTGGAGGGTGCATGAGGGGTTAACTGCACTCATAATAGGTAGTCAAGGCTCATCGGAGGTCAATCGGAGTGGTAACAACATTTAGGAGTCAGTATAGCCTCAAATCAAGGAAAGAAAACTAACTAACTGAAGTGAAACTGACTGGTAGGTGAGAAAAGGTGCCCTTCTGCAGTGGAATGTGAGAAGTGGGCACCTCCCTAGCTAGGAGGGCTAAATCAGAGTGGAAAATAGCTCATGAGTGCTGGAAGACTAGGGACTAGGTGTTGGAGGCATCAAACTGGTGACTGGGCAACATGCGGGTGCATGCAAAGTACATACTGAATGATGAGATATACTAACACCCCCCCTCAAGCTATACTATGATGTAAAAAATAAAATGTAGGGCCCTGGTTACTGAGACCAAAGGTCACCCCAATACAATAATCCAAAAATGTTGAAAATAAGCTAAGTGAGGAAAGAGGGAAAACCCAGTGGGAAGAAAGCCCCCCCTCAAAGCTAAACATAAAATGGATCTAATCTGTCTCCACCATGATGGAACTTACCCCCAACAGTGAACGGAGGTAAGAGAACTTCTTCTCAGTGAACCTCTTGGTGAAGATGTCTGCAATTTGCTCATCAATAGGGCAATATTGCAGAATGATGGTGCGATCATGCACCAACTCTCAGATGTAGTGCATATGAATTTCAATGTGTTTGGTCCTCTTCCGCTGAAATGGATCGGTGGAGATCTTAGTATCACTTTGATTGTCACAAAATAGGACAGTCGAAGTAGTGCTACCAAAATCAAACTTGGAAAGAATACCCTGCAACCAAACTGCCTGAATGTAGGCATTGACTGCCCCTCGATACTCTGCCTCTGCTGAAGAAAGTGCAATGGTTGCTTTCTTTTTTCTTGAACAGAAAATAGGGCCATGTCCAATCATGAAAACATATCCGAAAGTGGACTTCCGATCTATGCTATCACCCACCCAATCTGAATCAGTAAAACCAATGAAATCTAGCTCAGAATCTGCAGCATAATGTATGCCAAAATGTCTCGTACCTTGCACATACTGCAAGATCCGCTTGGCTTCCCGCCAATGAATCTCATGGGGATGCTTCATATACCTTGATACAGCACTCACGGCATATGAAATATTAGGCCTTGAGTGTGTCAAGTAAAGTAGTGAACCAATCAACTGTCGATACATAGTGCAATCTACAAGCGGTGTAGAATTTCCCTCTTCAAGACTTATTCCTGAGAGGAATGGGAACAAAGAAGCCTTACATTCTACCATATTAAACTTTAATAGCAGGTCTTTAGCATACTTTTGCTGAGATAATGTGATCCCATCAAAATTTTGAGCTATCTCCAAGCCCAAAAATTGCTTAAGCAAGCCCAAATCACTCATATCAAAAGCTAGATTTAAAACGGTTTTCAGCTTGTTAATTGTAAGGAGAGTGCTACCAATAATGAGAAGATCATCAACATATAAAACAACAATCAAAAAATTACCTTTAACTTGTTTTAGGTACACATTCAGATCAGATTTGCATCTTTTGAAATTCTGAGAAAGAAGGAAGGAGTCCATCTTTGCGTACCAATCTCTTGGGGCTTATTTCAATCCATACAAAGATTTCTTCAACCTGCAAACTAATGATGGATCTGATATGTATCCTTCTGGTTGCTTCATATATACTTCTTCATCAAGGTCTCCATGTAAAAAATCACTCTTCACATCCATATGGTGCACTTCCCAGTGCTTGGATGCGGAAATGGCCAAAACTAGGCGGATGGAATCCATCTTTGCAACTGGTGCAAAAGTCTCAGTGTAGTCCACTCCTTGGACTTAGGAGAAACATTTTTCCACCAACCTAGCTTTGTATTTGCTGATAGAGCCATCAGCAGCAACTTTCGTGCGGTAGATCCACTTACATTGGACCAATTGTCTTCCAGGTGGAAGAGAAACTAGCTCCCATGTATTGTTCTTTTGAAGAGAACTGTACTCTTCATCCATGGTAGTTTGCCATCATGGATCTCAGTGGGCATGATAGTATGATTTGGGATATGAACCAATCATCAAATAACATTTCTCAGATAATAATGGATCAGAAAATGAAAGAGCCATACCTGCCCTTTGATAGTCTGCTCTTGTTCTCCTTGGATCAGCAGGATTTCCACATAATTCCTGGATTTCATACATTGGATCCGTTCAAGCTTGCTTGATCTCCAATCCCAAGTGTGATGCAACTCTAAAAGGGTGGATTGTTCGACCTTACTGTTCTTGTTTTGATTGTGATTTGCAGGTTAATCATCTCTGTCAAGTGCATTCGCTATCTTGTGATTTGCAGGTTCTTCACTATCAATTGCACTCGCCATCAGTGATGGAATACTCTTCTTCAAATCCTATGCTAACTCCTTTCAATTATTTTGATTGGAAAGGAGACATGGAGATCATATTGCGCTCTAAAGGGTTCTATAGAGTCACCATGGGCCTCGAATTGGAGCCAAACACATTGCTTGAGAAAACAAAACACTTCAATAAGCTTGATGAAGCTTATGGTCTTCTTTGCCTCGCCATCTCCAAGGATCTTCACTTCCATATTAGCGGATTGAACTCTCCAAAGGCGGTATGGGAGCAACTTGACAAACTTTTGGCAAGCAGGACGAGCTTAGGGCCTTTCAATTGGAAAATGAATTGATTGCTCTTAGTCCTAAGAATTTCAAGACCATCAATGAGTTTTTCACAAAATTCAAGCACTTGGAACTGCAGTTGAAGAACAATGGTGTTGTTAAAGAGGATAAGAAATTGATCCTCTCCATTCTTTCAAAGCTTGGTAAATATTTCTCGATATTTGTCTCTACTTTCAATTCCGGATGGCTAACTACCCTGAATTGGAAGATGCCTTCATTGAATCCATTACCAAAGAGCATGACAAGTTGATTCAAATAGGGTCCATAAGCTCCAAAGATTCAGCCCTATTTGTTCAAGGATCCAAGAATTTGAATGGCAAAGGAAAGCAAAAGAAAGAGAAGCCCAAATTCGAACCAAACAAGCAAAGAGAGAAAGGCAAGCAATCGGATGCACCATCTGGTTCAAGGAACAAGCAAAAGGGTAAAGAGGGTAAAGAAAAATCTAAGTGTTCATATTGCAACCGTTGCTTTCATCCTGAAATTTCATGCATGAAGAAAACAATAGATCAAATGGCCCTCCTTTTGGAAAAGAACAACATATGTATTCCCGACGGTGCACGGAAGAAGGATAGAAATGATGATCATGAAAGAGGTCAAGCACTCATGGCAATTGTTTCGAAACCCACCACTCTACTGATAGATTCCGGTGCCTCGAATTATATGGCTGTAAATATTGACTCCTTCTCTTCATTCGATCCAAACAGCTCCATCCCCATCCATTTGGGAGATGACTCAAAAATTTTATCAAAGGGTAAAGGTACCATCCATTTAGAGCATGGAAGTTTTCAGAATTTTCTCTATGTGCCTTCCTTGGCTTCAAATCTACTTTTTGTGTATCAAATGACACACACTGGTGAACCGAAGCAAGTTACATTCAGCCCTAACAAAGTTGAAATTTCTGATATCAAAAGTGGAAGACTTATTGCAGTCGAAAAGGAAAACCACACTGCAAAATACTATGATTTTTCTCACTTTGTGCCGCTTGAAAAGCCCACTACTCTCCTCACTCATGGAAACAAGGTTAGTAGGCTTTGGCATGAAAGGTTTGGACACCTTAATTACAAGTACTTAATTTCCCCATATCACAAGTACCTCAATTCTTGCATAGAAGGATATCTCATCATTCAGTATGTACTTTGCATGCACCTGCATGCTGCCCAATCACCAGTTTGATGCCTCCAGCACCTAGTCCCTAGTCTTCCAGCACTCGGGAGCTACTTTCCACTCATATTTATCCCTCCTAGCCACGGAGGCACCCACTTCTCACTTTCCACTGCAAAAGGGTGCCTTTTCTCACCTACCAATCAGTTTCACTTCAGTTAGTTAGTTGTCTTTCCTTGATTTGAGGTTAGACTGACTCCTAACTGTTTTTACCACTGCGATTGACCTCTGATGAGACTTGCCTAC
This sequence comes from Larix kaempferi, assembly GCA_027924585.1. NCBI lineage: Eukaryota > Viridiplantae > Streptophyta > Pinopsida > Pinales > Pinaceae > Larix > Larix kaempferi. The sequence goes on along the minus strand of BSBM01000721.1, from coordinate 1,629,347 downwards.
CTATTCTTAGTGCAGTTAACCCCTCATGCACCCTCCACTGAGCCTCCATCCCTAGATTAGTGCCACTTACCATCAGTTACACTTATTACACTCAGTTAGACTCAGTTTGACACCTATCTAATAGTTACTTGTGCATTGATGACCACCACTGATTGATGATGATGACTCCTAGTTGGAGCCAAGCTATTCCATGCAGTTAATTCGAATGACCTCCTTGGTTAGTTCAAATTTCTCACTCATTGTGACAGTATTGTATTGTAATTCTACTATTATGAATTATAGAGCACTGATGCATCTCTCTTGCACAGTTTTTACTCCAAATTGTTTTACATCTTTGTGATTGATATTCTTATTCAATAGATCTGCTGTGACTAATTTTACCTGGTGTCAGAGCATGTTGAGAGTATTTTTTATCTCCATTCCTGAGATTTTTTTGCAGGTTATTATCAATATTTCGAGTGCAGCATTTGCAGCAGTTTCTGCATTTTTGAAGCAGTAGCAGTTGCAGATATTTTCTATTGTTTTTGCAGGTCTTCTACAGCTTCCATGTATTCAGAAGAAATCTATCCTCCTCCATTCAACTATGATCCTCTTTCTCCATTCAACTATGATGAATGGAAACCAAAGATGATAGCACATTTGAATAGAAATGGTCTCTTTGATTATTGTTTTGAAAGAGAGTTCGAATCCTCTAAAGAAAAGATTGACTAGTTAAATAATGGTGACAGAGCCATGGGAACCATGATGCTTGCTATGTCTCGATGCTTGGTATATCAATTCATTGATGATGTTGAATCTCCAAAAGAGTTATGGGCCTACCTGGATGAAAGATTTTGCAGACAGAATGAAGGGATTGGTCCAAACCCTTTTGAGAGCAAGCAAGTACTGAACCTTGTGATCTGGGAAGAGAATCAAAGGCTTGGCAGAAAGGGGGCTAAGCATCATCAACGGAAAGGATTGAGTGATTTTCATCAATGGCTATAGTGCATAGCGCACTGAAAACATGCACACTAGTTAATGATGTAGGTGCAAATCGTTGGGCGGAAATCGCTTGTCCATGTGTCGGCTTCTCAATGAAAACGGATCCAAAAATACTTTTTTGAAAACCGCTTCTTTGCAAGCCGTTACCACCTACGATAAGGGAATATCATTTGCACACTTTCTCTCAAGGGAAAGTGGTATAGAAACTGGGTGGACAATAGGGTGACCTAACCGCATCACCAGATGACACATAGGACTATCTGACACATCAGCAACCTTTCACATCATCAAAAAATTTTGAAAAGTTTATAAAAGAAAAAACCAAACAAGTTTGGAGCCAAAATTTTGATTTGGCCATAACATGAGCATACTAACTCAAAAACTGACGAGAATTTTTCCATTTATGAAGGATACATGATTTCCAGTGAGGGGCATGGACCCATTCTACTTCAATTTTGCAAAGATTTCAATTTAGTAGGTTTTGAAGGTGTAAAATTAGTCACAGCAAATCTAATGAACAAGTAAATCAATCACAACAGATGAACATAGAAAATATGGTGTAAAACTGTGCAAAACATGCAGCAGTGCTCAATATCCCAATGAGGGTGAATAATTACAATACAATACAGTCACAATGACTAAGCAATTCGAATTGACTAAGTAGGCCATTCGAATCACTGAATGGAGTAGCTTGACTCCAACTAGGAGTCCTCATCATCAATCAGTGGTGGTCATCAATGCACAAGAACCAGTCATCCAGGTGTCAATCTGAGTCTAACTGAGTGTAACATGTGTAACTGAAGTGTGTAGCACTGATATAGGGAAGTGGGCTCAGTGGAGGGCACATGGGAGGCTAACTGAAGTCAGAACAAGTCATCTAGTCAATATAGAGGTCCAACGGAAGTGAAACAGTCAGTCGGGAGTGAAACTAGCCTCAAATCAAGGAGAATCGAAGCTAACTGGGTGTAACTGAAGTGGAACTGCAGTGGTAGGTGAAGAAGTGCGCCCTTCTCTGGCAGTAGGTAAGAAGCGGGTGCCTTCCTGACTAGAAGGGCTAAAACTCTGAAGTAAATGGCTCCCGGGTGCTAGAATAAGGTGGCTAAGGTGCTGGAGGCATCAACCTGGTGACTGAGATGCATGCAAACCCTAGAATTTGCATGCAAACCCTAATTGCATGCAAGATCCTGAAAAAGATGATGTGGATATCTGAACACCCCCCCTCAAGCTAGACTATGATGTGCAAAAGAAAATAATGTGGGGCCCTGGTAACTAAGACCAAAGGTCACCCCAATACAATAATCCAAAAAATGCTGAAAATAAACTAAGTGAGGAAAGAGGGAAAACCCAGTGGGAAGAAATCCCCCCCTCAAGCCAAAGCATAATAATGGATCAATCTGTCTCCACCATGATGGAACTCACCCCCAACAGTGAACGGAGATAAGAGAACTTCTTCTCAGTGAAGCTCTTGGTGAAGATGTCTGCAATTTGCTCATCAGTAGGGCAATATTGCAGAATGATGGTGCGATCATGCACCAACTGTCAAATGTAATGCATATGAATCTCAATGTGTTTGGTCCTCTACCGCTGAACTGGATCTGTGGAGATCTTGATAGCACTTTGATTGTCACAAAATAGGACAGTCAAAGTAGTGCCACCAAAACCAAACTCAGAAAGAATACCCTGCAACCAAACTGCCTGAGTGCAGGCATTGACTGCCCCTCGATACTCTGCCTCTGTTGAAGAAAGTGCAATGGCTGCTTGATTTTTGTTGGACCAGCAAATAGCACCATGACCAATCATGAAAACATAACCGAAAGTGGACTTCCGATCAATGCTATCACCTGCCCAATCTGAATCAGTAAAACCAATGAAATCAAGCTCAGAATCTGCAGCATAATGTATGCCAAACTGTCTCGTACCTTGCACATACTGCAAGATCCGCTTGGCTGCTCACCAATAAAGCTCATGTGGCTACTGCATATACCTTGACACGGCACTCATGGCATATGAAATATCAGGCCTTGAGTGTGTCAAATAAAGTAGTGAACCAATCAACTGTCAACACATACTGCAATTTGCAAGCGGTGTAGAATCTCCCTCCTCAAGACTGATTCCTGAGGGGAATGGGAATGGGGCTGCCTTACATTCAGCCATATTAAACTTCAATAATAGGTCGGAAGCATATTTTTGCTGAGATATAGTGATCCCATCAAAATTTTGAGCTATCTCCAAGCCCAAAAAGTGACTCAGCAAGCCCAAATCGCTCATGTCAAAAGCTAGATTTAAGGCAGTTTTTAGCTTGTTTATTGAAGTAAGAGTGCTACCAGTAATGAGAAGATCATCAACATAAAGTAAAATAACCAACAAATTACCTTTAACTCGCCGAAGATACACATTCGGATCAGATTTGCATCTTTGGAAATTTTGAGAAAGAAGGAAGGAGTCCATCTTTGCGTACCAAGCTCTTGGGGCCTGTTTTAACCCATACAAAGATTTCTTCAATCTGCAAACTAATGATGGATCTGATGTGTATCCCTCTGGCTGCTGCATATATACCTATTCAAAAAGGTCTCCATTTATAAATGCACTCTTCACATCCATGTGGTGCACTTCCTAGTGCTTGGATGCGGAAATAGCCAAAACAAGGCGGATGGAATCCATCTTTGCAACCAGTGCAAAGGTATCAGTGTAGTCCACTCCTTGGACTTGGGAGAAACCTTTTGCCACCAACCTTGCTTTGTATTTGATGATAGAGCCATCAGCAGCAACTTTCGTGTGGTAGACCCATTTACACTTCACTAATTTTCTTCCAGGTGCAAGAGAAACTAGCTCCCATGTGTTGTTCTTTTGAAGAGAACTGTACTCTTCATCCATGGCACTTTGCCATCTCGGATCTCGGTGGGAATAATAATATGATGTGGGATCTGAACCAGCCATCAAATAAAAAATATCAGGAAGTAATGGATCAACAATAGAAAGAGCCATACCTGCTCTTTGAAAGTCTGCTCTTGTTCGTCTCGGATCAGCAGGATTTCCAAGGTTCGAACCAGCAGATTGAAGAGTGTTTTGGGCCCACTTTGGTAACTGAGGAGGATCATAATGGTCGGATTCCAAACTTGATATGTCATGATCATCATGTGCTGCTAAAATATCATAAATATCAGAACTCATACCTTCATTATCGCTACATGGATCTTCTTCTGGTGAAGGCGGTGAATCGGCAGTCTCTTCCTCGACTAGTTGCAATTCTTGAAGCGGTTCTTCAAATTGCACACTGTGCTCTATGAATATCTTTTTAGATCTGATATCCATGAGTTTATATGATTTTGATTCTTCCCCATATCCTATCAGTATGCACTCAATACTTTGTGGATCCAAATCTCGCCTCTTCTTGGAAGGAATTATAGCCCATGCAGTAGAGCCAAAAACTCTCAAATTTGACACATCCGGTTTGTGACCAAAGAATGCTTCGAAAAGAGTCATACCTTTCACGGATGAATGTGGAACATGGTTCTGTATGTATGCAGCAACATTTATTACTTCAGCTCAAATATTTGCATCCAAACCTTTTGATTCAATCATGCATGTAGCCATCTCTTTCAGTGACCGATTTTTCCTTTCTGCTACACCGTTCTGCTGGGGTGTGTAGGGAACTGTATGTTGGATCTGAATTCCACTTTGGGCACAAAGTTGCAGCAACTCAGCCTTGATATATTCTCCACCATTATCATATCTAAGAGCTTTGATCTTTCTCTCAATGGCGGTCTCAACAGAAGCATTAAAATCCTTGAATTTTCCAAGCACTTCTGACTTGTTTTTAAGAAAGAATACCCATGTAAAGAGGGAAAAATCATCAATAAATGTCAAAACATACCTTGAACCATTTAATGACATATGGGGTAGTGGACCACTGATATCAAAATGTATCAACCCCAAAACTGTAGAAGATCTGCTAGCTTTGTTGCGGTCGAATCTGTGCTCAGGGTGCTTCCCAATTATGCAACCAGTGCATATTCCCTTCGAGGAACGGAGTTGTGGAAGACCATCTACCATGGATTTGTTTGATAGCAGCAACAAATACTTATAATTAAGATGTCCAAATATTTCATTCCATAGCCTACTAACCTCATTACCATGTGTGCGAAGAGAAGTGGGCTTTGCAAGCGGAATAAAGTGTGAAACTCATAGCATTTTGCAGTGTGGTTTGCCTTTCCGACTGCAACAAGTCTTCCACTTTTGATATCAGAAATTTCAACTGTATTAGGGATGAATGTAACTTGCTTTGGTTCACCAGTTTGTGTCATTTGATACACAGAAAGAATATTTGAAGCCAAGGAAGGCACATAGAGAACATTCTAAAAGCTTCCATGATCTACATGAATCGTACATTTTCCCTTTGAAGAAATTTTTGAGTCATCTCCCAAATGGATGGGGATGGAGCTGTTTGGATCGAATGAAGAAAAAGAATCAATATTTGCAGCCATATGATTTGATGCACCCGAATCTATCAAGAGAGTAGTGGGCTTCGAAACAGTTTCCATGAGTGCTTGTCCTCTTTCATGATCATCATTCCTATCCTTCTTCCTTGCACCGTTAGGAAGAGTTATGTTGTTCTTTTCCAAAAGGAGGGCCATTTGATCTATAGTCTTCTTCATACATGAACTTTCAGGATGAAAGCCACGGTTGCAATAAGTACATTTAGATTTTTGGTTACCTTCTTTTCCCTTTTGCTTGAACTTTGAACTGGATGGTGCATCCATCTGTTTGCCTTTCTCTCTTTGCTTGTGAGGCTCGAATTTGGGATTCTCCTTCTTTTGCTTTCCTTTACCATTCGAGATATTGGGTCCTTGAACATATAGGGCTGAATCTTTGGAGCTTATGGACCCCATTTGAATCAACTTGTCATGCTCTTTTGTGACGGACTCAATGAAGGCATTCAAGGTAGGCATCTTCCAATTCGGGGTAGTTAGCCGACCGGAATTGAAAGTAGAGACAAATACCGAATAATATTTACCAAGCTTGCTGAGAATGGAGAGGATCAATTATTTATCCTCTTTGATAACTCCACTGTTCTTCAACTACAAGTTCAAGTTCTTGAATTTTGTGAAGAATTCATTAATGGTCTCGAAATTCTAAGGACTAAGGGCAATCAATTCATTCTCTAATTGAAAGGCCCTAAGCTCGTCCTGCTTTCCAAATAGTGTTTCAAGTTGCTCCCATATAGCTTTGGAGTCTTCAATCCGCTGAGATGGAAGTGAAGATATTTGGAGATGGAGAGGCAAAGAAGACCATAAGCTTCATCAAGCTTGTTGTAGTGTTTGGTTCTATCTGACAAGTTGTTTGGCTCCAATTCAAGACCAAGAGTGACTCGGTAGTAACCTTTTGAACGTAATATGATCTCCATATAATCTTTCCAATAAAAATAATTGAATGGGGTGAGGATAGGCTTTGAAGAAGAGTATTCCATTGCTAGGAGCGAGTGCACACTAATGTAGAGAAGCTTGCAAGGGCAGAGTAGCGAATGCAAATGATGGAGACAATAACCTGCAAATCACAACAAACCAAGAACAATGAGGTCGAACAATCCACTCTTTTAGAGTTGCATCACACCTAGGATTGGAGATCAAACAATGTTGAATGGGTCCAATGTATCAGATCCAGGAATTATGTGGAAACTCAAGCTTCTGGAGTGATATTGGATGTATTTTCAAGCTTTGCATGTACAAGAGTGAATGCCCTTGAGATCTTTCATGCCAAAACATTTTGCAATTTTTGAGCAATTCACTCAAATATTCTTGTAAAAACACCTGTAGAAAAGAGATCTTGTCCCTGCAATGGCTCTGATACCATGTAAAATTAGTCACAGCAGATCTAATGAACAAGTAAATCAATCACAACAGATGAACATAGAAAATATGGTGTAAAACTGTGCAAAACATGCAGCAGTGCTCAATATCCCAATGAGGGTGAATAATTACAATACAATACAGTCACAATGACTGAGCAATTCGAATTGAATAAGTAGGCCATTCGAATCACTGAATGGAGTAGCTTGACTCCAACTAGGAGTCCTCATCATCAATCAGTGGTGCTCATCAATGCACAAGAACCAGTCATCCAGGTGTCAATCTGAGTCTAACTGAGTGTAACATGTGTAACTGAAGTGTGTAGCACTGATATAGGGAAGTGGGCTCAGTGGAGGGCACATGGGAGGCTAACTGAAGTTAGAACAAGTCATCTAGTCAATCTGGAGGTCCAACAGAAGTGAAACAGTCAGTCGAGAGTGAAACTAGCCTCAAATCAGGGAGAATCGGAGCTAACTGAGTGTAACTGAAGTGGAACTGCAGTGGTAGGTGAAGAAGTGCACCCTTCTCTGGCAGTAGGTGAGAAGTGGGCGCCTTCCTGACTAGGAGGGCTAAAACTCTGAAGTAAGTGGCTCCCGGGTGCTAGAATAAGGTGGCTAAGGTGCTGGAGGCATCAACCTGGTGACTGGGATGCATGCAAACCCTAGAATTTGCATGCAAACCCTAATTGCATGCAAGATCCTGAAAAAGATGATGTGGATATCCGAACAGAAGGTGCATAGCCTGAGGATTGATGGGGGACCGGATGAGGCCCAAATTGTTATGGTGCAGTTTTGATTTAGGGAAATATATATAACTATGGAGCCTTGAGTTCAAATTCAGAAAGAGGTGGAGACGGGATGCAAAATAATGTCGAAATCCACTATTTGGGTGTACGAAAGGTTGATTTTTGAAGACTTGAAGGAGACAAAAGTGGCCCGAGAATTCATAAATACAAAATTTTATGATTTCAACATTTTGTTTACTTTTCAATCTGAATAAATTTTATTAGAGGCGGTTTTCCCAGAAATGTTTGGTTTGTGAGATAGCAGTTTTCAGAGAGAAAAAGAGTCTTATGGAAGAACTGCAAAAAATAAAAATTAGTAATTGCGGAATTTTATAAGATTTGATAGAAGTATCAGATTTGAACAGTGAAAGTGTTTGGTTAATCAACATTATATGGGCTATTGGCGCTCACTATAGAATATTTTCCAGTTCTTTACCGAATTTCTTCTATGGGTTTAAGAAAGTGGTCCTTCAAAATAAGTGCAAGTACAAAAATAGGGTAATATTGGATAAAAAAATGTGTTTTCAGAGAGATAACTTTTAGTGGTGAAATCAGAATCGAACAAGGGTATAGTCATTGAAAAGAGTATTACTAGGATATTAAGAACAATGAACCTGATTACAAATCAGTACTTCCTAATTTTCCATAAATATAACAGACAAGGCGCTTGTAGCTTAGTTTGACAACGTTGACAAAAAGGGGATTTTCCATCATTTTTCTTATGCATCAATTTTTTATGAATTTTTAAACACAACGCAGATATTGGTATAGCATATTTATACAAGTTATAGGTTTATAGATCAATTCCACATAGAACATAATTATAAGGTAAAGATGAAAGGGAAGGTCATGTAGTCAAAAAGATGAATCCATAGGGAAAAATATCAATGTAGGCAATAAAAAGACAGAATCTAATGGACATAGAACTAACATAGAATCATTGGAGCTAGTGTAAACTATGTAAATGTTGAGGATGGAATTACAAAGTTGTAACGCTGAAAATGAAGGAATGTTAAGGGCTCAAGAGCAACAGAATCAATTGAATACTCAACTTATACAAAGCTTGAACTTGTTACAGAGGCAATTGCAGGTTGGATCAGTTTCATGCTGTAACATCCCCTCCCTTGGACCCAATGCAAGGAAGGGAACATGATACCAATATCTGGGATTTTACATAAACACAGCCCATTCATTAGATTCATACAATCAAAAACAAAAGTGTGCAGATGCAAATCAAGCAAGCATGCACAGCGGAATTAAAACATCATCCACACATAATTCATGCTCATCCAGCATATCAAAATAATCATCAAATTAAATGTTGTAGAAGTAAATACACATCAGATACTTATCTTCATTTTGCAATTGTCCCAAGCAACTAGCTATGTCGCTGCAACGTTCCACCCAACCATAGGCCAGTTGTGTTCATCAATTCTCTCAACACAAGTGCCACCCCCGAGCTGGGCATGATTCTTACAAGGAAAATGGGACATTCAAGCTCATGCACAGCCAAAGCCATAGATACCCATAAACCACACCCCAACATACTATTTTTTCACAAAGCAAGCACAATCATTGGGCATGGATGCACATTTTAACAATGGGATTTACAAACAAGATGGCCATGGGTTTTCCCCAAATTGTTTCCAACCAAAAACGGATTGTGGGATGGGGAAAAACAATCACATGGAGGAAAACAATTTCTCCCCCAACTAGCTAAGCATTCAACAGCCAAACGGTCTCTATGTAGCCCCCCCAATTCGATCCCCCTTCTTCCCCACTGGTATATAACACAAAAATGCCCTTCTCCCAGCTAAGAATGAAGGAAAACACAGAATTTTGATGGGGAAAAAACACTCAGCAAGCTCCCAACTCGTGAGAGAGTCAAACTGGTTGATGGTTAATGGATTGGGAGCAATTCATGGCTCTTTTCTTTCCCAAGAAGCAAAACGTGATTTTCCATGAAGGGTGGCTTTCCCATACCCGAATTTGGACAGCCATACCTCCCATTCCCCAAGGCATTAACTACCTCAACCAACTCTTGGGAGAAATGAATGATTGGGTACAAAATTCAACCTAGGTAGTTGAGGGTTCATGGGTTCTCTCATTGATATTTGGCTTGACTTGATTGGCTCCAAGGTTTGAATGTTTCCCTCCTAATTCCTTGTAAAATCATGCCCCCGTCTCTTGTTGCATTGCATAGCTAGTTGTGGGTATTTTATTAAAATGCATATTTACATGATATTTGCAATTCCAATGTGTCTGGCTAACACGTAAACCATATGCATCAACAAATCGATGGCGAGGCCTTGGCCTTGAGCTCCTCACCATGATTTTATAACAATATTACATTATTTACATTTGAATGCAATGGGGTCAAAATGGGGACATTACACATGCCCTGAAAAGGAAGACAGGGTCATTTCAAAGAAGATATCTCATGAAAAATATAGACACTCTATGAGTGTTACTAGGGATAATGAGCCTCATTATTCACCACCTCATGCAAATAGGAGATCTTATACATAAAGGATTCTAGCAGCAGTCCAGAAATGTCTCTAAGGAGGCATCATAAAATAAGACATGTAGAAGAAGTGTTGTAATGGGAGCTTAGAAAGATTAAGCCACCTACTTTTAAAGGTGAGAACATGAAAGGAGAAGATGCGGAAGCATGTTTGTTACAGATGAGAAAATAACTTCAATTGCATAATTATTCTACAAATATGGAGGCTAGAATTTCCATTTATAACATATAGGTGAGGACCTCCATATAGTGGGATCAATTAGTGGAAGTGAAGCATATCAATGAGAAGAGAATTTCATGGAAACAGTTCAAAAATTATTTTCAATAGAAATACTTATCTAAACATTATTACAAGAAGAAAATGGAAGAGTTCTTTGAGATCAAGTTGGGAGCTATGAACATGGAAGAATATGAGAGAAAATTATGGAGTTGTTGAGATACGTTGGGTTTATTAATGAAGAAAAAAGTAAAAAACCAGACCTTTTTTTAGTGGACTACCTACCTTTTATAAAGACAAAATCCAATATGATGAACCCAAATCCCTTGAAGAGGCAATCTGAAAGGCTAAGCATCTATAATCATCATAGAGGGAGAGAATATGTATATAAATCTTGGGGGGATAAGCAAATATATAAGTAGGATCAAAGGACCAAAGGATTCCAACCTCATTTATTAAGAAACCAACATAATTCATTCCGGCAGAGCAATCCAATCAAGAATGGAAAAAAGATGGTAGAATATCAAGGAAAAGGGACAAATCAGCCATTTAAATGTTGGGGATGTTGTTGTTAGGAAAAATTTCCTATGGTTGTGGTGAGGCCACCAACATACTGGAGTTGGAAAGAATAGATGTTTAGGGTTATGCAATAATCAAAATAAGCAAGAGTTTTGAGTAAAGAAGACATGCACCTTACTTCTAAAGGTTGATCCTAGCCTTATCCTTGAGCTTTCCTCTTAATATCCAATTTAATAACCTGCAAAACCAAATCAAACACCCTTCTCAAACATATTTGGATACAAATACATTATTGAAATTCAAATGAAGCATAAAAAGCTATTACTATGAACATCAAGATGCAACCAAATATGAGATAAACACAAACACAGTTGTTTGGAAAGGGAAGAATCTCTATTCTTTCATTAAAGAATGAAGCAAACACATATACCTTCCTCCAATGCAATCACTTCATGAAACCTTCAATTCTAGATCTCCTGCTTCTCTCCTCCAAGAATCCCAAACTCTGATCAAATGAATAACAGTTTAGGAGAAGCTAGGGCATAAGTGATGGGAATGGGAGTCAAAATTTATCCACCCTAACATTACATGGGATAAGTGTGTCATTCATGTCCCCTCTCCCTCTCTTTTATAGTGAAAGAAGAAAATAGGGTCGAGGAGGGAGCAGTTAAAACTGAGAGGCAGTTCCAAAACCACCCAAACCACCTTTTTTTTTTTTTGGCTTTTAATGAGGCACATTGTGTTGGGATATGGAGCAAGGTGTGCACAACACGCAGGTGAGCCATGTGCAACCTGTGCGTGGGTGAAAAAATTAGGTAAAACTGGCATTTTTAGGGTTTTTCAAGAGGTGTTTTGGTCTCCAAATGTGTTCATAAGATCCCTAATTGTTGAATGAACCATAAATAAGTTAATACCATCCTATTGGGCTCCCAAATATGGCTCTTCCATCCACATTGTCCTTTTGTGTGACCCATAGCAGCTTCATGAAGTGTCGCTCCAGAAGTGTCATCACGGAAGCACAACATGCAACCGTCGTCACGGACGGAGAAGTTCCAAATTTGGTTATAACATATGTGGGGGAAATCATACATTTAGAAATTGTCCTCATAGAGGAGACCATATGAGAATTGTGCATAACATAAGCACAGTGGAGGATGTGGCTAGACATTCCCATCATTTATGCAACCTTGGATAACAAGCAGGCAGAGCACCAATCCAATATGATTGAGATTGAATGTAAGATTAATGATCAACCCATTTACATTTTAATTGATTCATGGGAAATTCATAGTTATATTGTTCCCAATTTGGTTGAAATATTTAAGTTAGAGAAAAGCAAGCATGGTAAGTCACGATTGGTATAGTTGGCTACCAGAACCAAAAGAAGAATCAGTGATATAGTAAAAAGGTGTTCCTTGATATGAATGGACTCCATAAATTTGTGGATTTGAACATAATACCTCTTGGTTCTTATGTTGTACTTATTAGAATGGACTAGTTAGAGGCACATCATGTCATGTTATATTTCCATAACAAGACTCTCACTAGTCTTGATGAAGAAGGAAAGCATAAGATAGTGAAAGGAATTCCCAAGCCTATTTCTAGAAGGAAAGTTTCAACTACATGATTAAAAAGATGTTTTAGAAAAGGGTGTTGGTTGTATGCAGCTCGTGTGGAGGAACCAAAAAAGGATAAGGGCCCTAACCTAGAATATTTTCCAATGTTGTAGGATTATGCATATGTGTTTGAATAAATACTTGGATTACCGCCAAAAAGAGATATTGATTTTTCTATTAATTTGGTGCCTGGAGTTGCCCTGGTTTCCAAAATACCATATAGAATGACTACTCCTAAATTGAAAGAGTTCCAAATGCAACTTGAAGAATTGTTGAAGAAGGGGTGAATATGACTAAGTGCATCTCCCTGGGGAGCACCAGTACTTTTTATAAAGAAGAAATATGGAACATTAAGATTGTGTATTGACTTCAGAAAATTAAATAAAGTCATAGTGAAGAACAAATATCCTCTAGACATAATTGATTATTTGTTTGATTAGACGAAAGGGGCAAGGATTTATTCTGAGATAGACTTGTAATCAAAACATCATCAAGTGAGAATAAAGGTTGAATATATCATCAAAACATCTTTCAGGACTCGATATGGTCAATATGAGCTTGTGGTATTTCCATTTGGATTATCAAATGCACCATCTACCTTTATGTGTTTAGCAAATGGTATTTGAATAAATTTTTCATTGTATTTTTAGATGACATTCTCATTTATTCAAAATCAGTAGAGGAGCATAAGGAGCACCTGATATTGGTTCTACAGGTGTTAAGGGATAATCAATTATATGCCAAGCTAAGTAAATGATCATTATATCATAAACAAATTCAGTACTTGGGACATATCATATCTGAAGAAGGGGTAATAGTAGACCCAAGGAATATTGAAGCTATCATGGGGTGGAATGCACCAAGGAATGTGACAGAGGTCAAATCATTTATGGGACTAGTTGAATATGAATCTCAAAAGTATCACATCCATTTACATATTTTAAAAATAATGGAATCAAATTTGAATGGACAACCAAGTGTGAAGAAATTTCCAATAATTGAAGAGATTGCTCACTAGTGCACCAATTCTCAAAATTGTTGATCCAAATGAATATTTTCTGGTATGTACAGATTCTTGCAAAGAAGGAATTGGTGGTGTACTAATGCAAGATGGGCATGTTGTTTGTTATGAATCTAGGAAGCTGAAAGAACATGAGAAAAATTATGCCACGCATGATTTAGATATTACCTCATGGGAAGAAAATTAGAATTAAGAAAAAATCATGGTGGGATGAAATATATATTTGAGCAACAAACTTTAAATGCAAGATAGACAAGATGGCTAGAATATCTATGTGAGTTCAATTTTGAAATCAAACATATTAAAGGAAAGGAGAATAAAGTTGCAGATGCACTCAACCAGAATTCTTGAACTTATTATTTTAGATCAACATTATATCCAAGTGAAAGAAGGACTACAATGCAAAAATTTATAGCAAAAATTTAAAGGATATTGTTAACGCCTAAAAGTCACACACATGCGACATTTCGGAAATTCATCCTGTAAAGCGTCATCAATATAAAGAATGCATATAACCACAAGAATCCTCAAAAGATCCAAAACACAGCATGGGTCCATAAGTTCCAAGAAACAGTAAAAAAAAAGGGTAGCCCAGGTATTACATAGTTGACCCCCACAATAATGCAGGTTACCTGAACAATGATCATGCTACGCCCACACGGATTTTCCTTCAATAGCCACGCCACTATCAAAATGGCGGGACCACTCACTCTCAATGGTGCATTAAAGACTCAATTCTCCCCAAGTATCAAAATTCGGATCCTCACACACTTGGGGGAATTAATCATCCCCCCCTTGTATACCTTGGAACTAGTTCATGAAGGAGGAGAGTTCACATTTGGATCTAGTTGTTTAATGGCCACCTCTTGGCCTATAAAAGTAAGCCACTGGAATGCATTTTGTAGAGATAAATTAGAGAAATGTTATGCTATTGGATTTGAGTTGGAGCTTCCTCATAGCCCACCATTTCCTACATGTGTGAGCATTCCCAAGCTTGCTTTCCACCTCCCATCAAGGGGCAAGTGTTTATCTCCATTGTTCTACCATCTACTTAGCATTTAGTTTGGACAAGAAAGGCCTCCCTAAGGGAAATTGTTGGCTTACCTTGAATACCTCACCTCATAGGTGTTCTACAACTATTCCATTGGGAAATACAAGAGTGGTTTGGCATATCTTTGGTTGTTGTTGGATTTTACATCCTCCCCCCATCTATTTCATTTTATTTTTATCAATATTTTCATGTTTGGATGTGAACTACACTAACAATCTATTGCATGATCCCTTGGAGGTATACCAACCATCAAAAGGGGCCCCAAGGACTGAGGCCTTGCAGCAACCTACAAGAATTAGCCCCTCACCAAGTGGAAGAGTGCACTTGTGCAATTTTTTCCATAACAGTTCTAATGGAAACCATAATTATTTTTGTTCATTTCTTTTTAAACTAGGTTGTTTTATGCTAAGTATCTAATTATGGGTGTTTGTCACTTGCAGGAGAGCAATTATTCCACCTCTTGCTTCCATAATTTGGCCCTTCCACAGCCATAGGTTATTTTTCACACAAACACGTGGTTCTCGGCGTCTTTGTTGTGATGGCAGTGCGGAATTGACATGCGCAGATTACTAATTCACAACCCGTGCTATAGCGCTCATAGTATCTGTGCAGCAGGTTAGTGCATTACTCGCACATCTGTTTTTTATTTACCCAGATGTCTGCATGGCAGAGTGTGGTTTGGTCGCGCTACTATTGATTATTTTCTTTTTATCTACATAGTTTAGTTTGGCAGCCCAATTGCTGCTTACTAGTGAACTTAAATTAAGGCTAATTCACCCAATTACTTAATTTTGTTTTAGTAATTAGTGCACCTAGACCAATATTAGGAAGTAAAGATTACATCTCTCTTGAAACTTAAATAGATAACCAACTTTGAGGATTTCAACGGGACCCATTGTTTTCACTAATAGTCAAGACCATTTCTTGTTTATGCATCAATCGACATTTTTTTTTAGTAGTATTGCTAGTGTATAAAACACTTTTTTCACACAAGCAAGGACCTAAAGACACTTGTCACTCGAAGTATGCTCTTCACCTCATACTTCATGTGATCTTGGTGAATCAAAAAAGGGTGAGAAGTGTGAAATACCTCCATTGCACACTTGTCTATTAGTTAGAATATTTTATTTTGCAAAATGTCATGAGCATCACTTAAAGTTAAAAGTACACATTACTTGATATACTCTTTTAATTAATTTGCCGATAAAATTGTTTTTTTCTTTTATCACATGTGTTTTCACCACTAGCACACACTAAGAGGCATAAAGACTCTTACAATCCTAGTATGATCTTCACCTTGCACTTCATGTGAGCTTGGTGAATCAAAAAGGTACGGATTATGAAATACCCATCTTACACTCCATAAGTGAAATATTAAACCCCTTAAAATCAACATTGTAATTGTCTCAACCAACTAAAATCCTCCACACAAGGTCACAAAACAATATTTTAGTTAGTAGGATTGATTGGGCTAGGAATTCATTAATGCCCACCAATCTAGTTCCACTAGGAACATTTTGAAACATAGCATTGTTGTATTTTAGGGTACTTACAAAATCCTGCTATAAGTGAGTGTTAAAAGAGAACCTGGATTAGAAGTGTGCAATGACCAAGGAGGTGAACGTCGAGGTATAGTTGTCCTTCTCCCCCTATAAGCCGCTCAGCTTGTTGTAGGGATATGACACTATACCATGCAAGCCGAACCATTGATCCACACTTGACGCAAGGTATCTTAGTGACCCAACTTAGGATATCACCAAGGAGAAATTGTGAGCGCAATTGACTCCTGAAGTTAGCTATTGCCATTGGGAGGTGTTTCCAAGTCTTCTTAATTGGATAATTGGCCCCATCATCGGTAAAACTAGCTCTTTGTTACCTCCACTAGTCGGTTGGTGAGTGGATACCATTATCACCATCAATTGTGCTTTTGGGAGGTCCTGTTACATTTGAGAGGAAGGATGTTAGGTCTAATAGCGAATTTACATTTATTTTATTTTTAACTACAAGTTCACTAACTTGTAATAAAAATAACCTACATGTGGGAACTCATGCACTAAAACAAATATTGCACATATCACTCACTTATCGCACCATTTTGCATCTGTTGTGGTTGGCATATTTTTGCATCTGTTCAATTGTGTTTATTCCACTATCACTCTCATATTGACACAAATACTTCACCATTGAGGAACAAAACAACATCCTAAGACAATCTCGTAGACTGCAAGGCCTATCCCCTCTCTCAAGGGGTGTTATTATACCTCCCCCCCTTATTACATGTGGAGGGAATTCAAGGCGAGGTCATTCTCAAGCAGCATTAATAGGATAATTCGGTCGAGGCCAAGCCTTGCTAGGTACATTTTCTCCCCTCAGAGAATATATTAATTACACCACTTCTTCCCTCATCGGAAGTAGTACCCCACTGAATTCTCCCCAAGGAGATCCCTCGGATCCCTTTGACCCATCCTCTCTCATAGAAGGCCAATCATTGTTTACAACACCACCTGGGTCTCCCCCACATGGAAATCACATCCTAAATAGAATGGAAAGATCCTTTGTCCCTACCTTACCATTTATTCCTAGTTTAAATCTACTTCATTTGGCCAAACTGACAAATGACCTCATTGCTCTTGATGCGACATGGTCGGCTGTGCCATACAATTTTCCTTCGGATATTCCCAAATTCAAAGGAAAATAGGGAGACAATCTTGCCAACCACATTATGTCTTTCCACTTATGGTGTTCATCTAACAGCATAGTGGATGACCTCATGAGGCTTCGCCTCTTCCAACGAACCATCGTCGAAATGGCAGCAAAATGGTACATAAACCTAGAAAGTGGCACCCATTCCACATTTACGACATTGGCCACCACTTTTCTTATGTATTTCCAACTGCTAATCCGACATGATATAGGCCTTGAAATTCTCACTGATTTTCATCAGAATACCTCATCCCACATCGCAGACCACATCCATGAGTGGCATAGATGCCACACACTATGCAAGATCAAAATACAACCTCCCTTTTTGTTGGATTGGTTTATCAAATCTCTCCAACCCGCCATAGCTAAATATGTCTCCACTTCCATACAACAAAGCGAGGAAGAGGCTAGTCTGAAAGCACAACATTTCGACCTCATATATGCACAGTATGGATACCTATACACAATCCTCCCTGATGCCCACAGTATCGGTCATTGGATCCTACACATTCGGGCTCATCACATTCGGCTGATGGGATTATTGGGTCCATTTCCCATTTAGGAAAGGTTCCACCACCACATTGACATGGTTATGTATTACCCATCCATGCAACCTGTGTTGGTACCCCCTACATCAGTACTAACACCATCAGTTGGTCAAATACAGTATGGACCATACAATCCTACGTACCCAAATGTCATCCAAATAATGACGGTTCCTACACCACCAATGGTGCAAGTTGCTCTGATCCGGATTTATGTGGGAACGAAAAAAAAGATAGCATATATCGAATCATATACATAGATATATTGCAAATAACACATTGATACAGTAAACACATATTCTATTAAATAGCGAAAATAGAACAGACTATAAAATACAATAGCTAGAATCGTGGTAGCTATCTCTAAGAAGAGATGTGGCCGCTGTGCTCATTCGTGCCAAGAAGATTACAAAGAGAGGCCGAAAGGGCCTATTTATCATAAGCATGAGGGAAAGAATCCCAAACATCCAAAAACCTAACCCTAGAAGATGAACCGTCATAAAGTTTGCGGCCCCAAGGTGGTTAGTTGAACAGTCAACTTCCCGGGGTCATAACTTTTGCATACGATCTCCGTTTGGGGGCGCTCGGTAGCCCGTTGGAAAGGTCTATCTGAGATTTACAACTTTAGGTTGGGCCCAAATGCATGCCATTGGCAACCATTTGGTCCCCCGAATTGCCAAAAAATGTCGTTTAGGGCCTCAAAACGGCTCTGAAAGTTCAGGACCCGAAAAACTGCTAAAAATAGTAATTTACCAAAATTGCTAGAAGACTGTTTTGAGCCAGTTGGAAGAGGTGGGTTGCCCCTGATATCCACCTGGATCAATCCTCCCTCCTTAGGAAGCAATGGTCTCCATTGTGTTAAATCCCTTATCATATGTTGAGCTGTGTGTCGAGTTGAGCTCTTGGTGCGGCATTTGCTGAAGTGGAAAGGTTGCCTTACTTTGACATCTTCAGAGGGTTGTAATTGTTGTTGATGGATGCGCTGGAGCTATTCAATAGTTTTGGTTGTTGTGGTATCCTTGGTATGCACCGGTGTGGATGGTTTCTTTTTGGAGGAGCACCTTGAATGCGTGGCCTTGCACTGTAGAGGTACCCGAATAGGCGATGCGGCACTGAATTTGTGTTCTTGTTTCTGCTGAGGAGAGGGATAATGGGTAGAGGTTGTAGATGTCTCTACGATCCGATGTTCTCCTTTAGTGGCAATTGCGAATAGGGAAAATTTCCCAGTGTGGGAGATTATCTTCCTTCCCTGCTCGTTTGGGGTAGGTGCAACTATCTTTGGTATCCAATAGAGTTGTCCTCCCAAAGTGACAATGACACTACGAGGTCATGATTCATATACAGCATGACGCTTCCACATATATGGTTGTCCTAAAAGAACATCACATATTTCAAGTGGGGCCACATCACACAATACCTCATCTTTAAAGGGCTTGATTCCATATGGTAAGCGACATTGGTGACTGACGCGGATCCCTCGTCCTTGGCTTAGCCATCCAATGGTGTATGGTTGTGGGTGTGGTGTTATTGGTAGATCCAATCTCTTGATGAATTCTGTTGAGATCAGGTTCTTCTGGCTGCCGCTGTCCACAACAAAGCGTAGGGGAATTCCCTTCACCCACATCTGTGAGTGGAAAAAGCGCTCCTCTGCCTTCGACTCTTCAGGCTCCTCTGGTTGAATCTGTGTGGTGGCGACAATGGCACTGGGTTCTGCATCAATGATTTGCTTCCCTTTTCGCGCGGCTGTGAAATTAGGTTCTGAGTCAGAATCAGAACTGGGATCTGATTCTGAAGCTTTGATCTCAGCCACCAATGATTGTTTTGAGCGACATTCATCGATGTTGTGCCAGGGGCTTTTGTGGAACTCGCACCACTTCCTGGTGTCCTTCTTTGTCTTTTCTTTACCCTTCTTCGCTTATGGTTGGGACTGGTTGTCCTTTTCCTGCCCCGTGTTCTGCGAGCCAGAGTTTCCCTTGCCCTGCTTCTGCGCAGGTCTAAAGTCACGCTTGTTCTTTTGCTGAAACTTCTGTTCAATTTTGACAACATATCGATAGGTGGATCTGAGTGAAGAGATTTCCAAGAAATACATCTCTGTTCGGATGTACCGATGTAGGCCACTGCGATATTTCAGTACTAGGTGCCGCTCGGAGTCCTTGATACCTAGCTTTGTGCGCAAGGTATGAAATTTGTTGGTGTACTCCGACACTGTTTGGTCCCTCTCTTGATGCAGAATGGTCCATTTTGTGTACTAGTCATCATAGTTTCCAACAGGGTAATATTGTTCCTTGACGACATCTATAAAAGAGGCCCAAGAGGGATTGGAATATTCAAACAATCCAGACTCGTCTGATGAGTTTTGCTCACAATAAGTTTCCCACCAATTTTTGACATGGGGGATGGCCTTGAGGAGTGCAAAGATGATCTTTTCCCTATCAGAAAAATTGTGGACAGAGAAATACCCTTCTAGTAGATTCAACCATTTATCTAGGGCAGCGGCATCGATTTGGCCTTCAAATAAAGGGATATCAAAATTAACTTGTACCTTGAAGGGAGTCGTATCTCCGAAATGGTTGCTCATTGAGGGTGCATTTGCCGCTGTTGGCATGCGTCGAAGGATCTCGGTGAAATTATCCATCATCTCGTTCCTCTGTCGCGCGAGGGATTCCTCGAGCAACAACTTGATAGGATCTACTGCTCCGTCGTCTCTCTTTTCTTCCGCCATGGGAGGCCGTTTGGGGCGGCGAAAGTGGTCTTCCCCAAGTGAAACTAGTTCGAGACCCAACTCTCTGTATCTTGACCTCGTCGAGGACATGCACCGAGAAACAATCAAAGAGCAGACCGCTCTGATACCACTGATCAGGATTTATGTGGGAACAAAACAAAAGATAGCATATATCGAATCATATATAGAGATATATTGCAAATAACACAGTGATACAGTAAACACATATTCTATTAAATAGTGGAAATAGAACAGACTGTAAAATACAATAGCTAGAATGGTGGTAGCTATCTCTGAGAAGAGATGTGGCTGTTGTGCTCATTCGTGCCAAGAAGATTACAAAGAGAGGCCGAAAGGGCCTATTTATCATAAGCATGAGGGAAAGAACCCAAAACATCCAAAAACCTAACCCTAGAAGATGAACCGTCATAAAGTTTGTGGCCCCAAGGTGGTTAGTTGAACAGTCAACTTCCCTGGGTCATCAATTTTGCATACGATCTCCATTTGGGGCGCTCGGTAGCCCGTTGGAAAGGTCTATCCAAGATTTACAACTTTTAATTGGGCCCAAATGCATGCCATTGGCAACCATTTGGTCCCATGAATTTCCAAAAAATGTCGTTTAGGGCCTCAAAACGGCTTTGAAAGTTTAGGACCCGAAAACTGCTAAAAATAGTAATTTACCAAAATTGCCAGAAGACTGTTTTGAGCCAGTTGGAAGAGGTGGGCCGCCCCCGATATCCACCTGGATCATGCTCCTACATTCACCTTTTATGGATCGCAAACAACATTTATCCCACCACCAACGTATAACCCGTATTATCAGTTCCCATGCCCAATTGGTCAGCAACTTGCCCCCCACATGGGGTTAAATCAGTCCAACCTTCTTATGTTCGAAAAACTCAACAATTTGAGCAATTGAACATCGTAAACCCCCAGAACCCACAAAATCGTGGGAAGAAGAAAGGTAAGAACAAACAGAATTGGCATCCGGGACAAGGGGGAAACCCCCCTCCCCGGAAAAGCCAGAATACGGGTGATCCAAATGCAAGGACTAATAATCCCCCCAAGCAAGGGAAGAATCCCCCCTGAGAACCAATTATTGTTGCTCCATTTGTGGAGATTATAGTCATTACACACATCATTTTCCTCTTATCCCAACTGCTAACAGTTAGTGGAATCCAAAAAGAAGACGATGACAAACCCTCCTCAGGCAGAAAATCCTCCCCAACCATAAACCATTGTGTTACAACAACCCTTTTCCAATAAAGGGTAGTGACACAATACCAAAACCCTCGCCCACTAGGTGATGGCTCTTGTCAAAATATCTATACACTAGGCATAAACCTTCAGATGCAAACCAGAGGTTATGACGGGCCTCCCACCCCCCAAGTGAAAGACGTTCCTATCCCCTCGGGGGGGCCTCTACAGATATCATGCCTAAATAACAAAAAAATCCCACGGATTCTGAAAATTCCACTTCGGCGTACCCCTAATAAACCTCACATGAAAGCCGCCCACAATTACAATATTGTGGATGACTTGGGTCAAACCCCTGCGGCTGTGTCCACATTAGAGGTGTTACAGTATTTCCCAACACAGAGAAAGGAATTACTCAATGCACTTAGTGCCATCGATCCATCTGATTCGCACCTTATGACATTTAATGTTGACAAAGGTGATCTATGACTACCATCATCAGTCACATTTCAAGTACCAGTCACGATTAAAAACATCATGATCCGTCGTTGTATCATCAATTAAGGTGCATCCACTTGTGTTATGTCTGTAAAAGTCTAGAAATGATTAGGATCTCCTGAGTGGGTCCCCTCGTCTATTGCTCTTCACGCGTATGATGGGAGACCGTCCCAACCAAGAGGATTGTATCAAAATTTCCCGATAGAGCTGGGGGGAAAGATGGTAATGATCAATATCGAAGTCGTCGATGTAGAACTTGACTACAACATCCTCTTAGGGCGTAGTTATATGTATTCCATGAATGCGGTAGCCTCCTCAGTATTTTGTATCATCATGTTTTCCTTAAATGGGAAGGTAGTTACCCTTGACCAACTTAACTACTATGACCCTAATACCACAAGCAACCCTGATAATGTCCTACCAACTATACTAGGCGATGATCCACCATATGTTGACATTGATCCCGATATGTGCAAGGACTCCAATTTTTTAGGAGCATATATGGGACCACCACCTAAGATCCCTACATCGACCAATGGCCTAATGTGCACAATTTTCACCGTTGAAAATGGCGCCACCTACACCTCAACATCATCATCAGCACCACCGCTGAGTCATGGCATTGAACAAACGTTGAGTCCATCAGTACCACCTATTTTTCAAATCTCATTCTTGTATCCTCCCACGGGTGTACAAGGGACATCGGTTATGGCTGATTTAACTCTACCTGGGATAACTTTGGGAATCTCGGTGTGGTACCTTACACCGCCCTTCCCAGAGATGGATTCCAAACCCATCGCCCATTATGAGTTTGTCCATGTTTCACCTAGTACGTCTGCAAGGCCCGTAACACATTCAATTACGACAGCCCAACCTATGACATTTGCAACTACACCACAATTGATTGTCACTAAGACTACCAATGGGAGCACCCAACAATCGAAGTTGAAAGTTCCCCTACATTACCTAACCCAACATCTAAATCAGTAGAAACCATTAAGCCTAAAGCAGGGGGCATTAACCATCGGGAGGTAAAAGCCCCAGTTATGATCAATACTCCCACTCAAAGAGTTACACCACCATGTTCTCTTTGCAGGAAGCAATTCCATGCAACCAGCATATGTCCTACTCTACCGGAGCTAAGGAATTTTCTTAACACCCCCGTTAGTGTTACCCACTCTGCACCGATGAAAAAAGGGGGTAAATCCCCATCTCCCGCATCTAATCCCAGAACTCTAGGTACAAATCACGCATGTTCCATATGTTCTCAATATGGGAACTATACACATCATTTACATGACCTCCCTCACTATCAGGAGGCCTTGGAAACTATTCACCTCACTGAACCCTTGGAAGATACCTCACCTCCCTCATCTCCAAAAGAGGCTTCTATCAGCATGGGTACTATAGTGATCCTGACTAGTCCCTCCCCACGGTGCGCTGATTCCATACTTGACCAACAGTCATCGCAACATCCATAAATACAAGCCATTGTTTTAAATCATACAAACGCCACTCAGCCGTGTCGCTCATGCAACTTAATGTCTCACCACTCATTCCAATGCCCTCTTATTTCCGCATTTCGCACTTTGCGGATAACCCAAAGTTGATTAGTTGTTATCCTCACCTCATGCGGAACCACGCTCCCTACAGTAATCGAAGAGGATACCAAATCAACAAAGCATGATGGGGACAACATCATGTCACATTCATCGAATACCGTGATAGATATTCATCCCCCATCACCAATTTCCCATGAGGTGCTAGACCCCTTGGTATTCCCTCAAGTGAAATCCTAGCACCCACCGCATCCATCCCTGAGTACCTTGACATCATGCATCACGATTCAATTTCTCTTTCTTCCCATAATGAAGGATCTAGCTATTAAGATGAAGACATACTAGAAGAATACATCTTCACTACAGATGAGGAGATAATCGAGGCCATGAATGCTACTGAACCCCCATGGGACTCTTCCATCATAGGTCCCAAGCAACAAGAAGGTGGGAACCACACACACTCCCCGTTGAACAACAATACACCATCGAGCCAAAATACCTTTTACCCCCCAGTCACATCGATTGGTTTAAAAATCCTATCCCCACCCCAGATGCATTCGAAGACAGTCACCTTTCCAATATATCACCTACCATACAAATTGATATCTTTGTCACACCAGGAGTCCTCGAAAACATCTCTATCGAGGCTTCCTACTCGCCCTAGGAAATTAATTATTTCACTGCTCTATTTAAAGAGTTTATGACGTCATTTCATGGTCCTATGAAGAAATGTCGAGTATCGACCCGACAATTGTTGAACATCACATTGACACTTGACTCGATTCCATTCTCGTCCGATAGAAACAGTGCCCGGTCCACCCTTCTAAGGCCCTCGCAATCAAGTCCGAGGTCGAAAAACCCTTGCAAGATGGATTTATTTTTACCATCGCTTACACATCATGGGTGTCTAACCTCATCCCGGTTAACAAAAAGCAAGGAACTATTCATGTCTATACCGATTTTCGAGACCTCACTTTAGCCTCCTCCAAGGATAATTTTCCCACGCCTTTCATCGACCAAATCGTTGATTCATGTACTGGTAGTGAAATGTTTTCCTTCATGGATGGGTTCTTCAGATATAACCAGATACGCATCTGCCCCGAGGATCAGTATAAAACTGCATTTACCACACCATGGGGCACCTTTTATTACAAAGTCATGCCCTTCAATCTGAAAAACTCTTGCACCACTTTCCACAAGCAATGGAATATATTTTTAATGACTTGGCTCACATCATCCTCGCATTTTTATATGACCTCACAACCAGGTCAAAAAAATAACATGATCACCTTCAAGACCTTCGTACTATCTTCACAAGATGTCGCAAGTATAATATATGCTTAGACCCCCTCAAGTGTGTATTTTGCATCACTATCAGTCACCTCTTAGGATTCATTATTTCCAAAGATGGTATCAACATCGATCCCTCCAAGGTTCAAGCCATCTTGGAATTACCAGCACCACGAACATGACACCAGTTGTAGAGTATCCAAGGCAAGGCCAACTTTATTCATCGTTTTGTTCCTGACTACGTCACTCAAGCCCATGGATTTTTACGGCTTCTCAGAAAATATCTGCCATTTCAATGGGATGACTATGCCCAAACTAAATTTGATTCCCAAACTAAATTTGATTCCCTTAAACAATCATTTCCATCATCCCCCCTCATCTCTCCTCTAGGCTTTGACAAAGATTTTATCTTGTATATCTCTAGGTCAGATTTTGTTGTAGACAACGTACTAGTCCAACCTGTCACAAACCATTAGGAACATGTCATATATTATTTCAGCAAAACCCTCATCGGACCTACACTCAACTACACCCATGATGAGAAGCTTTCCCTTGCAGTCATCCTTTCTGTACAGAAACTCCGCCAATATATTTTTCTCTGAAAAACAACCGTCGTCGTTGATTCCAACCCTATGCAATACATACTTAGCCATAGTCTTATCAATAGTAAGTTTGCACGATGGATCGTTATTTTACAAGAATTTGACCTCAATTTTTTTATTCCTAAAAGCAATAAATCCATGGCCTTAGTCGAACTCATTACAGATCTTCCCTCCACCACCATCGGTGAATCTGTACAGGATCAACTACTCGATGAGCACCTCTTTCTCATTACGACCGAAGATCCTTGGTATGGCGATATCCTCCCTTTATCTCCACACCCATAAATTCGCTCCCCACTTATCTCATGACAATCGCCACAAAATAAGCCACCAGGAACCGTGATACCTCCTCATCGGAGACATCCTATATCATCATGGTATCGACACTATCCTTTGACGATGTCTAACACATGAAGAAGCCGAACAAGTTCCCAATGATTTCCATAGCGGTGCACGTGGCAGCCACCTCTTTGTATTAGCCACCACCCAGAAAATATTACAAGCAGGGTATTTTTGGCCCTCCGTATTCAAAGATTATGTTTACATCGTCAAAAGGTGCGCCAATTGTCAGGTCTTTTCCTGCAAAACACGGTCTCCCCCTACACCCCTCCATCTGGTCATCACTACGGTCCCATTCTGCAAATGGGAAATTGATTTTATGGAATTTTGTTCGTCATCATCCCAAGGTCACCACCATATTGCCGTCGTCGTGGACTACTTCATCAAATGGGCGGAAGTGATGCCTGCATTTGATTGTAAAGCAATAACCGTAGCATGGTTCTTCTTCAACCATGTCGTCTCCCGCTTCGGCGTTCCCAAGCAACTTGTATTTGAAAATGGAAGACACTTCCATGATGAAATGTTTGAGGAAATATCACGGTTGTTAGGCTTTAAACACAAATTTTCAACCGCTTACTACCCTCGGAAAAATGGTCAGGTTGAAGTTGTTAATAAAATACTCAAAACTATGCTCCAGCGCACACTAGATAAAAACAAAACCAACTGGCACCACATGTTCTTTCCAGGCATGTGGTCTTACCGCACTTCTATCAAGACTGCCACAGGTTTTACCCCATTTCACCTTGTACATGGAGTAGAAGTTGTCCTTCCAATCGAGTGTTAAATCCCTACCCTCCAATCCGTCGTCGAGTTGCTATTGGATACCCTTTCTCTAGAACAGGGCTCATTCACTTTGGAACACCTTGATGAGGAAAGGCGTGACTCTCTTCAACAAAATGAATCCATGAAGGTCTTCTCCAAGTCACACTACGATCGACAAGTGATACCGCGCACCTTCACTGAAGGTGACTTTGTTCTTTTGTTTAATGCCAAGAAAGATGGTAAACCAGGACCTTGGAAGTTTGTATCTAAATGGACAAGCCCTTATGTCGTTAATCATTGTCTCCCAAAATGAGCCTATATCTTAACCGACCATGAATGTATTACCCTAAACAACCCGGTCAATGGCTTGTACCTCAAAAGGTTATATCCTTGTACCAAGTACCCCATAGGTATGCATTGTTTTGATTATATGATTTATGCATTGTCAATACCTTGGTTATGTCTTTGACTACACTTGGGTATGTACGCCACATGTGTAGGATCGTGATCAATCCAATATGGAGCCTCTTGTTTTTCCATTTTATGAATAATACTCCAAATCTCTAACAACAAGGGGCACGCACCCTACCACATATATCATTCCGAAACTGGAATATAGACTCTATTTACCCTCTATTTATAATGCATATCCCAATACTCCCATTTATAACCATAAGGTCCTCGTTCATGGCCTTGATGTGCCCTCAACAGCATTCCCATGAATATCATGTTCCCCCATGGGTGTGCGCACCATTTACATCCCCATCATCAATTGGAACCCATGATTTCGACCCCCCACAAGTCCGAGGCATCTAACCCAACTTGAAAAGACCCCTATTCGAGTATCATTTTTTCATTTGGGAATTTACTCCACCAAGTAGACAATCGTCAGATCCCTCAGCACATGTTACGAGAATTATTCACAAAGCGCCCTCATGCCTCCATGAGCACTTTACCATTCATAATCCCCCTCATATCATCACTCCAGTAAACACACCTATGGGGTCCCCACCCTTAGACACAACCAGTTCTATCCAGTTATACTGCAGGTATATACTATATAGCATCGTTTCATGGAGAACCCATCTTTGTGTCTGCAAATTAGCCATCACTTCATCATTGGAAAGTGTCCCCCAATCCACTCAAAACTGTGGGGACTCCGCCCATCATCAAATTGGTCCCCCGATACACCTAAAATTTTGGGGACCCCACTGATATTCATTATGTACAGACAAGTTCCTAGTCACCTCACATTGAGGAAACACCGTATTATTTTGGCAGCAACCCATGGTCTCCTTTGATCGATGTAGTTGAGTCTACATATGTTCAACAGTATTTTTTTTGTTGGTTACCATTACCATTTCTTTTGTGTCTCCATCAAATCCCTTTCGCTTGCAGTTTGTTTCCACCGGTTTCAATCTGTGTCATCCTCAAAGAAAAGTTGTCATCCCTGCTCCCCATGTTTACATCAATCAAAGGAATTTATGATCCCAACACTTATCAACGAGTCTTGTGTCAATTCTTTCCATCCACTAGTTGATTACAATATGATCTTGGTTCTCAGGACAGGACCCTCATCTTATCATATACTTCATCTCTCATCGATGTTAAAACACTATATTCTAAGAGATGTAGTAGTTGCAGTTGTACCTTGGAATCCCTTTCAATCACTATAAGGGATCACCTCGAAATTAGTAGGGAGAGTCATTAATGATCCCTAACTAAGTGGTTTCCCCTATGCTCGACATCAAAACATCATTGCATCAGGGGGAAATGTACTTTTGAAGGTAGCAATGTTCACAATTGGAAATCATGATAGAAGTCTTTTCGGTACAGTGAAGCCCTCAGGCAGATTTACATACCAAGTTTAGTCCCCCACCACAGTGGGTTCATCATGGTCACCAGCAGTTCCACTTCTTCAATATTTCGCAGGATATCTAGGTCCATTTAATCTAACATGGATTGAAGTCATCTTCATCCATGTCCCAGTAGTATAGTAGAGTCAACACCTTTGTCCTCTCTCATTGTAATCACTTTAACAACATTTCATGAGCATGGGTATGCCCGTCTCGTTTGTATAAAAACTATTCTTTATTACAGCTCCAATGGTTGTCACCAACAATCTTCCCCCATGGGAGAACCTTATTTTGTCCACATATGCTTCGTCCTACAAAACATGAGAGAAAAAACAGAAAACATGATGCATTATCGGCTCTGCAGTACCCTCTGAACCTCATACATCAAGGGGCAACTATTAATGCCTAAAAGTTGCATACATGCGACATTTCAGCAATTCATCCAGTAAAGTATCATTAACATAAAGAATGCATCTCACCACAAGCATCCTCAACAGATCCAAAATACAACATGAGTCCATAATTGCCAAGAAACAGTCAAAACAAAGGGTAGCGCGGGTATTACACAGTTGACCCGCGTTATAGCATAGGTTACCTGAACAATGCCTATGCTACACCCATGCGGATTTTCCTTTGATACCCGCACTACTATCACAATGGAGATACCACTCACTCCCAGTATCACATTAAAGACTCAATCCTCTCCAAGGATCAAAATTCGGCTCCTCACACGTTTGGGGGCATTAATCAGCCCCCCTTGTGTACCTTGGAACTAGTTCATGAAGGAGGAGAGTTCACATTTGGATCTAGTTGTTTGATGGCCACCTCTTGGCCTATAAAAGGAATTCATTGGCATGCATTTTGTAGAGATAAATTAGAGCAAGGTTATGCTTCTATATTTGAGTTGGAGCTTCCTCATAGCCCACCATTTCCTACAATTGTGAGCATTCCCAAGCTTGCTTGCCACCTCCCATCAAGGGGAAAGTGTTTCTCTCCATTGTTCTACCATCTACTTAGCATTTAGTTTGGACAAGAAAGGCATCCCTAAGGGATATTGTTGGATTAACTTGAATCCCTCACCTCCAAGGTGTTGTACATCTATTCCATTGGGAAATACAATATTATTTTGGCATATATTTGGTTGTTGTTGGAGTTTGCATCCTCCCCCCATCTCTTTTATTTTATTTTTATCAATATTTTTATGTTTGGATGTGAACTACACGAACAATATCTTGAAGGATCACTTGGAGGAATACCAACCATCAAAAGGGGCTCCAAGTACTGAGGCCTTGAAAAAACCTACAAGGCTTAGCCCCTAACCAAGTGGAAGAGTGCACTTGTGCAATTTTTTCCATAACAAATACAGGTTGGATAATGATGAGATTTTGATGAATAATAACTGAATTTACATTTCTAATTCTGTTGAATTAAGAAAGTTGGTAATGGATGAAATACATAAGGTTCCATATATAGGACATCCTAGATATCAAAAGACTATTATAGCTGTAAGCAATTGGTACCTATGCCCAAGAATGAAGAAGGACATAGTTGAGTACATATCAAGATGTATGGAATGTCAAAATGTAAAGTTTTAGCATGGACATCCAGCAGGATTACTTCATCCATTGTCAATTCCATAGTGGAAATGGGATGTGGTGACAATAGATTTCATCACCAAATTACCCAAGACAATCGAACAACATGATTCAATTACGGTGGTGGTAGATAATTTGACAAAGGCTACACACTTCATTCCAATTAAATCAACTCATAAGGTAGCTTACATAGCATAAATTTATATGAAGGAGATTGCAAGATTACATGGAATACCCAAGGCAATTGTTTCAAACATGGATCCAAAATTTACTTCAAATGTTTGGAAAATATTATTTAAAAGATTTGGAACAAATCTGAATATGAGTACAACATATCATCCACAGACAGATGGGAAAACTGAGAGGATAAATCAAGTTATTGAAGATATTCTCAGAATGTATGTGATGAATCAAATATCAAAATTGGAATATTACTTGCATTTGGTAGAGTTTGATTATAATAATGGATAACATGCATCCTTAACAATGAGTCCATTTGAAGCCTTATATAGAAGAAAATGTAAAACTCCAATCAGTTAAGATAATCCAGCAGACAAAGTGATTATTGGGCTAGAATTGCTTAAGGAAATGGAAGAGCATATGGTTAAGATCAAGAATAATTTAAAAATATCACATGATAGATAGAAAAGTTATGTAGACAAAGGAAGAATAGAAAGAGAATTCCGAGTTGGTGATCATGTGTATCTAAAATTCAGGCCAAAGAAAATTTCCATGAAGCTTGGGATATGTCCTAAGTTAGTGCCCAAGTACTCTGGGCCATTTGAAATATTAACTAGGATAGGGTCTCTTGCATATGAGCTTGCATTGCATGTCTGCATAAAAGTGCATAATGTGTTTCATGTATATTTATTGAAAAGGTGTGTGCCTGATACTATCCACATTATTGATTGGGCCTTGATTTAGGTGGAACCGGAAGGACATATACCGGTACTACCAGTGCATATATTGGACATGAAAGTCATGTTGCTTCAAAACAAGGCCATCGGGTAGGTAAAGCTCCAATGGACATATTACATACCTGAAGAGGCGATGGGGTAGTTGGAGAATACTATGAGAGAGGCATGCCCGTAGTTTTTTTTAATTTTGTATATGTAAATAGTGGTGAGATGCACCAAGAACGGTGCCTAATTACGGGGAAGGGGAATGTAACACCCCAATTTTTGCCCCGGTGTGTAGATATGTAAATATTGATGAAATGGATACAATCCGAATATGAATGGTCCAACATGACCAAAATATGTAAATATGTACATTTTCACTTTTTAATGTAAAATCCATGACCCGCAAACTAAAGGACAAAGAAAAGATGGGGTGTTATTATTCCACAAGAGGGGGAGTGAGAGGGGGGTTATAAGGGAGATGACCCTAGAGACTTATTATTTAAGTCACTACCTTTATTTACTCCTTTATCATGTATTTTATTAGCCCCTCTTTATTCAATTTCATTAACCATAATCTTTGGTTAATTATCCTAAGCCTAGGCTTAGAAGGGAAAAAGGTGTCCAACCCCATGTATGCCATTTGGCTAGTTCACATCACCCTTCATTCCAGTTGGCTAGTTCTCAACATGCATATAATTATTGAGAACTAGTCAATTCTACCATCATTCCTCCAAGATTGAGTTGTCATCTATTGTCAGACCTAAACCACCATTGACCATACCACTATCACATGTACCACCATCACCGGAATGGTATATTAGTTCCATACTGAGAACAACTAAGTTCCCTAGAATCTTGATAGGAAGAGTTCCTGATCGGCTTGTGTTGGAGCCCTCGAAGGGAATTGGGGTAACAAACTCAAGGGACGATTAACTCATTTAAGGGAGCCCGAGGGACTGTTAACTCAGAGAAGGGATCCCCATTCCTTAGGTTGTGCAAGCTGAGGGGGAAGGAGTGCTAGTATATTGGGATAGGTGTAGCTAGAAAACTTGGTACCTTCTTGTGGACAAATAGCCCCAACCTAGGGGTGGCCTATCAAAGAAAGATATGGATTGACATAGCCTACAGCTGGGTGGAACTTCCTTGGTCTGTAGTCAGTCGGTTTACATTTTCATATAAGTATTCTCTTGTGTATAAAATGTGTTGCTTTTATATCTGAAATTTGTTTAACATAATTGTTGTTGTATGATGATTTAATTACATGGAATTATTGGTATTATATGATTGCATTCATGTAGAAATTTCCTTCTATAACTTCGCATATGCATATACAAATTATAAGTAATCATTTATGCATTTAATTTCACTATAAATATATAATTTAAACCATGGAAAAACAAAATGGAATAACAGATGTATTTTCGGATAATAATTTGAGTGTTATATGGCTCCAATGGAATCATGAGGACACTACGCACATGAAACTAGGCTTTGTACATTGATATAGTAGGGGTTTAGGGTAGGACCCTAACATGCCCTTCCCCTTCAAAAGAAACATTGTCCTCAAGGTTGGAGATGGGGAAGTTGCTAAAAAATGGCTGTGGTTCCCAAGTAGCATATTCTGGTGATGTATCCTTCCACTAAATCAAAACTTCATGGATAGGGCATTGATGTAGTTAACATTCCCGAGTGTGTAATATAGTTTGAACTCGACAATTCTAACCCACTATCTTCTTCAAAAATTACACATGAAATAGTGGGTAGATCTTGGAGTGTGTTGGGAGCACTAATTTGTAGGCCACCTAACCATTGTGTTACTTATGAACAATCTGATATGGACCATAAAACGTTGGTGCAAGATTCTAATGGCCTTTAACTTTGAGATAGGTTTGCTTATAAGGTTGGAGCCAAAGGAAAAACCGGTCACCTTCTTCAAATGAATGCTCCAAGCAGTGTTGGTATGCTTGTTGCTTCATGCAGTTTTGAGACATTGCTAAGTATTCCTTGTGTGTAAAGAGTGACACCGCAATTACGAAGCAAACTATCAATTGCATGGACTTTTGAAGTACCTAGTAGATAAGAAACCATGGAGGGTTATTGTTGGCCATACACTGCTTCATATGGTGTCATTTTTGTAGCCTCATATAAGTGGTATTATACAACCATTCTACCAAAGGTAACCACTTTGCCCATTGATACTACTTTCTCAAATGCAAAACATCTCAAGTAGGTTTCAAGACACTTGTTGACTTCTTTTTTTTTGGTCATTTGTTTGAGGATTATAGGAGGTTCTCATTTGCACCTGGGTGCCTTGTAGTTTAAATATTTCTTACCAAAGTTTGTTGGTGAATGTGGGATACTACTTTCTCAAATGCAAAACATCTCAAGTAGGTTTCAAGACACTTGTTGACTTCTTTTTTCGGTCATTTGTTTGAGGATTATAGGAGGTTCTCATTTGAAACTGGGTGCCTTGTAGTTTAAATATTTCTTACCAAAGTTTGTTGGTGAATGTGGGTAGGCTTTCCATGGACTTTGAAAATTTCATCTAAAAAATTTGGGTAACTGTTTCCAGTTAAATGGGTGTTGGAGAACATAAAATTGATCATATTTGGAAAGCCAATCAACTACCACCATGATGACTGATTTGTTACCTACTTTTGAAATACCAACAATAAAATCCATGGAAATGTTAGTGCAAATAGTGCCTCAAATTAGTAATGGTTGCAACTCCCTAGGATTCTTTACAATATCACCCTTGTTCCTTTGGCAAGTGTCACTTTCTGCTACAAAAGTAAGGATATCCTTTTTCATACCTTCCCACAAGGAGTGCCTGGCACGTGCATAAGCTTTCTGAAAGCCTGAGTAACCTGTGAGAGGAGATGAATGCAACTCTTTTAATATTGTTTGTTTTAAGGTAGAGTTAGGTACCAAAAAAGATGACCTTTATATCACGATGTATCTTACTGCCAAGTGTTACCCTAGGAAGGGTTGGGATCCTCTTGGAGGTGCTTGATGAGATGAGGCGTAGAGACATTGGTTATCCATTATGGTCGTGCTTCCTTTAACGATCTAGTTATTGGAGAGGATAAAGCAAAGTGTGATCCCTCTTCCTCATATTTCCTTGACAAAGCATCTGCCACAACATTGCCTTTTCCCTTTTTGTAGATGATATCATAATCATATCCAAGAATTTTTGTGACTATTTCTGTTGTTCTAGGGATGATAACCTTTGCTCCAAAAAATACTTTAGGTTGTGGTGATACATCTTGATTTGGAAGTGTCACCATAAAAGATATGACCAACATGTGTTAACTGCATGTAGGATGGGCATCATTTATTTCTCATAGGTAGACTTCCCCAAGTTCTTGTCACATAAATGCTTATTTGTGAATGCTAAGGGTCTTCCTTCTTGCATTAAAACTGCACCCAAGCCTTTTATAGAGGCATTGCATTCCAATACAAAAGTCTTAGTAAAATTAGTCACAACTAATCCTGGTGTGGTGGTCGTGGCTTGTTTTAGGACTAAAAAATGTTTGTTTTGCCACTTTGTTCCTCACAAAGTAATTTTTACTGAGCAACCTTGCCAATGGGGATACAATTTTACCACAGTTCTTCACAAACTTTCTATAGTGTCCCGTAAGGCCTAAAACCTCATGTAATCTCTTTAAGGATTTAGGGTGGGGCAATTCTTGTATTGTCGCAATCTTGTTGGGGTTCACTCTCACCCCATCTTGTTCAACAATGTGACCCAAGTTTTTGACCTCTGAAACCCAAAAGCACATTTGGAGCATTTGATAAACAACTAATGATCCCGGAGGAGTTGCAAGGAATTATAAAACATGTTGTACATCAGAATCCCAAGTTTTGCTATAAATCAAAAATGTCATCAAAGAAAAGCAACACAAAAATATGGACTCAAAATTTTATTCATGATGCTTTAAATAGTAGAGGGGAGATTACAAAGTCCAAAGGGAATTACCAAGAACTCATAATGGCCTTCATCTGTCCAAAAAGTTGTGTTTGGAGTGTCATCCTCTTTCATCCTAATTTGGAGGTCTGAACGAAGGTCGAATTTGGTGAAAATTTTAGCCCTATGGAGCTCATTCTAAATATCATCAATGACTGGGATGCAAAATTTATCTTTCATGCTCAACTTATTGAGGGCATGGAAATCAAGACACATGTTCCAAGAACCTTCTTTCTTTAAAATTATGACCACTGGGGATGAATATTGGCCAGTACTGGGACGTATGACTCCTACCTCTAGTATCTCATGAATTATCTTTTCAATTTCATTATTTTGTGCAAATGGTTTCATATATTTTTTTACATTTGGTGGTTGACTGCCTAGAATTAAGGGGATACCATGATCATGCTCTCCTCTAGATGGGGGTAAACCCTTTGGTGTCTCAAATCCCTGTTAATGTTTGTCCAAAATCCTCTGCAATTTGGGATGGATTTTGGGTGTGGTGTTATCCAAGGCCTGGATGGCATGGAAGTGAGCAATACTTCTAGAGTGACCTCTCTTTAATATTTTTTTCATCCAATGAGAACTTATGATTTAAGGGGAGCTTTCCTAGATCCCTTTGAGGATGTGAGTATGGGAGTCAAACGTAAATATCAAGTATAATTCCTTGAAGTCTATGGCCACTGGACCCAATGTGCATAGCCATTTTGCCCACAAAATTTTATCACAACCACCCATATCTATGGCACACATATGATTTTTGAGATGATAATTACCCAATAGGAGTTTTATATTTTCACAACACCACCCACATTTCATCATCCCACCATTAGCTATAATACTTTGAAAGTTGGGCATTGGGTGGAGATAACAATGGATATCTTCAGCCAATTGCTAATGAATAAAGTTGTGGTTGATGCCACTATCAACCAAGAATACCTCTTTATGATGCTTGATTCAACCCCAAAGTTTCAAGGTTTGTGGGGATGAAATACTACATAAATCATGAAGAGAGATTAATGGTTCTTCTTGATGGACTTCAGTTTCCATTTCTTCTTGTGTGGGAGGAGTTTAGTCAATAACCTCAAACTTAGGGGTATCTTCCATAATGATGTCTTCAAAATGGGTAGGAATTTTCACATCAATATGGAATAACTTTTGTTCCTTACCTTTATGACCTAGACCATACTTTTCATCACAATTATAGCAGAGTCCTTGTGTTTTCTGGTCTACCATTTTTTTATGGAGACAAATTATGTACTTTATAGGGAGGAAAAATATGTTTGCTTGAGGAATTGATCTATGTAGGGCATGAGCGAGGAATGAAAGAGAGTTTGTGGGTTTGTGCATTGATCAATGTCTCTGCTTCTAGAGACCTATGCGATACCTTCAACCATATATTAGAATTTTGCATTATGACTTATGCTTCAATTCCCTCCTTGCTGCCACCAATGAAACATTATTTATATAAAGAATGTGTTAAGTTCTCTATACAAATGGCTAATTGTTCAAAGGCTGAGATAAATTTTGTGACTAAGCCTGTTTGGCATAACTTGGAAAGACACCCCAAATAATGAGGATCTTACTCATAGCGCTCATGGAGAGCTTTAACAAATAGAATCCAAGCAATGTAGTTCCCATAGGCATTTTTATGCCACTTTCACCATTACCATTGTTTCATATCCAAATACAAAACCCCCACCTTAATTTTCATCATGTCATTGGTAATACCATGAAGGGAGAAGAAATGTTCCATATAAGTAACCCATACTGATGGGTTAGAACCACCAAACCTGTTTAAGTCTACTTTAGGAAAATGGTTCTAGGTGTTATTATCCATAGAGTGTGGTTTATTGCTACGAGGACCCAAAAGAGGTTGGTGTTGGCTAAATAGACTTGATTGGGAACTTTACTCATGGTGTGACTCAATGTGTTATGCATTCCCATGTTCTTATACATGGATAGCACTAACTGTCAAATTTTTCAAATTCTCATCCAACTTCTTATCCCATCGGTCTAATTTTGTATCCAACTTCCTTTCCTATGTATGATGCCAATTGTTCATGGTCTATTGAATGTGTTTAATCTGGTAATTAAGATCTATGTATTTAGATTCCAAGTTTTCCAACTTGTCAATAGTATAGAGGGTGGTCATATTGTTTGGGGTGTTGGTGTGAGGTGGTTTATAGTGTTCCACAATGGGTGGGGTCTGTCAAGTCCTAACGATAAGGTAGTGTCAAGTGTTATATCTATATGATATACATGCAAGGTCCAATAGTAGTACTTGACCCAATATATCAGGGTGCTAACTAAGGAGCCTCAAATGTGCCCTTAGTCGTACTACTCAAATACCCAAGTACTAGAGAGTGATCTCCCTGAGTGTTGTTCTCGGTGTACTATAGCAACATCACGATGGATCAATTTTATCTAAAGCTAGTTCCAAGTATACCTAGGGGACTTCTGATATACCTAAGCATATATGGAAGTGAAATTTCGTATACAAGTGTTGTCTAAAGTGGTACTACTCGAAGGGGTACCAACAACGTTACAAGGGTGCACAATAAGGTGGCTTAAGTACCCTTGTATTTTCTGTGTGTATGCTTCCCCAATCATAGGTTTACCTACTAAAATACATATATCTATATTATTTAAAGACATCATAACACATCTCTACAACAAAAAATGAGCTCACTAACCCTAGAAATATCTCTACAAATATTGGAAAATACTTTAGTTTTCAAGGTAGGGTTTGAGGCCAAAATTTAGAAATAAGCCCCGAATTGGAGACAGTTTGGAGGTTTTTGTAACTCTGAAATTTATGCACTTTTGAATATAAAATTTTGTTCTTCATTAGTCTAATATATCTACTTTGTAATGCCATAGGTTTGACTGAATTCTAATGTCCAAGCAAAAATTAGGGCAATTTTCCCAAGATTTGTTGACTTTGCCTTTCTCGGAAGGGCGAACTTGTACGGCATGCCATGCATCCAATTTTTTAGTTCCAAATATGAAATTATTACCACTTGTACTTTGGTTCATTTTATTTCCAATCTAACTAGTTGCACTCTATTTGGATTTTTAAAACATCAGATA
Source organism: Larix kaempferi (assembly GCA_027924585.1). NCBI lineage: Eukaryota > Viridiplantae > Streptophyta > Pinopsida > Pinales > Pinaceae > Larix > Larix kaempferi. The sequence goes on along the minus strand of BSBM01000721.1, from coordinate 1,591,158 downwards.
TAACAATTTTACCTAGAACACATGTTTAAGGCTAGTTTTGGGGCCATGAAAATTGTCTAACTTACATCGAGTGTATCTACGAAATGGTAGAGACCCAGAAGCTAAAAATTGAACATAAGTTACTTTCGTGTGTCCTTTTTGTACCCTACAAATTTTGGACCCTAAAACTTCACAATAAAAAGGACCGAAAATGCCAAAATGACTCATTTGAAAGAGCCAAACCCTAGGAAAAATTCCCTTAACTTTGACATAGTATATCTCCAAAAGTATAGAAACCCAAAAGATGAAATTCAAACACAATTTACCTACGTAAGTATTTATTTTAGGTCCTCTAAATTTTATATCCTAAAACATTGCATTAAATAATTGCAGCGAAAATGCCAAGATAACTCGTTTGAAAAAGCCAAATCCTAGAAAATTCTTCCCCTTAGCCCAAGAAAGAGCTCTAATACCACTTATAATATGATTAAACCCATAAATTTGTAGAAAAGGTAGAAAAATACAAGAGAGAATATATAAAATAGATAGATTTGTTTATTTGCATCTTAAAGGGGGGAAATTCCAAGAGAAAAGCTCCAAATACAATGACAATTCTTGACTAAACATTACATATCTTACTACTCTATCTATAGTGCTTCAATAACCAAAGTCCTAACTACTTGTTATCCCGCTATTAATGAGAGTCCACCACCTAGGGGCCTTTATTTAATAAAGAGTTCCCTTTTACATTAAGTCATTATCCACTAACTATCTAATGGGCCTTATGGCATTGTACATTGATAAAGTAGGAGGGGTAGGGCGGCACCCTAATAGGGAATCCATAGACATAGTGGTGTTCCTACTAACTTAATGGTTGATTGGCCATGGGTTTGATATACTCACTTGCATAACCTTCACCTCCCTTATTTTTGTAGTCCATGTGTATGTATAACAACATTTGGATATACCTATATATAACACCTTGGAGTTGTTTTGTGACCATAAAATCTCCTTCCCTATTTTCCTCTACTATATTGCTTGCTAGGGGGGGGTATTTACTAATTATACTCTTGAGACCCAACCATTGAGCTTCTCGGAGTTTTTTGCTTACCTAAAATAAAACTCAATTATATCAGAGTGCAATGTCCCCAATTGGCTCGGTAGCACTTTTGGATCAATGGGGAACTCCCTCAAGACTACTATCATAAAATTTCAAGTTTGATACCACTCTATAACGTCCTTAGCCACCTTTATAACCCTTTGAGATATCAGGTGACATTATTCAACTACATAGACATATCCTTTTTATGTCTCTTTTCATTGCTCATCAGGTTAATCGCTATCGGCATCTTTAGCTTTATCGAGACTCTACTCCATGGCCAACCCGAACTATCAACTCTGATCCATCAGCTTCTCTTTTATTAGAAACCCCTATGTGCACTTGAAATGTGATTTTTAGATGGCTTAAGCTCGAAGCGAAAACTATGATAGACGGCCTCTGACAAGGCCCTTCCTGATATATTGGGTTTGAAATCCCATCGGATATTGCCTTTCGAATTTTCCTCAACCCTTGCACATGCTTCATCAGACTTTTCCTCTGATAACCTACTTCCGATGAGCCATATCTGATACATTGGATACGATATCCCAAGGATATCGCTCCATCATATCCTTCCAATAAATCTTATGTTGCACCTCTCTAATAGCACATTTCGATACATCGTTCTAGATACGATATCGAATTCAACCATTGGGCCTTCCCCACATACTCTATCGTGGAATTCCTGAATGCAATAATATCAATACAACATTTATGATATAATATTGGGTTCGGTCCATCATGCCTTCCCTGCATACTTTATCACAACATTCCCTGATGCAATAATCCCAATATAGAATTTCTGACACAATATCAAACTTCACTACGTTGAGATCCCTTGAATAAAATCCCAACAATGATTCTCAATACTCTTACTTCGATACATCAGATCCAATACCTTGGGATCCTCTAATATCAAATCCACAAGAGGCACTATCTAATAGTTATTTCAGACTTTGGACATCAGCATACCATCATGTATTCCTTACCTACAGTTCCTAATGGTGAACTTCGAATGAACCTTGTCTGATAGACTTTACTTAGTCAATTTCTGAGTTCTATCAGAGATCGAATGATAGCTTCCTTTAGCAATATGATTTCAATTTTGAGGGTCCTTAGGCCCATCCAGGACACTCGTTAAACTCTGTGATTGAAGTCTAATAGTATGCACGATTATACATGCATGCAATTACAAGCATGGGTACTCATGCAAACATACAACTCGCCATGCAATTAAGCAAAGCTACAGGTAAATAAGTAAGACTACACAGTTAACTTGAATACAGGTTGTCAAGGATTATACAAACATTCAATATCACAATGCATATTCATAAACCACTTGATACAACCGAATATATAGATTCATTCCATTCAACATTAACTTACAATGAATTGAAATCAACATAACACATCAAATGAATACTTACCTTGAAATAAGTTCTCTAAAGCAACTAACTGCACAAGAGAAAGGTTCCACTCAGTCGTAGCCATGTTGTCCACCATATGCTCTTTCTATTAAGAGGCCACCTCCAAGCTGGGAACAATTTCCACAAGAAGAGGTGAACTACTAAGGCTCACTCATAGTCATATAATACAACTTCACAACCAAACCAATACACAACTAGGTTTATTGCACTATTGATATCACTCTGTCATAAAGACAAAAATACACATAGCTAAGCTAGTCCAAAACAAGGTTTATCAGGCTACCAAAATAATTAAGGTAAAATATTTCTAATCTAGTGAACTCAACCACAGATCTACAATCACCTCAAGAATACTCAACCATCTTGGCACCCACAAGACCTGTTCCACACAACACCAAGAAGGTCCCCTTCTCTGCTCAACAGTCCCTCGAGCGTTCCCTTCATCCAGGTGTTATTCAGTGTGTGCATAAAAAGGTAAACCATGGACATCTTCCATGAAAGGAGGTTCCAGTATTCACTGGGTTTATCAAGTACATCCAAATCCCACTATGTCACCAAAACAAAATTACACAGCCAAGCCAGTCCACAATTGGGTTTATCAAGCTACCAAGAGAACTAAGGAAAGTAATTGTAAGCTAGTGAGCTCAACCACAAAGCTACAGGAACCTCAAGAAGACTCGGCTAGCCTAGTGTTGGGTCATATATTTAGCAACAATAAGTGCTAGTATTATGACTTCTTACTTTAATATATCAACCTTAGGAACGTACAAACTTCATAGGTGATGTGCACGGTATATGCAACTTATAAGGGATCTAGCTAGTGGAAAATAGATAAACTAATTCCTATTGAGTGATAAGAAAGACTAGCTTAAGGATACAAATTCTTAGGATCCTACACTTGCACACATCCTCTATTCCTTCCCAGGATAGCAAGTCTAATTCGTTACTTTAACCTGACGAACTAGTTGGGCTTGTCATTGTGGGAAAGTTTTAGAGTGTATGAGAAAGGACTGCTTTTGGGTTTCAAAGTTGTGAAACTGGCCAAGCATCATAAGGTTTAGCATACCTCTTTGTGAGCATTAAAACATGAATTGAGTTAAAATAAATAAAGTGTAGGAAATAACATGATAGGAAGTAAATATTGAAAGGAATACATATAATAGAAAACTATTGGAAACGATAAAATAAACTACATGAGCTACTGCTATATTCTACAAGGAAAACAAAGAATTCATAATATGTAAATCAATTGCAATATGATGTATGATACACTAAAAAACTACTGCTGAGACTCCTGCATCGCCTTGAGGGGGGCCTTTCCAAGGCATGCACATGAATCTAACAGAAACCTCAAGTACTCACAAGATAAGATAAATATTGTTTCTTCATTAATTCCATTAATTGTTCATGATCAACAGAAAGGTACCATACTATAGCTGTGAAATAGTAGATGTCTCAATAATAGGAAATGATAGTCGAACCCCTTGGGTTGTGCCAAGAGGCCTTTATTCATCACAATTTAAAAGGGATCAAAAATTTGCATGGTAGATTCTCAACCCAATGATTTAGGGGTGATCAACAACAATCACAATCCTGAAATGTAGGTGGTGGTACATGTGTCTAGAACGGGTGTTTATGCACTCAGTTGCATATAGACATCCTCCTTGGGTCATTGTAGTTAGGATATTATATCTATCCTTTGGATCCAATGCTACTTAATTGATACGTTATTTGACCTACATTAATACATAGTTTCCAGTTCCACTAAATTATATCAACGTTAACTAAAAACCAAGGAAAATCAAACAAGAAAAGGATAGCACTTAACCATTAACATTATACTCACTAAATGTGCATGATAGCCTCAAAGGTTTAAGTGTTACTCAATTGATATCCCCTGTTTCCTCATTAGGTTCCTGGGAAGAAGTAAGAAGTGGGATTATTACCTACCAAAGTGAGGCCTATCATCCCCCATACAACTTGAAGGATTGCACACCCTTGTGCAACTTATTGTTTTGGAGCTAGGGGTCCTAACTATTCTGCACATACATCTCTTCCATCATAAAAAACCACCCTTGTGACTTCACCCTGCTTGCAGTAACCTAGACTTTTCTCCTCCTACTCTCATTTATTCTTTTCCTCATCCTCATCTACTTCTAGACTTTTACTGAGGGGAAGTGGCAATGGTGAAGTAAGTTTTAGTCCTATCCATTCAAGTGTTTTCCTCTGAAGAGTTTCTTTATATAGTTGGGCTCTAAACAGGGGAAGCTTCATGCTAGCAGGAGAATGTGGTTCTTTTCTTTTCAGGTCCAGTGATAATCTTTTACATATATATGTTACTGCTTGTATGGCATCTTCTTTTATTCACTACAATGTTTCACTGAAATGAGTAATAGCCTCCTATTGTTTTTCCTCTAAGATTGGGATCAGTTCATTATCGAAGGTCAAAGTTCTATGGGCTTGCATCACAATATCTGGTTTGTTAGCTTTAGCTTTGATCCATAACCCATAACCGCATTCCTCTAACTTGTAGATGTGCATTTCATATTCCCACTCAAGTTCGTTATGCAACGACGAGAAAAAAACTCTCAATTGCACATCCCCTACATATGGATTTGGAGACCATTTGTAGGGATGGGGTAATTGAAAATAATGAATGTAAAATTCACATAACAGGTCTTTCTATGCTTCTGTACTACCTTGACATGTATCCACAAAATTAGTTGGTGTGATAAGATAATAATGCAAATGGTGTTTAATACTTTGCAATTGAAATCTACACCATTTTTTCCTTAAGAAAACTATATAGACCCTAGAAGGAGGTATATAATTGATTATTTCTTTATAGACCTGAGTGATTTTGTCAATTACTCCTTCCAGGTCATCTATTTTTTTTGTTTTTATCCTCTAGTTCTCCTTTCTAATCCTCCAATTCCTATTGGAGTTCTTTATTCCTCTGTTCAAGACACTTATGATTATCAGACTACTACATTTTAAGGATTTGCATTTTTTCTTGTAGTAAAGTTGCTTCTTTAGTTGCTACATCCTTGTCAGATTGCTTAGCAACTGATGGAGACTCGGCCATGGCTTTTAATTCCACTAGCTCTTCACTCACTTTGGCCAGTTTCGTGATTTCATTTTATAGTTGTGGGTCCTTTATTGGCGTCATCTCTTCTTATATGTTGTGTGGTCCTTCCCCTTCATCTACAGGGTCGTCATCATTAACTTGAATGGGGTCTAGCCCCATGGAGTTGTCCTCGTCTTCATTCTCTTCTTCCTTCTCACTCTGTTCTTTTTAGAGGTTTGTGCTTCCACCTTTACTCTTCTCTTAAGTCTCCTAAATTCATAAGCCATGACAACATGAATCTATTTCTCCTTGGTAGTATGAACAAAGTAGGGTTCTTCATCTTAACCAGTGTGTCTACAATTATTTTGTCGTCCTCTCCCATATTGATGTTCTTCTTTCCCATGGTTGTGAACAAATATCTTTCTATCACTGTATTCTTCCTCTATTATGATGCAGGTATAGACTTAGTTCTTGGGGTCCCTCTCATTGCCTACACATCCTTTGCGGTTATATTCATAAAAAAAAAATCCATTTAACTGAGGGATCTGAGTCTCTAATTCTTTGCATATGATTAACTTAATAAGAAGTGATGAGCTAGAGCGTCTTCTTTCCCTTGTTAGAATTTATGGCTCATTTCACCCAATGGTTGCAATAAAAAGTGAGGGATACTGATGTTCTCCTCGTATCTTGAGTGGGAGCGATTTCTCAATAGATTCAATATTTTAAAGTGGTAGTCATGGACTTGGCTTAGCCTCCCTATGCAAGTAATATATTTTAGAATGAATGTTGTGAATTCATTCCAAGGTCTATGTAGGGTGTCCCTTTTGACTCTATTTCCATCCTCATCATACAGCTCATCATCCTTGAAAAACTCATGCCTTGCTCTAGTTTCCAATTCCCTGACATCCTTGTTGCAACCCTACCCAAATGGAATTCTTGTATATTTGATCAACTTGGCCTCATTGAGAAGAATCTGGACCCCTTTCACTCTTGTCACAAATTTGTCCTCCTTTAACTGTTGAAGGTTCCTAGCGAACTCTAAGGCAACATTTTGGTCACATCCATCTAGCTTGGAAAATAAGCTCATCCATCCAATGCTTCGAAAAATCTCCTGAACTTCTAGGTTTTCATACAACTTCAAAGGATTTGTGGGTTCACTTTTCTTAAATCCTGCAGTCATCTTTGATTTTCCTCTTTGGATTTTTACGATTTAGGCAGTATTTTTATTCACAAAATTTTATTATTAACAAAAATCAAGGGCACCTTCAGAATAAAAAGTGTCAATTTGGCCTTGCTTGTGTAGTTGCAAACACAACCTTTGTTCAAAAACCCATGGATCTGCCAGTTTAGGCCTTCATATCTATCTACTAATATCCTCTTCCACGATCTAGACATGACGTTCTCTTGCACTTTTAGCTAACACGTGAATCATTTTTAGATTTGTTGCTATGATTACTTTGGGTGACACCACATATGCATGCTTGACCATTACCCAGGAGCGGACGTTGTGTTGGAATCTATTTAATACTGAGAGGGGGGTGAACCAATATTACCGTAGTTATGAACAGTTTTGAACTTATTAACTGATTAATCTTGAACTTTAGTTATGCATCCGCCACAAATAAAATATTCATCCACATATGCACAGAAACACAAAACACACAGAATTTTACATGGAAACCCAAACAGGAGAAAACCACATAATGCTCTCTAATTATATAAAGATTAAATTCGATGAAGCACCAACTGGAAGGAGGCACCAACCCCTTGGTTTTACAAGCACCAACCTAAAGGAAGCACCAACTCCCTGATTTACCAGCACCAACTGGAAGGAGGCTATGACCCCCTGCTCCTTGCCTTGTCATGCCACCCAGATATATAACAATAAGATATTGCTCTGTTGAACTTCTGATCTGTGCACACTTATGATAACTTATTGTTCTTTATACCTTGAGATATTGCAATTATTGTTATGTATCATGAACTCCACTTGAACACTTCACAATGTTACAATTGAATTCACACTCCACAAACCGTGTGCTCCTTCATCATCTTCTGCAGCGTGTGCTCAGGTTCTGTATGTTGTTTTGTTTATGTGCTACTGCACTTCAACTAATACTGCGCATCAACTAATAAACTTTTGTTTCAACTTTGCGCATCAGTATCAGATGGAACTACGCACCTTTTAAGATGTTTATGTTATGTCTTGGTGCAACAGTCTGTAGAAAATCTATGACCTTCTGTACATAATATTATTCGTCCTTTTTGTTTAACGCACTTGTCTCAGATCATCCTTATCACAATGTGCATCTCTCACTGTGCCGCAATTCTGTCTTAGCGCATCATGTAAAATTATTCACTTCGTGCATTGATAATAGATTTTAAGGTAGGGATATGTCTACATTAAACATGCTATATTACTATGGAGTGGTGAGTTCCAATGTCAGAAATGAAACAATTAACACAAATTTCCTAATATCTTTAATCAATTATCAAGCATTTCCCAATATTTAAACCATCATAAACACATATCATATGGAAGGAAACTTGAATCATTTCATATTAAGCTAGAGAAGAAAGTACATATCTACCATGGAGCTTGATGTGCATCCTTCTTCCTTTGCCATGAGCTATCCTTTCTCCACCCTTGCTTTTAATGAAGTTGAGCTTTTCAATCTTCAGAATCTCTCCAACATGCCTTTGCTCTTCCTTTGTCCTCCTCTACCATGCCCCAAATGCCTTTGTTTTATAGCATTGGGAAATGGGCTTTCAAATTTCTCTTTTCAATGTGGGATTGTCCCTTTTCTTGTTTTTTGATTATTTTAGCTCAAAAACCCACTTTCCATAGTATTTTAGGCTTTTCTCACAAATTTAGGATTCTCAAGCACAATTAGTACAATCTTGTGCATTTCTTCTCACAGTTGACTTATGGAGACTAGATTCGAGCCTTCAATTGAGCAGTTCAATCACTGAACCTTGTATCTTTAGGATTTGTCTTTCTTCACTCAATCCTTCCAGTTATGGAAGTAGTGATTAGATTAGAGAGGATTGTTCTCTTTTGTACTTGTCTTCCGTCTTCATGTTGCGGGCGCATAGTAAAAATATGATTCTTCCTTCACTTGGTTAAGGGTGTTAATTTGATTGTTAACATGCATCACAAGATATAATTCATATCTATCTTTGCGCTTCTATCTTAGATCATTTGTGATTGTCTGCGGTATTGTTATTCAATCCTCACACACTTGCACATCTTCTGTAATTATACCTTTTTTTCTTCACATGGCTGTCACAAATTCACAGTATCATTCTATGCACCTTCATTTATTCTATTCCTTTGCATGTGCGCACTCGAATCTCTGCTAGATCATGATGTTCTGGTTCCATGAGCCCTTGATGCCTCGAATATTAGAATCTTGATAAATATACTTCAAATCATACTTCAAGCTTACTTCAAATCTCCAACTTGCTCCTAATTTATACTTGTCATGTGCGGATTGTATTTCCACAAGTTGGTTGTGGCTTTCCTTCTTCTTTGCTTCACAGTTTATGCTTTTGCCACTTAACATGTTTTGTGTCGCTGAGGTGTCATCTCTTGTGGGTCTTTCGCATACATGGTTGTTTTCCTAGTGGGACTTGCACCCTTACAATGTGGTCTGACGCCTTTGATGTACCATCGCTTGTGGGACTTCCGCACTTGAAATATTCAACCGCTACAACCTTCTTGGTACTTGTGCAGGCTTCAACAACCGAAAGCTTCTTCCGATTGGTGAGTCTTGTGCGCTTCGAGAATTTGCATAACTATTCGACGAATTCTTGTTCCAAACTACTTGCGCACAACCACTTCTTGTTCCAAACTGCTTGCACACTGTCGAACCTTGTCCAATACACTCTTTGGCTTGCTTGTGCACTCTCGAACTTTTTTCCAACTAACTCTTTGGCTTTCACCTTGAAGGACTATGACTAGGTGGACTTGATACCTACACCTCTACCACATTTCTTTAGACTCGATGCACCTCTATATATACTTCTTCATAATGACTTCCATATACTTCTTCAAAGTATCTTTCATATACTTCTTCAAACTAGAACATGAATATTGAATCCTTTTTGACATCAATGACGACCAAAGTTCAACAATCTCCCCCTTTGGCATTTATGTCAACACCTTATGAAGTTGTGTATAATCATCTCTTGAAGTTTGTATGCTTTATTTGTGCTTGTCGCAGTACTTCCCATGTTTTCTTTTCTAGTTTGAGCCTTTGACATCTGTGCATTCTGCTACCAATATGTTTTATGCTTCCTTTTACTTTTGCACAAGTTGCATGCTTCATGATCATTCTCATTGCGTTTTTGCATGCTTCATGATCAGCTTCATGCTATTTCTCCCCCTTTGACATCAATGGCAAATAGGTGCCATCACTGTGCAATTATTGGTTCTTCATTCTTATGGTTTGCACTAGACTTGATTCATCTTCTTACTGGGATAACTCCCCCTATCTTCATGCTTCATTCTTTCACTAAAGTTTCTTCTTGCGTCCCAGAATGAACTGTAGTCTTAAACTTTTGTAGGTTTATTTTTACGGCTGCAACTTTTCCTTTCAGTTCCTCTTCTTTGGCCATAATAGATACTTCCACTTTTTCATCAGGGACTGATTCTAGAGTTTCTAAGCAATCATCAATTGCTTCTTTGATTTCCCCTTGTTTTTATTATGTGATGTTGGAGGCTTCTTACTGTAGGGGTTCAAGCCTCCCAATTAAATTTTGTTGTTCTTCCTAAATTATGTTTATTTCTTGTTGTTGCTTCTTGAATTCTCCCATTTTTCTCATCTTCTCACTGAAAGGTAGGGAGGCCAAACTGTCATGGATCTTTTGATCTAACTCTTGCACAGCTTCTAGCCTCTTGTTTACTTCCTCCAGTTGCTCATCTTCAACCAATTTTTTCCATGGTTGAACACTTTCTTCATGCATTTCTAAACACTTTAAATCCAAGGTCTTGATGTTTTTTATTGCAATGTTCAACCTTTCTGGCCTATTTTCACATTCTACTCTTACCTTTGTAGGTGTTCCCAATGGTTGTTTTGGTGATAGTTCTTCAATTTTGGCTTGTATTCCTTGAATAACCTCACCTATCTTCACCACTTTTCTTTCTGGAGAAGTATCTTCATTGTCTTTAACCTCTGGAAGGGTTTTGAACACTTCTTCCACTGCCCTTTGTAACTTTAAGGCATTATGCTATACTTTCTCCACTTCTTGCTCCAGATGATTGCCTCTTGTGATTGCTTCTTTTGCTTCCCTTTCCAATTGTGATGTCTTTTGCGCAATCATTTATTTCTATGTTTTTAGCCTAGAACATTCCTCATGTAGAGATTCCCTCTCACTCTATATTTTGTACCAATCAGCTGTAACATCCTCATGTATCCATCTTATTTCATGTGCAACAGATGTATGTATTGCATGTAACTCATTCAAAGATAAGTGTGACATAGTTATCTCTACATGACTTACCACATTATGCATCTCTTGAGTGGAAAGCGTTAAGGTTGCATATGAGATATTCAATTTTTGGTGTGACTATGTTTCCTTCGTCTGCGCAATAGGGTATGTCTGTGAACTACTCGGATGAGCCTCTAAACGTGCATCCTCAACATTTTTCTTTACTCCCTTGGTTGTATGTATTAATTGTTCCACTGTTGCAAACTTCTCTTTGAAATTTAGAAATATTTCTTCTTTCTGTGAAGTGAGTTCTTTGATCTCACTCTTTGTAATCACATTCTCAATGCTTTCTTCAATAGAATTCTTGACTTATCTGCCAATCTACTCAAAATCATATGTTGTCAATGTTTGAATGGAGTTGGGTTTGGATGCTTTTATTTTCTTCTTTAAAGGCCCTTCATGTTGCGTCGTTTCTTTTCTCTTCTTAGCTTTAACAGGTTGTTATGTGGGCTTAGGAGGATTATATGTGTTGACAGTTTCCTCCACTATGGGAGTTGGATTATTTGGTTGTTCTTGCTGCATAGCCTCTTCTTCTTCTATCAATGGAATCTTCCACTTAGCATCCCATTCTTGAACAATTTGTGCAATATCTTCTTTGGAACAAATAAACACGGTGGGAAACCACTGTTTGTTAGGACCCATTTTTGCATGAATGTACGTATGATGCATTTCAATTTTCAAATGTGCAATCCCCTTGTATGCTTCGACTATGTTAAGTTGTATGTGTGGTGTTTCCCGTGGGACGAACCTGATCTCTTCACAGTACAGGTAAAAGTTTATATTGGTGTCTTCATGTCTGCGTGCAATCTTAGAGAACCACATGTTCATATAGCTTGTAGCCAAGAAGGGTCTTATGTTCTTGTCAAATATTTGAATTCCCTCGGGTTCCTTCCATCCAGTAAGAGAAATGCATACCAATAACCAAGCACAATGGAAATGATTAATGTTTTCTTGTGCTTCCAGGTGGTCTTCAAGAAATTCATTCAGTAAGAATGTCGACGAATTCATATGTACTCCCTCCACATACTTCTCTGCAGCTACGATGATTACTGCTGAGACTTGGTCCTCGCGGCTCTTTCAAAATAGCTTGCATGTTAATAAATGGACAATGAATCTCACAACATTGTCCTTAATTTGCATGACTGAGAATCACCTACTGACCCATTGAGTTATGTATTTCTCCTCCATCTTCTTTCCAAGATATTTTTCTTGTCTTTTGTCCATAAGAAGACATATGTCTTCTCCTATGGAAGGAAAACCTATGATCATCTAGATTATACTGGCATTAATAGAAATAAGTCTTCCTAGCCATAGATACCCACCATGGACGTGTGATAACAGCAATTCCGTGCACATTTTCACTTGTGAGGATCTTCCAAAGTGAGGGATTTCCAACATGTTCAGTATCCCTGATTTTGATAGTCCATATTCCCATTCCTTGAGCTCCATCACCATTGGTATCTTAGGATCTGATCTTTCCTTCCTGTCCATATAATTGTCCTTGATCAGTTCAGGAAATTTATCAGGGTCATTGACATCATAATCTACAAATGTGAACTTATGCAGTTGTCCATGCATATTTTCTTCAACAATTACGCCTCCAGATTCTTTTCATGCCTGTAACTTTGTATCTTCTACATCGGGAAAGGTATCATATGGAGCATCAGGTCTTCAAGATGGAATATAGTCATGGTAAACCCTAGCAAGATTTGATGAGGACGCACCTAGTGTCTTTGCAAAACTACCCTGCACATCTACTGATGGATTCTTTGATTGGCATTGTCTCTTGGGTGCCATGGCTTCAATTTTACACACATTGTTCACTCTGTAGATATTGTTCTCAATGGACTCAGGAAATCATACTGAGGATAACCATGGTTTATAAAATTTTGTCTTCATCCTCTGTCATTAATGATTTCCATTTTCTATGGATTTACCTAGATTTGGTCTTTTGTCGCAATCAATGTTGGCGCACAAATATTTTACTGCGCTAGGTCCAACTATATGTGAGTTAACCTCGTGTTGGAGTGGAGATGGATTGGTCTCCCAAGCTCCCCACATTTTCATCTAGAGATTTGACAGTGTCTGAGCCATCTTCCACAGTCTTCCTTTTCCAAATCATATTGTACTATTATTTTCCTTTATTTACAGAAGTACTACACCTTTTATAAGGAATAGGTTGGGATTCATCACTTGTTTTATTCTTCCAATATTTGACATATTTTCTTGACTCTCCACAGTTATGATCTTTGTGACCAATTTTGTTACACTTATAACAGACTAAATTGTTACAGTATTTTCCAATGTGTCCAATCATTGTGCATTTCGAATATTGAATAGTTCTATGCAAAGATGCTTCCTTTGCTTTTACAGTATTCCTTCTTTACTAATTTGTTTCCTTGTTTTAATTTTTATTCATACCACCTTGGTATCCTACACTAGTTTTGTTCAGTGGTGATCTCTGCTTTCTTAGAATATCATTCAATACTTATGTGATTTTGACAAATTTTTCATTTGTCCGATGTTGTTCTTGCGGTCTTTAAACTTCTTGTTATTTTTCCTGTAATTGAGTCCTTTGTTTATCAAGCATTTTTCCATACTCAAAATTATTCTCTTTTAGAGAAATGATCTCAATCTGTCTTGCTTGAAGTTGAAATTGATGATCCTCCTGTTGTTTTTGAAATTGATCTTTTAGGGACAGGATTTCCTTGAACTTTTCTTCTTCTTTTTATTTACCCTCTTTCAAATCTTTCTTCAGAAGCATGATTTCAGTTGATAGCTTTTGATTCTATGTGGTTAATTTCTTCAGTTTGCTTTCCAGCACATCACTCAGCTTTTCAATTTGACATATTTTATCTTTTACATGTAATTGACTGGTAAAGTGTGCTGCCAATTCTTTTGATTCTTCTAATTTATTTTTCAGAGTTTGTATAACATTGGTTGCTACCCTTTTTACTTCTTCTATTGTTTTCGTTTGCATTCATATGATATTCCCTGCTTCTGCAACATAAAAAAATTCTAGGTTTCCATTTTCTTGTAACCATGGTGCTTTGCTTTGAGCGGTCATTTCCTTTCTACCCATACTTGTGCACGGATCTATCTTCTAGACGTTAAGTTGTTACTGAAGACACTCGCTCTGATACCAATTGTTGTAATCTGTTTAATACTAAGAGGGGGGGTGAATCAATATTAGTGTAGTTATGAACAGTTTTTAACTTCTTAATTGAGTAATCTTGAACTTTAATTATGCATCCACCACAAATAAAATATTCATCCATATATGCACAAAAACATAGAACACATAGAATTTTACGTGGAAACCCAAACGGGAGAAAACCACAGAATGCTCTCTTATTATATAAAGATTACATTCAAGGAAGCACCAACTTCCTAAGTTCTCCAGCACCAACTGGAAGGAGGCACCGACCCCCTGTTTTTATAGGCACCGACCTGAAGGAAGCACCAACTCCCTAATTTACTAACACCAACTAGAAGGAGGCTACGACCCCCTCCTCCTTGCCCTGTCTTGCCACCCATATATATAAGAATAAAATATTGCTCTGTTGAACTTATGATCCACGCACACTTATGATAAGTTGTTTTTATTTATGTTGTGTGCACCTTCTACAACCTTGAGATATTGCAATTGTTGTTTTGTATCACGAACTCCACTTGAACACTTCACAACATTACAATTGACTTTACACTTCACAAACTATGTTCTCCTTCATCATCTTTTGCGGTCTGCGCTCAAGTTATGTATGTAGTTCTATTTCTGCACTACTGGACTTCAATTGATACTACGCATCAACTGATAAACTATTTTCCTAACTTCATGCATCAATATCAGATGGATTTGCGCACCTTCTAAGATGTTTATGTTCTGTCTTAGTGCAACAGTATTTAAACAATCTGCGACCTACTGTGCATCATATGATTCGTCCTTTTTGTTTAACACACTTGTCTCAGATCTTCCTGATCATAATGCGCATCTTTCACTATGTCGCAATTATGTCTTAGCGCATTAGATAAACTTCTTCACTTCGTGCATCACAAGATATACTTCAGATCTGTCTATGTGCTTATTTCTTAGATCATCTATGACTGTCTGCGTGATGTATGCAATACTGTCATTTAGTCCTCATGAACTTGTGCATCTTATGTAATTTTTTCCTTTCTGTCTTCACGCAACTGTCACGGAATCATGGTATTAGTCTATGTACATTCAACTATTCCATTCCTCTACATGTGTGCACTCGGATCTCCGCTAGATCATGATGTTTTGGTTCCACGAGCCATTGATGTCCCAAGTATTAGAAGCTTGATAAATCCATACTTCAAAGCATACTTCAAGCTTACTTCAAATATCCAACTTGCTACTAATTTATACAAGTTGATTGTGGCTTTCCTTCTTCTTCGCTTCATGGTTCATGCTTCTGCCACTTGTCATGTTTTGCATCGCTGAGGTGTCATCTCTTGTGGGTCTTGCGCATACATGGTCCTTTTCCTAGTGGGACTTGCACCCTTGCAGTGTGATCTTGCGCCTTTGATGTACCATCACTTGTGGGACTTGTGCACTTGACATAATCAACCGCTACAACCTTCTTGGTACTTGTGTGTGCTTCAACAATTGAAAGCTTCTTCCAATTGGTGAGTCTTGTCAATTCTAAGATTTGCATAATATTTTGACCACTTCTTGTTCCAAACTACTTGCACACGACCCCTTCTTGTTCCAAACTGCTTTCGCCCAACCACTTATTGTTCCAAACTGCTTGTACATTATCGAACCTTGTCCAATCAACTCTTCGGATTTCTTGCGCACTCCCTAACTTTTTTCCAACCAACTCTTTGGATTTCAGTTTGAAGGACTATGACTGGGTGAACTAGAGACCTGTACTTGTACCACATTTCTTCATACTGGATGCATCTTTGGATATACCTCTTCATACTTCCATCCATATACTTCTTCAAAGTATCTTTCATATACTTCTTCAAACTGGCACAGGAATATTGAATCCTCTTTGACATCAGTTGACATCAATGACAACCAAAGTTCAACATGTTTTTCAACACTTGTCACCTTTTCATTATTCCTTATGTGCTCCCCCCCCTTACTATAGTTGTGTTGACCTCAACATGATATGAGTGTAACTATAGGTTTTAATTGAGGTGGCATGCAAGTTAATGAATAATAATGAAATGGAGAAGTGCCTACCTGATTATTGATGACTTACCCTTGGCCTTAGTCATTGAATTAAATATGAAGTTGGAAATGGTGGATAGCGTTTACAAAAATATGGAAATGTTATATTATGCCAATGATTTGTAAATATTATCTCCAGTTGTTTTTCTGTATGGTTATGTAGTTGTTATAGATTGCTAGTTATAGCGTGTTGACCAAAGTGCTAAAACAAAGTCCATGACAGAGTTTACTGGAGCATAGTCTACACATATTTTTATTCAGAATGTGTTGGGAATTGATGATGTTATTGTCATATTTTTTTCATTTTTCTAGGACTAGAGATGCCATTTTTGGTTTTCACCATAAGTCCCTCCTATTAGTGCTTCAACAAAAAAATTTACTAGTAGGATTTTATATATATATATATATATATATATATATATATATTCTAGGACTATAGGCACCATTTCTAGTTTTCACCAGTAGTCCCTATTATTAGTGCTTCAAAAGAACTTTTCATTGGCAGGATTATTATTTTTTTCTTTTTTCTTATTTGTTTTCTTATTTACCTGAGAAACTAGCATTTCAATTGGGAGAGAGGGCATAATTCCCCCAATAAGTTTTTAATTTCTTCTTGTACAATTTCTGAGTAAACTCATCCTTATAAAGTGGTTGCTTATATAACTTGAGTTTATGACCATTGACCAATAAAGGTGTTTTAGCTTCATCGATTGTCCTGATCTTCACTTACCCATTATCATAGCAAGTATCAATCTGATATGGGACAAACCATATTGTTGTTAATTTTCCCTAAAAATCCTTAAATCTTGAGTCATAGAGGAGCGCCCAATCTTCTTCTTAGTCTTGATATATTTGTCATGCCATGCCTTCATTTGCTGCTGCACTACTTTAGTATGAAAGAGTGCATGTTGTTTATATTCATCTAGTGCATTTAAGTGTTGTATCCTTTCTTTTTGAGATAATGATAAGTCCGGATAGAGATCCCCAACTATTCTGAATGTTTTTATTTCAAATTATATTGGCAACGTGAACTTTTTTTCATAGACTAAACTCATAGGGGGTAAATATTATGGTAGTCTTCCAAGTTGTGTTGTATGCCCAAATAGCTTCATTCAATCTATCTTCCCATTCTCTTTTATGCAATTGGATTGCTGTGTGAGTATTATTTTGAGTTCTCTATTCGTTACCTCTACCTAACCATCTTGGGGATGGTAGGCAGAGGATTTCATGTGCTTGATTTTGTTTCTTCTCATAAGGTCTTCAATCATATTTGAGGTAAATTGGGTTCCTTGGTCAGAGACTAGTTCTCTTGCAACTCCAAATATGGTAAATATATGCTTGGTGAGGAACTTTGCTACACGTGTTTCATCTGCAGCCTTAAGTGCCTTTACCTTTGACCATTTTGTTAAATAATCAGTACATACCATAATATGGTGCTTTTGATTTGATGGTAGATTTATTGGTCCAATAAAATATAATCCACACTTTTCAAAAGGTTCAAATGGGACCTGAGGTTCTAGTGGCATTTCATCTCTTTTTGTGGGTTTTCCCATTCTCTGACATTCATCACATCTTGACACATATTGTTCAACATCCTTATGGAGTGTGGGCCAGTAGTAGCCTATCTGCAAAATTTTGTAGGTTGTTCTCTTTGTTTAAAGATCTCCTCCACAAGGTTCATTGTGGCATGCAAGTAGGATGTCATGTACTATAGTGCACCTTAGCATTACGATCATTAAACCAAGATTCAACCAACAAATTGATTGAAGAAGAAACAATAATGTAAATATATATTATATATAGTCTATTTTTTTAACTAAATCCATTTTCACATCCACTTCCAGAATAATCTTGTTCATATTGGCTTAAGTATAATTGTAGGCATTAAAATTGGTTTATTAAAACAACTCTATAACATTCTATCGATTTCATACTAGAAATTAACACAAGGAAAAATAGACAATTAGGTTCTTGAGTCTCATACTCTTAACCCACTCATCCACATAGAAACAACATCAATCAATAATTATCTTATTCTCATTTATTATATTAACTAAAGTTCAATAACAACTCAACAAACTTGCCAAACCAAGCTCCCTAGTCTAATCCAAGTATTACTATAAACTAGTGCTTATGTGGACCAGAGGTCACCATAAAACTTAACAAGTGAGAGTAACTCAATCTCTTAAGTGGGGAATTTTTTACCAACACTAATCATGTATATCTAAAGAGATAAATTTTATTTGGGAACTCAAACATTCAACACTTAAAAAAATTATGTACGGATTCATATTGCCATGATAGTCTTCTACATACCTTCTTTTTCTAGTATAAGTGTTTCATCACACACTTGGTACCTATGCCCAAACCACTATCCTTTTGGGTATAATACTTCTACTAATTCTCATGACATGTACTGGCAAATACTGATAGATAATGACTAATGTTTATTCACAATAAAAAATCAAGGGAATATCCTAATTTAACTCACGTTCAAGGCATTCAGCCCACATCCTATGTTAACAACCTTTAAACCCAAATTTATATAACTTTAAATCATAAGAAACAACTTCAATTCAATTTGAATTAATGGTCATAAATTCCATGAACATTAAGGAATATACTAGCATTTGAAAGTAGCAGCACACTAATACCTAGACCAACTACTAACTAAACTCATCATTATACTTGGCATACTAACAATTGTATTTTTTTGGTTGACGAATTTCTTCAAACACTTTGTGTGCAAGTGTTTATAAAAACACTTGGCATGAAAATTAATTTCAACAATTAATACACAACAACCTATAGCACATATGGGTGAAAGATTGTTTTTAAATTTTCAGAGAATATATAGAGATAAAGGACTTGAGGTTTCAAATAGAAAACCCTTGTAAAGTGTTTAGTCATTTTTCAAAATTTTCCCAGATTGCCTGTACAAACCTCTTTATTGGACTCAAGATGGGGGTTCAATGGACAAATGGTATGGATACCCCCTAATGTTTGTCCAATTTGGAATATTGACTCTTGTAGAGGTGTTTCTCTAAAACACCTAGTTCAACAATGCATAGAAAATCATTTACATATTTTGTCAAACACTTGGAAACCAAATGTGAAGAACCTGCAATATTTAATTAATGAAAACACACAAGATAGCATAAATAATAGAACTCAGAATTATTTTTATATTGATCGCATGCCACTTCGAGGGGGAAACCTCCTTTGAGCAAGCTCAATACAAATAACTTCACGGTGCCTTCATAGGCCTCAACACACACTTATATACTAAGTGTAGGCGCCAATACTATGGGTCAAAACTATGGGTCAATACAAACTATGGATCAACAATACTACGAGCGACTTACAAAGCATATGCGCCAAACAACAATAACACAAACTATGTATCAACAAATACTACGAGACGACTTACAAAGCATATGCATCCAACAACAATATACTAACAAAGTAAAGACATGGGTAGCGATAAGGCCTGATGTTGGGAGGAACGCTTCCATGAAGGAGATGAATACGATGGTCCTCTGGCCTTGAAGGTGGAAATCCCACTGGTTCAGCAAAGACACCAATATATCAATCTAGAATATGTTGTAGATCCAAAGGAGTAGTGGAGACCGCTGATGGTTGCATCTGAATGGAATGGATCTGAGCGATGACACCATGTGAATTATTCTTAAGGATTTTTTCCATGCGATGTGAGCTGATGATGCTGAGAGACCCTGGTTGTAAGCCTGTTAATGTGTGCTTTTTCCAATTGGGGGAAAACTGCATCCAAAGTTCGGAAAAATCCCATAAGATGGGGCCAAGTGTGCGTAGCCATTGAGTGCCAAAAACCACATCACATCCGCCTAAGGTCAAGGCAAACATGTCAGAGCGCAGGTTATAATCTCCCATAGAGATACGCACATTACGACACTTCCCTTTGCAAGGTAAGGTGCCCCCATTAGCAACCATGACTTCAAAGTTGGAGCAAGGATGGACAAAACAATCAGCATGTTTGGCGATCCGAGGGTCAATGAAATTATGAGTGCTTCCATAATCAATGAGTATTGTAAGAGGAAGATTCTTGAAGTAACCTCAAACCCGCATGGTTTGGGGGGTGGTGATTCCAACTAAAGCATGGAGATATATCTCTGGTTGGTCATCCTGAGACAGAGGGTCAATAGGTGGCTCCGGAATGTCGGCCTAAGCATCCATTATATCTGGAGCTTCTTCACCAATTTCAGAGGCAGGCGGAGAATCCATATCAAAGAGATAGAGCTTTTGTTGAACACATCAATGTCCCCGAGTGAATTTCTCATCACAATTATAACAAAGCCCTTTTTCTCTGCATGCTTGCATCTCAATTTCATACAAATGCTTGATAGGAGTTGGACGAGGAGCTGGCAGAATGGGAGGTCGTTGAGAACCCATATTTCAGAAGGGAACAAAAGTGGGTTTGGAGCATTGTTGGGCTACAATCTTGTCTTCTTCCAACTTAGCCAACCCTAAGGCTTCCATCACTGTGTTGGGACAGAACATTTTGACCTCAGAGCGGATTGCATCCTTTAGACCACTAATAAAACAACTCTAGTAGAAGTCATCAGGCAATCCTTCAGTGTGGTTGGCTAGTTTCTCAAATTCGGTTTGGTACTCTCTCACAGTGCCAATTTGGCGAAGTTTAGTGAGGGCTCCTGTGAAGTCATCAAAAGTACTAGGACCAAATCGTTGCAAAAGGAGCTAGCAAAAATCTGTCCATTTTGGCTCTTCATGAGCCTTGATGTACCAACGGTACCATTGAAGAGCTTCTTGTTCCAAATGAAAGGATGCAAGTGGAACTTTGTTGACATCAAAAGTATTATGCAGACTGAAATATTGTTCTGCACGATAGATCCATCCAGTCAGATCAATACCATTGAAGCGAGGAAAATCAAGCTTCAGACCACAGAAATTGTTGGAAGAAGAGAACGCATTATCTGATGAAGACTCGAACTGTCATTTGTTGTTCATGGTTGAATGCTCAAGATGGAGGCCGAGAAATTTTTCATCAAGATCCTGGAATTTGGCTTGGATAGTTGCAAGTGCTTCTTCCATGGTTTTTGCTCCTACACGGGTAACAACCATAACCAGGAGTTTTTTTTTTTTTGAGTGGGTGGAAAAAACAAAAACAAAAACTGTTTCAATAAAGGAAAATCTGGATTTGGGAAAAAATCTAAAGGGTAATTGGGGTTTGACTAGGTTTTGGACACTATCGAATGGACAAGGAAGCAGAAAAGGAGGATTTCAGAAGTGGGGTGAAAGAATGGGAAAATTTGGCAGAGAGGGACAAAGAAGCAGAATTAGGAAAAGAAATCTGTGGTAAAATTTGAAGGTGGTTGGGTGAAATCTGAGGAAGTTATGGTAAACCCTAAAAATAGACAAATGTGGGATTTCAGGCTTTGGGAAGTGGAATTTTGGATAGGGTCCTCAGGAACGAAAGATGCAGAATGGGATTATAGGGGTTCCAGGGAAGCTTCAAGGGAAACAGAGTGAAAACAAGGGAGATATGGAGAAAAAGCTGAATTTTATTTATTTATTTATTTTTTCAGAATGGAGCTGCTACGACGCGGAAGGGATCTGAAACAGATAGATCTACAATGGCGCGGAAGTGATCGGAAATAGAGGGATCTGAAATAGATCTGAAATGGCTGGATCTGGAACGGATTTCAGAATGGATCTGAAACGGCTGGATCTGGAATGACTTTCAGGATGGATCTGAAACGGCTGGATCTGAAACAGCATGGCAATGATCGACAAGAGTTCAGCTGAAATAGATATGGACCCTAGGTATGTGCGGCTTCCTAACAGTTCAGAGATTTCACTCGGCCACCAATGTTGTCTGACAACTTGCGTATTGGGGTAGTACCCCTCACTCCACAGCTCAGGTAAAACTGATAACCACTTCGCCACAAACAACAGCTCTTGGTTTACCTCATGGGTGGGAACTAGTCAATCAGGTAGGGGTCATTGCCCGTTTCGCTGGCAGGTCCTCTCAATGGGCCAACTACTTTGGGTTTCCTGTGGTACTCCTCATAATGATTTTTAGGGCTTATGCCCAAGTACTTCCCATAGTTAAGCGGATAGGAATTATTCCCAAATCCGAACTTGCAACAGATGCGAAAAAAAAATTTGGCAGAAATTCCACCCAACGAACCCAAGAAAGTGCTCTGATACCAGATGTGAAGAACCTGCAATATTTAATTAATGAAAACACACAAGATAGCAGAAATAACAGAACTCATAATCACTTTTATATTGATCGTGGGCCACTTCAAGGGGGCAACCTCCTTTGAGCAAGCTCAATACAAATAACTTCACGATGCCTTCATAGGCCTCAACACACACTTATATACTAAGTCTAGGCGCCAATACTATGGGTCAAAACCATGGGCCAATACAAACTATGGATCAACAATACTACGGGTGACTTACAAAGCATTTGTGCCAAACAACAATAACACAAACTATGGATCAAAAAATACTACGTGACGACTTACAAAGCATATGCGTCCAACAACAATATACTAACAAAGTAAAGACATGGGTTCCTAACACCAAAAATCATCAATTTCCATCATTCAATCAAGAACAACCCAGATTTAATCTTTGGACTAGAGGCATCTTAATCATTTCTTCTCCAATCCCAATTCATCTACCAAATGTTAAATTAAAGGGTTACAAAATCTATAAGCATACTCTTGTTCACACTACAAGGAAAAGAGCCTGTAGCGGAGGTCATTGCAGATGTTTTTAGTGTTACAAGATTGGCAAAAATTGTCAAAAAATCCTCTGCTACGACCTTCGCCATTGCTATCAGACGTTTTTACGGAGGTTATAATGGGTACAATTTATAACTAAAAAATACTTGGCATCCAGAGGTTTTAGCGGAGGTTAGTTCATCGGTGCGCATAACAAAAATTAAGCGCACCGGTGCATTTTCACCTATGACGCACCAGTATTGTATACTTAGAACAGATGCACTGGTTCACTCAACTAGAATAACCACCAGAAAGAATCAAATTCCAAAGCCGCACCGGTGCTTGAGTGTAATATCCCTATTTTGACCCTTAGGACATTTTGGCTGTAATTTAAATATTGTATGCATGTTATGTATGATTCCTAGCGTGGAGCTCAAGGCCAAGGCCCCGCTAATGAATGTTCAGCCTTAAAGTGGCAAGTATTTGGTATTAGGGTAACCATGTGCTAGTAAGCCATGAAAATGTAAATAATGTAAATGATACCATGTAAACAAAAATACCAAGGGTTGGTTATGGATGTGTTGAGGCCTCAGTTGTGCAGGTTAGATGCAAAAGTGTTGAAAGGGTTCCAAGGCTCCCAACAGAGGAAGAAAACCCAAGTTGAAAGGCTTCGAAAGACCCTGCGCAAGGGCAGTTCTATCCTCAACCTGTTTGGTATGGTGATTCTCCACGGATATTCGGCCTCCACTGGTGTTGGCCCGGTTTTGCAACCAGGCTTAGTGCTATGGGCACCTGCTAACTAGTAGCAGCAGTTTCAAATAAAAGCAAAGAACAAACTAACTAAACAAGACTATTCATGGATCTATGCAAAGATATTAAGCAAATAACAAAAATAATTTAAAATCAAGAACAAGACAATGTAAAATAATAAATTTGTATTGATAGAATGGGGCAAGCAAGTGCTTGCGGAATCAATACCTCTAATGGTGAGGTTGAATGGCTCCAAGGATGAGCAACTCCAATCTCCAATGGTCTCTTCTCCAATGTGGTTTGCAATGGCCAAAATACTCAAGGGAGATTTCAGCAGCATAAGGATGAGATAATGGATGGATGTGAAATGAGGAGCCCCTACCACCTTTTTATAGGTTTTGGTGGTGGGAAATACCATTTGTGGTTTTGTGGAAACCAAATGGTATTGACCAACATGGTTTAGGTACTTTTCCCTCCTTTTTCCTTTTTTGAATAAAAATAATATTTTAATTCCCTTTTTAATATTTTTGGAAATTTGGACCATTTTTGAGGGTTTTTTATGCTTTTCAGAAAAAATAATCTTTTTTAATGGAAAAAGGGGTGTACTAAGGTCTTTTGGTGACCTTTTGTTGGTTTCAAAGGCTCAGATGGAGGAAAAGTGGACAAATGGGTCATGTGAATAAGGGAATGAGCTAGTGAGCACTTTTTAGGTGTTAACAGATTGCCCCTTGATGTGTGAGGGCAGGAGCTCATCGTATGGCCGATAGACATCATAGTTCTTTTGTCTTTTTTTTAGGGGTTTGGGAAGGAGAAGAGACCGATTGGAGACTGGAGCCACGGCCCTTGGAAGCTGCAAAAAACAAAAAATATTACATGGCCTCAATATGAATGAGGTATAATCTTTGATAATGGACAAGGCGGGCATTCCCATGCTCGTATCAAGACATATACATAACAATTAGTCCCAAGAAGGGGGATATAATACATAAAGAATCTACTGGTACACCATAATGGTCCAGGGGGGACATTATTTTGGGATGTACTCCTGATCATAACGGATCTCAATAATTGATACACTGGAATAACTGAGGAACTGCTGAAACGGAAGGTGTCCAACATCTGTAGGGACTCAAAGACTATGAGTCATCTCTGAGAAATAATGGAACTTTATACTCAAGGGAGTATGAAACTGGGGTATATCTGAATACTGTCGCCATGCACAACCCGGATATCTATAGAAAAAGTGTAACTGGTGTTATCCATAGGAAGACTCTGAAATGTGGAGGAGTCAGGAGGTATCCGGGGTCTTCGACTAATAAGTGAAACGAACGAATACCCTGTGCGAGTCTCAACGATGCGATCAAGAAGTTGAAGTCGAGCATGTGAGAAACAATCATTTGGAGAGGCACTGAAGATTCCTCTCGAAATGATTCGTAGGCACTCATCATAAATGGTGATGAGTCCAAGACACAGGGACCTCTAGGTCTATCCTCTGGAATCAATGTGGTTGTCGTCGACAGAGGGAGACCAGCAACTAACAAGGCAATGATGTTTCCTTGATAGGAGCACGAGGTGTCAAACTGAAGTGTTGTAGTACTGATGGTAGGACTGACATACTTGTGGGAATGGGAAATAACTGGGTCAAAAAATGGGTAGACTCAAACTTCCTTTGTTCAGAGCATGATGACATGGTTGACCTGGCGGCGTGGGGAACTGACTTGTAGGTGTGGGGATCATTGCTTTGACTGAATGGTATATATTGACTCTGGGGGGGGAGGACGAGCTGATAGGTGCTGTCGAGGGATTATGAAGGTGACATGCTGCAGAATACTCTGAACAAAGGCGACCAAAATGGGGAAGCTGCCATATGAGTATATGTGATCTGTCGTGGCGCCAAGAGGCACCATTGATTCCTTCTTCGTAGTTTTAATGAGCTCCAAGAAGGGATAAAAGTGTGCTCTGAAATGGTACGGTCCTGTGGATTTTGTGAGCCCAGGACGGCTCATGCTCATGGTTGCTTTCATGTTTAGAGAGTCTGAAAACGGTAAGTGGACTCTATTGGTGTTTCTTTTTCGTAAGTTTAGTCTCCAAGGCCCGAAAAAGCATAAAATGATGCGGATGGAGAACTCTTCTAGCCGATGTGACTAGAGTATACCTTTTTCGTAATTAGTCTACGAGGTCCGGAAAAGGGGTAAACTTATACCAGGTAGACGCCCTTTCAGATACATTTAGCGAGCATGAAAGGAAGCAAGATTGCTCGGCGATCTTTTCATTGTTTTTAGGAGTCAAAAAACAGCTTAACAGAAACTCCCTAAGTGCCTTTTTCGTAAAAGGGGTTACTCGGCCCGAAAAAAGGGGTAAAATTATACTGAACAAACATGGATGGATGAGGGCGAGAAAAGGTCTCAAGCATCGTCATCAGTTCGAAAAACTGGTTCCGGTGACATAAGGATTGTCAAAAGGGGGCTACGGCTTTGTGGCACGCAAACCAAGGCAAAGAGAGGGCATTTTGAAAAAATGGCCGAAAAAGTATGGGTGTGAGAGCGAGAAATGATCTCAAGCATCATCACAAGCGCGGGACACTGAATCCAGCGATATAAAGATGGTCAACCACGGAGAACGGTGGATGTGGCACGCAAACCGAGGCAACGAGGGGGCATGGAAAAAATGCCCAAAAAATATGGGGGTGAGAGCAAGAAATGATCTCAAGCATCATCACGAGCGCGGAAAACTGAATCCGACGATATAAAGATTATCAAAAACAGAGAACGGCGGATGTGGCATGCAAACCGAGGGTGACGAGGGGGGGCATGGAAAAAATGCCCAAAAAATCTAGGCGTGAGAGCAAGAAATGATCTCTAGCATCGTCATGAGCGCGGAAAACTGAATCCGGCGATAAAAAAATCATCAAAAACAGATAACGGCCGATGTGGCATGCAAACCGAGGCAACGAGAGGGCATGGTAAAAAATGCCCGAAAAATCTGGGCGTGAGAGCGAGAAATGATCTCAAGCATCATCACGGGCTCGGAAAAATGAATCCGATGATATCAAATATATAAAAAATGGAGAGCAGCCGAAGTGGTACGCAAACTAGGGCGATAAGGTGTCAGGACACAATGTTGATATTGGT
This sequence comes from Larix kaempferi, assembly GCA_027924585.1. Taxonomy (NCBI): domain Eukaryota; kingdom Viridiplantae; phylum Streptophyta; class Pinopsida; order Pinales; family Pinaceae; genus Larix; species Larix kaempferi. The sequence continues at coordinate 1,564,278 of BSBM01000721.1, read as the reverse complement.
CCTGGTGAGAGCGAGAAATGATCTCAAGCATCATCACGGGCACGGAAATATGAATCCGGCAGTGCAAATGGTGCGAAAAAAACGGAGGTCATAAGGACTCCGGAATGGTTAAAGGAAAGAACTAGGTTAAAAAATGGCTACAAATAAAGGTGATCCCACCAAGCGAAGGATATAGTGGTGGGGAGAAATGATGACCCGTGGGGGAAAAATACTAGGTGTATCAAATCAACTGAAATATACAAGTGACACGTGACCTCAAAAATGGTTGAGATCACGAATATGAAAAAGTGAGCAGGGTTAATGACCTGCCCCCATGCTATGTGCATGGGGTTTGTGATTGTGGATCACATATGTGTTGGTTTGAACGATGGGCTCATTGAGGTGTTGAGGTAGAGATGATGGGGAAGGTTCAAAATGATTGATCATGCCCCCTATCCCGAGGTCGAGGTAATCTATTATGCCCCCTAACTCAGAGGTGTCAATGTGGTGCAGATGTTGTCTCAGAGAGGGATCAATAGGGCATTGAGCAACTGCTGGCGGGGTGTTATACCATGAGGCTGTGGGTCGTGGTGGCATACTGAAGTGATGATATGATGATGGGGGATTCCCTTTGTGGGGTGGATGCCCCCAGTATCTCCGACAAGGATCACGATGATGATGAGTAGGCAAGGTTTTGGGCCTGCCCCCATGTTGTGGACATGTGGTTTCCTGGTCGATTTGAAAGGGTTGAACCTGTGTGTCAAAGGGATCAATGGAAGGGGGCCGACCGGACAGAGGGGTATCCAGTGGAGATCGTATAAATGGCGGGGTCAAGGCCAGGCATTTCGGTATCTGACCAAGTACAGACATCAGTGAATTCTTGGAACAGTTGTTGGTATTCTCTGATCTCATTCTGGGAGGTTCCTAATGTGATGGTATGAAGGGCACCAAGTGGGTCAGAGATGTCAATGTGGATGACGGGAGAAATATCGGCCATGGGATCCATTAACCAGTCGATTTTAGTAGGAAGGAAATCCTTGGACTCAACCGTGGATTGGGTAGCGGTGGTGGATGAAGTCTCTTCCAGGAGGAAGTATAGACGATGGTGCATGTCTTCCCCGGGATAATCAAAGGTAGTAGGAGTCTCGAGAACCTGTTCATCATTGCGGGAGCTTTGAGTGGTCAAATCGAGTGATGAGGTAGTGGTAGTCGAAGAGATCATGTAGATGGTGTTAATCTCTCCGGATGAGGATGATGCGGGAGGGTAGATCTCCTCGATAGTAGGGGGTGCCGTCTCTAGGTCCAAATTGTTCATCTCGTAGAGAGCTGCTCTATAGTCTGGGATGTCAGGACAGTTGTGGGAGTAGTGGCCGTAAATACCGCATATCGCACATGGGTGGTTGGTACGCAGTGATTTATCACGAGGCATAGGGTTTGGATCTAGTTTGACCACCGGGATGTTGGGGTCGTCGTCCAACATTTGCATGTGTTCCTGCAATGCAGGTAACTGTGGACACTGATGGGTTGGATGGCCTAACTCATCACACAACGAGCACTTTGGAGGAGCACGAAATACGGGGGGAGGTTTAACTGCCTTGGGTGGGGGTACCGCAGTGTATGGTTTTGGGCCTCTGCCCCGAGTGGGCCTGATGAGTGGAGGGGGATCCGTCGATGACGAAGGAGTAGTGATACCGGGAGGTGGTTGGGTAGAAGTAACAATGGGTTGCACTGGTTGCAGGATGACATTTGGTGTCGGCGGTGGAACTGGAGGCGAAATATACCACACGGGTAATCCCAATGTTAACCCGGGTAGACTAAGGGTAGCCATAACCGGGGCGCTTACTACACCTGAAGGAGGAAATAGAAAGGGGATTGTGTGGATGGGTGTAACCCCAATGTGACTAGGGACCAATGGTGGTTTGGGTAACAAGGAGGGTTGATTACCGGGTGTTTGTGAAAGGGTGCAGAGGTTAGCGATGTGGGTCTCCGGTGATGGTGGTGGAATGGCCTGGAATGTAGAGGTCATCGGCGCCTCGGAGTAAAGTCCGGGTCCTATCGAGGAAATGAATGAGGTAGTTGCACCACAAACAGGTTGTTCAACCATGGGGAGAACATTTTCAGGTGTGGCGGGGGCCTTGGGATCGTAATAGGTGAGTTGGTCGACCTTGACCACGCGTCCCTCATGGGGGAACTGCATGGTGCGAAATACGGATGAGGCAACAGCCCGCATGGCATACATGTAGCTGCGACCAAGTAAAAGGTTATAGTCTAGTTGGGCATTGATGACCTCAATGTCAATGAGGATAGTTTTACCCGCCAGCTGGATGGGGACATTGGCTAAAAGACCTTGGGGTTGTGCCGAACGACCGTCATAGGCTCGCAACGCAGTGGTGGACTGCTGGAGAGTAGGGTATCCCAACTTCTGCCAAACGAATGTGGACATGACGCATGTGGAGGCCCCTTCGTTGATAATGCACCGATGGATGACAAGATTCCGAATAGAAACGGAAACTTGGAATGCTAAAGAGGAAGGCAGGCGTGGTTCAGATTGGTCTGAATCGAATGCGATCAGCTGTGAATCATTGGGGTCAATGGCGCCAATGGCAGAGAGAAAAGTTTTGCGTTGCGAAGGACAGTTTTTCAAAACTTCTAAAGCCGACATGGCTGCAAGAGACTGGGCTAAGTCGTCGACAATGTTGTAATTCGACGCAGCACGAGCATTGGGATTACTGTTGATGCGATGAAGTGGGAAGCGAGGTGCTTTGGAAGCGCCATCAAGTGGAGCCGGAGGTATACGTAACGTTTGATCTGTGGGATTAACGTTAGTGTTCTTGTCAGCGGGAGGGGCTTCAGAGGTGGAGCCATATTGGTTCCAATGAGTTTGGAGGTTAGCATCGCCAGTCGACATCATCAACAAATGGTGAGTACCTGAATCGAACATGGGTTGATCAGGGGTTGCATAAGTGATCTGCTGTGGTGGCACGTTTCCCTGAGGGGGGGCTAACGGCTGAGTGTTCACTACACCCTGGTTTGGAAAGGGGTTTTGCAGCACCAAAGGTTGATGTTGAGGTGGTGGAGGGTTGGGTGGTGGCTGAGGAGCCACTTGCCCTTGACGATGGGCATCGTTGGTCCAGAGTTGCCGAGCTCGCTCCAAATGTGGGCAAGAATGCGTGTAATGACCATAGACCCCGCAGATAGAACAAGGGTGGTTTGTTCTGAGGTTATTATTTCTAGGCTGCTTAGGATTCCGATCTGGATTGCGGTTGGGAGGAGCAGCATTATTATTCTGCGGAGGATTGGGAGGTGGAGGACCTTGCTGATGTTGTTGGTTATTACCGCGGTTATGACCTCTACCACAGTTCTGTTGCGCACCTTGGTTGCGCTGGTTGTTTTGGTTTTGGGGCTGGTTGTGCTGTGTGTACACTTTCCCTTGAGCAGTGGGAGGATTTTGGTTCGCCGCAGGTGCAGGAGCAGGTTGTGGTGGATAATAAGCCTGTGGTGCTGGAGGTGGTCCAGTTGCCTGCTGGGGTTGTTGGTAACCCTGAGCTATTGGATAGTACAATGGTTGAGGTGCAGCTGGGGGGGCGTATGCAGGTGGTGCATGACCAAAACACTGAGGTGGACATGAAGGTCCATGGGTATGGTGGTGATGTGCCATGGGAGCATATGAACTGGTTTCTCCAGACTGAGATGTAGCCCGCGAAAGGTCGGGACCATGGCTAGGATGTGTAATGGAAAAGGGTTGGGGATGTGCGGCCATACGACCAATGATGCCATCAGCGGCATGGGATGCCCCCGGCACATCATGTTGGGATGACTCGCCCCGAGGGGCGTCTGGAATAATGGTATACAGATAACCCGATTGGGCGTAAATGAGATCAAACTGTTGGGCTTTGAGGATGGCCTCTTCTTCAGACTGGGGTCTTTCGGATGCCACATCCTTCGCAATGAGAGGGAGAAGGGTTTTTAGAAACCAATCTAGGAAGATACGGTCGTCTAACTTGATTTTGCAGAGGCTTCGACGTCGACGCCACTCATGAATGTGGTCAGTGATGTGGGTGGCCGTGTTCTGTCTGCAAGACAGTAGGATCTCGACGCCCGCATCATAGCGGACAGGTAACTGAAAGAACTGCAGGAAGGTCGAGGCAAGGGAGGTAAAGGTGGCATGCGTCCCATGGGGCTGCTCGATATACCACTTGGTTGCAGAGCCAGTGAAAGTGCGTTGTAACAGACGGAGGCGGACAGAGTCGTCCACTATGGAGTTGGAGGAACACCATAGATGGAAGGACATGATATGGTTCTGGGGGTCCTCACCTGCCTTACCCTCAAACTTAGGGATGTCAAAGGGGAGTTTGGTTGGCATATGAGGCCACGCAGGATCGTGTCTGATGGGGTCATTGGTGAGCCTAGCTAAGTCTGGCAGGTTTAGGCTCACCATGTATGGTAAGCTAGCAGATGTGGTGACTGGAACTGGGACATGCCTAGTCATTGTGGTATGATGTAGGGGTCCAGTAGCGCCTAAAGGTATGCTAGGTATGGAGGGTATGTGCCCTCCAATAGGTGTAGTCTGGTATGGGCCAGCGCCTCCAAATGCAACATGGGTTACACTTGGGTTAGGAATAGCAGTAGGGATTCCTGGGATAGGGTTTGTGGAAACCAGAGGGGGTGTGACCCCTATGTTGGGTATACCCATAACAGGTGGTGGCCCTGTGTTGGGCATTCCTAAATGTGGAGTGTTACCCATGTTGGGCATACCCAGGGGGGTGGTAGTCGCCATGGATGGCACCACCGCAGAAAGGTCTGTGGATGTCTCACCTATGGTGCTGGTAAACAGTGGATCAAATGGTGTTCCAGCCATAATGGTGGTTGGTGGTAACTCTGTGGGGTTTTCGGATTCTACCTCCAAATCAAATGTGAAGTGAGGTGTGTCAAAATCGGATGACTGTCTAGTTGATTAACGATGTGTCGAATCAAGGGATAAGGCTCTGCGTCCGTGACGTGGAGAGCCAAGTGGACTAAACTCTGGGAGTTCGCCCTGTAGACGATGAGAGCGTCTAAAATTCTCAATGGTGAGAATATGTTTTTGTGTAAAAAATTTGTTTAAGTATCAGGTGGTGATATATATAAAAAAGACTCAAAACCCTAATGCAACCAAGGGTGCAAGAAGGGGAGTGAAAAAAGAAGGCTCTCGGGCCAAAAAAATCAACCTCAAAAAAGGCACTTATTCTAGCAGCTGTGCTACAATAAGTGGAGGGATGCAACAAATGGTCAGAGTACCAACATGCAAACGGCTTCTATAAAAAATAGGTGTAACTAGACCAAGGGTGGGTTGAATCATGCAAACACCTAACTAAAAGTATTATGACTCAAACACACGATATCCTCTGCAAGGTGATGAAATCCAAGTCAGACAATATGAATGTTGAGACAACGGCTAGATATCCCCCTACCGGGAGGGACACCGGGTAATCAATCCTAAAGACAGGCTACTAGGATACTCCGTTCATGACGCGTCGAGAAAAGGTAAATCTGCCTTTTGGTCCTTTGATCACAATATCCCAATACAGGGATATCCCGAGAACTGCGAATGGTAGCCCTTCAGTTACTGAATGGATTTCGGTATTCCACTCAGGCTTCCGGAACCATCCTCGCGACTTCAACCCTCCTAAGGGAGAGGCCTTCCCACAAACCGGTTGTGACCGCGCCAAAAAGTACTAAGAGATTTTAGCTCCCTAATTGGACAACTTCTATGTCTCAGATGTAATAACTGAGGGGTGTTATTGGAACACCTATCCCCCCAATACTACCTAGCTACAAAGTTCTTTTAGTGTTCCCCAAGTGGGGTTAAAAGTGTGTTGTAATTAGGGTACGTTTTAAGGCTTAGTTCAATTAAGTGATCGAGTGAGTGCACGTGAGGTATTGTAAACTGAACTTGAAAAAGATAAATGCTTTATAGGAAATTTTCACAAAACAAAGGAGTTTTTGAAAATAAAAAGCAAATATTTATGACTTTTTCAAATAATGGGAAATTAAATGCTTTTGCAAATATCAACTCAAAAAACAATGGATCTTTTGATTTATGAAAGCAAATAATAGACCTCTTTTAAAGAAATAAATGGACTTCTTTAAAAGAAATAAATGGACTTCTTTAAATAAATGGACTTCTTTAAAAGAAATAAATGGACATCTTTCTTGAAGGAAATTGCTAAGGGCAAAATTTTAAAGAAGTAAACAGGAAAAATTTTAATCTAGATAAAAATGCAAAATGAGTCTTTCTTTCACTTTCTTGAAAATTTTTAAAAAGATTTCTAGATATGCATTTTAAAAATTAAAAAAAAAAAAAAAAATTCAAGGCTGTAAAATATGCAGAATTTAATACTGTAAAAAATGTGCTATGGGCAGAAAGTACAGTAAAAATTAACTTTTAAAATCGGGATGGCCGAATGAAAAATTCAGCCGCGCGGGTTTTGACAGAAAAGCCGCGATGGACCGCGCGGGTTTCTGTCGCACAGTTGCGATGGACCGCGCGGGATTTGGGCACACAGGCGCGATGTGCAGCGCGGAAAAAGTCCGCGAAGCCGCGATGTGCAGCGTGCAAACAGTCCGCGAAGCCGTGGTGAACCGCGCGGAAAAGGGCCGCGCAGTCGCGATGTGCAGCGCGGTAAATGACCGCGATGCCGCGATGTGCAGCGCGGAAATCGGCAGCAAGGCCGCGGTGAACCGCACGGAAAAAAGGCCAAAAGCCGCGATGGACCGCACAGAAAAAAGGCGGAAAGCCGCGATGGACCGCGCGGAAAAAAGGCCGAAAGCCACGATGGACCGCGCGACTGTCAGGCTAAAAACCGCGAGGCGAAAGCCGTGCACGGAAGCCGAAAAATGAACCCGAAAATCAAGAATTTCGGGCTGTTAATGGCAATAGATGAAGCCAAAACTTAGAGCAGCAATGGATCTGCTGTCTAAGATGGCAGATCTATGGATCTAAAGGTTAAAAACTAATAAAAAACTAAGATTAAAAGCAAAACTAGAGATCTATTGTTCAAAACCCAGCGGAGTCGCCAAAAACTGTTGGCCCGATTTTGCAACCAGGCTTAGTGCTATGGGCACCTGCTAACTAGTAGCAGCAGTTTCAAATAAAAGCAAAGAACAAACTAACTAAACAAGACTATTCATGGATCTATGCAAAGATATTAAGCAAATAACAAAAATAATTTAGAATCAAGAACAAGACAATGTAAAATAATAAATTTGTATTGATAGAATGGGGCAAGCAAGTGCTTGCGGAATCAATACCTCTAATGGTGAGGTTGAATGGCTCCAAGGATGAGCAACTCCAATCTCCAATGGTCTCTTCTCCAATGTGGTTTGCAATGGCCAAAATACTCAAGGGAGATTTCAGCAGCATAAGGATGAGATAATGGATGGATGTGAAATGAGGAGCCCCTACCACCTTTTTATAGGTTTTGGTGGTGGGAAATACCATTTGTGGTTTTGTGGAAACCAAATGGTATTGACCAACATGGTTTAGGTACTTTTCCCTCCTTTTTCCTTTTTTGAATAAAAATAATATTTTAATTCCCTTTTTAATATTTTTGGAAATTTGGACCCTTTTTGAGGGTTTTTTATGCTTTTCAGAAAAAAATAATCTTTTTTAATGGAAAAAGGGGTGTACTAAGGTCTTTTGGTGACCTTTTGTTGGTTTCAGAGGCTCAGATGGAGGAAAAGTGGACAAATGGGTCATGTGAATAAGGGAATGAGCTAGTGAGCACTTTTTAGGTGTTAACAGCTGGCACTCTAAGAGTTGGTAGGTTTTGACCAATTAGGTCAGTTTTCCAATCAAGGAAAACAAGGGTGTGAAAAAGGTAAAGCTAACCTAACCTAACCTATTTCAGAAGAGAAAACTAATCTAAGTTAGTCATATTCTAAAAAGAAAGCTTGATATTGTGTAGATCAATCTTGAGGTATGATGAACAAGTAAATTACCACCTTCAACAAAAATGTCTTTGATGTGTTACTTATTAACTTAAATCACAATCTATTAATGAAAATTAAAAGACAATAATTCAAGTACTTAAGCCTTTTCAATATTCAATCTGTAATCATTCTGTCAATTGAAAAATTAACCATGATTATTATGTGCAACGTATCATTTGCAGAAATCGATAAATAAAGCATTAATATTGAATAAACTCAATAGAATACTTCACAGCATTAATCAGTCATACAGGGAAACCAATGTAACAGATCCATACATTACGTATATATGCAAAATGACATCATTCACTGTAGATGACAATCTGAAGTACACAACTAGTAATTCTCAAATAAACTTGAAGAATAACAAGAGATAGATCAAAGATGACTTTATTGTATTAAAAGAGTCTTGTATAGAAATTACAAAAGCTCTGATGAACAAAGTATCCCAGTCCTTTCTCCTGCTGATGTGTAACTCTAAAATTCCCAACCCTTAACTACGAGAAGCATTGCTTGTTAAATAGGAAATTACAAAAGAGTGCAGGTGGGACTTTCCCAAAAATAGGGATTACAAATTCGGATCTTACTAAGGATCCAGGAAATCCTACCACTTTTCATATATTTCTAACAGTTCATCTACATTTGGAAAATTGATAGATTCTAAAGCTATCTAGACGTTGCAAGTATTATTCTCCATGTCATGTTTAGCCAGCTTATAAGAAACTGGAAACCACTATCCTGACTTGGTGATCAGGTTGTGACAGTGTCATTCACACCAACTTATAGATAATGAGCGGGCTGGCTCATGATGAGACCCCCCCATATTGCAAGCGTTTGTGTGGCTACAAGCCAATATCATGGCTTGGTGACCAGATTTTGATAAAGTCATTCCATAAGAAGGCATGACCATGAGCAGGTCGGCTTATGATAAGACCTCTTGTTTCCCAGCTCACTTACAGAGATGTTAAAGAAAAGGATTGGGCTATGTTCAAGGTTAATCTCATAAGATATTATTTAATGGGTGGGGAAGCAACTATACTCCTTAAGGGTAAGGATGACGTAAGAAATCTATAGATTTACTAATATTTACTGATTAAGACTTCTTTCCCGAAACTGATTCCCTTAAAAGTTCTTGATTCTTACATCTTGTGAATAATTTATTTTGAAAATTGAGTTTGTATTTAAAAAAGTTTTTGGATAATGATGGGAATGACTTGGATGTTTTAGAAGCTTTGAAGTCTGACCACTACTATATCACTCAGTGATGCTACTATTCATATTATTTGAAATTTAGCATGAGAAGGCATTTCATCCTTGTCCCTAATTTTAATGGATTTCAATACTGTAAGGCAGAGATAACTACTTCGTTCCAGCATGTTGCCATTTGTTGTGGCCACAACAGATCCCATGTTCGGTTGAACATGGGAACCCCAATTTTAATAAATACAAATATATTTGGATAAGTGTTTCTAAAACATAAGATTCTTGAAACCTGTTTCTTTGATCTTTTACCTGTACCTTTGCCTGGCTTGATTTTCATGTTTTTCTTTGAAATTTTCTAAGTGTTTTTGGTCTGCAGGAAGCCTTAAATTTTGAGTAATTTGTCACTTGTTTCCGCCAACCCGAAACCCGAAAATCCAACAACTCGAAAACTGAAACCCTCAAGTATGGATTTCGGGATTTCATTTTTCAGTCTTTGGTTTTAGCAAACCCGCAACTCGACAGGTGTGGGTTGCGGGAATCCTTTGTTAATAATTTTGGGAAATTTTCATCCTGAAACCCGCAAATTGCACCTTTTGGATTTTGGAAATCTATTTTACCTTAGTTGCGTTGTGTGTTCCCGAAACCCGCAACTCGAAAATGTCGGGTTGTGGGATGCGGGAAAGCCTTTTCATTTTTGCGATTGTTTCCATTTCCGAAACTCGCAACCCGCAAGTTTTGGGTTGTGGCTTTCAGAAACTCATTTTTTACAATTGTTTTGGTAGTTCGTAACCCCAAAACCCACAACCCGCAAGTTTCGGGTTGCGGCCTTCGGGAATCATAAATAAAGCTTGCCAATAAACCCCCACAACTTGACCCCGCAGCCACAAGACTTAATCTTGACCATTGATTTGTCTTGATCCTGTGGATGAGATTACACTGCGTGACTTGAATAATTATTTGAATTCTTTCCATTTTTACTTATTTGTTTTTTATTCATTTGAGTTGGTTTTTATCATTTGATTTGGTTCTATGATCTTGGTGGTTAATTTAGTACGTTGTATTTCACACTCCCCACCTAGATTTGGTCTTCACTGCACAAACTGATTATTTAAGATGATGGCTGGTTGATTACCTTCATTTTGGAATTTTGATTAATATTATGGTTTCTTCTCTTATGATTTTGGATATTGCATTAGTATGGTATTTGAGCTTGATAGAGTTTTATTTTACTTTTGCATGCCTAGAATCATAATGTAAATATTGTGAATAATCTTAGTCTTTGGGTTTGTTTGCTTATGTTAGTTTAATATTTTTAATGTTTAAATTAAGCTTTATTGAAATCTTATAAATATTCATGGTCATGCTTTGGCTTTCATTAACTTAATTTGTGTATTTCATTAAATCCATATTTTAAACTTATACACTATTCAATGTTATAAAAATTAAAAGAACACATGGTTTAGTTTGTTTGGGTTATAATTTCCTTAACTTCTATGAGATTTGGTTTTATGATCATTTGGAAATTAGTGGGATTAAAATTCAACATTCGTGAATGTGAAATTAGCTTGATCATGGATAACTCTTTTATATTCAATAAGCTAATTTGATCTTGAAAATACATTTTTCATTTTGCAATTTAAAAAGATTTTCATTTATTATTGTGCAAAATGAATTATTGTTATTCTTTTCCTGGTTTTCTATTCTGGAAAATGATTATGTTAGAAACCTATTTATGGAATTCATTAACTCTCTTATATTATAGGAGTGATTCTTTTCCTATATACATAACTTGTTTCCAACATTTATTTTCTTGAGAATTAACTTGTAAATAGTTTCGATTTTTACTTCTAGGTTTAGGGTTTTTAGATATTGCATTTTCTTCGTAAATAATCTCTAGATTTTCTTTCTGAACTGTTATCTATTGATATTTCATTACTTCGTTCAATAAATAAATAAAAAATTGCATTTTTCCAAGCTTCCCAAGTATTTTTATGCATTTTCGGGATGCGGGAAATGTTATTTTTTTATTTTGAACATTGTTTTCAAACCCGAAATTCCGGGTTGCAGATTTCGGGAATACATTTATTTTGCAGTGTGTAATGTGTAAACCCGAAACCCGAAAATTTCGGGTTGCGGATTTCGAAAACACATTAATTCTTTATTTTTGCAATGTCTAAACCCCAAACCTGGAACCCGAAATTTCGGGTTGCGGGTTTCGCTTTTTTACTTTTCATCCATGCATTTTTTCTGGACCCTAAGTTTATCTTAGGTTATATCATAATGTAATTTCGGGTCTGTAAATTTTTGTAATTTAATTTTTTCACTTAGGGTTTTAATGGTTTTCATTTTGGTTTTTCCATTTTGATTTGTTTAAGTGATTTTTCTAATTCGAATTTTCCCTTCCGACATGTGATTTCCGATTTTGTTGGGAATATTAATTTCGTATTTTTTGTTTTAAGTTTTATTCATTTGGAAAATAATTAATAATGGATTTTAATTGTTAAATCAGCGGCTACAATTCATTCCGAAATGAAATCAACGGCTGCTGAGCCTTATCTTCCAACGGCAATATCTTGAGATTTATAAGTCCAAATCAAGCCTGTGATAGCCCATTGGAAAGATGGAAGGATGAGGAATGATTTGGGAAGGTTATTTTTTCCAAATGAATAGCTTAACCATACCTAAAATCTGCATGAACAGTCAATTTCGGATTTGCATAAGATTTGTTTACTTTTTTTATTTTGATTTGCAAATGGGTTGTTATTAATCTAGATTTCTTTAATTGGATTTGGAATGATATTTTAATTTATCTTTTGAATTGTGCAGGTGTTGATTTGGATTTAGAAGAATCAAATTGAAGAAGTACATCCTAGGTTTGGAATGATAAAAAAACGTGCAAAGTGGAAAGCAGCGATCTTTGGACGTAATTTTGGGAGTGATGAAGATGAATCTGGAAAATCCGAGACATGGGTTTTGTGTAGAAGGTGCCCAATTAGTTTGTCAATGTTCAGAATCCTCAGAAAGTTCTTCATTTGGGAGATACGACTGGTTTTCCAAAACAGAATTTCCCAGATTTTTCTCATGGACGGATCTGACAAATGGAACAACTCAGCTAGTTAGTTCAGCAATTGGGGAAAATGATCTGATGTTTTCTTGTCACTTATTTGTATAAATACCTACCTCCTATGAGCTGAAGGGGAAAAGGGCTCGACAGAGCTGTAAATATTTCTCTTCCAGAACTGAGGAGACGCTGCAAAGGTTGATGATGATTTGAGAGCTCGAATCAGCAAGGAGCAATTAGACATGCCCTGTTTTGCAGACACTGTAATTTCTTGCAGTTGTGTTAAATACAGTAAAGTTTCTCCATATGTCTTCTTGTTTACTTATCAAGTTTATTTGATTAGTTTGATGATGCTCTGAGTCAATTTTAATTATTGTTTATTAATTTGCAATCAATTAACAATTTTGGATCTAGAGTTTTGGTTTATAATGATTCACGATCTGGATTTACAAATGTGTTGAATAAGTTTATTTATGCAACATGTTTATTTATTTCCGCAAATAATTTACAGTCAATATTAAGTTCATGTTAACTTTTAAATTGGCAAAAGAACAGCAGGTTATTCTTGGATGCGCTCAAATCTTTAAATTGTTATTAGCAATTTTTATTGTTTGATCATACTTTGAAGTAATAGGTTAATAATCTAGTTTTACATTTCTGTTAAGCTGATGAAATAACTTATTAAAACACAAACCAAGTTACCCTGCACATAAACAAGCTTTCATCTTAGAATAGGACTAACTTAGATTAGTTTCATCTTCTGAAATAGGTTAGCTTAGCTTAGCTTTACCATTTTCACACCTTTTGTTTTCCTTGATTGGAAAACTGACCTAACGAGACAAATCACCGACTCTTAGAGTGCCAGCAGAGGTCGAATATCCGTGGGGGATTAACATACTAAACAGGCTGGGGATAGAACTGCCCTTGCGTAGGGTCTTTCGAATCCTTTCAGCTTGGGTTTTCTCCCTCTGTTGGGAGCCTTGGAACCATTCCAGCACCTAACCTTCACAACCGAGGCATCAAGAGGATGCAACTAAATGAGGGGGCTATGTGTATCCAGTAGGGAGTGGTGAGGGGGTTGGGGGAATGGAACCCTAGGTTGCCATATGTCACCTTGAGAACCCATTTGACTGTCCTAGCTACCATTAAATGCTGTTGTAAGGTAAGTACTACAAAGAACTGTTCATGAGGTCGATGGAGTATGGGACTGCCCTGAAATTCGTAAGGTAGGGTGTGGGGCTCTGTCTTGCTTGTCGCATCAGCCACCCTACCTCGTGGAGGACATATTCCTCATTCTCAGACCTTGGTTGATATACAGACATCAGTTGAACCCTCATGCAAACCTAGCAGACCGAGTAGAGAAGGAGGAACCCGAAATCGTGATCTTGAGGGAGGCTCCAATTTGCATAGGGAAGGTCGCTTAGAAATCTACGTGGAAAGGGAAAAAAACCACTTGGGGGTCCACATACCTAAACTTTGGTGTGAGTTGGAGAGTGTTAGATGCCCCCAGAAACCACAGAGAAAACCATATATGTTAGCCGAAATCATAGACGCGAGATAGATCTTCGGTCACAACGTGAAGTAGGACCAGAGTGCAAAATCACAGTGGGAAGAAGCCAGGAGAGTTTAGTTTGCATGGTAGAGCCAGAGAGGGCTCATTCACCTTGATATAATAGTCAGGACCAGACTTACCTACCTAGTTCAGTTCTAAGGGAAGCGGCACCCTAGGGACTGTGCAATAGAGAAGGGGACCTTACTTAGGCTGAGAGTGGAGGTGATGCGGGTGCCTAGACTACTTGAGGTCATTGTGATATGCCCATAGCTCTGTGGGTGATCTTATTGACCTAGAAAACCCTCACCTGTCTAGGACTTGCTTGACAAGCTAGCCATGTTATGGATAATCCTGATTGACTATGAACCAAGGCTATGAGTAAGCTTGCCTAGTCCCTCCTTAGTGGATACATAGCTCCATCTCGGGGTGGTCTCTGAGTGCTAAAATAATACAGGCTAGGCAGAGACCTATGGTTGGGTTGGAATGTTGCATTCCATAGCCAATTTGCTTGGAGATTCAATGAAAAAGATAAGTGTTCTATGTGTTAAGTTATGTCCATTCCATGTGTTTTTCCCCTGCAATGGTTTAACTAGTAATGATTGTTATTGATATGTTGAATGCATGGAAGATGTGTGTATGAATAAGGTCTCCTTTCACTGTGTTTAATTTAGTATGCATATGCCCACATGTGTTTCCAATTACCATGAATTGTTCACTGATTAATAGGGTTGAATGCCTATGCATTATGTTTAATTATGTTGTGTATGTTATTAATTTGATGAATGCATGATACATTTTGTGTGGGTTATGCTTCCTTTGTGTTGATTGAGTATGCTCTTGCACGTTTACAATCTTATCCTTATGTTGGTACTCATATGTGTTTATGCTTGAGGAATATGGTCAAGGCTTGAATGGTTCTTTGATAAATAGGACTAAGTGCAAGGCCTAGGAGGTGCAGAATACTTTAGTCAAGACGGTGAGGAATGAATAGACACCCATGTGGTGTTCATGCCCCTGTGGACCAACTGAAGGAGAGAAGATATGGAAGAATGGTAACGAGGCATAAATGGGGATTAAGGTCATATTTTGGAGTGGAATAAGGGCAGGAACAAATTCCTCAGGTGTGGATGAAGATCATGCAGTTGCATGGTGCTCACCAAGAGATTTCCAACTGTACCAGATTTTCCCAATTTGGACTTGGGATGAAGAAGTTATGGGCTAGAGAAGTTGGACAGTGGGGCTTCCGACTTTACGAACCCGCATGCAGATTGCGGATTGCGGAGGTCAGAAGGGAATCTTCGACGGGGTTGCGAAATGGTGGTTCCAACTTCCGAGTTCTGCATGCGGATTGCGTATTATGGAAGACGAGGAGGTAATTTTCCCGGGTTGACGAAGTTGGAGTTTCAGCATCCAAGTTCT
Source organism: Larix kaempferi (assembly GCA_027924585.1). Lineage (NCBI taxonomy): Eukaryota > Viridiplantae > Streptophyta > Pinopsida > Pinales > Pinaceae > Larix > Larix kaempferi. Next base: position 1,549,093 of record BSBM01000721.1, on the reverse strand, counting down.
GCATTGCGGATTGCGGAATTCGAAAAGGTAATTCGTCAAAGTTGAGAAATTGAGGTTTCCGATTTCTGACTTCCGCAACGCGGGTTGCGAATTGCATAAGTCAGGTGGGTAATTCGGCGAGGTGGTGAATTTGACGTTCCGATTTCTGATTTCCGCACTACGGATTACGAAATTGCGAAAGTCGGAGACGTGGTTTCCGGTGCTGTGTAATTGAGCGCTCCGATTTCCAATTTCTGCACTACATATTGTAGGTTGCGGATCTCGAAGGCGCATTTCTTCGGCGACGTGTGATTAGGGATTCTGACTTTCAATTCCCGCAAGGCGGATTGCGAATTGCGGAAGTCGGAGAGGAGATTTTCGTTAGAGTTGTAATTTGTGTTCCGATTTCTGAATTTCGACTTGCAGATTGCGGATTGCTGCTTGAGGAATTGCGGGTTGCAGACTAAAGACCAATGTGGGTGCAGAGTTGCAAAACCTTTGGACTGCTTGGAAAAAGAAAAGAAAAATAGCAGGTAGATCCAAGGGTTGTCCCTCATCGCCTCTGAAGGGAACCGAGGTGACCAAGGATGTGACAAATGGTATCAGAGCCCAAGGTTGCAGCACTGGGGCTTCTTGGGCCAAGCCATGATGTGGAAGAGGAAATTCACACTATGATGAGTAATTGGAAAGGGAGAGCTCCTTAACTTTTCTCTTGATTGATATAATTATATTTGCTAAGTTTTATATATATATGAAATCGTAGATAAGAATGTTGAAAATGAAAGAGATTAGATAGATGAATTGTGTATGCATAGTAGGCATAGTGCATGTGAACTTGCTTGTGCTTACATGAGGTATTGCATATTGATGAAATTTGTTAATGAAGTACATTGCTTTACAATTTGAATCCACACCTAATGAAGATATGTAGAAAATATTTTTGAGATGCCTTGCTTACACTTTGCTTGGGAAATGATGAAAGTGTTGTTTCTAGTGGTTCTTCATTTTACCAAGATAATAGAAGCATGGCTGAAGATGAGGATGATGATGATATTGCATGTGACCAGCAGCCTTGTGAAGAAAGGCTGGAGCACAAATCCATGATCAAGAAGTTGGTGGAAGGACTGTGTAGTCCTTGGTAAGAAGCCATTGGTCAGGTAACATCATATGGTATGTTGATGGTAGCCATGCAGGTAATGTTTAATTATGTTGATTGTACAAGTGTTGAGAAAGGATGGGTAAGAATCATTTAACCATATTTTAATCACCATAAAATGGTATGCATGTAAGGTTGAATACATCTATGTAAGTGCCATATCACCATGGCATGGTGAGGTAGAGGGTAGTGAAGGCAAGGAACCTTCTACCATGTGACTGATTGAATGTTAGAATGCATTCATATGGAATTATATCATGCCATTTGTGTATATTGTTCATGATTTTATAACCAGTGCAAGTGAGGACTTGTGGTCCTGATATGGTAGTGCATGCTATATGATATAGCCATGGTTAGGGCCATAGGTGTCTGGAATGGTAGAATGCATGACATGATAAGTATAATATTCATGATTCAATGCAAGGTGGCATTGAGTGGATATGCATTAAAATATTTTGTAAATTTGTGGTGGCATGAAGTGAATGCACATTAAAAGATAATGTGAATGTTGTAAATGTGCATGCATGAGTGTGGGTGCACATGTTGTGATGCATTGCATGAATGCATAGTTGTAGTGTATGTTCATTGCAATTAAACAATAGATGAAATGATGAATTAATGATAATTCTGAGATCATTTCATGAGCTGCTATGAATGCAGGAGAAATATTGCAAGAAGGTAATCATGATTGGTGGGCTTCCAGAGTGCTCTGTTGGAAGGACAGAGTTGCATAAAATGATAAGGCTGTGAAGTAATGAGCATTTAGAGTTTCAAGTTGATTATATGGATAATGTGTCTGTGTCTTGTAATTTTATTGTGATAATGATGCATATAAAATAAACATATATATATATATATATATATCATGACATTTAAGATATTAGCAGCTAAAAGTGTTTGAATTATGGAGTGTTATGATTCTGAAAACACTTCAGGGACTGTTGCAGCAATGAAATATTATATGCATGAAAACTTACAAGTGTATGGCTAATTGGAATTTTCAGATTTCAGGTAGAAATGCATTGGGCATGGCAATGTGGGTAAGCCCATGATCAAGGCTGGAATCTACCATGTGCAAGGCCAAGTATTGTGAGAAGGATCTCATGGATTTGCAAACATGATATCTGCATGAAACAGATCTGAAAATTTTCTGATTTAAGTTTATGAGAATGGTTTCATGGTTGCAAATAAATTGTTACATGAAAGTAGATTTGCAAATCTCAGATTTTGAATTTTGTTAATCAATTACTAATAGTTGTTTGGATAATCTAGAATTGTGTCAAAGGGACATGTTATAGGTGGATGGTTGTGTTATGGTAGCAAGAATAAAACCCTAATGGATAGAGTGGTGCCACTTACAAGAGCCAAACAATATGAGGATGTCCCATCTGAACTGCATGTTAGTAAACAATGTGGGTGAAATGGTAAAATTATGCCAAGAGGGCATATGTGGGTTATGGAACGTGAAAGAGATTGGGATGGAAAATTGAGGGACTCTTAACTCAGAGAAGGAATCCCCCATTCCTCACTAATGAAGGAAGGATACATCTGCAAAACGGATGAGTATTATGTAACCCTAGCTAAGAATATGAATGTCTAATTATGAAGAGTTAATAGGCAGAACAAGTTTTATTTATTTCTATTTCAGACTGTTGAGTATGATTAGGGCCTACATGGATCACATCGGAAAGGGGTGCACACATTCGGGTGTTGGGTTATGTTGGGGTTGCCAATATTGACTACACCCTAAGGGAATGACGCATTCCTGGTGTTTCAATATTTGAGAGGCAATGTTATGAAATATGTTACAATTTTAGAGCAGCAATATCGATGAGCTTGCTTATCCATCTTGTGTTTTCAGCTTAAGCAGATACAATTTGGTGTTGCACACTAAAGAAGCAAAGTGAAGGGTTGTTGTGAGGGGTTGTTGTGTGTATGAAGGGTTGTTGTGAGGGGTTGTTGTGTGTGTGAAGGGTTGTGGTGGTGTGGCTCCGTAGTAGAGCCTTGACCTGGAAATAGTCATGGTGTAGTTTCATTCCATTGACCTATTGACCCAGACGTAAGTGCTGGCTTGGAAATGGAGAGGGAAAAATGGTATGGGACTGGTTTGGCACCATCAATGTCTGGTAAACCCAGTTGGTGTACTGGCTTGGCATTGACTACTTGATGTTGTGGAGAAGCATGCATGCTAGCCAAAGATCCATCCCATAGGTGATCCAAGGCTTGTAAAGCAGATAAGAAACCTGTGGAGTAGCGAGGAAGATGCTCATATAGAGGTGAGAATTTCATATCAATTGGTTGCAGATGTTACAAGACAAGTGGTGCTAGCAAGCAAAGTGTGGACAGTTGTACACATTGACCATGGCAGCAGACCACAAGCTAATGGAGTTGGCTGAAAATATTCTTCAAACGATTGCCAAGACCCAATAAAATCTTGGAGAGATGCTCAAGTTACAAAAGCAGCAGAATGAAATGAACCACAAGGTTTTTCGAGACTCTCTTTGTCTACAAAGGAAGGTAAAAATAATTTTGGAAGCAACTAGAAGTGGAAAGGACAGTGGATTAATGAAGAGGCATTCATCAAGTCATTCCACTAAGAAATGTTCCAGGTGGGAAGACTCCAAGGAAATTGAGCAAGTAAAGAAAAAGCAGCCGCTGAAATGTTGGGAATGTGGAGGAAATCATTGCCTCCGCAACTTCCCAACAAAGAGCAGCAAGAAATATAGTAACCATGAAGTTTCCAAACTTGTAGATCAGTTGGAAGGTAAGGAGAAGGAAGAGATTGATATGGAGCAATGCCCACCTAAAAAATTGGAAGATCAAAGCCAGCAGGAGCAACTTGTGGAAGCCAAATGACTTGGTCCTAAAAGTTCAAAGTAAAGGGTAAAATGCAGGGTAGACCTGCAACATTTTTGTAAATTTTTGGAGATGTGTAAACTGTATATGTATTCCTAAGTATTGGAACACCGAGGATAGTGTTATTCTAGGGGGAGGGGAATTGTAATATCCCTATTTTGACCCTCAGGACATTTTGGTTGTAATGTAAATATTGTATTCATGTTATGTATGATTCCTAGAGTGGATGTAGTGGTCGTCGTTCTAGTAGTTTTTTTTTTTTTTTTAAACAAAAGAAATATATATCAACTAAAGATAAAGAAAAGATCATTGACTTTTCAATTTTTAAATCTCCTTTCTCATAAATAATAATATAACCATCATGATAATAAAAATAAAATATTAATTCTTTTAATATTAAATTTTCTAGAATTTCCACACATATTTTAATTTTATTTTTTTTATTAGGCATGCATGAATAATTTTATTTTCCCACTTTTCTTTGTCTAGGTACCTCTTCAGCGGGCCCTTCTGACAATATCTTTCTTTCTTCTTATGGGGAATATTGCGTAGCGACTGGGAATCGTTACCGCGATCTCTCAACTATGCTCCTTGGAGACTAAGGGATGTTGAGGGATAAGGCTCTCCTTATTGCACACCCCTCAACTCATCGTACGCAACCAAATCGTTATGGTCTTGTCCGTACGCCATACGCTTCCCCGGGTGAGCTGAAACGGCTTAGCCCATGCATGAATTGCTAATTTGGGGTCGACAGTCAGTTGTCATACCCCTAAGTGTTCTTTCCATTTTTACGACCCCTATAATTCCTTTGTGGGTCAGTCGGTAAATCGTCTTACCTGCCACTGCACACACACACTCAAACGCATATTAGTAGCGCTGCACTATAAAACATTTGTATCATCCTTTTTATTTTCTCTGTCAGTCGAGTATAAACAAATCATCATTTTTCATTTCAAGTAATTTCAACATTCATCATTTTTTTTCCATTTTCTCAGTCAGTCGAGTATAAACAAATCATCATTTTTCATTTCAAGTAATTTCAACATTCATCATTTTCATTTTCTTAGTCAGTCGAGTATATCCATAAATCATCATTTATCTAACCATTTTCATTTCGCATATAAAATCTAAAGCAATCATCCATGGTCCAAGTTTTTATAACCCCGGGTCACTTCAAACCAGTGCCCTTAAATAGTCAAATCAGTCATAGGTCTTAGAAGTAGTCTGATCAATCATAGGTCTCAAATAATCTAATCAATCATAAGTCTATAATAATCAAAATCAAACATAAGTGCTGAGGCGGGCATTACATACACCCCCTCTTATTAAAACTTCGTCCCAAAGTTAAAAACAAAAAAGGAAAGTTCTGACGCATCTCAATTGCGTCCTCCCAGGTCGCAGAACTGGGACTATAGCTATCCCACTGAACCTTGACCTGATCAATCACATGGTGCCTAAGCTGCCATGTTCGATGATCCAATATGCATATCGGCTCTGCCATCAGGGCCCCCTCATCTGTTATCTATAAGTTACTCATGTCAATAATATGTGCTAAATCAGAAATGCAATGTCTAAGTACCGATACGTGAAAAAAATTATGCATCCTATGCAATGATGATGGTAGTGCAAGATGGTAGGCAACTAGTCCTATCCGTTCTAATATCTCAAAGGGTCCCACGAACCTAGGAGATAGCTTCGTCCCTTTCCCAAATATGATAGTACTCTTTTGCGGCCTCACTCGCAAAAATACTCGGTCTCCAACCTGATACTCTCTATCGAGTCTATACGCATCAGAATAACTCTTATGTCGATCCTGTGCTTCTTTCAGTCGAGCATGGATATTTGTCATTTGTTCTTCCATCTCTTGAATCACCTCAGGTCCAAGTAGGGTCCTATCCTCGAGTCTGTCCCAACTCAAAGGTGTTCTACAGGGTCGGCCATACAAAAACTCGAATGGCGCTATCTGTATCGAACTCTGATAGTTGTTGTTATATGCGAACTCTACGAGGGGTAGAAATTACTCCCAACGGGTTTGCTGATCCATCACATACATTCTCAGCATGTCCTCCAGTATCTGGTTCACTCTCTCAGTTTTCCCATTAGTCTCCGAATGGTATGCAGTGCTGAAGTTGAGTCGTGTTCCCATAGCTTCCTGGAAGCTTGTCCAAAATCTACCTGTGAATACTGATCCCCAATCAGATATTATCTTCCTTGGCACTCCGTGCAGTCGTACAATCTCATCAATGAACACTCTAGCAATCTCTGGGGCCTGATAAGTGTTCTTGATGGGTATAAAATGTGCACTCTTCATGAGAGTGTCTACTACCACAAAGATGGTGTCATGCCTCTTGCGGGTCAAAGGTAATCCCACAATAAAATCCATGGAGATGATCTCCCACTTTGACTCAAGAATGGCATGAGGCTGGAGTAGTCTAGCGAGATGTCTATGTTCAGCTTTGATTAGCTGACACTCCATGCATCTAGCGACAAAGTTTACCACATATCTCTTCATGCCATGCCAGAAGAATAAAGGATAAAGGTCTGCATACATTTTTTTCACGCCAGGATGTGCCCTATATACAGCTCGGTGAGATTCCTCCAGAATCAAGTTCCTAAGCTCACTGTTCTCTGGCACATAAATACGGTTGTTGTATCGTAACAACCCATCATTTTCCAATGAATAAGCCTTATACTTGGGTAATTCCATCTGCTCCTATTCTAGCTCAGCCTTTACCTCATTGTACCAGTTGTCCTCCTGTTGTAATCTGAGTACCTTTTCTCTCAAGTTGGTCTGCATTGGGATCACTGAGAAGATGCGGGGTCTACGGCTAAGTGCATCTGCTAATTTGTTCAAGGTCCCCTTCACATAGGTAATGTCAAAGTCATACTCACTCAACTATTCTGACCATCTCCTCTGTCTAGCATTTAGATCACTCTGAGTATAGATATACTGCAATCCATGGTGATCCGTCTTAAGTTCAAATTTCCTTTCTATTAGGTAGTGTCGCCACAAGCATAAAGCATGCATTACTACAGTCAGTTCCATGTCATGTGTCACATAATTTTCCTCATGTGGTTTGAGTCTCCGATAGGAGTAGGCAATCGCTCTTCCTCCCTGCATTAGCACACATCCGACTCCATCCTTGGATGCATCAATGCATACCAAAAAATCTTCTTCCATGTCCGGCACTTTCAGAACCGGTGCCATTGTCAATAGCTCCTTCATTTTTGCAAATGCCTTGGCACATTTATCCATCCAAATAAACGGCCTATCCTTCTTCTGCAACTCAATGATCGGTCCTGCAATTCTTGAGAACCCTTCGACAAACCTTCTATAATATCCCGCAAGTCCCATGAAGCTCCTCACTTCATGTACGTTTGTCGGCGCTGGCCATTCCCAAATGGCCTCAATCTTGGCGGGATCTACTGCTATACCGTCACTAGAAATAATATGTCCCAAATAGTGGATTTCCTTCTGGAAGAAGGAGCATTTCGACAACTTCCCATAAAGTTTGTTTTCTCTAAGACACTGTAAAACTAACCGGATATGCTCTTCATGTTCCTCTGGTGTCTTAGAGTAAATAAGAATATCATCGAGGAACACCTGCATGAACTTGTCGAGATACTGGCGGAACACACCATTCATCAAGTTCATGAAGACACTAGGTGCATTGGTCAACCCAAAAGGTACCACTACGAACTCGTAGTGTCCAAACCGTGTCTTAAAAGCGGTCTTCAGAATATCAGCTTCCGTGATTCTCAACTGATGGTAACCTGATCATAAATCAATATTTGAAAATATTGTGGCACCTTTCATCTCATCGAACATGTCATCAATCCTAGGCAAAGGATATTGATTCCTCACCATATCCTTTTTCAACTAGCGGTAGTCAATGCAAAGTCGCCACGACCCATCTTTCTTCTTAACAAAGAGCACTGGTGCTCCCCACGAGGAAATGCTTGGTCTAATCAACCCTAGATCCAGGAGCTCTTGTAACTGTATCTGCAGTTCCTTTAGTTCCGGTACGGACATTCTGTATGGAGCTCTTGCGATCGGTTCAGTTCCCGGCTTCAGTTCTATGGTAAAATCTAGTTCTCTCTGAGGTGGTAATCCAGGTAGGGCTTCGGGAAATACATCCATGTATTCCACGAATAGAGGATGATCAACGATGTCATCTTTGTCCTTGTCTTTGTTCATTGCTATTACCGCATATAGCCGACATCCCTTCCTCAGGCTTCTCTTTAGCTGTAAAGCAGAAATCATCCGCAATGATACCTTGTTCTTCATCCCTCTGAGGACCTTCTTATGGCCTTCATCATCATAAAAAGTCAATTCCTTGCTACGGAAGTCTATAATGGTGGCATGGGATTCCAACCAATCCATGCCTAGGATTAGGTCATAAGCTCCGAGGGAAGTCACATAGAAAGAAGTTCTAGTGCAACATACTCCTATGTCTAACTCACAATCCTCTAGTTTCAGTCCCACACTATGGGTATTTTTAGATGCCATTTCGACTAAGTCGAAATCGCCTTGTGCACATGCCATCATCTTGCTTCGTTCTAATGCAGAATAAGAAATAAAGATTTTAGTAGCACCTGGGTCAATGAGTAAGGACAATTGCATACCGTTAAGTGTACCAGTCATTTCTAGTATAGTGGATTGATGTTCCGCTTAATGGTTGTTGACTGCCGTATGTATACGATGTGCTTGACCTAGATCTGCAACAGTAGTCTGAGGTGGCCTCTATCCCTATCTCGCTCATGTCTGCTACTAAGGGCAGTCAACCTGAAAGTGCGGACCTCCGCAACCCCAACACCCTTCCTTTGGTCCTCTTCTTGATCTTCCAGTGGGTGTGTTATTGCCACGTGGTCCTGACTGTGCTGGTTTCCCAAATGTCCTGGTATTGTCTCTCCTGGGTGGTGGCTTGTACGGTGTTCTGTTGTTTCTAACTGGCTTTCCATGCATAGGTCCTCTGAAGTTATTTCGCTGACCGAAATTCACTCTCGGTGGGTCGAAAGGTGGTACTGCCCAATTCCGAATGGGAAATTTTTGCCTGGATGGACCTGTGTTTACCAGTTCTCCTTTGGCTATCAAAGCCGTTTGTACAGCATCATGCAATGTACGTGGAGTAAGAATGCGGACCTTGTCTCTAATGTTGCCGTTCAGTCCATAAATATATTTGTTCACCTTCATCTTTTCTGTCGAGATGTGAGGTGCATACCTCAGAAGTTCCATGAACCTGATCTCGTACTCCTGCACTGTTCTTCCTCCCTGTCGGAGGGCATTAAACTCATTGAGCTGCCTCTCAATGAACCCTTCAGACATGTAGTTTTTGCGAAACTATTCTTCAAACAGTTCCCATGACACTTCGTTGGCCTCGACTCCCAACTGAGGTTTCAATGTCTTCCACCAGAGTAGGGCTTCCCCTTTTAGCTGCAAAAAGGCCATGTGTACTTTCATGTTCAAGGTGTAGTCCCTCAAAGTAAAGCACATCGCCATGTTCTCCAACCAAGCTTCTGTCGCGGCTCCTTCAGTGGAGCCCCAAAATTCTGGAAATCTTACTTTTTCTAGTTCTCTGTGAATGTTGGTAGGAGGTGGGTTCTGCGGTTCAGTCGTGGGTACTATGGGCCAGTGTTCCGCGCAGTAGTCGGGTCAACAGTGCTTCTGACATTCTTTGGAAGTTTCTCATCATGTTCATGACTTTGGCGGCAGGCAAGTTAATCGTCTCTTCGGCTCTAGGTGGGGTAACTACTAGAGGAGTTGGCGAACGTGCTGCTTGTGCTCGTCCCCTCCCAGTCCTACCTCGGCGAGTCCGTCGGTCCATGGCAAAGTCTGATTTGGCAAGCAAATAAAGTTTTGTTAACTAAACCGTTTATCAAAGTATTGCGGAAATATTTCGGTCCAAACTAGATTCGACCGTGCTCTGATACCAAATGTAGTGGTCGTCGTTCTAGTAGTTTTTTTTTTTTTTTTTTAAACAAAAGAAATATATATCAACTAAAGATAAAGAAAAGATCATTGACTTTTCAATTTTTAAATCTCCTTTCTCATAAATAATAATATAACCATCATGATAATAAAAATAAAATATTAATTCTTTTAATATTAAATTTTCTAGAATTTCCACACATATTTTATTTTTATTTTTATTTATTAGGCGTGCATGAATAATTTTATTTTCCCACTTTTCTTTGTCTAGGTACCTTGATACCAAATGTAGTGGTCGTCGTTCTAGTAGTTTTTTTTTTTTTTTTTCTTGAAGGGATTGTAGATCAGCATAAATAGAATACATCTTTTGAAATATGAAAAAGTGTAGATGAGACTAGTTTTCAATTCTATCCTTGAGATATGAAATGACATGATATTCTATTTCGACATCTACATAATTAAATAAATAATGACACTACTTATCAATTCTTCCTTTGATATAAAAAAATTGACATAATTTAAGACATTTCATTCAAGCCTATGAACTATAGATTAACATAGTTGTAAGCATAATATTTCAATTCTATTGAAATATGTTTTGTCACAAGTAAAACTATTCCATTCATTTATCCAAATGTAGTTTGCACAATAATACATTTTGACTAGACATAAACAATATAAGTAATGATATTACATATCAACTTTATCTTAATAGTATTACATATCAACTTCCACTTTTAAGATGTAGATAAAACCTTTCATTCCAATCCTATGAACCATAGAAAAAGTGTGTGAAAACTTAACCCTAGGACATATAAGTACAAATGTAATTCTAGCATAAGTACCATTAAAATTCTAGCCATAAGAATTCAAAGTTTTTAAAAGACAATGTATTTGAAACATGCTACAATTACTTCAATAGTGAAGGACATTCTTGCATAATAATTATGACAATTCATAGTACCCTATCTAAATAAGATACATCTATGAATTCAACTAATTCCTAGCATTTCTATTATTAATATGTATCTTATGAAATTAACCAATCCCTAACATTTCTTTTATTTAATGAGCATCCATGCATTCAACTAACATTTCCTTTATTTAACATATACAGCTATCATTTGTATTCGGGATTAACCTCTGTTCAAGACTTATTCGGATACTGGTAACTCTGACTCAGCTTAATTGAAAGAATAAAAAAAAGATAATCATAAGAACTAGGATAAGTTATCAAGTCAAGCATGGTTGCCACGATATCTCCATTGAAACTCCTATGACGGAACCGACAAAATGGGTTCTCAACAATTTACATCCAGATGGAAGTCGTTGAGTGAGGCACGCAGACCTCCTCGACTTCACTGTTTAACTTAATTTTTATTAAAACAATTCTGGAAACTCCGATTAGGTTTTCGAGAGAAACTAAAAAAATCACCAATCTATATTCGAATCAAATACAGAGTTTTTCAAAGGATCGAAATACATTTTCTGAGAATGAAATAAAAACACCAATCCATATTCGAATCAAATGCAGAGACTTTCACAAGATCGAGATACATTTTCTGAGAAAGAACTAAAGACGCCATTCCCAAACCTGAGACAGGGCTATTTAATAGTCACACTACAACTTTCTACAAGGCTGGAAAATGCCATTTTCATATCTAAGCCAGAATTATTTAATAGTCAAATTACAACTTTCTACAAGGCTGGAAAACGCCTATTTTCATATCTGAGACAGAATTGTCTAAAAGTCAAATTACAACTTTCTACAAGGCTGGAAAACGCCTATTTTCATAGCTAAGACAGAGTTATTTAATAATTAAAATTACAACTTTCTACAAGGCTGGAAAACGCCTATTTTCATATCTGAGACAGAATTATTTAATAGTCAAATTATATTTTATGACACGAATTTGGCATTGAGACCGGTAGCTTAAGCGATCACAGGTGAATTCTAAACGTGAGTTCGATATTGGTAATCTGTACCGAAATTTCTCAATACACAAGTAAATTACAACCAAAATTTTTAAGTAGAGATCACCTATGAATCAATCCTGTTGAAGAGAACTAGGGCGGAATTGATAGTCCTTCTATATGACCTGTAACAAAAGCGATTCGATCCCCAATAGAGAAAACAGTCGGCTAACTTAGCGTCGAACACTTATTGATCAGGTAAAGTAGAGATCTAATGAAGGATTAATTTAAAAGTTTGAACTACAGGATTCAACTTCCATGATCCTTCGATCTGGGACGCAAGTCATAGTTTAAATGATCAAAAAGAGGAATGATAAAAAATACAGAGTTTTGAGCTCGCTAAACTAAGAATGTTAATTAGGAATGTTACCATTGCCCGAGATCTAAGATCTGAGATCATAGCCTCGATCAACAAGATATAATACAAACCAAACCGAAGTTAAATGACAGAGCTGCGATACTGAAAAAAAAGGAATTTAACCTATCCGAGAGATTGGATCTCAAATTAAATTGAAGCCTGCAATTTCTTGGACTAACATTGTAAATAAATTGAACAGGGAAAAGAAAATAATACAACGAGCGATCTTAGCCTGATCTGGGCTCAATTATACAATCTGTCTATCTTTTATAATTACATTATATTATCTCCAACGCCAGAATTAAAGGAAACGGAGTTTAAATTACCCAATCGACATCTGATAATATAATATGGAAATGCTAAATTAAGAATGCAAACAGAGTCTGGACAATGGATCTGTTTGTATCCAGTAAATTCAACTTCATAATTCGGGTTTTGGTTAAACATGTATATATATATGCAGAAATTTATAAAATGACAAATTGAAACAGAGACTAAAGAATTTGTAGATCAGCAAATCGATTCTCATACGCCATTAATTCTTCATACGAATTTAACAGAAAAATATAAAACTAGAAAGCCAAAACTTATAATCTTGCAAATGGTAGATTGATCCATGACTATTTCCTAAAAACATAAATTAAATATCAATTTCGGATATTGAAAGAAAAATAAATTAAAAGACATAGAACCTGATTTGATTGTTGAATTCGAAATGGTCGGTCGAGGTAGAAGTGGTTGATCCAGCCATCCGGATCAATCCAACTTTGATGAATACCGACAGCCCCTCGGTTGATCTCCCTACCGTATCAAGGTTACTCTTCTTCACCTCGAACCCCCGAGCTCATGGAGTCATAAGAAAAGATAGCCTCCCGAAAGGATCTCCCAATCCCCGTTTCGGCTAATCCCAACTCCAAGGATCATAACATATTCCGAAATTATGCCGACCATCCAGCATTAGGTAGAAAGAGAGATACTTCTCTCCTTCTCCTCCCTCATTATATAGCAAATCCTTGTGTACCATGTGTCTGTCCATGCACATATTTTAATTAATTTTATTCTCAAGTACAAGTGTCTGTTTCTAACTCAATGTGTACACCTAGTTCCCTAAATCAGTGCAAAGTAGGTGTAGTTGTCTTTAAGAGAGTCCCAGTTGTGTTTGTCTTTTCAGATATAGTTGTTGTATTTAACCACATGTTCAATCTAGATTTCTTTCCTTTTTCTTTTTATAAATAAAATATTTTATTCTAAACAAGAAGTTTTCTAATTTATTTCTTTTACTTTATTTTTCCTTTAAAATAATAATAAGAAAAGAATATTTTAATCAAGACATTTTCTATTTTATTTTATTTCTTTCTTTTTCTTTTTTCTTTTTTATTTATTAGGTATGCATGAATAATTTTATTTTCCCACTTTTCTTTGTCTAGGTACCTCTTCGGCAGGCCCTTCCGACAGTATCGTTCTTTCTTCTTATGGGGAGTACTGCGTAGCGACCAGGAATCGTTACCGCGATCTTTCAACTACGCTCCTTGGAGACTAAGGGATGTTGAGGGATAAGGCTCTCCCTATTGCGTGCCCCTCAACTCATCGTACGCGACCAAATCGTTATGGTCTTGCCCGTACGGCATACGCTTCCCCAGGTGAGCTGAAACGGCTTCGCTCATGCGTGAATTGCTAATTCGGGGTCGACAGTCAGTCGTCATACCCCTAAGTGTTCTTTCCGTTCTTACGACCCCTATAATTCCTTTGTGGGTCAGTTGGTAAATTGTCTTACCTGCCACTGCACACACACACTCAAACGCATATTAGTAGCGTTGCACTATAAAACATTTGTATCATCCTTTTTATTTTCTCTATCAGTCGAGTATAAACAAATCATCATTTTTCATTTCAAGTAATTTCAACATTCATCATTTTTTTCCATTTTCTCAGTCAATCGAGTATAAACAAATCATCATTTTTCATTTCAAGTAATTTCAGCATTTATCATTTTCATTTTCTCAGTTAATCGAGTATATCCATAAATCATCATTTATCTAACCATTTTCATTTCGCATATAAAATCTAAAGCAATCATCCATGGTCCAAGTTTTTATAACCCCGGGTCACTTCAAACTAGTGCCCTCAAATAGTCAAATTAGTCGTAGGTATCAAAAGTAGTATGATCAATCATAGATCTCAAATAATATAATCAATCATAAGTCTATAATAATCAAAATCAAACATAAGTGCTGAGGCGGGTATTACAGTGGAGCTCAAGGCCAAGGCCCTGTTAGTGAATGCTCGGCCTTGAAGAGGCAAGTATTTGGTATTAGGGTAACCATGTGCGAGTAAGCCATGAAAATGCAAAATGATGTAAATGATACCATGTAAATAAAAATACCAAGGCATTGCTATGGATGCAACTAAATGAGGGGGCTATGTGTATCTACTAGGGAGTGGCAAGAGGGTTAGGGGAACGGAACCCTAGGATGCCATATATCACCTTGAGAATCCATTTGACTGTCCTAGCTGCCATTGAATGTTGTTGTAAGGTAAGTGATCTAGATAGATATCGGTAGCCACCCACCTATTCCACTGGCTCAAAACAGTTTCCCATTTTCTCAATTTTCTAGTAATTTTTCTATGGTTTTTCGGGTCCTAAACTTTCAGGACCGTTTTGAGGCCCTAAACGACCTTTTTTGGCAATTTGGGGGGCCAAATAATTATTAATAGCATGCATTTGGCCCCAGTCGAAAGTTGTAAATCTCGGATAGACCTTTCCAACGAGCTACCGAGCGCCCCAAACGGAGATCGTATGCAAAAGTTATGACCCTGGGAAGTTGACTGTTCAACTAACCACCTTGGGGCCGCAAACCTTATGACGGTTCATCTTCTAGGCTTAGGTTTTTGGATGTTTGGGATTCTTTCCCTTGTGCTTATGATAAATAGGCCCTTTCAGTCCCTCTTTGTATTCATCTTGGCATGAATGAGCATAGCGGCCACATCTCTTCTCAGAGATAGCTACCACCATTCTAGCTATTGTATTTTACAGTCTGTTCTATTTCTGCTATTTAATAGAATATGTGTTTACTGTATCATTGTGTTCTTGCAATATATCTCAGTATATGATTCTGTATATGCTATCTTTTGTTCCGTTCCCACATAAATCTGGATCAGTGGTATCAGAGCGGTCTGCTCTTTGATTGTTTCTCGGTGCATGTCCCCGACGAGGTCAGGATACAGAGAGTTGGGTCTCGAACTAGTTTCACTTGGGGAAGACCACTCTCGCCACCCCAAACGACCCCCCATGGCGGAAGAAAAGAGAGACGACGGAGCAGTAGATCCTATCAAGTTGTTGCTCGAGGAAGCCCTCGCATAATAGAGGAACGAGATGATGGATAATTTCGCCCAGATCCTTCGATGCATGCCAACAGTGGCAAATGCACCCTCAACGAGCAGCCATTTCGGAGATACGACTCCCTTCAAGGTACAAGTTAATTTTGATATCCCTTTATTTGAAGGCCAAATCGATGCCGATGTCCTAGATAAATGGTTGAATCTACTAGAAGGGTATTTCTCTGTCCACAATTTTTTCGACAGGGAAAAGATCGTCTTTGCACTCCTCAAGGCCGTCCCCCATGTCAAAAATTGGTGGAAAACTTATTATGAGCAAAACTCATCAGACGAGTAAGGATTGTTTGAATATTCCAATCCCACTTGGACCTCTTTTATAGATGCCGTCAAGGAACAATATTACCCTATTGGAAACTATGATGACCAGTACACAAAATGGACCAGTTTGCACCAAGAGAGGGACCAAACGGTGTCGGAGTACAACAACAACTTTCATACCTCGTGCACAAAGCTAGGTATCAAGGACTCCGAGCGGAACCTAGTACTGAAATATTGTAGTGGCCTACACCGGTACATACGAACAGAGATGGATTTCCTAGAAATCTCTTCACTCGGATCCGCCTATCGATATGCTGTCAAAATCGAGCAGAAATTTCAGCAAAAGAACAAGCGTGACTTCGGACCTGCGCAGAAACAGGGCAAGGGAAACTCTGGCTCACAGAACACGGGGAAAGGAAAGGACAACCAGTCCCAACCACAAGCGAAGAAGGGTAAAGAAAAGACAAAGGAGGACACCGGGAAGTGGTGCGAGTTCCAAAAAAGCCCCTAGCACAACACTGATGAATGTCGCTCAAAACAGTCGTTAGTGGCTGAGATCAAAGCTTCAGAATCAGATCCCAGTTTCGATTCTGACTCAGAACCTAATTTCACAGCCGCGCGAAAAGGGAAGCAGATCATTGATCCAGAACCCAATGCCATTGTTGCCACCACACAGATTTAGCCAGAGGAGCCTGAAGAGTCGGAGGCAGAGGAGCGCCTTTTCCACTCACAGATGTGCGTGAAGGGAATTCCCCTACACTTTGTTGTGGACAGCGGTAGGCAGAAGAACTTGATCTCAGAAGAATTCATCAAGAGATTGGAGCTACCAATAACGCCACACCCACAACCATACACCATTGGATGGCTAAGCCAAGGACGAAGGATCCGTGTCAGTCACCAATGTCGCCTAGCATATGGCATCAAGCCCTTCAAAGATGAGGTATTATGTGATGTGGCACCACTCGAAGTATGTGATGTTCTCTTAGGACAGCCATATATGTGGAAGCGTCATGCTGTATATGAATCCCGACCTCGCAGTGTCATTGTCACTTTGGGAGGAAAACTCTATCGGATACCAGAGACAGTTTCACCTACCCCAACCAAGCAGGGCAGGAAGATAATCTCCCACACTGGGAAATTTTCCCTATTCGCAAATAACACTAAAGGTGAACATCAGATCGCAGAGACATCCACAACCTCTGCAAATTATCCTTCTACATCAGAAACAAGAAAAACACAAAGTTAGTGCAGCATCGCCTATTCGGGTACCTCTACAGTGCAAGGCTACGCATTCAAGGTGCTCCTCCAAAAAGAAACCATCCACACCAGTGCATACCAAGGATACCACAACAACCAAAACTATTGAACAACTCCAGCGCATCCATCAACAACAATTACAACCCTTTGAAGATGTCAAAGTAAGGCAACCTTTCCACTTCAGCAAATGTCGCACCAAGAGCTCAACTCGACACACAGCTCGACATATGATAAGAGATTTGACGCAATGGAGACCATTGCTTCCTAAGGGGGAAGGATTGATCCAGATGGATATCGGTGGCCACCCACCTATTCCACTGGCTCAAAACAGTTTACCATTTTGCCAATTTTCTAGTAATTTTTCTATGGTTTTTCGGGTCCTAAACTTCCGGAGCCATTTTGAGGCCCTAAACAACTTTTTTGCCAATTTGGGGAGCCAAATGGTTGCCAATAGTGTATATTTGGCTCTAGTCGAAAGTTGTAAATCTCGGATAGACCTTTCCAACGAGCTACCGAGCACCCCAAACGGAGATCGTATGCAAAAGTTATGACCCCGGGAAGTTGACTGTTCAACTAACCACCTTGGGGCCGCAAACTTTATGACAGTTCATCTTCTAGGGTTAGGTTTTTGGATGTTTGGGATTCTTTCCCTCATGCTTATGATAAATAGGCCCTTTCGATCTCTCTTTGTATTCATCTTGGCACGAATGAGCATAGGGGGCACATCTCTTCTCAGAGATAGCTACCACCATTCCAGCTATTGTATTTTACAGTCTGTTCTATTTCTGCTGTTTAACAGAATATGTGTACACTGTATCATTGTGTTCCTGCAATATATCTTTATATATGCTTCTGTATATGCTATCTTTTGTTTCGTTCCCACATAAATCCGGATCAGTAATATCAGAGCCGTCTGCTCTTTGATTGTTTCTCGGTGCATGTCCCCGATGAGGTCAGGATACAGAGACTTGGGTCTCGAACTAGTTTCACTTGGGGAAGACCACTCTCGCCGCCCCAAACGGCCTCCCATGGCAGAAGAAAAGAGAGACGACGGAATAGTAGATCCTATCAAATTGTTGCTCGAGGAAGCCCTCGCGCAACAGAGGAACGAGATGATGGATAATTTCGCCCAGATCCTTCGATGCATGCCAACAGTGGCAAATGCACCCTCAACGAGCAGCCATTTCGGAGATACAACTCCCTTCAAGGTACAAGTTAATTTTGATATCCCTTTATTTGAAGGCCAAATCGATGCCGATGCCCTAGATAAATGGTTGAATCTACTAGAAGGGTATTTCTCTGTCCACAGTTTTTTCGACAGGGAAAAGATCGTCTTTACACTCCTCAAGGCCGTCCCCCATGTCAAAAATTGGTGGGAAACTTATTGTGAGCAATACTCATCAGACGAGTCAGGATTGTTTGAATATTCCAATCCCACTTGGGCCTCTTTTATAGATGTCATCAAGGAACAATATTACCCTGTTGGAAACTATGATGACCAATACACAAAATGGACCATTTTGCACCAAGAGAGGGACCAAACGGTGTCGAAGTACACCAACAACTTTCATACCTTACGCACAAAGCTGGGTATCAAGGACTCCGAGCGGCACCTAGTACTGAAATATTGCAGTGGCCTACACCGATACATACAAACAGAGATGGATTTCCTAGAAATCTCTTCACTCGGATCCACCTAACGATATGTTGTCAAAATCGAGCAGAAATTTCAGCAAAAGAACAAGCGTGACTTCGGACCTACGCAGAAGCAGGGCAAGGGAAACTCTGGCTCGCAGAACACGGGGCAGGGAAAGGACAAACAGTACCAACCACAAGCGAAGAAGGGTAAAGAAAAGACAAATAAGGACACCGGGAAGTGGTGCGAGTTCCACAAAAACCCCTGGCACAACACTGATGAATGTCGCTCAAAACAGTCATTGGTGGCTGAGATCAAAGCTTCAGAATCAGATCCCAGTTCCGATTCTGACTCAGAACCTAATTTCACAGCCGCCCGAAAAGGGAAGCAGATCATTGATGCAGAACCCAATGTCGTTGTTGCCACCACACAGATTCAACCAGAGGAGCCTGAAGAGTCGGAGACAGAGGAGCGCATTTTCCACTCACAGATGTGGGTGAGGGGAATTCCCCTACACTTTGTTGTGGACAGCGGCAGCCAGAAGAACCTGATCTCAAAAGAAGTCATCAAGAGATTGGAGCTACCAATAACGCCACACCCACAACCATACACCATTGGATGACTAAGCCAAGGACGAAGGATCCGTGTCAGTCACCAATGTCGCCTACCATATGGCATCAAGCCCTTCAAAGATGAGGTATTATGTGATGTGGCACCACTCGAAGTATGTGATGTTCTCTTAGGATAGCCATATATGTGGAAGCGTCATGCTGTATATGAATCCCAACCTCGCAGTGTCATTGTCACTTTGGGAGGACAACTCTATCGGATACCAGAGACAGTTTCACCTACCCCAACCAAGCAAGGCAGGAAGATAATATCCCACACTGGAAAATTTTCCCTATTCGCAAATACCACTAAAGGTGAACATCATATCGCAGAGACATCCACAACCTCTGCAGATTATCCTTCTAATCAGCAGAAACAAGAAAAACACAAAGTTAGTGCAGCATCGCCTATTCGGGTACCTCTACAGTGCAAGGCCACGCATTCAAGGTGCTCCTCCAAAAGGAAACCATCCACACCGGTGCATACCAAGGATACCACAACAACCAAAACTGTTGAACAGCTCCAGCACATCCATCAACAACAATTACAACCCTCTAAAGATGTCAAAGTAAGGCAACCTTTCCACTTCAGCAAATGTCGCACCAAGAGCTCAACTCGACACACAACTCAACATATGATAAGAGATTTGACACAATGGAGACCATTGCTTCCTAAGGGGGAAGGATTGATCCAGATGGATATCGGTGGCCACCCACCTATTCCACTGACTCAAAACAGTTTCCCATTTTGCCAATTTTCTAGTAATTTTTCTATGGTTTTTCGGGTCCTAAACTTCCGGGACCGTTTTGAGGCCCTAAACGACCTTTTTTGGAAATTTGGGGGGCCAAATAGTTTCCAATGGCATGCATTTAGGATATCAAATGGTTGCCAACAGCATGCATTTGGCCCCATTCGAAAATTGTAAATCTCGGCTAGACCTTTCCAACGAGCTACCGAGCGCCCCAAACGGAGATCGTATGCAAAAGTTATGACCCCGGGAAGTTGACTGTTTAACTAACCACCTTGGGGCCGCAAACCTTATGAAGGTTCATCTTCTAGGCTTAGGTTTTTGGATGTTTGGGATTCTTTCCCTTGTGCTTATGATAAATAGGCCCTTTCGGTCTCTCTTTGTATTCATCTTGGCATGAATGAGCATAGCGGCCACATCTCTTCTCAGAGATAGCTACCACCATTCCAGCTATTGTATTTTACAGTCTGTTATATTTCTGCTATTTAATAGAATATGTGTTTACTGTATCATTGTGTTCTTGCAATATATCTCTATATATGATTCTGTATATGCTATCTTTTGTTTCGTTCCCACATAAATCTGGATCAGTGGTATCAGAGCGGTCTGCTCTTTGATTGTTTCTCGATGCATGTCCCCGACGAGGTCAGGATACAGAGAGTTGGGTCTCGAACTAGTTTCACTTGGGGAAGACCACTCTTGCCACCCCAAACGACCCCCCATGGCGGAAGAAAAGAGAGACGACGGAGCAGTAGATCCTATCAAGTTGTTGCTCGAGAAAGCCCTCGCACATTAGAGGAACGAGATGATGGATAATTTCGCCCAGATCCTTCGATGCATGCCAACAATGGCAAATGCACCCTCAACGAGCAGCCATTTCGGAGATACGACTCCCTTCAAGGTACAAGTTAATTTTGATATTCCTTTATTTAAAGGCCAAATCGATGCCGATGCCCTAGATAAATGGTTGAATCTACTAGAAGGGTATTTCTCTGTCCACAATTTTTTCGACAGGGAAAAGATCGTCTTTGTACTCCTCAAGGTCGTCCCCCATGTCAAAAATTGGTGGGAAACTTATTATGAGCAAAACTCATCAGACGAGTAAGGATTGTTTGAATATTCCAATCCCACTTGGACCTCTTTTATAGATGCCGTCAAGGAACAATATTACCCTATTTGAAACTATGATGACCAGTACACAAAATGGACCAGTTTGCACCAAGAGAGGGTCCAAACGGTGTCGGAGTACACCAACAACTTTCATACCTCGTGCACAAAGCTGGGTATCAAGGACTCCGAGCGGAACCTAGAACTGAAATATTGTAGTGGCCTACACCGGTACATACGAACAGAGATGGATTTCCTAGAAATCTCTTCACTCGGATCTGCCTATCGATATGCTGTCAAAATCGAGCAGAAATTTCAGCAAAAGAACAAGCGTGACTTCGGACCTACGCAGAAGCAAGGCAAGGGAAACTCTGGCTCACAGAACACGGAGCAAGGAAAGGACAACCAGTCCCAACCACAAGCGAAGAAGGGTAAAGAAAAGACAAAGGAGGACACCGGGAAGTGGTGCGAGTTCCAAAAAAGCCCCTGGCACAACACTGATGAATGTCGCTCAAAAGAGTCGTTAGTGGCTGAGATCAAAGCTTCAGAATCAGATCCCAGTTTCGATTCTGACTCAGAACCTAATTTCACAGCCGCGCGAAAAGGGAAGCAGATCATTGATGCAGAACCCAGTGCCATTGTTGCCACCACACAGATTCAGCCAGAGGAGTCTGAAGAGTCGGAGGTAGAGGAGTGCCTTTTCCACTCACAGATGTGCGTGAAGGGAATTCCCCTACACTTTGTTGTGGACAGCGGTAGGCAGAAGAACTTGATCTCAGAAAAAGTCATCAAGAGATTGGCGCTACCAATAACGCCACACCCACAACCATACACCATTGGATGGCTAAGCCAAGGACGAAGGATCCGTGTCAGTCACCAATGTCGCCTACCATATGGCATCAAGCCCTTCAAAGATGAGTTATTATGTGATGTGGCACCACTCGAAGTATGTGATGTTCTCTTAGGACAGCCATATATGTGGAAGCGTCATGCTGTATATGAATCCCGACCTCGCAGTGTCATTGTCACTTTGGCAGGAAAACTCTATCGGATACCAGAGACAGTTTCACCTACCCCAACCAAGCAGGGCAGGAAGATAATCTCCCACACTAGGAAATTTTCCCTATTCGCAAATACCACTAAAGGTGAATATCAGATCACAGAGACATCCACAACCTCTGCAGATTATCCTTCTACATCAGAAACAAGAAAAACACAAAGTTAGTGCAGCATCGCCTATTGGGGTACCTCTACAGTGCAAGGCTACGCATTCAAGGTGCTCCTCCAAAAAGAAACCATCCACACCAGTGCATACCAAGGATACCACAACAACCAAAACTATTGAACAACTCCAACGCATCCATCAACAACAATTACAACCCTTTGAAGATGTCAAAGTAAGGCAACCTTTCCACTTCAGCAAATGTCGCACCAAGAGCTCAACTCGACACACAGCTCGACATATGATAAGAGATTTGACGCAATGGAGACCATTGCTTCATAAGGGGGAAGGATTGATCCAGTTGGATATCTGTGGCCACCCACCTATTCCACTGGCTCAAAACAGTTTCCCATTTTGCCAATTTTCTAGTAATTTTTCTATGGTTTTTCGGGTCCTAAACTTTCGGAGCCATTTTGAGGCCCTAAACAACCTTTTTTGTCAATTTGGGGAGCCAAATGGTTGCCAATAGTGGACATTTAACCCTAGGCGAAAGTTGTAAATCTCGGATAGACCTTTCCAACGAGCTACCGAGCGCCCCAAACGGAGATCGTATGCAAAAGTTATGACCCCGGGAAGTTGACTGTTCAACTAACCACCTTGGGGCTGCAAACTTTATGACAGTTCATCTTCTAGGGTTAGGTTTTTGGATGTTTGGGATTCTTTCCCTCATGCTTATGATAAATAGGCCCTTTCGGTCTCTCTTTGTATTCATCTTGGCACGAATGAGCAGAGCGGCCACATCTCTTCTCAGAGATAGCTACCACCATTCCAGCTATTGTATTTTACAGTCTGTTCTATTTCTGCTGTTTAATAGAATATGTGTACACTGTATCATTGTGTTCTTGCAATATATCTTTATATATGCTTCTGTATATGCTATCTTTTGTTTCGTTCCCACATAAATCCGGATCAGTAATATCAGAGCGGTCTGCTCTTTGATTGTTTCTCGGTGCATGTCCCCGACGAGGTCAGGATATAGAGAGTTGGGTCTCGAACTAGTTTCACTTCGGGAAGACCACTCTCGCCGCCCCAAACGGCCTCCCATGGCAGAAGAAAAGAGAGACGACGGAATAGTAGATCCTATCAAGTTGTTGCTCGAGGAAGCCCTCGCGCAACAGAGGAACGAGATGATGGATAATTTCGCCCAGATCCTTCGATGCATGCCAACAGTGGCAAATGCACCCTCAACGAGCAGCCATTTCGGAGATACGACTCCCTTCAAGGTACAAGTTAATTTTGATATCCCTTTATTTGAAGGCCAAATCGATGCCGATGCCCTAGATAAATGGTTGAATCTACTAGAAGGGTATTTCTCTGTCCACAGTTTTTTCGACAGGGAAAAGATCGTCTTTACACTCCTCAAGGCCGTCCCCCATGTCAAAAATTGGTGGGAAACTTATTGTGAGCAAAACGTATCAGACGAGTCAGGATTGTTTGAATATTCCAATCCCACTTGGGCCTCTTTTATAGATGTCGTCAAGGAACAATATTACCCTGTTGGAAACTATGACTACCAATACACAAAATGGACCATTTTGCACCAAGAGAGGGACCAAACGGTGTCGAAGTACACCAACAACTTTCATACCTTACGCACAAAGCTGGGTATCAAGGACTTCGAGCGGCACCTAGTACTGAAATATTGCAGTGGCCTACACCGATACATACAAACAAAGATGGATTTCCTAGAAATCTCTTCACTCGGATCCACCTAACGATATGTTGTCAAAATCGAGCAGAAATTTCAGCAAAAGAACAAGCGTGACTTCGGACCTACGCAGAAGCAGGACAAGGGAAACTATGGCTCGCAGAACACGGGGCAGGGAAAGGACAACCAGTCCCAACCACAAGCGAAGAAGGGTAAAGAAAAGACAAAGAAGGACACCGGGAAGTGGTGCGAGTTCCACAAAAACCCCTGGCACAACACTAGTGAATGTTGCTCAAAACAGTCATTGGTGGTTGAGATCAAAGCTTCAGAATCAGATCCCAGTTCCGATTCTGACTCAGAACCTAATTTCACAGCCGCGCGAAAAGGGAAGCAGATCATTGATGCAGAACCCAGTGTCGTTGTTGCCACCACACAGATTCAACCAGAGGAGCCTGAAGAGTCGGAGACAGAGGAGCGCCTTTTCCACTCACAGATGTGAGTGAAGGGAATTCCTCTACACTTTGTTGTGGACAGCGGCAGCCAGAAGAACCTGATCTCAAAAGAAGTCATCAAGAGATTGGAGCTACCAATAACGCCACACCCACAACCATACACCATTGGATGGCTAAGCCAAGGACGAAGGATCCGTGTCAGTCACCAATGTCGCCTACCATATGGCATCAAGCCCTTCAAAGATGAGGTATTATGTGATGTGGCACCACTCGAAGTATGTGATGTTCTCTTAGGATAGCCATATATGTGGAAGCGTCATTCTGTATATGAATCCCGACCTCGCAATGTCATTGTCACTTTGGGAGGACAACTCTATCGGATACCAGAGACAGTTTCACCTACCCCAACCAAGCAAGGCAGGAAGACAATCTCCCACACTGGGAAATTTTCCCTATTCGCAAATACCACTAAAGGTGAACATCAGATCGCAGAGACATCCACAACCTCTGCAGATTATCCTTCTACTCAGCAGAAACAAGAAAAACACAAAGTTAGTGCAGCATCGCCTATTCCGGTACCTCTACAGTGCAAGGCCACGCATTCAAGGTGCTCCTACAAAAGGAAACCATCCACACCGGTGCATACCAAGGATACCACAACAACCAAAACTGTTGAACAGCTCCAGCGCATCCATCAACAACAATTACAACCCTCTGAAGATGTCAAAGTAAGGCAACCTTTCCACTTCAGCAAATGTCACACCAAGAGCTCAACTCGACACACAACTCGACATATGATAAGAGATTTGACACAATGGAGACCATTGCTTCCTAAGGGGGAAGGATTGACCCAGATGGATATCGGTGGCCACCCACCTATTCCACTGACTCAAAACAGTTTCCCATTTTGCCAATTTTCTACTAATTTTTTTATGGTTTTTCGGGTCCTAAACTTTCGGGGCCGTTTTGAGGCCCTAAACGACCTTTTTTGGAAATTTGGGGGGCCAAATGGTTTCCAACGGCATGCATTTAGAATACCAAATGGTTGCCAACAGCATGCATTTGGCCCCATTCGAAAATTGTAAATCTCGGATAGACCTTTCAAACGAGCTACCAAGCGCCCCAAACGGAGATCGTATGCAAAAGTTATGACCCCGGGAAGTTGACTGTTCAACTAACCACCTTGGGGCTGCAAACCTTATGACGGTTCATCTTCTAGGCTTAGGTTTTTGGATGTTTGAGATTCTTTCCCTTGTGCTTATGATAAATAGTCCCTTTTGGTCTCTCTTTGTATTCATCTTGGCATGTATGAGCATAGCGGCCACATCTCTTCTCAGAGATAGCTACCACCATTCCAGCTATTGTATTTTACAGTCTGTTCTATTTCTGCTATTTAATAGAATATGTGTTTACTGTATCATTGTGTTCTTGCAATATATCTCTGTATATGATTCTGTATATGCTATCTTTTGTTTCGTTCCCACATAAATCTGGATCAGTGGTATCAGAGCGGTCTGCTCTTTGATTGTTTCTCGGTGCATGTCCCCGACGAGGTCAGGATACAGAGAGTTGGGTCTCGAACTAGTTTCACTTGGGGAAGACCACTCTCGCCACCCCAAACGACCCCCCATGGCGGAAGAAAAGAGAGACGACGGAGCAGTAGATCCTATCAAGTTGTTGCTCGAGGAAGCCCTCGCACAATAGAGGAACGAGATGATGGATAATTTCGCCCAGATCCTTCGATGCATGCCAACAGTGGCAAATGCACCCTCAACGAGCAGCCATTTCGGAGATACGACTCCCTTCAAGGTACAAGTTAATTTTGATATCCCTTTATTTGAAGGCCAAATCGATGCCGATGCCCTAGATAAATGGTTGAATCTACTAGAAGGGTATTTCTCTGTCCACAATTTTTTCGACAGGGAAAAGATCGTCTTTGCACTCCTCAAGGTCGTCCCCCATGTCAAAAATTGGCGGGAAACTTATTATGAGCAAAACTCATCAGACGAGTCAGGATTGTTTGAATATTCCAATCCCACTTGGACCTCTTTTATAGATGCCGTCAAGGAACAATATTACCCTGTTGGAAACTATGATGACCAGTACACAAAATGGACCAGTTTGCACCAAGAGAGGGACCAAACGGTGTCGGAGTACACCAACAACTTTCATACCTCGTGCACAAAGCTGGGTATCAAGGACTCCGAGCAGAACCTAGTACTGAAATATTGTACTGGCCTACACCGGTACATACGAACAGAGATGGATTTCCTAGAAATCTCTTCACTCGGATCCGCCTATCGATATGCTGTCAAAATCGAGCAGAAATTTCAGCAAAACAACAAGCGTGACTTCGGACCTGCGCAGAAGTAGGGCAAGGGAAACTCTGGCTCACAGAACACGGGGCAAGGAAAGGACAACCAGTCCCAACCACAAGCGAAGAAGGGTAAAGAAAAGACAAAGGAGGACACCGGGAAGTGGTGCGAGTTCCAAAAAAGCCCCCGGCACAACACTGATGAATGTCGCTCAAAACAGTCGTTAGTGGCTGAGATCAAAGCTTCAGAATCAGATCCCAGTTTCGATTCTGACTCAGAACCTAATTCACCAGCTGCGCGAAAAGGGAATCAGATCATTGATGCAGAACCCTGTGCCATTGTTGCCACCACACAGATTCAGCCAGAGGAGCCTGAAGAGTCGGAGGCAGAGGAGCGCCTTTTCCACTCACAGATGTGCGTGAAGGGAATTCCCCTACACTTTGTTGTGGAAAGTGGTAGGCAGAAGAACTTGATCTCAGAAGAATTCATCAAGAGATTGGAGCTATCAATAACGCCACACCCACAACCATACACCATTGGATGGCTAAGCCAAGGACGAAGGATCCGTGTCAGTCACCAATGTCGCCTACCATATGGCATCAAGCCCTTCAAAGATGAGGTATTATGTGATGTGGCACCACTCGAAGTATGTGATGTTCTCTTAGGACAGCCATATATGTGGAAGCGTCATGCTGTATATGAATCCCGACCTCGCAGTGTCATTGTCACTTTGGGAGGAAAACTCTATCGGATACCAGAGACAGTTTCACCTACCCCAACCAAGCAGGGCAGGAAGATAATCTCCCACACTGGGAAATTTTCCCTATTCGCAAATACCACTAAAGGTGAACATCAGATCGCAGAGACATCCACAACCTCTGCAGATTATCCTTCTACATCAGAAACAAGAAAAACACAAAGTTAGTGCAGCATCGCCTATTCGGGTACCTCTACAGTGCAAGGCTACGCATTCAAAGTGCTCCTCCAAAAAGAAACCATCCACACCAATGCATACCAAGGATACCACAACAACCAAAACTATTGAACAACTCCAGCGCATCCATCAACAACAATTACAACCCTTTGAAGATGTCAAAGTAAGGCAACCTTTCCACTTCAGCAAATGTCGTACCAAGAGCTCAACTCGACACACAGCTCGATATATGATAAGAGATTTGACGCAATGGAGACCATTGCTTCCTAAGGGGGAAGGATTGATGCAGATGGATATCGGTGGCCACCCACCTATTCCACTGGCTTAAAACTGTTTCCCATTTTGCCAATTTTCTAGTAATTTTTCTATGGTTTTTCGGGTCCTAAACTTCCGGAGCCATTTTGAGGCCCTAAACAACCTTTTTTGCCAATTTGGGGAGCCAAATGGTTTCCAATAGTGTACATTTGGCTCTATTCGAAAGTTGTAAATCTCGGATAGACCTTTCCAACGAGCTACCGAGCACCCCAAACAGAGATCGTATGCAAAAGTTATGACCCCGGGAAGTTGACTGTTCAACTAACCACCTTGGGGCCGCAAACTTTATGACAGTTCATCTTCTAGGGTTAGGTTTTTGGATGTTTGGGATTCTTTCCCTCATGCTTATGATAAATAGGCCCTTTCGATCTCTCTTTGTATTCATCTTGGCACGAATGAGCATAGCGGCCACATCTCTTCTCAGAGATAGCTACCACCATTCCAGCTATTGTATTTTACAGTCTGTTCTATTTCTGCTGTTTAATAGAATATGTGTACACTGTATCATTGTGTTCTTG
Source organism: Larix kaempferi (assembly GCA_027924585.1). Classification (NCBI taxonomy): domain Eukaryota; kingdom Viridiplantae; phylum Streptophyta; class Pinopsida; order Pinales; family Pinaceae; genus Larix; species Larix kaempferi. The sequence continues at coordinate 1,520,426 of BSBM01000721.1, read as the reverse complement.
CAATATATCTTTATATATGGTTTGTATATGCTATCTTTTGTTTCGTTCCCACATAAATCCGGATCAGTAATATCAGAGCGGTCTGCTCTTTGATTGTTTCTCGGTGCATGTCCCCGACGAGGTCAGGATACAGAGAGTTGGGTCTCGAACTAGTTTCACTTGGGGAAGACCACTCTCGCCGCCCCAAACGGCCTCCCATGGCAGAAGAAAAGAGAGACGACGGAATAGTAGATCCTATCAAGTTGTTGCTCGAGGAAGCCCTCGCGCAACAGAGGAACGAGATGATGGATAATTTCACCCAGATCCTTCGATGCATGCCAACAGTGGCAAATGCACCCTCAACGAGCAGCCATTTCGTAGATACGACTCCTTTCAAGGTACAAGTTAATTTTGATATCCCTTTATTTGAAGGCCAAATCGATGCCGATGCCCTAGATAAATGGTTGAATCTACTAGAAGGGTATTTCTCTGTCCACAGTTTTTCCGACAGGGAAAAGATCGTCTTTACACTCCTCAAAGCCGTCCCCCATGTCAAAAATTGGTGGGAAACTTATTGTGAGCAAAACTCATCAGACAAGTCAGGATTGTTTGAATATTCCAATCCCACTTGGGCCTCTTTTATAGATGTCGTCAAGGAACAATATTACCCTGTTGGAAACTATGATGACCAATACACAAAATGGACCATTTTGCACCAAGAGAGGGACCAACGGTGTCGAAGTACACCAACAACTTTCATACCTTACTCACAAAGCTGGGTATCAAGGACTCTGAGCGGCACCTAGTACTGAAATATTGCAGTGGCCTACACCGATACATACAAACAGAGATGGATTTCCTAGAAATCTCTTCACTCGGATCCACCTAACGATATGTTGTCAAAATCGAGCAGAAATTTCAGCAAAATAACAAGCGTGACTTCGGACCGACGCAGAAGCAGGGCAAGGGAAACTCTGGCTCGCAGAACACGGGGCAGGGAAAGGACAACCAGTCCCAACCACAAGCGAAGAAGGGTAAAGAAAAGACAAAGAAGGACACCGGGAAGTGGTGCGAGTTCCACAAAAACCCCTGGCACAACACTGGTGAATGTCGCTCAAAACAGTCATTGGTGCCTGAGATCAAAGCTTCAGAATCAGATCCCAGTTCCGATTCTGACTCAGAACCTAATTTCACAGCCGCGCGAAAAGGGAAGCAGATCATTGATGCAGAACCCAGTGCCGTTGTTTCCACCACACAGATTCAACCAGAGGAGCCTGAAGAGTCGGAGACAGAGGAGCGCCTTTTCCACTCACAGATGTGGGTGAAGGGAATTCCCCTACACTTTGTTGTGGACAGCGGCAGCCAAAAGAACCTGATCTCAAAAGAAGTCATCAAGAGATTGGAGCTACCAATAACGCCACACCCACAACCATACACCATTGGATGGCTAAGCCAAGGACGAAGGATCCGTGTCAGTCACCAATGTCGCCTACCATATGGCATCAAGCCCTTCAAAGATGAGGTATTATGTGATGTGGCACCAATCGAAGTATGTGATGTTCTCTTAGGATAGCCATATATGTGGAAGTGTCATGCTGTATATGAATCCCGACCTCGCAGTGTCATTGTCACTTTGGGAGGACAACTCTATCGGATACCAGAGACAGTTTCACCTACCCCAACCAAGCAAGGCCGGAAGATAATCTCCCACACTGGGAAATTTTCCCTATTTGCAAATACCACCAAAGGTGAACATCAGATCGCAGAGACATCCACAACCTCTACAAATTATCCTTTTACTCAGCAGAAACAAGAAAAACACAAAGTTAGTGCAGCATCTCTTATTCGGGTACCTCTACAGTGCAATGCCACGCATTCAAGGTGCTCCTCCAAAAGGAAACCATCCACACCGGTGCATACCAAGGATACCACAACAACCAAAACTGTTGAACAGCTCCAGCGCATCCATCAACAACAATTACAACCCTCTAAAGATGTCAAAGTAAGGCAACCTTTCCACTTCAGCAAATGTCGCACCAAGAGCTCAACTCGACACACAACTCGACATATGATAAGAGATTTGACACAATGGAGACCATTGCTTCCTAAGGGGGAAGGATTGATCCAGATGGATATCGGTGGCCACCCACCTATTCCACTGACTCAAAACAGTTTCCCATTTTGCCAATTTTCTAGTAATTTTTCTATGGTTTTTCGGGGTCCTAAACTTCCAGGGCCGTTTTGAGGCCCTAAACGACCTTTTTTGGAAATTTGGGGGGCCAAATGGTTTCCAACGACATGCATTGAAGATACCAAATGGTTGCCAACAGTATGCATTTGGCCCCATTCGAAAATTGTAAATCTCGGATAGACTTTTCCAACGAGCACCCCAAACGGAGATCCTATGCAAAATTTATGACCCCGGGAAGTTGACTGTTCAACTAACCACCTTGGGGCCGCAAACTTTATGACGATTCATCTTCTAGGGTTAGGTTTTTGGATATTTGGGATTCTTTCCCTCATGCTTATGATAAATAGGCCCTTTCGGTCTCTCTTTGTATTCATCTTGGCATGAATGAGCATAGCGGCCACATCTCTTCTCAAAGATAGCTACCACCATTCCAGCTATTGTATTTTACAGTCTATTCTATTTCTGCTATTTAATAGAATATGTGTTTACTATATCATTTTGTTCTTGCAATATATCTCTATATATGATTCTGTATATGCTATCTTTTGTTTCGTTCCCACATAAATCCGAATTAGTAAGTACTGCATAGAATTGTCCATGAGGTCGATGGAGTATGGGACTTCCCTGAAATTCGTAAGGCAGGGTATGGGGCTCTGTCTTGCTTGTCCCATAATCCACCCTACCTCACAGAGGACGTATTCCTCATTCTCGGACCTTGGTTGATATATAGACATCAGTTGGACCCTTACGCAAACCCAGCAGCCCGAGCAGAGAAGGAGGAACCCGAAATCGTGATCTTGAGGGAGGCCACGATTTGCAAAGGGAAGGTCGCTCAGAAATATGCATGGAAAGGGAAAAAAAACCACTTAGGGATCCACAGACCCAAACTTTGGTGTGATTTGGAGAGTGTTATATGCCCCGAGAAACCACAGAGAAAACCAGATCTGTTAGCCAAAATCGTAGACGTGGGATAGAGCTTCTACCGCAATGTGAAGTAAGACCTGATTGAGGAATCGTGGTGGGAAGAAGCCAGGAGGGTTTAGACTGCATGGTAGATCTAGAGAGGGCTCATTCATCTTCATCTAACAGTCAGGACCAGTCTTACCTACCCAGTTCATTTCTAAGGGAAGGGTTGCCCTAGGGACTGTGCAGCAGAGAAGGGGACCTTACTTAGGCTAAGAGTGGAGGTGATGGGGGTGCCTAGACTTATTGAGATCATTGGGATATTCCTATAACTCTGAAGGTGAACTCATTGACCTAGAAAACCCTCACCTGTCTCCCACTTGCTTGTCAAGCTAGCCATGTGTTGGATAACCCTGATTGATTGTGAACCTGGGCTGTGAGTGAGCTTTCCTAGTCCCTCCTTAGTTGATACATAGCCCTAGCTCGGGGGTGGTATCTGAGTGCTGAAATAATACAGGATGGGAAGATACCTATGGTTGGGTTGGAATGTTGCATTCCATAGCCAGTTTTCTTGGATATTCAATGAAAAAGATAAGTGTTCTCTCTGTTAAGATATGCCCATTCCATGTGTTTTTTCCCTGCAATGGTTTAACTAGTAATTGTTGTTATTGATATGTTGAATGCATGGAAGATGTGTGTATGAATAAGGTCTCATTTCACTGTGTTTAATTGAGTTGGCATATGCCCACATGTGTTTCGAATTACCATGAATTGTTCATTGATTAATAGGGTTGAATGCCTATGCATTATGTTTAATTCTGTTGTGTATATTATTAATTTGATGAATGCATGATACATTGTGTGTGGATGATTCTTCCTTTGTGTTCATTGAGTATGCTCTTGCACATTTACATTCTTATCCTTATGTTGGTACTCATATTTGTTTATGCTTGAGGAATAGGTCTAAGTCTTGAATGGTTCTTGTATGAATAGGACTAAGTGCAAGGCCCAGGAGGTGCGAAATACTTCAGTCAAGACTGTGGGGAAGGAATAGACACCCCTGTGGTGTTCATGCCCTTGTGGACCAGTTGAAGAAGAGAAGATATGGCAAAATGGTAAAGAGGCATAGATGGGGCTTAAGGTCATATTTTGGAGTGGAATAAGGGCAGGAAACAATTCCTCATGTGTGGATGAAGATCAAGCAGTTTCATAGTGCTCACCAATAGCTTTCCAACGGTACCGAATTTTCCCAATTTGGACTTAGGATGAAGAAGTTATGGGATAGAGAAGTTGGACAGTGGGGCTTTCGACTTTCCGAACCCGCATGTGGATTGCGGATTGTGGAGGTCGGAAGGGCGTCTTTGACGGGGTTTCCAAATGGTGTTCCGACTTCCAAGTTCTACATGCGGTTTGTGGATTACGGAAGATGGGGAGGTAATTTTCCCGGGTTGACGAAGTTGGAGTTTCAACATCCGAGTTACACATTAAGGACTGCGGAATTTGGAAAGGTAATTCGTCGAAGTTGAGAAATTGAGGTTTCTGATTTCCGACTTCCACAACGCGGGTTACGGGTTGCAAAAGTTGGGTGGGTAATTCGGAGAGGTGGTGAATTTTACGTTCCGATTTTCGATTTTCGATTTCCGATTTCTGCACTACGAATTGTGGAATTGCGGAAGTTGGAGACGTGGTTTCCAGTGCTTTGTAATTGGGCGCTCCGATTTTCGCACTTTGAATTGCGGGTTGCAGATCTCGGAGGCGCATTTCTTCGGCAACGTGCGATTGGGGATTCTGAATTCTAATTCCTGCAAGGTGGATTGCGGATTGTGGAAGTCGGAGAGGATATTTTCGTCGGAGTTGTAATTGGTGTTCCGATTTCCAAATTTTGACTTGCGGCTTTCGGATTGTTGCTTGCGGAATTGCGGGTTGTGGACTGAAGACCAATGCGGGTGCAGAGTTACGGAACCTTTGGACTGCTTTGAAAAAGAGAAAAAAAATAGCAGGTAGATCCAAGGGTTGTCTCCCATCGGCTCCGAAGGTCACGGAGGTGACCAGGGACATGACATTGAGTATATTAAATATGCACTGGTGCGTCTGTACAAAAAAAACACACCAGTGCGATATTTTATATCATACGCACCATCCATTTTTTCATTATATTTAGATTTAACAGTGTCATACATTTATCCGGCCTCACTGGTGCCTTTCATACACGAATGCATCGGTGCATTTAATATTATAGTGCATCGGTGCTTACATAATATCAACATGGCCCAGTGCATTTAAACACATGTAACGCACTGCCTGACTTAAAAACTAAAAATCGGTTGGCATAAGTTGTAATCGTTCTTGGTGCACATAAGCAATCTACATGCATCGCTGCGATTCATATAATAAATGCACCGGTGCTCAATGTTATAAACGCATCGATGCTGAATCCTATAAACGCACTGGTGCTCAATGTAGTAAATGCCCCAATGCGCACTCATAGTATATATGCACCGGTGCGCAATGGTAGTTTAAACGCACAATAGTACGATTCTTTGATTAATGGCTATTGATATTTCATTCATATATATATATATATATATATATATATATATATATATATATATATATATATATTATATATTTTTTTAATTTCATTATTCATCTTAAATTGAAATATTTGTTTATAGTAAAATTCATTTCAATTTTAATTATTGAAATGATTTATTTGGATTAATTTCTTATATCATAGATCCAAGAATCTATTGTAATATTTAATTATTCATACATTTAATTACCAATTTACCAGTTACGAGTGTTGTGTGGTAGTGAATAATTTATTTTTGCTCCATCTTGAATGAAAATATGCATTTTTTCTTGGAAAAAAATTACCAATGTACCATTTCATATGTTACATTTGACAATAATATTGAAGAATGCAATAGAATAAAAAAGTGTATTTTATTATATATCAATAAGAGTGCCTTTGTCATACAAAATACGTCAACATAGAGACAACAATAATCAAAATGTCAACATGCATGTAATTATTGTTACACTTATTGGTACCTCGTCTTTGAATTCAGACACTATGTCCAATACATAATTTTACAAAATGTCTGATTTTCACAGACAATTATTTCAAAATACACAACAAGCTACAACGGCCTTCTTTAACATCAAAATTAAATACAGAGCATCATTCTTCGCTAGAACTGTTATGGGTACTCAAGCCACTTGCATCAATTGGGTTATTTGATCGAATGTTTTGTTGATTGGCTCGATTGTTTTCCTCTTCTTCAGCTTCCATCTGCAAACATAAAAATAAAGTATGTTGAGTGTATCTACATTACCAGCGGGAATAATGAAAAATAAATAGATAGTATACATGTAAATTGAAAAGCGACATACCATAGAAATAATCGACTCATGAATGATACACATTCTCTCAAAATCAAATATAATGCCTTCTATCAACAAGTCTTCTGTTGGCTCCACTCCATACTTTGTTTCCTGCAAGTGTTATGCCCCGTCACAAATCATAGATTTAATATAAAAAAAATTGTTGTTTCATTAATTATAAAATGAGAGAAGTAAAACAACATAGAGACTTACAAAATCCACAATTAATTTTTGATACACCAACATATACTCACAACCCTTGCTTAACCCAATGTCAATCAATTCTTCTAATTGCTTATCTTTGTATGTTAACACCCGTTTGAAGGCATGCAAGGATTTCCAGTGAAAACAAATTAAAAAATTTTAAATATACCAATCACAACGACTACAAAATGTTTATTTCTTACAACGAAGTCAAAAATACTCACAAACTTTGCTATCAACCCCTTTTTTCCTTGTCGTCATGTCTTGTGTGTTGACTAGGTTCCATTTTCTTTCATTTTCTGCCACAAAACAATTGAAAATTAATATTTAATGTCGAATTAATTAATGAAATGTATAACATAAACCTAAAAACCACTTATTTGATACATTTGAAGCACCTTGTTGTTGAAATGGCTCTTCTTGTGATGCAATTATGTCCATTTCCTTGACCATATCCTTGTACACTTTCTTGGAAATCCCTACTGGCACATTGCACATATCACCTCATTCATCCTTTGGGATTCTCATAATATTCCTGAAAATGTAAAATGACATTAAAGTAGTTCTCTGTTGATATGAAAAATAAATATGATAGAATTAAAATTATTGACATATTCTACATAGACATGTTTAGAAATGTTACCTTTTGAATGATGATTTTTTGTTGTTGTATGTTTTTGCTATTGCAAGCCTAATAGGTCTTATTGACCATTGTTCTAGGAACACTTCTTGTAGTTTACATATGACCTGATTCTTTAAATCATTTGATTGGTTTATGTATTGTTAGTGAAAAGTATGTATGTACGTTCTTTCCATTAAATCCCTCATAGTATTATAAAATTCTTTGCCCCTTATATTAACTTCTAGCACCACTCCAAATGAGCTAAGGACCAATTGATCATCATTTGCATCTTCCATAATAAAATTTCTTATGATGACATTGAATTTTGTTGTTGTCAGTACCTGCATAACATTCATCATATGTGAATTACGTTATTTGTGAATATTCTTAATTTAGATTTTATTCAAATTTCAATAAATAATTCATATTGACTTATTTTTTATTCACCTTATTCATCCATCTGCAATTTTTTCATCAATATTTTACGCTCTTCTGGAGTTAGTTTGGTAAGCATATTATTGAGCTTCCTCATTTTTTGGCACTGCATGTCACACATTAACCAATACATATTAGCTAACTTTACAAATAATTCAAACAATTAATTTAAATACAAAAAATCATTAAAAGCACTTGCCTTCTTCGTAATTCTCAATGTGCTCCCATCATGTTGATTAAAGTTGTTGTTCATTGAACTCATAGAATGCATTTTCTATCAATAAACAACCTATACCATTAAATACAGAAGCTATCAATATATTATACAAGCATATTATAGATCTTCAAAATAGGAAAAAAAAATTAAAAAGAATAAATACGATTTCAGTGCGCTTGTATACATTAAAGCATTAGTGACAAAACCGCACTGGTGCATTAATTCTAATATGTTGCACCGGTAACAAAGAATCGATATACTAAAATTGGGTCAAACTCAGTGCGTTATTTAGATGAACGCACTGATTTTGACTCATGTATGTTTTAATTTTTTTTTTAAAAACTTGACAGGGCTGACATGGTTAAGGATTCGACCAAGAAAGTGAACCCATATCACCCTACTCTTTTTATATATGATCACCAAGCTCAGTTAATCGAAAATACCTAAAAGGTGAAATTGTAATTATGTATAACAATAGAGGGATTTAAACCCTAATGAAGAATTTTGCCTCCACATAAAACGAAAAGAAGCAGGGAGAAAATAATGGTTGAAACATTGAAGGTAAGTATGAAGTTTCTTTTTTTCTAAATCTAGTTAAACTCTAAATAAGGTTATAAGATCTACAGTAATAATTACATGCTTGAAATTTCTGTCATGCGGGGTTTGGTTAGATTCACCATACCTAAGAAATTCTGACCCTCAAAACTCCTTCCAGTTGCTCCAAACTCCTTCCATGTAAGTCTTTGTTCCAGAACTCTCCCGTTAAAATTCTCTCAAATTAGTGAGTTAATGTTTAGGTTTTTGGCTTTTAAAGGCTATTTAGATTTACTTTTCAAACTTAAAATTGCCACCCTTTCTTTAATTTAGGGCAAAAATGGTTTATGTGATTTTTTTAAATTTTGATTTTTGGAATTTTCGGTGCGTCTTTTTTTAAGTCGCGCCGATGCATACATACGTAAAACGCACTATCCTTCAAATAATTTAAAAACTCGTACGAGGGTGCGTTTAATGTTATGCCACACTGGTGCGCTTATATGTATGAAATGCACAGTAACGAATTATTTTGTGAAAATGCACGTAGAAATATCCGCTGCCAAATGTAACGGATGTTTTCCACCGCAGTGGCTTTTACAGATATACTTTAACATTGCGTTTACATTTGTTACGCACCAGTGCATCTAGTTTATGTTAGCACACTGGTGCGTTTATGTATGAATAAACACACTGGTTTATTTTGTAAATTCTATGTTTTTATGTGTCCACTTAAAATTATACTTTCATACTAAATGTCCTTTTACTATTTAACCACAACAATTACAATATTCCATAGTATATATATGTTGATTGTTGATTTGGCTCAAATGTAGAAATAAAATTTTGTAGTATCAAATGGCCAATTCTTCAAACTCCAACTCATACCATCTTGTTCAAAGTTCGATGAGTTCTCCCATTCCATCCCCGGTAAGTTCAGGTTTCATTTTTTTTTTACTACTTATTTGAATTTATGTTACTTATCCATGTGAAACTGAATATTGATTTATTCTGTATTGCAGGATCACGATTCAGGTTCAAGTTCGAATTTACAAAACATTCCACCAGTTCCAAAACGTCGTAAGCTCTTATCAGGAGGAAGATAACGCAAGCAGTTCGTGGATGAAAATGGGCAGCCGCTTTACCCCACCAATTGTAACATGCCATCTTCAAGCCGCCATCTTGGTTCATCAACGATAATTCATCACGAGCTTGAACTCTTTTATGACACCCCGATAGTTTGTGGTTGTTCAAAATGTCAAGTTTTGAAGGAGAACCCTCGGTGTGTCACACTCACCCATTACACCAATGATAGATTACCTAATGTCGATGGTCTAATATCCCCTACTACAGTAAAAAATCCAATAGGTGATATAGAAAAGACATGCAGGAACATTTCCTTATGCTCATTTTTTTTAAAGTTGGAAGCCAAAACAACTATGTCTCGTCCTAAATTGACAAACCCCTCGACTTATTTTCAGTCATCTGAAAGTTCTAGTTATCCAAACTATGATATGAATTCCACCCAACCCATCTCTACTAGAAGATACAAAAATTTTCACGAGTTGAGAGCAAAATTGTCCAAGTACACACCGAGGTCCATCCAATTGTTGGAGGGTAGCGATGATTTCTCCCTTCCTGTGAATTTGCAAAGTAAATATCAAACTTCTTACAACTGTGCTTTATATGGTGCTTGATCGTCCTCTCTACCTGTGCCTGATGTTGGAACCAAATTCTCCTTTTGTGGTAATCGTTTTATGATTACCAAGTCTAATATAGATGCTGCAAATCTTGGGTTGTTTATCCTTTCACAAGTTCTTGTTCCTCCCAAACAGTCAGTAGCACTTATGCCATTTTGCGGTCCTATCTATTGTCGGTCTGATTACTTGAATATTGTTAAATACAAGCACAACATTTCCATGTATAGTATGTGCATGAATGCTTATGTTTCTGGAAACTTTAAAAGGAAGAAACTATTGTATATAAATGGGCGTCCACGCACTCATGGGAACATTGAAAGGTTCATAAATAGTTCTAGGTGCTCTTTATTTTCTCCAAATTGTTCATTTGAGGAACACTTCAATGACCAGGATCTCTTTATGAAAAGGAAAGCATCTAAATTTGTTGTTGTACATGCAATACATAGTTTGTCTCCTGGTGACAAGTTGTTAATAAACTACAACCTCCGTAGACCACCAACCGCTTGTTAGAGACGCCTTGCATTAGGATTACCTTTAAATGTTCCCTTGGGGTGTAAGACAAAAAAACATTGATTATTTGTATTTGTTAATTTTCAATGGATTCATATTAATGTATTTCTCAGTTTGAAAGTATGTTTTATAAATTGTTAATTTAATTTATAAACTCAATTTGAAAATGTGTTACTCAATTTTAAATTTTCATATTTAATGTGGAATTGATGTCAATTTATCGCTCAATCTGAACGTTTGCTTTATAAATTTTTTGCAGCTTAACATTTTCTACTGGAAGTGATTCTCGTGCTTCTGTAATAATTCTTTTCTATAATGTGAGATCAAACCAATTGCAGTGTGCTTACTAACACCATTGATGTAATGTTAAATATTTTTGAAATCAACCTCCATTTCCAACATGTGAAGAACTACTATCATTATAGGAATTCTTGGTTGGTATGGATGAGTTATTACGACAAAGGAATGCCATGGATGCAATGTTGTTCCATACATTCCAGGACAATGAGCTAGGGGATGAAGCTCGTATTATTGAAGACTTCTTCAAAAGCCTTAAATCGGCTTCCACCGCACATCTATTTGGATCTGGTCGGTCAAATTCTACACAATTGGGGACAACAATGTTACTATACAATTTGAAAGAAAAGTATGGCATGTAAGACGCATGTTTCTCAGCAATGTTGAGGTAACTGGCCATCAACTACATTATATTTTGAGTAATCTTGTGACACAATCATCATTGAAAATGGTCAAATTTATGAATGTTAAATGACATTGTACATTTGTATTTCCCACTAACTGTAGGTTGTTAAAATATAAGTTACTTCCAAATTAGAATGTCTTTACTGGAAGTTGCGCAAAGGCAAAACAAATGCTGAAAATGTTGGGTATAGAATACATATCTTATCATGCACACCCCAATGATTGTATTATATATAGAGGCGAATATGAAGACAAAGCAATATGTCCAAAATGTGGGCATGACAAATACAAAGAATCAAATAACAAGGCTAAAGCACATAGTCCTCCTCATAAGATATTGAGGCAAATGCCTATAATCCCAAGGATTCAAAGGCTCTTTCATTGCAAAGAATTAGCTATGATGTAGGGCTGGCATGCATCGAACCGAAGTGAGGAAGGAGTTATGTAAATCCCAATAGATTCAATAGCCATGAAGCATATAGAGGATACATGGCCCAATAAATTCAAGGATGAAGTACATAGCCTCCAATTTAGCATAGCAATTGATGGCATCAACTCATATTCCCAACCAAACAACATCTATATTGTTTGGCCTGAAGTAATGATCAATAACAATATTCCCCCATGGTTTTCCGTGAAGAATGAACATCTTATGGTGGTTCTTATAGTCCCTGGTAAAAAACAAGTAAAGAATATGGATGTTTACCTACAACAATTGATCAATGAATTCAAGGAATTATGGGAAGGGATACAGGTATATGATGTGTCGAGACCCATCCCATCACAGAGGAGTTTTACAATATATAGCATATGTGCATACACCACACATGATTATTTATGGTTAGGAGTTTGTTCAGGTAAATATGTTGTTTTATTTGTTTTTATATTGAAAGCAATAAATTTTGAAATATTTAATTGTGTGACTCTCTTCATCCTCAACACTAACGTGCTCTCTTTACTATAACATCACAGGTCTTGTAACAAAAGGTTATTATGGATGTAAATGTTGTGGACCTTCTATGAATGCTAGGTGGTCCAAATACCTATGAAAGTTAGTGGACGACTTCTCTAGGGTATTCCTCCTATAAAACCACTCTTATAGAAGAGCAAAATCTGCTTTCAATGGTAAACGAGAGAGAACCCAAAGGCCTAAAATAATGACATCGGATGACTGGCTTAGGGAATACAATAGAGAGAAGGAAAAGGAATACACAAATATGTTCAATTCAAATGTGCATCATGTGATCGATGATCCTGATTTATTCGACACCTATGTTGAGAAAATTCCCACAGGGATGACAAGGAAATCGATATTTTATGATCTCCCATATTAGGAGCATCTTAAGATTACCCACTTACTAGATCCCATGCATATATTTTAAAATGTTTCATCTTCTTTGTGGCATCACATATCATCCAAAAAAAGTGACAAGATGAAAGTCAGGAAATACCTTATTGCTTCAAATACGAAAAAGAAGCATTGGCCAAGACAAAAAAATAGAGAGGTTGGCCCCTCTTTTTCATTTACAAAAGGTGGCATCCCATGGAGTTCGAAGAAATATTATCTTAATTTGGAAAAAGAAATTATATTTGGCGTGAAGGCATCTTCTTTTTTTGGATCTACTCTATGACGTTGCTTCAGTACGTCAGATGAAAATTTTTTGGGTTTGAAATCACATGACCATCTCAACCTTCTAAGAGTAAGTATAATGCCAAAAAATTGTTATTACTATTTTTTATATCTTTTTTCACAAAATTTAAAATGCACTTAACTTTTGATGTTTACTTTGTAGTGTAATTATCTATTGTTCGTGCATGGGTGTGTGAACCATGACTTTCTTAATGACTTGCGACGTGCCATATCTAGACTATCTACATTTGTACGGTGGATCACATCAAAGGAGATTTACATCGCTAGCATTCCACGGTGGCGTGAAGAGATAGCTGAGATTGTTTGTATGTTTGAGAAGGAATTTACTTCGAGTTTCATGGACTTGCAAATTCATCTTCTAATTCACCTAGTTCATGAGCTTGAATTAGTCAGGGTAGTCTCCTGTCATTGGATGTTCTTCTTAGAGAGGTTCATGAAAAAAGTGAAGGGTTTGTTCGAAAAAGGGAAAACCCCGAGGGGTCTATGGCAGAGAGGTAGATAGTATATGAGTTGTTCTATTATGACAGTGAGTACATCAAACAAATCGACGGCACACCGGGCGTAGTGATTTGTGATGATGAACATGATGAGTACAGAAGGGAAGGGGAGGTATTGGAAATGAATGGAAAAAGGTACATGATAAAGAGTAAGTCACTTATATTTTGATCTTCAATTTTCCACATAGTAACTTATATTCACAACAAACGTCAAAATATATATTTAATCCCATACATACTGAGTGTGGTTTTGTTTTCCTCAATACAATAGCAAATTTAGAAATTGATGCAATCAATAAATTCATTCTTTACAACACGGAGGAAACACAACTGTGGGTCGCATTGTATGAAGAGAGGAGGAGGAAATGGGACATTGACAGAAAAGAACTCAGGCGGTTGCACGATAGAAGCATGCCTTTTCTAGATCATTTAAAAGAAAATATTCCAATGATTTGTCCCAACAGTTGGGTTGTAGACCAAGTCAGAGAGAAATATGGTGCATCTAATCATTACCCTCCCAAAGAGGAGTATGCGCTAAACATTGGGATCGGGTGCAACAACTCAGTAATAAAATATTTATGTGCATAATTTCTAACTTTATAATGCAACTTTGGATTATAACATTTATGTTTAATATATTAATGGTTGGATTAATAGATATATGACATCATCATTTGTTAACTTTTCTTACAGGTGCATTCGTTCCCATCTACGTGGGATTATGGACATCATTTTTGCATCGAGGATGTTGATAATGGGCTTGTTACACAATGTAACGCCCATATTTTGATTAGGCATATTTATTAGTTAGACACACCATACTTTATTTCTTATATATTCTGTTGAACTCAGCTCGACTGAGTAAACTATATTGGACCTCATTATATGATGTTACTCTGTTTTATGATTTCACCATGATTATGATGTTACTATGTTATGCGGTTATGATGTCATGATTATCATATGATTTCTTTATTTTATGATTACAGTATATGTTTATCTGTTTTCATTAATGAAATGTGAAATATATGATTCGGTACATGGATACCATCTTCTTATATGAATTATTGAAGTGTTATATGTCATATGCATCTATGATGAGCTAAAAAGGTTACATGAAATAAAATGATTTTTATAACATGGATCAATTGGCGATCAATGGGAAATGCTTTCTATAAATTTGTATTTTGCAAAATACTAACCTACAGGACACAAGGGCTATGGGATAGCCAGTTACTTGATCTGATATATATTGGAAAGGAAAAACATGTTCATACAGTAAACTTTAGCAGCCAAAATGAGGATACGATAACACAAACTGATAATCCCGATAGCAGCAAAGTATGAGTTGATAAGGGCGTAGGCCCAGTATGTTGAGGGGGATGGATGTGTTTCCCACCCTATGTTTCCATGAGACCCGAGGTCGTGGGAGGGCCGTGCTGAGACACGCTCCCCATGTTGTTGTGATGACGATGGTCGGATGCCTGCTAGGGGAGGATAGGTCCGCTGTTCAGCCGACGCTATCGCTCTCAAGTTCTATGTGGTCAGATCGGTGAGTCCGACATCCACTTTTGTACTAGCAGAGGAAGGATAGGGAGGATGCTGGACGTAGGTTATGATGGGAGGATGTGTTAGTTAGTACTGTTGGGGGTTTAGTATTCCTTGATTCTGAGTTAGTGGTAGTAGGCACCCTTCCTTGTACATCATTGATTAAACTAATGTAAAGATAAAGATAATAATGTGAAATCGTAAAGAACTAACTGTTAAATATCTGAGAATGTTGAATTAATTGTACTATATATATTATGTTTGTTCTTCTACATGGGGGTAAATACTACTATTAGTTAGCGGGTATGCATAGGCGGGATGGGGTTTGTCTATAGTACATTTATGATCTGTGCATACGCTGGCCACGCATGCACACCTTGCACATGTACACTAGTATCGATATACAAACACTTAACATATTGAATAAATGTATAAGTTGTCATAAGTAATTGGGTTAATCATGCATTAACCGAACTCAGATAATGAATATAAAGTTATTTAAGATGTGTAAAACAAGTCAATTAAGCTATGTATTACTCATTGGTAAACATCATGATATACAATTAAGACAAGTGTCATCAGTTAACATTATCGTCTGAGAATTGTTGTAAATAAGGTAATGGTACTGTCTAATTAATTAGTAAGATTGTTTAAGCCCTTAAGGGTTCTTTGTTTAGAAGAATGACGATACTCTGTAGATGTTAGGGTACTCATGTGATAAACAAATGATTTAAAAGACATCTTTATTAAATTCACCATTTATTATTTCCTTGTGGTGATTTAATTAATATTATTACTTAATTAATGCGATTTTAATAAAATTACTACCCATGTCATAACAATTGCAATATAGGTAAAAATGTAAATATTGATTAATAAATTATTAAAGTGTGATTATTTCCATTACTAAGCTAAAAATAATAGGATAACGATTCTTGAATGGATGTGATGTGATGGAAAATGGTTATTTAATTATTCAATATTAATCTTGGAATTTAAATCTCAAGATAAGTGATCTCGACGGATAAGGTAGACCATTAAGACACATCATGTCCAAGTTGAAAAGGGTCAACTAATTATATAATATTTTATCAATTACATTAATAACATTAAATACCAAGGATGGCGAATAGACTTGTAATTAATGAAGCTTGTCCCGAATGGATAACCTTTGGGTAATAATTCCCACCGTAATAAATTCTTACGATCGTCAATCAAAACCAAATGAATTTACCATGAGAGTAATTAATTATTAGGTACATGGAGTGTAAAAAATATATTTTTATAAAGAAACGTGTATGAACGAACTAGTGGGAGGAGTAAATGTTGAGGGGCTCGAGAGGGGGAGTTTGGGGCAGTGGAGTAAGCCCAAGGTCTTCTCGAGGGAGGAACTGTATATAGAGGGGGAGAGAGTTGAAGGTAAGGGGGGATAGCTTGAAGTGAAAAAAAAAAGGTTTTTTTTGGGGAAGAAAGAAGTTTGGAGAACAGAGAGGTTTTGAGAACCGAAGAAAACACTGCTCTCGGGATTATCAGATTGTGGGCTCGGGGGCTTGGAAATCCTTTGATTTCCAAGGGCCAGCAAGATAATAGCTGGTCGGTAGGGTGGACACTTCATTTTGGCTGCCTAAGAGGTTATACAACCTGCTACAACTTACGGTTAGCATCAGCATCAGGTAATTTCCTTGTTATTTACGTTATTTGACTATTATGCTAAAACTTACTGTAAACATGCATAACTTGCTATTTACTGATTTACTAAGTTATGAAACATATTCTTATGCTGGAACCTGATTGTTGAAAAGAAAATATTGATATGTTTGTTTATTTTAAATTACGAATGTAAGGTTGATAAAAACACGACAGTACACTAAATATCATTTAGACGCATAGTAAATTGTTAGAAATTTACTCCCATACACCTAATAAAGTTTAATACGTAGAAAATTAACTCTGAAATTTTACTCAGTGCTCTGCTGTAAAAACTAGAGCACTACAGATGGTATCAGAGACTTTGTTCAGACTCTTGAACCTACAGGCCTATTCATGCTTCATCTAGAAAATCTACTTGATAATTTACCTACTTGACCTCCAGCCATAGTAAGCTTCCAAGGTGCACCTGTAAAAGGACAATGGGAATAATATTAGAAAATGAAAGATTATATATACATATAATTATATTTTCATTCTTTTATAACTATTGCTGCAGATGCAAAAGACTAGTATGATTTGGCCAAAGCAAATAAAACATATATATATATATATATATATATATATTATGAAAAAAAAAAAAAAAAAAAAAAAAATGGGGATCTCCAAACAATGGGATTTCTACGCTAATATACCAAACATATGCAAATTTTCAAATTTTCAAGGTTACAGATTTTAGTGTATTATTTAAATTATGATCTTGTTACAATTTCCCTATCTGATATCCAAGCTATAGACTGTACTTATGCGAACTCAGTCAATTTGAATGTGTATGTATATTCGACTTAAATTTATATATCTTATCAAATACAGAATTCCCCTACCATTTCCGGTTCATTTATTTCTAAGTGATAAACTAAAATTATTCTCATGTTGTTCCATGTCTAACAGAATATAATCTCTGTTACCTATTCTATTAAATGTGAACTAGGACTTGTTATATATACCCGAAGGATAAAATCCAAAACTACCATCTATTCCTGACAGTTAATAAAATTTATGGAATTTTAAATAAAGTCCAGGATATACCGCTCTGATCAATGGTTTGATCAGCTCCAAAAAAAAATTACGTCAGTGTCCTAGTAAATTCAAGTATGTTGGTTTTCATGGTAAACAAATCTAGCAGACATTTATAAAGCCCCAAATGTTCTAACTATGTTAGTGTGTACCCACATCCAAATAAAAACACTGTATTCATTATGATCCAATCAATGAGAGCTTGAAATAATCTTAAAAGCATTGAAAGCCTGCTCACGTCTATAATAAGCAATGTGCAATATTAAGCAAATTCTCAAATCACAAGCATAAACTTTCAACACAAACCTAGAATAAATTGGAGGCTTACCATTTCCATACCCAGCTTTTTGTTAGGACACGAGGAGGAGCATAAATTTTTGCCATTTTCAACACTTCAATTGATTGATTGAAATTGGCCCGATGGTCTCGCACTACGCGTGGAAGCTCTTCTACAGTCTCAATGTTGTGGGCAAAACGTCTAGCCCTGAAGTTGCAACTTCCTGCACACATTCCGAATTCCCTTGGAAATCTGGCACAAGAGCCTCCACGACCATTTTAAGTTTCAAATGCTTCAATCTCTGTACAGTCTCAGAAAAATGACCACTCCCTTGGTCAGGCAAGTCGTCTCTATCGACACTTGTCAGGACAACGTAATCAAGCCCCATGAGACCATTGCCTCTACCATGTTAGTAAGCCCATTAGGATCGGGTGGAGGCGTGGTACGAGGTGTTTCCACTGCACAAAAATCTGCAACCTCGTGTGCAGGTATCTCCAAGTATCATAATAGTGGCAGCGGCAGTCCCCGTTTCTCCGCCCGACCAGCACTCTCACAAATTAGGACGCTTGGCCTCCTTGCAGACCGTGTGCAAGTTCGATTCCCATTAGCGCCTCCATTCTGCGCAGAGATTTTCTGAGGAAAAAAATAAATAAATAAATAAAAATGTCCATTTCCCCCCGGCTTTCTTCCATAGGATCGCTCGGGGATCGAAACCACTCCAACGATTTCACCACTGGACCACACGTGTTCCTTCAATTCACCACCAATTCACCCGGTCTCGAGTTCGAGCCTTTTCAAGCTCCGTGGAGCAGAGCGCTGAATCAACCTCTCCTGCGCTGTCAGCCCTACGAGAGAGACTGGCCAATGGTGGTCCAACTCTATCGGATTTCCTCACACAGAACCTCGGGGAGGAGCCCTACTCTATGGATGTTGGCACCAATAAAAACCCCCTCCCAAGCCTAAGTGGATGAAAGCCGCGGTTCCAGGAGGGGACGAGTATACGGCCATCAAGCCAAATTAAGGGAATTGAATTGTTGATGTGAGCTGATTAGCTCTACAGTCCTTCGGTGACGTCCTTTAAAAATAAAACTATAAATAGAATAAGGCTCTATATAAGAAAATATCACGGTTCTTAAAACACCCTATTTACAGGAGGACGTTAAGCATTTACAGGGAAATTTTTTGGAATACACTTTAGCATTGTATCTATTACCTGGAGCTTTCGATAGAGGCAAAGGTAGCAGCAGGGAAAGGAAACCTGCGCTGGTGGACAGGGGGAGAGTTGGCCGTTGATCGGCTATCTGAAGACTAGGTAGAACAAAAGAGTCAATTGAAGCTCAGGAACGAGCTAAGGCTTGCACTTCGCTTCTCCATGAAAAAGCAGACAGAAAACTCTGAGATTGGGGGTGGGGTAAAACAAAGATACCAACGTATCCATACCTGGCATTTTAGCGACGCCCTCATATCCTCCTTAGCTAGGTTGTTTCAGAGAGTCCCATCTCAGGAACCCTGTAGATCGCATAAAAATGCAATAAGAAACTAGAAGCTCGAGTAGAAAGAGAGAACGAAATAACTATACCCCATCCTGAGGGAGGAACTGAGATGTCGAAGTGGAAGGTGGATGCATAGTCTGGAAGGTGGCTACATAGTCTTCCACCTCCAACTGAAACCCTAAACGAAGCTTGCATAGAGTTGCAGAGCTAAAACTCCAAAAGAGAGGGTGGAAATGGCCGCGCCTTGGAGAGTGACCCTATTTTAGGGTTTTTCCCACTCTTGCATGGCGGTGAACTGACACGAAGAGCCGCATGGCCACACCTTTTGCTTAGCCGAGAGTCGAGTGAAAAGGGCTAAGCCGTCGAGTGAGTTTTCCTTATTTATTTTTATTTATTTTATTTAAATTTAGTTTTAGTGTTATAACCTAGGTTTTGGCAAATTTAGTATATATATTTATATATAGTGTTAGTATCATTTTATTTAAAGATTAATTAAATTTTGTATACGTTTATATAGTGTTAGCGTTGCTTTATTTAAATTTAATTTCGTATATATATTTATATAGTGTTAGCATCATTTTATTTAAATTTAATTAAATTTGGTATACATTTATATAGTGTTATAACCTAGGTTTTGTTAAGAATTAAAATTTAATATTAAAAATATAAAGTTACTCATAAAACTTTAATTAAAGAGTTCATCATAGACTTTAAAATTATAAGGTTAATTATAGCGAGATTGATGATTAAACCTATAAAATAAGGTTAATGATTATGAGATTAATAAAGATTAAACCCTAAACGTTTAAAATTAAATAAATGTCAGGGTTGATGCCGAATAGAATGTTGTTCCAAATGTCCATTTGAAATTTGCAAATCGAGGTTGATGTTAAAAATATTTAATTGACCAATATCAATGGTCGTATAGTTTAATTTAAACCCATGGAATTTACGTAGGAATCTTTAGTAGATTTAGTGTCGGATGGCCTCATCAAAATGCAGCGAGCTATAGCTTATTTTTCTGAAAAGCATCTATTTGAAGATCAACTAACACGCTCCTTAGAAACTAAACAATGTGATGTTTTACTCCATGAATCAGGAACTATCATGGTAACAACACGCAGAGGTCGAGGACGGGGTCAAGGTCGACCACCGTCACCGCCACCTCCGCCACCATCATCACCGCCAGCACCGCCACGATCAACCTCAACGCCTGAAATGCAGATCATAATGAGGTCTTTGGAGGCTATTATGACCACGATGAACACGCAGTCGGAAAGGGCCGTCGAGGTGGAAACCACTCAAGTGAGTCGAGAGAACTCTGAAAGGGCACATGGCCCAAGACTGGAACCACTTCAGGACATATCGAGGGAGTTACAAAAGATAAAGGTTCCAGAGTTTTTAGGAGGATGACCCGGTAAGCATGCAGAGGCATGGCTGGAAGGCATGAAGAGATGCTTCGCATTGAATGAGTACACATCTAGTTCCAAGGCTAGGATGGCCGTCTTTCATCTTAAAGGTGATGCTTTGAATTGGTGGTCAGACCTCGAGAAGCAGTTGCACCTTACTCCTCTTACAACTTCTTGGGAACTGTTCGAGGAGAGGTTCCACATGAAGTATTTGCCAAATTATTACAAGGAAGAACAGGCAGGTGCACTCCATGCCTTAGTACAGGGAGATAAGACGGTGGAGGAGTATGAATCTCGGTTTATGGAACTAGTAAAGTATGTTCCTTACCTAGATGCAGATGATTGGCAGGTAGAGCGTTTTGTGTATGGACTTAACTACAAGATTAGGGCTGCCGTGCGGATGTGGAAGCCAACTTCAGTTGCCATGGCAGTTGAGTATGCTCGTTATGCAGCAGATATGTCAGATGGAAAAGGGGGTAGTAAGTTGACAGGAACCAATCAGTATGTTTCAGGGAAGGCGTCACGTCCTTACTTCAGGGGAGGACAATATAGACCTCCTCCTTATGGTAACAGGTTCACACCGAGGGGTAATACTTCAGTTAACTCAATCTCGCAGGCATCGTCCGCAACCCACCAAAGCCAGGGACGTACGCAGGGAAGTTCCTATAGAGGAGCAAGGGGTTTTAGAGGACCCAGGGGAAGGAACTCATCTCAGAGGATTCCTCCGAACAACATGCAAGCCCCTCCCAATCTCTCTTGTTGGGGATGTGGAGGTCCTCACTTCCAGCGAGACTGTCCCCAGGGTCGGTCAAGCAGCAGGAACAGGGAAGGAAAGGCACCCATGGATAGTTCGGGTAACAGTCATCGGATTCATGCAGCGGTTCATAACCACCAAGCAGAACATCAGTCTACCGTAGTAGAATCCACTGGTAAAGTAAACAATGTCAAACTTAAAATTTTGTTTGATCCAGGAGCAACTGATAGTTTTATTTCACCATTTGCATTAGATAAATGTGGGTTGGCAGCCTACGAGCACGATGATTTCAAACTGGTTGAAATGGCTTCAGGAGCTAAGCAACCAGTAGGTCTTAAAGTGAGAGGTTGTGAGGTTGACTTAGGAGTTTGCACCACTAAGTTGGATGCTTATGTCACCAATTTGGGGACTTATGACCTCATTATTGGCATGGATTGGTTAGAAGGCCATAGAGCTTTCTTAGACTGCTATGCGAAGAAGGTGTTGTGCCTCGATGACGAGGAAAGGACAATTCAAATCCAAGGCTTGAAGAGGAAGGTATCCCTCCGTTTCATCTCTATGGTGAAAGCTAAGCGGTGCCTAAGACAAGGATGCCAGTTGTTCGTAGTGGAGGCCGTGAGCGATAGTAAAGGACCTTCCTTGAATTCTTACCCAGTACTTTCCGAGTTCAAGGATGTCTTTTCGAAGGAATTGCCAGGACTACCTCCAGAAAGAGAGCTCGATTTTACAATCGAACTAAAACCTGGTGCAGAACCTATCTCAAAAACTCCTTATAGAATGACAACTCCAGAGCTCCGTGAGTTACAGATCCAGTTAAAAGAATTGCTAGATTTGGGACTGATTAGACCTAGTATCTCACCGTGGGGAGCACCAGTGATCTTCGTTAAGAAGAAGGATGGATCTCTGCGACTTTGCATAGATTACAGAGATTTGAACAAGGCCACCGTGAAGAACAGGTATCCCATACCAAGAATTGATGACCTCTTTGATCAAATGAAAGGTGCGTCAGTCTTCTCAAAGATTGATTTACGATCAGGGTATCACCAGTTGAGGATCAAGGAAGGCGACATTCCTAAGACTGCCTTTCGAACTCGATTTGGTCATTACGAGTTTGTAGTGGTACCATTTGGTTTGACCAATGCTCCAGTTGTATTCATGAGCCTCATGAATGGTGTCTTCCGAAAATATTTGGACCACTTTGTTCAGGTCTTCTTAGATGATATTCTTATCTATTCTAAAAATGAGAAGGAGCATGAGGAACACTTGCGGTTAGTCTTGACATGCCTGAGGGAACATAAACTTTATGGTAAATTATCAAAGTGTTCCTTCTTCCAAAAAGAGATTCACTACTTAGGGCACATCATCTCAGGTGAAGGGATCTCTGTAGACCCGGAAAAGGTGAAGGCCATTGAAGATTGGCCAATTCCAAGGAATGCTCATGAGGTGCGTAGCTTCATGGGGTTAGCAGGCTATTATCGGAGGTTTGTGGAAGGATTTTCTAAAATTGCAAAACCTATTACCACCTTGCAACGCAAGGGAATCCGGTATGAATGGACCGATGAATGCGATGCCGCTTTTATAGAGTTAAAAAGATTGTTGACAAGTGCACCGATCTTGCGGGTACCAGACATGGATAAAGATTTCATGGTATGCACCGACGCCTCGAAGCAAGGACTAGGAGCGGTGTTGATGCAGGAAGGTGGGGTAATAGCTTATGCATCTCGAAAGTTGAAACCTCATGAGGAGCAGTATGCCACTCATGATCTAGAATTGGCAGCAGTAATGTTGGCACTAAAATTATGGAGGCACTACCTAGTTGGTAGAAGCTTCACCCTTAAAACAGACCATCAGAGCTTGCAATACATCTTTACCCAAAGGGATTTGAATGCTAGGCAAAGGCGATGGAGTGAGTTCATGAGTGAGTATGACTTTGGTATCTCTTACATCAAAGGAAAGGAGAATGTGGTGGCAGACGCTCTAAGCCGAAGGCCGAGACTTTTCTCCTTAATTCCCTTGAAGGTTGACTTGAGGGAAAGGGTACTAGGACAACTGTTGGGGGATAGTTGGTATCTAAAAGTAACCTCAGCTATTCAGAATGGAAAGGAACAGGAATTGAAGTATGATGGGTACCATATTGAGGAAGATGGATTGTTGCGGTATCAGGGAAGGATGTATGTTCCTAAGGAAGGTGATATCAGGGAAACAATCCTTAGAGAGGCCCATAGATCGCATTACTGTGCGCACCCAGGGGTGAAGAAGATGTATACTGACATGAAGCAACTCTTCTTCTGGCCAGGTATGAAGATGGATGTAGTGGATTTTGTTTCGAAGTGCCTTGAGTGTCAACAAGTGAAGGCAGATCACCATCACCCGGCCGGTCTCCTACAACCACATGATATTCCTATGACTAAATGGGAAGTCATTTCCATGGACTTCGTTGTAGGATTACCACTCACATATCTGAGACATAATGCTATTTTGGTGGTAGTCAACAAACTGACCAAAAGTGCTCACTTCATTCCAGTCAGAGACACCTATGATGTGACAGATGTGGCAAGGGTATTCATAAATGAGATTTTACGTCTTCATGGAGTTCCTAAGAAGATAATCTCTGACAGAGACCCTAAGTTCACCTCCAGATTTTGGACAAGCATGCAGTCAGCATTGGGGACACAATTGAACTTAAGCTCAGCTTATCACCCCGAGACAGATGGACAGACAGAGAGGGTGAATCAAGTGATGGAGGACATGCTTAGGATGTATGTTATGGATCAACAGACACAGTGGGAGAAATATCTTCCTTTAGTGGAGTTTGCATACAACAATAGTCATCACAGCTCCATTGGTATGCCGCCATATCAGGCATTGTATGGGAGGCCGTGCAGGACACCACTCAGTTGGGACAGGTTAGAGGATCGAGTTTTAATTGGGCCTGAATTGATTCAGGAAATGGAGGAGCAAGTGATACAGATTAGGCAGCGGCTGAAGGAAGCACTAGATAGGCAAAAGAGTTACGCTGATGCACACAGATCAGATAGAACTTATGGAGTAGGGGATCGTGTATTTATTCGCATCAAACCAAATAAAAGTACCATTCGGTTTGGGAAGGGTACCAAGTTGTCACCTCGCTTTATAGGTCCATTTGAGATTCTTGAGAAAATCGGACCAGTTGCTTATCGTCTCGCGCTGCCACCCCACTTGCATAAAACTCATAATGTATTTCATGTTTCTGTATTACGACATTACATAGCTGATGAGACTCACAAAATTCATTGGAAGGAATTGCAGGTCTCGGACGAGGGAACCTTCAGGGTCGAACCATTACGTATACTTGATCGTAGGGTTCGGCAGCTCCGTAGTCGCCATGTGGACCAAGTTAAGGTCCAATGGGACAAGTATAGCCCAGGGTCTGCTACCTGGGAGGATGCAGAGACCATGCGTCGAGATTTTCCCTCACTATTTTGACCATAACTTCGGGACGAAGTTTCCCGAAGGGTGGGTGTATGTAACGCCCATATTTTGATTAGGCATATTTATTAGTTAGACACACCATACTTTATTTCTTATATATTATGTTGAACTCAGCTCGACTGAGTAAACTATATTGGACCTCATTATATGATGTTACTCTGTTTTATGATTTCACCATGATTATGATGTTACTATGTTATGCGGTTATGATGTCATGATTATCATATGATTTCTTTATTTTATGATTACAGTATATGTTTATCTGTTTTCATTAATGAAATGTGAAATATATGATTCGGTACATGGATACCATCTTCTTATATGAATTATTGAAGTGTTATATGTCATATGCATCTATGATGAGCTAAAAAGGTTACATGAAATAAAATGATTTTTATAACATGGATCAATTGGCGATCAATGGGAAATGCTTTCTATAAATTTGTATTTTGCAAAATACTAACCTACAGGACACAAGGGCTATGGGATAGCCAGTTACTTGATCTGATATATACTGGAAAGGAAAAACATGTTCATACAGTAAACTTTAGCAGCCAAAATGAGGATACGATAACACAAACTGATAATCCCGATAGCAGCAAAGTATGAGTTGATAAGGGCGTAGGCCCAGTATGTTGAGGGGGATGGATGTGTTTCCCACCCTATGTTTCCATGAGACCCGAGGTCGTGGGAGGGCCGTGCTGAGACACGATCCCCATGTTGTTGTGATGACGATGGTCGGATTCCTGCTAGGGGAGGATAGGTCCGCTGTTCAGCCGACGCTATCGCTCTCAAGTTCTATGTGGTCAGATCGGTGAGTCCGACATCCACTTTTGTACTAGCAGAGGAAGGATAGGGAGGATGCTGGACGTAGGTTATGATGGGAGGATGTGTTAGTTAGTACTGTTGGGGGTTTAGTATTCCTTGATTCTGAGTTAGTGGTAGTAGGCACCCTTCCTTGTACATGATTGATTAAACTAATGTAAAGATAAAGATAATAATGTGAAATCGTAAAGAACTAACTGTTAAATATCTGAGAATGTTGAATTAATTGTACTATATATATTATGTTTGTTCTTCTACATGGGGGTAAATACTACTATTAGTTAGCGGGTATGCATAGGCGGGATGGGGTTTGTCTATAGTACATTTATGATCTGTGCATACGCTGGCCACGCATGCACACCTTGCACATGTACACTAGTATCGATATACAAACACTTAACATATTGAATAAATGTATAAGTTGTCATAAGTAATTGGGTTAATCATGCATTGACCGAACTCAGATAATGAATATAAAGTTATTTAAGATGTGTAAAACAAGTCAATTAAGCTATGTATTACTCATTGGTAAACATCATGATATACAATTAAGACAAGTGTCATCAGTTAACATTATCGTCTGAGAATTGTTGTAAATAAGGTAATGGTACTGTCTAATTAATTAGTAAGATTGTTTAAGCCCTTAAGGGTGCTTTGTTTAGAAGAACGACGATACTCTGTAGATGTTAGGGTACTCATGTGATAAAAAAATGATTTAAAAGACATCTTTATTAAATTCACCATTTATTATTTCCTTGTGGTGATTTAATTAATATTATTACTTAATTAATGCGATTTTAATAAAATTACTACCCATGTCATAACAATTGCAATATAGGTAAAAATGTAAATATTGATTAATAAATTATTAAAGTGTGATTATTTCCATTACTAAGCTAAAAATAATAGGATAACGATTCTTGAATGGATGTGATGTGATGGAAAATGGTTATTTAATTATTCAATATTAATCTTGGAATTTAAATCTCAAGATAAGTGATCTCGACGGATAAGGTAGACCATTAAGACACATCATGTCCAAGTTGAAAAGGGTCAACTAATTATATAATATTTTATTAATTACATTAATAACATTAAATACCAAGGATGGCAAATAGACTTGTAATTAATGAAGCTTGTCCCGAATGGATAACCTTTGGGTAATAATTCCCACCGTAATAAATTCTTACGACCGTCAATCAAAACCAAATGAATTTACCATGAGAGTAATTAATTATTAGGTACATGGAGTGTAAAAAATATATTTTTATAAAGAAACGTGTATGAACGAACTAGTGGGAGGAGCAAATGTTGAGGGGCTCGAGAGGGGGAGTTTGGGGCGGTGGAGTAAGCCCAAGGTCTTCTCGAGGGAGGAACTGTATATAGGGGGGGAGAGAGTTGAAGGTAAGGGGGGATAGCTTGAAGTGAAAAAAAAAAGGTTTTTTTTTG
This sequence comes from Larix kaempferi, assembly GCA_027924585.1. Lineage (NCBI taxonomy): Eukaryota > Viridiplantae > Streptophyta > Pinopsida > Pinales > Pinaceae > Larix > Larix kaempferi. The sequence continues at coordinate 1,492,947 of BSBM01000721.1, read as the reverse complement.
GGAAGAAAGAAGTTTGGAGAACAGAGAGGTTTTGAGAACCGAAGAAAACACTGCTCTCGGGATTATCAGATTGTGGGCTCGGGGGCTTGGAAATCCTTTGATTTCCAAGGGCCAGCAAGATAATAGTTGGTAGGTAGGGTGGACACTTCATTTTGGCTGCCTAAGAGGTTATACAACCTGCTACAACTTACGGTTAGCATCAGCATCAGGTAATTTCCTTGTTATTTACGTTATTTGACTATTATGCTAAAACTTACTGTAAACATGCATAACTTGCTATTTACTGATTTACTAAGTTATGAAACATATTCTTATGCTGGAACCTGATTGTTGAAAAGAAAATATTGATATGTTTGTTTATTTTAAATTACGAATGTAAGGTTGATAAAAACACGACAGTACACTAAATATCATTTAGACGCATAGTAAATTGTTAGAAATTTACTCCCATACACCTGATAAAGTTTAATACGTAGAAAATTAACTCTGAAATTTTACTCAGTGCTCTGCTGTAAAAACCAGAGCACTACACACAAGACTGTGGAGTGGAAGTCGAGTTCGACCAATCTAGTCGTGCTAGCCACTAAGATCGAAACTTGGTAGGATGGATGTTGGGTTATGTCGGAAAGATACAAGAGACCATTCAAGTGGACTTCTCATCTTTCCAATATGTTATTTTTAGGTGTAGGTGGTGGGACACATTCGATAGGAATAATGTAAAGGAATATCATGGCAGTGGGTTGATATGTATCAACTCTAGAAAGATGTGGGATGAAAATAAGGAGCCTTATGTTTTTCCAAAACACTGCAACCAAGTATTCTTTCACCCGGATGTGTTGGATAGAGATTGGTGGTTCATATTAAGACACGACCCTAGATCTAAACATGTTTTTAAGAACAACAATGTTATCATGCCAGCCGAGGAAGATAATGAGGGTGATGGCAACAGAGACTGATATGTACATGTTTTATTTTGTCATTTACATATTGAGATATCATTTTGTTACTGTTATCTTTGATTGTCTAATTATATTGTTTATTTTTCATTTTATGACGGTGGAAATGGAAAGTTGATTACTGGATGCAGCGTTTAAACAATTTCATTTGGTTAAGAACTAATTATATGATGCGAAATATGGTTTATGTCTATGAAGTAATTTATGATTGTATAGAATGATTATATTTCATTGTCCATATTACTCATATTTTGTTTTCTATATACATATATATGCACCATGAAAAACAACTTACATGATTCAATTTTATTTTTGTGAATGTAAAGGCTAACATATTTATTAATTCTTGACATGAAGATGGTCTGAAATTTCTATATTGATATTTCAGTGCTTGTATTTTTTGATGTGTTTGTTATAAATAACGTTAAGAATTATAATTGCATTATTAATTTATGACATGCCTATTATACTGTAATGTTTTTTTTCATTATATGATTCGATTAAATTGAATTTTTGTTATAATGTAATGTTTTTCGATGTTTTTATTGTAATTATAATGTTAACTCCAACATAGAAAATGACACATTTGTAACCTTGATGGAGATTGAAAATTCAACCATTTTTTTCATAGTGTTGAGCTATAAAATGACTTAATTTATTGGCTTGATAACAATGAAATTTACAACAAAATTTAAGGTGCTCTCTAATTTCTCCATCAATATCTAAATGCTTCTATTTCATGATGTTTTTGTTATAAATAATGCTAAGAATTATAATTGCATTAATTTATGAAATTTCTCTCAGAATGTAATGGTTTTTTATTATATGATTCGGTTAAATTGAATTTTTGTTATAATGTACTGTTTTCGAAATTTTTTATTGTATTTATAATGTTAACTCCAACATAGAAAATGACACGTTTGAAACCTTGTTGGAGAATGAAAATCCAACAATGTTTTTAGTGGTGATGAGCTCTACAATGACTTCATTTATGGCCTTGATAACAATGAAATGTACAACAAATTCTAAGGTGCTCTCTAATATCTCCATCAATATTTGAATGCTTGTATTTCTTGACTTTTTTGTTATAAATCATGCTAAGAATCATAATTGCATTATTTTTGGCATTTCTGTTAGAATGTAATGTTTTTTAATTATATGATTCGATTAAATTGAATTTTTGTTATAATGTAATGTTTTGGATTTTTTTATTGTATTTATAATGTTAACTCCAACGTAAAAAATTGCACGTTTGAAACCTTGGTGGAGATTTTAAATCCAACAACATTTTTACTAGTGTACTTGACCTCTACAATGACTTAATTTATGGCCTTGATAACAATGATTAAGTTTATAACAACAAAATTTAATGTGTTCTCTAATTTCTACACGATCAATATTTGAATGTTTGTATTTCATGATGTTTTTGTCGTAAATAATGCTAAACATTATAATTGCAAATGTTTGCAACTGTTTTCTGAATGAGAATAAGAGATAATAAAAAACGGCTTGAAGATCATCAAATCAACTTAATGATTAGTAATAATATTATATTTTGAGAATGCAAGTTGTGTCTTTACATTAGTTGAGAGAAAAAGGGTGTACTTTTAATTAACTATTTGTTTTTCTTCTTATTAAAGATTTGATATTTGTCATTGTAAATTGAGCTATTGTCAACAAATTATCAATCTTGAATGATACATTGATAGGTCATATTCATGTTCATATAATTTAGATTTTTTTATGTTCATAAGCATGATACTATGAGAAATTATACAACCATTAACATAAATCATATAGCTAGTTGTCACAACTTCATCCATTATCAATGAAAAAATTCATAAACATATTTAATTCAATGATATTTTTGCAATTATATTATGTAAACATAAACATATCATCATTAATATCATTGTCACCATCTAACAAACATAAAAATAAACACCATCATTAACATAAAACTAATAAAAATAAGCATGAACATACCATCATAAACATTATGTTACTACATATTAATCTAACATATACATATTATAGATTTAAACATCATCTAACACACATATGATCTAACAATAACATGTAACAAAACACAAGTTCTAGTTTCTAACATAATGAACATAAATAAACATCAACATCTGCAAAATGGCAAATGACATATATATATATATATATATATATATATATATATATATGTATAGCATCAAAATGATGATAAATGTCAGATATACATGTCTAGTCCATCCCCTTAACCATGTCATCATCACTATTATCTATCGACCCACCAGATGTATCGACACCTCTAGCGGTAGAGCTAGAGGTATGATCAGTACCTCTGCTAGGAAATAATCTATCATATAGATCAGTAGGAAAGACATGATCTCTAGGAAGCTGGATCATCCCACCTGATCTTAGCATCCTCTCCACAACTAAGGGGACTAGTGGATCCGTCGAAGGAGGGGGAGGTGGAGGAAATAATGAAGGAGGTGATGGATCAATATAGGTTGGTTGGATGGATAGGTATAAAATATCAGATGTTGGATCCGTCAAAGGAGGGAGAGGTGGAGGAGATTATTAAGGAGGTGATGGAGGTTGAGGACATGGTGGAGGAGGGGTTGGATGAGATGTCGAAGGTGAAGGAGTAGGAGGTGGAGGTCGAGGAGGAGGTGTATTGGATGTGGAGGCTCCCCCACCAGTCGGAGCAACTGATGGAGAAGGAGGTGGACTAGGAGGCTGAGGATCTCTGCCCTCATCAGACGATGAACTACCATGAGGGACGGCATCCAACATAATAAAAGCACCAACAATGTGCTGCAGCAATCTCCTCATATAAACAGGAAGCATCCTCCATAGTTCAACATATTGTTCTTGCCTCTGAATCTCCTTAAGAAGAATAGGAAAAACCCCTCGATCCGCTAATAATCTAGCCAGCCTATCTGTGATATCATGTCTGAACCTCTGTTCGAGCCTCCGTCGAAGGCTAGTTCTAGCTATATGAGGCACCTCCGGCTGATCCTACATCTATATGTCCTCATACTCATCACCCTACGGCGGAGAAGGCACCACATCACCATCAAAAGTGTCAATATCTATAAAAATATATAGTACACAATAATAATTAGACAATTTCATTAAACATGAATTTAATATAACAATTTAAACCATATTTCATTTGCAATAAGTATGACAAGAATAAAATGAAAATACATTAAATTAAACATAATGCTAAATTTACTTTTGTGATCAAGTGGCTCGTCCCGGGTGAAGAAGATGTGGCTACACTCTCTCCAATCCAACCCTGCATATGGATATGCAACCATATATAATCAAGGTTGGTCCTCGCTGCTTAGCATGTCAATCACATCGACAATGATCCTCACAGGAAACTCTGGATGCCCCCTCTTGGGCATCATCTTCCCCCACACGCGCATACGCACATCTGTCATCAACCTAGGAGGGCGTCAGTCAAAAGATGGTCTAGTTGCCGAAAATCTCTCAAAAAATACTCAAAACAACTCTGAAACAAAGGGGAAGATCGCCCTCCCGCTAATACATGCACGACATCAACTGAGAACATAACAAAACTGTCGTAAAAAATAGCATACCACCTAATGCATCTAGGTGCCTACACTAAAGAATCAACATAATATGATAAAGGGCAGCTAATGCATTTCCCATCTGTGGTGTAATGCATGATAGTCGTCACCAACAAAGAGAGGCACCTCACATCCTCTCTACCAAAAGGAGCAATGGAAATCTACCCACCATGCACCTGAAATTGAGAAGGCTCAAGGATGTTTCCATAAACATCTCTCTAAACATATGCCAGATGAGTCGTTGCTACAACTCCAGTTGGAACCTCAGGGAAATGAGGAAGGTCCTCACCTCTCCTAGAGAGCCTGGTGATAAAGTAAATGTCCTCCTTAGTGGGCTGGAACCACTCATCACAACCAACTTGAAATGCCTGCCTAAAATGATCCCAATGTGCAATCAACTAGGTTAACAATGTATTGTGCCCCTTGAGTGATGTCACCTCCTCATAGAACTTGAGGAGTATGACAACTCTCAATAGGTGTCTAGTCTAAGGCGTAATGGGATGAGGATATAAATCTCTCTCCCTCTCCTTGGCCTCCCACTCTCTACAGAAGTTGTACCATTCTACCTCTTCCTTGCCATGCGGATGTGCCTCACGATGATCACGTCTCTGTTTCACATATAATATAAATCAGTCTCATAAACATACATATAAAAGAATTATAACAATATTATATCTACCAAAATCAATTATTAAAAGCTTTTCCAAAAAATAAAACCGATGCACCATAAATATTAGAAACGCACCGACCCCGGTGCGCTTATATACTGGAAGCACCGATAAGCAGTGGGCTACAATATCTATGATGCACCGATTATATATCAAAAAATTTTAAAATGATCTCTACAATGTGCCTTAATTTTATTAGCGCATCGTTAGTCCAATGCGTCAAATTTAAACAACATTAAATTATTTGAAAGATATTCACAGTGCGCCTGTGCCACATCAGTGCACCATGAACCGATTCCTTGACATGACATAGGATCACCGACAGTTGTGTGTTCACGGGTCTGTAACAGGTGTGCGTACATACTACAAGCACCAACAATCAGTGCACTACGATATATAGGCCGCTACCAAGAGTTATATATCAAAAACTTGAATTTGAATTTGACGGTGCACCTAAGTCTTATCAGCGCACCGTTATGCAAAAGCACTGAATTTAAAAATTATAAATTATTTTAAATATATTTACGGTGCGCCTATGCCACATCAATGCACCGTACCACCGGTGCCTTGACGTAACATAGGAGCACCGGTAATTGTGTTTTCACGTGTTTATCAAAAGTGTCATTGGTGCACCTATTTCACGTAATTGCATTGTTCCCGGTGCGATGACGTGACAAACACGCACCGTACAAATGATTAAGGTTTTATTGTACCAATACCGGTGCACTATACAATAACAAGCTCCAGAACTCCGGTGCCCTTTATTGTACTAAACGCACCGGTGTCTATGATAATTTATTGTTTTAGAAGGTGTATCAACGGTGTGCTTATGCCACGTCATTGCACCGACATACGGTGCGCATGAGTAGCATAAGCGCACCATTAAACACCTATTTTTTTTTAATAAATGGTGTCGTTACCGGTGCGTATATTACATGTAAGGGCACCGGAAGGCCGATGCCCTTAAATGTGTAGCGCACCGGTGACCATTGGTGGGGGTTTTGTTTCTATGCTTATCGATTCGTTCAAGTTGTTTGGCTCGCACCACTTGCGTTGCGCCCTGTAAAACTTTACAAGGCGCACCGTTTAGCGGTGTGAGTCAAATGTTTCGAACGCACCATGCAAAAATTTTTATTTTATTTTTTTTAAATGTAAATGTAAGGGTGAATTTTAAAAACTAAACCGCTAAAAAATTATTTTGTGAAGTAATAAACATTTTACCTACTGAACAGCGTGTTGGGGAGGCATATTGGTGATGTATGGTAAATTTGAATTTTTCCAAAATGGTTTGGAAAAATTCAAATGAACCAAACCACCAATAGAATACAACGATTTGTCCACATGGACCATGGATGTCAGGGCATCCAGGTAGGTGAAGGGTGAACTGGTGCAAAGGGGCCTAGACACCCTTAAGGTGGGTAAAAATGTTTTTTCATCCGCGGTAATTTTTTTTATTAAACCTTGCACCGGTCATTTCGACGTTAGGACGCACAAGTGTGATCCAAAGTCACATGCACCAGAGTTATCCGATGTTAAAATAAAATAAAAAAATTTAATAAAATGCTTGCCGATGCGTTGTATTTCTCTACACTCACCGATACGATTCAATATTGCATGCACCGAAATTAGCCGATGTTAAAATAAAATATTTTTTTAATAAAATGCTCTCCGGTGCGTTTTGTTTATAAACATGCACCTGTGCGTAAATATTAGTTAGTGCATCAAGAATGGTTTTAAAATATTTTGTCGATTATAAATTATATTTTTTTTAATTTTCGATAAATCGAATTTCGGTGTGTTACGGTCTTGGGAACGCACCGATGTGTTTAACTAAGGACGCACCGTTGTAGACTTTCGAGTATTTTTTTTTAAATATATTATAAAATAATGTCTGGTGAGTTTGAGTTTGATGAAATGCACCAAGTCGATTATCGTTAATGAACGCACCGTATTTAGTTTTAAACTAAATTATTTTCTTTCTTAAATAAAAAAGTTGGCGGTGCAGTTGTTTCTACGTAACACGTATGTGATGTAACGCACCGCTATTGTTATTTGGAAATTATTTTTTTTTGGTAAAGATGTTTTTGGGTCATGGTGTGACAAATTAGGATGCACCTGTGAACATACCAATGCATATAGGGTATCGATGCACCGGTGCGATTATGTTGAAAGCGCACCAAAATAATAAAAAAATTCCGCTAAAATCTCTGGTCGCTCGCCTCCGCTACTAACCTCCACTAGAAACGGATATTTGGTCTCTTTTGTGAGGAGCATACACTATAACCTCCACTAAAGGGCCTTTTCCTTGTAGTGTCATTCAAATATTAAGACAAACATATGACAAGAAAACTTCATCTACAGCCATACATGTAGGACACCATCCATGACCCATTTACTTTCCAATGTTAAATCAATCAATCACTTCCTTAGACAATTTCCTCGCACATAACTAACATCAATATTATAAATCACATAAATATAATGGCATTCATTTAGGTGTTCCCACAAACACTTGGCACACCAACTCCAAGTTATAATTATACAATATTCAATCATAACCAAATTTTACATAATCCAAAAAACAATAAATTTTTTACACAAATATTCCTTAATTCAGAGTTATATTAGCAATTAAGAAGTCCTAAATTCTTTTGCCATTTTTTCACAATGAAAGCCACATTTCACATTTTTCTATTCGTGAATTTTTGTCAAACACTTGGAAAATATTCTTTGAATCTTTAAAAGAAATTAAACTAACTATCAAATTTGTTGTAATGATAAAGGAATACTTAATTAATTAAATTAAACATCAAACTTTACCAAAATTACCTCACTTCTACGGTGATACTTACTTTCAAGGATTCTTTCTTCTAGGTGGGCATGCTACAACAACCTTGCCTCTACATTTATTTGATATTACCGACAATTTCTCCATTGGAATTTTGAGATCCAGACTCCTCCTCTTTACAGGTGGAATTTAGATTACACAACAAAATTCTCATCACTCGGGTTAGTAAGATTAGATTTGCGTACAAAACTATACATAAAAGATTAAATTAACCCAAGTAGCCAAAACACAAAATATGTTTCTTAAGCAAATACTTAATACCTTACCATTATACTTGAGAAATGTCGTCCCAATTGTTCCAACAAAATTCCATCCAGCAACTCCTTGCCATGGCTAACTCATATGGTTCCAATCGCTTTCCTCCCAACCATACTAAGGGAGAACTTATTTCCCTGAGATCCCTGAGTTGTGTGGCTCATATCTAGTTTCTAACGCATAATATATTTTAGAGGTGGATTTTCCACTAGCTAAACTTTTCAATCCAATCAATGGCACCTCTAACAAGAGGTTTCTCTCATATCTTACCTTTAGATTTAGCTTGATAGGAGATAAACTTATTTAGGTGCTGGCAAAATTTCTGCAACATTTCAATACTCTCCCTACTTTCCCTTCTAAACCCATGGAAACCTCACCTATTTATAGGCCTAGTGAAGCTAGCCACCTCACCCCTCCATGCAAAATTTAATTAATTTCCTTATTTAGAAATTAGCTGATATTCATCACCCTTCCTTAGGTGCCACTCCCACTAATTTCATTTTTATTTGAATTGTTAAATAGCTAAATAATCACCCCACTGAGGTGTCACTTGGAAATAAATCCTCATCATAAAATTTTAAGTCACTAATTTCATTTATTCATTAAAATAATAATTTATCAAAAATCCCCCCAAAAGTGGGTAATTATCTTATTGATTAATTCAACCATGGGATCTTTTCAACTTACCTTAGCCTAGTTCTGCATCTGGAAGGATATGCTACTGGGGAGTAAGATCGTCCCACCTTACTGCGTGCCCCCCCAATCATAACCATCCCATATATTCGGGAAAGAGAGACTCCACAACTCTATTGATACTCCACATCTCTGTTGAGACTCCATGTCTATGTTGATACTCCACATCTCTATTGAGACTCCACGCCTCTATTAAGAATTCATTGGTTATGGCCCACACCCATTTGTTGGCAAGTTGGCCAATCTTCAACCTATATCATGTACATGAATGCATCCACATAGATCAATTAGGTTAATTAGAATATAATTCATAATCAAATTTCAATGTTTGTATCACCATTTATGCTCTGCAGATCTTACAATCGAACTCCACCTTGGAGCTCTCCCTGTGAGTCTTGATCTCATTTCTTGTTCCCTGTGTCACAAAGATTAGTGAAATCATATTACAATATATATACCTAAATTGTATACATCATCCAAGTATTATCAAAGAAAACTTGGTTGGTTAAATTATGCTTCCACATCATGCAGCTAGACTCCCACAACCCTTCCCTTTTTATGAAATCAACCTGTCACATCCCCAAAATTCACCAAAAATTAAAAAAATTTCTAAGTGGTCTAAATAGCAATAATTTCTATGCGAAAATATAAAGTATGGGTTTACTTTCTTAAATACTGCATACAAATAATAAAAACTTTGCGACTTTTATTCATGTTATAAGTGTCTTCATGATAATCAATGAAAAAGATCCCTTAAATGTATTTTATGTGTGATAAGTACTATCTCCTATCATATTTGCACAAATAAGATTTTATTTTCAACTACAATCCAATTCTTAACTTGAAATGTCAACCATTTCTTAATTCTTGCGGAAACACAAAAACTTCACTATGTCTTAACATACATAACTCTTCTAAATTCACCACACGGACCCTTCTTTTCGAATCAACTAACTCTTCACATGTGTGCACAAGATACAACCTTCAAAATAACAATAGTTTCAATTTTACTAAATCTTTTTCCATGCTAAGGATATAGACCAAGAAAACCAAAAACAACTATATTGAGGCCCCATACTTCACTTAAACAATTCATTCAATTATTTGTCATAAAAATGTACTTCAAGATATTAATTCATTTTTTAAAAAGCATGTACATCATTTATCAGTTAATCGTACCAAGAGAACAACCTAAATGATAACAACATTAACATAATCATAAGGGAAACATATTTATACATCATATAAACAACCAACCTTCTATATGAATCATATACATCAAAGTAATTATAAACATTTTAAGAAAGAAACAAGAACCCATACATATAGACACATTGAGGAACATCGTAAGCAAACACAGGAGACCAAGGATAACGTGGTTCACCCGTACATGGGATAGTCCACAAAGGTGTGTGTTTGTAATTTATTCAAGGAAGGAGAGTTACAATCTACAACACAAATGTTGTCTTTTTCGTAACAACAGGTCGAATACCACTTTTCCAGAAATCTTAAATTTCGATGCATCTAACTAAGATGCATGGCATCCTAAAACATTTTACACCTTCCTATAACTATTTATCACTTGAAAATACATAAGTGCATACCTTAATACTTAGCTTAATTACCCCTTTAAGTATAAAGGATAAGTTCCCCTCTAAACTTCCCATTTTAGCTTTCACCCAAATCTTTTAAACATTTGAAGAACAATTCTCAATTCTTATTATAATCCCCACTATTATTATTTTTTTAAAAGGTTTATCTACCATATAATACACTTTTGGGAGGTGGGAAGACTCTTAATCATAATACTATACCCTTTGTATTAACATGGACAACTTGTTTTGACTCTCTCTAACAACTAAATAATAAATGAATAATTAAATGTGACTAAAATATTTACATTCTACACCACTTCCATTCTCGGGTAGCCTTCATATTTATTTCATATATTTAAAGGTTTCAAACCTTTTGTATACCTATATATACGGGCAGAAATTACCCTATTGTGAAAATACTTTTACCCTATCAATATATCTTAAATGGAATAATTTTGGCCTTCTGACAACAAGATCTATGTTCTTGCCTATATGTATCCCTACAATTGCTCAAACAGAAATATAATGTTTTTGCAACCAAGTTTAAAGTTACTTAAAAATAATTACGATGGTATCCTATGAAACTCAAACGAAGGGAGACTCAATTACTAAAACAATAGAATTTAATACCTTGATCGAGATAGTTGTTTTCAATAGGATAACTTTTGTTACAACAGCAAGGAAAACATAAAAAGTAATTACTGAGGCTTCAACCCTGGGGTCGAGCTGGTTTGAGTTGTCATCTTTCTAATGCCAACGGCCTTGAAAAAGGGATGCTCTTTCTCAATAGGCGACCACACACCGACACAGAGTTTTATAAGTATTAACTCATAGGCTGACCCATTAGGATTTTTATCACAGTTAGAGGTAGAATTCAGTGGAACTATGCCTATGGTTACCCTGGAGTTGCAGAGATTTGTAAATAGCAGATCATCAAATGAAGAAAAAAAACTTGATGGATCTAGTATTGCAATGTTTGCAGGAACGTAATACAATTACCAAACCACAAGAAAGAAAAATAGTTTATTAAGACGCAAACATCCAAAATGATCGACTTCTGAAAACAACAATCTTCACACATAATACAAATAGTGATCTATCAGCTCAATATTGGCATATATTATCAAGACTTAAATAGAGATAAAAATGGATCCATTACAATATAAATTTAAGTCTATCATATTTTAGTGCCCTATCAACATACTAAGCCACCATGGTCGGTTTTATAGGAATCCACATCATACTATGAACCATTGCGGCTCTGTCTGCCTGATTTAGAACTAAAATGAAATGGAAAATAGTATTGTGTTATCCCTTATTCTCGTATCGAAGAAACTACCCAAAACAAGCCTGGGACGAGGCTGATTTTCTGCCTGTGTGAGTGAAAAAAAACATACCAGGGTAAAATTGTATTCGCATAGCAACAAATATGATGGGAGAAAGAAATTTACCAGGTAAAAGAAAAGATACAGGACAAGGAACAAGCAACTGGTGCTAGCCCTATCCCCCATGCGCCCACCTCCACCACAATACTAAAATATGACAAGCCCGCAGGGAAAAAGGACAAAGTTAACAAATGTAGCAAACCCCCAGAGAAGAAAACAAAACTATGTCTAATAATACAACATGCTGATTCCCAGTCAATGAAACATAAAGTGTCAAATAAGGATTCTATACTATATATATATATAAACCCTAGATCCAACTATCACTGCCATACAAGTTTCTAGCAATCTACGGATACTTAACGCAACTGTATAACCAGGTGAAAGTCATATGAAAACATTTATGGAGAGCTAGCTTACCACCTATTCACACCAAGTTGTCTTATCGACTCCTATTTCCACTGTAGGGATCTATTGTTCTCCTCCCACAGGTTTTCCATCTTCAACATTTTCTATCGATATCTTTCCACCCCGTAGATCTTTTTTTGCCTTCGCACGGGATCTCCCTTTTATGGTGAAGATCTCCATCATCCTGGAGATGTAAATTTGTTTTAACAAATAAATGCCAAATGGAAAACTTATGTAAACAACAGCTATTTAGTATAACCGAAACTTCCCAAATTTTAAAGACAATATCCCCATGTTTCTCATCAAGCTTAGTGATAGTGGAGAGTAGTGGACAATTAAAATGTTGAGTTAGTTGTAGGTGGTTTTTCTTTAAGAATTCAAACCCAAGAGATGAAAACCTTCAGCTAGATGGTGGAAATAACCTTTCAGTGCTCTACTAAGGAGATAAATCCTATAAACTCTCCAAGAAATCTTTCCAGATCCTATGGCCACGTTTTGATATCATAACTCCAAATTTTGAGAAAGGTTGGCGGTTTTGTTTGCCACAAAGATCACCCCGATTTGTAATAAATGGAACAATGGTGATGGGAACAAAATTTCCCCAATATTCGCCTTCTTAATAATAAGAATATCATGGATTAGTTGTTAGGTTACTTTGAGTGTAAATTGTGTTTTTAAACTAACATCTATTTCTTATAATACATTTAATAGTCTCATTTTAATAAGAAAAGAGTCTTTATAAAATCCACTCTTTAGTTGCTTAGATAGTGAACCTTGCAATACATAGCATACCTTGATAATATAAACCTATCTTTAATATATATATATATATATATATATATATATCTTGTTATAAAAGTTTTCTTTATGCATATACTCTAAATCCATAATGCAATAAACTCATTTACAGTGACGGTCCCTCTTAAATAATTAGTAGTTTTATAAAAGAATTGTCAACTCCTTAATATTTTCAAAATATAATTTGTAGTGATCCATACTAATAATCGAGGGGTTTTAAAGCAATATAACTTATTCTCATAAGTGAAAATGAGACTTCATAATTATATATGTATTATCATATATATGTCTATATATTTAGGTAACACTCATTTGTATTCATATTCTTATTAATATAAATTTATTTAATCCATAATATAACTTAAATATACTTAGTTACTTATAATTAATATTCAACCCATAGTATATTTATAATTAAATATACTAATAACTTGTAATCGAGTGTAAAATATACTAAGTTTTATCAAAATAAGTAGTAAGCTATGCTTATCTAGATTTTAGTTAGCCTATCTAGTGTTACTAGTTAGCTTTAGGCAAATCATTTAATAATGGTTTTTCGATGACGATCTTACCTACCTTTAGTGAATTCAGTTGTCTTCATCAAAATGTGTCACCGCTCTTAAACCCCTAAGATTAAAATCACATTTAGGACATAACACTAGTTTCAAAGTCCACTGGTGGGGCCTTGGCCTTGAGCTCCTCACCAGGGCCTCTATACAATCATAATTACATTTACAAATATCATAATAATAGGGGTTGAATTTGAGGGATGTTACACACTGCACCCCTTAAAGATGACACCGTCCTCGGTGTTCAATGGTTTGTCTTTTGCATCCTTTCCCATCTTTCACTTACTTTTGTTCTTATGCTTTGGTCGTCTTCACATTTTTGCGATTTTCAGCAAGCCCTCATCACTTATATCCTGCACATTACACAGATCATACAAGATCCCCCAACGTTCTTTAGTATATCATAAGTATACAAAATTCCAAAATAGTAAATGTTCATCATTCTTCCTCTTCCTTGTGGAAATATTTTGATTATTCCAGCATTCATAACATTCACACATAAATACATGTGATAGTCTAGCTAAAAGACAATCATTATCATTAGCTCATATCATAAAACAATTCTTTCAACTGAACTTTGTAATGACCAAACCTCTTTGTACTTCAGCAATCATGGAGACTTGCATACAAAACTCTTATGTATTTCCTGCAATCATCAAGACTTGCATACATAATGCTCTTTTATACTTCAGCAATCATAGAGACTTGCATACAAAACACGAGCCTTTTGCAAACTCATTAGGAATACCATGTGCATACTTTCAGCAGTAACGTGACAGTCTTACAATACAACTCATAATAGAGTTTCCCTTTTGCTGAAACATTTTATGTTGGAAGAAAACATTATCTTAACTTTTATTGTAAAGTTTCATATTTGGACAAATGTCCAAGGATGAGTGTAATTTGCACAATATTTTATTATTAAAAATAGGAGATAAACACCCAAGGAGGCCTGTTTTACTGAACCACTAGGTAGAAGATTCTGTGTAGAAGCAAGGCACTCAGTAATGTAACTTCTGCACTCAATATTATAACTTTTGCACTCAATAGTATAATTTCTGCACTCAACAATGTAACTTCTGCACTCAGCAGTATAACAGGAAGACTTACACCATGATCAAAAACTCAACATATCCCCTCATTGAATCTCTTGGGTGCAAGCACAACAAAACCCCAAGGTAAATTTCCTCGTCGGGAAAAGTGATGAACCTCAGTCCAAAATTCGATGGCTCTTATAAAGATTGCCTAGGTCTTTAGTGGTCAGTTTTCAATAAATGAGCCTCAAGGCACCAGTCCCATCTTTCAGGGCACTATGACCACAATTCAAGGGAGTTGTCCCATACCAACAGCTAGTTACTTGCCTCATGATGCTGCCGCATGTCCATTGCCTTCTACCCCAGATTCCATTCCACCTAGTGGGTCAGTAAACACTCTTTCAACAGTATATAGAATCATAAACAGATCAGAAATTCAAACTTTTTCTTCTGCATTATCAATATTTAACTAAAGGATTCTAACTCAACATGTACAGAATTAAATGATAATTACTTTAAGAGATGAAATAACAAGTAGAACTTGCAAGGGTAGACAACCACCCAAAGACTCTAATAACTTTCCAAACGATCATGTGCTCAATCAATCACAACAAGGTTAGGATTCTTCATTCCCAGTAATCAAACTCGTACTACTTAATAAGATCCTTTTATTTCGTTGCACGTAAATCTTTTATTAGAAAATAGTCCCTATCAATAGTCTATTTATGAAGAAATAATCAGACTTTTATGCATTTCCAAAATAAGTTTACTTAAACTCCTAGAAAATACTGCTACCCAATAATATATTTTTAGCCTAATTCTTTAGCATTCTAATAACGATAAGAACTTCCGAAATGAAATACAAGTATTGTTAAGTAATAAAGTGATGATTTTCCATAAGTAAAAATAACACTTCGTCATTTCATCACATGAATTCATACGTGTCCTTTAAACATATCATGTAACCTAGTATGTCGCATCCATTATAGCTATCATTGCTATATCCTATAAGAACTCCATTCTATTGGATCTTATGAAAATAATGAAAGAATGACCGTATACACCTTTGTGTTTTAAACATGCTATCATAATTCCTAAGTACAAGGATGCACCTTTTGATGTTTGAGAACTAACTTTTATTTCAAAGAAAGTGGATAAATAATTATAACTTCTACCAACAAATGTTCTATCCGATCATCTTCTAAACATCATATGAATCTTGTCGTAACCACTATGCATAGACATTGAAGGTATTCAAGTGACTTTTTCTAAATCGAACAGTTTTACTTCTTCGTAGTGTATTAATGAAACTATACTTTTAACTTAATGATGTCCATAGGTAATAAAATTTGGACAACTAAAATGCGGAATTAAATGATGTTCCTACGAAATTTTCAAATTTATAAATAAGCAGTATGTTCACAACATTTTGCACAACTACAGAAATCATTTCAACTAGTTACCACTTTTCGTAATAATACCATACGATAATATAAGTATTTGTATATAGTAAAAGAAAATTCATAATACAGGAAAACATACCTCATTCAAAATTTTGTAAGAAATACAAAAAAAATACTTATCTTTACGCCTTCAGAGAAACTTGAGGTGGTACTTGGAATAATATTACTCCTTGTCCGTTCCAGTCCATGCATTTCAAAAATAAAACAAAAACCACTGAGTGACTAGTTGTGCCGAGAGGCGCTCTACAGCCCAGTATGGGGGATATCGTGTCACATGTGTGGAGTGTTTGTCGAGTGTTTGTCAACTTTGTTGAGTGTAGTATGAGGGAGATCTTGTAACATGTGTCGAGTGTTTGTCGAGTTTGTCGAATAACAAAATAATACAAAGTAAAAAGTAATAAATATTTTGTCGGCCATAAACAAAAAAGAATAATACAAAGTAAAAAGCAAATATGAGACTTAAACTAGAGACTTTAGAGCTTAGGATTAGGTGATAAATAATATGTCCATCATAAACAAAAAAGAATAATACAAAGTAAAAAGTAAATATGAGACCTAAACTAGAGACTTTACTTTTTACTTTAATACAAAGTAAAAAGTAAATATGAGATTTTATAGTGTTTCTCAAGTTTGTAGAGTAACAAAATAATACAAAGTAAACAAAAAAGAATAATACAAAGTAAAAAGTAATAAATATTATGTTGGCCATAAACAAAAAAGAATAATACAAAGTAAAAAGTAAATATGAGACTTAAACTAGAGACTTTAGAGCTTAGGATTAGGTGACTCGAGTATTGCACTCAAGGAGCTATTCAAGGAGAGGTTTGCACCTCGGGAAATTTGATCCCTCTCGGCACTTGATAGAGCCTAGGATTTCGATCTATACTAGTTTATCAAATTTCATGTTTTACTCAATCCATGTTGAGCCCAATAGGCCCGAGTGTTTTAACCTAGTGCTCTGATACCATTTGTCACGTCCCCAAAATTCACCAAAAATTAAAAAAAATTCTAAAGTGGTCTAAATAGCAAATAATTTATATGCGAAAATATAAAGTATGAGTTTACTTTCTTAAATACTGCGTACAAATAATAAAAACTTTGCGACTTTTATTCCTGTTATAAGTGTCTTCATGATAATCAATGAAAAAGATCCCTTAAATGTATTTTATGTGCGATAAGTACTATCTCCTATCATATTTGCACAAATAAGATTTTATTTTCAACTACAATCCAATTCTTAACTTGAAATGTCAACCATTTCTCAATTCTTGCGGAAACACAAAAACTTCACTATGTCTTAACATACATAACTCTTCTAAATTCAACACATGGACCCTTCTTTTTGAATCAACTAACTCTTCACATGTGTGCACAAGATACAACCTTCAAAATAGCAATAGTTTCAATTTTACTAAATCTTTTTCCTTCCTGAGGATATAGACCAAGAAAACCAAAGACAACTATATTTAGGCCCCATACTTCACTTAAACAATTCATTCAATTATTTGTCATAAAAATGTACTTCAAGATATTAATTCATTTTTAAAAAAGCATGTACATCATTTATCAGTTAATCGTACCAAGAGAACAACCTAAATGATAACAACATTAACATAATCATAAGGGAAACATATTTATACATCATATAAACAACCAACCTTCTATATGAATCGTATACATCAACGTAATCATAAACATTTTAAGAAAGAAACAAGAACTCATACATATAGACACATTTAGGAACATCATAAGCAAACACAGGAGACCAAAGATAACGTGGTTCTCCTGTACACGGGCTAGTCCAAAAAGGTGTGTGTTTGTAATTTATTCAAGGAAGGAGAGTTACAATCTGCAACACAAATGTTGTCTTTTTCGTAACAAAAGGTCGAATACCTCTTTTCCAGAAATCTTAAATTTAGATGCATCTAACTAAGATGCATGGCGTCCTAAAACATTTTACACCTTCCTATCACTTGAAAATACATAAGTGCATACCTTAATACTTAGCTTAATTACCCCTTTAAGTAAAAAGGATAAGTTCCCCTTTAAACTTCCCATTTTAGCTTTCACCCAAATCTTTTAAACATTTGAAGAACAATTCTCAATTCTTATTATAATTCCCATTATTATTATTTTTCTTAAAAGGTTTATCTACCATATAATACACTTTTGGGAGGTGGGAAGACTCTTAATCATAATACTATACCCTTTGTATTAACATGGACAACTTGTTTTGACTCTCTCTAACAACTAAATAATAAATGAATAATTAATTGTGACTAAAATATTTACGTTCTACACCACTTCCATTCTCGGGTAGCCTTCATATTTATTTCATATATTTAAAGGTTTCAAACCTTTTGTATACCTATATATATAAATATATATATATGGGCAGAAATTACCCTATCGTGAAAATACTTATTTACCCTATCAATATTTCTTAAATGGAATAATTTCGGCCTTCTGACAACAAGTTCTGTGTGCTTGCCTATATTTATCCCTACAATTGCTCAAACAGAAATGTAATGTTTTTGCAAACGAGTTTAAAGTTACTTAAAAATAATTATGGTAGTATCCTATGAAACTCAAACAAAGGGAGACTCAATTACTAAAACAATAGAATTTAATACCTTGATCGAGATAGTTGTTTTCAATAGGATAACTTTTGTTACAAAAGAAAGGAAAACATAAAAAGGAATTACCGAGGCTTCAACCCTGGGGTCGAGCTGGTTTGAGCTGTCATTTTTCCAACGCCAACGGCCTTGAAAAAGGGATGCTCTTTCTCAACAGCCGACCACACACCGACGCAGAGTTTTATAAGTATTAACTCATAGGCTGACCCATTAGGATTTTTATCACGCTTAGAGGTAGAATTCAGCGGAACTATGCCTATGGTTACTCTGGCGTTGCAGAGATTTGCAAATAGCAGATCATCAAATGAAGAAAAAAAAACTTGATGGATCTAGTATTGCAGTGTTTGCAGTAACGTAATACAAATACCAAACCACAAGAAAGAAAAATAGTTTATTAAGACGCAAACAACCAAAATGATCAACTTCTGAAAACAACAATCTTCACACATAAATACAAATAGTGATCTATCATCTCAATACTGGCATATATTATCAAGACTTAAATAGAGATAAAAATGGATCCATTACTATATAAATTTAAGTCTATCATATTTTAGTGCCCTATCAACATACTAAGCCACCATGGTCGGTTTTATAGGAATCCACATCATACTATGAACCATTGCGGCTATGTCCGCCAGATTTAGAACTAAAATGAAATGGAAAATAGTATTGCGTTATCCCTTATTCCCGTATCGAAGAAACTACCCAAAACAAGCCTGGGACCGGGTTGATTTTCTACCTGTGTGAGTAAAAAAAAAACGTACAAGGGTAGAATTGTATTTGCATAGCGACAAATGAGATGGGAAAAAGAAAGTTACCAGGTAAAAGAAAAGATACAGGACAAGGAACAAGCAATTGGTGCTAGCCCTATCCCCCATGCGCCCACATCCACCACAATACTAAAATATCAGGGAAAAAGGACAAAGTTAACAAATGCAGAAAACCCCCAGAGAAGAAAACAAAACTATGTCTAATAATACAGCATGCCGATTCCCAGTCAATGAAACATAAAGTGTCAAAGAAGGATTCTATACTATATATATATATATATATATATATATACCCTAGATCCAACTATCACTGCAATACAAGTTTCTAGCAATCTACGGATACTTAACGCAACTGTATAACCAGGTGAAAGTCATACGAAAACATTTATGGAGAGCTAGCTTACCACCTATTCACGCCAAGTTGTCTTATCGACTCCTATTTCCACTATAGGGATCTGCTGTCCTCCTTCCGCAGGTTTTCCATCTTTAACATTTGCTATCGATATCTTTCCACCCCGTAGGTCTCTTTTTTCCTTTTCCCGAGATCTCCCTTTTATGGTGAATATCTCCATCATACTGGAGATGTAAATTTGTTTTAACAAATAAATGCCAAATGGAAAACTTATGTAAACAACAGTTATTTAGTATAACCGAAACTTCCCAAATTTTAAAGGAAATATCCCCAAGTTTCTCATCAAGCTCAGCGATAGTGGAGAGTAGTGGACAATTAAAACGTTGAGTTAGTTGTAGGTGGTTTTTCTTTAAGAATTCAAACCCAAGAGATGAAAACCTTCAGCTAGATGGTGGAAATAACCTTTCGGTGCTCTACTAAGGAGATAAATCCTATAAACTCTCCAAGAAATCTTTCTAGATCTTATGGCCACGTTTTGATATCATAACTCCAAATTTTGAGAAAGGTTGGCGGTTTTGTTTGCCACAAAGATCACCCCGATTTGTAATAAATGGAACAATGGTGATGGGAACAAAATTTCCCCAATATTCGCCTTCTTAATAATAATAATAATATCATGGATTAGTTGTTAGGTTACTTTGAGTGTAAATTGCGTTTTTAAACTAACATCTATTTCTTATAATATATTTAATAGTCTCATTTTAATAAGAAAAGAGTCTTTATAAAATCCAATCTTTAGTTGCTTAGATAGTGAACCTTGCAATACATAGCATACCCTGATAATATAAACATATCTTTGATTTATATATATATATATATATATATATCTTGTTATAAAAGTTTTGTTTATGCATGTACTCTAAATCCATAATGCAATAAAATCATTTATAGTGACGGCCCCTCTTAAATAATTAGTAGTTTTATAAAAGAATTGTCAACTCCTTATTATTTTCAAAATATAATTTGTAGTGATCCATACTAATAATCGAGGGGTTTTAAAGCAATATAACTTATTCTCATAAGTGAAAATGAGACTTCATAATTATATAAGTATATATATGTATTATCATATATATGTTTATATATTTAGGTAAACCTCATTTGTATTTATATTCTTATTAATATAAATTTATTTAATCCATAATATAACTTAAATATACTTAGTTACTTATAATTAATATCCAACCCTATAATTAAATATACTAATAACTTGTAATCGAGTGTAAAATAGACTAAGTTTTATCAAAATAAGTAGTAAGCTATGCTTATCTAAATTTTAGTTAGCCTATCTAGTGTTACTAGTTAGCTTTAGGCAAATCGCTTAATAATGGTTTTTCGGTGACGATCTTACCTACCTTTAGTGAATTTAGTTGTCTTCGTCAAAATGTGTCACCGCTCTTAAACCCCTAAGATTAAAATCACATTTAGGACATAACACTAGTTTCAAAGTCCATTGGTGGGGCCTTGGCCTTGAGATCCTCACCAGGGCCTCTATACAATGAAAATTACATTTACAAATATCATAACAATAGGGGTTGAATTTGAGGGATGTTACACAACCCCACTTAGGATCCCTACGAATATTGTCCACCTAGCCACAGTTCATACTTTTTACTATAATTAGTAATTATTTATCATTATATGATTAATGACATCATAAATAATCCAACGATCAACCAATCATAGCAATCAATCACATCATCATCATGGAAAACAACTACCTACTCAACAAGCAGGAATATCAAATCATCCTTAGAAAACATTCCACATGTTGCAAGTATAAATATTTAACATATCCATTGGATAAATGAACAAAGCTATACCCCCAAAACAAATCAACTATTATAGAGTTAGCCTCCTTATTCTATGCCAAACAAAATAAGGCAAGCAGGGCCATTACATGTACTTAATCTTCCCTAATACACCTTCTCAGGATCTGATATGGTCCTTGTTTGAATAGAAATTCTTTGATCCAAGTATAGGTCACACTCATCCTGATGACTTTATAGTGTTGATTGTAGTTAAAATGCCGAGGGGATTCCCTGGAGGCTAGATAGTTAGTTATGTTAGCATACCATGGAATTTTTATTGATATGGAAAAAAGGTGTTCATATGGAAAAGCATCATCAACCAACTCTTATCTGCAACATGGGTTAGCCTAGATAAAAATTCTGCAATAACGTCATGCTTTCCTAGCTTGTCCAAAATTGTCAAGTCAAATTCTTGTAGAAGTAATAGCCATCTAATAATCCTACCACCGGTGTTGGGCTTATTCATCAAATACCTTATGGATAAATGGTTTGTATGCACATACACTGGGTATCCTGTGATGTAATGTCTGAACTTGTTTATGGATTAAATTATAGCTAAGAACTCTTTCCCTATTACAGTGTAGTTGAGCTCATCTACAGACAAATTTGTGTTGATGTAATAAATGGAAAATGGTTGTTTATTTTCTTGTTGTCCCAGTACTGCTTAAATAGATTTATCAAAAGCAAGTGAATGTATGTGGAATGGCATGCTCCACTTTGGTCCTTGTGGCACCAAATCTGTAATTGTTTTATGCTTGAGATATTCAAATGTTGTCATACAGTCTTCTGTCCATACAAAATCTGCATCTTTGGTTAGTAGAGCAAACATGGGTGTAGTTGTTTTATTTAAACCTTCAGTAATAACCTTATTAACCAAGAAATATTCTTACATCCCTTTGTTTTAGAGGTGGAGGAAAATTTTTAAATGACTTCAATCTTGGCTTAGTTAACCTTTGTTCCTTGGGAAGACACATGGTGACCTAGGACTACGCCTTCATTCATGAGCATTTCACATTTTTCATTACTTAAGCATAAGCTCATCTCCATGCATTTATTCAAGTAAACATCTAGATTATCTAGGGCTTGCTGGAAGACCTCCCCATATGGTGTGAAGTCATCCATGTAAATTTCCATGTTTTTTTTTTACAAAAACGGTTAAATTTATATTGATAAAAGGTTGAAAAAGATTCAGTAGATAAGTACAAAATTCCTTATACATATTTAGAGGTATGTATGCAAGGTCTTGAAAAAAAGAGACTTATTTACATTCATCCAAAAAGGGTCATTCTTGAACCATAAACATATAATCCCTAAGCTGCTATAAATTCTAACAAATTGAACAACTAGCAGCTTACAAAAAAGGTTCAATAGGAGATAAAATAACTAATGGTGTCACTATATGAAACTTGTACATCATATAGAATATCCTCATCTTCTTCAGAGTTGGTCACAGTATCTGCAGATGAGGCATATTCACCCTGGGTGGCACCATCATAATTTGTATCCTTGTCCATAGCTTCCTCCGCAGCAGCATCCCAAGGATCATCATCATATTGAGAATCCCTACTTTCTTCCTCGTCATCCTCACTGTCAGCATCTTCCTCACTATCTACAGGTTGATTTTAATGCAAGGCATCATTCCCATCTTTTTCTTTTGAACTGGAAATAATCTGAACCAGCTGAACAATTGAATTTCCATCACCATTTTTTTCAAAAGAGTTTTCATCATTTTTAGAATGCATCCCAACTATAATGCCTTCATTATTCTTGATAGTGTTCGATATATTTTTCAATTGCTCATCACAAGCTCTTACAACCCCTTCAATACCAACAAGGAGGAAAACATCTAAACGTATTGTAATTTGGTGCGAGGTGCAGTTAGTTTGGTCTAAACACCCATCCAACACCGACCCATGAGCAGTCAACTATTGAACTGCATCTATCATACCTTTCATATGATCTCATATCCACCTCAAATTTTAATATAAATATTGGATATTGGCATTAGCGACACTAACTTGCTCTGCAAGGTCCTCTATTCGTTTTTCAATATCCATAATCACAATTCCACCACACTTCCTCTCAACCCTTCCAATACCAATACAGAACCTTCAACTATAGAAAGAGTGAAAATTGAGATGATAACTCCCTCCTAAGTAAACAAGATATTCAAACCAGTCCTGGTTCACACCAAGAGGAACAAAATAACTAACATCCTGATCGATAATCATAAGAGACACTTCCTGGATATCACTATATAATTCATAAATAAAGTTGAAATTCCTGTCAATACAAATGGAGATCAATCTTCCTTGATCAATACCACCAAAAGTAGCCTCCCAAACCTCAATATCCCAAAATTGCCACACTAAGGGAAGAGGAGAACCCCTAGGATATGGAACATGGAATACTTGAGAAGTTGAGCCCAAACTGAAAGCAGACTCGGAACCAACAAGCTTATCCCCTCGTACAAAGGAGAAATCATAATAATTCCTAGTACTCCTAACCACCATTACAAAGATGAAATCCTCCCATAAATTAATGCCTCCGAGGCACTATGATGAGCAACAATGCCCTCCACAACAAACAGATCACTTCGCTAAACCCCGCCTATCGCTACTACCAACAATATGAGGATTTAAACTTACCTTATCTATGCTTGTGCGAACAATCTATTCATGAGTACCATCAAACTAATCAACATTAAAAACACTATTGCATCTCATTAAAATTAATCAGGAAGGGCCAACATCCAAGAGATCTTGCAACCTCCCCATTTCAAGATGCATGATAAGTCTTTTAATTAGCTCTTGCTGATGGATATGAAATAGGAAGAGAGTTGTTGTCATCATTTAAAACTAAGTAGAAAACACTAGGGGAGCCAACAACGTTGGATTTTACCCCCATTTTCAATTAAACCTCCACATGGAATTTGAGAGGATTGGTGAGCTAATCCGTCTACAATCGAGTTGTGCTCCCTTCTAACATGGAAAAGTTGGTGAGATTAAGATTGGGAAAGAATCTCAATGACATGCTTGTGAAATATTCCAATATGTCTTGAAAATGCCTAGTTGAGAGAGAATGAGAAGCAAATCTCCTACCACCACCAGAGTACGAACACCTAATGCAATAGATTGTTTCAAATCCAAGAACAGAGCGTAACACTCAACCTGGTTATTTGTATCAATTCCTATTCCACAAGCATATTTTTTTATTATGTTACCTCTAGGGTCAAAAATGACCCCCCCACCACCACACTTCTCGCCCCAGGATTACCCTTAGAAGATCCATCAAAAACTGTAATGTCCCCTCCTATCATACCAGCATGATAGAGAGGATCATTGTGCTACAACTGGGCATCTAGCCCCATGATCTTATTCATAAGCATTCGGTTATTATAACAGGCATATGAAGATGCATAATTATTTTAAGAACATAGTGGAAGTAATTTTAAATACACATTCATCACACATTCAAGATATCCATCGATTGATAATTGCAAATTTAACACAAGGGAATACTTATCTCAATAAGGTAGTCCCCAGCAACTGGCTACGCTTCTGCAACGTTCCACCCAACCGTAGGCCAGTGTGCTCCTCAATCTCTCAGCACCACTGCCACCCCCGAGCTGGGCATGATCTCCACAAGGAAAAAGGGGAAAACAGGCTCTCACATAGCCAAAGGTATGTCAAAATCAGCCAAGCCAATCAGAAATTGGGTTTCTCAGGCTATTAAGAGATGGGTGCATATAACAGCAAAAGTGTAAGTGCTGGGCATGAGGAAAACGTTTTCCACAGTGGAATGCATGAGATGGGGTTTCAACTCACTCAGAAAAACGTGGAGAAACACAAAAACGAAATTGGAAGATGGGGAATAACCCTGGGAAGCCAAATCCGTTTTTAGAAAAACGTCCCTGGGCATTCTGGGGCAAAAACGACCTCCATACAGTCCCCCAAGTCGTGGCCCTTCTCTCCCCAGCTAATGTATATGCAAAAACGAACTCCCAGGCATGGAAAAATGCAGGATTGGGATGAAAACGGGTAGGGAAAGACCCAGCTAGCTCCAACTACGTGAATGATGAAAGGCTAACCGTTCAGAATGGCATTGGGCACCAATTCGTGGGTGTTTTTTTGCCCAAGGAGACAAAACATGTTTTTCCAAGTTGATGGCCTGCCCATGCACGAATTTGGCTGCCATACTTCTTCAATCCCAAGACATTAACTGCCCCAACCAATCTTTTGGGAGAATTAAATGATTGGGTGCATGAGACAAAATGGGTAGTTGGTGGTTTTATGGGTTTCCCCATTGACACATGGATTAATTCCATTGGCTCAAGGGTTTGAATAATTTCCCTCCCTTTTCCTTGTAGAACCATGCCCTATCTCTTTTGTTGCATAGCGTAGCCAGCTGTTGGTTTTCCATTAAATTTCGTATTTACATGATGTCTTAATTACATTGTGCTCCGCTAGCACAAGAACCATATGCATCTATTCTAATTGCCGATACATAAAACGATAAATCAATGGCGGGGCCTTGGCCATGAGCTCCTCACCATGACTAAATAACAATATTTACATCATTTACAATATTAATGCAATAGGGTCAAGCTGGGGACATTACAAAAACGAGGATATGCGACTAGAGACTCTGTAACCATTTATGAAATTCTTCCTGATTCATGTCCAATTTCCAAGACGGGTTCTAAGAATGCTTACCTAATTTCTAAGGATGGGACCAATTTTGATTTAATTTTTTTATCCAAACTTCCTCTGCTAAAGTCCAAGATTCATTCTTATGATTCTTATTGATACAACATTGAATAGGTTCACTTAAAAGAGATTTAGCAACAACAACTGTATCTACTACTGAGATCAATTTGTCTTCCAAAATTCCACCATTTCTAGCTACCCAAATTTTCTAGAAAATGTATTTTGGAAGGACAAACCAAATTCGGGCCAAGACAAGCTTTCCAATTAAATTCCCTGGATATTGACCTTTCCAATTAAGGAGATACCCATTCTAGTTTTCTGACAACTCAAGATTTTTGTTTAATTCCTTCACTAAATTGATCCAAACCTCTTTTATATAATTACAATGAAAGAAGAGATGGGGAATTGTCTCTTCTAAATTTTTACATAAAATGCATCGAGATGGACCTTCAATATGCCTTTTTTTAAGATTCTCCTATGTAAGAATTTTCCCTTGGACCAAAACCCAATATAAGATGTTTATTTTGGGTAATCCATCTTGTTGCCCTATTTTAGCCCACAATCTTGAAAAATGTGGGTGTTGTTGTTCCTTGTAGAGTTTTTCATAGCCCTCTTTCACATAATAATGTCATTTTTTCCCCCATCCTCTTATGTCTTTTGTGTCCAAGCTTATCGGAGCAAATCCATGAATATTTTGGAGAGCTTCATCAATTGAAGGCTTCAAAGGGAGAGGAACATTCATACTTTTCTAGTTAGACCAGTTTCTAGAATGACCCATTCAAATAAATCATATAGAGTTCAAATACTATTTTCACTTTGCCAACCTTTTAAAGCCCTTAAACCATCTCGTTGTATTAGAGAGGTTGCACCAAGAATGGAGTCTTTCCAAAGGTTTATACTTTTCCATTTCCTAGGATCCAATACAAGCCATCTTGGATAATTATTCATGCAACCTTGCAAAGCCTCCAGATATTCAAACATTCTCGCTCCCAAGAGCACGTATCCACACACCTTAACCTAGAGTGAGAAAGGTAATTTTTCTTGATTATGTCTTTCCACCAAGATTTTTCTTTAGAACCCAAATTCCAAACCAATTTAGCACCCATAGCTTGATTCATCAATAGAGGGTCTCAAATGCCAAGCCCTCCATGACCTTTTGGGGCTTTGACTAGGTCCCAATTTACCAAATGGAATTTCTTTTTATTAGTTTCCTCCCCTTGCCACAAAAAATTTCTTGAAAAATTGTCCAATTTTTGCATAATTCCTTTTGGAGCAAGCAAAGAAGAACATTGATAAAGGGGTAAGGATGAAAGAATAGACCTAATTAAGGTGACCTTCCCAGCAGGAATAAGCCACCTCATTCCCCAACTTTGCATTTTGTCCTTTATTTTTTGTAAAATAACTTACCATTCAACATTTTCGATTCTTTTTTGTGTTTTGGGGATTCCAATATATTTGAAAGATGTCCAATTCATATTTCCAACGAAACCTAAGACTTGTGAAATTCTTTCCATAAACTAAGAATAAGCATTCCAGGAAAAACATTTACATTTTCCTTTTTTTACAGCTTCTCCAAAAGCAAATAAAAAATGGTCTAAGGTTTGCTTAAACCCCCTGGCATTAATAATTGAAGCTCCACCCAAAAGAACAATATCGTTTGCAAATTGAGCATTATTGAAAGCTTTAAACCCCCTAGCTACTCGGATACCACATAGCTTTCCTTCCTCCCAATCCTTTAAAAGCTGCCTTCCCAAGGTTTCAACCATAAGAATGCATAAAAACGGAGATAGAGGACATCCCTTCTAGAGACCTCTCAAAGACTGGAAAAAATATGTGGGTCTACCATTTATCAACGGGGCTATCCAAGGACAACAATTGCAGGCTTTAATCCACTTAACAAAAGAGGGAGAGAACCCAAATCTGTCAAGGAATTCAAAAAGGAAACTATAACGGTCTCTATCAAAAGCATTGGTGATATCAAGTTTAAATAGCCATCCCCTGCTCCTTTCTGCCAACACTGAAATGAATCTCTTCTTGAATCGGCACAATATTGTCCACTATATGCCTTTTTTCAATGAAGCCACCTTGTCCTTCCGAGATTAGATAATGAAGAAGAGGCTTTAGACAAATGGCTAATATTTTAGTCAAAATTTTATAAGATGAATTACAAAGAGAAATTGGTCAAAAGCAAGCAAGAGAAGTTGGACGAGCTTCTTTGGGGATGAAAGCCGGAAAGGATGAATTTGTGGCTCCCCTAATATTTTCTCTACCCTTTTTTCAATTCAGCATTTTACATAAATCAATTTTAATAATGTCCCAACAAGCACTATAAAATTGAATAGAAAACTCGTCCGGACCTGGAGACTTATCCACCCCTAGCCCCCTGTTAACGCCTAAAAGTCGCACACATGTGACATTTCAGCGATTCTTCCAGTCAACATAAAGAATGCATCTCACCACAGACATCTTCAACATATCCAAAACACAACATAAGTCCATAAGTTCCATAAAGCAGTCAAAATAAAGGGTAGCGTGGGTAATACACTATTAACCCACATTATAGCGCAGGTTACCTGAACAATACTCTGCTACATCCGCACGGCTTTTTTTTCGATAGCCACGCTATTGTCAAAACGACGGGACCACTAACTCCCAATGGCGCATTGAAGGCTCAATCCTCTCCATGGATCCGAATTCGACTCCTCACACACTTGGTGCCATTAATTAGCACCCCTTGTGTACCTTGGAACTAGTTCATGGAGAAGATGAGGTCATATTTGGATCTAGTTATTTGCTGGCCACCTCTTTTCCTATAAAAGGAAGCCATTGGCATGCATTTGGTAGAGAGAAATCAAGAGCAAGGTTATGCTGTTGGATTTGAGTTGGAGCTTCCTCATAGCCCACCATTTCCCATCATAGTGAGCATTCCCAAGCTCACTTGCCACCTTCTTTCAAGGGGCAAGTGTTTCTCTCCATTGTTATACCATCTACTTAGCATTTAGCTTGGACAGGAAAGGCTCCCTAAGGGAAATTCTTGGCTTCCCTTGAAGCCCACACCTCCTAGGTTTTGTACAACTATACCATTGGGCAATACAAAAGCGGTTTAGCATATCTTGGATTGTTATTAGAGTTTGCATTCTCCCCCCATCTCTTGTATTTTGTATTTTTCTATATTTCTTTGTTTGCATGTGAACTATACTAAAAATCTCTTGCAGGATCATTTAGAGGAATACCAACCACACCCACACAGGGGCTCTAAGGACTGAGGCCTTACTGCAACCTGCAAGACTTATCCCCTTACCAAGTAGAAGATTGCACTTGTGCATTTTTTTCCACAACAGTTCTAATGGTGACCATACTTATTTTTGTTCATTTCTCATTAAACTATGTTTCTTTATGCTAAGTAACTAATTATGGGTATTTGTCACTTGCAGAAGATCAGGTAATCCACCTCTTGCTTCCATAATTAGGCCCTCATTCGACCCCAATTTATTTTTAACAATAGCGCAGATCCCAACCTCTCAACCGCGCTACCAGTGCAGAAACGACTCTGACAGTCACACAGACCACACAGGTAATCAATTCAAGGCCCGCGCTACCCCCAAAAGGTTGTTCCGTGCAGCCAGTTAGTGTATCATCCGCGATATCCACGCATAGGTTTTGAATTTACCTACACTACACTGCCCGCGCAACAGAGCATGTTTTAGTCGCGTTTTTATTGTTTATTTGCTTTTTATCTGCATAGTTTAGTTTGGCAGTCCAATTACTGCTTACTAGTGAACTTAAATTAAGGTTAATTCACATATTATTTAATTTTTTAGTAATTAGTTCACCTAGACCAATATTAGGAAGTAAATATTTCATCTCTCTTGAAACTTACCTAGGTAAACAACTGTGAGGCTTTCAACGAGCCCCAATGTTGTCACTAGTATTCAATGCCATTTCTTGTTTACGCACAATTGACATGTTTTTAGTATCAATGCTATTGTAGAATTCACTTTTTGCACACAAGCAAGGACCTAAAGACTCTTTTCTCCCAAAGTGCGCTCTTCACTTCACACTTCCTGTGAGCTTGGTGAATCAGAAAAGGGTGAGAAGTGTGAAAAACCTCTATTTCTCACTTATCTATTTGTTAGCATTTGTGATTTTGCAAAGCACCATTAGCATCTCTTAGTGTTAGAAGTATGCATTACTTGATATACTCTTCTATTTAATTTGTTGATAATCATTTTTGCTTTCATCACATGTGTTTGCACCACTAGCACACACTAAGAGACCTAAAGACTCTCCCCATCCTAGTATGCTCTTCACCTCGCACTTCATGTGAGCTTGGTGAATCATAAAAGTAGGGATTGTGAAATACCTCTTTTACACTACATAAGTGAACACTCAAACCCCTTAAAATCAACATTGTAACTGTCTAAACCAACTAAAATCCTCCACAGGACGTCACAAAACAATATTTTAGTTAGGTAGGATTGATTGGTCAAGGCATCCATTAACACCCACCAATCTAATTTCATTAGCGAGATTTTGAAACATAGTATTGTTGTCTCATAGGGTACTTACAAAATCATGCTATAAGCAAGTGTTAAAAGAAAACTCGGATCAAAAGTGCGTCGTGAACAAGGAGGTGAACGTCGAGGTATAGCTGCCCTACTCTCCCCTACAATCCACTCAGTTTGTTGTAGGGAGACAGCATTATACCGTGTAGGCCGAACCAATGATCCACACTTGATGCAAGGTATCTTAGTGGCCCAACTTAGGATGTCACCAAGGAGCAATTGTGAGTGCAATTGACTCTTGAAGTTATCTATTTCCTTTGGGAGGTGTTTCCAATTCTTCTTGATTGGAACATTGGCCCCATCTCCGATAGAACTAGCTCTTTGTTACCTCCACTAGTCGATTGGTGAGTGGATACCATTACCACCATCAATTGTGCTTTTGGGAGGCCTAGTTACATTTTAGAGGAAGGACGTTAGGTCTTCTAGGGAATTTACATTTATTTTCTTTTTAACTACAAGTTCACTAAACTCGTAATAAAAAGAACCTACATGTGGGAACTCATGCACTAAAACCGACATTACACATATCACTCACTTATTGCACCATTTTGCATCTGTTATGGTTGGCATATTTTTGCATTTGTTCAATTGTGTTTAAAATCCACTATCACTCTCATTTGACACAAAGACTTCACCATTGAGGAACAAAACAATATCCTAAACGGTCTCGTAGACTACAAGGCCTATCCCCTCTCTCGAGGGGTGTTTTTACACCTTCTTCTCGTGGTTCACAAGGACGGTACCCTAGTTGGGTTCATTCTCAGGCCACATTGATAGTATCATCTGGTTGAGGCCAAGCCTTGCTAGGTGCATTTTCTCCTCTCGAAGAAACTATTAATTACACCACTTCTTCCCCCATCAAAAGAGGTACCCCATTGGCTTATCCTCTTGGAGATCCCTCGATTCCCTTTGACCCATCCTCTCTCGTATGAGGTCAACCGTTGTTTACAACACCACCTGGGTATCCCCCTCATGGAAATCACATCCCACACACAATGGCAAGACCAGTGATCATTGCCTTATCATCCATGGCTAGTTTAAATCTACCTTATTTGGCCGAACTGATCAATGACCCCATAGCTCATGATCCCACATGGTTGGCTATACCAGATAAACTTCCCTCCGATATCCCCAAATTCAAAGGAAAGTAGGGGGATGAACCCTCCAACCATGCCATGTCTTTCCACTTGTGGTGTTCATCTAACAACATAGTGGACGATCCTGTGAGGCTTCACCTCTTTTAGCGTACTCTCATAGGCACGGAATTCAAATGGAATGTCAAACTAGAAAGCGCAACCCACGCCACATTCGCAACATTGACCACTATGTTTCTTACTTACTTCCAGCTCTTGATTCGACACGAACTTGGCCTGAAAATTCTCACTAAGTTTCGCAAAACACGTCTACCCACATTGCGGACCACATCCATGAGTGGCATAAGCGTCGCACATTATGCAAGATCGATATACAACCTCCCTTGTTGTTGGATTGGTTTATCAAATCTCTCCAACCCGCCATAGCCAAATATGTCGCCACCTCCATGCCGCAAAGTGAGGAAGAGGCTATTCTTAAAGCACAGCATTTCGATCTCATATATGCACAATCCAACAACCGTTATACTATCCTCACTAAAGCCCCTCAACATCGGTCATTGGATCCTATGTTGAGATATTGTAACTTCTAACAATATTATATTTGTACTTTATTATTCCGGAGATGTTTCATTCCTCCGTGAAGACCTTATTGTATATCCGGAGATGTTTTATTCCTCCGTGGAGAATGTGGTAACTTGGGTTATTAGACTTCCCTAATGGGGGTCATCTCTGTATGAGTCATGTGGGTTAAAGGGGTTATTAGACCACCCTAGTGGGGTTGGCCCTGCCACATTATGTTAAGTAATTAAGTTGGGGCCGATCTAGTCAATGTAAAATACAAGTCGGAGTTGTGTATAAATAAAGGAGTTGTGTTCCTCATTTAACACACATTACACTCACTTGTGAATAGATATGCAAAAGATCACTCAATGCAGAGTGTGAATGATGTTCAGTCATAGAGGGAGAATTGATAGCTTCTTGACAAGCTTGGGCTTTACCAAAAGTAAAAGCTAATCCTAACCTTTATCTTAAGGTTATGGCTGATGAACATGTCATACTATTACTGTATGTGGATGATCTATTTTTGACAAGGAATGAGAAATAGATCATGGAAAGAAAGAGGAAGCTAGCTACAGAATTTGAGATGAAATATCTCGAATTGATGCATTACTTCCTAGGTCTGGAAGTATAGCAAGGCCCAGAAGGAATATTTCTCAACTAGGGAAAGTATTTGATATGTTGGAATGCAAAAGCCATGGCCACTCCCATGGATTCCAACTTGAATTTGTTAGCTGATGACTCATCAGAGTTAGTGGATGTGACTCTGTACAGACATATTATTGGGTCATTAATGTATCTGACGAATACCAGGCCAGATATATGCTTTACGGTGAACACCTTGAGTCAGTATCTAGTGGAACCTAGACGAGTTCACCTGATAGCTGCAAAGCATGTGATGAGGTACCTAAAGGACACAACATATTTTGGTCTATGTTATCTTGGAGATCATGACTTATGATGGTATGGCTACACAGATGTTGATTGGGCAGGAAGTGTATCAGACAGGAATAGCACATCGAGCGGATGTTATTGTCCGGGATTTTGCCATGATCTCGTGGTTTAGCAGGAAGCAGTCTAGTGTGGATCTCAGCACAACCGAAGCAGAATATATAGATGCTTGCTCTGCTAGCTGCGAAGCGATATGGCTTTGAAAGCTGTTATCAGGATTGTTTGACTTAGAGATGGACCCCACTGTGATCTTTTGTGACAACCAGATTTGTATCAAGATAACAGAGAAGCCAGTGTTCCATGATAAGTCAAAGCACATAGAGATCCGATATTTCTATATATGGGATATGGTGCAGAAAGGAGCTATCAAGCTCGAGTATGTGAGCACTGATGAACAAGTTGCTGATGTATTGACCAAAACCTCTATCTCGAGCAAAGTTTGAGTATTTCCGAGACAATCTTGGTGTAGTTCAGAAGGACCCTCCTCGAAAGGGGGAGTGATGTGGTCGCTAATGATGAGATTGCCTGCATCGACAGAAAGGTCGATGATGTGGATACATGTATTGATGATACTGATGGTGAGGTCGATGATGTGGATACATGTATTGGTGATACCGACGATGAGGTCGATGAGTGGTCCTTAGACTTGGTCTAAGTTGACAAGTGGATTGTATCATCCTTGGAAACATGTCCTAAAAGAGATCCGTAGACATATGTATCCGAGAAAGAAGTCCCTAGTGGATGAGAGGGATTGCATCATCCCTGAACTTCGGTCCCCTGAATTGATCCGTAGACATATGTCTCCGAGAAAGAAGTCCCTAGTGGACAAGAGGGATTGCATCATCCCTGAACTTTGATCCCCTGAATTGATCCGTAGACATATGTCTCCGAGAAAGAAGTCCCTAGTGAACGAGAGGGATTGCATCATCCTTGTACTTCGGTCCCCTGAATTGACCCGTAGACATATGTCTCTGAAAATTGATGATAGGACTGCATCATCCCTGAACGTTTAGTTCAAAATGTATGTGATAGGACTGCATCGTCCCTGAACAATTGGTTCAAAATGTACATGATAAATCCTAGATCTGATCTAGGTCATATCCAATATGAAAAAGGACTGGCTCTGTGGTGGTAAATCCTAGATCTGATCTAGGTCACATCCAGTATGAAAAAGGACTGGCACTGTGGTCGGGATTGCATCATCCCTAGACATGGATTTGTCTTAAATGGATCAAGGACTGCATCGTCCCTAGACATGGATTTGTCTTAAATGGATCAAGGACTGCATCGTCTCTAGACATGGATTTGTCTTAAATGGATCAAAGACTGCATCGTCCCTAGACATGGATTTGTCTTAAATGGATCAAGGACTGCATCGTCCCTAGACATGGATTTGTCTTAAATGGATCAAGGACTGCATCGTCCCTAGACATGGATTTGTCTTAAAAGGATCAGGATAGATCATCCTATAAGTAGATCTGGATTGCATCGTCCATAGACATGAGACTTGTCCTAAATTGATAAGGATTGATCATTCTGGGAATTGGATCTGGATTTCATCGTCCATAGACATGAGAGGTGTCTTAAAGTGAGAGGGATTGATCATCCCGTCATTGGATCATGTGTGTTGCTGTAGATCGAGTCGAGATGATCCAGATGTTGTAGATCGAGATGATCCAGATGCTGTATATCGAGATGATCCAGATGTTGTAGATCGAGATGATCCAAATGATGTAGATCGAGTCGAGATGATCCAGATGCTGTAGATCGAGATGATCCAGATGTTGTAGATCGAGATGATCCAGATGTTGTAGATCGAGTCGAGATGATCCAAATGCTGTAGATCGAGATGATCCATATGCTATAGATCAAGATGATCCAGATGATGTAGATCGAGATGATCCAGATGTTGTAGATCGAGATGATCCAGATGTTGTAGATAGAGATGATGATGTTGATCGTGATGATCCAGATGTTGATGTTGATCGAGATGATCCAGATGATGCTATTGATTGAGATGATCGAGACGATGATGTTGATCATGATGATCCAGATGTTGTTGTTGATCGAGATGATCCAGATGATGCTGTTGATCGAGAGGATACAGTTGATGATGTGATGATGTTGATCGAGAGGATCCAGTTGATGATGATGATGTAGCTGATCGGGTGTTGCAGAAGGTGAAGACTCAATACTGACGATGCTGATACTCCAGTATTGAAGACCTAATGATATTCCAGTAACTAGTTGAGTTACTGATGATGTTGAGAAAGCTTCCAATGATTTATAGATGTATCATGTATGATGTTGATGACTCCTTGCTCCTGTAGATGTTGTTATAATATCCTTCTCGTTAAGGGGGGGTGTTGAGATATTGTAACTTCTGACAATATTATATCTGTACTTTATTATTCTGGAGATGTTTCATTCCTCCGTGAAGACCTTATTGTATATCCGGAGATGTTTTATTTCTCCATGGAGGATGTGGTAGCTTGGGTTATTAGACTTCCCTAGTGGGGGTCGGCCCTGTATGAGTCATGTGGGTTAAAGGGGTTATTAGACAACCCTAGTGGGGTCAACCCTGCCACATTATGTTAAGTAATTAAGTTGGGGTCGACCTAATCAATGTAAAATACAAGTCGGAGTTGTGTATAAATAGAGGAGGTGTGGTCCTCCTTTAACACACATTAAACTCACTTGTGAATAGCGCATAGGTGAGGAAGAGATCTGCTATGGAGGAGAAGGAGCTCATGTATAGGGTTTACATCTTTGTATTTGCTGGTCATCTATATTGAGGAAGATTTGCTAGGTTTTCTACCCCATGAGGGTTTCCCAGGATAAATTTGTGTCTCTTGTGTTTATGTTGTGCTTGTTGTTCTTTCAGTGATCCTGTATATGCTATTGTTGTGAAATGAAATGCAATGCTAATATTTTCTGTCTTAGCATATTAAATCTTAACATCCTACACCTTTGGGCTCATCACATTCGGCGAATGGGCTTATTGGGTTTGTTTCCCATCTAGGAAAGGTTCCTCCTACCATTCCAGTGCCATTCAAAATGGTTCCCCACTACCCATCCATACCACTTGTGTCGATACCCCCTACATCGATACCAACCCCACCAGTTAGTCAAATACAGTATGGACCGTATAGTCCTACGTACCCAAACATTGGCCAAGTGACGATGGTTCCTACATCGACAATGGCACAAATCATTCCTACGTTGACCTCTTATGGAGCACAAACCGCATTTATCACACCCCCAGAGTTTAACCCTTACTATCCTTTTCCATGTCGGACTGATCAAAAAC
The DNA here is from genome assembly GCA_027924585.1 of Larix kaempferi. Lineage (NCBI taxonomy): Eukaryota > Viridiplantae > Streptophyta > Pinopsida > Pinales > Pinaceae > Larix > Larix kaempferi. Next base: position 1,455,863 of record BSBM01000721.1, on the reverse strand, counting down.
CTACCCCCCACATGGGGGTTAACTTAGTTCAACCTTCTTATGTTCAATAAACTCTACAATTTGAGCAATTCAACATCACCAACCCCTAGAATCTGCAGACTTAGGGGAAGAAGAAAGGCAAGAACAAACATAATCAGTAGTCGGGGCAAGGGGGAAACCCCCCTCCCCAGCAAAACCAATAAAAGGGTAGCCAAAATGTAGGGACTAACAATCCCCCCAAACAAGGGAAGAATCCTAACCTGAGGACTAATTATCGTTGCTCCATTTGTGGTGTTTATGGCCATTATACACATCATTGTCCTCTTATCCTCGATTGCCAACAGTTAGTCGAGGCCAAAAAGAAGACAGTGACAAACCCTCCTCAGGTAGTGAATCCTCCCCAACCACAAACCATCGTGTTACAACAACCCTTTGCAAATCAAGGGGTAGTTACAAAACAGCAAGACCCTCAACCACTTGGTGATGCCTCATTTCAAAATATATATACATTGGATGTAAACCTTCAGACACGATCCAAAGGTTATGATGGGCCTTCCCCCTTCCAAGTGGAAGATGTTCCTATCCCCTCGGGGGACCCTCTACAGATACCATGCCCGAATATCAAACAAATCCCACGGATTTTGAAAGTTCCACTTCGACGTACCCCTAATAACCCTCACATGAAAGCTGCCCACAATTACAGTATTGTGGATGGCTTGGATCAGTGCCCTGCAGTCATGTCCACGTTAGAAGTGTTATAGTCTTTCCCAATGCAGATAAATGCATTACTCAATGCACTCAGCATCGTCGATCCATCTGATTCGCACCTCATGACCTTTGATCTCGACAAAGGTGATCTATGATTACGATCATTAGTCGCATTTCAAGTTCCAATTAAGGTAAAAAATGTCAGGATCCATAGTTGTATCATTGATGAAGACGCATCCACTTGCGTTATGTCCACAAAAGTATGGAAACGATTAGGATCCCCTACATTGGTCCCCTCGTCTATCACTCTTCATGAATATGATGGGAGACCATCCCAACCAAGAGGATTGTACCAAAATGTCCCCATAGATTTGGGGGGCAAGATGGTTATGATTGATATCGAAGTAGTCGATGTTGAGCTCGACTACAACATCCTCTTGGGGCGTAGTTATATGTACACCATGAAGGCGGTCACCTCCTCAGTCTTCCGTATCATAATGTTTCCCTTAAATGGGAAGGTAGTTACCCTCGACCAGCTTAACTATTATGACCCCAACAACACAAGCAATCCCAACAACGTCCTACCAACTATACTAGGAAATACTCAACCATATGTTTACATTGCCCCCAGTATGTACAATGACTCCAATTTGTTAGGACTATATTCGAGACTATCACCTAATATCCCTACATCAACCGATGGCCTAATGTGCACAATGTTCACCGTTGAAAATGGAGCCGCCTTCACCTCAACACCATCATCAGCACCACCGCTGAGTCATGGCATTGAACAAACATTGAGTCCATATGTACCACAAATATTCCAAATCCCATTATTGCACCCTCCCATGGGGGTACAAGGGACGCCGATTATGGTTCAATTAACTCTACCTGAGTTAAATTTGGGAATCCCGGTATGGTACCTTACACCACCCTACCTAGAAATGGCTTCCAAATTCTTCACCCATTACGAGTTTGTCCCTGTTTCTGCTTCTGCGCCTATAAGGCCCGTGACACATACAGTTATGACAGCCCAACCTATGACATCCACGACTAAACCACAACTAGTCGTCGCTAAGACTGCACATGGGCGAACCAAACAAACAAAGTTGAAAGGTCTCCTATTACCTAACCTGACATCCAGTTTATCGGAAACCTCTATGCCTAAAGCAGGGACATCAACCAGCATGAGTTAAACCGTCCCAATTGTGATCAATACTCCCAATCAAAGAGTTACACCGTCGTGTTCTCTTTGTGGGAAACAAGGTCATGCAACAAACTTATGCCCTACTTTACTGGAACTAAGGAATTTTCTCAACACCCCTATGGGTATAACACATGCTCCACCAATGGTAAAAGGGGGCACATCTCCCTCACCCACATCTAAGTCCAAGACACTGCATACAAATCACACGTGTTCTATATTTTCTCAGTATGGGCACTATACACATCATTGCCCTGACCTCCCTCGCTATTGGGAGGCTTTGGAAACCGTTCGCCTCACCCAACCCTTGGAAGATACCTCACCCCCCTCATCACCAGAGAAGACTCATATCCCCACGGGTACTATGGTGACCCCAACCAGTCCCTCCCCAAAGTGGGTTGACTCCATACCAGACCAACAGTCACCGCGGTGTCCACAAAGGTCGGTAATTGTCTTAAAATCATACTAATGCCACTAGACCATGTCGCTCATGCAACTTAATGTCTCACCATTCATTCTAATGTCATCTTGTCACTACATTTCATACTTTGCATGCAACCCAAATCCTACTAACCAATAACCTCACCCCATGTGGGACCACTCTTCCTATGGTAATTGAGGAGGATGCCAAACCAATAGAGTACAATGTTGACAACAACACATCGCATTTTTTAGATACCTCGAGGGATCTCGATCCCCCATCACCGATTTCCCATGAAATGTTGGATCCCTCAATCTTCCCTCAAGAATATATCCTAGCTCCCACCCAAACTACCTCTCCATATCTTAACATCCTGCACGTCGATTTGGTCCCTCTTCTGACCGAGAATGAAGATCCCTTCTCCTCAGATGAAGACATGCTAGAAGAGTATGTATTTGCAACAGACGAGGAGATAATCGAAGCTATAAACACCACCGAACCTCCATGGGACACCTTCCATCATAGGTCTTAACCACACACACTACCCGCTAAACAACAATATACAATTGAGTCAAAGGATTTTCTACAGCCTAGTCATATCAATTGGTACAAGAATCTTATCCCTACCCTCGATGCATTTGAAGACAACAAGATCACCAATATCTCTCCTACCATCCAAGTTGATATATCCACCACACGAGGAGTCGTCGAAAACATCACCATAGAGCCTTCCTGCTCACCACATGAAATAACTAGTTTCACAGCTCTCTTCAAAGAATTTTGCGACGTCTTTGCATAGTCCTACGAATAAATGATAGGTCTAAACCCTGTAATTGTCGAACATCATATTGACACTTGGCCCGATGCCATCCCCATTCGACAAAATTAGTGCCTTGTCCACCCTTCTAAGACCCCCGCAATCAAAGCCGAGATTGAAAAACTCTTGCAAGTTGGATTTATTTTTCCCATTTCCTACACATCGTGGGTGTCTAACGTCGTCATGGTTAACAAAAAGCAGGGAACTATTCATGTCTGTACTGATTTCCAAGACCTCAATTTAGCCTGCCCAAGGGACAACTTTTCCACACCATTCATCAACCAAATCATTGACTCATGTGCCCGCAGTGAAATGTTGTCTTCATGGATGGGTTCTCCGGATACAACCAAATATGCATATGTCCCCAAGATCAGTACAAAACTGCATTTACCACACCATGGGGCACTTTTTCCTACAAATCTATTCCCTTTGGTCTAAAGAAACTCAGAGCCACGTTTTTAATGACTTGGCTCACATCATCCTCACCTTTTTAGACGACCTTACAACCAAGTCCAAAAAACGATGTGATCATTGTTGGAATTGATTTAATACTAAGAGCGGGGTGAATCGGTATTAGCGCAGTTATCCATAGTTTTTACATTCTTTGACATATTAGTCTTTACTTAATATTTATGTTTTGTTATGCATTAGTAAATAAACATCCATACATATATGCACCACATAAACAACACATAACACATAGGATTTTTACGTGGAAACCCAAATGGCAGAAAACCACAGAATGCTTCTTTATAGTGAGAAAGAATACATTCAAGGAAGCACCAACTTCATGTGTTTACTAGCACCAAACCCCTGGTTTTACAGGCACCGACCTGAAGGAAGCTTCCACTCCCTATGTTTCTCTAGCACCAACTAGAAGGAGGAACCGACCACTTGTCTTCTTTGTTTTACAGGCACCAACCTGAAGGAAGCTATGACTCCATGTCTCCTTGCCCCATCTGACCGCCCTGATGTCCAATATATCTTATTGTCTTACTAATCTTCAACTCTCTGCACTTCTTCAGATATTTTGATGACAATTCTGTTGTGCGCACCTTCATATGCAGACTATACTCTGTCACTGCGCTGCATACATCACTTGAATTCTCAAACTTCTCAACTCACACTTCTGTTGATGACTTACTTCATGTACTGTGTGCTCTGTTGATTCTGCAGTCTGCGTTTCTGTTTCAATGATCTGCTCTTCGTGACTGCAACGATCAACTGATACTGTGCTTTCAATTTATATTTTGTCGTTCATAAATGAAGCACTAGTAACATAAGGAACTACGCACTTTCTGATGTGTCCATTCTATTTAAGTGGTGCAATCTCTTAGACAATTTGTGATGTCTTGTGCATCAAATAATTGGTCCATTCAGTTTAGCGCACTTGTCTCGGATCATATGCATCATGATGCACCTATCGGATCATGTTGTTGTTATATTGTTGTGCATCAAATGGAGTTCTCAACTTCACACACGTTCACGTATGTTCATATGCATCAGCTAGACATTTGCGCAATATATGATAAACTTTGCTTTTGTCTCTGTGCTTATGTCTCTACAGCATCTGTGACTATCGGTGTGTTGATTGTATTATTGTCCTTCAAAACATCAAGCACTTGCGCACACTTCAATATTTCTTCATTTCAGCATTCACGTATCTGTCACAATTCTATCGCATCATTCTGCGCACCATCAAAACTTCATTCTACTGCATGTGCACATTTGGCTCTTCGCTACATCATTATGTTCTATCCTCGAGCCCCTTGATGCACCGAAAAATAAATTGAAACTTGCACTCGAAGCTCCTATGCTCTTGCCATCAAGCTTACTTTCAATCTCCAACTTGCATCTCTATTTATACATGTCTTGCACTAGTTGTATCTTCACAAGTTGGTAGTGGCATCCCTTCTTCCATACTTCACTGATTGTGCATATGCCACGTGTCATCATCTGTGTTATTGATGTGTCAGCTTTTATGTATCAAGCACTTTCAAGGTCCACAACTTAGTGATACTTCACACCTTGGTGGTGTACCATTGCGCCCTTGATGTTAATACTTTGCAGTATTTGCGCATACTCCAAATTCTTCTAAGTGGGTCTTTAACCCTTGCCTCTATCACCTGTGGGTAATGTGCACTTGGTATATTGATACTTAGTGAATTATGCACATACACCAACTTCTATTTGGTGGGTCTTTAACTTGTGCCTTGTCATCACTTGTGGGACTTGCACACTTGATGTATCTTCGGTTGTAGAATTTTCTCATATATGGTCTTCAACCATTGTACCTTTCTAGGAACTTGTGCATGTTCCACTTACTCAAAGCATCTTCTAATTGGCTATGCCTGCGTGCTTTCAAGATTGTCCAACCAATAATTGCTTGCACAATTCCAAACATTAACCAAGCCATGCTCAGGCTTGCTTGCACACTTGCACCATTTTTTTCAACCAATTCCTTGGTTGTTTGAGCACATGTACCATTTTCCAACCAACTCCTTTGATTTGCTAACATGAGAGAGTATGACTTGGTGAACTTGATTTTTGCACAAGGACCACATGTTGTAGGATACATTACTTGCGTTCCTTCTTGAACTAGATCTTCATGATGTATCTTCTTATGTACTTTTTCAAACTGAATCTGTATGATGTATCCTCTTATGTACTTCTTCAAACGTGTCATGCATGTTGTAACCTTGATACACATCTCGAGACTTAATGCACTTCTAGATATACTCCAAATTTGCATACATATCTGTCACCTTCACCATTTGCGCATATACTTCTAGCGTTCATGTTATTCTTTATCTTGCGCATATACTACTTCAAAGTGGCTTCCATATATTTCTTCATAATTCTGCAAGAATATTGTATCCACTTTTACTTCAACTGATATCACTGACTGGTACTGAATCAATTGACATCCTCTTTGACACTAGTTGACAATAAAACACCTGACATCATCTTTAGTTGACATCAATGACAACCAATGCTCAACAATCTCCCCCTTTGGCATTGATGTCAACACCTTATGAAATTGTACTTGATCTTCTTTGAACTATATGCTTCATTTGTACTTTTTCGCAGTGCTCCCCCTGAGTTCTTTGGGCCTATGGCTAGTGCATTTGTTGTTAGTACTTCTACTACCAATTCTCTATGCAAACTAGTCTGCATTCTGTTACATTTGTGTAGACCATATGTTCAGTTATCTTCGCAGTCTTTCACGTATGTTGTAGCTTCATGTTGTTTCTTTTGCTATCTGCAATTCTCCCTTTTTTGTGTTATCCTGCTGACTTCATGGATCACTTCTATCATCACATATATAACAAATTCATGCATCTCTCCTTTCATTATGTCTTGTTGATGTTAGCTTTTGATGTGCATTTGATGCCTTAGCTTCATGCATTTCTCCCCCTTTGACATCAAAGGCAAAGAGGTGCCATAACTTTGCGCTATATGATTACTTCTCGTTTGTTTTGCATTGGAGTTCATCACAACTATATATAGGGACAACTCCCCCTGTCATTATGCATCATTGCTTTGCATAGTTCATGTACTGATATCCTTTCATAATTATATTTGATTTTTTTATAAAGATATTACATTGCTCCTTCACCTTGATCTTTTGTTCCTGTCACAATAACTCAACTTTCACTACACAGTGATTCTTCCTGTCATCTTACTTCCACTACGCAATGCCGAAGTCAGTCCTTTGTTGATTTTGCATTATGGTTTATGCGTCTCACTGCTTTACCTATCGCATTTATTGAGCTATCATGGGACCTTATCGCATTTAATGTTGTCGCATCTTTTTCCAAGACAACCAAAGATTTGGCACATTTTTCCTTCATCGACTAACTCGGCATAGGATCGAACATGGCATTCAGTGCATATGCCAATAATGACGTGTCGCATCCATACTCGAACCTTTTGAGGCAACATTCTTTATCATATGGTGCAATGAATCGAATTTCCACCTTTTTGTATTGTTTCCAAAAACTCATTAAGTCCAGCATTTAATTTTGGCGAATCCACCACCTTCTTCGACGTTGTGTGACATTGAATGCCTTTCTCATAAACTAATTGCATGCACGCAAACATCCTTTAATGGATTCAATAAGATCTCTGCAAGCAATGTCTAGTTCATCGCCTCTTGTATCCCTTCATTTTTGTTTTGTATTATTGCTTGGTCCTTTGTTGCTTGATCCTCCCTCTAGTTCTGTCTTTCCCTTCCAATGGCCTCCTTTTGCAGAATGAACACATCCCTTGAGAATGTGCGTCATGTAGTTCAAACTCAGCAGGTTAAGTTTTCGCGCTAGAGGTCTGACATGGATTCCTGGCAGTAGCAAGTACAAGACAATCAGATTCTTCATCAATAGTCTCAATCCCAGGTGAACCGTAGACATTTCGAGCAATTGATCCTTCTGAATCATCGCATTAATAATCAGGAGCGTCAGCAACAACAAATTATTATGATTTATCTCATCTTCGGCCTCAGTACGTTGAACTGTGGTTGTATTCCTCTGCATCCCGCTTCTAAATGCACAACCCTGGTTCCGGTGGATTTGGAGTTGCCTCTTGCAAACCATCCAGAAATTGAACTCGACCTCAAACTGCGGCTGTAGAATGCTCCAGCTTTTTCTCAATTTTGCCTCTTCTATCATCCTTCTTGTGTATGCCATTCATGGCTTCAGCATGGAGTCTTGACTCATGCAATTTTTTGTAATCATGCCCAATTTTTTAATATAATGAAAAGATCCATTTTGCGCAATTTCATATCTTCCAGCAGTATTTAATTTTACATGTAAATATCTTCTGCTCAATGTAATGCTTCTTTGTTCTGTAATGTGTGATATGCAATATAAATGTATGACCATTTAATGTATAAATGCAAAATTCCTTTTCTATGACATAATCAACTAATCATGTGTGAACATAATGAACACATTCTAACTTCAGACACTTCTAACCATACATCACACAATCCTAACATCCTAACTAACATCCCCTTGAATTACTCAAGATGCATTGTGTTGAATTCAAGTGTCTCCCATAGTCCTTATGGGACTATCCAAAGAGGCAGCAATTGCTTGTTGCGCCTGGATTGTTTGCATCTTCAGCGCACTTCTGAAGAGATTTCCTTACCCAAGCCCTGTTGTGGGATTTTCTGTTTTCATTATGCTATGGATATTTTCCACTAAAGTCACTTTGAGTGTCATAGTATTTGTGCAATAAACCTTCATCCGAATAGTTTACTGCTCCTCGAAAGTACATAGCCTTGTTTCCAAAGCGGTTGCATGCGTAACATCTCACAGTTTGACAGTATTTTGCAATATGACCAAAACGACTACATCTTGTACACTTCACTCTATTTATCCTTCTCAAGTTAGTATATTGAAAAGAAATATGACTGAAGGAGCCATCATACCTTAAATTCATATCATGACTTGAGCAGTGTTCTCTGCCACAGATCTTCTTAGGTGTCTTTACATAACTAAGACCTGTTTTGTCTTTTGGTGGCCTCTGATCCTTTAGAATCATGTTCAGCATTTTCATGCTATCTTTTAACTTGTTATGCACTTCTTCTTCAGATTTTTTCTTGTCACTTCCTGAATGTGCATAGATGGAATCAATACAGACTTGTTTCTTTCCCTTTATCTCATTCAACTTATCTTCTTAACAAAATATCTCTTTATCCTTTTCCTCAAGTTGATTAGTCATCTTTCTAATTTCCTGCGCCAATTCCTCCAGTGAAGTTCTTAATACAAATTTATCTTTCTCAAGTATTAGAACATTTTCTTGAGCACAACTCAATTGACTCTCATAGCTGGTTATCCTTTCACAAAAATTTGCGTCAACGGATTCCTTACATGGCCTGTCCTATTCTTCATACTTTGACAATTGTTCCCACAACAACTTATTCTTTTTCTTAGAATCCTTTAATTCATCCAAGGAACTTATCAGTTCACCTTCCCAGTCAATATCTAGAGCATCTCATCTTCAGATTGACTATCAGTCTTGACCTCTTCAACAAGTTTTGGAGGTGTGACATGCTTTGAAGGTGTTTTGAATGATCCACTGAAAAAATACTTGTTTAGTGATCCTGGCTTGCTTTGCGCATCTTGAGTGTTCTTTGAACTATTCTTCTTTCTTTATTCCACTACATGAGCCATGAAAAGTACTTCTTTGGGTTCTTCATCGCAGTCACTTTCTTCAGATGCATTGCTTCCTTCCTCGGTGTACAGACTCTTTCTCTGTTTTGGAATCCTCGTTTTATTCGCAGGCCTGTATTGAGAACACGCAATTTGTCCATCATGTGAACTAGATTCCTCATCAGTGTCACTATGTTCTTTCTTGTATGGACACTTTGAGGCATAATGACCTACTCCTCCACACTTGAAACATTTAAAGGGTGTCTTGTTCTTATACTTACCTCGTCCTCTTTTTATCTTCTTGACAAATTTTGATTCTTCATCATCTGATTCATCGCCGGCAGTCTTTGTCATGATCATGCTTGTCCTTTCCTATGGCTTTAAAATCAACTTCCTTTCTGATGGGAGTCTCTTTCTCAGTTCTCATATCATATGCAGTGAGAATATCCTGGAGCTCATCCTTCGTCAAATCTTCAAGTTTAGCGCGAACTTCTAATACAAATACCTTTAAATCGAATCTTTGAGGCAGAGTTCTCAATATCTTCTGTACAACTGATTCTTCGTCTAGAGTGACCTCGAGACTCTTGATAGTATTAACTATCTCGTCAAATCTTAGGAATTAAGATGTAATGTTCTCTTCATCTTTCATTCTCAAATATTCAAACTGCCTAGACCAGTTTTGCAACTTTGCTTTATTTACCTTATCATTGCCTAACTTTGAGTTTGTCCCAAACTTCCTTGGCCGATGCGCAGTGCATAAACTTGATGAATTCGTCACCTGTCAAACCACATAGCAAAGCATTTCTGACTCTAGCATTGCTTTCATAGAGTCTCCTTTGCGTTGGATTCACTGGTACTGCTGCTGGGACATTGTAACCATCGAAAATAGATTGCCAAACATCTACTCCCAATGATTGCAAATAAACTTCCATACGTACCTTCCAGAAAATGTAATTGGTACCGTCGAACCTTGGTGCTATGTTTGTATAAAGGCCTTTCTGCTTATCCATTTTTTGCGCAATGATCTATCTTCCAGATGTTAATTTGTTACTGAAGACCCCCACTCTGATACCAATTGTTGGAATCGATTTAATACTGAGAGGGGGGTGAATCAATATTAGCACAGTTATCAACAATTTTTACCTTCTTTAACATATTAACCTTCACTAAATCTTTATGTTTTGTTATGCATTAATAAATAAACATCCACACATATACACACCACATAAACAACACATAACACACACGATTTTTACGTGGAAACCCAAACAGGAGAAAACCATGGAATGCTTCTTTATAGGAAGAAAGAATACATTCAAGGAAGCACCAACTTCCTGTGTTTACTACCACCAACTGGAAGGAGGCACCAACCCCCTAGTTTTACAGACACCAACTTGAAGGAAGCTTCCACTCCCTATGTTTCTCCAACACAAACTGGAAAGAGGCACCAACCCCCTGTCTTCTTTGTTTTACAGGCACCAACCTAAAGGAAGCTCCAACTCCCTGTCTCCTTGTTGAAATATTGTAACTTCGAAGAATATTCTATTGTATTTTATTGTTGTAATTTATTCGGAGATGTTTTATTCCTCCGTCGGGATGTCATTATTGTATTTGATTATGTAAAGTCATTGAGGTAAATCCTCCCTTGTAAGTCGGGGAAATAGATCCCCTTTGAGTCAATTGTAATGGGGTGTTTAAGTCCCCTAGAGGAGTCGACCCAGTCATCAAGTTAAGTGGTTAAGTTGTTGGGGCCGACCTAGTTAGGGAAAAAGTCAAGTGGAAGATAAAGTGTAAATAGGAGTGATGTGCTCCTCATTTGGACACACACACTCACTTGTGTAATTCGCAATGGAGAGAGAGAGAGAGAGAGAGAGAGAGAGAGAGAGATCTGTAAGGAGAAGGAGAACTTGTTTGGGGTTTTGTCTTTGTACTTTTGATCATCTATATTGAGGAATTTTTGTTGGGTTTTCTTCCCCTATAGGGTTTCCCAGGATAAAATTGTGTCTCTTGTGTTTATGTTGTGCTTGTTATTCTTTCAATGATCTTGTATATGTTATTGTTGTGAAATTGAATTGAATATTGATGTTATCTATCTTAGCATATTGAATATTAACACTCCTTGCCCCATCTGACCGCCCTGATGTCCAATATATCTTACTGTCTTATTGATATTCAACTCTGCGCACTTCTTCAGATCTTCTGATGAAAATTATGTTGTGAGCACCTTTGTATGCAGACTATACTTTGTCACTGCGCTGCATACACCACTTGACTTCTCAAACTTCTCAACTCACACTTCTATTGATGACTTACTTCATGTACTATGTGCTCTGTTGATTCTGTAGTCTGCGTTTCTTGTTCAACAATCTGCTCTTCGTGACTACAATGATCAAATGATATTGTGCTTTCAATTGATAGTTTTTTGTTCAGAAATGAAGCACTAGTAACATAAGGAACTGCGCACTTTATGATGTAACTGTTATATTTAAGTGTTGTAGTCTCTCAGATAACTGTGATGTCATGTGCATCAAATAATTGCTTTGTTCAGTTTAACGCACTTGTCTCATATCATCTGCATCATTATGCGCCTATCAGATCTTGTTGTTGTGCATCAGATGAAGTTCTCAACTTTGCACACCTTTGTTAGTTTTTTCAGAATTTTCAATCTGATCTAAGATCTTAACTGAGAGAATAACATGTACAGCATATCAATCATGGACACAATAATGCAAGCACACAAGAGACACAGAGTTTCACCGAGGAAAACCAAGAAGGTAAAAAACCCCGCAACTTCCTCAGAGATAGAAAGAGCAATGATACAACCAAAGTACAAGAGATAGTCTTCTCCTAGCAGTTGATCCTCCTCCTCACATGTGCGCCACTTTCCAAGTGACGGAAGAGTGAGTAATGAGATGATCAAATAGAGATCTCCCGGTCTCTATTTATACTTGTCTTGTCCTGCCCAATAAACCAGTGGGGCCGACTTGTCTAAATTAGCCTAATAACCCATGGTTACATTAATCCGGGCCGACCCCACACTTGGTGGTCTAATAACCCATTTACCCACATGACTCATACAAAGCCGACCCCATCAAGGTGGTCTAATAACCCATCGGCAAGTTACAACACTTGCAACACTTGTCAATACAAATGACGACACTTCCGTATAGAGGAATAATAACATCTCTATAGGAGTACAATATACATAGATGAAATACATAGGTGAAATACATTCCGAAGTTACATATACATCAACAACCTTCACTTATGTTCATATGCATTTGCTAGACATCTGCGCAATATCTGATAAACTTTGGTTCTGTCTGTGCGCTTCTGTCTCTACAACATCTGTGACTATCAGAGTCCTGATTGTATCACTGTCCTTCAAAACATTAAGCACTTGTGCACACTTCAATATTTATTCATTTCAGTATTTGAGTATCTGTCACAATTCTATCGCATCATTCTGCGCACCATCAAAACTTCATTCTACTGCATGTGCACATTCGGCTCTTCGCTGGATCATTATGTTCTATCCTCGAACCCCTTGATTTCCCAAAAAATAAACTGAAACTTGCACTCGAAGAACTTATGCTCTCGTTGTCAAGCTTACTTTCAATCTCCAACTTGCATCTCTATTTATACATGTCCTGCACGAATTGTATCTTCACAAGTTGGTCGTGGCATCCCTTCTTCCATACTTCATGGATTGTGCATATGCCACGTGTCATCATCTACGCTATTGATGTGTCATCTTTGATGTATCAAGCGCTTTCAAGGTCCACAAATTAGTGGGACTTCACACCTTGGTGGTGTACCATTGCGCTCTTGATGTACCTTTGCATTACTGTATTTGCACAATCTTCTACTTCATCTTGATGTGTCTACGACTTGTGTTGCACTAACTCTTGTGAGTAATGCACCCTTGATGTTAATACTTTGCGGGATTTGCACATACTCCAACTTCTTCTAAGTGGGTCTTTGACCCTTGCCGCTTTATCACTTGTGGGTAATGTGCACTTGGTATATTGATACTTATCGAATTATGTGCATACACCAACTTCTATTTGGTGGGTCTTTGACTTCTGCCTTGTCATCACTTGCGGGACTTGCGCACTTGTTGTACCGTCGGCTGTGGAATTTGCTCATAGGTGGTCTTCAATCGTTGTACCTTTCTAGGAACTTGTGTGCCTTCCACTTACTAAAAGCATCTTCTCATTGGTTATGCTTGCGCGCTTTCAGGATTGTCCAACCAATAACTGTTTGTGCACTTCCAACCATTAACCAAGCAATGCTCAGGATTGCTTGCACACTTATACCATTTGTTCAACCAATTCCTTGGTTGTTTGAGCACATGTACCATTGTCCAACCAACTCCTTCGATTTGCTAACATGAGAGAGTATGACTTGGTGGACTTGATTTCTACGCAAGGACCACATGTTGTAGCATACATTACTTGTGTTCCTTTATGAATTGGATCTTCATGATGTATCTTCTTATATGCTTTTTCAAACTGAATCTGCATGGTGTATCCGCTTATGTACTTCTTCAAACTTGTCATGCATGTTGTATCCCTGATACACATCTTCAGACTGAATGCAATTCTAGATATACTCCAAAGTTGCATACATATATGTCACCTTCACCATTTACGCATATACTTCTGGTGTTCATGTTCTTCTTTATCTTGCGCGTATACTACTTCAAAGTGGCTACCATATACTTCTTCATGCTTATGCGGGAATGTTGTATCCACTTTGACTTCAGCTGATATCAATGACTGAGACTGAATCAGTTGACATCCTCTTTGACACTAGTTGACATTCAAACACCTGACATCATCTTTAGTTGACATCAATAACAACCAATTCTCCCCAATCACCTCTAAGACCTTCGTACCATCTTCGCGATATGTCGCACATATAATATACGGTTAAACCCCCTAAAGTGTGTATTTTGCATCATCGTAGGTCGCCTCTTAAGATTCATTGTCTCCAAAGATGACATCACCATCGACCCTTCCAAGGTTCAAGCCATCTTGGAATTACCACCCCCATGAACACGACGCCAGTTACAGAGTGTCCAAGGTAAGGCCACCTTTCTTCGTCATTTTTTTCCCGACTATGCCACTCAGGCCCATGGATTTTTATGGCTTCTTAGAAAATATTTCCCATTTAATTGGGATGACTATGCCCAAACCGCCTTCGATGCCATGAAACAAGATTGTCATCAACACCTCTCATCTCTCCTCCAATCTTTGACAAAGATTTCATCTTATATATATTGGCGTCAGCTTCTACTGTGGCCAGCGTACTAGTCGAACCTGCCGAGGACCACCAAGAACATGTCATATATTATGTCAACAAAACCCTCGCCGAACCTACACTCAACTACACCAATGATGAGAAGCTCGGGCTCACAATCATCCTCTCTGTGCAGAAGCTCTACCACTATATTTTGCTCTGGAAAACAATTGTGGTTGTTGATTCCAAGCCTATGCAATACATACTTACTCGTAGGCTTATTAATAGTAAGTTTGCACGTTGGATCATTATCTTCCAAGAATTTGACCTCGATTTTTTTATCCCTAAAAGCAAGAAATCCATGGCCTTCGCCAAACTCATTATAAACCTTATGTATTCCACCACAAGCGACTCAGGACCAGTTACCCAATGAGGACCGCTTTCTCATCACGGCTAACGATCCTTGGTATGACGATATTCTCCTTTATCTCTGCACCCATAAATTCGCTCCCCATTTATCTCATGACAATCACCGCAAAATCCGTCACCAGGAACCACGATACGTCCTCATCGAAGACGTCCTATGACGATGTCTAACACATGAAGAAGCTAAGCAAGTTCTCAATGATTTCCATAGCGGTGCATGTAGTGGCCACCTCTATGGACTAGATACTGCCCAAAAAATCTTACGAGCAGCATATTTTTGGCCCTCCATATTCAAATATTATGTCTATGCCATCAAACAGTACATGAATTGTCAGGTCTTTTCCTGTAAAACATGGTTCCCCCCTACACCGTTGCATCCAGTCATCATTGTTGTCCCATTTTGCAAATGGGAAATTGATTTTATGGAATGCCACTCAGCTTTGGCCCAATGTCACCACCATATAATCGTCGACGTACATTAATTCACCAAATGGGCCGAAGCGATTCCCACTTTTGATTGTAAATCAGTGACCGCAACACGGTTCTTCTTCAACCACATCATCTCCCGCTTAGGCATACCCAAACAACTTGTCCCCGACAATGGAAGACACTTTCGTGACAAAACGTTTGAAGAACTGTCACGGCTGTTAGGCTTTGAACATGAATTTCCAACCGCTTACTACCCTCGTTAGCAAATGGCCAAGTTGAAGTTGTTAACAAAATCCTCAAAACTATGCTCCAACGCATAGTGGATAAAAATAAAACTAAGTGGAACCACATGATCTTTACTTCCCTTTGGGCTCACTACACGTCGGTCAAGACTGCCATGGGTTTTACCCCGTTTCACCTTGTCCATGGTGTAGAATCCGTCCTCCCAATCGAGTGTCAAATCCCTACCCTACAATCCGTCGTCGAGTTACTACCTAATACCCCTGCACTGGAGCAACACCTATTCACCTTGGAACATCTCGATGAAGAACGACATGACTCTCTTCAACAAAATGAATCCATGAAAGTTCGCTCCAAGGCACACTACAATTGGAAGGTCCGACCCCGCTCATTCAATGACGACAACTTTGTTCTTTTATTCAACGCCAAGAAAGACGGTAAACCAGGACCTAGTAAATTTGTATCTAAATGGACAGGCCCTGACGTCGTTAATCATTGTCTCTCCAAAGGAGCCTATATCTTAACCGACCATGAAGTTATCACCCTCAACCACTCGGTTAATGGGTTGTACCTCAAACATTTGTATCCTTAATACTCAGGTACACCTTGTTTCCCTATATGATTTCTCCATTGTCAATACCTTAGTCATGCTCTTTACTACCCTTGGGTATGTGCGTCGTATGTGCAGGATCTCGATCAAGACAAGGTGGAGCCTTTTGTGTTTTCATTATAAGAATAAGACTCCAAGCTCTAAAAATGGGGGTCACGCACCCCACCACAGGTATCATCTTGAAACTGGCATATAGACACTATTTACCCTCCGTTTATAATGCATCTACCAGTATTCCCGCTATGTGAAGCACCTGCACAATTAATTAATAAAAATATGCGAAATAGCAGAAATGACAGAACTCAGAATCACTTTTATATTGATCACAGGCCACTTCAAGGGGGCAACCTCCTATGAGCAAGCTCAATACAAATAACTTCACGGTGCCTTCATAGGTCTCAACACACACTTATATACTAAGTCTAGGCGCCAATACTATGGGTCAAAACCATGGGCCACTACAAACTATGGATCAACAATACTACGGGCGACTTACAAATCATATGCACCAACAACAATAACACAAACTATTGATCAACAAATACTACGGGACGACTTACAAAGCATATGTGTCCAACAACAATATACTAACAAAGTAAAGACATGGGTTCCTAACATTCCCTCCCCCTTATAAAAAAGCTTTGTCCTCAAAGCTTTAGATGTGGAAATTGTTGTTGAATCTGAAGGAGTGGTTCCCATGTAGCATCCTCTGGTTGCATGCCATGCCACTGAATTAAGACCTCTGTGATAGAGCGAGAGCGAAGCTAACAAGTGCGCCAATTGAGGATGGCCTCCAGCTCCAAAAGGATGGATCCTTCATTATCCAGTTCGGGTAAAATCATTTTTCCACTGATGTTGGTGCCAAGAACTTTCTTCAGACAAGAGACATGAAAGACTGGATGAATGCGGGAAGAAGGAGGAAGTTCCAATTTATAAGCAACGGACCCAATCTTCTGAAGAATCCGATATGGCCCATAGAACTTTGGAGCGAGCTTATAACGCCCTTTGAGTTTCAGGGAGGATTGCTTGTACAGCTGGAGACGAAGAAAAACCATATCGCCTACTTGAAAAGTGCGCTCAGAACAGTGTTGATCAACTTGTTCCTTCATGTGATTTCTTGCCATGTGAAGATTGTCCCGCAAAATGTGAAGAATCTGATCGCGGTTTCGAAGGACCGTGTCAACTTCCTGAACTGGTGAACTGTTGGGGGTGTATGGAAGAAGAACTGGAGGTGCCTAACCATAGACTACTTCATATGGGGTCATTTTAGAGCAGTGTGGTAAGAGATATTGTACCACCATTCAGCGAGAGGGAGCCACTTTGCCCACTGATGTTGTTGTTCAGAGGTGAAGCAACGAAGATAAGTTTCCAAGCATTTAATGATAATTTCAGTCTGACCATCTATTTGTGGGTGATACCCTGAACTCATCTTCAGTTTGGTGCCAGTGTGGTGAAATAGTTCTGTCCAAAAATGACTGGTGAAAGTCGCATCACGATCCGAGACAATGGAAGAAGGGATGCCATGAAAATGAAAGATCTGGTCTAGGAAAATTTGAGCGACTGAGGAGGCTGTATAGGGATGGCTGAGAGCACAAAAATGACTATATTTGGAGAGGCGATCAACCACAACGAGAATCACTGTCTTCCCGCCAGATTTAGGGATCCCTTCAATGAAATACATAGAAATATCTGTCCAAATCCATGTAGTTATGGGCAAGGGTTCGAGCAATCCTAGAAGGAATGTTGTTTCACCCTTATGGCACTGGCAGGTATCACATTCAACCACCATCTGTTGAATTGTCCTTTTCATTCCCTGCCAAAAGAAGTTACACCGTGCCTGTTCATACGTTTTGAGGAACCCAGAGTGCCCTGCCGATGGAGAAGCATGGAGTTCATAGAAGACAGCCTGTTGAAGATCTGTGCTCTGGGGAAGCACCAGACGACCCTTGTATCTCAGAGAAGCACCATCCCAAGAGTAATGTGGTACAGCAGAAGGGTTGTTGGTCAAGCGTTGGATGATTTGAGATAAGGAAGAGTCATTGACATAACCCTGTTGAACAGATTGCAACCAATTTGGAACAGGCATAGAAATATCTGAAAGAGAGCCTTGGGCATCAAATGTGTGAGAAAGAGCATCTGCCACAATATTGTCTTTACCCTTCTTGTAAGTGATCTCATAGTCATAACCCATGAGTTTGCTAACCCATTTCTGTTGTGCTCGGGAGGAGACACGCTATTCCAAGAAATATTTCAGACTTTGGTGATCAGTCTTGATGCAGAAATGATTCCCTAATAGGTATGGTCGCCACTTCTGTACTGCATGCAAAATAGCCATCATTTCCTTCTCATAGGTAGAGGCAGCTAAATTCTTACCTGAAAGGGCTTTGCTGGTGAACGCAATGGAGTGTTCATCTTGAAGGAGAACAGCACCAAGTCCATTGCCGCAAGCATCACTCTCAATAGTGAAGGGCTTGGAAAAATCGGGCATAGCTAGAACAAGTGTAGTACACATAGCTTGTTTTAGTTTGTCAAATGCACACTGAGCAGCACGTGTCCATGTAAAAGCATCCTTTTTCAATAGAGCAGTTAATGGAGCTGCAATCTTCCCATAATCCTTAGAAAACTTGTGGTAGTAGCCAGTCAACCCAAAAAAATCACGAAGGCTCTTGAGTGTCTGAGGATGCGGCCAATTGTTCATGGCATCGATTTTGGCAGGATCCACGCAAACCCCTTGTGCTGAGATAATGTGCCCGAGATACTCAACTTCCTTTTGTCCAAAAACACATTTAGACTGCTTGGCGTGGAGATGATGGTCAGAGAAAAGTTGCATGACAAGATCCAGATGCTGGAGATGTTCATCCCATGTTTTACTGTAGATGAGGATATCATCAAAGAATACCAGAATGAATTTCCGCAAGTAGAGTCGAAATATTTTATTCATTAAGGCCTGGAATGTGGAAGGAGCATTAGTGAGGCCAAAGGGCATGACCAAAAATTCATAATGGCCATCATGTGTGCGGAAAGCTGTTTTAGGGATATCATCCTCATGAACCCGAATTTGATGATACCCAGAATGAAGATCCAACTTGGAGAAAAAGTGAGCCCCATGAAGCTCATCAAGAAGCTCATCAACAACAGGAATTGGAAACTTATCCTTGATGGTGAGGTGATTAAGTGCTTGGAAGTCAATGCAGAGGTGCCATGACCCATCTTTTTTGCGGACAAGAAGAACTCGAGAAGAAAAGGAACTAGTGCTTGGGCGAATAATACCTTGCTTCAATAAGTCCCGAACGAGCATTTCAATCTCCGTTTTTTGGTGAAATTGGTAGCGATAGGGCCTGATGTTGGGAGGAACGCTGCCAGGAAGGAGCTGAATACGATGGTCTTCTGGCCTTGAAGGTGGCAATCCCATTGGTTCAGCAAAGACACCTGTACATCGATCCAGAATTTATTGTAGATCAAAAGGAGTAGTGGAGACCGTTGATGGTTGCATCTGAATGGAATGGATCTGAGCGATGACACCATGTGAATTCTTCTTGAGGAGTTTTTCCATGCGATGTGAACTGATGATGCTGAGAGAACCTGGTTGTAATCCTGTCAATGTGTGTTTTTGTCCATTGAGGGAAAACTGCATCCAAAGTTCAGCAAAATCCCATAAGATAGGGCCAAGTGTGCGTAGCCATTGAGCGCCCAAAACCACATCACATCCGCCTAAGGTCAAGGCAAACATGTCAGAGTGCAAGGTATAATCTCCCATAGAGATACGCACATTTCGACACTTCCCTTTGCAAGGTAAGGTGCCCCCATTGGCAACCATGACTTCAAAGTTGGAGCAAGGATGGATAAAACAATCAGCTTGTTTGGCGATCCGAGGGTCAATGAAATTATGAGTGCTACCAGAATCAATGAGTATTGTAAGAGGAAGCTTCTTGAAGTAACCCCTGACCTACATTGTTTGGGGGGTGGTGATTCCAGCTAAAGCATGGAGAGATATCTCTGGCTGGTCATCCTGAGACAGAGGGTCAATAGGCGGTTCCTGAATGTCGACTTGAGCATCCATTGTTTCTGGATCTTCGTCACCAATTTCAGAGGCAGGCGGAGAATCCACATCCAAGAGATAGAGCTTTTGCTAAACACATCTATGTCCCCGAGTGAATTTCTCATCACAATTATAGTAAAGCCCCTTTTCTCTGCGTGCTTGCATCTCTATTTAAGACAAACGCTTGATAGGAGTTGGTCGAGGAGCCTGTGGTATAAGTGGTCGTTGAGAACCCATATTTCGGAAGGGAACAAAAGTGGGCTTGGAGCGTTGTTGGGATACAATCTTGTCTTCTGCCAACTTAGCCAACCCTAGGGCTTCCATCATTGTGTTGGGACAGAACATTTTGAACTCAGAGCGGATGGCATCCTTTAGACCACTGATAAAACAACTCCGGTAAAATTCATCAGACAATCCTTCAGTGTGGTTGGCTAGTTTCTCAAATTCGGTTTGATACTCTCTCACAGTGCCAATTTGGCGAAGTTTAGTGAGGGCTCTTGTGAAGTCATCAAAAGCACTAGGACCAAATCATTGCAAAAGGAGCTGGCAAAAGTCTGGCCATTTTGGCTCTTCATGAGCCTTGATGTACCAACGGTACCATTGAAGAGCTTCCTATTCCAAATGAAAGGATGCAAGCGGAACTTTGTTGACATCAAAAGTATTATGAAGACTGAAATACTGTTCTGCACGATAGATCCATCCAGTTGGATCAGTACCATTGAAGCGAGGAAAGTCAAGCTTCGGATCACGAAAATTGCTGGAAGAAGAGAACCCATTGTCTGATGAAGACTCGGACTGCCGTTTGTTGTTCATAGCTGAATGTTCAAGATGGAGGCTGAGAAATTTTTCATCCAGATCCTAAAGTTTGGCTTGGATGGCTGCAAGTGCTTCTTCCATGGTGACAACCATAACCAGGATTTTTTATTTTTTTTTTGTTGACTGGGTAGGAAAACAAAAACAGAAACTAATTCAGTAAAGGAAAATCTGGACTTGGGAAAAAATCCGAAGGGTAATTGGGGTTTGACTAGGTTTTGGACACTGTCGAATAGACAGGGAAGCAAAAAATGAGGATTTCAGAAGCGGGGTGAAAGAATGAGAAAATTTGGCAAAGGGGGACAAAGAAACAGAATTCAGAACGGAACTCTGTGGTAAAATTTGAAGGTGATTAGGTGAAATCTGAGGAAGTTATGGCAAACCCTAAAAATAGACAAATGTGGGATTTCGGGATTTGGGAAGGGGAAGTGGGGATAGGGTCCTCAGGAATGAAATATGCAGAATGGGATGACAGGGGTTCCTCGAAAATTTCAAGGGAAACAGAGTGAAAACAAGGGAGATATGGAGAAAAAACTGAATATTATACTTCTTCTTTTTTTTTTTTGAGACTGGAGTGGCTACGGCTCGGAAGGGATCTGAAACAGATAAATCTGCAACGGCCTAGAAGTCAGCGGAAATAGAGGGATCTGAAACGGCGCCGAATGGATTGAAAACGGCTAGATCTGGAACGGCTTTCAGAATGGATCTGAACGACTGGATCTGAAACAGCGTAGCAGTCATCGACAACAGTTCAGCTGAAAATAGATATGGACCCCAGGTATGTGCGGCTTCCTAACAGTTCAGGGGTTTCACTCGGCCACCAATGTTGTCTAACGGCTTGCGTATTGGGGCAGTACCCCTCACTCCACGGCTCAGGTAAAACTAATAACCGCTTTGCCACAAACGACAGCTCTTGGTTTACCTCACAGGTGGGAACTAGTCAATCAGGTAGGGGTCGTTGCCCTTTTCGCTGGCAGGTCCTCTCAATGGGCCAGCTACTTCAGGGTTCCTGTGGTACTCCTCACAATTAGTTTTAGGGCTTATTCCCAAGTACTTCCCACAGTTAAGCGGATAGGGATTATTCCCAAATCCGAACCTACAACAGATGCGAAAAAAAAAAAAATTGGCAGAAATTTCACTCAGCGAGCCCAAGAAAGTGCTCTGATACCAGATGTGAAGCACCTGCACAATTAATTAATAAGAATATGCGAAATAGCAGAAATGACAGAACTCAGAATCACTTTTATATTGATCACAGGCCACTTCGAGGGGGCAACCTCCTATGAGCAAGCTCAATACAAATAACTTCACGGTGCCTTCATAGGTCTCAACACACACTTATATACTAAGTCTAGGCGCCAATACTATGGGTCAAAACCATGGGCCACTACAAACTATGGATCAACAATACTACGGGCGACTTACAAATCATATGCGCCAACAACAATAACACAAACTATTGATCAACAAATACTACGGGATGACTTACAAAGCATATGCGTCCAACAACAATATACTAACAAAGTAAAGACATGGGTTCCTAACACGTTGATAACCATAGAGCCCACATTTCCATCTCTGATGTGTCATCAACATCATCACTGAGAATATCATGTTCCCCCATGGGTGTGCGCACCATTTCCATCCCATTCATCAATTTACACCCATGATGTCGACCCCCCACAAGTCCGAGAAATCTAACCCAGCTTGAAAAGACCCTCCCTTAGAGTATCATTCTACAATTGCGCATTTACTCCACCAAGTAGACCTCTTCAGATCCCTTAGTACATGTTATGAGAACGATTCACAAATCCCTCTCATGCCTTCATGAGCACTTCACCCTTCGCAATCCCCCTCGTATCATCCCCCCCATGAAGACATCGATGGGGCCCCTCCCTAAGAAAAAACCATTCCTATTTCAATTATCCCACAGGCATATACTACATAGCATTGATTCATGGGGAAACCGGCTTCACATTTGCAACCTAACCCCCACTTCATCATTGGAAAG
Organism: Larix kaempferi; assembly: GCA_027924585.1. Classification (NCBI taxonomy): domain Eukaryota; kingdom Viridiplantae; phylum Streptophyta; class Pinopsida; order Pinales; family Pinaceae; genus Larix; species Larix kaempferi. The sequence continues at coordinate 1,432,767 of BSBM01000721.1, read as the reverse complement.
TGTCCCTCGATCCACTGAAAACCATGAGGACTCTGCCCATCATCAAGTTGATCTCCCGACACACCCAAAACCGTGGGGACCCCACCAATATTATTTGTACAAACAAGTTCCCTTGTCACCTCACATTGAGGGAACACCATATTATTTTGGTAGCAACCCATGGTCACCTTTGATCGATGTATCTGAGTCTTCATATTCTCAACAATATTCGTTTTGCTGATTACCATTACCCTTCGTTTTGCATCTCCATCAAAGTCCTTTCATTTGCAGATTGTCTCTGTTCGCTTCAAGATGTGTCATTCTAAAAGGAAAGTTGTCATCCCCACTCCCCACGTTTACATCGATCAAAGGAAGTTATGATCCCCATCCTTATGAACCAGTCTTGTGTCAGGTTTGTCCGTCCACAAATTGGTTACAATATGATATTTTTCCTCGGTATAGGACTCTCATCTTATCATGTACTTCCGCTCTTATCGACGTCAAGACACTATATTCCAAGAGTTGCATCAATTGCAGTTGTACCTTGGGGCTCCTTTCAATCACTACAATGGATCACCTCGAACTTAGTAGGGAGAGTCATTTGTGCTCCCTAACTAGGTGGTTTCCCCTATGCTCGACGACAACACATCATCGCATCAAGGGGAAACGTACTTTTGAAGGTAGTAGTGTTCACATTTGGAAATCATGGTATCAGTCTATTTGGTATAGTGAGGCTCTTAGGAAGATTCACATACCAATTGGGTCCCCCACCCTCGTGGTCTTATCATGGTCACTAGCAGTTCCGCTTCTTCAGCACTCTGCAACAATTCCTAAGTCATTTACTGAAACATGGATTGAATCCACCTACATCCATGTCCCAACAGTATAGTAGAGTTGACCCCCTAGTCCTCTCTCATTGTAATCACTTTGACAACATTTCATGAGGATGGGTATGCGCACCTCGTTTGTATAAAAAATATTCTTTACTACATATCCAACGGTCGTCACCAACAATCTTCCCCCATGGGAGAACCCCATTTGTCCACATATTCTTTGTCCTACAAAACAAGAGAGAAGCAATAGAAAACATGACGTATTATCGGCTCTCCCGTACACTCTAAACCTCATACATCAAGGGGCATCTGTAAACGCCTAAAAGTCGCACACATGCGACATTTTGACAATTCTTCCAGTAAGGCGTCATCAACATAAATAATGCATCTCACCACAGCCATCCTCAACATATCCAAAACACATCATGAGTCCATAAGTGCCATAAAGCAGTCAAAAGAAAGGGTAGTGCAGGTAATACATTGTTAACCTACGTTATAAAAAAGGTTACCTGAGCAATACTCGTGCTAGACTCACGTGGTTTTTCCTTCGATCGCCACACTATTGTCAAAATGGCGAGACCACTAACTCCCAGCGACGCATTGAAGGCTCAATCGTCTCCAAGGATCCAAATTCAGCTCCTCACACACTTGGTGGCATTAATTAGCCCCCCTTTTGTACCTTGGAACTAGTTCATGGAGAAGATGAGTTCACATTTGGACATAGTTGTTTGTTGGCCACCTCTTGGCTTATAAAAGGAAGGTGAACATAAATGGTTCAAAACTACAAGGATCAATGAGTGTAGACTCAAGATAGGGCAAAAATCCCCTAGAGTTCTCTTGCTATTCTCTTCTTCCTCCCGTCCATAAGCCATATGTGCTCAATATATAGTCCTCTCAAAGGTAGGTGAAAGGACACATCGAGGCGTTACTCAGGCAGATGGAGAGCCAAAGGTCACCCAATGACCGCTTTTTGGGAGTAAAAAGTAATTAATAGTGGTTTTTACCATTTTACATGCTACCCACGGGCTATAGGGATGCAACTCGTGGGTACGCCTACTATAAAGATGCAATAAGCGGGTAGGAATAAAAATAGGACAAACTGGTATCTCTGAAGGATATAAGTGGATTTGAGTCACTGAAATGGATCCTATAGGCCAAACAATGCTGATGCTCACAGGGTGGAAGATTACGGTGTAACAGATGCCCCCTAATGTGTGAGGTCAGAGACTGAATGTGCTATGATGGCTGAAATACATTATAAAACTCAGAAGTGGAGTGATGGAGACACAAGTGGAAAGAGCAGCTCACTCGTCATAATACAATAGTATCTCTGAATACATGTCGGTATAGTACAACAATCTGATACAATGGCCATGAATAGGCAATGCATAATGGATACATGTCATAAGTGATCATAGCCATGATCCCTCTACAGTAAGATACGGTCTTCTGCTAAAAAGAAGACAACTGGTGCAAAACTGGAGGTACAAACTACTGAAATCTGAGAGGTGATATCTCAAATGTAAAGTCAAAGTCATATGTAGTATACTAAATGCCACAATCACCTGGGGTCTTCTACACAAGTCTTCGACAGTGCAAGTCCCATCAAGTGAATAAAGGAGTTGGGGTCGAACCTGATGAGACATCGTCTGATTACCGGTCAATGATGCATACCATTAACAGACGCGAGATGACCCACCAATAATGAAAATGGGCATCAAGGCATAGAGCACAATCATCCGAGTGTGAATAAATGGGTTGAAGTCAAACACTAAGATGATTCCATCGATCAGGGGACATTGATGTATTCCCAAAACTGTCGATGGCGAGAGAACCTGCCACTAATGACTGCAAGCCTCAAGGTACTCAACCGAACTCTAAGCCTCAAGTCCCGGAATAAATGAGTTGAAGTCGACGGAATGAGACTCACTGGAAGGAGGGCATTAAGGCATCCCCCATCAACCAGCACGAGGTACCAGCAATGTTGAAAGATTTGGAAGATCTCAGGTGAAACGGACTGACTCAATAAGGATGGCCGACATGCAATAGTCAAGAGGTCTGAGGAGTGGCCGACACTGGTTTCAGGACTTCCTTTGAACAAGAGCATGAGTAGATGGATAGACTCAGGCAGCATAAACTTGACATAAACTGTGCAATGCAGGAGGCATTACAGAGGGCTCCATAATGACTGGAAGCTTAACCAATCGGTGGAGAAAACTGAGAAACAAGTACAGCTCCTAAGGCCCAACTATAGTCCCGACTCATAATGTACGGAGTGGAATGAATGCTCTGTTCAAAGGCAATACAACAGTTTCCAACAAGAAATAGTGACCATAATCCCGTCCGTCTTTTTGGAATATTTAATTTTTTTGGTCTTTTTCTATATTTGGGAAAAGCTTGAAAAAGAATAAAATTGCTTATAGTACAAAAAGTCAGGGAACGAGTGTCAAATAGCTAGCAGACTATTCCCAAGCAATGGAACATACCTATGCTCAATGCAAGGAAATGCGTGCAGGATGTGGACACTCGGGGGTATGTTCCCTCAGGGTCAAAAGGTCGTCAAATTGTGAAGGGCAAATATAAGCTCTGCAGGGCTTGATAAGGAAAAGTGCTCAAGCACCAGGCCCACAATTGAGTAAGCGGGAGCCGGCACAAGGCTCAAGCAACAAGCAGGATGATGCAATGCAATCACAACATGATATAACTGAGGGGAGTCCTTAAAGGAGATGGCCAGCATAAGACAAAGTAGAGTATGAGTCTTTATCGCAATGTCATGGCGTGACTACAAAGGACTCCCAATCCTAAGGAGAAACAACGACATGGACACCAGAATGCATAAAGGGGTTCTAACTAGGGTACCCATGTTCGGAAAAGCCCTACCGCCACATAACGACACTTCTATAGCAGTGTGAAGGTTCTGTGTTAGTTACGAAGCAGGGTCGCACCTAGGGTTTATGAAAATGGTCAATAGGTCAAATGCATAATGCATGCGAAAATGGCATCTAACCTATATGCCAGGTGTGAAATGTACCTGCCGTAGGTGTGAAATGGTTCATAACAACTCTTGCCGAGGAAATCTGTCGAAAAAACACTACTCCATGACACGATATTAGTTCATAACGGCTCAAAATGGCAAAAACTATAGAAAAGTGGGTCCAGAAAATTATAAATAGTAATAAAATTTTCCAAATTACAATTCATTTGCACTATTCACCAATTTGGAGTTATTTGGGTAGTTTTCACCTGAAACTTCAAACGTCGATCGTGGGAGCTACAAGCGACCGTTCAGCAAACCGTCCGAAGTAGGTTGGTGGTTACTCCCATACCTTTCATTTTAATGTTTTTATTTCAATTTTGGTCGGTGGAATATTTTGTTTGGCCAAGCCCTAGATGGCTTCGGCGCTACCCGTGGGCTATAACTATGCGGGTCGCGAGTAGGGCACGAAATGCACAGTCAAAAAATAGACTGCTCGCGGGTACCCGCCACTGTCTACAAACTTGACCCCGGGTACGGTCGTGAAGAAATGTTTAAACATGAAACTGACCAAAATTTACTTGTTTTGCACTCTAGGATGGTTCTAGAGTGGAGGGAAAGAGAGCATGACCAGGTTGATGAGGCCATGCGCAATGATTTGCAAGCACAACAAGCATTGCAAGCATGTGGGTTGTATAAGTACTAGAGTATAGGGGGTTTAAGGGCCCAAAACCTATTACTCAGTCATCTGATCAACTACTGGGATGTGGATGCTCAACACTTCATCCTCAACGGACAAACTCTGACACTGGAAGTAGAGGATATCTATTTCATTACCGGTTTGTCCTGTAGAGGGGAGGTGGCTAGTCTTCGGTCAAGAACCGTGGGTGGTGGGATCACTAAGCAAGAATACATAGCACGGTATTGTCTCGCCAACACACGAGCAGTGGGAAGCCAAGTCCCTGTCAACGCCATAACGGATCTGAGTACAAAGATCATTGTGGCTACTCTAGTGCGAATCATGGGATCCAAAGCACTGCATCAGGCATCCAGACCGGTGATGTTCTACGCATCACAATGCATGCAGCCTACTATATTTGACTAGTGTACTACTCTGCTGATGTCTATGAAGACACAACTGACAGAATACAAAGAGGGGAAGGCCAAAAAATTTGGGTATGGTAGCATCCTCTGCAGCTTCTTCTTTGAGAGGGTTCCGGGGCTTAGCCCGAGGGTGTATGTCCCTCCTCACAGTCTCCGTGATCCAGCCCTAACCTGGTGGGCTGAGATTCTGACACGACAGGGTGGTGGTCATCTGGCGTCACCATATACTGAGGAGTTCTTCCGCTGGTGGAACCGGCAGGTGATCGCTATAGAGGACTATCCCTATGTGGGGATAGACGTCGGACAAGACCGTGACATGCCGCTCCCACCAGGCACAGCATTCGGAGACATCGATGAGTACTCTTTTGGTTTTGTGTTTATTAAATTTTTATGGATTTTTTATTATGGTTGAAATGCAAAAAAATCTTTTTGGTGGTAGTGTCATGTGCTAATGGGTGACTGTTTGCTCATAGACAAAGGCCCAGTGAGACCCGAGGGCTTCCCGAGACATGGTCGTCAGGGTAGAGATGAGGTGGCAGCAGATGCTGTAGCAGGGCACACACTTCAGACGTTGCGGCGCAACATGTCACGTATGGTTGCCCGAGTACCACAGATAGAGGTAGCACGACTACCTGAGGCCATGCAGCGCTAGGTAGTGGGTGTTCCTAGTGAGTGGGTGCGGCTACTGCAGCGGGTGGCCAATGTAGTACAGTACTTCTATGAGACACATCCCGTTGAAGCAGCAGCTAGACCTCCTCGGAGGGAATAGATATCCCGGGGTCTCATTATTTTTTGTATCGATAGGTATATTTTTTAGGGCTACGGGCTCCAGTTTTGTATGACACTACCATTTTTGGACATATTTATATATATATACAACTTTGGTTCTCGATTCTACTACATGTGTGTATGTACAAATGTATGAATGTCTTTGTATTTATGTGCTTTATGATGAATGTGACAAATGCCAATCTAATACATAGTTAGCGTATGCATCAGATATATAATTATGACTTCTCGGAATATGAATATATGTAATTGAAACAAAATGTCTCTCCAAGAGTCATACCTTAAGGAATATCCGTAGTAATGTAGGGTCTCGTACACGGTACTACCCATTTAGCTGAGACACAACTAGTTGTGAATCCAGGCGGACTTCTAAAGACTGGATGTCATATGAAATAACATCCCGAAGCAGCTCAACAACGGCACTATACTCAGCCACATTATTAGATGTAGGACCGAGACAAGCACCTCCTGAGGACACAACTAGGTGGTCAGGTGAGAAGATAACCCAGGCAGCAGAAGCAAGCTGCTGTGTATGTCGGCTAGCACCATCCACGAAACCTAAGAATGTAGGCGATCTCGTTGACATCTGTCAATCAAACAGAGGCTAATCAGCAGACCCAAAAACCAAGAGGCAATCTAAAGTATGTACAGAAAACTATACAATAGTGTACAAAAGTATCAGCTTGAACCAAAGGTTCAAGCGTAATACTGCTTGAGGTAGAGCCCATTTCTAGGCTCCTTCAAGGCAACTCCCTCATAATCTTCTAACTCATAAGCTCCTTTTTCAAGGACACGCCTCACAATGTAGGGACCGTGCCACATGGGATTGAACTTGCTTGCTCCCAGGGGTTCTTTAGTTTGGTCATACAAGAGTACCAAGTCACCTTCAGCATATTGCCGGGGATGGACAAACCTATCATATTGAACCTTGACACGACGCTTGTTAACATCAATGGCCACAGCGGCATCTCAACGGTGTTCGTCAAGTTGCTTGAGGTGTACTAAGCGTTGCTCAATCTCCGTCATATCAGGGAGGAGCTCTATGGCTAGCTTGAGCGAAGGGATTTCACATTCAATTGGTAAAAGTGACTCCACACCATGAACTAACTGAAATGGTGAGAACCCGGTGGCAGTCTTAACTGTGGTTTGATATGCCCACAAAGCAGGATATAACATGATATGCCAATTGGTCTTTCTTTGTTGGATGGTACGTTGGAGAATGGTCTTCAAAGACTTATTTACTGCTTCAACCTGACCATTCGCTTGAGGATAGTAGGAAGACGAGTGTTCCTGACGAAACCCAAGCTTAAGAGACAAATCCTCCATCATCTTATTTTGAAAGTGACTGCCATGGTCAGTGACAATCTCTTTCGGGATACCGAACCGAGTGATAATCTGGTTGAACACGAAATGGGCTGCAGTAGCACCGTTGGCTTTTACAGTAGGCATGGCCTCAGCCCACTTGGAAAAATAATCCACGGCCACGATAATATGGTGATGACCCCCAGCCGAAGCTGGTTTGCAATCCATGAAATCTACTCTCCACTTAGTGAAGGGACCGACAATGACGACCGGATGGAGGGGCATTGGATGCGAGTGTACGTTTCGAGAAAACACCTGGCAAGGGTGACATCTCTTCACAGTGTTAATACAATATTTAAATATGGTAGGCCAAAAATAACCAGCTCGCATGATACGCTGGGCTGTAGCAAGCCCGGATAAGTGACCGCCACATGCCCCCGCATGGCAATCATTAAGTACCCGTTCTGCTTCTTCATGAGTCAAGCAATGATGGAGAATGGAATCCTTTCCTTGGCGATACAAAGTGTCACTGACGATAGTATAATCTTTAGTGTGATGTCTCACACGCCGCCGCTCATCTCATGTATAATGCGGAGGAAACTTCAAAGTTTGGAGATATACAATGACATCCCCATACCAAGGGTCCTCGGACGAGATAAGGAATAAGTGTTCATCCACAAAGGAATCTTCATGAATGACATACTCATCAAGCCAAGGAAGGTCCGACATAAGATCAGCGAACACCAATGATTTCACCGATTTTGCCGAAGCAAAATCAAGATCGAATTCCTGAAGGATCACAATCCATTTATTATACTTACCCCCTATAAGGCGTCGTGATAGCACGAACTGAAATGGATTGATATGAGCTACAACTGTGGTTGTTCAAAGCAAAATGTAATTCCGTAACCGCTGGACTACGTGGACAGTCGCAAGTGCCATCTTTTCTACGTGGGTGTACTTTAGCTCAGCGTCTACTAAATTTCGACTAAGATAATAAATAACATGCTCAACGAGCGCATTATCTACCTAAACCAAGACCATGCCAATAGTCTCTTGAGACGTAGCCACATAAAGAATGAAATCTCGTGTAAAGTCTGGCAGACTAAGCACAGGGGCCGATACCAAAGCTTTCTTAAGGGCGTCGAAAGATTGTTGGACTTGCTCATCTTAGACAAAAGGTGTGTCTTTCTTCAATAGGCGTGTGAAACCTTTAGTAATACTAGCATAGTTAGCTATAAACTGACGCAGAAAAGTAGCTATCCCTTGGAGGCTCTGAAGTTGTAACAAATTACGCGGAGGAGGCAACAGAAGTATTGCCTCAACTTTGAGAGGATCGACTCTAATACCCTCTCTCGAAACTATGAATCCTAGAAGGCGACTAGTCCTAACAGTGAAGATGCATTTGTTTGGATTCAATCGAATTTTGTAGTGGATACATCGTTCGAGAATCATACGGAGGTGCTTGGGGTGGTCCACTCTCTTGCGAGAATGGCCAGCAAGATCATCCAAGAAAACTTCCATAATCATCTTAAGATCGTGAAAGGCATAGGTCATGGCTCGCTAAAAAGTAGCTCCGGCGTTTTTAAGGCCGAAGGGCATTTTCCGATATGAAAATGTTCCCCATGAACAAATAAATGTCGTCTTATGTTGGTCCGCAGGTTTGATTTGAATCTGATTATAACCCGAGAATCCATCCATGAATGAAAAAATCTCACTCCCCGCATAAGCATCCAATATTTGATCAATGAATGGCGTGGGGAAGTTGTCTTTCGGACATGCATGGTTCAAATCTCTGAAATCAATGCATACACGGATCGTTCCCTACTTCTTATCCACGAGAATGGGGTTTGACACCCATTCGGTAAGTGGAATGGGGTAGATGAAACCAGTTTTGAGCAGTTTCTCCACCTCTGCCTTAATAGCAGCTGCCTTCCTAGGGTTCACAGCACGTAAGCGTTGTCGAACCAGTTTAGCATCAAGATACGTTCTAATCTCATGTTCAACAATGCGGGGGTCTATTCCTGGCATCTCCTCGTATGACCAGGCGAAAGCTTCCCAGAGTTCTGTAAACAAGTCAGTGTAAATAGCGATCTCCTCAGGAGTGCAATCGGCACTGATGTAAACATTCTCTATCTTTCTGGGAGTGCGGGAGATGTTGATCGAAGTGGTTAGAGAAATATTGGCCATATTCCCCTCCGTAAAAACATCATGCAACTCCAAAAGAGCCACAGGGTGACCAACCATCTCAACTAGAGTCATCCTAAACTCCTCCTACTCAACGAGCTCGAGGTTGGGGAGGAAATAAGAGCGATGGTGCATATCTTCCCAAGGCCTCTCACTACCACACATGGCCTCAAGGACAGCTTCATCAGATGGTAAAGTACCATCAAGGAAATCGTGGGAGCAAGATGGGTTGGCTGCCCAAACTGGCAGCGTAACGGGATCTTCTTCAATTGTCTGGGAAGAAGAGAGATCCGGATCTGCAGTGGTTTGTTGGATATGATCATAAGCGAGCTCCACTACAGATAAAGGCATAGGCATCCCGACGTGTGCAATGTCTCCAGACGTGGAACTTGTGGATGGTAAAGTCCATGGATCATTTAAATAGGAGGTCCGAAATAACATATTATTCAAAGGAGGAGACGCATTGTCGGTAATGGTTCCAATAAAATTCACAGGTGCAGAAATATTATAAGTTCCCATCAATGAGGGGTACATTCCAACACCTATGTTCCCAGTTGCCGGCTGAGAATCAAAAACTTGCGGGACTACAGATCCCGTGGATGTTGCGGAAGGAGTGCCAACAAAATCCAGCTGATCGATCGTCACAATCTTGCCTTCATGGGGAAAGCAAATAACTCTAAATACAGTAGACGCGATAGCCTTCATAACATACATCCAGTTCCGACCCAGTAAAAGGTTGTATTCGATGGGTGCATCAACCACCTCGACTTCAATAGGCACAGACTTACCTCCCAAGGAGACAACAAGGGAAGGGATAATTCCATGCGGCGTAAAATATCTACTGTCAAATGCAGTGAGTGTAGTTCTAGACGCGAGTAGGGGAGGAGAGACAAGATCTTTCCAACAAGCTAACGACATTACTGACGCGGAGGCACCTTCATCAACCATAGTACGTTTGACGAAGCTCTTAAGGCAAACCACCTGGATTTGAAAAGCCACGTGGTAAGGTAAGCGAGGCTGGACATCAGTAGTATCGAACTTGATAACACTAGGATTTCCCCCATCCTGAACTCCTAACGCACTCAAAAGGCATGCTTCTGAGAAGGACAGACTTGCAAAACCTCAAGAGCCAACATGGCACACGGAGTTTGGCCCAAATCTTCTACGATGGAGTAGTTCTGGGCAGCTCGAACATTAGCATTATGCGTGGAGCGCTTGAGAACACCTTTCGGTATCCGCGGCATAATGGAAGGCTTCTCGATATGCAAGGAATTATCAGGAGGAGGGGGAGGCTCATTCCCCAAATTCAGTTGTGGTGCACCATAATCGCACTGACGAGTAGCAACACAAACCTCCGACTGAACCATATTCACACATCCATAACCACTAGTATTGGAAGAAGCCGTTGCCATTTCATTAGTACCATAACCAGTGGTGGGAGCATACGAAGCCATGTTTTGATGATGAGGAAGGGGATCCTTCAACATAGCTGGGCTCTGTGCCAAATTCTTCGATGCTTCTTCAATTCAAGGACATAAGTGAGTAAGATGATCCTCCCCACAAAGCTTACAAGGGAATTTCAACTTACGCCTAGGTTTACGATCCTCGCCAGCATTACCGCCTTCCCGAGGAGGGTTGGCATTCTCTTTACGAGGACTATTACGATTGCTATTGCTATTACTTCCATTGTTTCCACCCCTACGATTATTTCTCCCCTTTTTCTTACCACCAGGTTGCTGATTACTCGATGGTTTCGTTGATTGCACATTGTGTACATCAGACGACGGAGTGGAAGTGGACAAGATGTGAACCTGTCCAGGAGCAGACTGGTTTAGCGACAAATTTTGCATTTGATTAGCTACCAAGTCTGCAAGGCGAGTGCATGCGGACCCCACGATGCCATCGGCATGTGGTCCAGGAACTGACGTAGGCTCATGTCTTGTTCTCGGTGCATCAGGAATAATGTCATACAAAATGCCATACTGAGAATAAAGTAGATCTAACTACTGGACTTTCAAGATAGCTTGTTCCTCAGTCACAATGTCGAACATCGAAACATCTTTAGCAATGTATGGGAGTAAAGACTTGAGGAACCATTCCAACAAGAACTCTGGAGGAATGTTGGCTTTCACTAATCTCTTCCGCCGACGCCACTCTTGAATGTGGTCAGAAATATGTGTGGCCTTATTCTGATGGAAGGTGGACAACAACTCATTACCAGTATCGTAACAAACTGGTAACTGGAAATGGTCTAAGAAAACCAAAACAATCTTGTTGAATCCCCTATAGGTGTTTCCGGGCAACTCCACATACCACTTCACGGCTGCCCCCATGAGGGTGCGTTGAAATAGGCGTAATCGAATGGAATCATGATTCAAAGAGTTGGAGGAGCACCAAAGGTGAAACGTCGTGACATGATCTCCCGGGTCCTCACCACCTTTCCCCTCAAACTTCGGAATGTCCGAAGGGAGCTTGGTAGGGACCGGGGGCCAAGTAGGGTCGTGACACACCAAATCATTCGTGAGCTTTGAAAGATCTGGGAGATTCAAGCGTGCAAGGAACGGGAGCTGAGGCTAGAAAGCTGGATTATAAGCCCCCATAAAAGGTTGGTTCAATGGAACTATGTTATAAGATGGACCAAAAGCTTGACCATGAGGATTAAATTGCTAATAATGAGGACCTAACGGACCATAAGCTTGCCCATGGCCATAAGATTGATAACCTCCCCCTGCCGGACCCATTTGAGAGTAAGCAGGTATATGCGCGTTTTGGGCACCATATTGGGGTGGTGGCTGATACTGGTGGCCAGCACCAACTGTGTTGTAGTAAGGGCTGCCACCATGAGTATGGGGCATGTATGTACTATTCATAGCAGGAATCATGTTGTAATGACCGTAATGGTATGGTATGTTCCCACCCCCAACATTAGGATTAGCTTGAGTAGTCGTGTGGTGACCAGAAGCATGAGAAGCATTCCCAACTCCAATATTGGTGTGACTAGTAGCAGGGTTAGTGGTGTGATGTCCATGTGGATAGGAAATATTCCCACCCCCTACATTAGCATTACTAGTGGCAGCAATGGACACAAAAGTATGCGGTATGTGTCCACCCCCGTGGTTGGGAGGAACAGTATCATGTGCAAAAGTAGTCCTGGGTTGACGAGTAGCGGCACGTGTATTAGGTTCTGGATGGCGAGTCGTATTTCGAACAACATTCCGATTAGGTTGGGTATTCCTAGGAGGTGGTCGTGTTCCAACATTAGCATTGTTAGGAATCTGACCAGTCCCCATACTATGTCAGTGGGTGGACAACGTAGTGCCCCCAGTGGGTATAGTGTGGCTAACACTTTGACTAGTGCCAGCGTGACTACCAACCGTAGTGGAAGGTTCGACAGTACTATGACTAGGCATACCAAAAGAGAGTGCGGTGGGGTTGATCATAGGGCCAGTATCTTCATGTGTCTCAGACATCCCATATCTATAATTGCGTGGAAACGAAGGAATGAAAGGCTCGTCCTGTTCTTCATCCTCGGGTAAGTCGGGCATTCCATAAAGATAATTATCCAGATTTGAAGGATCAAACGGATCCCGGTCAAGTGGATTAGGCCAAACAGAACTAGGTTGACTCTCAGGTGGATCACCTCCCCAATCCTCATGAGGAGTATGGGGATCGGAAGTATGGTCGACTCTACCCGAAGGAGTTGAAGGTTTTTCCCCAATATCGGGATGTGCAGCCATGTAGTCTTCAACGTAAGTCACGTAAGAATCCGAAGACTCAGAGGGAGCCCTCCGGTGTCCTCTAGAAATACGACGTGTAACCTCGGCTAGCTTTAAACTAGCCAACCAACGGGACCAACGGAGAGTAGGGCTCTGCGCCACGATATCTCCGGGGAGAGTCAAAACGTCACCTAAAGGCCAACTATCGATCAAAAATAGTAAATCAAAAGCACACACCTAGAGAAACTACAGCCAAGAGTAGACAAATAGAGAGGCTAAATGAGCTCCCGACACTAGAGCCGGTATGTCTCGCCTAGGAGAGGCTTGAGACTCCCAAACTATAGCCGGAGGTAACAGAATTAGTTATAGAGACACCCAGGCTTCACTGCATGTACAGGGTCAAGTCCATTGCACAAACACAACTGCGCTGTCCAATCCCTATCTGACTCAGGACACAAACAGCATAACCACTGCAAGTACCCTGTGCGATACCTAGGTAAGGAAACTATGGTCACCAAAATATAACCAATGCTCAGGGGGACAATCGTAGGTGGGACCCGTCGTATGGGCAGGGTATCTAAGCCCGAAGCACAAGAGGACGAACCTCCGATACCCCCAGATACGAACAAATCCTGGATATATCTCCCACGTTCAGCCAGTATCAGAGGGATATCTCCTCAACCAACCTCCAGTGACCTCGTGCTTAACTCTGGATTGAGTAGAGCTTCCTGAGAACACCAATCTATACCATGGATTCCTCCACTCCCTGGTCAGACACCTAATGGTCCATCTAGAAGTCTTGGATTATTAACTCACAATGATCTATTCCAAGACTCTAAACCTGTGCTAGTTGGTGTACCCTATAAATAAAATCAGTCTAATCAATTTTAATGATTAAGCGTTAATTTTAGTGGCTGTGGTTACTCAAGGGATATGATCGTGAAACTAGTGATGTGTAGACTCAATAGTATGCAAAATCGTCCAATCCTAGACTCATCTATCCAATAAAACAATGTCACTAATATGCAAAATCAACCAACAATTCCGAAATAAAGATGCAATCTTTTATCTTTTCAATGCACAAGAAGAACCTAAAATGAAGGCAACAAGCACTCAATGCAAGATGCAGTACATGAAAGTAAAATATTTTTGTATTTTTACTTATAAACAAGAAGGAAAATGCAAAAAAAACTAGATGTATATTTTTGTATTTTTTCAATATAAATGGAATGAAAAAATGCAAGCAAAATCCTACTATTCAGTCACTAAAGTACCGAGAAGATCACTAAGACAACCCAGCAGATCCTAAACAGCAAGACTCAGCCAAAGGAATGAGCTCAAAAGGAAAAAACCAAGAGGATAAAACCAAAGATTGGTAAAAAACCAAGAAGGCTCAACCAAGAGAAACGAAGAGTTCTGGTCACAACCAAGGCATGAAACAGTCAAGAAAGAGGACAACAAAGACTCAGGAACCACCAAAGCCAACCCAACAACAACCAATAGTCATAAACCAACAAAAGCTGGAGTTACACGCTACTGTCGAAGCAATACTTGTGGGTACCCGCGAGCAGTAGAGTAAACAGAGGCGGGTAGACGCGGGCAGAACTAAGCTAGCCCGTGGGTGAGGAAAGGCAAATGGGCAAATAAAGAGTCCAGAGGCTCAGAAAAAGCAAGTTTTCTATGGTGTATCTTAACGGCCAATCAGTGACACAGAGCTTCGATAAACAGCAACTCTAATTAAGGACTAATGCTCAAAAAATTTCTCAAACATGGATGTTTTCCCCAGCGGAGTCGCCATTTTTGTATTGGAGAAAACTCACTATGGCTTGGGAATACCACAACAGACAGATGACTACCAAAAATAAACTCAATTCTCAAAACAATGCTATTATAAATGACAATGTTAAGATAATGGAGAAATGTAACCAACCTCGATCCAAACGTTTGATGTAGATCCCCGTTGGAGCTTTCAATCCATGCACTTGAAATCTACAAATTAGTCTTGACAGCCAATATCCAACAAGTACATATAATATATAAATGACATTAACATTATCAATAACAATGGTCCATAATATCATAAGCAAATGTAACCCAATGTATAATAAATGACATTCACACCATGAATGGACGAGAATATGAGTATTTCTATTAATGAACAAGAAGAAGTACAAAGTGATATGACCTCTTGCCAGCAACCAATCTAAACCAAGATCTAGATCAATCCACTTGTGCCTCCACCACTTCAATCCTCCATGAATGGCAAACTCAAACTAGATGGGAGTTTGGAAGGTGAACATAAATGGTTCACAACTACAAGGATCAATGAGTGTAGACTCAAGATAGGGCAAAAATCCATTAGAGTTCTCTTGCTATTCTCTTCTTCCTCCCGTCCATAAGCCATATGTGCTCAATATATAGTCCTCTCAAAGGTAGGTGAAAGGACACATCGAGGTGTTACTCGGGCAGATGGAGAGCAAAAGGTCACCCAATGACCGCTTTTTGGGAGTAAAAAGTAATTAATAGTGGTTTTTACCATTTTACATGCTACCCGCGGGCTATAGGGATGCAACTCGTGGGTACGCCTGCTATAAATATGCAACAAGCGAGTAGGAATAAAAATAGGGCAAACCGGTATCTCTGAAGGATATAAGTGGATATGAGTCACTGAAATGGATCCTACAGGCCAAACAATGCTGATGCTCACAGGGTGGAAGATTACGGTGTAACATTCTTTTACAAGCGTGAACATGACAAGTTTGCTTGGCAATCTTTTCATATTTTAAGAGCCTGAAAAGAGCTTAAAGGTAGACTCTGGGGGGTTCCTTTTCCGTAGGAGTTTAACGAGCCTGGAAAAGTGATAAATCGTAACTCGGTAACGTATTCTCATAGTTTCAAGACCACGAGAAAGAACAAAGAGTAAGCTCATTAATTGCAATCTATGAAAAAAAATGGGTAAACGACAAGAATTCACAAGGGGTGTTCATACCTGAGATGACCGTTCCAATATGAAAATAGCATAGAAAGGCACTTCACAACTCCTGCACACTCGAAAACTAGGTAAAATAGTCAACCGAACGTTCAAATATAATAAAACTGATCCAAACTATAGCAAATAGCATAACGGCATCAAATATTTGAACAAGGAATATTCCACTTTGTTCTATAAATAGAAATAAAAACCAAATATAGTCACCATTGTTCTATTTGCCAAATTTGGAAGGAATAGTGCCATTTGCTGCCAGATCTTCACTTGTCGATTTCGGGAGCTATGATCAGCCATTTCACCTGCCGTCAGGACCAGGTCACCCTAAACTTAAGCTAGCAAAATCGTAGTGGTTTACAATTTTGATTTTCAGTCATTTTTTTGGGTTTTGAGTTGATTTTGGAAAGGCCATTGTGCCCTCGGCTCATCACAGTTGGCCTTTTCGGGAACTGCGACGAGACCATGTCATCGCAAATGGAATATACATGGACTACGACGACGTTGCCCTGTTTGCAAAAACGGGGTGCGACGACGATGACGTCCATCCCCAAACTCAAACAAAATTCAAAAGAGGGACTTTTAGTGGGTGAAGCAAATCCTAACATTGTTAAAAACTCCTTGTTGACAGGTTCTAAGCATCCAGAATGGTTCTAGAATGGCGGGAAAGGGAACATGAATTAGATGATGAACAAGCTGCAAACGATCCACATTGTGTGGAAGCTTTCAGAAACTATGGGCTTCTCAAGTTTTTCCGCATTCAGGGGATGAGATCTCAACTTCCACTACTGAACCCTATGCTCCAATGTTGGGATGCGGCCCAGCAGTACTTTTTGATTGGTGAGCATGAGCTTCATATAGATGTCAAGGACATCTATTTTCTGACTGGTTTTTCCCGACGGGGGGACAATGTGACACTCACTGGATCACGTGGGAGTGATAGAACCGTGGAAGATTTGATTCGACAGCATTGTGGTCCCAACGCCCGTGCATCTAGCAGGAAGATTTGCATTAAAGATGTACGGGAGTGCCCATTGCGGGCCATTCTATTTACCATTACGAGGATGGCGGGGAGTCAAGCTCCTCACCTAGCCACCAGAGCGCAGATGCTTTATGCGGAGGACTGTTTGTCCCCAAAGATCTTCAACTGGTGCGAGGGGGTCCTCGCAAACGTACGAGCTCAGCTGACAAAGTGTCGGCGGGGAGAGGTCAAACCGTTTGGCTATGGTTCTATAGTGATCTCGTTCTTGTTGGAACGGGTTCCCCTTTTGCGTCCTCAGGTATCACTAGAGGATAGGGACCTCAGAGATCCACACATGGCCAGGTGGATCGATGTGATGGCTCGACATGGTGGGGGTCCTATCATCGGATTCCCTCCTGAGTTCTTCACTTGGCTGGCAGGCTAGTTACTGATGGTGGAGGACTTTCCATATAGTGGCACTGACTTCACAGATGACCAGAATTGCTGCTTCCTGAGGGAGCGATGGTGGATCCAGCTGTGCATGCTGCCATCGTAGAGATGGACAGAGTCTACGCCAACCTGAGTGGGTTGACACTAGCTGTTCCTAAGCTGACGGTAGATGAGGTGTCGCGGCCCATGCAGGTGCACACGGTTGGAGCGACTACGCGCTTCAACGCCCTGCTTCGCAAGGTTGCGAGAGCAGTGGACTGTTTCCAGACTCAGTCGGCTAGGGCTACTAGACCACCTAGGGTTGTACGGGCCAGGCAATAGGCCACATGTTATCATTTGTGTGTGTACATTGAGCTTAGAGACCTCATATTTTGTACTATTGAAAGTTGTGAAGCTTAAGATTTTGTAGAGACTTACTGAAAGCTATCGGGCTTCAGATTTTTGTATCAGCACTACCTTTTTGAGATTATATATATATATAGACAGTCCGGCGATTTATACATCATGTGTTTCAAAAATTAATGATGTGATCTTGTTTATATGCTTGCTTCTATACAATGCATTATTTACATGTTGTGAATGCTTTTACATGTTATGAGTATCATGTGTGTGCGATGTACCAATCTAGAATGAAGTTGGCCATCGAGTCAGCAATTGTGTTTAACTCTTGTGGAATGTGCAGGTATTGAATGGTTCCAAACGATCTTTCCAAGAGATGAACCCGTCTAAAGAGACGGAGTAGGGTAGGATCACGGATAGCGTAGACTCGGTTAAGATGGGAAACCACCAGTTGAGAATCCATGTGGATGACAATGTGCTTCATACCCAAGGAAATTGCATCGGTTAAGGTTCCAACTACCGACAGATACTCTGCGGCATTATTGGTTGCGAATCCAAGGCAACTTCCTCCTGAACTGATGAGCTCGCTTGTTGGGGAATACAATACCTAGGCTGCCAAGGCAAGGTTACGGGTATGTCGACTGGCGCCGTCCGCAAATCCATAGCACGTTGCCATCTGCACACGCAGACATAACATGGTATGAGAAGCGAAAACAAGATCTAAAGACACTCAGAAACAAGTGCATCACACCACACAAAAGCACACAAGCACGCCATGTATAGTATATACAAGAAAATCTATGCATGGGAGGGTCAGGCATAGTACCTCTTCAGGTAAAGCCCATTACGGGGTTCACCCAAAGATATTCCGTCATAATTTTCAAGCTCGTAAGCTCCCTTTTCAAAAACACGTTTGATGATATAAGGTCTGTGCCACATGGACTCGAACTTTCCTGCGCTTAGTTTGTCATGCTTCTGGTCGTATGTCAGGACCAGGTCACCCTCGTTGAAGATACGGTGTTCAACTGACTTGTCGTAATGGGATTTGATGCGTTTCTTGTGTGCTTCATTAGCAAGAGCAGCATCTCGGCGGGACTCGTCAAGTTTTGCCAAGTATAGGAAACGTTCTTCCTCGGCAGTAGTGTTAGGAAGAAGTTCGACAGCGAGTTGTAGAGATGGAATTTCGCACTCTATAGGCAGGAGAGCCTCTAATCCATACACCAATTGGAAAGGAGTGAACCCTGTGGCAGTTTTAACGGAGGTTCTGTAGGCCCATAATGCTGAAAAGAGCATATTATGCCAGTTGGACTTGTGCGTACCTACCATCCGTTGGACCATAGTTTTCAAGACCTTGTTAATGGCCTCAACCTGTCCATTTTACTGCGGGTAGTAAGGTGTTGAGTTTTCATGTCGAAAACCCAATCTATCGCTCAGTTCATCAACCATATGGTTTTGAAAGTGAGAACCGTGATCGGTAACTATAGCCTGAGGAACTCCAAACCGCGCTATTACATGATTGAACATGAAGAGTGCAGCGGTTCTGTCGTCGTTTTGGTATTTAGGCATTGCCTCGGCCCACTTTGTGAAGTAATCCACAGCTACGATGATGAAACTATGCCCCCCAACCGAGGTAGGCTTACAATGCATAAAATCGATGCCCCATTTTGCAAACGGGCCCACGGCAATAACCGGGTGTAACGGGGGGGATGGGTGCACTTCTTCGTATGGAAGTGTTGGCATGGAGGACATCTTTTCACGGCCTCAATACAATCTTTGAAGATAGTAGGCCAATAATATCCTGCGCGCAAAATCTTCTGGGCTGTAACCATCCCAGAGAGGTGACCGCCACACGCCCCAGTGTGACAGTCATTCAGAACGCGTTAAGCCTCATCGTGAGTTAGACAACGTCGAAGAATGGAATTGATGCCACGACAGTACAAAGTATCACTGATGATCAGATAATATTTTGCATGGTGACGAATTCGACGACGGTCATCGCGAGAGAGTTGAGGGTTGGAGCGTTGGGTTTGAAGATATAAAGAAATATCTCCATACCACGGATCGGTCATACTGATGAGAAACAGTGACTCATCTGGAAAGGAGTCATTGTGCTCAACTTCTACATCGGCACGGGGAAAGTCACAAATCAGCTCAACAAACACCAAGGACTTTTTGGACTTGGCTTTCACGAAAAGAAGAACGAATTCTTGTAGTATCACAGTCCAACGTGAATACTTGCCCCCAAGCACCTGACGTGTTAGTACATGGTACATGGGGTTAGAGTCTGCAATGATGGTGGTGGTGCGGAGCAGGATGTAGTGTCGAAACTTTTGGACGGCGATGACCACCGCGAAAGCAAGTTTTTCGACATGTGAATATCTAGTTTCAGTGTCAGTGAGACCCTTACTTGCATAGTATATCACATGTTCCTGGGCATTTTGGTCCTCCTGTACCAAAACCATGGCGATAGTGGTAGCAGAAGCAGCGAGATATAAGATGTAATCTCAGAAATAATTCGGCGGTTGGATTACGGGGGCATGCGTGATGGCATGTTTGATGTTGTCGCAGGATTTTTGAGCTTGATCGTCCCAAATGAACGGGACGTCCTTCTTAAGCAACCTCATGTACCCCTTAGACTTTTCCGCGAAGTTGCAAACAAAACACCGTAAATAAGTCGCCTTCCCTTGGAGACTTTGAAGTTCCCTCACAGTGGTGGGAGGTGGGAGGTTGACAATAGCCTCCACCTTTAAGGGATCAATGTGGATCCCATCCTTCGAGACTATAAATCCTAAGAGGCGTCCGGACTAAACGCAAAAGATACACTTGTGAGGATTCAGACGGATGATGTACCATCTGCATCTGAGGAAAATGGTCGTCAAATGATTGATGTGGAACTCACGCCGCTTTGAATGAGCAGGGAGATCGTCCAGGTAAGGTTCCACAAAGTCCTTAATATCATGAAAGGCATACAACATGGCTCGCTGGAACATGGCGCCAGCGTTTTTAAGGCCAAACGGGAGTTTGCAATATGCAAACATCCCCCAAGGACAGATGAAAGTTGTCTTATGTTCGTTGGTTGGGTTGATCTCAATCTGGTTGTAACCAGAAAAGCCATCCATGAATGAAAAGATGATGCTTCCGGCACAATTGTCGATAATCTGGTCAATGAACGGGGTCGAATAGTTGTCCTTCGGACAAGCCTTGTTAAGGTCCCGATAATCGACACAGACGCAAATGGTGCCCTGCTTTTTGTTCATAGGGACGACGTTTGAGACCCAATCCGTCAATGGGACGGGATAAATGAAACCAACCTTTAAGAGTTTTTCAATCTGCCTTGATCGCTGCAGTCTTCCGGGGGTGTACCGGTCACAACTTTTGACGTACAGGTTTGATGTCGGGATAGGTTTTTATTTCGTGAAAAACAATCGCGGGGTCTATCCCAGGCATCTCCTCATAGGACCAAGCAAATACGTCTCGAAATTGCTTGAATAAGGCCGTGCCCATAGCTATTTCTTCAGGGGAACACTTTTGGCCTATGCGAATGTGTTCCACTACACCAGGTTTTACCAAGATGTCTACCGGGGTGGTAGGCTCAATGTTGGCCAAGTTACCCTCAGTGTATGAAAGACGTGTAAGTATGGGAGAATGAGGGAACGGGTATATATCCGGGGAAAAGATGGTGTGAATGTTGTTCTCTATATACTCCAGCGGTGGAAGAAAAGAGGACCTATGGTGAAGGTCATCCCATGGGCCATCATCAACATTCATAACTTCCATGATGGACTCATCTGAATGAAAAGTCCGAAGTAAGAGGTAGGGTAGGGATGATGCTCGTTGTAGAGAACAAGATGGGGAGGCCATGCCTAGGTGGTCATCCAGTGTTGATTGGATAGCCTCGTAAATACGTTCAGCGGGTGAAAGAGGCATTGCGTCTCCAATCAGGTGTGTTGTGGCTTCGTCCGGTACAAGCCAAGTATCTTTAGAGCGAGATGAAGTCTCTGCGAAGATCATGTTCACCAAGGCAACATGATTAGGGGGGTTCGAAATGGGAAAAATGCCCATGAGAGATGAATATTTCAAAAGGCCAACCCCTATACTCTCATACTGTTTTGACGTTTGTCCAATGGAAGGAACATGGTCACCATGATGAGTAGTAGTGTCCAGCATGCAAAAATCTAATTGGTCGATGGTAACAATTCATTCTTGGTGGGGCAATTGCACCGTGCGGAAGACTGAAGAAGCTACTGCTTGCATGGTGTAAAACCAATTGCGACCAAGCAAGAGATTATAGTCTATTGGGGCGGAGACCACTTCCACATTGATGGTTATGGTCTTTCGGCCTAGCTCGACTGCGAGATCTTGTAAGAGCCCATGAGGTTGAAAGCCACGCCCGTCGAATGCTTTCAACGTAGTGGGAGAGCGATTCAATTTGGGAGAGCCGATTGCCCTCCAACAGGCGATCGACATGACAGACCGAGAGGCGCCTTTGTCTAGAAGGGTACGATGGACAATTTTCCTAGCGAGGTTTGCATCTACTTGAAATGCGAGCTAATGGGAAAGCCTCAGCTTGAAATGGTCAAGTCAGAACATGATGGTATTTGAAGAATCAGGGTCAACTGCACCGATTGTCGTGAGAGTTTTGCGTTGATTGGGACAATTCTGCAAAACTTCCAGCGTGGACATGGTGCAAGGGGCTTGTGCCAAGTCTTCTACGATATTGTAATTCTGCGCCGCCCGAGCATTAGGATTAAAAACAACTTTTCTAATCGTGCCCTTGGGCAGTCGCAATATCGAATCGAAGGATGGCTTCTCAATGGTGAGAGAATTTGATGGTACAGTGACATCAGGTAAGGAGTTGGAATCTTTTTCAGCATTACTCCGAACAGGTTCTTTCGAAGGGACAGTGTCATACAATTGCGAGCGAGTGTTCAAATTGATCATCTCGTTTCGCACCATGAGAACATGCGCAGTATTGGATGATTCCCCCTGGGATGGGGGAGGTTGAGCAATCATCTGCTAGTTTTGAGCAGGAAACGGATCATTGAGGACTGCGGGAGTGGGTTTACCCCTAAGAAACTTTTGGACTTTGTCTCTATGGGGACACTCCTTAGAGAAGTGATCATCTCCACACAGTAAACAAGGATATTTTAGCTTCCATTTCTGTTTGGCGTCATCAGGAGTGCTCTTTTGTTCCTGCTGGGAAGAAGATTTCTTAGGTTTTTCGTTGTTTTTCTTCTTACTGCCAGACTTCTGAGGTGAAGCTGATGAGACAGAATTCACTTCTTCAGTAGCAGCAGGAGCGGATGACTTGGTGGTGCTGAGACCAGCCTGTGTTGGTAATGGGGATGAACCCTAGGGGTTCGAAGAACCAACAGTTTAATGAGGAGGCTGGGTGTGAAGGGATCCAATGATGCCATCGGCTTGGGGTCCCTTAAGTGGTTTCGCAGGATCATTAGCGTCACGGGGTGCGTTAGGAAGAATATCAAACAAAGTGCCAGATTGAGTGTAGACTAGGTCTAGTACATGGGCACTCACAATGGCTTGTTCTTCGGTGACAGCACCTTGCATGGCAACATCTCTTGCTATGACAGGGATGAGCGACTTCGTAAACCAGTCTGCTAGGATTTGATCCGGAATGGGAGCTTTGATGAGACGACGTCTCCTCCACCACTCATGGATATGATCAGAAATATGAATAGCGGTATTCTGACGGAGCGAGGTTAAAAGCTCGGTACCAGTTTCATATTGTATAGGCAGCTGGAAATGAGTCAAAAAGTTAATGGCAAGAGAGCCAAAATCAGGAAAAGAGTGGGGTGGCAACTCAATGTACCACTTGGCAGCCGAACCGGTGAGAGTCCTTTGAAACAATCTAAGACGAATTGATTCGTCCATTAAGGAATTAGATGAACACCATAAATGGTAAGTCATCATGTGGTTTTTAGGATCTTCACCCAGCTTGCCGTCAAATTTTTGGATATCAGACGGAAGTTTCACTAGAATAGGTGGCCAATTAGTTCCGTGGTAAATGGGGTTGTTGGTTAAACGACATAGGTCAATTAGTTCCAAGGTAGCCAAAAAGGGCAGTTGTGGATTAGGCTGCGCGTATTGATAATATGGATAAGGCGTAAGGACCCGTATGACCGTAAGGTGTACCAGGAGGAAACTGGCCGTAGGGGGGTGTGCCGCCCGGACCGTAAGGGGGTCCGCCACCATAAGGTGGTCCAT
Organism: Larix kaempferi; assembly: GCA_027924585.1. Lineage (NCBI taxonomy): Eukaryota > Viridiplantae > Streptophyta > Pinopsida > Pinales > Pinaceae > Larix > Larix kaempferi. The sequence goes on along the minus strand of BSBM01000721.1, from coordinate 1,408,925 downwards.
TCCAATAAGGTGGGGGTCCACCTCCACCGCCCGGGGGAGGTGGAGGTCCACTGCCACCAATGGGAGGAGGTGGGGGTCCATAACTGTAATAAGGCAGTCTGCCACCACCTCCACCTGGAGGGGATGGTCGACCACCTCCGCCGCCAGAAGGATGGGGGCCCCCACCACATCTGCCACCGAAAGGATGAGGGTCTCCACCACCACTACCGCCACCATAGTAATTAGGTCCTCCACCGCCTCCGCCTAGAGGGGGTGGTGCACCACCTCCACCACCCGAAGGGAAATGTCCTCCTCCACCATAATAGGGTGGTCCCCCGCTGCCTCCTCCTGGAGGGGGTGGTGGACCATTCCCGCCACCGCTGGAAGGGTGAGGGATATTGTTGGTAAAATGAGGTGGGCATCCACCAAAGTTAGGTGGGGGCCTGCCGCCTCCAGCAGGAGGTGGGGGAGGACCGATCGGGGGTGGTGGTGCTTGAGGGATAGTTGGTTGGGGTCCGTGTTGCAACACAGGCTGTTGCCCCCATAGAGTGTATGGATTCCCGGGATAAGGTATCCCGTATGGTGCATTTTCGGGATTAGATTGGCCCAGCGCAGGGTTAACAGAACCTGGATACGCTTGACTCCATGAGGGTAGGGTTACATTGGATGGCCCCCCAACATGAGATAATCCCATGGTGGATGGTCTAGCGGGTTGGGGAGGTCCGACGGAAGGTCCGTTGGGGATTCCACCGCCTACGTTCTGGTTAGGAAACGGGGGTTGCCACCTAGCCACAATAGGTTGACCACTATTCAAAGGTTGAACCAACGTAGGTTGTTGATTAGCTACCGTAGTAATAACATTACCAATGGGATAATCCGTGGGAATGGAATATCCTCCCCTTGAATTTTGAGGTGGGGGAGGAACTGGTAAAGTAACCGTGGTAGTAATAGGTGTGTTGGACTATTGTCCTTCCACCGGTTGGTTCACTTGAGGTGCAGGACTGGACTCTTGTGAGGGTTGACCAGTCTCATTAATGGTTTGGTTGTGGGCAGATTGTTCCGGTCAGGGATCAAATTTGAAGGGCAGGGTCACATTTCACTTTGAAGGGCTATGAGATATCGAACCCTTCAATGCTGACATGTAAAAATAAATTATTCTTTTCATTTGAAAATGTAATAATATATCAAAATTTCATTATTGTTTTTATGAATTCATTAATAGAATGACGATATTTACATTGTTCCGCTCTATAAATTTTAATAAGCAATGTTATATTAATATGGGCTAGTTAAATAACCCAAGAACCTATATAAAATAAATTTCAAAAACAAAAAACAACAATCCTCTATATGGGCCCCTAAAAACAAGGGCATGATAGGTTCCCATGTACAGGTGAGGAATCAATACATGATTATTCAACCCATGAGAAAACACAACAATCTCTTTAGGCAAATCAAGGTGGTATGCAACCAATTATTAGAATGAGACCAAAACACTCTTTGCAATGCCTCAAATGGGATGGAAAAATAAGGCTCTGTCTCCTTTTTCACACTCAAACCCACATGCCAACTCCACCACATAAAGGACACAATTTTTTTTTGCAATAACCCGATGTGAAGACACAATTGCACAAATTTTCAAAGTCCTCAAGCCACAAATTTAACGTTGCCACCACAACACTTTGAATTTGGCTGTATTGTGGTTCCACATCTACAATTTTAGCTCTATTCTTTACTTGGACATCAAATTCAATTTTCAGATAGGCCACATTCAAGTTTTAAAGGCAAGGTTTATTTAAGGTTAGGGCATCTCATCTAGCACAACCATATTAGCTTCGGTAACCATAGGATTAATGACTAGCATTTATCATTTTTTTATGATCTTAGCTTTCAGAAAAGCAGTATTGTTCACAATTCAAGTTCTTTTCTTAGTAAAAGACTGTTCAAATTCTTCAGTGCAGTAAAAAAACTGAATATGAATATGTTCTAATTTCACTTTTATTCTTGTGTGAGACTGAACGAGACTGAATAGCTTTCTCTATACAGTGACTTTCATAGCTCCCCACTAACTTTTTTTATATTACAGAATTTTTAGCGAGTGAAAGAAAAGTTAAGGTATTCTTGATGGGTAAATATTCCAGCAAAACGTTTCAGATTTTTTTGTATATTACAGAATTTTTAACAAGTGAATGAAAAGTAAAGGTATTTTTGATGGGTAAATATTCTGTAACAATAAAATAATATTAAATATAATTAATATTAATAGTCATGCCCTTTGGTGAAAAGGTGCAAGACATGCTTATTTAAGCCCAACCCATTGTATTCGTTTATCATCTTCTACATTTATCAAATATACATTTTACATTATACATTACGTTCTCTCCGTTTTTCACCCATTCTTCTCTCTCCATTGGTATCAGAGCCTCTCGGCTCTCGGCACCAGAACACCACCTTCCACCCCAACCTCCGCTGCACCCACACGCCTCCATCTCCACAACCTTCCACACTCACACACTTCCCCTCCCATTCATACTCCCCACTCCTTCTCTCACACCTCTCCCTGTTCACCCCACCCTGCCCTCTCCCACCACGCCCTCCTTCATCACCGTTGTCTCCCTACACACCGCCATCACCTGCTCACCCTCTGTCGTCCTCCTTCATGCCCTTCCCCATCAACCCCCACACCGTTTCACTCCTCCACGCGAGCCACCACCACAGCTCCACCTCCCGCGAGTCACCCTGCCCTTCGCCATCACCTGCTCCACCTCCTGCAAGCCACCACCACAGCTCCACGCCCTCGCCAACAACTACTCCACGCCCCCAGCCATCCCCTCCTGCTCCACCACAGCTCCACACCCCCGCCACTCCCTCCTGCTCCACGCCATCCCCTCTTGCTCCACGCCATCTCCCTTCTTCCCACCTTCGCCCACTTCCGCCTTCGCCCACTTCCACCATTCGCCCACCAGCCACCACTTCCACCATTCGGCCACCACTTCCACCATTCGCCACCTTCCTCCCTCCCGCCACCTTCATCCTTCCCTTGGTCGGCTGTCAAAATTTTGTTTTTGTTTTAATACCCTAATATTAATAATATTTATTAATATTAGTGTTTATTAATATTATTATTAATTTTAAAAAAAACTATATTATAATAATAATTATTATTATTATTATTAGTTAAAAAAAAAAATCATGGCGGGCTGGCTTCGTACAGCAAATAAAAATAAATCCACATTCAACGCCGAGAAGATTCCACCAATCATCAGATCAATGAGTGAATTAAACGCCCGGTTCGATTCAATCAATGATAAGATTAACAAGAACTATGGGGAACTCCAGGCAAAGATCAATCAAACCAGTGACAATTTGGCAGCGACTTGGACACAAATCACATCACGAATAGAGAACACCGTTCGCACTCTACAAGAAGACCAAAAGAAAAATCAAGCAGTTTTAAACGCCATCTTGGATAGATTACCATTACCAAAAGATATGCATCCAAACTCCCCCAGAACACCAGATCAGTCGAATCCTTTCAAAATGTCGTCATCATACTCATATACACAAGGACGCCTGTTAGATTTTCAAAATTTCAATCTGATCTAGGATCTTAACTGAGAGAATAACATGTACAGTATATCATATCTACAGCATATCAATCATTGACACAATAATGCAAGCACACAAGAGACACGGAGTTTACTTGGGGAAAACCATAAAGGTGAAAAACCCCAATAACTTCTGCAGAGATAGATAGAGCAATGATACAACCCAAGCATAAGAGATAGGCATCTCCTAGCAGCAGCTTCTCCTCCTCCACAAGTGCGCCACTCTCCCAAGAGTGTGAGAGAGAATAGACGATGAAATAGAGATCTCCCGATCTCTATTTATACTAGACTTGACTTGCCTAATAACCTTTACTAGGTCGGCCTTAACTTAACCACATAACATAATGCTGACTGGGCCGACACCCAATAGGGTGGTCTAATAACCCTTTGACCCACATGGCCGACCCCTAATAGGGTGGTCTAATAACCCTTTGACCCACATGACTTATACAAGGCCGACCCCAACAAGGTGGTCTAATAACCCATCAAGTATAAGTTACGACACTTACAATATAAATGACGACACTTCCGTATAGAGGAATAATAACATCTCTATAGGAATACAAACACTTTAAATTGTATAGAGGAATAATACCATCTCTATAGGAGTACAATATACATATATGAAATACATTCCGAAGTTACATATACATCAACACTCCCTCTTAACTAGGAAGGTATTTCTCGACACAGGTCTTCTAGCACAAGTCTTCTTCTCTAGATCATCATCATTGGATAATCATCATCGAGACATCGTCATCGTCACTTCTGTTGCTTGCTATCTCAATCAATCTCTGAATCTACTTGTCATAGGAAGTTCTACAAAGCCAGTCCTTTTTCATACTGGATGTAGGCCCACCACCTACAGGTCTTCATCATCACTGGCCATACTGTGGAATCCTCAAGACTTATTACATGCATCACAAAACCTCGAAAGAGCATCCCAGGATGTTACGGGTACACCACTCCGACCTGTAGGATCTCTCAGGGCCATATTATATGTGACCTCACCACAAAACCTCGCAAGAGCATCCCAGGCTGTTACGAGCACACAGCTCTACCTATAGAATCTCCCAGGGACAGATTACATGTGGTCACCACAAAACCTCGCAAGAGCATCCCAAGCTGTTACGAGCACACAGCTCTACCTATAGAATCTCCTAGGGACATATTACATGTGGTCATGTCAAAACCTCGCAAGAGCATCCCAGGACTTATTATGGGCACACAGCCCAACCTATCGGATCTCCCAGGGACATATTATATGCCATAGGACAAAACCTCGAAAGAGCATCTGCTAGATATCCCAGGGCCAGATTATATGCCATAGGCAAAACCTCGAAAGACTATCTGCAGATCTCCCAGGGCCAAATTATATGTCCTCCTAGAGCAAAACCTCGAAAGAGCATTTGCCAGATATCCCAGGGCCAGATTACATGCCATAGGCAAAACCTCGAAAGACTATCTGCAAATCTCCCAGGGCCAAATTATATGCTCATCTGCACAACCTGTTCCACGGCCATAAAGTATCAACCTAATACTCACCATACATCATCCTGATGTACACATGATCATCCTGATCATCATCACTGCAACATCATGCTGCATGTCATCTGGAGCAACATCCTAAAGCTCGTCATCCATGATCATCCTGATCATACAATGCATCTACCTGATGCATACCAAGTATCTACTTGATACATATCATCATGCATGATCCACCTGATACATACATAGATACATGATCCACACAATGTATCCACCTGATATATATCAACATACATGATCTACCTGATCATACAAATACATGGTCCAAGCATCCAACATGATGCATATACAAATACATATAAATGATCCAACTGATCATATCCAGCATCCAACATGATGCGTACATATATATACATAGCAGTAATTGGAGCATCGTCCTGATGTTCATCATCCAACGCTTACATCCACAGCCATGTGAAGGATCCTCCTTCAAACATGCTTGGAATGGCTTCTGCAAACGTGTCCATCACTTCTTCCTTGAAGTGTCATCAATCTGAAGAACACTAAGCCTCTCTCTGAAGTATTCAAACTTCACTCTGGCTAGTGGTTTTGTCAGCACATTTGCAATCTTCTCATCCATCGCAACATACAGGAGCTTCCCTGCTCCTCTCTGCACCATATCCCTGATATAGTGATATTTGATCTCTATGTGTTTCGACCTGTCGTGAAACACTGGGTTCTCAAACAGCTTCACACAACTCTGGTTATCACAGAAGATACCAGTAGCATCCAACGGGAGATCAAATAACTCGGATCATAGCTTCCGAAGCCATACTACCTCACAACTAGCCGAACATGCTGCAATATACTCTGCCTCGGCTGTACTCAGTGCTACGCAGGACTGCTTCCTGCTAAACCAAGAGATCACACCTGATCCCATACTGAAGCAGCACCCAGATGTGCTCTTCCTATCTGCAACACTGCCTGCCCAATCTAAATCAACATAACCCTACAGGTTAAACTTTTGATTCGCTTCATACTTGAGCTCATAATCAACTGTACCCTTCAGGTACCTCAGAATATGCTTTACAACAACCAGGTGAACATTCCTCGGATCCGTCAGGAATTGGCTCAATGTGTTCAGCGCAAAGCAAATATTTGGTCTCGTGTTCGTCAGGTACATCAAGGACCCAATCATCTGACAATACATCGTGACATCAACCAGATCAAATGAAGCATCACACAGAAGCTTCAGGTTCGATGCCATAGGTGTGGCCATGGCCTTGCAGTCCATCATCCCAAACCTCTTCAGAATCTCTACCGCATACTTCCCTTGTCCAAGGAAGATCCCATCTGCACTCTGCCACACCTCCATGCCTAGAAAATAGTGCATGATCCACAAGTTCTTCATATCAAACTCGGCAGCAAGCTTCCGCTGTGTATCGGCAATCAATCTATCTTCACCTGTAATAAACAGGTTATCCATATACAAAATTAGTATCACTGGATTGCCTTCCTCAACCTTGTAGTAAAGGTTGGAATCCGCTTTACTCTTGGTAAAGCCCAAACTGGATAAAAAGTTGTCTATCCTACCATACCAAGTTCTGCACATATATGACTCCCTGTCATGTGTCTCAGAACCAAGTGGTTGCTCCACATACACTTCTTCTTCAACTACACCATTCAAGAAAGTTGTCTTGAAATCCATCTGGTGTATCTTCCATTTCATCACTACAGCCAGAGCAAGTACGGATCTAATGGAAGTGTATCTGGCTACAGGAGCAAAAGTCTCTATGCTACCACTTGCAGCATGCTTGATCTTGTAGATCCTCTTGGAAGTCACTACAGACTCCCCTTCAGGTCTTGGGACTGCATCCCAAACATCTTCGTGATCGACTGGTACTCCTCGATCATGGAATTCTTCCTAGATCCTGGGAACTTCAATATCTTCAATGTTTTCAATAGATAACTTTCTTGTTGAACAAATGTTGTAGTCCTTCTTTTGTAGGTGATGGTATACGATCTTTCCTACACAACAAGTTAAATTGCATGATTAGAAAACATCTCATAGTTTTCAGAACAAATTCTTACACATAAAGAAATATGTCATACAGTCATGCAATTATCTTAGCCAATGCTTCAATACAACATTTAGCCATATCCCGTAACTTTCTAGATGCCTTCCAATCTCTACCAGAACATTGTTAAGAGTGCGCACAACTCAAAAATGTCTGCAAAGAGGTTTCATTCTAGATAAGTAGCAATGGAATGTTGTACAGTGCCATAGGCCAATTACCCATGTATATTAGTAGTATACTGTTCATCAATGCAACTATTCTAATATGCATAATACACAACCTAATACTAGGAACATCAGTATATATATTTTTGAACAGTATTATTTAAATAATCAAATATGCAAGGAATGATAATTCAATCTTTGTTTGTTAGTTGGGTTGACTCCCTCTCATTCTTTGCTTCCTTTCTGCAACTCCATTCTGATGAGGATTGTGAGAAGTGGTCAACTCCCTCTGAATATCTGCATTCTTGCATAAACTACTTAAGTGTGCTCCCTCTTGATCTTTGCTTCATTGCAGGAACAACTGGAGTGTGCTCCCTCTTGATCTTTGCTTCCTTGCAAGAACAACTAGAGTGTGCTCCCTCTTGATCTTTGCTTCTTGGATTACCTGTTCTTGACCTTACATCCATCCTGGACCACCATGAAAGCTTGAGTGTGCACTAGTGTCATCTTTGTGTCATCCTCAAGATCTCATACATAACCATACATACATTAGTATAATCTCAATACTATCAAAACATTATGATCCTAAATAATCTTAACATGTATGGTCATGATTATTTCAAACACAAATAATAAACATTAGTATTCAAGGTTTCAGGGAAGACTTCTTTTACTCATGCATATTCTTATTTGATCATAGGACTCTTCTAGCTAGTCAAATCATCAATCAAGATAAGAGACATAATATGCATAAACCCTTGATTACTTACATTTCTAACTTTATGAATAAACATAACCAATCATACAAAGTATACTTATATAAGAGATCCTAACACAAGGTAAGATTCTAACTTGATATAGGAAAAACATACCTGGATTACTATGTTAGCTAGTTATGTCTAACATACCCGCATGATGTCTTCTGGTTCTCTTCAATGACTTGTGCTAGTAACCTGCATGTCCCATAAGTTAACCATTGTAGAACCAAGTTATACATACCTCGTAAGTAGATCTTCTATGTGATCCATGACAATGGATGAATCTTTGTCTTCATGTCACCATGATCATATGTTCTTGAAGTAGAACATGATTGGTCTTTCTTGGTGTACCTTTCATGTTAGCGAAGAACATAAACCTCATACAACATCACAATGCATTAGTACAATCATAAGTGTCAAAACCTTAATCAATGAATATCTTCTATCATGTATTCATAATTTTATTAAGGTGATACGACAAGTCTAGTAATTAATCAAGATTGTACTAACTGTAATGATATGAAGACAAACATATCATAAACTTAACCATGAACAGAATTCGAAACATACATGTAAGTCATACCTGTCAAGATTGCTTGTAATCTTCTTATGTAAGGTCTTAGCCTCATCTCCCTCTGAAACAGGAACATCTTCACTTATGCAGGTGACCAATCCATTCTCTTCTAGGATTAACCCAATCTACTTGATTTGCAGAAATTGGATCTGGAGCTGGATTAGGGTTTGTCAGAGAAACCCTAAAAATTCAAACTTTGAATTTCAAACTTCTGAAAGGATAGAAAGATGCGCCTTTCTGAGATGGTCAAGCTGGTATACTCAGAATTTGAAAACTGCAAAGTTTCACCCCTCAAAATTGCCTTTTTGATTTCTGGATTCACTAGGGAGGACCCTGAATTAGGGTTTTAGTTTCCTGGAGCTTCACCCAACCAAAATTTTTGATTCAAAGCTCTAAGCTTTGATTTTTCTGAGGAGCTTCTAGCCGTGGTCACAGATTTCCAAAATTCCAACTTTTGCAGAAGCCCTAGTTTTCCATCTTTCTAATCAAAGTCCCGAGCTGGGGTTTGATCAAGCCCGGCCTTCTGCCCAACCAAAAAATATGATCTTGGTATCTAAATTTCGATTTTGATGAGTAGCATCCAGCCGTGGTCTCCGATTACAAAAATTCCAACTTTTTCTGAAACCCTAAATTCTGGAAGCCATGAATGAAGGTGCTAAAAAATAAGTCTGTTTGGACAGAAATATGCACCTGATTGTTTATGGTGTAACTCCAAACTTTCCGATCCACAGGGTCTAAAAATATTTCCTGTGGTAGCTTGACCTGTCATCTTTCCAACCCCATAGGTCTGACCTCAAATGGATTCTCTGATAGAGAGAGTTATGCCAAGTGTCGCAACATGACCTATTTATGGGATAAAATAGGAGAGCGAACTTGTACGGAGTGCCACATGTCACTGGTTCAACTTCGGCCTCTGAAAAGCGTAGCTGTGAAAGTACATTCCGTTCCCTACCTGCCACTTTTTATGAAATTTCATTTGGAGCTTCCTAGCCCAAGTTATGATCTTTTTTCCAAGGTCACCTGTTTAAGACTGAGATCTGGAAGAGGCAGAAACCCTATATTGTATAGATCATAAATCACAAAGTACAATGAATTACAGGTTGTACTTTGGACACAGGGTACATGGGGATCTGATCTTCTCCTTGTACAATTTTTAGATCCTGAGACCTCGCCGAAATGTATTTATAGCGAAAGTGCTACAATGACTGGTTTTTTCTATATCAATCCCTAGCTTCGCAAGTGCAACAAGTGTCATAAATGCCATACCATGCATTCTTTCAGGCTAGCTCTGATACCATGTTAGATTTTCATAATTTCAATCTGATCTAGGATCTTAACTGAGAGAATAACATGTACAGCATAACAATCATGGACACAATAATGCAAGCACACAAGAGACACAGAGTTTACTTGGGGAAAACCATAAAGGTGAAAAACACCAATAACTTCCGCAGAGATAGATAGAGCAATGATACAACCCAAGCATAAGAGATAGGCATCTCCTAGCAGTAGGTTCTCCTCCTCCACAAGTGCGCCACTCTCCCAAGAGTATGAGAGAGAATAGATGATGAAAAAGAGATCTCCCAATCTCTATTTATACTAGACTTGACTTGCCTAATAACCTTTACTAGGTCGGCCTTAACTTAACCACATAACATAATGCTGACTGGGCCGACACCCAATAGGGTGGTCTAATAACCCTTTGACCCACATGGCCGACCCCCAATAGGGTGATCTAATAACCCTTCGACCCACATGACTTATACAGGGTCGACCCTAACAAGGTGGTCTAATAACCCATCAAGTATAAGTTACGACACTTACAATATAAATGACGACACTTCCGTATAGAGGAATAATAACATCTCTATAGGAATACAAACACTTCCGTATAGAGGAATAATACCATCTCTATAGGAGTACAATATACATATATGAAATACATTCCGAAGTTACATATACATCAACAACGCCAAATACGGGTGAAAGTTGAGCTACCCAAATACGACGGGGACGAACGATAGTGCATAGCGTGGATTAACAAAGCCGAGGAATACTTGGACATCCACAATATCCATTACGAAGAGGAGAAGGTTAAATATGCTGCCATGCATCTAGAAGGCAACTCTTACAACTGGTACTTATGGTGGAAGAAAACTGCAAGAATCTGTTCTCACAACTGGGTTAGTTTCAAGAACGACCTCATTAAAAGATTCCAAGGCGTTGAAGAAAAAGACTTCTTTGCCAAAATCACAAGGTTACAACATAAAAGCAATGTCGATGAGTACACCTGTGAGTGGGAAGCGTTGTCGACTCAAGTTCCAAAGTTAACCGATGACCAACGAGTACAGACCTACATACACGGCCTAAAACAACACATCTGTGATGAACTAGAGTTACATAACATCACTACCATGGAGGAAGCACGACATAAAGCCAAGATTATTGAAAGCAAACCCGTTCATACAAATTTCGACCAAGACGACTCCAAAAAGAACCCCCTCCAATCAGCATACACAGGAAATCCAAGATATACACCGCCTCAACTTAGAGAAGGAGCGAAGCCCAGTTTAGAGGCCCAGAGAATAAAAGAAGGGAAATGTAAGTTCTGTGGAGACAAATGGGATCCTAAGCACAAATGCTTACAAAAGAAATTGTATGCATGCAATGCAGAGTTGGAAGTCAAGGTACCAATTGAGAACGATGCGAAGAGTCAACAAGACTACCACACAAAAATCGAGGACGACACCCCACAAATCTCATTAGCCGCTATTACCGGAATCTCCCAACCGCAAACATTGTATCTTAGTGGACATATAAAAAAGAATAGCGTCACAGTTCTCATCGACTCTGGCAGCACCCATATCTTCATTAATGTCAACCTTGCTAAGGTATTTAACCTATTTGTTTTTCCAGTTCCTAACATGAAGGTTATGGTAGCAGATGGCAAGAAGATTGATAACGTAGTGAAATGTCACCAAGTCAAGGTACAAATACAAGAGTATAACTTAGAATCAGATTTCTTTGTGGTGCCATAGGGAGGAGTCGACGTAGTATTAGGAATACAATGGTTACAAACCTTGGGTACATACTCCGCAAATCACCAAGAACATTTTATTGAATTCCATGCTTTCGGGAAAACACACAAATTATACGGGTTCCAACCACCTCCGACACAGCTTGTTACATCACATCAGATAGAAAAGCTACTTCGGAAGGACGCACCAACGTACACACTTCAATGTCAAGAAATGAAGCTTCTAACAAGTAAAGCAGATAGGGACAAACAACCAAAGATACAAAAGCCGATTCAGAAGCATCGCAAGGTGTTTCAAGAGCTACCTATGGAGCTCCCACCAAACAAAAAAATTGAACACATATTCGAAATAGAACCAGGGACAAAACCCACCAGTAGCAAACCATACAGGTGTCCACATCAGAGACGATGCGACAGTTCACGTAATCATTGTCGTCAAATCAGCTTTGAGGACAAAGCTTCCCTTAAGGGGAAGGCAATGTAACAATAAAATAATATTAAATATAATTAATATTAATAGTCATGCCCTTTGGTGAAAAGGTGCAAGACAGGCTTATTTAAGCCCAACCCATTGTATTGGTTTATCATATTCTAAATTTATCAAATATACATTTTACATTATACATTACGTTCTCTCCATTTTTCACCCATTCTTCTCTCTCTGTATTCCAGCAAAACGTTTTGCGACAGGAAACTAGAAATCCAAAACGTCAAAGAATATTAGTAGGACTGTTAAAACTGCCACCAAATTCAAACAAAAGACAAAATTTGAAGATTATTTCTCACTTGGAAACGCCTTATGGCGTAATTAGATTCTATTTGTATTAGTTTTTAATATATGGCTTATTTATATAGCTCACGGAAATCAAATATGTTATAATTTTATAATTTATTAATAGTGAGATATCATTCTTAAAAAAAGAGGTTTTATATGCGAGAGGGGTATAGCAAGTTGCCTAGGTTCAAACCCTTTCTCCTGATGAACTGTATATCCAACTAGCTAAGGGATAAACCCCTCTCGTTTAAAGAACAAAACTCTTAAATAAAATGGATGCTTGAAGAGAACCGTCGACCCAAGGTCGAGAAGAGAATAACTCAAACATGGCATACTTGAAGCATTCAAAACCCAGGATTTTGGAGGCCATCAACCTGCAATGCAACTTTAATAGCTGCAAAACAGATTGATAAAAGTTAATAAAGCATGGAAGACAAGCTTGTGTATAAATATAAGAAATTGATTCTTAATATTTCAAATGCTTTCACAGATCATGTAGTAGAACGAGGGCACAAGGAAGCGTGTTGTCATAAGAGCACGACCATCTGCACATGGTTAATCATGGCGTTAAAATAACAACAGAGAACTGGGAGCAAACAAGTTAAAATTAAACCTAAAAAAAACTTCATACACATCATATTACTGAATGTAAAAAGAGCCAAAGAATTGGATTCCATTCTTGCTATTAACTGAACATTGATTACCCACATGCAACCCCTTGACAAACACTCATATGAAGCATCGAATCCCTTCAACTCTATCCTCTCCATGAAGAAGCTCCAGAATCCAAATGCTTCTCGAGAGCTCCAACTACAGGGAACGGAGGAAATGAGTCACATTAACCCAATCCCTTTGCAATAAACAATGCTATTAAATGATAGTACAAGTCACGACTGATTAGGTTGGCAAGATCAAGAATTAACGTCGAGACTCGGCGGTGGTGACCAAATACCATTACCAATGGCACAGCCGCACATGAAAATTAAATGGATTGTGCAGCGCTATGGTTAAGGGGCTTACCTACCAAATGCCAGCAGCCTGCAGCACGTAACCACGTATGTGCATTGTGGAGTGACTGGAGTCCAATCTCGACCAAAGGTTTGGTGGTAAGCACTGGTAACATTAAATTCTTTCACACCATCACCTACAGTCTACTCATCGAGCCCGCTGCTTCCAACTGGAACCGAGTCACAGAACTTCGAAGTCCAACTTTGTGAGGGAACTGGGCAGTGGGCTACTGCGACAATGCCTACTGGGCACTGGGGCTGCATCCTGCAAGCCCGGGGCACTGTCCAAGACTCCCACTGCCACATACTATATACCCAGACTCCCACAACCATTGATAACCCCGGGATGTGCAGAATTTCGAATTGCCCTTCGGTTGCAGATTTTCATAGTTTAACTTAATTTCATTATTGACAGGCTCGGCCTAAAATTAAATTTTTTTTGCAAGGTAAAATTAGCCTTGTCCTTCTATGATGGGTAAAAGGGCCTTTGACGGGCCCTGAAGGCTTCAAATTTAAAGCCTGGTTCTGGTGATCCAAAAGATATCGGATGATTTGAGGTATCTCTATACCCGGGTCTTTGCTCGAGACTTTGTCTTTGAAGTTCATTACCTTTAATACGTAACTAATCCAAGCGTTCTTGAATCGGTGCAAAGACTTCAGTGGGGTCGAGCATGTAGGACGGTCTAGAGAACTATGGAGTAGTCCAGTTGAGTGGTGATGTGATGGAAAAATGAGCCACTGGGTGACCAATAGAAGATGTCCAGTAAGCTGCTGAAAGATCAACAGCTGTAGGGTCCTCCTGGGGTTGGTTTATCCATTCCAACGATTCAGGTTTTCCCGAGATGACGGGAGAAAGGTCTTGCGAAGTGGGGATTTGTGCTCCTTCATCCTATGGGGGATGAGAGGCAAGCGAATCCGGAGGAGTTTGTGAAAACAAAAGTCCTCCAACATTCAAAGTGAGGTTTTCCACTTCGGTAACTATGACCGTGTTACGCTGATCCATTCTTACCCTCGAAATAACCTCCGGATTAAGGGGAAATTCGGGTGATAAGTTTAAGATCCTACGGGATCTTCTCTAGGGAAAATCCTCCAGAGCGTCAGGAAAGTCAGCCAGAGTGGCTGAAACAACATTTCTCCTAAGGGTAAGCTAAAAAGAAAAGCAATCCAGAAAAACCTACTCAAACTAAGGCAACAAGCAGACTTATGTGACAGAGTGGATTCAAAAGTCTAGAACCTCACGGGATTATCAAGGCATCGCAAACCGCGATATACTACAGGGTCCAACAATATGACGCGACAAGGAGGATTGGGACTATACCCTTGCCTGCATACTCGATTACCTGGATAGTACGTGCGTGCTAATCTCCCCGAGTGTTGTTCTCAGTGTATTGCTTTGCCAAGACGGCCAAATGGTTCACTCAGTTGGTTTCAAGAATCCTAGTGGTGTCTCCCGATATACGCAAGGTACGTGGGAGCTCAAATCCGTAGTGGTGTTGTCTAATGCACAACCATTCGGCAAGAGACCTTCCGATATACTACCGAGTACGTGATACACCCTTCGATATACGCCAAGTACGGATTATGGTACTTGGTGGGTATGTGAAGGAGCTCGATATACCGATAAGTACGTGGAAGACTACAATACCCCCGGGATACTGTGCTGGAAAATAACGACAGCTGCCACGCTTAACGACGCCGGAACACGTCTCTAACTTACACACAAGTTGCTAAAAAATTTACCTAGTTCTACTATTAATTTTATCTTGGACGGTTAGGTGAATGCATGAGGTGAGTACATAATCGGAAGCATAATGCAAGTCCTAGCTACATGCATGAAATATTCTTTTCTTTCAATGAATTCTAGCTATGGGAAGGAGAAATCTTTTTCTTTTCGACGAGATTGCCAAAAAAACACAATGCAACACAATCCCAATTCAAACAAACTTGACTATGGAAGTATTATTTTCCTTTTTCAACGAAACACAAAAAATCACAACACTACTATCCAAATCACAACATTTTTCCTTTTCTTTTTCTTTTCAAAACGAAAATGATACTAGGTAATGAAAAGAGAGAATTCTAAGATGGAGTATGCAAGCTTTTCAATTTCACTTTCAATGGCTTAAAAGCAATGAAAAATCAAAAAATGCACCTATCTTTCCCTAGCATGGAAATACTTTTGCAAAATTGGAAGTGTAGCTTGAGTCTTTCAAGAAGATGAGCGATTCATATTTCAAGAAAAACACGAATGATCATACATTCATTCAATTTTCCAACAACTTGATAAACGAAACATTCCAATGCAAGAACATTTTTCTTTCAAAAACACTCAAGAAATGATGGGAAAGAAGCACTTTTTAACTTTTCGATAGATGCATCAAAGAATAAACTTGATAACAATTGAGCTTTCAGATCTAAATGAACGAAAAGAAAACACTACTTGCAACACTCGGTGCACTCAGAAAACTCAAAAAAAGACAAGCACTCAATCAAGCTGAAAGACACACTTAACTCAAAATCAAGCTGAAAGACACACTTAACTCAAAATCAAGCAGTAGCAAGCAAAGCTCAAAAAATAACGTAAACGAGGTCTGGAAGCTGACCTAATGTAATGATCAGATCAGGAATGGAAGGAAGGGAATGCAAGGGCGAGTGAATGAAGGTGGAGGAGACAAGAGTATCCACCACTATCGGTCTTCAAACTTGTCCAAGACAGAACCCAAAATCAATCCAAACAAGCCAAACCCTCGACACACAAATCAAAGATGGGACCTCTGGCTGGATCTTGCAGCACAAAGGGAGTTCATACAACAAACCAAAGTTCAAACTGACAAATGGAGAGGGGATGCCTGCATGCCAAATTTTGATAAATCGGCGCACTCTGTGCTTGTACACAGTGCAACGTTGCAGTTCACTAATGCGGGAAGTGCGACGACGTCGCAGTTTACCAATGAAAGGGATGCGACGAGTGACTAACAGGTAAAGAACAAAGGCCAAAAATAACACAGTGTCGCTCTATTTCCACTAACCAGGTGTGACGGGCGAGGTCTAAATTAAAAAATGAATCAGTTCTCCCAACAATGAACCATGGAATGGTTTGAAAATGAGTTGTATAAACTCAGAGGAAGCAGATCATAATCTTTAATATGAAGATCAGATAGTGAAATCAACTCACGAAGCAAATGACAAATAGAAGGCTTGTGTCAAGCAATCAATTGAAAATGACTCTCAGGCAATTACAGAATCAGACATGTAAATCCCCAGTATGGTCGCTAGATTTGTTTATCGGACAATCCACTCGAGTGGATGCGAGCCGGATCCCCCTAGCTCAATGCGAATCTAAAACAAATAAGACAGGCTACGAATGCATTTCCTAGTTCTACTTAAGGATCGAGTACTAGATGTCTTACCTTTTACTTCGCTATCCTTTCTCCTGAATGCTGCTCCACGTCTCATGGTCGTCAAATCCAAGCTGCAAGACCTGTCAAGACAAGAAACAAGAGAAACAAGTAAAGGGCATCTATAGAATAAGAGATCTAAGTGAACAGTTAAGCAGTTAAACACTCAATATCATTACACACATGAACAATATTGGTGGAAAGCATTTGTATTACTGCAAAAATAGGGAAGTACATAGAAAAGATATAGAAGTACAACCGAGGCTTAACGCTACAGCCCTTCTCCAACAAAGCCATTTGCCATTTCCTCCTAAGGAAGCTTGAGTCTCTCAAGGATGAGCAGAGATTTCTCAAGAGTGATTTCACCAGCATGTAGACACCATAGACTTCCTCCCTTTGGAGAGGGGTAGAGCTTCTCTTATATAAGACTAAGTGGATAGGGTATGTATATGATAGGTTGAGATATGGTAGGAGAGGGATAGGGGATCCTCCCAAGGTGTTAGAAATCGAGTACCAACTCCCCTAGAGGTCAGGGATAAGGCCCCAAGTCAGCAAGTTTCGAGAAGAACCTCGAAGAAGCTATTTTTGCCCATTAACTACCTTCGTCGCACTCTGCAGTGAAGCAAGCTATGACGTCGCATGTTGCATGAGTGCAACCTGCGACGACCTCTCAAAACCTGGTACAACTTGATACAAATCCTCCCAGGTTAATTACTCAGTCAAGACATCTTCAAGGGTGTATACACTAAATCTCATGATGGGTAGATTTTGGGTGTAACATTGCGTGTGAACTATATTAACAATCTCTTGCGGGATCACTTGGAGGAATACCAACCACACCCACACAGGGGCTCCAAGGACTAAGACCTTGCTGCAACCTACAAGCTTAGCCCCTTACCAAGTGGAAGAGTGCACTTGTGCAATTTTTTCCACAACACCCCCGAACAATAGCAAGCACCTCAGCTTCACTGATATTATTATTCAGTAGATTGTTCTCATCTGTAGAGATAAAAATGGGACTGTTTCTAACAATTATTCTTTAAAGATGGAATACTTCGTTCCTTACTCTGTATACAAATCTTTAAAATGATGGAAGGCTTCCTGACAAATATCCTAAGGATTAGAAATGTTGACATCATCTTTAGATTGTATTTCACGGCTTGCATTTTTATTTAATCTCAATTTAGCGTGATTGTGAAAGAAAGAAGTATTCCAATCTCCATGTTTCAACCATTGAGATCGGGATTTTAAACACCAAGCCTCTTCTTCCTGATGGTGAGCTTCATTCGATTTGATGTTGATTTGTTGTTCACGCTACAACTGTTCTTATGTAACCTCGAAGGTTTCCATCTGTTCCTATAAAGACCTTAACTCATTTTGATATTTTACTCCGTCATTTTGCGAAGAACTATAATGTAGCTTTGCCCATTTTTTTGTTTTTCCTTTACTGCACGGAGCTTAAATTCCCAAACATAGGAAGGGGAACCTCTAACATATATATTCCAAGTTGTTTATGTAATTTGATATACTTCTTCATGGTTTAACCACAATGGATTGATGTGAAAGGGAATAAGGCCTTACTTTTCCATTTCCTCTGAAGTCAAGCATATTGGCCTGTGATCATAGGTTGCATTTGGAAGAATTTGGGATTGCATATGAAATCCAGTCTACAAAAGAGAATTGTTAACAAGAAATCAATCCAAATGAGTTCCAATATGTCCATGAACTATCCTCATGTTTGTCAAGGTATAAACCCCTCTCTTTGGCTTTATATCTACCATAAGTGATTCTCCAATTAGATCTTCAAAATCATCCCCAAAGGTATCTCTTACCAAAGAGCCTCCTCTTCTCTCTTTATGAGAAATAGTTGCATTAAAATCACCAACAATGATATTGTATTGAATTATTTTAGAGAGTTCAAAGATCTCCCAAAACCAGGTTTAAGATTATGGTAAACAAGACTGTAAACATTGCAAATTTTAACAATTTCTCGACTACCAGTGACCTCTAATTCAGCCATGATCCAATTCATGTCCTCTATATGATGTCTAAGAGTAAATTTACTCATGTCCCAAAACAAATCTAAACCTCTCGAGGTTCCTAATGAACGTTTGGGTATTCCTGCTCCATTTTTCCATTTTTTTTGAAAATTTTGAACTACTTCGATGGCTTCCATTTTTGTCTCCTAGAGTAAAAGAAGGGAGAGTCGCTCTTTGTATATCATTTGCTTCACCGTCTCAACTTTTTGCTTTCCTCCCAAACATATACAATTCCAAGA
This sequence comes from Larix kaempferi, assembly GCA_027924585.1. Classification (NCBI taxonomy): domain Eukaryota; kingdom Viridiplantae; phylum Streptophyta; class Pinopsida; order Pinales; family Pinaceae; genus Larix; species Larix kaempferi. The sequence goes on along the minus strand of BSBM01000721.1, from coordinate 1,389,781 downwards.
GACTATATTCATATTTTTTTTTGTTGTGGGCCGGATTTACATTCGACATCCCCTTTTTTCCCTGCCTTGCTCGAGGTTGCGCCATTTGTAATTATATCTATGGATGCTTGCTTGCCCAATTGCTATTCTCTATGTGCTTCTTCCTCCCACAAAGGCTTTAGGGACCTTCTACCTGCTTTTTTATAGACCACTTTATCTTCTTATGTTTCCTCTGATGATTCCTCTAGAGTAAACTGGGAATGTTGTCATGCTTCCTCATATATCCCATATTGTATCTCTCGAGCCAAATGAGTATTTATTTCTATTATTGGGCATTTTGGCAGAATTGACCCTAATTCTTCTATCCACACCTCTTCAAGTATTGATTGAGAAATTGTCTGTCTACCCTCCAATTCTTGATTCTCATCATGGGCCACCTGACAACCAAGGTCCTCTATCACTAAAGGGTGAAAGGAATTTGAGGTCTCAGGACGATTATCAACCATTGTAATTAAATGACTTTTCCCTTTCTTTTGAATTTCATGCCATTCTTTTGTTGCTTCTTTTTTTGTTTCCTTAACTTCATTTTCTGAACAATTCCTTGTGAAGTGCTCGTATTCATGGCACTTTTTACACTTAAAGGGAAATCGATCATAATCAACTTTTTGCTGATGCGATCAACTACCCACGATGAGATTTACAAATTATGGAAGTCCCTTATCTAAGTCTACCTCAACATAGATTCGTGCATAAGAGAACATAGGTGACTTAGGTTCAGATTTGTCAATATATTGGCCTAATGAGTTCCCAATTGTAGCCAATACTTCATCAGACCAACAATGTAAGTCCATATGGGGTAATTTTACCCAAACTGGGACAACAGTAGGAATATCTTTCTTAGGGTCAAATGACAAGTTCCAATTATTCAGGTACATACCACAAGGACCCATGAAGCAAGATCCATTTCGGAAAATTAAATCACAGTTTAATTTAAACTCAAACAAAAAGACATAGTAACCCTTACCACAAAAGTAGCATTGCATCTGTCCTGTCAGGAGAGGTTGCCAATTATTATTAATCCAAATCTCCATAGCCCTTAGAGAAGGCCAGAGACCAGTAAATAACCCCACTATACCTCTTTCCGATAGGCTAATGGCTTTCTTCTTTACTGATATGCATGAAATTTTGATCTCAGGCACATCCTTCCTCCTCACAAATCAAGATGCAATGGGTTGGGATGGGGCTTTATCTTTCTACGCAGCAGCCAAATGTTGAAAAAATTCATCCAAACTTGGATCCAAAATAAGGTTTGGTGGATCCATTATCGCCCTAGCAGCCCAAGCTCTTGAAGCAGTAGATGAAGGTTCTTGAATTTATTATGTGAGATAGTTGCATAGATCTCTTTTCCCTTTAAATTTCCATGTTATCATGTACAAAGTCTGCAAAAATGCTTAAGACAACTCTCTTGAAAGTAGCGAGGGTATTACATAAGCCAAATGGAAGAACTCTATGAGCAAACGTACCCAAGGGGCAGTTGAAAGTTGTCTTATCCTAGTGCTCTGGGTGGATTTGGATTTGATTATACCCAACTAAGCCATCCAAAAAGGAGAAAAACTTTTTCCCAAACAGAGTATCTAGTATGTGGTCATGAAGGGCAGTGGGAAATTATTTGTTTTTGTTGCTTTATTGAGCTCCCTGTAGTCTACACAAATTATCCATTTGCCCCTTTTCGTTAAGACTGTGGCTAAGGGAGATACCCACTCTCTTTCAGATATGGGATAAATGAAACCAATATCCAATAATTTTTCTAATTCTTGCTTAACAATCTCTTTCAATGTTGGATTCATTCTTCTTTGTCATTGTTTGATGGGTACAACATCTTCTTTTATGTAGATGTGATGTTTGCAATTGTCTGGATGTATCCATTTGATGTCTCTATAACTCCAAGCAAATGCTACACTGTGATCTGTGAGGACTTTTATCAGCTGTTCTTCTTGATTTGTCTATAGGTTCTTGTTGATCTGCGAACTTTTCCCAGGAAGGATCTCAACTATCTCAACAGCAGTAGGATTTTGTTCCACACAAAATACCCTCTACCACAATGTTTCAGGATCTCTAGGAGTCCCAATTATTTATTCTCCACCTATTGTAAAAATATCTTCAATTGCAATAGGGTTAGGATAAATATTTTGCAAAAAATTGGATAAGATTGTGTCTTCATCAACATTTCTAAGTGTAAGAGCTATATTTATGTTGAGAACTGGATAAATTGTGTGATTGTAATTATCATCTTCCTCCAACCATATAGGATCTTCCGTGTTAGTGAATGGTTTGGCAGGTGGGTATAGAGTTATTTTCTTTTTGGACAGGCCACTTGTTATGGTCATATTCTGTATTCTACATCCAATATAAGCATCTGTTGTTGCCAGCCAGGGTATACCGAGAATAAGAGACTAGCCATTAAGCTTGGTTTTAACTTCCAACACAATAAATTCTATAGGGTATTCCCATGAATCTATGGTTACAGTGATATATTTTATGATCCCCTATGGACGCATAGTTAAAGTGTCTGCTAGTTGTAGCATTGTTGATGTATGCCTTAGCAATGAATTCAGATTTAATGTTTCCATTGTGTCTTTGGTCATTACATTGATTGTTGCCCGTAGGTCTACAAGGGTGTTTGGTATTAGGGTCTGGTTGATGTGGACATTTACTACATGGATGCCTTGATCCAAATATTTGGGATTGATGACCATCCCCAACATCAGATATGCAAGTTGTCATATGAAATTTATTGTGGGGTGTTTGTTTTCCTTCTTCCTAGTTTTTTTATACAAGTTTATTTGATGAATTTATTATAGATTGGTACTTCTCTGCTCGCTTAGAATAGTGGAATTTTTATGCACATATTTTAGAGTTCATCAATAATGGCATTTTCTATTTCATTAATCTTCTTAGGCTCCAACCTTTCAAGGAATGGTGGATTTTGCAGAATCTATTGTTGCATATTGTTATCGATAATATAGTGTTCTTCTGTGGGAATGTTAAGGTCTACTTGAGGTGTAGATTGACTCTATAGGTGCTCGGTCATGGTAGGGGGTGGAGGGTTCTGCACTACTCTCAAATAACGTAAGTTCACTTCATTGATATATATGGTATCTAAGGCATAAGTTTGGAAGTTGTCTAGTTCATTGTTGTAGATAGGTTGGACATGTCTATTATTGTTAGGATTCGGTGTAGGCATTTGAGGTGGCCTCGATGGTCGTTGAGATGGTTGTGGTGGGGGCATCAAAGTAGCTTGAGACTGTTGAGGCATCCAATTGGATGAAGAGGATATTGATTATGGGTTGGATGAGGTATGTTAGCAAGAATTGTTGGTTTTGTGGGTATTGGTGGTAAGGCTAGGGATACTGAGGATGGAATGGAGTTTGATGATATTGATTTTGAGTATTTTTCCAATGGTTTTGGACTTGTCTTGGCCATGATGCTTGCCCAATATGAGTCCAATCGGGTGGCTGGTATGGATTCCCATACGTAGGAAAGTAGGGTTGATTATTATGTTGGAATGCTATGGGGAAGTTAGGTCTCCTATGATTAACAAAGCATAGTTGTTCCATTTGGTCCCCTAATCCCTGGTCTTGAATGACTGACTTGCAGGAGGATAGTAATGGGCAGTTGTCTATTGGATGATTTTCTACACATATCCCACATATATCTACTGCGTTTAATGTGCATTGATTCTTTTCATGCTTCTTCCTACACTTGGGGAAAAAGACAACCAAGGCTTGTGCAACTTCATCTCGTTTCCTTTTAAGATGCATGGCAAGGGATTGAAGGATATATGTTTTACTTCCATCCACTTAATTTATTAATTTAAATTTAGTAAGGTTTGGGGCTATTGATTTAGCTGGTTGGAAAACAATATTTCTACCATTTCTCCCCTTCTTACTAATGAATCTGGAATAGATTTTAAAGATGTGCTTGATCTCCTCATAATCTTGTTGGAATATGTCACCACTGTCTAGGAGATTCATGATGTCCATCATATCCTCTCTTACTCCTCATAGGAGTACCAACTTTAGGGATTCCTCATATAAGGGGAAGTTCTGGTTCTCTTATAGCTTAGTTGAAATATGTGCTCGTAGTCTTCTAAAGACTCATTTTCCCGTTGCTACATCCTAAAAATTCCATCTCTGGTGTCCTTGGATTTGCAGTAATCCCTATATTTCTCTATGAAAGTTTGCTTCACCTACTCCCATGATGCAATACTATTTACTTCTAGGCTCATAAATCATCTCAATGCAAGATATTTCGAGGTAGAAGGGAATAGTTTAAGTTCATGAGTATCTGAGGAAGAGTCATAAGTTTTGCAGGCCACTTTAAACTCAAATAGAAAAGTGTATGTGTCCTCTGAATTTAAGCCATGGAAATTTGGAAGAGCGGTAGGGTTAATGGTCTTCATCCTAACCTACTCATTGGATCCCATGATAGGGAACTCAAAAATTTATGCCTGCTCTACTTCTGCCATGGGGTTGTTGACAGGATGATTACCTGAATCGATTTCTACACTAGCAATTGGATTTTCAAAGTCTGCTAGAGGGTTGAAGTAAGGGTCTTTTGTAATTTCAAGGCCACAAAATCTAAATTATATTGGTCCTAGCTCACTCATAATAGGTTTATTAGGTAGAAAGCGACCGAAGTCATCCCTCGGTCGAGGCATGCACATTATGAAAACCCAGTTTGTTTCTTTTTGTGTTTTGATGATTATTTTTAGGTTTTTTTCTCTTATAGTTTTAACACCTCCCTGGAAACGGTGCCAAAAAGTGGTGGGTCATAGATTTAACAACAACAAGTGTTAGGATAAGGACTTCTTACTTTAATCTATCAACCGGAGGAACGTACAAACTTCAGAGGTGTTGCGCACAATATATGCAACTTATAAGGGATCTAGCTTCTAGAAAACAAGGAATGGAAAATGGATAAACTATTTCCTATTGAGTGATAAGAAGGACTTGCTTAAGGATAGAATGTCTTGGGATCCTACCCTTCCACACATACCCATATTCCTTCCCAAGCTAGCAAGGCTCACTATTTACTTTCAATTTGAAGAACTAGTTGGGCTTGTAACTGTGTGGGAAGTTTCAAAGTGTATGGGAAAGGGTTGCTTTTGGGTTTGAAAGTTGTGAAATGGGACAAGCATCATAAAAGTTCGGTTGACCTCTGTGTGAGTATTAAAACATGAATTGAATTGAAATAAATAAAGTGCAGGAAATAACATGACATAAAGTAAATATTGAAAGGAATGCGTATAATAGAAAACTACATGAAAGAATAAAATAAACTACAGTAGCTACTGCTAGATTCTATAGGGAAAACAGAGCATTCATAACCTATAAAGAAATTGCAATCTGATCTATACTAAACTAAAAAAACTACTGATGAGACTCATGCATTACCTTGAGGGGGCCCTCCCCAAGGTAGGCACATGAATCTAAAAGAAACCTCAAGTACTCACAAGATAAGATAAACATTGTTTCTTCATTAATTCCATTAACTATTCATGATCAAGAAAAAGGTAACAGGTTGTATCTACGAAACAATAGATCTCTCAATAATAGGAAATGATAGTCAAACCCCTTGGGTTGTGCCCAGAGGCCTTTATTTATTACAATTAAAAAAGGGATCAAAACTTTGCATGGTAGATTCTCGTCCCTGTGATTTAGGGGTGATCAACAACAATCACGATCCTAAAATGTATGTGGTGGTACGTGTGCCCGGAAATGGTGCTTTTGTGCTTAGTTGCATACAGACATCCTCCTTGGATCATTGTAAATGGGAAACAATATCTGTCCTTTTGTGCCAATGATCCTTAATTCATATGCTATTTGACCTACGTTGATGCATAACTTATGGTTCCATTAAATTAGATCAATGTTAACTAAAAAACAAGGAAAATCAAACAATAAAAATACAACACTTAACCATTAACATTTTACTCGCTAAACATGCATGACAACCTCAAAGGTTTAATTATTACTCAATTGATGTCCCCTACTTCCTCATTATGTTCCTGATAAGAAGTAATAAGTGGGATTATTACCTTTTAAAGTGAGGCCTGTCACTTAGCACTGTTAAGCCCTAAATTGTGGCCCATTCCCCCCTAAATTGGGCACTTTACATTAGTATTGTTATATTATTGATATCGATTTGAGTCCATTGGTGGCAATTGTACCTCTTTGTCTCCTATATATACATATATATATGCCAAGGAAAAAAATGCAATTTAATTAATAATAACAAAATTACATATTGCAGAAGGCTTTCAAGTTGCCTTTTTCAAAAAAGAGTCCAGCTTGTTATGCTGCAAAAAAGTCTATGCCCTTTCTTAGAGTGACATCCAGTATGTACAAAATATGAAATAGGTCCGAGGTCCCCATAGGGCCCTTACATTTAGCAAAAAACAGGTGTCTGAATACGAATCTATCGAGAGTAAAAGAAGTGTCCAAGATTATTCTAGAATAATGTCCTCCATTCCATCAATGAATGGTCTATGATCTCCTATATATATCAAGGAGACCTTTTCATTCGAATCACCTTGTCTTGTGTATTTAGTACACTATATAAGGAGATTGCCCCTTTGAAGAGGCTTGCTATTCATATATTTTCTTCATTATTAAGGCATGCATTACTCTTTCTTGTCTATTTATGCTCTTTTGGGGAATTTGTTGCATAACAAGCACCCACAATACCTGCCCCACACAACACCAAGAAGGTCCCCTTCTTTGCTTAGCAATCCATTGAGCGTTCCCTTCCTCTAGGTGCTATTTGGTGCGTGCATAGAAAGGTGACCCAAACCCTGGTTATCATCCAAGAAAGAAGGTTCCAGACTTCTCTAGGTTTATCAAGGACATCCAAATCCTTCATCTACGCTTAGATTCATACATAAGGCTCAATGGTCCATGGATTCATACTATTAGGTTGATGTTGGATGAACACTTAGGCATATCGACTCTGACATAACATACCACATTAAAGAAACTCACTGGTCATTTCTCTATCCAACCCACACTTGCGAGAGGTAAGACTCATTAATTAATGGAGGGATGGGCTCTGATTCATGACTGCTCTACTATACAACAAGTAGTCCCTAGTTTCAGAACGATTGGGTGACTGAAACACAAAACTAGAATACATGCCTCCCCCTTCCCAAGACAATAACTACCTCAACCACTTCTTCCTGAAATAATTGAATGATTGAGTGCATATGTCAACTTCAGAGTTAATGAATTTATGGTTTGAATAGCTCTATGCCTCTCCCTAATCTTATGAAGACCATGCCCCTTGCTTCTTGTTGCTTTGCACAATCTCATATATATCACATTCACTATTTTTATTGTGCCTGGCTAGGACACAATCCAACTATACTATATTTAACTACCAATACATAATTGGGAAATCAATGGTGGGGCCTTGGCCTTGAGCTCCTCGCGATGATTTTATCGTAATAATGATATTACATCATTTACACATTCACATACAATGAGGTCAAAACTGGGGGTATTACAAAGAGTCTTAATGTAAAGGATGATTCGTTAGAGCCCTTACATAGTGTTTAGACCCTAGAAATGACATTGTTATTGAGATGGAGCTAATAATGTTTCCACAATTGCTCTAGCCCAAATAGCCCAAAGTGAAGTCTGCAACTCAAACTTTAGACTGTGACTTCCAACAAGCAAAGACATTAATTACTTCATTCACGACATTCTTATTTTCTTCTACAATACTCAATGAGCACATGAACGTTCCAAAATAAAAGGTTAAAGATGCAAAATAGAGACATCTACCACCATCCTTTATATTTAAAAGCACAAAGTTTCGATTCAAGTCATAGATTGAAATATATTATTCCTAAAATGGAGGAAAGTGACCTATTCTCTTAGGATTTGTTAGTCTTTGTATGAGGGATTTGATTGCTACATGTAAAAAAGTCACACTAGTGCCTTTGCAAGGCCTCTTTAACATTTGGTGTATCTCTATTTTGTGATTAACCTCAACTTAATTGACTAAACTTGGGATTTGTATAATTCTAATGTTTATATGTTATAACAATTTTGATGAGGCATTGAAAAGTCCTCTTGAGCAGGACAAATACTTTCTTACACCGAGGCTTTGTAAGGTGGGGGTAAATACTTAATTACAATAAAGGAACCCTCGAGGGGATAAATATTTATTGCTTTTTTTTCTTCATAAAAAATCCTTAACTTTTGATGTAATACAATTTATAGAGTTTTTATATAAAAAAAGGTGGTTCATGCATGCAATGTTTAGACACACCAACAAAAATCAAGAGAAACTTCAAAAATATGCCATAAAATTGTCCATCCATATACACAACACCAAATAGGGAAAAAATATTACTATTACAAACATAGAACCTTCCCTCTACAAAACATAAACAATCATGCAAGGAAGTAATGTGAATCTAGGCATCTAAGTTAGATAAACATCTCCCACAAGCTGTTAATAGGGTGTTCATGGAGGAACACATCCCCAAGGCCATTGTGAAAAGAGAATAGTTGAAGTCAAAATCCCTAAATTGAGACAAAACATTGGACATAAAAACATTGAACATAATACTGTGAGAATAGATCAAGTGCTACAATCCAACCAATTCAACCAAAGGGATTGCTAGATCGGTATGATAAGGCTATCACATCATATGTACGAGGCCAAGAGAAGATTTTTTGCTTGCAATGCACATACCCAATACCTACTTGGGCTATCTAGCTTCACCCCTCTGGTCAGGTGTCTTCCTTGACAATTGAAAGATGAACATAATACTTTGTGGATGGACCGAGCGTTGCAACTTGACCAATTGGGCCAACAACTCCATTGAAAAGGGGATCACAATACTAACATGATGAGGTTGTCATTTCTTATGTACGAAGGCAAGAGACACTTTTTTGTATACAACACACACCCCGATTGCCTACATGGGCCATCTAGGCACACTTCACTTTGGTCAAAAGTCCTCCTTGGGAGTAGAACATTGAACATAACACTTTGTGAACTGACCAAGTGCTATAGCCCAACCAATTGAGCCAATGAATCCCTCTAAAAGGGAATTGCTAAGCTAACATGGTAAGGCTATCAATTCCTATGTATGAGGCCAATAGATGCTTTTTGCTTGTAACACACACATCCATTACCCAGACAGGCTTTGTAGTTACACCCCGCTTTCTTCAAGAGACCTCCATGATAGTGGATCAATGTACACAATACTTCGTGAATGGACCAAGTGCTACGACTTGACTAATTGAGCCAATTACTCCATCTAAAAGGGGATATGCATACCAACATGATAAAGCTATCACCTCCTATGCATGAGGCCAAGTGTCACTTGTTTGTTTGCAATGCACACACCCGCTACCTACATGGGCTATCTAGGTGCACCCCACTATAATACTTTATGAATGAACCACGCAAGTATCATGAGTGGTTGATTAGGGTAAGAGCATTACAACAATGAGTTGTCAATTAGGGTAAGAGCATTGCAATAATGATTTGTCAATTAGGGTAAAGGATTGGTAAAAGACAAGGTTACCAAAAGATAATGGAAGTAACATGAAAAGGTCACCGCCCAATTGGAAATAACACTCATCATCAATTCATGAGCTTCACGTCATCAAGAATGAGTTGCACATTATAAAAAGCATAGACCCATACCAAAACCTACTATCAACAAAAAGTTGGGTGCCTCCAATGTGTTGGCAGGTGGTTTGGACAAGTCAGCATCGCAGATGCTGCGCAAGGCAGAATATACCACGAAAGGCGGAAAGCTGAGCATAGGTGATAATATTTTATGTAATTTTGGGTTAGTTGAACCGCAGTATGCGGGTTTTTGGGTCATTTGGACCACAATGGATAGATTTTGGGTCATTGGCTTTGAAGTGTCAATTAGGAAGTAGTTAGTAAGTAAACAAAGAATGTAAAGGCGCAAGCCTATAGATAGATGTAGTATTGCAAGTATCCGATATCAAGAAATAGATCAAGTTTTGGTGATTATGTTATGCGAGATCTTCAGGAGTGTTGTATTTTGCGGAGTGTTTTGGATGTTGATCCAACTGTGTTTTGATCTGGGTATGTGATCGCAAGACTATTTTGTTGTATCTGTGATTTTGATGCAAAGATGAATATGATATGACAGAGTTTTGAATAGAAACATCGTGTCTTTTCTCTTTCCCTGTGGTGAATGCAATGTGCTACATGAATCCATGAATGATGCTATGTTTCTGTGTTGCGGTTAATGTTTGACTGTTATGTCTATTGCGCATTAATAGTTATGCTTAAATGATGAGATCTATTGAATATTGATGCAATTTGGATTAATGCCTAAGTCAATTGGTTAAGATTGGTTAATGTTACATTAAGTAATTAAGTGGATGCGGAAAAGTCGTCCTTCTTTCGGCGGAAACATGGTTCTGTCAGCTCTCCCTTGCACGCCTCAGGTGAGAACTCATTTGCTCCGCAGGTGTTGCTGGACAGGGTAAAACCTGTCTGGGCCGGGTGCTCAGGGAGATCGCGGTGGGTTGATGTCGATAGAGTGAGGAACCCCTGTCGACAGGGTTTTGTGTCAACACAATGCGACTTTGTGAGGATAGGTTGCTGCTAAATGCACAATGTAGAGAATTTTGTGCCATGCTGCCACACCAAGGAGCCACTAGATAAGGACCAACAATGTCACTAGGAACAATAGAGGCAAACAAAGGGCCATTGGAAAACATCACACATTGTACAAAGCAGGTGCTAAAGAAACCAAATCAAAAGGGCAAAAAACCCCATGTCATTGAGCATTACTTATTTAATGATGTTTGTTGCTACCAACAAAACACGAGAGTATGCAAGGAAACATGCCTCTATAGCATAACTAAGAGGCCTACCACATAGAGAATGGTAAGCATGAGCAAGCCACCACCATAACCAAGCCATAATAAATGACAAACGACGTTCTAGAAGCATTGTGACTCCACTCTCCTCCTTGCACACCTTGGTCACCAACCCATGCCTTGCAATTTGTTGGTAAAACTCTAATAGAGATTATCGAAGATATATGAAGGGGACTAATTACTCACCAATCTCCATCACCACAACCATTGTAACTTTGAACATATCCTTGTAGCTCATGTGCTTTGCAACCCTCCTCCCTCTAAATTACCAAAAGGAATTGGGATTGAACCCAAAGATATCTACCCATTATCATCATTTTGCATTACTAGTCACAAGTCACTTGGCTCATGCTCTAGGTTACCCTCCTCCCTCCAGTCTATTAGACTACCAAAAGGTATTGGGATTGAACCCAAAGATATCTACCCATTATCATCATTTTGCATTACTAGTCACAAGTGACTTGGCTCATGCTCTAGGTTAGTCCTAAATATACCAATCTAGATACTAATTTTATTTAAAGTCATGAAAACCGAGATCATTGATGTTTTTTAAACTTTTAAGTGAAAAATAAAAGGTGGCTTTCTACACGCATTCCAAGATCGTTTATTATGTCAAATTTGGTTGAAAGCGTCCCCTCACCCTCTTATATGTTTGTCCATAACGATGTATAAATATAATAATAAAAAATAATCAGAGAAATGAACGCCAGAGTATCATGGTGGGATTTCCAACTCTGGCGTAAGCGCATCCTTGCCTAGTAGAGGAGAGTAGAGCAGGGCAGGGAAAGGTTCGGGATCTGGTGAACCGGTGAGCAACAACAGAGGCAGGAGCAATTGGAAGATATCGAGGCCGGGAAAATGCTGAAATTTCTGAAGGGCGTGGTAGCGGGATCCGGAGGCGGAGGACTGAAAGAACTTCCCTACAATATCGGGGAGCCTTACTCATCTGCCTGGGGATCATGGACACACTATCGCGGAACTTCCAAGGTATTTCAACAAAAAATCCCGTGGATTCCTTATTTTAACGGATCCTGTCCGATTCGAATACCAGTGTTCTGGCTTTGATCCATTTTAATTTGTTCAAGATCTTGAAAACGAAGGACCTCATGCTTAAGATCACGAGTTCAATTCCCCCCAAATGCTCTGTTTTTTTACACATAATGTTAAATATCAGCCCTAGCTCCGTATTCATATGCATCTGCCAGCTAGGAACATCTGACGATTATGCTTTTATCACATTGGGAGCCTGGCTGACTGAATTCATTCTAAGTCCAAACATTATTATGGAATTAAAGGCAATATGGAATATTTATATTTGGCTCCGGAGCTACGACGAGCCAAGGCTTTTACTTCCAGTGCAATGGACACCCTATGTTATTTTTGGGACCTGCAAAATGATAGAAATGTTGGGGTCTTGGGTCGATGAGTGTTTGACAAGTTTCATGTCTGAAGGGGTACGGGGTCCCTCTCAAATGAAATATGTAACTTATGCTGCTGATGGCCGTGAATGAATTACTTCAAGTTGGCAGATTGGCCTCACCACACATAAGTCAATTTTGTTTTTACTGTTAAGGGTTTGATAGAAGATAAAATAAAACATATGGGTTCTGTGTATTTTTTTGGTAGTTAAATCCCTTTTGGTTGGAGATGGTACAGAACATCTTACAAGATCATCTTTAAAGTTTACCGTCAGAATACCTTTGGCCTAAGGGTATCTATTTTGTCGAAGTAATTCAGGACTTAGACGTGGCCTTACTCGTACAGAAGACCATATTAACATGGGAACTACCTTTAAAAGCACATTTGCATTATCACTGAAACAATTTTGTTGGCTTAACACAACCCACAGCTTGAAAAAATTCGGTCCACTACATTGTCACGGGGACTGAGTTTGCTGAGTTTAGAACCTATGTCATCATCACTGCAAATGCTCCAGCTTGTCACTAGACTTCAGTCCAATGTACATAAAACATATATATTTCTTTTGCTTGCCTATGACATGTTTAGATTGCAGTCGTGTCTTCATAAAGTCTATTAGAATGAAGTTTTTAGAAATCAGAGAAGCAAATTGTGATACTAGTGTTATATTCATGATTTTTTTAGAGGATTCTACAATGTTGATACCTCACCTATTGAATGAAGTTATGAACTTCCCTAGCCCAAAGCTTGCTATAGCTTTTAAATCCTTTGCTCATGAGCTTGACCATCCTTGGCACACGTTGTACATATTGATGTTTATACTTGTCCATCTAAGATAAGTTTAGATCACTAGAGCTATGCTAGCATGAGCAATATTTAAACTTGTTGTCATGTTTAAGAAGCAAGCATATATATATATATATATATATATAACACTTTTTACCAACAAACACTAGTAGATGACAAATTATTATATAAAGCACTTTCTTCGTAAAGTCTTGCTACGTTTCTCTTTAGTGATAAAGAGATCATCCTTTAAATTTGTTTTTTGTTTTTTAAATGATGTACAACAAATTGATTATGTGGGAACTGGTAGTGACCTTTCTTCCTTGTATATGAATTTGATCACTAGAGCTATGCTAGCATGAGCAATATTTAAACTTGTTGTCGTGTTTAAGAAGCAAGCATACATGCATAAGATTCTTATGACACGTCAATATGTCTAGGTGCCCCATAATCAACTTCAATAATGCTCATCTTTTAACATTATGGATTTTCATGGAAGCTATATATATAATATATATATAACGTTTTACCCACAAACACTAGTGGATGACAAATTATTATATGAAGCACTTTCTTCATAAAGTATTGCTACGTTTCTCTTTAGTGATAAAGAGATCATCCTTTAAATTTGTTTTTTGTTTTTTTAATGATGTACAACAAAGTGACTATGTGGGAACTGGTAGTGACCTTTCTTCCTGGTATATGATTTTGATCATTGCATGGTTGTCAATTGAAGCAACCAATATAATATGTATTTTGTTGATAGGCCATGATATGTCCAAGTATGTTGGTGGGATTGCATATGTTATATGCGATGTCCAAGTTCCTAAGATACTTGATATGCTTCCCATTACCCCTCATATTGTACGAGGGTTACACTTGTGATTTTGATTACAAAGATCTATTCATTTGATGGATTGGGGTGCATATGAGATATTGCTCTCCTTTGAATGATTAGATGTTCGGTTGTTGCTAGTAGCTATTGGATGAGGCCTTTTTCATGGTGTTTTGATGGATGACATAACATGTTCCTAACATGTGATATCTTGATGATGATGTGCTCTCCTCTTCTTGACATTGTTGGCATACTTGGAGCATTCTTGCTTAGCATTGACACAATTATTCAACATTTAGTGCATTTTATGGAGTGGGAACCCATCAACTTAGGGTCTCCCTAAGTTTTGAAGTGTTAATAATTGTGCCTTGATGAGATGTTGCCTATGGTTTGTACTTTGGTATGTTTGACATTACTCACTTGGAGGGCACCTTGCATAGTTTTGGTAAGTCTCCTAGCTAGAATGCCCTAGGATATATGGGTGCATTTACATATATACCACTTGTTCATGACATGCTTGACACCCCTTGATGGAGCATTAGTCTTGTGCACACTTAATGAGGGTGATTTAGGGTTTTTTTGCCCTTGGTTTGACTGTGTTTGACCACATGGAGGCTTGATGCTAAAGAGACCTAGCTCTTTGGACTGGGTTCACACTTGAAAGATGATGATTGCAAGATAAAATTTGGTTTTCTTTGGAGTACCCTCTTTACTAGCACACATTTTGAAGCATCCTATTGCTTGAAAGGTTGGCATGTGTCCCAAGGGTGCACTATTCTTGTACTCATGGTTTGAATGCCATTGCCTGTATGGAGACACATGGCACTTGGATGACATCTTGGCATGTTTGACCACTATCTCTAGTAGAGAGCTCCCCTTGATTCTCTCTTGGCACACATGTTGATGCATGGCGGTATTTTATTGCTTGTAGGATGGGGCTGTTCGCTTCCTTCATGGAGTTAATTGAGTATTATGATGACCTTGCTTGTGAATTGATGCCACTATCTTGATGTCTTGATTCTTCATTCCATTGATCTGCCCTTTGCACTTTATTTGATGAGTTGGTAAATTGGATATTGAGCCATTTGGAGGTGATGTCCTAGCTTGAAGAATGATTATCATTGGCATGTGGACATCAATTATTCTATTCTTTAGTGGGCCAATTCATAGATGGGGGGTTTAATCAGTGTTTACTAGAACCAAACTGATTTTGACAAAACTTGCTAGGGTTTATAGGCTATTTATTAATGTACTTAGGTTCAAATATGGATTGCACTTGGTGCTATTTTGCTTGTATGCACTCTTACTTGCTATATACATGAGAAACTTTGCATATTTGTGTATAATGGTTTGAATTATGATGGATGCACACACACACACATTTTTTTTCTTTTCAAATTTTGAATATTTTATGTATAATTTGGTCAACCAGTTTTGTGGTTCGGTTTTTTTTTCCTTTTTTTGTCTAGTTTTGGTCCCTTAGGTCAGTCGATTCGATGACCTGTCTAGTTTTGGTAACTTTCGGTTTAATACACTTGAAGAAGTCAAAGAAGGGGTCCTCTCTATTTTGGTTTCCATGAACACCTTTTTATGCATGATTGAGGATACGTCTCACTTTGGAAGCCACATTGCGCATACATTACATGCCTATTTGATGGGACGACTCTCTTTGATAGGCCACATGTGCCATCTCAAGGAGGTTATACTTGGTTCAAACCCTCATTAATAAAGATGTCCACCTTGGAGGAACCACATATAGCTTTTGAGGAGCATATTTCTTGTTTTATTACATTGAAGAAGGAGACGTCCACCTTGAGAGGAGACACATGACATAACGATCACATTAGTTTATTCATTGTTGACTTCACAACATGAGTTAGTTATGAGCTAGCACCTAAGTCACCTGACATGGGGACACGGGACACGAAGGACACGAAAATACGAGAGTTCGACACGGACACGGTGACCCCTGGAATCAGGACATGTAGGACACGTTTTATATACATATATATTTTTTTAAACAATATATTAAAATTTAAAAATATAGACATATAGATCCAAAAATCTTTAGAAACTAGAACATTTACAAATATTCAATAGAAATTAGAATAAAAACACATTAATGATTACACATTGTCACAAATCACGATTCAGTATTCACGAATCACTCACTCTTAACCAATTGCTTCCTTGCAAATGACCAAAAGAAAGCCAAAATTTTGTTTTAAAGCAAACCCGGATGCCTTTTTCTGCGATTTACGTGTCCTGTTTTCTCGGTTCGTGTCTAACAGTCGGGACACGCTCACATTTCGAGTCCGATTCGTTTTCCCATTGTGTCCTGAAAACGGATTCGCTCAAAGTTCAAATCGGACACGAATTCAGACCGAATCATGTTCGATTCGATCCCGACGCGACACACTGAGGGTTTTGAGCGAATCCGGTTTCTTAGGCTAGCACTATTTTATTGTTTTCCTTGGAGAGAAAAGTGGATCTACACCACTTTATGCTATTGTTGCAGAGTTTGTTGAGCAAAATGTGGATCTAGGAGAGGAAATCATTATTTTATTGTAAGGAAGTTGAGCTAGACTCTATATAAGGAGAAGCTCTTACACATTTGTTTTCATGGTTGATTTGTGACTATTTCTCCTTTCTTTGAGATTTGTTGAATATCTAATGGAAGGCTTATGGAGAATTTCTTTTTGGTTATCTGTTTTGTATGTGAAGCTTATATTTGTCATCTTCAATTTTTGTTGATGTATGCTAGAGATTATTTGCAAAGACCATGCTTCAGAGGCCAAGGAGACATGTATATCTACCATGTTGGAATGGATTTATGTGAGGAATGTCCCCTCTTTTGCCCCTTGTTGTTCTATTAATGAATGTTTTAGCTTGGTTCTATCAAATCCTTGTAGCTAGTCTAAAGCTTCATTATAGGACACACCATCGTAGCATAGTTTGCATGTGGCATCTTTAGGGCCCCCCTCCAAGTCCATTTCTTAATTATTAACAACACATTAAGGCATATTGTGGCATAGCTCTATTTGTCTTAGTCATTTACAAATTGTTCTTAGTGTAGCCCCTTGATTCCATTTGCACTATATTGGATAGGCACTAGTCCCTTATTTTTCATCACTCTATTTTCAATACTACATCAAAAAAATGTTTTGCTAAGATATCTCTTCACATCACCTTGAGTCTCATTGTCATAGACTTAGCAATCTCATCTTTAGGGATACCCCCCTTGCATTGGAGAAGAGTCAACCCAAAGTTGGAGAGCGAGTTACTGAGGTGACAATGGGTAGCCCCCTTGAGTTATCCTTAGGTTTGCATTTTATGCTTGGGACTTTTACACATTTAAATTGTAGGTTCCGGAGGTAACACCCCCCTCGCCCCTCTACATGTTGTAAAGCTGACAAATTGGAGTTGTTGACATGTCGACTTGCCCTTCCCGTGAGTCAGACATGGGAAGGATATGTATCTCACGTAGGGAACATGTCCTTCGTGTGTTTGACTTGTGGGAAGGATGACTCTCAATGTGTTAGACACATGGGGCGTAAAAACTAGACCCGATATAGAAATAAACGATGTTTTGCCCCATTTTTTCACACAATTTTTTGTAGAAACTAAAGTAGAGAAGGAGAATGGAGAATGAAGAACCAAGTTTGCTTGTTTGGTGCATCTACAAACTGCCAGTATTTTTCGATGTTTATTATTTCATGAACAATAGTGTTCTTTTATAGTCATCTTACTAAAATTATGGCTCAATCGTCAAGGGCTGTTGCTCAAGCTCAAAATAAGGGGAACAATGTCGTTGGTAGTGCTCCTACTCCTCCATGTCAAATTGATAGTGACATTGTTGCTTTGGCAGTTCCATTTGTTGGAAGTCAAAATACGGCTGCAACCCCAAGAAAACAAAACAAATAGAGCAAATGCTTGCTATGATGTATGACACCAAAAGAAAATAGTTGAGAGGGTAAGTCACTCGTTGGATGAAATTGCTAATGAATGTGCAAATATACAAAAGATTGAATTTAAGAGTAACCACTTCCAAGTGAAAGGCACTTTATTGGCCCTCAAGGATCATGGAATTGGAGCATGCGAGGAAGTGTCTTCGAGCCAAAAGAAAAAATATGGGCAAAGAAGAATCTGCTAACTTGAAGAACGTGCCAGTAACATGTAGGACATACAAAGGTGATGATCCTCTTTCATTCTTGAAGAAGACATCTATCTTAAGTGGGAATGGGCCAATTTTGCGGACCAACAAATTACAACAACAACAAGGAAAAGGCATGCTCCCATTGGTCCAATGGACAAGATATTTCAATAAGAGTTACGAGAGGAGATTGACCTTACCATTGTGTTCTTTTTCTATCTCAAATTCCCTCCATTTAATGTTGCATGGTCTCCTTTATTTATTGAGATTTGTCGAGCTTTAGTTGAATGAGCTTTGATTGGGTCTGTGCCTCCCTATTTAGAGAACCTTAGAGCCACATTTTTGGTTAAAGGAAAGGGGAGTGGATAAACTACCAACACCTATTAAATAGTATGGCCCTCATTTGATGATGGTATTGCTTCTAGTGGATAGTTGAATCCAACTCTCCTCATCAGAGAATGGATTAATCTTCTTGAAAATAAAAACAAGGATGCAACATATATGGGTGAGTTGTTCATTAGAGTCATTGAAGAAGTAGCCATTGATGGTTGTGTTCATATTATTGTAGACAACACATTTGTTTACATGGCTATCGACTTGATTGTGGAAACTAAATATTTGCAAGTGTTTTGGACACCTTCCATTGTGCATTCTTTGAATTTAACACTTATTTCTATTGCTTTAGGGATGATGGGGGAGTTAATCAGTGATGCACAGCTGCACAATTTCATACCAAAACCATATCCATGCCCTAAAAATCTATAAAAAACTTCACAAAATTTATCATCTAAATCAACTATCCCCGAACCTACTTGTATAAATTAGTTATCACCGAACAGTCTCGTAGGTCTAAACATCTTATTTGCTTTGACCAAACCAAAATTCTTGCCTCAACCCCACATTATTCTTCATGAATTATTAGAGAGGCCCTTGGAATTTGGAAACATCCTAATAATTTTAATCGTGAAGATGGCAATAGATTAAGTAAGCCATTCTTGGAAACCTATTGTTCATCATCTAGGTCAGTAAATTTGCTCTCTTTTTCTGCCCATCTATCCCCTGCCCACCTTCCCATCCTTTTTCACTCTTCTTGACCCTTCTAAACTTCCTTTTTCTCTTTGTTTTGTTTAATTTATCCTTTGGCCTACCCCTTTTTTCTCCTTCAGGTCTTAGAATTACCTTTCTTCTTCCTTCCCCCTCGCTCCTCACCATCTTTTTTTTTTTAATCATACTGTTATTCACATTCTTAATCATAGTCTCAATTTATTGAATTTGATTAAACTTCAATTCACTGTTTATTATTTTTCAGTATTCATTATTTCTATCTTTCAAGGGTTTTTCTAACCCTTTAACTATTTAATTCTTTTCAATATTCATTATTTCTTATTTTCCTCTAGTTATTTTTGACTTCTAAATTTTTAAATATTTACTAATTTTTCTCTAGTTATTTTTTTTTTTTTCCTTGGAAAAAGTCGTAATTTTATTTCATTTATGAACAAAATTACATTCTGTACATGTATTAGAATCTCAGAGATCCCTACATTGTCGATATATACAGCCCATATGACTGTCCAAACTGTCCTCCTATCCGAGTACATATAACTGTCATAGATTAATATGACTGTCTATTGTCTCATATATATCAAATATGTCTGACCAAACAGACCTCCTATTCTACAAATCACAAATCTGTCTCAAAAAATTTCATAATTCTGTCTCAAAATTCTGTCTCAGAAAAGTTTATAATTTGTCTCAAAAAATCTGTCTCAGTAGAAATAAATCTGTCCATACAGCTCGAGTAAGTAATTATATATGCAGCCCAGTATGAAAATGTTGTTTAATCCTCCATTCGGTCCACATTGTCCCCAATGAACGGCCTGTGTGTATAGCTGTAAATGCCTTCAGTGGAATGTATTGTGATCCTCCATGTGCCAAAAAGCATAGATTGATTTGTCGATTCTTTAGATAGCAGGTCAGCTATCCCATTTCGCTCCCTGTATACATGTGTGAATGTAATATAGTTAAAAGCCTGTTTTAACCGTAATACCTCCTCCAAAATAGGTGAGAGAACCATTACATTACATTGTGTAATCTCCTTGGCCCATTCAATAACTATCAGAGAGTCGCCAAAAATCTGAAGAGATAAACAACCTTGTTCAAGTGCGAAAAGCATCAGTAACTTAAGTGACATCAGTTCAGCGTAGTTATTTGAGCCACTCCCCAAACCAGCCATTATATGAAAATAATGGGTCTCCGATTTGTGTAGAACTCCACCTCCGCCACACACCGATTGGTGATTTATAGATGAGCCATCAAAGTAAGCCCACGGCATGGATTTATCAATTTTTTCCAAAGTCACAGGTCTGATGCGTGTCACTGTGATAGGTGGCTTGTATTGAATTATAACAGCCACAGCTTGTGCCACGACCTGTTCCAAAGGTACCCGGGATTCCTAAAATATGATCTTATTACGGGTGATCCAAATGCCCCAAGCGAGGATACAGGGGACAGCCCGAAACATTGAATGTTTGTGATCTGTCCACCATAGTTGGAAGGCGTCATGAAAATCCACTCCCCACCAATTCACATTGAGTTCCAAATGTTTGCAGATGTCGGCCCACACAGCTTGTGTAAAACGGCAGTGTACAAAAATATGTGAGCTTGTCTCAGCCGCTTCCTTACATAGAGGACAAATCCCCGGACCCTGGATGAAACGCTTCTGTAGTATGTCCCATGTCGGTGCCTTATTCTCCAAAATAGCCCAAGAGAGTAGTTTTGCTTTCCCCGGGCACTTTAGTGTCCACAGATGTTTCCACCACCACACCAGATCCCTGTTATGGATATTCACGTTCAGCTGAATATAACCGTGTTTTGGGGTGTATCGGCCAGAAGGATGGTGTTCCCAGATAAGTTCATCACTCCGATTAGTTAGGCGAATATTAGAGTATCTTAAGTTCCGAATATATGCCTCCCAGGCTCCAAGCAAGTCATCTGGAATCTCAAGACTCTGTGCAGAGGTCCACCCCTGTTGCCAGAAGGTGGATGCTCCCATTAGTTCGATATCAGCCAGATAGTGACAGCCTCTATCTGCCAGCAAATTCCGTAAGGCCTCTGGTAAGACATGACCACCTCTACACCCCACCCAAGGATCCAGTCCAATACGTGTGTATCTCCCATTACCAATTCTCCACACTAATCCAGACCCAATCAGATGAAAATGCTGCACCACTGCTTTCCAGACCAACGAGCAATTTGCCCGCGTCTTATTGCCCTGCCTAATCCATTCATTAAGAGTTAATGGAGCAATGTATTTATGGTATACCACTCTAGTCCAGAGACTCTGGGTTTGTATGATACGCCATGCCACCTTAGCCCCCAAGGCTTTAGCAAAAAGGAAGATATTCTTTAGGCCCCAGCCTCCCAGTGCTTTGGGGACTGCAATCATATCCCATCTGGCCCACACCAAAGCCCGGTTATCACCCTTACCCTTCCAGAGAAAGGCAAAACACAGCCGCCGGATCTGCTCCAGAACTCCTATGGGAATCCAAGCGAGGGACATCCAATACACTGGAATCGCTTCCAAAACTGATTTAACCAAAACCAGCCTCCCGGCCCTCGAAAGCCATCTGTGACTCCAACCACGAAGTCGCTGTTCTAATTTAGCAATTAGCCAGTGCCAATCAGCTTTCAAATATGCATTAGGTTTCAGGTGAAAGCCAAGATACTTTAACCCAGCATCAAAATCAAGAGTCCTGTAGGGTAGTCTCATAGCCATTCTGTTAATCTCCCCCTCGGTTAAATGCGAGCATGTGATCGTTGATTTATCAATGTTTACTAACATTCCCGCTGCCTCTTGCATCAAATTTAGGCCTTCAGCTACCTTATCAATATCCTGTCTCGAGCCATCACAGAAAATCAGTATGTCATCAACGAAAAGTAGATGTGTGATATACATTACCTGGGATATGGATATGCCACGAAATGAACCATCAGCTTTTGCTTTCAATATAAATCGACTGAGGCCTTCAACAACAAGGAGAAATAGCAGCGGTGACAGTGGGCATCCCTGTCGTAGGCCCCTGCCAGCATGAAAGAATGGACTCGCTGAACCATTTATCAGGACAGCAAAGCTCACCGTGGTGATGCAGGCCATAATCCATCGTATAAATTCATAGCAGAAGCCCAGATGTGTTAGAAGCATCCGGATATATAGCCAACTAACCCGATCAAATGCTTTGGTGAGATCAATTTTGATCACAGCACCCTTCTGCTTCAGCACCTTCATAGTGTGTATGCCTTCCTGTGCGACTCCAATTGCCTCGTGGATTTGACGGCCTTCCAAGAATCCAAACTGTTCACTAGATATATTCTGAGACAGGATAATCTTGAGTCTCCTCGCCATAACCTTTGATATAATCTTATATATGCAGTTGCAGAGTGAGATAGGTCTGAATTCATCAAAGCTTTCAGGCTTGTCCGTTTTAGGAATGAGGGCTAAAAAGGTCGAATTGAAGGGTCCATGTATAAATCCAGCCTTTCTAGATTCTTCCACCACATTCAAAAGATCTTCTCCGAGCAAATCAAAGAAACCCAAGAAAAATTCAATAGGCCACCCATCAGGCCCCGGACTCTTATCTTTCTGGAAGGAGTGCATAACCAGCGAGAGCTCATCCGGCAACACCTCCGCCATTAACATAGTGTTCTCCTCCTCTCCCACAAAACGAGGGAAGAGCTGAGCCATCCGAATAACCTCAGCGATAGTGGCCCCAGGTTGTGCAGTGAATAGATTTCCAAAGTGTCTTACCCCCATATCAGCCAAACCATCAAAGCTGGATACCTGTTCCCCGTCAGTAGTGGATAATTCCCAAATAGAATTAGTGTCTTTTCTCCCTTTTGCATAGGCTTGAAAAAATTTCGTGTTCTCGTCCCCACATTGTAGCCAGAGCGCTCTGCTGTTCATTCTCCACATCTCTTCTCTCTCAGACAGAATCACATTTCTGCAGCATTCCCACTCCAACAGCTCACCTTTCTGCACTTCATCCAGATATCCCATGCCCCTGCTGTGTAGTAATCGATCAATATTCAGCTCAGCATCCCTCAGTTTCTGCTCATCTTTCCTGCGTTTTTCAGTGGCCCAGAGAGTAGTGGCCTCTTTTATTCGCTTTAGATTGTGTTGAAAGTGTACTCCCGCATGTTCCAGAGACTCCGGTGGTCGATGAACCCACTGTGCCTGGACTAATTTAAGAAATTCCTCCTCCTTCAACCAGCTAGGATTGAATTTGAATGGACTGGGAGGTTTTTCACGACCACCCCTTAATTCCAGCAGGATTGGGCAGTGGTCTGAAACCCCCCCTGTCCCAACCCATTGCTTGACCATATCAACTCCCATGGCCAGCACATCAGTCACCAGAAACCTATCTAGCCTCTTAGCCACCCGTTGATCTCCGATTCTCTTATTCCTCCATGTGGGGGATAACCTGTTAGGTAGAATGTCAAGAAGGTCCTTCCTTGCAAAGGCTTGTATAAAGTAATTTGCTAGTGTATCCGGAACAGCCCGAGGCCCCCAAACTTCAGAAGTCCCCAATGTAAGGTTGAGATCCCCGCCCAATATCACATCCCTTCCAGCAAAGATGTCCATACTAAGCAAAGAGTCCTAGTATCCAACCCGATTTAAATAGGGCCCATAGATATTGAGAACAGTGATCCTCCTCCCCATCAATGCATCCCAGACTTCCAATCCAATACCAGAGGGAATGCCCCAAGAACAGTCATACCTGCAGCTATTCATCTTCCAGCCTGTGGCCAGCCCTCCAGACCGTCCACGAGCATCCACACCAATAAATTTCCAGCCAGGTAGCAATAGTTCCAATGCCCGAACAACCTCCTCACTGCCTCCCAAAGTTTCTTGTAACATTATAACATCCGGTTGATTTAAATCCACCAACCTCCGTAGTGACGATTTTTTAATGGGGCTCGCCAACCCACGATAGTTGAAAGATAATAATTTCATATGAAACCCCCTTCCTGGGTTTTCGCTGCTCTAAGTGCCCATTCGATAGTGGATTGTGTACCCATAACTAAATCAACTTTTGCCCTCTCTTGAGCTATTGACAGATGAGATTTGCGACCCCGCCCTTTCCCCCCAGCACTAAAAGCCACTTCAGAAAGTCCCTTACCCCCCGAGCCATCAGCAGTGATCACCCTATTTCGGAGAGCATATCGGATACTGCGTCCAGAGCTGGGAGAGTGTTGAGTAGAAACAATGGACGGTGTGTATACACTATCCGAAACACAAGGAGCTACAGAACCAATAGCAGGTCTGACCGGATGAACTGTCCCAAGACAATCTTCCCCCAAACCAATAGAGTCATTAAGTAAAGATACAGCAGAGGATAAGTGAGGAGACAAACCCGGGTTGTTCGAAGTTGAGCCCCGACGGATAGTATTCAGCTCCTGTAGCTTGGAGGCTGCCCGCGTCAATGGAGTCGTGGAACCCAAATGTGCCCCTGCTGCAACCGCTTCCTTGTGCCCAAGTACATCCAATCCATTGTTTGCCATAACCGGAAGTTCCTTGGATCCCTGCTGCCCACTCAGTGCGTCGGGTATCACCGGTGTATGTTCTGCCCATTTGCCAACTGGAGGTTCGAATGTATCATCTCCCATCGCCAATGAACTCACCACCTTCTCATTGCATTCAGCATCTGCTGCCACCACCTTCGGTCTGCTACCCCTAAACGTTAATGGACAACAGGCAACCAAATGTCCATATGTGTGACATCGGTGGCACCTAAACGGCACACCCACATAGTCCAGAATTTGAACGAATGCCCCATCCTTCGTTTGTACATTGATCTCAGCCGTTAACCCCAGTCGAAGATCGATGTTGACCAAGATCTTTGCCACTGTATAAATACCTGTTT
Organism: Larix kaempferi; assembly: GCA_027924585.1. Classification (NCBI taxonomy): domain Eukaryota; kingdom Viridiplantae; phylum Streptophyta; class Pinopsida; order Pinales; family Pinaceae; genus Larix; species Larix kaempferi. Next base: position 1,364,743 of record BSBM01000721.1, on the reverse strand, counting down.
CAATATGGGAGTAATCCGAGCATACATAGTCTCCAAGGTAGTTCCCAATCGCTGCAAACCTTGTTTCATTCCATAGGTGCATGGGAAACCCGGGAAGCTTCACCCATATCGGTTCTTTGTCGATTTTCTCTTGTTTGGAATCGAAGAAAGGAGACCAACGTTTCAGGATGATAGGGACGCCCAACATTGTCCAATGTCGACGTAAGACAGCATCGACCTCCCCCATATTCGACAGTATGAAGGAGAACCATCCTTTCGTTAAGACCCGAACAATGGGTGCAGTAGCCACGATGTCTTTCCACTGCTCGGCTGCCCATTTCTGGAGGGTGCCTTGTCCCAGTCTCTTACCACGGACATGTCCAACTACAGCAATATGTGTGAAATCCTCTGCCTCCTCAATCGATACATCCACGCCCAGCACAAGCTTATCCTTCCTCTTCCGTTCCTTGACCTTTTTAGCAGTATTTTTGTGTGATTCTGCCTTCATTGAAACCCCTGCTCGAGGAACTGGCAGGGCTGCATCAACAGGTAGAGTATCTCCACCACCACCAGTAGCTCCCGCTTGTCCACTGGAGGAGTAACCCAATCCTCCACTACCCTGTCCCCTGTCATCAGAATCACTAAAATCCCCAGACCTAACCAGATTCCCATCGGATAGGGTGTCCAAACCGCCACCCTGGTCCATCCTCCGTCTGCCATTTCTATTCAGTTTATCAATCCCCTCCACACATGTTGCTTCCGAACAGGTTGGGAAGTTTGTAAAAGTCCCCAATTGTGGTTTAAGTGTCCTCCCTAATAGATCTGCCAAGTCTGACCTGTCATCCGAAGGCCCAGGAAAGAACCCTGCCCCCCTACCAGTCAAGAGTGATCCCATTGATGCCCTCGACCCAGAGACCGCAGCATAGTTTGTTCCAAGGTCGAAAATCCCTCTGGCACAATCTCCATCCGATGTGTAGTCCACCACCTGCTCATAGCTGCTCGCCATAATGCCCCAAATCAACAGGGATGAAAACCCCAGAACCCAATCCCCAATCCTCCTAACAAAATGTCCACTATCTTCACCACCCAGTCCACCAATATTCCCAATCTACTCCGAATATCCACAGTCACAGCAAAGGCTTCTTCAATCCCCGTCAATATTCCACCCAGCTCCAAGGTTCATTCATAGATCGGCATTGCCTGCCAAGACCATTGAATTCCATAACTCCCTGTAAGTCAAGCAACCGACGCAACCCTCATAGCCTGAAAGCCCAGCGTTCTTGTATTAGCAACGCTCAGCTACCGTAATCTTGGATTTTGCCATTCAATCAAAGGTCTGGGCGAATAAGAAGGAGGTCATCTGCATATTCAGCACAGTACGCTCTACAGCATCCTCCTCCACTGTGGATAAATGTTTGTATGCAGGTCATCCAGTGCCAGAGTTCCACCAAACGTTTCTGCAACGTATACCTTCAATGCATCTATAGCTCAACTCCCAGCAGAAGCTGGTCACCAAGCCAGGGACAAATCAGGGGTCTCGTCTTCAGGAACAGCTTATATCGGCTCCATGTCTAATCTCAGACACAGTCTGCACAGCACTGCTCTTCTTGATCAAGACTCCAAAAAACTATGTAATTTCTACTCCAGCGCACAGAAGTCCTCCACCAGTCCTAGAAATGCTCCTGGGGGAAGCACGAATCAACCCTGCACACCACTACACGGCCTAGCTCGATTCTGGTACAAAACTTGGAGCGATTTTTGCACATGTCCAAAGATTTTCAGAACAGAACCTTGAAAAGGCTTGGGAACCTTGATGAGAAGCTTGTGAATCTTGATGTTAAGCTCCAGAGGGAAGCACTACACCTCAGAAAAACTCTGCACACCACAACACATCCGAGCTCGGCTCTGGTTCAAATCTTGGAGCGAATTTTTCCCCCCCTTAGAATACAATATTTTTCTAATTTTTCTCTAGTTATTATGACTTCTAATTCTTTAAATATTAACTAATTATTTAGTATTTCAATTTTTAATGGCTTTCCTTCAACCACCTTTTGACTACCCCCTTCTACTTCGTGTATTTTATTAATTTCTTGGTAACGGCTAACTTCTCTCTCACCCCCTTTATCTTCCAACGAATTGACCCACTCGTTTTTTTTCACTCAACAACTTTTATGGTTCCCTTGATGATGGGTGGAGTGTCCACGAAATGTTGGGAAATTTCATAAACTTTTCCACAGCTCATTTTCAGAAGTTTGAACAAAATATTGTGGCTAACTGTGAAAACTTTGATTCTCAAATTTGTCATTGCTAAAGATTGTAGATGTTTGATTTGCCTCATTCATCATGCGTAAGAGGTGAAACTCAGGAAGAAAACATAGTCATTCATGCATCTCAGCTTGACAATGATTGTAGAGACAAACAATTTTAATTTTGCATAGAAGGATCCATGTTGGTTAGATGGATAGGGCATAAGTCCATCATTTACGAATCTTAAGGGTATTATAACCCAAGTTCAAAAATGCTTGGTGAACACTTCTAGTGGATGTTGAGAAAGTGGAAAAGCATTGACGCAAGGTTTAGAGAGGAGTAGAAAATAAAAAAAACTGGTGGGGGCTTCTTATAAACAACATGACAAGGAAGGTCTAAACGCTGAGTTTACTCGGTTGGAGCAGAGCATTGTTGCATTGATTGAAATGGTAACACAACTATTGGTAATGAAGGATAAGGAAGGCCACTCAACAGAGACTCAGTGTGAAGAAGAAAGCATCGATCTATAGGATTCCAAAGGTGAGAAGCATGGAGACTCAACTAATAACAATTATCTTCCTTCATCATTCTTTATTCCATATAAGGTTGAGGCAAAACTTGAAATACCAACTTATGATGTCAAGTTAATGCTGAAAAGTTGAATAGTTGGTTTTAGTAGTCAAAGGTTTATTTGGCCTTTATTAAATAAAAGAAACACAAACTTGATTTTGCCCATTTGAAAATGTTTGGACATGCTCTATTATGGTGGAGAGCTATGTAGATGTATTGAGGATAAGCAAAAAGCCAATGGTTTTAAAATGGAAGGATTCAAGGCATTGTTGAAATCACAATTTTGCCCATAGGTTACAAAAAGGAACAACTCATGAAATAACAATACCTTTGTCAAGAACAAGGACAAAGTGTACAAGAATACACGTTTGAATTTTAGAATTAGGCCATCAAGTTGTGTACTTTATGGAAGAGCCTAGGGTTGTGGTGTTGTGGTGAATTACCCGGAGGACTATTCAACCATATTCAAAGGCAATTACAACATAGTGTGAAAAGCATATATGAGGTGAGCGAGAAAGCTCTCTACATTGAGCTAGAATGTAGAAAGGGGAAACATCAAAAAGTCCAAGAAGAGACCAACTAGCCCAAAGGAAAAAAGATTGCAGCCACAAGCCAAAAGTGAAAAGATTCCAATAGACATTGCAAACACCATGATGTTGATGGGAACATGGATGGGAAGTGTTGGAAACTTCATTTGAAATTGCATCCAAAATGCTAAAAATCCAAGAAAGGTGCAATGAAGCCTACCAAGACGGGAGAAATAGAGGTAGAGAGCACCTTCGATGTGGATGAAAACATGGTCTACACCACATTGCAACTACCAAGGGCAAGTGGATCTAGTTCATTTCATTTCTGAATCCTTGTATATGAGCTTGGTTTATAAACTTATGATCTAGTTCAACCATGTTCATTGGGTTGTATCCAAGAGAAATCTTTTATGAAAATCACCAGGCGATGCAAGATTAGGTTTGCCATTAATGTTGATTATGTAGATGAAGTAAAATGCGAAGTTGTGCCACTAGATGCATGTGAAGTGATATTTGGCATCCCATACTTATGGCATAGGGATGTGAGTTTCTACTAGAAGGAGAACAAATATTGCTTGGTTAAAGGTGGTAAGGCCTACCTCATCAAAGCACGCAAAGGGAAAAAGAGAATATCAATAGTGAAAAAGAGAAGACAAGTAGACTAATTAAGGTAAGCAAGAAGTAGGCATCCTTTGTATCTAATGGAGTAGTGGACATAGAAAGACAAGTAGAGGCCTTGTGCTTACATCTGCTTCACATATTAGTGTTGGGGACCAAAAGCCTCCAATGGGTAGGTGTGATCCAATAGTGCACTTGTATTCTTTGTTGGGCATTCATCTTGGCATTACAAGCAAGTAAACAAAGTTGTGAAACTGAGCAAGAAATAGAGCCATTTATGCTCGTTGATGAATAACATCTTGAGAAGCATGATCTCATCATCCTAACGGTGATTGCAAAGACATACAATTTTTAATTTTGTAGAGAAGAATCCATGTTAGCAACGTGGACATGCCATAGGTATATCGTTTATGGATCATAAGGGTGTTAGAGCCCAAAGTTTGGAAATACTTAGTGAACAACGTGTATGGTAAACACCCATAGTGGATATTGAGAAAATGGAAAAGTGTTGCTACAAAGTCTAGAGAGGAGTACAAAACCAAAAATGGTGGGGACTTCTAATGAAGTACGTGACAAAGAAGATCTAGAAGCTAGATTTACATGGTTGGAACATAGCATTGATGCATTGACTGGAATGGTAACACAACTTTTTGTAATGAAGGATAAGAAAAAACCCTCAACAGAGATTGAGCATGAAGAAGAAAGGGTTGAGACATAAGATTCCAAAGGCAAGAAGTGTGGAGATGCAAGTAATAACAACTCTCCTCCTTCATCCCTCAATATTCCATTCAAGGTTGAAGGGAAACTTGAAATACCATCTTGGGGTCAAGTTAATTCTGAAAATTGAGTAGCTGGTTGAAGCAGTTAGAGGTTTATTTTGGCCTTCATTAATTAAATGAAAGACATTAAATTCCTTTTGCTTGTTTGAAAATGTCCAAACATGCTCTTTTATGGTGGGAGCTATGTAAATGTATTGAGGATAGGTAAAATCCCATGATTACAAAATAGGAGGATTTCAAGGCATTGTTGAAATCATACTTCTAACCCATAGGCTACAAAGAGGAACAACTCATGAAATGGTAGTACCTTTGGCAATAACAAGGACATAGTGTGCAAGATTACACATCCAAATTACGAAAGCGAGCCATGAGGTTGGGTTTCTCTTTGGAAGAGCTTGGGTTAGTGCTGAAGTACCTTGGAGTATGATTCAACCATATCTGTAGCTTCTTAGTGTACCATATTCGTAGCTTCTTATTGTGCCATATTTGTAGCTTCTTAGTGTGAAAAGCGTAGATGAGGTGAGTAAGAAATCTCTCTACATTGAATTGGACTTTAGAAAGGGGTAACAACAAAAGGGCCAAGAAGAGACCATCAAGATCAAAGGCAAGAAGTTTGCAACTACAATGTAAAAGGGAAAAGAGTCCACTAGACATTGCAAACACTGTGATGTAGATGGGACACAGATGAGAAGTGTTGAAACCATCATTTGAAATTGCGTCCAAAATGGTACAAATTCAAGAAAGGTGCAATGAAAACTATCAAGACAAGAGAAACAGTTGTAGAGAGCACCTTTAATGTGGATGAAACCATAATATGTAGCACATTGCGACAACCAAGGCCAAGTGGAGACAAAACTGCATTTTTCCAAATCAAAGTTCAAGTGAACGACTAAAAAGTAAATGATTTGTTTAATTGTGGTTTTAAATGTAATTTGATTTCTAAATCCTTAGTAGATGAGCTTGGTCTAGAAATTTATGTCTTAGTTTCGCCATGTTCATTGGGTTCTAGAGTACACCATTGAGTTCTAAAAACAAGCCATTATGTTGGGAATATCTCCCAAGAATCTAGATGTACTCCTTGGGAATCTGGGTGGTCTCCACAATGATTTAAAGAGGCAATTGATGCTCTTTAAACCTAGGACCCTTGCTGAGCCCTGTGCAAGCACAATATCCAGAGAAGATGGACAAGAAGAAAGGAAAACCAAATGGTTCCAAATAGAAAGACCACAAAGACACTTCCAAGGAGGGAAAGAAGGAGGTGGAAAGGAATGGATAAGAAGATAACAACCACTGCACATTAGTGAAAGGATCCGAACAATCACTGTAATTGTTGTAATATCGATGGTCATATTGAAGTAAAGTGTTGGAAGCTACATCCAGAGTTGAATCCAAAGGAGGAGGCCAAGAAGCCTTTCCATAGCCCTTCGTTTTCTTTGGAGGCTTCTCTTGTTTTTCTTTGGGGTCTTGTTTCACTTGGTGTGTTTCACAAATATCATGATTTGGAGTCTCTGGAGAGGTAGGTCGAAGAAGATAGAGAGGATAGATATTCTTTGGGAACATGTTGGCCATGGATCTAGGCAAACAGGTTGAGAGCAACTTAGATGTAGACAAAAAATTTCTCTGCACTACAACGCAGAGGGAGGTAGACCTAAGTGGTCTCCATCCCAAGGAAGAGAAGTAGATGACTAGATGACTAAGTCACTAAACTCTTCCATTTCAAGATCTAGGTCAAGAAGACAAAGGTGGATGCTCTATTTGATTTCGAATCACCATTCTCACCCTTTACCATTGGGATGGGTAAATAAGGATGTAGAGCTTTGGATCATTAAGTAGTGTAAGATCAAATTTGCTATAAGTTTAAACTATATTATTGAAGTGGTGGGTAAATGTAGTACCACTTGATGTGTGTGGTGTAGTGTATGGAAGACTGATCTTCAAGAGAAGAGCAAATTAATAGTGCTTTATCATGGATAGGAAGTCTTTCATCATCAATGTGCACAAATGTAAATCCAATATCTCTTTTGTCAGTGCTAACTAAGCCAAAAAACTGATAAGTTCATGTAGGAAGTTTGTATTGCCTTTCTTAAAAGAGAATCGATAAAGGTATGTACTAAAGATCAAAAACACCATTTAGAGGAGCTCTTTTAGGTGTACAAAGAAGTGAAGGGCCTAAATGGTTACCAGCTAAAAGGGAAGTGGAGCACAAGATAATGTTGTTGTTTGACTCGCCATTGCCAAACATAGGACTGTATAGATTGTCCATACCGAAAGTGGATGAATTGCAACAACTATTGGAGTAGGGAGTAATTCGACCAAGTATCTCGCCTTGTGGATCAGGTATCATCATAATGTCCAAGAACGATGGGACTTGGAGAATGTGTATCAACTAGGGAGCTTTGAATAAGATCACCGTTAGGAATCAATACCCTTTGCTTAGGATTGATGACTTGCTAGATCAATTGCAAGTTGTGAAGTACTTCACCATGTTGGATCTTAAATTAGGATGCCACTAGGTATGAGTAAAATAACACACTTGGAAGACCACATTATGAGGCAAGGTCTATATGATGGTTGGAAATATCATTTGGTTTGATACCTCACAAATGTAAAAAATGTTATCTTTCTAGAGAAATTAGGTCCATAGCACATTTAAAATCATTAATCCCAGTTTTCCTCAGTTTGCGTTTTCTTTTTATCATGATGCTCAATATTAATTGTTTAACAAATGTCAAAATGTCCTGTTTCTATAGAAATTAGATTCATAACAAATTTGAAACTTATTCTTCCTTGTTTACCTCGGTACACATTTTTTTTCCGTTAGTGTTCTTGGAGGTTTATTACCCCATATTTTGTCATTTGTGTTAGGTTTGTTATCTGATCCAAACAGGAATAAAAAGGGTTGATTAAATAAATAACAAATTGGTGCATAGATGGAATGCGGTATTGTACTTGGTTATAACTTGTGTTCTTGTTTATAGTAACTGCTTTACACCAAATGTTTACATGTTTACAACCATAGAAAATCAGTTGCTTATTTCTTGAATGATTTTGTATCTGCCCTTTCTAACAAATTATGGTTAAACCACACTTTGTGGATTTATCATACCAGGATGATGGCAGCTTGGTATCAATATTTTCTCTGTCAGGAAGTAATGCTCAGGATGGGCACCTGATGGCTGCTCGCAATGGTGTCAAGCGTCTTCGAACTGTAAGTTCTATAAAACTAGTCTGTATTTCAAGCAAAACTTCGTTGATTGTAAAATCTAAAACATAATTGTTTGCATTCTCTGGGACAAGTCAACACTTTATATTGTAAACACAATATTTTTCTTTTCCATGCACGAATTTTTTTGGATTTTCTTTTGTGCAGATGCTGATGTTTTCTTCTAATTCATGTTTTTAATTGTCATGTTTTGGACAAGGTTACAAGCTCTTATAGAAAAAATAAAAACAAAAATGAGATTTCGGAGTAGACAACAGAAACTGTGGCCAATTCTGAGCCGTAAGTGTCTCCTCAGGCTGAGCTTTGTAGTGAAAGAACTTGGATTTGAGAGAACAGTGTTAGCTTGCTTTCAGTAATCCTTTTTTGCATAATTTGGCAGCAAAGGGTTACGTTGGCATGGATTTAGGGGATGCATGGTTCCCTGATTCTCGAATTTCCCAACCTATATGTCGAATCTACCATCCGAACTGGATCTCATTTCTAGAGCTCGTCAATAGCATATAATGGTATTTTGTTTGATTGGCTGTTCTGGTCCTTGTGATGATTGTCTTGATGGCTTGATTTTCATTTGGGAAGTTGTTTCATCTAGCAAGGTTGTCCAGGATGTGCTGTTGGTTTCTATCCAATGTGTGGATAACATTTCTGTGTCCTTTCCTTTCAAAATACAATTTTCACCCACTTTGTTCCTGTCATATCTCTGCATACATTGCAAAAATGCGACAAATTTGATATGGTCAGGATTTGTGAGGGCTGACTTATTTTTTGTCAGCTCTAGTGACCAGTTGTTGCTTGCAAATTTTGCATTTCCTTATGGTCCATCCATAAGACTCATGCTTTAGCTTTGACATACACAGCCTTTAATGAAACTTGTTGGTATTGACTAAGTGGACCAAGATTAACCAGCATACTGGCCCAAGGCTCGACTTAGTGGATCAAGATTAACCAACATACTCCAATACGTCCCCTTAAGATTGATTTGGGGACAGGAATAAGTGAAGTTGGCATAAAGGATATTTGATCGAGTAAAAAATTACATTCCAGCCTTCCCCCCTTAATTTGCACTTGCGAAAGGTGTAGTATACAAGAATTTGGCCAAATAAACATGACAACCCGCCTCCCCCATTAATGTTTAATGGTAGGGGATACAGTAATGACCAATATGAACAGCAATAATCTTATCATGAGGAGTTGCAAACAAGCTCACAGTGGAGAGTCCTTAAGAATTGTAGCCTCTGAGAAACGAAAAAGTCTTCACACAAGCCTCTTCGGAATCGATGAAGCTGACAAGGTTTTCCATAAATGAGCATAGGCACAAGCAATCAAGAAGGATTCAAATTCCAGGGAGTTGTTAAAGAACAATCTCCAAGAATGATATAGAAGATGGCAAAGTGCATGCTGAAGTTGAAAAGTATTTGATGAAGCATCAGGCAAGTGTTGAAGAGTAACAAGAGTGCTCTAGTCATGCAAATCAAGGAAAAGAGAATTGACCATGGCTTTTTTCAGCAAGAGGTTCAAAAACTCAACATGTACTCCAAAGAACTCAAGCAAAAGATGGTCTTCCCATCATAAAGTGCACATATGCCAAATAGAAGCAACAAACAAGGCCTGCCATTAAAAATGTGTGCAATAAAGACTGCCGGTACAGTCAATTAATCAATGAGACCGAGGAGGATTGTACAGTTGTATAGTTGACGACTCAAGTCAATAGGAGGGTGTCACACAAGGGCTCGAATTATGCCACGACCAATTGTCAATCCAACCACCATAGGCTCTAGTTGTTTGTGCGGATTGAAGATTTTGCCTTTTATCACCAAATATCTATAAGAAGCATTGTTGGTGTAGGAATTTTGATACTAGGATGGAAAACGAGAAGGCCTATGATCACATTGATGAGGGTGTCCATATGGTTGAGATGTGGATTGTAGAAATTGGTGCTAGGTTAGCAAAATGTGAAAGGTGCGGTGCCGATAAACAATAGAAGCAAAAGAAGCAAAGGTAGGCTTGGCTTCTTGTGAAATAAGCGCTACAAAGGACTTTCATCTAGCGATGAAGTTGAAAATTACCATGGATTGCTCGAACTGGTCTCATCTCAGGGGTAATAGGATTCCGATTTACCATCCCCTGTCCATATTTATCAAGTTCACCACTGCCATAACGATATAGACCCAAAGCATTTGGTATGCTTCTGAAACTTGGGACAAGGTTGCTTATGAGTAGCCAACAATGCGTGAGAAGAAGGGGAATTAGAATTGTCATGGACTTCTTCCTTCTCTTGTATTTTTGGCACAACCATAGGATAAAATTGCTCATGAGTGGTCACGAGTGCAAACTAGATGGAATGGTGAAGGAGAGAACTTTACCTAAGAAATTGTGAACATATTCCTACAGAGAATCAATTATTGGTTCTTTCTTTGTTGATTCATCCAAGATCTTTTCTTCAAGCTCAATGATACGACCCATCCAACTCTCAAGAAGATTATTGTATTTCACAAAACAAAAAGAGGTGGAATCTTGCAATTTGTTAAGACAATCCATCAGTGGTCACAAGTGCAAAATAGATGGAATGGGGAAGGAGAGAACTTTGCCTAAGAAGTTGTGAACATATTACTACAAAGAATCAATTATTGGTTCTTTCTATCTTGATTCATCCAAGAGCTTTTCTTCAAGCTCAATGATATGACCCATCCAACTCTCAAGAAGATTATTGTATTTCGCAAAACAAAAAGAGGTGGAATCTTGCAATTTGTTAAGACAATCCTCTCGAGTCTTAACATATTGTTAGTACTTCTCAATTCTCTTATTTCATGAACAAGGTTCTTAGTGATGGCATGCAGATTTGGGATGGACTTGTCCTTTTCAAGCAACTATTCTTGACATTGAGCAATGTCATGTTGATTATTAACATTATTAGCTTGCAAAAAAACTACATTATGAAGTGGAGAATTAAATTCCTATAATGGGTAACCTGCTCAGTACGTTTGGCAATGGTGCCTCTAAAGAAGCAACTTCACTACAAAGCTTATCCATGGAGGAAAAGTAAAAGGGGATTCTCTAATTGGTACACAAAAGTTTGAAGAATGTTTGAGTGGGGTACACGAAATGTGAGGGCCCTGTAATAATAAATGATTTTTCCTTGGTACAATGTAACTTGTAAAAATAATTGACCCTCTAGAATTAAATCATTACAATAGAATTAATTTTTGAGCTTCAACAAATAATTTCACCAATAAAAAATGTGCCGCAAAATGCAAAAATGTCACTAAAAAATAAGATGCCAAAAAAAGTGTTTGAATCTCTAGACATATCATTGCGAACTGTTGAAAGGAGCTTGTCTTGTGAGACATACCAACAAGGGTTGGCTTCTCTTTGGCGGAAAAGAGACCATTGTAGGTGTCGACTCTTAGCAAAGGTTGACTTTGTATAAATTAGAGTCTAGACACAGGGAGGTTGGCCCAACACTATTTATAATTTAAAAAACAAACCTATATAAAAATAGATTTTTTCCAAGAAGTAAATCCACAAATCCTATTGATTATAGAAGGCTCTTAACAAAGAGGAGGCCACCACAAGAAGTGCAAGCTTGCATGTAAGAACCTCGAGTATTTAAGTTTTTGGTTGTAGAGAGCCTTCGGCTAGTGACATAGGGAGATTGAGGACACATGGGGGGGGGTAAAGAGTTGTAGTTACAAGAGATTTTTGACACCATGTTGAAAACAATATCACATAAAAGATAGATAGACACCAAGTGCATTGTGGAGTAAGTTGAAACCCTTATGGGTAGAAAACTTCATTTTGAGCAATATGTTCCATAATCCATTACATGATTGTTCGGTGTACATGTAGAAGCACAAGGGCCCATATATATAATGATTAATAGCTAACTATTACATTAATGATGGACCAGTAGGCCACCTTCTAACCACCATCTTAATGACAAGCCACTAAGGCCTTTTAACCATCATAATATGACAAATCATTGGGATAATTAATGTCTACTACCTAGCTTGGTGGGATAGCTTGAGTGGTTGAGTGCTATCAATTCCAAGTTGTGGGTCTCAGGGTCCAGAGTCTCCAGTCCCTTGGCTTGGCTGCCTCTATGGTTTGCAAGCCTCACTTGATGTCCCTGCTGGGTTAGGTGCACTAATTTTATGCCACTTGGTTTACATTGGGTACCATCCTTCGATTGAGGGGAAGTGCTTGGAGTTTTCCTGGGGTACTATTTTACAAGGAAAAAAATAATGTCTACTAGGTCAAAATTAACTAACATACTCCAAGAATATGCCATAATAAGATGCAATAATGGAAGTTCAAATCTTAATCATCCAACTCAACAAGATATACGACTAGTAGGACTACTTCTATATAACATAAAAACTATATACTTTGAAGGAAATCACGATGATTAACTTTCTATCAAATAAAAAGTAAACAAGAGAAGAATAAAAAATGAATTTACTCAATCTTTTTCTCCATATTCAAATATGATCAAGGCTGGGACCTGTTATCACACAACTTGTAGTTGCCCCTAAAGGTGATCCTATGTAAGATGGTAGAGGGGACATACAACTAAAGAGGTGACCCAAGAGGGCCTAGATTCCCAAGATGGATTGGTTGTCACGCCAATCGAGGCACTCTTTGCTTCTTGCTATCCAATCCCTAAACAACAAAGGGGGAGACCTTAATCTACTCTCAGAGAGAGAGATCCAAATCAAGATAGCCACCAAGATCTTTCAATGCAATGGAAAAGTAGTTTCAATCACCATATCCAAGCATTCAACCCAAGATCACAAGAATTCTCACAAAATATTTCTTTGTATTCCAAAAGCCAAGAGCCAAAAGTCCCTTTACAATGAGGGGGGTCTCTTCCGTAAATAGGAGTGAGAGACCAAAACCCTAACCACTTTCAAATGAGTGGTGGAGATCAAAAGATATAACAATAATAATCAACGGCTAAGATGAGTCCGAAATACAATACATGGATCAACTCAAAAATAGAGGGGGCACACTCACTAAATCGCCCAAGGGGGACGCACCACATGATAAGTGACTAAGACACATGACATAAGCACATAGTGGGGCTAGGAGGTGTAACACGTCCTTTTCTAGCATGACCCCATGGCACAATAACAAATAATATAACAAGATAACATCATAATGTGACCATATGACCAAATTGTGGCCCCTCAATAACACCATAAAAAAACAAACGTCCAAAATGATGAACGCTAGGACGTATGGACTCCATTGATGCCGGAACAAGTGCTGGAAGGTGTGGACATCATCATCAAAATATCCCAGACCAATCTCATGCCATTTCCTTGCCTCACTAAGACAAATCGATTTCCTCAATGAGCCATTCCTCTGCCGGAAAACCACCTCTGAGGGTACAAAAATGTCTGTAACTCCCTGCCAAGTCTCCCAGACACAAACCTGACTGTACCAAAATGTCTGGGGATGGGGTAATATGGTAATAATGACTGGATCGACCCCCATCTCCCTCTGTAGCGCCCTAGGAAAACGTGCTAGCTCAATGAAAGTGTTGGACAGGCCATTTCTGCATGGCAAACTAGAGAAAAGTGGTAATATGACCATATCATCACCTGTAAATGCCCATAACTGATAACTGAGTGCACCAATGAGCTTAGAATGCTCAAATCAACTAGGAATGAGTACTCATACACCATGTGACCATCAAAAAATGCCTCTGTAAGCACATCCATGCCCAAAATAATAAAAATAATGGCCTGTAAATAATAATAATCATAAAAATCCATCAAACCATCATCTGCAAAGGCAGTCTGAAGCATGGAACCATCAAATGGACACATATGGGTCATGAATAAACCATCTTGATCACTGTCTGCCCAAACTCATCCCGGACCTATGGTTGACTTGGTCAAACTAGGTTGACTAGGTAAAAAATGATCAAAATGATGATCCAGATCACAAATAACTGTTGCTGCAAGTACAAAAGGTTACAATATGCTCCTTCAATTATAGCAGTAGCTAGACTAAAGCATAGAATGATGTTTAACTGGCATAAACATGTAAATAATATAAATAATATAAGTCCAGAACAAAGTAATTAGCTACTATAAATAGGATTTTCAAGTGTATACTCATTTACTGGCTTGAACAATTTGCTAACCATGGGTGAGTGTGGAAAAACAAAGGCCTAGGCTAGGGGAAAGACTTGACAACCTCAACACTGTAATCTCTCGAATGAAGGAACCAGGGGAACCACCTATACATATACTGGATAGAAAATAACACGAGGAATGGTGGTGTCTCACAAATGGGTAGAGTGATGAGAATGCTTACAATAGACTCTATACAAGCAACCTTTTAACAAATTATTTATTTGTCAGCTTTCACATTTAAGATTTAACATTTATTTCACTTTATAGATTTTCACTAGCCAGCCTCCAAGAGCAGGTGCCCTGAATAGCCTGGTGGGACTCGGATAATGACACTGTATGACCTCCATTGCCCGCCACTGTCCATAGGTGTGATGGAGTGACCACCTTGTTGCCCCGTAGGGGCAAACGGACTTACATCATACAAAGGATGAGTGCGCGTCCCTTGGCCACTGACTAGCTAATATAGATATGCATGGTAGTGTTTAGCAACACTATTTTTGCTGACTAAGCATCCCTTAGATATAGAATTTAAGATCCGATGCTCTAGTGTTTAGCAACACTATTTGTCGGAATACTTGTTTTCGAGGACTAGAGGAGAACAACCACTGTGACTAAAATCACACACTCCAGAGCCGAGACACAATGCAAACTGGGAATCTATCCAACACAGAGGTCTAGGTGGGGGAAGTCCTTGAGATCACTAGCTAAGGTGTAAGTCGGGATAAAACCAAAACTAGAAGAAGATAACGGATGGACGGAGAAAATGACTGATGGTGCCATGGATAGCAAAGGCCCTAAAGTAAGGGAATGGACAAGTCAGTATTTCATGAAGTAAGGGTATGACCAAGGAGTATATACAAGAACCTCCTACTAATAGTAACCAACCACTTCTATTCTAAACAACAAGCATCAAATAGGAGAGAGCCAACAACCATCATAATATACCCAGTCATAAACTACTTAGATAAGAGGAAGAGCACATCAACAACCCATATGTACCAAAATATACCTGCTGGACCATATACCTAAGCCCTTGATCTGAACTACCTGAATCACACTGAAGCACTGCACCTGAATATAATATGGGCACTGTCATCAATCTACTTTAGATGATAGAGGAATGGCTATCTCAGTCACCGACTTGAAGTCATGGGGCTCAGTCCTGGCATGAGACTATAAATGTACAAGCTTTGGATCCACTGAATGTATAGGAGTGATCATCATAATGCTGCTCATCATCGGCTGATCTCATCAAAATGTGTAAAGGGTTGGCTCAAAATTATATTGGAAATTGGTCTGCAATCATGGTTGCTCGGCTACTATGGATGTGATAACAGGACCATACTACGTTGTCTAAACTCTAACAGATGGGAGATATTGACAAACCTCCCTGAATTATGCGTTGTGATGTTGTACCTTGTTATTATTGCCCATTTGACAACCAATGGTGTTGATTTTTGTACCTAGGAAAGTGTTTCCCTAGTGACTTTTTGCCTAAGTTACTTAAAGGGGGAAATAAAGTGACCCTTGCATTAAATGACTTGAGATGAGCATTTAAAGTGACTAGAGATTAAAGTCACCTTTTGATAAATTTAAGTGAGTGAATTTAATTTTTATGGAAAATTAAATGTAAGCATTTAATCTCATCCATCCATCTCGGCTAATCTCAGCCATTGGATTAGATGGGCCCTCACTCACCTAGGGTTTTGTCAAAAAGGGCAAGGGAGGCAAAAGTGATTCATTCTCGAGATGAGAGTGAAGGAGAAGAGAGCAGGGAACAAGGGCACGAATTTCGAGGAGGGTTCATGTGCATTTATGACTAGCACGAATTTCGAGGCAGCAAACTTTTAGCAGCAGCACGTTTCCCAAGGTGACCGTACAGTACGGATTTCTGGGCACAAGTTTCGAGAAGCAGCACACATTTTGAGGCAGTAAATCAGGCACAGAAACTGAGACAGTCAGCACAGAACCCGAGGCGATAATCTGCATGGATTTTGAGGACAGTTTCATGCACGTTTTTCGAGGGCCGCACAGTCTGTACGGACTGTACTTTCAGCTCAGAAATCGAGGACTGTTTTCTGCACAGTTTTCGAGGCAGCAAGCACAGAAAATGAGGTTTAGTTTTTTGGCACAGAAATCGAGAAGGCTTGACACAGAAATCGAGACAATCAGCTGGGTGCATTTATTGGTGGAGATAAGTTGTATTTTTCACTGTATTGCTGTTCTATATTTTTGCTGAAGAAATAATAAAATCTCTCTCTCTCTGACTGGTTTTCCCCGTGGGGGTTTTTCCAGGGCTATTGGCCAAAAATTTTTGAATCTGATTTTTTCTGGTGTGCATGGTTAAATTAATTTTCTGCCAATTTTGATTTTCAGCAGTGTTTTACATGTCTGAAATTTATGTGTAATTTCCAGCCATAAACAATTTCTGGGTTGGGCATTAAACAGTGACAAATTGACATTGAAACCAGGTGGGTTGAAAATCTCAGAAAACTTTCAAATGGTACTAATAATATGTTGGATGATGAAATGACCTTTGTTCGTCCTATAAAATGAAGGAGCTTATCAAGTAAAATAGACTAGTCCATCTTATGATACAAAGGAATACACCATAATAGGCATAATAGGCTATATGTTTGTTTTCACCTAAATTTCACAATAACATAACCTTTTGGACTTCAAACCAAAGTTCATGTTCATTACTACACAAACACAAATTGTGACCTTTGTACTTTAGATGTGCAATCTGGCAATAAATGCTATCAAAATTGACATGTTCAAATCAAATTGATCAATTTTGTTTGGTTTTCTCCCGAAAATGCATTGGACTGGTGTATTGAACCAATTTTGGACATGTTTGTATCTGAATCAGTGGATTTGGAGCCTGAACTAATTTGATTTGTCGGTCCATGATCTAGACGAGTCCAACTAGCCAATTTAGAGACCAATCCAAAATACAAAAAATAAAAAATAGTTAAACAAAAAAACCTTCCAATATTCAACCACAAGATACAATGAGGAGTGAGCTGTCTTATATAGGAGAAAAACTCAACCTCCTTTACAATAAAATAATATTAGATCTACCAAAACCCTAGATCTAACATATGGACTCTCCAAGATATGGTAAAAAATACTAAACAAATGAGATAATGCTCAAAACTCTCAACAAAACCCCAAGAGAGAGGGGGTGCGCCACCTAGTCAACGTCCAAATGAGTGAAATGTTAAATTTTATAATATGCAGATCTGATTTGATAGCAGTAACAGTCTTTTTCACTTTTTAGCAGATTTCAGCATATTAATCTGAGTTTATAAACCATCAGTGGATAACCAGCACTAAATAACACAACCATCCCCAAGAACACAGATTTTTACCCTGGGAAAACCTTTTCATGAATTAAACCCCAGCAAAGAATAATCTTCCTTAATATGAGATGACTAAATTTTACATGAGCTGATTTATAGAGCAGACTTTTACATTAGCCTCTAGGGCACACATACCAAGAGAACCTGAAGATGAAATGCCAAGAAATAATAGGATTGCTTGCTGATGTAAGCCCTGATTGGTGGTGATGTCAGCTCTGATCTAGGCTTTGGGCCTGCCAGCCTGCTGTATCTCTGATCCAAGGCCCCTAGGGCCTACCTTCTGCCTGTTATACCCCTGATCAGTGGCCTTAGGGCCTATTGATGCCTGCCGTCAGCCTGTAGCAGTCTCCTTAGGACCTGTAGCATCCCCTTAGGGCTTGTAGCAGCCCCCTTAGGGCTTGTAGCATCTCTCTTAGGGATTACCTCTTCCTGTGTTACCTGCGGCTAGGGGTTTGAGCCCCTTCTAGGGCCTGCTGTCTATGATACGAGCCCTTCTAGGGCCTGATCATACCCTCGGAAGCCCTCAAACACCTGTGGCAGCCCTTAAACAACCCCTAAGGCTCAGCTGTCACTTCTCTAGGGTCTGCGGTTGCCCTAACAGCCCCTTCTAAACCTGGAATAGGAACCCGGTAGCCTAGCTGAGACAGATGGCAGCCTTGTTGGGCTTAGAACAGACCCATGGCAGCTTGAAGAGAAAGATGGCAGCCCTGTTGGGCTCAGAACAGACCCACGGCAGCTTGAAGAAGAGAAAAAACAGTCTTGTTGATGAAGATTAGCGGATCCAAACCCCCAAAAAATATGAAGAAGATAAACAGCTGCTGAAAGTACCCAAACAAACTCTCTTGGACAAAGATTGAATGCTGATTGGATGTATGTTTATCACTTGAGAGGGTTCCTCATTTATATTCCTTCATTGAGTAATTCAAGGGGTGACTTCCATAAGTCATGTAGTCAACAAATAATATAAAATACATTGGTTGGGGCTTTTTAATTTCATTTTGGGCTTTTAACACTTTAATACATTAGTTGGGGCCCTTTTACGTTCACTGTGGGCTTTTAACCCACCCTTCTTGGGTAAGTCACCTTTTGACAGATTCTTAGCCCCTTCTCTTGGTCTCCACGATCCACACGTGCCAACTCAAGTACATCATCATATATAAGGAATATTATTCTTTGGGTGTCTTGTTCTCCCCACTAACACCAAGGTCCCAGGCTAGTTATTCCAACAAGGGGTGGCCAATCCCTTGAGGAGGTCCCATCACACATCACTTGCCTAGACTCAGTCTAGGGCTTTTAGTGATGGCCTAGTAACTGACCAGGTGCCTCAGCCCCATGCTGAATCTAGTTGACCAAAGTCAACAACTTGGTAACTGACCAAGTGCCTCAGTCCCATACTAAATCATGTTTCTGGTAACTGACTAGGTGCCTCAGCCCTAGGTTGAATCAAGTTGACCAATGTCAACAACTTGGTAACTGACCAAGTGCCTCAGTCCCAGGCTGAATGGTATTCCTGGTAATTGACCAGGTGCCTCCATTCTCCTAGAGAATGGTTCTTGATGCTGCTAAAAAAATCAACATGAAATGGTACAATACATGCTCAAAGGGAGGGAGTGCTCCTCTAGAATGGTTGAAGAATTCACCATGTATAACAAACAAGGCCCAAAACCTAGGGTACTCTCCTCAAAACTCCCACGTGTAGTCCAAAATAAAACCAAGGAAGGATGTCAACTCTAAAAAATGGTCCAAGAACCAATCAACTTCCTCAAATGTGGTAGCACCTAAGTGCTCTATTCCAAAATGGTTCCAAGTGGTAGGAGGGGTGCTAGGAGAGTCGAACTCCTAGAGTGCTCCTCTTAAAACTCCTCCATAATCATCCTCTAGGCCACACATGTGGGACGTCTCCATCTCCAAGCTCCAATGTATCATCTCCATTGGCCAAATGTGATGTAGCAATGGTCCAAATGTGGTGAAGAAGGGTCTAGAAGCATCTCTAATCCTCCCATGTGCCAAATGAAGGTGTCTCCATCATTAGAAAGGGGAACAACCTCTTGTATGTGCTAGGAAACATGAAGTGAAAGTGCCTCCAAATGCGACATTCCACCTAACAGCCATCACTGTACCACATCAAGTGTCATAGCATGTGTAGATAAGTAACTGTCCTAGTGCAAAAGGTTAAACCAACATATAACTTAGGAAATGTTCTCAAATATGATAGTAATACATGAAATTAAGTTACAATTATACCTTTCTAACACCTCAATGACTTAATTAACCTTTACTCATCCAGTCTAACATTGGTGTGACCCCTAAGATAAGTTGCATAGCCTAGGTTCTTAAAGTAAGTGAGGGTAAATAAAGTGAATGTGAACTTAGGGAAAGAAAGGGGTCTTTGCAAATTAACCATCATAACAACTGAGTTTGATAGGTCTACCCCTAACTTTCAAGAGTCAGGGTTTAATATGTTTTTTTCACATATGTTCCTTAGAAAGAAGTACTGCTATGAGTCATCCATCCTTGCGCCTTTTTTGCAGTCCCTTTTCTTTTCCTTTCTTTAATATTTCATTGTTTTGCATTTCTTGACCCTTTCATTTGCTTAGTCCCCTTTGCTTTAAATGTACATCTCATCTCATTTACAATTTACAAAGTCATTATTGATTGTAGTAGCATAAAATATGGTTTTAGTTGTAGTGGTAGAGAAACTTGTCTTAGTGCTACAGAAGCATCCACTCTTGTATAGGCTATTTTGGTTTTAGCACAGCTATGAAGTGATGGTGACTGACCAATGCAAGGTATACATCAACAATGGAGAGTATAAGGATGAAATTTTGTGTGATCTCATTCCCATGGTTGCTTGTCACTTGTTGTTGTGAAGACCATAGCAGCATGACAAATGTGTGGTCCACAATGGGAATAAGAATACCTATACCATCACCAAGATGACAAGGTATTCCAGTTCCTGCTGATGAAGGAAGAAGAGGACAAAGTGGTGATACTGCTGTCAGTGAGGAAATTCTTGAGTGTGGTGAAAGACATTGTGTTATATGATTGTGCCAAAGAAAATTCCAGCATGCGATGAGACAATAGAGCATGCCAAGGAGAAGATCCCAACAGAGGTGAAGAATCTGTCGGATCACTACAATGACATTGCTCATGATGACATGCCAGATGGATTGACACCAAAGAGCAAGATTGCACATTAGATTGACTCAATTACAGTCGTGACATTGCAGAATAAAGCAATGCATAGGATGAGTCTGATGGCAAGTGCAGAGTTGAATGGACAGGTAGTTGAGTTAATGTCAAAAGGATTGATCAGAGAGAGCATAAGCTTGTGCTCGGTACCAATGTTGATGATACTGAAGAAGGATGGATAATAGAGGATGTGTACAGAGTCCAGTGGGCACTAGATCACAATCAGGTACAGGTTGAGTGGCACCAGATATTTCGTGAAGATAGACTTGAAGAGTGGGTATCACCAAATTATGATGAGAGAGGGCAATGAATGGAAAATTGCATTCAAGAACAAAGGTGGTTCGTATGAATGTGTGGTTATTCCATTTGGGTTGACTAATGCGCAAAGCATATTCATGAAATGATAATCTCAGTAGATGGACTATCACAACTTGTTACTGCTTTCTCATTAATTCTGAACTGAAATCTGGTACAGGAAAAAATACAAGCTAATTCACTGTTGCCGCTGAACTGAATACTGAATGAATAAACCTATACCTCTGCCTTCAAATCAACTGAAGATGATTTGAGGCATGCAAGCATGCATCCTTCTTGAGATATTTGCCTTAACTACTAGTTTGCATGTGCCATACATATCTGAGGCACGCAAACTTTAATTAGAAGCTTAATGCATACAAATTCTAATTAATGCAAAACCAGAAATGGAACTGAACTGCTAAATATAAAAGGCATCTAAACTGGAACTAAACTGAGGATGGCGCTAGCTCTCTCTCCATAAATGCTCCTGTGCTCTCATTATTGCTGTAAAGAATTGATGAAGGGGGAAGGTCACCTTGCTGCAGTAAAGACCTGCACATCTGTCACACATGCCTTCTGTGTGTGCATCCAGGTCTTCTCCGCTTGCTGTTGACATTAATGGTACTCTGCTGTACACTTTCTGAGATACTAAAAATCCAACATATCTATATCAATTGTCAGTAGGATGCTCTGTGGTAAAATTGTCAATATCATCTACTGGCTTGCGCTTTGGCCTAGGGATCTATCCTACCTTTAGTACATCAAGGAGTCTAGTAAGTTCTTTAGTCTCTTGTAGGAGATTGCCAATTCTCCTTCAGTAGTTTTTCCTTTTGCCTCTACCTAGATTTGTAACCAACATGGATTCTTCTATTACCAACTTAGTGATCCCTTTGTCAAGAGAAACCTTCAGGCCTTGGACAAAGGTCCATAAACTTAGCTTCTTTATTCCATCCTTCTCCCATGCCCTTGTTGTAAGAAAGGATGACTTTCTCTTGCTCTATTGAGATTTGTTTTAGAAGCACCATCCTATTTTTGTTTGTGAAACCCTTTGTGAATTTTGGTATGTTCCCAACAGTAGTGATGGTTTTATACTTTCTGGAGGTATTTCCTTTAGTGATGGATACAATATTGAATTCTACTTAACAGTTATTGGATAAATTTGTAACATCTTGGGCGTCATAAATAGTATTTCAGCATACATACAAACATTCTAAGTTTCCTTTTGATTACACCAGTACCTGATCAATAGAATCTGAAATGCAATCTTTATAGAAGTTCACCAAAGTTGATTGTGCATTCCTTTATGGCAGTTAGACACATGCTTACCAAATAGACTTTTTTATTTAACAGGTACGGCATCCCAATGTGTTATCATTTCTGCACAGTGCAGAGGTCGAAGTTGTTGAAGGTTCCACTGTCAGGCCTACTATTTATATTGTGACTGAACCTGTCATGCCTCTTTCTGAAAAGATAAAGGAGCTTGGTCTTGAAGGTACACAGAGGTATGCATTTTAATTGATTAGAGCCAAAGTTCTCACCTTCTACCTGCATACATAAATTTACAATTATTGTCATTCAATTTGGGTCCATGGAAATATACATAGATGAAAAGAAAAAGAAGCCCGCCCAAGTTATTTTTGACAACTGTATGTCAATCGTTTTTCCTTTATACGATACATCTGAGTCTGCATTATCCTGCATTGGTTATTTAGGATTGGTTAAGGATTTTGTTGTCTATGGGTTCTTCCAACCATCGGGCCATACATTCATGTAATCATGTTTTGATGAAGCGATCAAGCATAGTCAACATGAAGTGATCAAGCATACTCAACATGCCAAAACATAACATTACAAGCCCATTTAGAAATCTATGGTGCAAAAATAATTGAAAAATATGTCGAAAGTTATGGATATGGAAAAGGATGTTGATGTATGAATTAAAAATATACATTAACATGGGCATTAAAGCATGATACTAATTATAAATTTAAATTCAGTGCAGAGAAAGACAATAACCATCATAAAGTTCATAACGTTACAAAATATATTATTTATCATAATTATGATTTTAATGCTTAGAAGCTAGTAGAAACTTTCATAAGGATTTTCATTTCAGTCAGTCCATCTTAAACAGAGTCTCAAACATCCCCATAAGTCAAATTTTAAAATAACATGATTTTCATCTAATACTTACCATACATTTCTAATAAGTACCTAACTCGGGTGTTGAAGTTCCATGATTTTGTTACGGATAATGGAAGGCATTCATGTATTATTTGCACTGGTTCTTTCAACAAAGATTATGCTTTAAAATGCATTGTGTTACAGTGTGAACGAGCAGGTGTAGTTAAAACCCCAAAGAACGCAGTTAGCCCAACTGCAATCTAGAGGTGTTACCCACTGTCACCTCGATAACTACCTCCCTGCACTTCCGGTTGGCTCTTCTCCAACTCGAAGGGGCTTCCCTAGATAGGATTTTGCTAGGCTATGACAATGAGGGCACAAAGGTGATTTGAAGAGTTAGCCTTAGCAAAACTTGAGGTCTTTCGTAGTATAGTTTAAATGGGTGATGGGAGGACTTTAAAGACTAGTGCCAATCCCCAAGGCATATGGAGTCTCGGGATGAATCCTCTTTAGGCCTTGTTCATATGACCTTGATAAACCCCCCTGTAAAATGGCATGGCAAAGTTTCTACGCAAGCAATTGATTCATTGCAAACCCCTATCAAGGGAAGGTAGCATTCACATACACTTTATACCTATTTGCTTATCTCATACCTCAATATATGCCACTTGCTAGATACCCCTCCTAGGATGCCAGATATCTCAGGCATGCAACATAAATTGTAATATGATAAGTCATGGAGTTACACAACCCTTCTAAGGAACAAGCAAATAGATATGACAATGATAGGAAATGACAAAATTGCCTTAATATTCAGCCATCAAGTTGAAACCCAAGAGAATAAAATCCTTAAAATTCAATATACTCCATGAAAGATCTAACAAAGAGGCGCCAAAAATGAGAAAGAGATCTCACAATCCAACCATAACCAATGAGGGAGAGAACAAAGCCTTTTAAAGCTTTAAGCTCCTTAACTTCTTACAATAAAATATTATTATTCTCCTAGATCTAGCCTAGACTCTACAGTGGAATGAACAATAGCTAACCTCCTCTAAGTTTTTAACCAAACCTTAATCAATGCATAAAAAGAATGGTGGTCAAAGGCCACTTGTACAATGTCCAAGAGATAACATAAGTTTCCCCTTTGGTCCAACAAATATTTCCTATCCAACTTTCCCAAAATAGCTTCATTCAGCAAAAGTAGTTAGGTCCACTTTATTGCCTTAAATAAAACACCAACCACATGGTCCAACCATAACCATGGTGGTTAAGTGGCTAGGTCCACTTTTGTTTAAGACCATTAGGCCTTGACCCATCAAATCCTTAGTTTCATGCACTTGAAAAGGAATAGCTCCATGTCAAAGCTCCTTAGCATCCAACCCAAAGAATAAAATATGATAAGTCTCCATAGCAAACCGTTTCCAATAAAAAAATGGATGCAAATCCTCTGAGAATACACCTCTAGAGGGGGCCCCATCAAAAGGTCGACCCATATCATAATGTGATCAGTGAATGCCACAATGCACCAAAGAACTGACCCATGGATAAGATCCCTCGTCTAGATACTTTCGACCAAGTCCACACATCACCGGTTTATGCTATGAATGAGGAGTCACGGCTGTGTGAAGGTGGCTCCATCATAAAACAACCCCACGATTTGCAATCGCCTTGCTTGTGAAGGGTCGAAAACGTGTCATGGTCGAAGGAATATGTGCTGGCAAGAAATGAGACAGCTTCATGCTGAGTTTTACAGCCATGTATGGTTGAATAATCAAGATGCAGCCCCAATTCATGTTTTCTTTATTCTCCAACTCTGGAAGGCGAGATACAGTTCGGCACAAGCTGGATCATCAACCACAGGCATAATCGTGACTGCAGTATGACTTTTTCTCGGCCTTGTAAATATTAGCTTCTTCATGGTCGACTGTCTCATGAAAGGCTTCAAACCCAGGCACTGTGATCCCCACACTTCATTTCTTTGGATCTATGGCTGCTAACAAAGCTGATGTGATTATTCTTGACTGTCCCCTGTACAATATCAAAATTTTTGAGGGCTGCTGCTACAGGAATTTTCCCAGTGATCTTCGATTACCATGCATATCTCTTCATTATGGACCAGTGATTTGCCAGATTGAAGAAAATCAGGTCTAAAACTGGTCTCAAGCAGACCAGTCACCAGACTACCTCAGATATTTCTTTTTAAGCTACATCCAGTGAATTAACTCAGTCTGGGCAGATCTGATTGTACTCAAGGTAATACAGGTTTGACCTGAATTTTGTCTGAAATATGCTATAGGGACAGCGCTGAGAATAGGCTCATGAATTCGACCATACCAGTCCCTATTTTTTATGATGCATCTCCTGTGGTTCCAACCCATACGCTGAGTTACACCATTCAATCCCAGGACCCTTGATTCTGAGAACCACACATTTATAATGCTGACTGGATATATTCTTCTTACTGCTGATTGTTCAAGACCAGATTTATGCCATTGATGCCACGATCTCTGCTAATTGACCCTCAAAATTTTTATTTCTGGCTGCAACTCACAGGAAATATTTCTGCTATCTGGAAGTGTTATCACGCCCTAAGTTGCATGGGAGCGCCCCCCCTTCCGCCCCCGCTCCCGAAGCTCACTTCCGAAGGAAGCGTCCAGGAAGCGCTAGGAAAGTGCGCTTCGTAAACGCTCCCGTATGGGAACATTTTCAGGAAGCTCGCTTCCTTGCAAGAAAAAGGTCCCCTCCTTTTTTTTCAATTTTTCTTAAAAAAGACCAAAAAGTTAAGTGATGGGTGGGGGGAACTAACCCTAGGCCCATACTAATGCTATACAAAGGAGGAAAAACATATTCTAATAGCAAAAAACCTAACCTTAGTAATCATCAGTAGCAATAAATGGTAATATTAAATTCTTAAAGTAAAAGTTGATATTCTCCTTATCTTTCATTTTCTGATATTCTCCTTATCTTTCATTTTCTATTGATATTCTCCTTATCTTTCATTTTCAGATATTCTCCTTATCTTTCATTTTCTAGCCTTTTACTTAAATTTTTAACATTACCATTAATTGTTTCAGGATGTTTGAGAGTGGTTCCAACCTCATTGAACATCAAATGCAGAAAGTAGAATTTTTGATCCCATTCAAAATTCAACAGGCTTAACAGTTTTTAGGATTTCAAGATTGCAATGTTTCCAGTGGATTCTATCATGTATGAGGGTATGAGATTGGCATTTAATCAAACACATCAACCCCTCTATGTACCTTGATGTTGGTGGTGCTGATTGTTCAGATTGATGTTGGTGGACTCAAAAATAGTTTTTGAAGAACCCTAGTTTATAGCCTATTTATTAATGTACTTTGGCTCAGATATGGATTGCACTTGGTGCTATTTTGGTTGTATGCACTCTTGCTATATACATGAGAAACTTTGCATATTTGTGAATGATGGTTTTAATTCTGATGGATGCACATGGTTTTGTTGACATATGCATCAAAATATATAAAAATATATATTATATGAAAAACGCTCCCAAAAATGCTCCCACCCTGGAAGCTTTTGAAAATTTCGCTTTTCGCTTCACTCCCGCTTCCCGTTCCCCGCTTTCGCTTCCTGCTCCGTACTTTCGCTCCCCGCTCCCAACAGCATAGATCACGCCTGTGGCCTGATCCAACTTCTCAATTAATTCCTCAGCTTGGATAGTTGACAAGACAGTTCTGCCTTTTTCACCACAGTATTTGCCACGAATCTGGGCATAATGCACAAAACTCTTGCCATAAGCTTTAATGCCTCTGCAGACAGATCTGGAAATGTATCATATGCTGCTCTTTAATCTGTGTAAATATGGCAGGAATAGGCATAAGAGCCATCCATGAAACTGCTTCTTATATATGATGAGCTCTCCGGAACGGAAAGCCGAGGGGGTATGCCATTTAAGAACCTTAGCCCCTGCTGAGAATGTGGCAAAACAGCAAGAGGACACCCATGCAATATGGGGGCAACACATTGAAAGTGCAATATAAATTCAAAAATGACAGAAGGTATTAAGAATACTCCAATTGATTTTTATTTTATTTATTTATTTTGTCTATATTCCATCACAGAGCAGTGGGAGGTAAAAGGTTTAGTTTTTAGGTTTTGAAGGATAAGTTACTATATTTGTCTGGCCTGCCTCTAAGATCATCGTCTTGGATCTGGATAAGTCTGGGATCTGGTCGGGATAATGATCCATATCTAGATCCATTCAGGATACAGTGGTGATTCATATCCTTTACACCACATTTGGATTTCATGCAGTGTCCTTCTGTTCTGTGGTTTTGTATCGATGATTTTTTTCAGTTGTTTAACATTCTTTTAGTTATCTTACCAGCTGATTTCATCTTTTTACTATTTTTTTCAGTGACCAAAGATTTGTCTTGTTATCAAAGAATTACCAGTTACTCTTGGGGTAGAATATCAACCATCCGAATTCTTAGTGAAAAATAACCCAAAATCCCCATTTTGGGCTTTTGTTGACAATTGTGGAAAAAGATGCAGGGGCTGGGTCCTATGAATGGATTTGCCAAGAACACCACACACAGTTCAATTGGGTCATATGCCAGGGTGAAAGCCTATTGTACTGGCTCTCTGTAATTGGAGCGAAAATATTCCTGGCTCGGTCTTCAAAGGAGACCTGGGAAGGGTTTGGGTGTTGGAAAACATGCCCCCCTATAAAAGTATGCAGGATGAGGATGATATGGAGGCCAATGTTGCAAATATTGTTTTGGGGAAGATATTGTTGACTGTACAGAAGTAAACATAAAAAATATTAGGAAGCATAAACTTGGACCTGAAAATCTTGGAAACATCGGGCTTTGAAGTGGAAGCCCACCATCAATGTGCAAAGCAACCAAGAGGCTCTGCATCTAAGTATCCATTGCATCGGGTCATATTGGTAAGAGGCTCAATCTAGGGCCTCTTGAGAAGTAACTTTATTAAACTTGCACTCATAGTATTGGAATGTTAACACTAAAATATTGTAATAAATATAGAAAATATAGGAGCCATCTCATGTTTTGTGGATGCCATGAGACCTCCATTGTTCATCGTCTCATCCCCAGGAAATGAGGGATGCAGGGATGCTTCCCCAGTCCTCACAGATGTGTTTCCGTAGCATATAGGTTGTTGGTTAAAGATCTTAGATAAGAAGATAACAAGGTTAGAGTTTAGTGAATGAGATTTATCAAAATTTGTTGAGTGAAGTTTTCTGTTTAATATGGTTATTTTTATTGGGGTCTTGATGCATTTTATGTTAATGGTTAATTATCTCATAGATTTGGAAGTACACCCTTCAATGTTTGTAAGTATTTTTGCAGCTAACTTGTACGCTGGAAATTTTATATTAAATTGATGGGGATCGTATTTTGTGGTTCTTGTGATTTGTATTTTTAGCATTTCTTATTTATTATGAATATTGCAACTATGGGATTTGTGGACTGCAGGGATGAGTATTATGCCTGGGGACTGCATCAAATAGCTAAAGCTGTTAGCTTCCTCAACAATGATTGTAAGCTTGTACGTATACACTGTTCTTTTATCTGTTGAAGGTGAAATATTTGTTATGCTACTTGTTCTTAGATAAATCTTCTATTTCACGGTTCAAATTTGAACATGAAGAAATATTATATTGAAGGATAAACAAATTAAATGCTGGCTACAATTTGAAGTTCTTCAGAAATATTTTCCAAGAGGTTTGTGCCTTAAATCCCAATAGTCACAAAATACATTTTTATGAATGTCAAATAAAAATAATCAAACAAAATTATTTCATCCACATTCTATATCAAATCTATAGAGGCAAAAGTCTCCCTATCCATAAACCTAATTACTTGCCTGTTTGTTTTGTTGCATTTCAGTATTCTCTATGCAATACAATAGACTACGACATAAAGAAACATATGCATCTTTAATAATTTCATCCGTTAATTCCAGAATGCATGGACAAATGCTACTTGAAAATGGGAATAAATATGCTATTTATACTATTTTTCCATAGGTCAGTTGTATGCTGTGGTGCAGTGGTTAGAGTGGTGCAGTGCACCACCACACAAATGACCCAATCACCACAAAATAGGAGGAAGGGAATGGAGTCACCACTCTGTTATTGGGGCAGCCGAGAGCCCAAATATAGGGAGAGTGAAGGAAAGGAAGGAAGCATCTAAGGTAGTTGATAAATCTGATCTAAATGTTCTTTTAGATTTGGCTGTTTTTAATGTGACCTCTAGTTAAGTCTCAAGGTTCCTTTTACAACTAGGGAAATTGAATAGTGGCTAGGAAAGTAGATAAATTTAGCACCTAATTAAACTATGTGATCCCGCTAGAAATCCAACGAAGCAGAATCAAAGCAAAGGGGAGAGAGAGGAATCAACACAGGTGGGCCAAGTAGGGCTAGTAACAGCTGTTGAAGACCGACAAGAGTTGAGCCTTTTGCCATGCTCCAAAACACCAAGATCCTCCTTGTGATGTACCTAGAAAAATGCCTCTGAAACAATGCAGATATATACAAAACACACTAGAGCTATCAAACAAAGAATGAAATAATAACACCAATTGATAGATCAGGTTCTGTCAGCTGTGAGGTGCCCTCCCTACAATCAATGTGCTGGTAATTCTCCTTGGAGAGGTATTGAAAGGATGCAAGAGAAACCCTAGGGGAAAAGTCTTTAGGTAGGATAAGTCTTTGCTGTGAGAGAGTTGATGGAGACAATAGATGAAGTCAGTCCAAGTGTTTGAGAGGGGTGGAAATGGTTGAGTCAAAAAACCGATAGAGTTTCACTATCGATGCTCTTTAGAGAAAGATTTGAAACTTGTAACTAAACTAAAAGGGGGCTATTTATAGACCAAAGAACAACACAGGGCTGTTCAAGGTACAACAAATAACTATGAGAAAAATTTGAGCACTCCAAATACTCATCTGTAGGTTTGATTGAGCCATTTGCGAGTCTAAAGCCAATTTGAGTGTTATTTGTACGAAAAGGGCTCCGGCAAGTGCCTTATAGATTCTCACCCTGAACCATCCCCTTGAGCTTGTTAGTCCTAGCTTTACATGAAAGTCCCATAATTGATCTTGGCTTTTGGTTTGCTGGTCAAAGTGAGGCAGATGCAGATGGGATTGCACAATTGGAGGATAGCACAATAGAGATAGAACAGGAATGGGGAGATCATCTTTGACCTTATCAATCCTTGTGTGCACCCACAATGGATACGAGGATGTTCAAACATGTTTTTAACTCTTTTTCTCCTACTCAATGAGTCATTAATGTGATGTGCACTTCTCTTGGGATGAATTCTTTGGCTTGAAGGTAGAGGATGAAAAGTATAAATAGAGGATGAAAAGTATAAATAGATTTGGATTAAAAAGTAGAGGATGAAAAGTATAAATAGTTTTGGATTAAAAAGTAGAGGATGAAAAGTATAAATAGTTTTGGATTAAAAAGTAGAGGATGAAAAGTATAAATAGACATCCTCACATCATTGTAAAATCATAAGACAAGGGTTCAAACATGTTTTTTACTCTTTTTCTCCTACTCCATGAGTTATTAATGTCATGTGCACTTCTCTTGGGATGAATTCTTTGGCTTGAAGGTGGATGAATGATGTTTTAGGGCTTCTTTTTACACATGCAAATGGTTGATGCTTGACTAGTTGGAAGAACTCATGCACAAGTGTGACCTAAGGGCTCTTTCCTTGGTCATTCTTGTTAAATGTTGGTAAGTTTTGCTCCTAGCTTAGTTGAATGGTGCTTTTATGGTGCATTTTACTGATTTGATAGGGCTTTTTATCAACATTTTGTCAACTTTTGTATGAAGGGGAATGTCCACCATAGGAGTTCTCTATTGCTATTTGGTGTCTTGGACTTCTTCATTTGCCCTAGTCAGGCTCTCCTACCAAACCCTAAAGGTTGCTAGCCTCTAGGTGATGCCCTAGCTTGCAAGTGTTTAAGGACATTTTAAGAGAGGGACACTGATCATTGATCTCTCAATGCCCTAGGGATTGAGATAAAAATCATATCCCCTTGGTTGTCATTTAATTACCTTTTTAATCAATTTACTTGGTACTTTATTTTGCTACAATTTTATGCATAAAAACCCTAAAAATTCAAAAAAATACAAAAATACTTGGAAGTTGGAAATTTTGGGCCACCCTACAAATTCGCCCTAGTGGATTTATCCATAGATCTTCGAGGATTTCCTCTTTTACCTTGGTAAAAAACCCTAAAATCATATATTGTCAAAAAAGCCCTAAAAATCTATGTTGCATGGGTACCCGTACCAGAGGGTCGGGTACACGAACCCGTACCGGGTAGTTGGGTACTTCAAATGTACGTCCCCTCCTGTACTCTGCTGTACCCAAATCAGACCTCATGTACCCGAGACATCATTCATGAAATTCGGGTACTTGCATGCATTTCAGTACGTTGTACCCCATGTTTGGGTACGTCGAGGGTACAGTTGGATCAGTTTTGTTCAAGTTTGGAATCTGTCGGTGTTAGAGGGTCGATTTGCAATGTTTAAAAAATTAAAACTTTAATAAGTAATTTAATAAACATTATTAAAACAAATAAGAAGTGGGCCCTTACCTAAACTCGAGTCCCAAACCTTAAGTTTTAACATTTCATTGCTCAAGCGACTCCTCAACTCGAGAGTGATGCCTATCTAGAGAGCTTGTTGATAGAGGACCTTACTGATGTTGATGACATGGCTTGAGGAAGCCAAATCAACTATCTTGTTCATTGTTTACTATTTTGAACTTTATTTTTCATGTTTGGAGATGCCATTAGGAAAATTTTGAATGTAGTATGACAACGAAGTTTGAACTCATGGAGTCATGGACATATATTATTATTAATTATATAACTTCCAGTCTTCCACTTGATATCTATCGCGAGTCTATGATTTATCAAATTTATTATTTTATGTTTTAAATTTTCAATGTGAATATTCATATGAATCATTGAATTTAGAAATATGCATGTATGATTTGATTGTGACATGTTTTATATATATATATATATATATATATATATATATATATATAGTACCCCCTGTTACCACCGAAAGTTGCACTTTAGTTGGTCTTCAGAGAGCCGCCAATGTTGCACCATTACTTGTGCTTTGCAGAGTTCAGAAGATCCAAGTTTGGCCTTTTCAGGTCCCCTTTTTAATTTTTGTAATGTATGACCATGCCCCACGGGGTTTGTAATAAAGTGTGCTAGCATGGTGGTCGTTCAGTGACTCGGTTCCCTAGAACTTAACAACCAAAGAAGGTATTCCAAGGAGTTTTTTCCCTTGTCGATTATGCTTTGCCTTTAGCCGAGTATAATCGATGAGTTTTTCTCCTGCACCTCCAAAGCTGGAATGCCCAAAGTGGTGGTTAGGCCTTAGGGGATTATTATAGTCCATTTTGTAACATTTATAAACATGCTAGATGCTAAAATTTTATCGTTTGGTCATGTACTAGGTCCCCCAGAAGTTTTAGTCAGTTTCAAGAAAAATATTTTTTTTTCGCATTTTTAAGCCATTTTTTAATGGTTTAAATGAAAAAATTCAAAGGGTGATAAAAGTGTGATCCGGAGTCAGAATTTGGCGCAGGGATGCTCGTTTTCAAGCTCAAAGCATCTTCTTTACCCTGTTATTTGGTCTTCCTATGTTTCGGGTGACCAAAATGCCCCGTGGAGCAGTTTTGCCTATAAGAGCTACAAATTGGCACTTTAATGCTAAAAGAGCATCAAATTGCACCATAGCCAAAATTTAAAATATTAAAAAAATTGGCATTTGTCACATGCCAAATGAGTTGGCATTAGTTCTTAATGATGTGCGACTTCATTAAAAGGACAAACCATATGTTACAAAGTCAAAGGGTGGTCATTTTTTGAAGGTTGGGTGAATACTTTTTTTACATGCTACGTAGAAGGAAGTTCATGTGGGCCAACCTCCTCTACACGACCATGTATGAAATTGATGGAGGATAAGATCATTTTGGTGGGCAATTACATTAGTGAGCTAAAATGTCATATTTTAGCTGGTTTGAAAGTCAAACTTTGAATATATCAAAGTAAGAGTTCGCCCTTCACTTTCATGTGGGCCGGCTTGTCCACTTGGCCGTGTTCGTTTTTATTGAGGATAAGTTCATGGTGGGGGAAGCTCCTTGATTGTGAGGTGGCACAACGGTCACAACCATTTGGTTTGGCATTTACTTAAAATCCAATCGTAACCCACCATCCATCAAAGTAAGGAAAAATCAAACACTCGCCATCCTCACGCGTGAGATGCTTTCTCCTCACGGCTGCTTCCATTTTTGGTTGATTTTTTCCAAGTGAGGAGGCGCATCTCCATTGGATAGGAGCTGCCTTGCTCTACAATCTAGGAGCTCACTCTCCTTAGGGTTTTGCGCCCTAGCTGGCTTACCTTTTTCTATAAATTGAAGAGCTTTGGTCCATTGTAATCATCTGAAGGTGGAACCTCTGCTCGTGTATTGTAATATTTTTATAAGTTTAATAAAGAAGGCTTTGGAGGCTAGTCTGGTGATTGTCTTTGGTGAAGGATCTTCATGCTTGTATACTTGAGGTAAACTGTATCATGTTTCATAGTTAGTATTGTCGGGATTGTATGTCTTTTAAAAGGGAAGTTATCTTCTTAAAGATCTGTAAGTAATACTCTATAGTTTGTTTACTCATGTAAATGATGATATGGTGCTAATAGTAGTGTGGTTTCTTGTTTGAATCCATGGCTTTACTGCTTTCTTTCAATCGTTTACACATATGCTCTTATCCCTTTTCTAGTTGTTTGCAGCTGTTTATAGGTAGCCTAAGCTGGATGAGTCAATGAACATGTTAGTTCATCTCTTTGTCCAGTATATTCGAACAAAGTAATTGATCTCACCGGTGCATCAGGGAGCTTGACTCCATTTTCTCTTCTCAAACACTCAACTCCTCAAGCGTTCCATTTCTCTGATCCAAATTTCTTCTGCTATCTTTGGTTACTGGTCACTTATGCTCATATTTACATTATATCAAGCAAATCTAAAGTAGATCTACGTTGTTATGTTAGATCATAGTTCTTTCAAAGCATGGATAATTAAATCTAGATCTAATTTTACAATTTTTCCTTTTCAAGCTTTTTTAATCATAAAATCTTGAGTTCTTGATAGGAAAAGTTCGTTTTGGTTGAATGGTATATTTGGTTAATTTAAGAGCTTGCTATTGGCTACCCCAAAAGAGCAAGCCAAGATCCCAAGAAACGAACTTTCTAGTTCGTGTTCTTGGTTCATTTTTATTTGCTTTTCATCATTAGTTTTCATAGTTTTGTTTTGGGCATATTTTGCAAGTGTGGCCAAATCACTTTCTGAGTGTTTTTGGCCATTACATGACAAAAAGAGCTCGCTGGTTTTTTGGTTCTGCACATCAGAAAATTAATTTAAAGTCAGTTAAAGACTCAAAAAATTGCCCAAACAATTTTTTTACATACTAGTTGCATTAGTTTTAATTTTGATAATTTGTAGCATTGTCAGGACACTCTGAAAGTGTTTTGATTATCATTTCTAATCAACATTCGTTCGCTGGTCTGTTTCGTTTTCTTAGCAGGTTGGAGTTAAAAAACTCACAGAAAAGTCATCTTGAAGCTCTCAAAACCACCCTGTGAATCAACTGTTCAAGCGTTGTTTCACTTTCACATTTTATTGTAAACTGTCTTGTTCCCTAATGATAAAGGGAAAGCAGTAATTCTCCTAATTTCTTGATTGTAATCGAAAGAATAAAAAGAGCATAGCAGGGAATTCCAGC
Source organism: Larix kaempferi (assembly GCA_027924585.1). NCBI lineage: Eukaryota > Viridiplantae > Streptophyta > Pinopsida > Pinales > Pinaceae > Larix > Larix kaempferi. The sequence goes on along the minus strand of BSBM01000721.1, from coordinate 1,329,867 downwards.
GCCTGACCCCAAATCCCCCCAGGGGGGTTTCGCACCTTTTTCATTTTTTTACTTTTTCGCAATTTTTTCTAACTTTTTCGATTTAGATTAGTTTTATTTGAGCAGTAGTAATTAAACAACTCACTCAAGCACACAACGTCCTCCGAGGACTCATTTATCATTTTGTTATATGCTTACGTGTTTTATTCAATCATACAACTGTTCTTAAAATTGATTCTAAAATTAACCCCTCGCTCTATCGAAGTACTCCATCACTTTGTGGTGCGAGGAAAAGATATTCTTGGGTTGTAGCTTAGTTAATCATCCACTCACACATTTTAATAAAATGAATAACACCCCAAACCCAAAGTATGCTCTTAACCGCTGCAGCTTAGTCTGAACATGTCGGCTTAATCAGAAACGGGTGTAAGGTGCATAGTTTTAATAGGACAATCCAATCTCATATTTCTTGACGAATTCGAGAGGTTGCATGGGTGTATACCGTAGAGTAAGCAGGCTACTTTAAGAAGGCTCATTCTCTCCTGGTTGGACACTTGGTTAAGCTGCTAAAGCTCTCAGTCCAAAGAGTTAGATCTGGTTGGTCAAACCAACAATTTTACCTATTCCCTAAATCCACTCATTTAATAATCTTAAAATTTACCAACCTCGACATAGCAATACTTTCACCGAGACCATAGAAGCAACCCTCACAAGCACTCCATTTTCATCGGCATTGATCTTTAATATTTCTTGTTTAAGTTAATTTTACCAATGTCATGAATTGTGTTGTATCTTAAAAGTTGTGGGTTTTAATTTCATATTGCAGTGATTTATGGTTTATTTTTAAGCTATTTCATAATATCTCCTAGAATAGACTTTTACTTTTGTTATAGATTAAAAGCCTTAGTTTTATTTTCATAGGGACCACTCCCCTTGGCTTTGCTAGGAGTAAGCCTAGACGGAGGAGTTGAGTAATCAGGTGACAGCACTTGACTCGCACTTGCCCCCTAAGGACACATCGAGCGGCTTGAAGGTGTCTTGCCGTGTCCCCCTAGGTGTGTATTAGGCGGCAACACCCCCGACGTACCCAAGTACCCTATTTCAAAAAGTGGTGTCCCTGTACCCACGTTTCCTGGCAACTTAGCTAAAAATTCAAATAAATTCAAAAACTTAAAAATATTTGCAACTTGGAAATTCTGGTCTACCCATCAATTTCGCTCTAGTGGATTTATTCATAGATCTTGAAGTGCATCCCATTTTGCCCTAGTGCATTGGGAAGCATGAATTTGTTGAATTAGGGTTTATGTTGGGTATTTTGCAACTCTGACTGGGCCAAAAGTTGCACCCTAGGCCACTTAGCCCCATAGTTTTAAAAATCGGTGAAATCGGAATCAGAATCGGCCGATTCACCGATTTATCACCTGGCCGGTTCAAACCGGTCTTTGAATCCGTTCGGGTGACTGATCCGACCCACCGATTTACGTAAAAAATTGGTCCGGTTTGGTGGGTGGGCCCGTGGGGCATTAAAACAACATTTTTTAAAATTTTTTTTATTTTTATTTTTTAAACCTAAACTAACGATTCTAAGTTTCTAACCTACCCAACCCAACCCAACCCAACCCTACACTATAATCTATTGCATTTAGTAGCGGCCGTGTGGGAGTCTCCGAAGGAGTTAGCAGCGTGGAGTCGTGGACTGTGCAGTGAGTTAGTGTGTTGTGGAGTGGGCTGGATGGTGGAGTCTGGAGTGGGTTGGGTGCGGTGGTCTGTGCCAGTGTGCAGTGGATGTGTGGAGTGTGGACCTGCAGGCTGTGAGTCGTGACTGTGTGCACTGTGGGGACTCGGGGAGAGTGCTGAGTGGAGTGGGGACTCAGGGAGAGGGCTGTGTGCACTGTGGGGAGACTCGGCGGAGTGTTGAGGCTATGTGGGGAGACTCGACGAAGTCCTGAGGCTGTGTGGGGAGTGGGACTCGGGAGTGCTGTGTGCACTCAACATTGTGGAGTGTGGAGTCGTGGACAGTTGGAGTGCACTGTGCAACAGAAATTTAAATTTGCCAAGGTATTACACTTTTTTTTTTCCTTTTTTTAAATTTAATTTTAAAGTTTAAAACTTAGAAAACAAAAAGCAAAAATTTTAAAAATTTCTGAATATCACATAATTTTTATAGTTTTAATTTTAAACCAAAGTTTGAAAAATCGAATTGGACTCGGAATCGGTCGAGGGTCAACTCGGAATCGGAATCGGAATTGGTAATGAATCGGTCGATTTGAATTTAATGAATCGGTTTGCTAAAAAATACATAAAATATATATATATATATATTTTTAAGAAAGACAACATTTTCAAGATTCTAATTCATGATTCCATAGCATTAGAAACAAAATATCCAATCTCTGCTCATGTATATACCATATAAGGGTCAATATATCAAAATGGCACAAAGTGTATTGTGCAATACATATCTAGGAGACTGGAACTGGAACATAATACATAATCCATGAGGCCAATAGGCTATATGGCCAGTAGAGTCCAAAAACTAACATGATATATAGTCAACTACAATGTACATCAATCGAACTAATCAAACTGATCAAACTCATCACCACTGCTACGGCGAGGAGTAGAAGTAGAAGTAGAACTAGAACCAAAAGAACCAGAAGTTGAAGGACTAGCAAAGGCATCAACATCTGGCTCAATCTTAGGCTCCTCAGGCTCAGGCGCACGGTCATCTACTACTGCAGTAGTAGTACTGGCTGAATGCCTACTCCTACGTCGTCGTTGCCTATAAGTAAGAGGTCCTGGTCCACTAGTGCTTGGAATATCGAGATCCACACTTGTATGAACTGATGGCATTGGCAATAGAGGATATGCATCTAAATCAGCCCGAGGCGCCAGCATATCCTCCATCTCAATATCCATATCAAGACCAAACTCTGGCTCTGCGGTCTCCACTACCCAATATGAGGTTGGATCTACATCATCTAACATAATGGGATCCGTATCAGGTCTTTTGTTCATCAATTGGTTGCATCTGAGTCGCAAGTTGTACTGCACGAAGACTAGATCATTTAACCGTTTCTGCTCTAAACGGTTTCTCTTCCTCGTGTGAATCCGCTCAAACAAAGACCAATTGCGCTCACACCCAGAAGCGCTGCAGGTTTGACTAAGGACCCGAACTACAAACTTTTGCAATTGTTTTGTATGATTACCAAATGACTTCCACCATTGTGCTGCAATTGCAAATGCGAAGAGTCAAGGAAGTTAATTCAACAACTTCGATTGTGAATTTGGCTAAGAAATTAAGAATTAAGGTATTTAGTAATTTACATTGTACAATTTAAACTTTAAAGTTAAACAACATAATTTAATAAAACAATGGAATTGTTTACCTGGTTGGCCCTCCTCTATTGCATGCTTAGCCACAGATATGCCAAAGAGACCTGTGGCTTCACTAAAAGAGGTGATCTGCCTATGTATCTCCAATTGGGTCTCCTCATTTGGGACCATGCGCGCAAGTCAAGTATACAATCCATCCTCTATCTCCCCACTCGGATCAACATCAATGTCATCTCTATAATTATACTTCGGGTTCAAGAAATATCCCGCTGCATGTATAGGGCGATGGAGTTGATTGTTCCATCTCCTATCAATGATCTCCCAAATAGGCCCATACTTGGCTACTCTATCTTTGTATGCTTTCTTTATTTGCTCCTTTGCCTGATCCATAGCTTCATAAATGTATCCCATGGCCAATTTTTCCCCATCCACCAACTGCAACACCTTAACAAGTGGCTCAGTAATTGCCACAACCTTTGCTGCTTTTTTCCAAAATGAAGAGCTTTTAATTTTCTTCTTAATGTCTCTTCCTTCTCGTGTGCTAGCCCAATTAGATGAATTCCATTCATCACTTGAAAACATCTTCTCCAGGTTTTGTTCTTGGGAAAGGAGAGATTGCAACGTGAGGAAGTGAGTTGCAAATCTAGTAACTGCAGGCCTAACAAGCTCCCTGCCCCTTGTGTGTCTCCTCATCAAACTCAATACCCAACCGTGGTTGTAGATGTACTTCGTGATGCTTTTGGCATAGTCCACAGTGAACTTGATCCAATCCTGTTTGCATACATCCTCAAGCATGAGGTCTATGCAATGTGCCGCACATGGGGTCTAGAATATGGTTTTATGCTTTTCCTTTAACATCCTAGGAGCAAGAACATAGTTAGAGGCATTATCGGTGATGACTTGCACAACATTAGCAGGCCCCACCGCCTCAACAACCTCATCCAAAAGATGAAATAATAGTTTTGCATCTTTCACCCTATCGAAGGCATCATGTGATGACAAAAACATGGTTCCCTATGGGCAAGAGACAAGAAAGTTAATAAGGTGTCGGCCCCTTTGATCTTTCCATCCATTCGACATGATAGTGCATCCTGAGTTTACCCATGAAGCTTTGAAATCCTCTAGGTATTCTTCTATGGAAAGTTTTTTTTTTACAAAAGAGATCCCCTCAAGTCATGCATACTAGGGCCTTTGAAGCCCTTATCGGCAGCTACAACGGCATCCCACATAGGTTGGTAATAAGAAGAGCGGGCAACATTGAATGGGAGATCAGCATCATACCACCATCTTGCAATGTACTCATGGGCAACATCTTTGTACTGCTTCTTCCAGTGCTCATCTAAGGTGGGATGAATTTGTGTTGGATGCTGCATCTGAGAAGCTCGGACACTGGTAGAAGTGGTGGGAGGTGTGAAATATCTTTCAATGCCACCCCTCTTTTTGTCTTTGCCCTTATCTTGTGTACCCTCGGAGGGCAGAACACACTGGAAAGGATCCCTAAGAGTGGTAGAAGGGATAGATGAAGAGCCTTCTTTTGAATTTGAACCAGGGGCATAGGTTCCCCCCATCATTTTTGCAATCCTCCTCTTCCTCCCTACTTCTTCCTCTATCTCTTTTTGCATGGCCTTTCCCTCTTCAAACTTCTTGAATTGTGCTTGCATCTCAGCTCTAATTTGCCCAATAACATCCAGTGGGGCTTCGCATGCCTTAACTTGGCCTTTGATGGCAGCCAAGTGTTGTTTAAGCCTATAAATGCCCCCACCCTTAATCAATTTCTTGCAATACTTGCAATAAATGTCCCCCTGAACAACATCGGCATGGATCCATGCAGGATCTTTTGCTTTTGGGGCCATGATTCAATACTGCAGATATGTATTCTGAATCCTGATCTGCATTCCAAAGTTCAAACAAAACAAGAAAAAATTAAATGATTAAATGGGTGACAAAATGGAATAGGTCAATCCTGTAACATGCATCCAACAGTAAACACCCTTTGATTAAGTTTTGAAAATGATTATTTAACAGCCAAGTGAAGTATGATGAACCAATTCTGGGCACTTTAGGGCTTTGCTTTAGGGTTGTTCTGGGCACTATAATGGAGAAGCATGAGCATCATAATGACATAAACATACTTAGACAATTTGTATTCAGATTCTCAGAAATTTTAAAAAATTTTGATTTCTGTTTTTTAAAATTTGAAAAATTTGATTTTTGTTTTTTGAAATTTTTAAAATTTGATTTATGTTTTTTAAAATCAAAATAAAAAATTTTGATTTCTGTTTTTTAAAATTAAATTAAAAAAAAGTGTAATACGGTATAGTATATACCTTGCAGGCTTGCTGTAGCCTGTTGCACAGTGCAATTGCACTCCACTCCAGCACGCCACAGCTCGCTGCTCAACACTCCAACTCTCCACGGACCACAACTCAATAGCAGTGACATTGTGACAAGACTCTCTCGAGTCTCGAGTCTCCCCACAGTGCACACAACAGTGCTGCACAGTGCACACAAGTTACAAACTCACCGCACACCCAGCCCACTCAGACAGTAACAGACTCACCGTCTAGCTCACTGCACAGTCCACTCCACGGCATCCACACTGCTTGGAGACTCCCACACGGCCGCTAAATGCAAAATAGAGTAGTGTTGGGTTGGGTTGGGTAGGTTAGTAACTTAGTTTTAGGTTTAAACTTTAAAAAACTAAAAAAAAAACTTGGTTTTAATGCCCCACGGGCCCACTACCAAACCGGTCCGATTTTTTACGAAAATCTGTTGGACCGGCCGATTTATTACTGGGTGACCGATTTTTTACATAAACCGGTTTGGAGGATCGATTTTTTACTCCCGAAACGGTTTGGAGGCCGGTTTGAACCGGGCGAGCCTTAAATCGGCGAATCGACTGATTCCGATTCCGATTTTTCTGATTTTTAAAACTATGTTTTAAACAGAAATTAAAAATTAATTTTTTCTTATTAACAGAAGTTAAGAATTCATTTAATTTTTTCTTGTTTTGTTTGGAATGCAGATCAGAATACATATCTGCATTATAGAATCATGGCCCCAAAAGCAAAAGATCCTGCATGGATCCATGCAAATGTTGTTTAGGGGGACATATATTGCAAGTATTGCAAGAAATTGATTAAGGGTGGGGGCATTTATAGGTTTAAAACAGCACTTGGCTGCCATCAAAGGCCAAGTTAAGGCATGCGAAGCCCCACTGGATGTTATTGGACAAATTAGAGCTGAGATGCAAGAGCAGTTTAAGAAGTTTGAAGAGGGAAAGGCTACGCAAAGAGAGATAGAGGAAGAAGTAGGGAGGAAGAGGAGGCTTGCTGAAATGATGGGTGGGACCTATGCTCCTGGTTCAAGTTCAAAAGAAGGCTCTTCATCTATCCCTTCTACCACTCTTAGGGATCCTTTCCAGTATGTTCCGCCCTCTCAGAGTACACAAGATAAGGGCAAAGCCAAAAAGACGGGTGGCTTTGAAAGCTATTTCACACCTCCCAACACTTTTGCCAGTGTCAATGCTTCTCAGATGCGACATCCAACACAAATTCAACCCACCTTAGATGAGCACTGGAAGAAGCGGTACAAAGAAGTTGCCCATGAGTACATTGCAAGATGGTGGTATGATGCTGATCTCCCATTCAATGCTGCCCACTCTTCTTATTACCAACCTATGTGAGATGCCGTTGTAGCTGTTGGTAAGGGATTCAAAGGCCCTAGTATGCATGACTTGAGGGGATCTCTTTTGCAAAAAGAGAAACTTTCCATGGAAGAATACTTGAAGGATTTCAGAGCTTCATGGGTAAACACAGGATGCACTATCATGTCAGATGGATGGAAAGATCAGAGGGGTCGACACCTTATAAACTTTATTGTCTCTTCCCCACGGGGAGCCATGTTTTTGTCATCACGTGATGCATTTGATAAAGTGAAAGATGCAAATCTGTTATTTCATCTTTTGGATGAGGTTGTTGAGGAGGTGGGGGGCAGCTAATGTTGTGCAAGTCATCATCGATAATGCCTCTAACTATGTTCTTGCTGGTAGGATGTTAGAGGAAAAGTGCTGGTAGGATGTTAGAGGAAAAGCATAAAACCATATTCTGGACTCATGTGTGGCACATTGCATAGACCTCATGCTTGAGGATGTATGCAAACAGGATTGGATCAAGTTCATTGTGGAGTATGCCAAAAGCATCACCAAGTACATCTACAACCACGGTTGGGTATTGAGCTTGATGAGGAGACACACAGAGGGTAGGGAGCTTGTTAGGCCTGCAGTTACTAGATTTGCAACTCACTTCCTCACGTTGCAATCTCTCCTTTCCCAAGAACAAAACTTGGAGAAGATGTTTTCAAGTGATGATTGGAATTCATCTAATTGGGCTAGCACACGAGAAGGAAGAGACATTAAGAAGAAAATTAAAAGCTCTTCATTTTGGAAAAAAGCAGCAGAGGTTGTGGCAATTACTGAGCCACTTGTTAAGGTGTTGCGGTTGGTGGATGGGGAAAAATTGGCCATGGGATACATTTATGAAGCTATGGATCAGGCAAAGAAGCAAATAAAGACAGCATACAAAGATAGAGTAGCCAAGTATGGGCCTATTTGGGAGATCATTGATAGGAGATGGAACAATCAACTCCATCGCCCTATACATGCAGCTGGGTATTTCTTGAACCCGAAGTATCATTATAAAGATGACATTGATGCTGATCCGAGTGGGGAGATAGTGGATGGATTGTATACTTGCCTTGAGCGCATGGTCCCAAATGAGGCGACCCAATTGGAGATAGATCGACAAATCACCTCTTTTAGTGAAGCCACAGGTACCTTTGGCAAAAATGTGGCTAAGATTGCAATAGATGAGGGCCAACCAGGTAAACAATTCCATTGTTTTATTAAATTATGTTGTTTAACTTTAAAGTTTAAATTGTACAATGTAAATTACTAAATTGTACAATGTAACTAGGTGAATGGACAACTAGGATGGGGCTGGTACTCGCGTGACACGGGGTCTAGGGATCCAATCCCGTCCGCTACCACTATACCCCTAGGTGCACCCACTATATAAATTTGGTTTTAAAAGATATGCTTAACAATAAATATATATAAGTCGATGTTTAAAAATTATCTATTTTTATTTATTTAATATATATTTTATATATATTTTGTTCTCAAATTTAATGACAAATATTCTCAACTATTTTTTGGGGTAATTTTTTTCTTCCTGAATTTTATGATATCTGAATTTGAACACGAACATGAACTAGGTGAATATCCTATAATATACACATTGCCATGAACTATTGATGCCGAATGGTGAACTTTGTAACAATGAGCTTACCTTCAATGATGTCCATGAACATGTACTGGAGATTAACATTCAAAGTTGTAAGGGTAAATTTGGGGTTAATAGGAGGTACTTCGACTTCTTGGACTATCAAAAATAATCGTTAGCAACAATGATTCCATGTCCACAAACAACGTTTCGCAGGAACTCTTCAGGTTGCAGTGAACCACTCTCAGGCAGACGCCCAAGTAAGTCATTAATAAATGCATGAAGAGAAACCTCTCTTGCTTCATGTTTGATAAACATTCATAATGGTTTAAGTGACCTTCGTCGGTCTAGTGGTCCACCCAACCTATGTTGCGTGGGAGCACCGCCCCCCACTCTGGAAGCTTGCTCCGAGCCAAAGCGCTCAAAAAGCGCGCCCCGCTTTCGCTCCTGATCCAGAGTGATTTTTGGGAGCGCGTTCTAGGGTGAGAAAAATCGCTCCTTGCATCTGCCCGGGAGCGATCGCTCCCTGGTCGCTCCCTCATCTCTCCCGAGCACTCCCAAAAACGCTTTAAAATTGCTCCTCAATCTCTCCCCATCGCTCTCGAGGAAATCCGCAGATTAAAGATGAGTGGGCGTTTTTGTTGTGTTTTGGGGGAGTTTGCTTGGGCTATAAAGCACTCCCCCACTTCATTTCACTTCATTGTTTCCATTTCATTCACCATTGCAAGGGTTTGAGGAGCTTGGAGTGCATTTGGAGATTTTGCAAGAAGATTGGACTCTTTGAGAGCTTGGAAGAGAGATTGAAGGGTGCCATTTGTGAATGCTTGGAGGGGAGATTGAAGGCTTCCATAGGGTTCAAGTCTTCAAGCTCCATTGGAGAGCCAAAGAGGTAGGCTCTAAACTCATCCCTTTTTTTTGGTTTGAAATTGAATGCTTGTTACTTGTATGTTTTCTTCTCCCACTCTTTCCCATTCCTTCTCCCTCATTCTATTGCAGGCAAAGGGTTATTCTTTGAACTTAAAGTTTGAAACTTTGAAAGTTTGAACCTCTATTGCTACAAGCATGATGATCATGGGTATTCCAATGTGGCTTCTCTTTTTGGTTCCATTGTTTGTTATGATGGTGTTGATTGGAAACCGAAGAAGAAATGATGGAGATGATGAAGAAGTGGGTAGTGGCGCATATCATGGAGAGGAGGGAGAGGGAGAGGATAGTGATGATGATGGAAGGAAAAACAGAGAGAACCCCACACCCTTGTGGAAATATGTCACAAAGCTTGGAGGAGGGAAAGGAGGTGGGACCACAAAATTTGCATGCCTCCATTGCAGAGTAACATTCATAGGTTCATATACCCGTGTGAGAAAGTATTTATGTGGGATTATGCCATGGGATGCAAATAAGACTATAAGAGTCAAAACTTGTACTGAAGTGCCATCAAAAGATAGAGCCAAATATAAGAGGGAAGAGGAGGAAGCACAATACCAAACCAAGAAATCAAGGGTTGAAGAGGAGACCTCAAGCTCACATAGAGGATTCAGTGCTCGAACCCCATCCCACCCATGGTAGTGGATTCTCAGCCATGCCTGCAAGTTCAAGGCGTAGAACAATATCAGATTTCCTTGACCAAGGTGGTAGGGATAACGTGGATGCAAAAGTGTTTCGGTTTCTCTATGCATGTGGCATATAATTCAATGTTCTTCGCTCCCCCTATTGGCATGAAATGTTAGAAGCCATCCGTTCTGCCCCTAAAGGATATAGGAGCCCCGGGTATGACAAAGCTAGAACTGTAGGTCTTGACAAGGAAAAAACCAAGATCCAAAATGCTTTGGGACAATTCACAAATGCTTGGAATGAATATGGGGTTTCCATTGTATCTGATGGTTGGACAAATATAAAGGGAAAGCCATTGGTAAATATTCTTGGGGTGTCTGCTAGTGTGGTGCAATCTTCCTTTCATCCCATGACTACTCTGATCGCTTCAAGACCTACCTCAATATTGCAGAAGCCTTAATTAAAACCATTGAATCTATTGGGCCATACAATGTCATACAAGTCATTACCAATAATGCTGCTAATTGTAAGGCAGCGGGAGCAATCATTGAGGATAGATACCCCAACATATTTTGGTCCGGGTGTTTGGTTCACACATTGAACCTTTTGATGCATGACATTATCAAGATGAAGGAACATGATTATAAATAGATTGGTTCATTGTTCAAGAAAAGCAAGTTCATGATAAAATTCATTACCAATCATAGTAATGCCCACCACATTTTCCGCAATCACTCAAAGTTGGAGCTATTGAAGATTGCGAAGACTAGATTTGCTACCTATTACCTCACCTTCAGGTGCCTTTTGAAGGTAAGAGAGGCATTGGCTAGTATGGCATCAAGTGACTCATGGTAGGTTCTGAAAGACAGGGCTACATCCGCATCTGACAGGAAAGATTTTTAGGAGGTGGAGGACACCGTTCTTGATGGTCAGTTTTGGGCAAGTGTTGTAAGGTATGTTTTGAATTTCACCAAGCCCATTTATCACATAATTTGGTTTGAAGATACTGATGAGCCGGTAATTGGGGAGGTGTATGAGCAAATGGATACAAAGCTAGGCCAAATAAAAGATATTGTTGAGCCAAAAGATGCCATCTTGTATGATCATATTCGCAAACATGTGGTCAAAAGGTGGGATAATCTTAATGTTCCACTCCATGCCTTAGCCTACGTCCTTACACCAAAATATTATTCTCCATCTTGGTTGGCCAAACCAGCACCTGGGGGTGGGATCAGGAAAAAACCCCACATAGATCCAGAGGTACAAAATGGGTACATGCAAGCATTAGATAAGTTGGTCCCTGATGAAGAGGAAAGTGCCATATTGCGTGCTCAATTGAGCAAATATCTTAGTCAACATGGGGTGTTTGGTACTTTGCATGCAAACAAAGATCGAGAAAGGATTCCTCCTATCAAGTGGTGGAATATGTATGGCTCCCCTGCCACACAGTTGCATAAATTGGCCATTAAAGTGCTTTCACAGGTGCTTAATAGTTCTTCTATAGAGAGGTGTTGGAGCACCTATAGCTATATCCACAATGTGAAAAGAAACAACCTAAATGAAAACCGGGCAGAAAGCTTGGTTTTTTGTAAACTACAACTTGAGGTTGTTGTCTCATTATTGTGAGCGGGCCAAAAGTGATAGAACATTTGTCACTTGGGACAACAACCTCGAGGATGATAATTTGGAGGATGGAGCCATGGTTTTAGAGCGCTTGGGGGCTGAACTTTTGGACGATGATGATGTTATTGTTGACCGTGCACCAACAACAGCAGCAGCAGCGATGCCACCTCCCTCCAGTAGTAGTTTTCCACGTCCACTTCCACTTCCAGCGACAGTCCCAGATGTACCGGTTTTTCCTCTAGCTTCACAACCTCCATTGTTTCGTGGGGGTCGTGTAGTTGTTGGACGTGGTTCACGACCACTTCCAGTTCCACGTACTGAGGATGAGGATCCTGATACTACTGCTAGCAGTGCTCATAGAGCACGGGAAAATAGATTAGAAGTTTCCCGTGGCAAAAGGAAATATTAGTACTTGTCTTTTTCTAGTTCTTCAGTACTTTGCATTTTGCAAACTAGAGTACCTATTGACTCTTTAATATTTCTTATAGTCAATTTTGATGACATTATATGGCAATTTAAGTTTGATGTTTGAACTTTGAAGTTCATTGCTTTGTGAAATTGAATCGTTTCATTTCATGGTTGAACACTTGAACTTGATCATTTTATGTTCTCTGTTATAGTTTGGTAACTTGGTTACAAGAATTATGAGTTTGATGATTGATGATTGATCATTTGATGAGTCATGCCAAAATTACAAATGTTATATATTGAAAATGGTTGATGCTATGGTTCATGATTTGATGGTTTGATCATGTTGACAATGTTATAAGCTATAGGTTATAACTTATAACTACTAGATGATTGATGTTATATAGTTTAATCCATGTTTTTATGTTTTTTGTAACTAATTCAACATTCTGCATGGTTTTGGTCACATATATGCATCAAAATATATAAAAAATATATATTATATAAAAAACTCTCCCGAAACGCCCCCAACCTGGAAGCTTTTGAAAATTTCGCTTTTCGCTTTTCGCTTCGCTCCCGCTTCCCGCTCTCGCTCCCCGCTCCCGACGGCGTAGCTCCCAACAATACAAGTAGTGTAATATCATGTACAACACACATAGGTAACACTTAGGTTACTCAAGAACAACCTCCAGTTGTCACAAAACAGATGAAGCAACAAGCTGATCAGTGATGCAATGAAAGGCATTATGCAGTAGGTGATTGGGTTTATCTTCAACTACAACCCTACAAAGAATCAGCAAGCAAAAGTTGGCCCCTATATTCTATCTGCCATATCGGATACTTAGTAGGATTGTTGAGGGTGCTACGCCTTAGAGCTACCTCCTACTTCAGATCTCCACATTATTTTTGATGTTTCAAGTCTCAAGTAGATGATTGGAAAACACATTATTGCAAAAATAGAGCGACTAATGTTAAATGAGGAAAATAAGTTGATCCTAGAACAAGAAGCAATTGTCAATCCCAGAGCCTGCCACCTCTGCAATAGATTTATTCCAACTATCTCATCAAGTGGGAGAACTTGCCCATAGAGGACACAACATGGGAAGATGAACACTTCATGCAGTAGCATCCTGAGTTGAAGCTTTGAGGGCACAGCTTTTTTGGAGAGGGGGAGCATGTTATTTCCCCAACTATTCGACATATTTCCCATCCTCGTATTATCTTCTTCTAATAAAGTATGCGTCTGGGATATGTGTTATAGCTATTGCCTGCTATCTTCTATTTAGATTCAGTCTCTTATCAGCACCTTACATTCTTCGACTGAACACAGATCATTAGCAGTATAACCCCCCAGCTAGAGATTAGTGTGAGCTTGGGGGACTATAACTACCTCTTAGCGACCCCAGTGACATGGCTGCTCCAGACCTGATACCAGTAGCCAGGAGAGGCCTCCCAAGCCTTAGTGGTAGGTGACTGTGTCCAGACAGTAGCACAGTGTAAAGTCCAGATTATCTTCGAGCTCCTCTTCCAGACATCGTTCTGTCTGGAGCTTCCTCCATTCGGCCTTGGATGTTAGGAGAGTAGTTACTAGCGGAGCTTAAATGCATCTCTCTTTGTATTCTAGATTCATGGTCCATCTCACCCAAATCTGTAGTTAGGTTTTAGCGGTCTGCTTAGATCTTAGATTAGGGCAGTACGTCATTTTATTGCTCTTACTCTCTGCCTCATGCTTTATTTAGGAGCTGGTTTTGTGCTTCCACTTTGTATCCATAGATGTTTACTGAGCAGTCCTATTGCCCTACTTTTGTGGTCATTTTTTGAACATTAATAAAATAATCTTATCTTATCTCTCTTATTAGCACCTTCCATTCTTCTACTAAACACTTATCACTGATAAGTGTTTCCCTCTCCACATTTCCTAATGAGGGAAATGCAAATGGCACCTCTGACTACCTATCACCATCTATATAAATAGCAGTGTATGTGATTCGAATTTCGAAGGTTGCTCCCTCAAAGTGGGAAAGTAATACAATTCTGCAGTAATTTATTTCCTATAGTGAATCTCTTTTTGTGTTTATATTCTTCCAAATAATAGGAAGGAGTCAACGAAGATTGAAGATGAGGAGGATGAAACAAGCATTGAAGACAAGGATGTAGTGATGGCTAAAGACATGCAGTCTCATGTCAAGGAGCCTAGTTGGGAGATATCCTGCTTTGAGATAGAGCATCTGATGGAGTTCACTTCAGTGGGATTTGTGGCAAAGAAATGAAAAATAGAGTATGATTTGCCCCTAATTTTCAATGTACAAGAAGTTAAAACAATTTTACAGGAGATCCTCAGAAGTTGTGCCCCCGGAGGCCCTGCTCCCAAAGATAATGATCACAGTTTTTCCCACAATAAACACCCATAAACTTTCTTAAAACACACTTTAAAGTTAATCAGCAGTAAGAGATTTTTTCTTTTCAATTGTATAAATTGCAATCGATGAAATCGGGGTTTATTCTTTGCCAGCTAATGAATCTGATAACATATTCACAGGATTAAGTGAAAACAACAATTCCAGAGAGTGAATGTGACATAGAGAAAAATATATAACTACAGAGAGTGGATATTACATGAGATGAACAGACAAACAAACAAATACATCTTTAATGTCTGTAATGGTGTTGAAACTTTTCAAGTTCCGAGAAATTGGTATTTTGTGAATTTGATCAAAACATTGATGAATCTTTCATATCTATCTTGTGTAAACTCTAAAGTGAATCATAATAGTAGAATGTTATACTCCACTCAGATTTTCTTTTTCCTAGTACAGAGTTCTTTGATGGATTGTCTATTTGACGTCTTCAAAGCTTCTTTCAATATTATTGCATTGTTTTATAGGACCCCTAATTATGCCAGTGTTGCATTGAATTGATTCACAGGTTCATAGTAATGTATGTCTGGAGTCTGTGGTGGTAACGCCAACATTGGATTGGAAGCTTCATGCATTTGATGTTCTCTCTGAATTTGATGGGCATAATGAAGCTGCTACTGGACCCATGCTGGTATGATACATAAAGAAGTTAATGTTGCCGTGATGTTTTCTTCTTGTTCTATACTCATGTTTCAGTGCTTGAATTATGGTTCTTAGCAGTATACTTAGTTTTCTGGTTTCCTTTCAAAGGTTTAGGCTCATAAAACACATTACTCATGATTCTGTGCTTTCTGCAGAAAAATGCTTTATTGCAAAGCCTTAAAGATCTATTTCAGATTTTGCACCATACAAAGAAATTTTGGATTGCTTTGGTCAAATTTACCAGCTTTGTCAATCTATGCTTCTTCCAAGCCTGTACATTTTCTTCTCAGCAGTTAATGATTAATCATTGTTCCTAAGAACTGTGCATAAACATACAATCAATATGAACCAACATTGATACATACTAGGGGATGAATTACAGCAACATTTCCTGAAGTAACAGCAAGATTTGACCTAAAACTCCTATTCTTGGCCTAAGAATTTTCGGGGCTAATATTCGTCATTTAGAAAATTTTCCAATTTTGGCCCAAAAGGGTTTCCCATTTGAATATGAAATCCACCCAAATTGCTATGGGACTAAATTAATTTACATGAAATACCCAAATTTTGCTATAGAGATATAAATTCCTAAAGCTTCTTAAAATATTTACAAAATTCTAGCCAACTATTCATAGTTGATATTTTGAGAAATAAAAATTCCCCGAGGTTTCTACGCTTGTAATCAAATTATGGTTCCTTAAGATTTTCCTTGCCTGAGCTTCACTCTCCAACATGAGGATAGATCATGTTTATATGCATGTACACGTAAACACCCAATAGTAATCTTTGTAGACTTCCAACCAACAAATATGAATGCAAAGGTGAAAGTGGACAAATGGCTAGGATGCAGGCATAGCTAACTTCCTCAAAACTCGTGCAAGCTCAACCACCTCTTCAACATGTGTGTCAATGCATGATGATGAAACATGGCCAAATTAAGTGGCATGTCTGAGTGCGAAAAGGGTCCAACGAATTGATGAAAGGGAAACCACTAGCAAATATGATTTTTCAATTGAGTTTCCACAACATGTGTGCCAAAGGGGGAGAACTTTCCTCAAGTGTTGTACCATATGAACATGAAGTTGCATTCCTTAGAGTTTTTTTTTTGCAGCTTAGGAATGAAGCCTCAATGAAGGTTTATAACCTTTGATTATTAATAGGCCAATAAGGTAGTGCTCAACCTAAGGTTTGGGTTTAATTAATTAACAATGAACATATCACAAACCACTATGGCATGTTCACCCACGAAAAAGGTGAAATAATGAAATATAACAAAAGAGAGGTTAATTATGAAGGGACATGAATGAAATGAGTCATGTGCCCCCTAGGAATAGTAATATGATGGAATATGGGTGTGATATGGATAATGCCTAGGTGCAAAGTGAAAATGTGATGAAATGTGGATGATATCAAGGCACAACACTAGGAAAGTACACCACCATGTGCTAGAGGACACAAACAACTAGCAAAAGACATGAGCCCACCATGCAACAACCAAGTGAAAGTAGTGACTAGAACATCATGAGCAAGGAGAAATAACAAGGAGATGTCTCCAACAATTATCCAATCTGAGAAGAATGCCAACATCAAGATGAAAAATACATGAAATACAACTGAGGCAATCTTTACTAATGGTACAAACATAGCCAATCCATACTGATGAGAGTGAAAGGGCATAAGATAAGATAAGATAAGATAGTTTTATTAATGTCCAATAAATGACCACAAAAGTAGGTCAATGGGACTAAAAGATACATCTAGTGTAAGTACAATGTGGGAGTGCAAAAGCAACACTCATAAAAGAAAAGAAAGAAAACTGAAAGTATAGTCTAGGTAAACATCGGACTAGGCTAAGCCCTAGGTCTAGCTAAAACCAAAACTAAAGTGTATATAACAATATCATAAGCGCGGTGTTACAAAGTGAGAGTGTCCATGGTAGGAATTGGACAACTCTATATTATGCGAGAGAGAAATATTTGAGGAAGAAGCTAATGAGGTCAATGTCTCTTGGATATGATGACCGATGGCGAGGGGGGCGAGGGGGGGTCGCACTATCTCACTGTCAGAATCCTCAAGTACTATAGGGGGATCCAGTTGTATGATCCTGGGTGGAATGTAGGAGCGAGGAAGCTCCGTTGTCCTATCATCCGAGTTCGAAGGAAAGAAGCTCTGAATAGATCTCTGACTGCTCCGCTGGGGATGGGAGGCAATCCAACAAGTGAGAGGTGCTCTGTTCTGAATCCGCCTGGAGCTCAATCCTCTGTCGCTACGAGGATGTGTGGTCAGATGGATGGTCTTGCAACTCCGGACCAGTCTCAAACATATCAATAGATCTCCCAAAGGGGGAAGCTGAGTGGAAACCCGAGGTCTCACCACTCTACGATCTGAGGTACTCTGGAGCTCGGAATGTTGTTTTTTGCTTCGATCTGATGAAGGGCTTGAAAATATGAGGTGATCCTCCTAGTCTGCCCTGGGTGGGTGGGGGGGGAGGGGGCCATGCAAGAGCTGGGATCTGTGGCTAATAATCTCTCTGATAAATGGAGCTAGGCACCTCTGATCCTGATATCGAAAGAAAGTAGAGAGGGAACCCCTTGAGTCCCTGTAGAGGCAGTAGTAACGTCCTCTCTAATCTCATAGTACACAGGATACCGGAAAATGAGGTGACTCTCTATCTTTGGCTCCCGTAGATGACACATCTGTCAGACCCTATCCAAATGTGGGAGATGGTGATCAGTCTCCACTCGGGGACGATGAGAACCAACTTGGAGCTGTCCCAGAGGGATCCTAAGTGAATGATCCAATCTTTGTATGTGTATGAGGGGCAGAAAAGGATGCCATCTTGCAACTCCAAAAAGTGCTCTAAGAAGAAAGACATCTTTGAGCCCAAGCATAACAAACTGATTGTGCAAAGTTTGCATGATTACCACATATAAGGGTGGTACAATGATCTGAAACTGGTCCATAGAAAGTCCATAGGTGTCATCCTTTCAGGCGTCATGAAAATGGTCCTTTGACCACCCATTCAAGATATGGTATAACAGGTACTGACTGCAAATCCCCAACAAATGTGATGACAATCACAATGTGAAACCTCATAAAATATGAGGTAACAAGCCACATTATTGTCAACCTTCTGATCTTGATATCTTTGTTGGTTCACTCATTTATTAAGCTCTTCATTCTTTTAGTTGTTTGTGTTCAGCATTTTCTCATTCTGTTGTGGCTATCATGGCTACATTTATAGTTATCTGATGCCGAATCTGTATTGCAGACATTCCTGTCAGTTTGGCTAGTTAAAATTCTTTCTATAAGTCAAGAATGCTTATATGTATATATATAAATCAGATACATAGCTATCTTAATGGACATAACTCTACATAATAATTATTGATGTACATAACAGTAATTAGGTATATTACAGTTCCCGTATCTTTTGTTAGAATTCATACATTCATAGCATAATAATATAAATGCATAACCAAGATCACTAGAAGCAAGACAAATCACAAAACAACAACACAGAGTTTACCCTGGGAAACCCAATTGGGAAAAACCCAACAACCTTAACATAGAGATGATAATCCCGAGATCAGAGTACAAATATGAAAAGAGAAAATGTGGAAATGTCTTCCACAAGTAGAAACCCCAGAACCAACTTCCTCTACTAGCTTGTGTGAATTCTGCTCTTTCCCAAGTGATGCGCAATTGTCAAGTGTGAGAATGATCATAATGAGGTGCACTAGCCTCTTATTTATACAAGTGCAAAACCAGAAATTACCTAACTGGGCCGACTTCACCTGGGGGCAATTAATAAATTTAATTTTAATATTTTTCTTTTCTTTCTTTGCACCCCAAGGTTTACATTGATTCTTTCATGTGTTTACATAAGGTTCATCTCCCTTAGGAGGTACAAACAAGTACAATGAAAGTACAATAAAATATAATGAATAATATCTTCCGAAGTTGTACAAAATCCAACACTCCCTCTCAACGAGGAAGGTATTCTTCGGTCTTCATCTGCATCACGAACATCTGGGTTGCATCTTGTACATCCATTAGTCTCCATCATCTCTAAACATATTGAAGGTTGTCCACACAGTCTCAATCCATCGAGAAGTGTCGTCATGCATCATCTTCACCAGTCCGTCGATGAGTCCAAGAGAATCACTCAATCCTGGATTTGGGAGAATCTCTCAATCTTGAATATCTGAAACATCTTCACCAGTCTTTTGGTGAGTCCAGGAGAATCACTTGATCCTGGATTCAGGAGGATCTCTCAATCCTGAATATCTGATATATCTTCACCAGTCCTTCGGTGAGTCCAGGAGAATCACTCAATCCTGGGTTCAGAAGAATCTCTCAATCCTGAATATCTGATATATCTTCACCAGTCCTTCGGTGAGTCCAGGAGAATCACTCGATCCTGGATTTAAGAGAATCTCTAAATCCTGAATATCTGAGATTATCAGCTGTGCCATCTCTGCTATACCATTTGCTACTTGTCTGTCTCATCTGCCGATGGGGTTCTCCCATGCCTGGCTGAGATCTCAGACAAGCAAATGAGCACGACCATCTACTGACTGTCTGACTCATCTGCCTATGGGATTTCTCCCATGTCTGGCTGAGTACTAGGACTATAGAGGTACTTGTGCAATCACACGACCAACTGCTGACTGTCCTACTCATTTGTCTATGGGATTTCTCCCATATTTGGCTGAGTAACTGGATTGCAGAGGCACCAGTGTGAACCTGACCAACGGCTGACTGTCCTACTCATCTGCTTATGGGATTTCTCCCATATCTGGCTGAGTAATTGGCCTGCAGAAGGTACCTGGGTTAGCCCGATCAATTGCTGACTGTCCTACTCATCTGCCTATGGGATTTCTCCCATATCTGGCTGAGTAACTGGGCAAAGCAGGGAAAGCATCTCAATGTCATCTTTCCCTCTCAAGGAGGGACACGTTCTCTTCGACTCCAAGTCTTTCGCGAAAGTATTCAAACTTCACCTTGGGAAGAGCCTTGGTGAGAACATCTGCAGTTTGGTCGTCTGTCCGCACGTACTGTAACTCGACCGCACCTTTTTGCACCATATCACGAATGAAGTGATATCGAATCTCGATATGCTTCGACCTGTCGTGAAATACAAGATTCACCGACATCTGCACACAACTCTAGTTGTCACAGTGAATCACGGTCGGCTCTGAAAACTGGCCGAACAATCTTGCCAGGAGTTTACGAAGCCAAACTGCTTCTCAAGTTGCTGTGCTAGCAGCCATGTACTCGGCCTCTGCAGTACTGAGTGCTACCGAGTTCTGCTTCTTGCTGCACCAGGAAATAACTGCAGAACCCAAACTGAAGCAACATCCGGAAGTACTCTTCCGATCTGCAACACATCCGGCCCAATCTAAGTCTGTAAACCCCTGCTATCTCATGTCACTATCTGAAGCATATTTCAAACCATATCCCACAGTGCCATGTAAGTATCTTAGCACATGTTTTGCAACAATCCAGTGAATTTGCCTCGGTTCGCACATGAACTGACTAAGGGCATTCACAGCGAAACATATATCTGGTCTGGTGTTGGTCAGATACATCAATGGCCCAATCAACTGGCGATAAATGGTGGGATCAAACAAATTAGAATCTGAAGTAGAATCTCTCAGCTTCTTCCATCGAGTCTCTCAGCTTCTTCCATCGGAGTAGCCATGGACTTGCAGTCCAACATCCCGAATCTCTTCAATATATCAATGGTGTATTTTCCTTGTTCTAGGAAAATCTCTTTCTGCCTCTGTCATACTTCTAATCACAAGAAGTAGTACATCAATCCAAGATTCTTTATTCCAAACTCAGAGGCGAGATTCTTCTTACACCATACAATGAGTTTCTCATTTCCTGTGAGAAATAAGTCATCAACATATAATACCAAAATCAGTGGCTCATCATTTTCAACCTTGTAGTAAAGGTTGGGGTCTGCATCATTCTGATGCACCTTCCATCTCATAGCTGAAGTAGTAGCAATGATCGATTTGATGGAAGTATATCGAACCACATAAGCAAATGTCTCATCATAGTCGACTCCCTCTTTCTGAGGGAACCCTCTGCATTCTGCAAAGTTTGTTGTGCCCATCTAGGTCTTTTCAGACCTACAACATTTCTGGATCAATGGAATCGATAGGTTCATCCTCTTCTGCTAGCTCCCTCTTGAACTGGAGGGGGAGATGATCTCATCTCCTTTGATTCTAGCATCGATCTCCATGTCTGATCCTCTACCTTTCCTGACAGCCATCTCTTCTTCAAAGGTCACATCCCTACTGACTTTAGATTGTTTGGATTCTGGGATGTAGTTTCTGTATGCCTTTGAAGACTCATTGTATCCCACGAAAGTTCCCTTCTTGCTTGAAGGTTCTAACTTCGTCCTCTTCTTCTTGGGCACATGTATGTAGACTGGACAGCCAAATATTTGAAGGTGACCCACTTCTGGTTTTACTTCTGTGAAAGCTTGCTCCCAGGTCATTCTTCTAGACTGAGAGTCGTATTCCTGGAAGCTTCCTTCAGAAAATCAACGGGATTCATGTGTCCATCGAAACAAGTCTTCTCTTGTAGGCCAAATCACATGGTCTTTTCCTTACAAGTCAAATCCCGACAGATGATCAGTGACATTGCATAATCAAATGTAAAGACAATAGTTTACACATGCATCTTAGCTAATACTTTATCACAACAATCATAAGCATGTCTATCAAACACTTATGGGAAGTATCTAGATGTCTGCTATCTCCACTAGGACATGTCATCAAGAGTATGCACTACTCTAAACATGCAAGAGGGAGATATCATCTAGACTAGCTTCATCATGTGTTCATGCAATGTTGTGTAGCTCATATGCATAATAAATATAACAAGGTAAACTATATCAATTGCTCAACACATTGGATCTGTATATAATAGTTATGAAAATATATAAAGCGAAACAGATCTTATGTAAGCAAGAACACCAAAAATACTTATCTCTTATTGTTTCTGTGTGTGGGCTCCCACTGCCTTCTTGTGGGAACCATGCGAGATCTCTGTTGTTGCATTCTGGATCTTCTAGAAGAAGAAATCCGAACGATCATCATCCTTTGGATTCTTGTGATGATAGTCTTCTTCTACATCAACAGTGGATGCTTCATGCTTCCTTTTACTTGAGCTTCGACAACTATTTTTGTAGTGTCCATATTTTTTTGCACCTATAGCATTGAACTTGAGATATGTCCTTCTTCTCCTTTTGATCTGGGCGAGGACTTGATCTCCTATCTTGGTGCTTGTGTTTATGGAACTTCCTACCTTTTCCCTTACCCTTCTTGGCATGGGAAACAAAAGCTTGGTTCTCCTCAGGTTGAGTGCGATGGCCATGGAGTCTTTGACGTGCTACAATCCTGGTCTCTTCCTGAGTGCAATCTGCCCAAAGCTTATCAAGCTTTGGTAGTTTGGATCTACCACTTATGCTTTGGATAAAGGACTCCCAAGATGGTGGAAGACCATTCAGAGTGTGGAGGAAAATCTCCTTATCATTAATAGGATCTCCACTGGTGGTGAGCTTGTCTCTGAGTTCTGTGATCCTCATAAAGTATGAGGCAATGGATTCTGACTTTGCTATCTTCATATTTGAGAGCTGGTTTCTCAAAGTCATGGATACGTTGAGGCTAGTGTGTTCAAACAACTTCATAATGGTCTTCAACATTTTCCTAGCATTCTTCTTTCCTGAGATTTGTGGGACCAAGTGATCTCTCACTGAATCCACAAGTATCCTTCTTGCTTTAGCATCATTCTTCCTCCATCGAGATTTATCCTCTTCGCCTTCTACTTCAGGAACCTTCTCATTTACATATAGTAATAGGCCATTTGCTTCTAGAAGCAGAAGAACCCTAGACTTCCAAGATATAAAGTTGGAAGCTCCTTCCAAACGATCTTCAACTTTCATACCAATTATCTTGATTGCAGATCTGGTTCAGAAACCCTAGCAGGAGCTAGGTCAAAAATGAAAGTTGATAATTTGAAAAACTGAAACCACAGATAAATGCGCCTTGCCAAGGAGAGTTGAATTGAGGGCGGGCTGGTCCAAATATGTGGAGAGAAGTAGGTCAAAACTAAAACCCTAATTTCTGCTCCAGCTGCAGAGATAGGTCAAAAATTCAAAATTCTTGGAATTGAATTCCGTCTTCACCAAAAGATGCGCCTTGACAAAAACGAAATTTCTATAGCCCCTTTTCTCCAAAATGATGGTTGGAGACTTTACAAGATGAAACCCTAGTTTCGGCAGGGTTCCGATATTGTTCCGACAATGGCTTCTTCTAGAACTGCTCTGATACCATGTTAGAATTCATACATTCATAGCATAATAATATAAATGCATAACCAAGATCACTAGGAGCAAGAAAAAGCACAGAGCAACAACACAGAGTTTACCCTAGGAAACCCAATTGGGAAAAACCCAGCGACCTTCGCATAGAGATGATAATCCCGAGATTAGAGTACAAATATGAAAAGAGAAAATGTGGAAATGTCTTCCACAAGTAGAAACCCCAGAACCAGCTTCCTCCACTAGCTTGTGTGAATTCGGCTCTTTCCCAAGTGATGCGCAATTGTCAAGTGTGAGAATGATCATAATGAGGTGCACTAGCCTCTTATTTATACAAGTGCAAAACCAGAAAATACCTAACTGGGCCGACTTCACCTGGGGGCAATTAATAAATTTAATTTTAATATTTTTCTTTTCTTTCTTTGCACCCCAAGGTTTACATTGATTCTTTCATGTGTTTACACAAGTGTTGACATAAGGTTCATCTCCCTTAGGAGGTACAAACAAGTACAATGAAAGTACAATAAAATATAATGAATAATATCTTCCGAAGTTGTACAAAATCCAACATATTTATCCATGAAACATAGATTTTTTCTAGCTTTAGGTATATTACAGTAACCGCATCTGTATCTTGTTTTCGTTGTTTTTATTTTCTATATTAAAACTGCTTGACTGCAAAATTTATCTGTCCTGTATCTCAATTGTATAGCTTCTTGTAATTTTTTTCTAGTATTCATGTGTTTTATCTTACATTTCCTGTAGGCCATCAATTTTAGGTACTACAAGAAATCCAATTCTAACCTATTTCAGATTGGATACAATTGAGCTGGAGGCAATAGGATTTTGCATAACTGTTTCTTCTTTCTGTGTCCTATATCTTGTATAATTGTATTTTTGGAAGCGCCCTTTGTGATTCATCTTTTATATTCTTGGTTCCCGGGCAATTATTTCGTATTCAGGATCTCATGTTGTATGACGATTGAATGTTCTGTAGTTAATAAATGTTAGTTGAAAAAGGAAATGCTACTAATAAAAGGTAGTTGCTTTTCTATTGTTTCTATGTCACTGCCAAGCAGATAAGGTTGTTTGAAGCTCAACATAGACCAATGTACACATGAGATATAATTGCTATTTATGTAATGATACCTTTCTGCAGCAATTTGAATGGCTTATAGGAGCACAATACAAGCCACTCGAGCTATTGAAGAATGATTGGGCGACAATCAGGAAGTCACCACCTTGGGCAGTGGATTCATGGGGCATGGGTAAATTCTTGACTGTTGCAGTTTGATTTTAACTTTATTGTTGTTTGCTTTAAGATTTTTGAAGACATCTGTAGATAGAATGATCATCCTTGAGTGTGTCGCAGCTCCTAAAGATGCCTTATCTGATTTGATATGGTTTAGAAAGAGTGGCTTAGCTGTAGTTGACTCCTTGAGCTTTTCTTCTATCTGTGATATGAAGCTCAATTGCCATTTTTAAATTGGTTAATAAATCCTCATCCTATACGAGGAGTATATGATTCATGGAACTATCAAAAGAATTCTGTATATGTTGTTGAACTTGATTTGAGACTTTTGTGCCTTTTACTATTTTGATGACGCCCTTAGTACTGTAGCAAACAGGCTGCCAATTTGTTGTGTAAATTATAATTACAGTACTTTTTCATAGCAACCTCAAAGGAATTAATAAGCTCGAGATAGATTTTGTTTCCAAGCAAAGGGATAACCTCAAAATCCATAATCTACAAAAGCTAGTTTAGGGTTGTAACAAATTTATAACCTTGGCTGAAATCCAGATGGAATATTGGTTCTGATATTTTTCCTTTATCACTGAAGGTTTGACCATCCATTGAACTATCAAATAAATGTTACAAGTGAAATGATCATCACATTTTAGTTGTGAAAGATGGGACAGATGCACTTACCACATCAACAATAGGTGACAATGATATGAGCACAATACTGGTAATGGAATAGAACTCGTCCACAACTCAACAAGTATAGTCGTCCACAACTCAACAAGTATAGAGACAAGTATGCAAGTATAAGAGAGAATTGCCAGATCTGTAAACATGCTGTACACTCATTTGTATTATCTATATATAGGAGTACAAAAGTATGGGAGAGTGATCAATTTTGACCAAGTCTCCAATAAAAGACAATAAAGCAGGTGAATGATCAATTTAGACAATAAAGCGGGTGAGTGATTAATTTAGACTGTCACCCAAAAGGATAAGGGAAATTGAAGTTTTGTCCTGATGCATTAAAATGGCTATCTAACCTTCTCTTTGAAAGCTTTTTATCCATAACCTTAAGATAAATTCAAGACTCACAACTACATTCTCCTCTCCCTTTTCTTCAGTAGGGTGGTAAGCGGGTGCTCATTAATTGATAAAAGATGTCTATATCAGGCCTTCGCTTATTGGGAAAAATTCCCCACTGCTGCCTCCCATAGGAGTCTTGGCTCTGTCTGAGTCCCAGTGTGGCTGATCACCCTCTCAGACTAGCTATTGATTGTCACCTTGGCAAACCATTGCCTCACCAACTAAGTAATTAGATGTGAGCCGAAGCACAAAAGTATTTGCACGTTCATTAGACAAAGTTCCATCAATTCCTTCCTACGTAGAGGAAATAATCCCCGATTTTTGTGGAGGATAGGGGAATTGTTTCTGGAATGTCAACCTTTACAAAATCTTGACATGAGTGGGCAAAGTGCCTTTGCAGCCCAACAAATAAGTAGTGATGTGACACTGTCTACTTGACGTGGCACTGAGGACAAGAAGGGTATCTCCAAGAAGGGGTTTAAAAATCTAGAAATGTGGCCTGTGGACCTGTGATTGGAACAAATTCTTCCAAGTGAGAGCCTAGGGGGTCCATATAGCTTGAGTTTTGATGCTCTATCTTATAACCCTATAATTGGCAGTAAGAGTAATAAAATGGATTGTGCATTAATTTATCAACCTGGGGTCCAAATGCTTGCAAGATGTTGTGTACTGTATGTGCAGGTTCCAGGCTCTTTATTTGCTCCTGGTTTTCTATCATGTTTCTACAGAAAGGGATTTGCATTGCTAACCTAAGAAATGAATTGCAGTTTAGTCTGTGAATTGGGAATTCACTCTTGCAGATGAATTAACTAACTCACACTTTGCTTAATGAAAACATGCTTATGGAGTTAAACACTCTTTTGAATTGGAACACAATTCTTAAATCAAAATCGACAGAGACTAGTTATCTCAGATATACAATCACAACTATATGAATGACTATGATTTATTTACTGGATAGCCTAGCATATTAATGAGAACCCTTCTGTCACAAGATAATCTCTTTCAATGATTTGACATTTCTTTCCATAGATCAGAGTCTTAAGTGTTGGTGAGTTCTTTGAAGGTTAATCCATTGCCGAATTGAAATCCTAAGCTACAGGACGAAAGCTGAATTGATTTATCTCATAGATCTAATATATTACAGCTTGCAAAGTAAATTGAATAATGGATTTTAAATTAACATATGCAAAAACGGAATTAACTAAACGAACTAAAAAAGCATGTACTAAAAACGAAATTGAAGAACAATCTATAAGTAAACAGCAGCTGTTCTTCTAGAGGGGCCCCCAACTCTAGAGAACAGGGTGCTGGAGCATACTACAGCACTACTATAATTAGAGTACACTTCCAAAATCATAAACGTGAATGAAGCTCACTGTATAAAAGAACAGATTCAAACTTCTGCAATTCTATATTCTTTTTCCATTCTTCTTCTGTAACCCCTAATGAGAGCCCTGCTCTTCATATATATACATATATAAAGATGCTCTGTGGTCAAATTCAGAGCAAAACAGTTGTAAGAGGATTTCATCTAACAAATATACCAGAATGCCTAGATATTCATTGCCCAGGGAATCATAATTCCCTCGTGGTTCTAATAAACTTCCAACCATTATTAAAATTATATCTGCTACCATGAATAAATGAGGTGTTAATGCAACGATTTATTCTGCCAGGTGTGCATATACTGTATTGATCACAAATTCATATCATCCTCTATTATCTTCATAACTGGCTGTAGGAATAAATTAACTTCTTAACTGCTGTAGCAATGAATTCGCAGCTGCTCAACTGATGGTCCCATAGCATCCTTTATCATCTGCTCCAGTGGCTGTGTTGCAGGTGGTTAACACCTGCATTCGTGGGATATTTATTTCAGGCTTGTATGCATCTGTGAATATCCTTCAAAACCCTTAGATCAATGCCCGATTAGTTTTTTCAGAACACAGGAGAAGTTTAGATAACAAAATCCTTTTTAGATTCAATGAAATCAATGAAAATTCTTAAAAATGTCTCTTGGTTACCTTATTGCATTTAATCTTATCTCACTTGGTGGCAGGGAATATTTTTGGCAAAAGGCTAAGTAGGGAAAAATGTTAGATGAAGTGAACAAAAAAAGAGATAAAAACATGCCAAATTTGGGATCCATTAGCTCCCCTAGGCAGATGTTGCATGTCCCTTGTGCAACTAATCCTCATCATTCTGTTGAATTTGAGAGGCATGCATGGACAACACTTCAATTGTCGAATTCCACATGTCCAAATTCTGATGGGCCATAGTAACATGGTTTCCTGATGGATCAGTAGCAAATTCTACAGGTTTGATATACAATTGATTTCTCTTAAAGTATGATCTGGGTATTTTAGATTTGTGTGAATGTCTATCCCAATTTTATGCTTCCTTCTACCAAAAATCTTGAATACTCAATTCAAGGATCTTGTGATATGAACAAATCATAAGCAGGGCCACAATTTGGGGTCTCAAATAATATTGAGTTTGAAGAACCAGTGCATTTATTAACCAATTAATCTCTCCATGTAATGTAGCAATCTATTTTTTGTTTCTTTACAGATCTGTAGAAGTCTGCAGCGACCATATGGCTGTAGGTTGAGACAATTGCAGACCTTTGTAGTGGTACCCTTGTCTTTTTTCATCTTTTCTGTTGGATTTTATAGCTCGGGAGGTCTTCTACATGGGCTTGGTGTCTAGGGATGTAGAAAGGACCTAAGTGACTTTCCTAGACATTAAGTTTAGTGTTATAAAGTTAATGTGACTTTTTATTAAATTGGTGATTGAATTTTTTTTTTTAATTAATTCATTAAGTGTAATTTGTCTCATCCTTTGACTAAGTCATTCGGAAGATGAAGAGACAAAGTCACTTGGGAGATGAAGTGACAAAGTCATTCTCTCATTTAATAAAAAGAGAATTTTAGGAGCATTTAGACACATTGTGAATGAGAGAGTTTTTGGAGAGGTGAAGAAAAGTGGAGAAGAGAGCAGCTGAGAGGGGGGTGCATTTCTCAAGAGGAGACTGGGCGAACATCCCAAGACAAGTACAACATTTATGAAAGGCTGTACAGTGCATTAATTGTTGATATGTACAACAGGTTTCTTGGCACAGATTTCAAGGTCCGTACAGATTTTTGGAGATTGTGAAGCATAGTATGTTGAAAAAGTACCAAGGAAGTGCTTTTTCCACCTTATGATGTCTAGGGGTGGATAAAACATTAAAAGTGGTCCCTAGTCACTTTATTGAAGTGAGAAGCACTTTATAATTTTAAAGTCACTTTATAAAGTTTGCTCATGGTTCTATTTTTTAATTGACTTTATGAGAAATAAAGTGGGTGAGAAATTAAAATGGTCATTAATGTACTTAAGTAAAAGGTGCATTAAATTCATTTATTAAATTATTAATGAGCCTTTTATGTGAGCTTTAGATCTCATTGAGCCAAGATCTAATCTTGGCCATTGAATCTCAAGAAGTTACCATGAATAAAAAGGGGAAAAACTAGGGATTGAGGCATTCATTCATTCATTGTGATCTAAGAGATTTGGAGAGCAAGAGGAAAAGAGAGAAAGAAGAGAAGAGAAAGCTAGGGTTTGAAGTGATTTCAACCTAGAGAGAAAGAAGACAGACTGGCTCGATTCCAAAGGAGGAGAAGCAGGGCACGATCTTCAAGAGAAAGGGCACAAATTTCTAGAGGAATCCGTACAGCAGCAGACCATACAACAGGCACAGTTTTCGAGGTAGAAGGCTGGCACGTTTTTCAAGACAGGCCGTACAGTACAGTGCTGTACAGAAGCATGGAATTTGAGGCAGCTGGGCACGATTTTTGAGGTAAAGGTACAGCATTTAATGTTGTGTGCAGACCGTACAGCAGCACAATTTTCGAGGAGGATAAGGGCTGGTACAGTGCACATAAATCGAGAAAAGCAGCCACAGAAATTGAGGAACAGCCGCTGGTACAGTTCGCACATGTGGGCCGTACAGGCACAATTTCGAGGTGTTGAAATTTCTGATTTTCAGCAGGCCGTACAGCAGAGTTGGGGGGAAGCTCTGACATGTATTTCGAGAAGAAATACTGAGATAAGTACTGCTGTTGTAATTTTGAAAGTTTGCCTGAAAGAATAAAATTTCTCTCTCTGAACAGGTTTTCCCTTGGGGGTTTTTCCTGAGCCTATTTGGCCAAAATTCTGGGTTTGAATTTTTATGTGTTTGGCTGTTATAAATTTTCTGAGTTTGAAAAAGTAAAAAGAAATTCCATGTGTTTCAAGAAAAATTAAATTTTTATGCATTGAAGCTAATATGCAGTCATGGGGTTTGGGCATTAAACTCTATGTGAAAAATTAAACTTGAAATTGGGTTGGGGTTCCAAATTTTTTCATAGTAGCCACACTTGTGGCACACAAACACAAAGCACTTGAATTTGCTGATGTTTTTCTTCTTCTTCTACTTGTGAAGTTGACTCTCCACCTGCATTTTCCTTGCTCGTCTTTTCATGACTAATAAGAGCAACGTTCTCCTCATCATTACCCTTCTCTTGGCCTCCATATAGAGATTCCTCTCGAATCTTCTCTTGGATGAAGTCATCCCACAACCTCTCCCAGTTAGGAAGATTTTCTCGTGCAACGATCCCTTTGATGAAGGGTGCCCAATGGTTTGGTAAAGCCATTCAGAGAAATCCTCACCAACTTTGGATTTCCCATTGTCTTTGCAACTGTTGCCAACTTATCCTGAACTTGTGTGATCCTAGTAAGATAAGAAGTTACTGTATCTAATTTGGACGTCTTGGTGCTCCTGAGTGCCTCCTTCAATACCATCTTCCTATAGTGTTTTTTACTCTGGTATAAACTAGTTAGAGACTTTCACATTGCTTTGATTGACGTCTTCTTAGATATGTGAGGGATCAAATGATCCTTCATCGCATCTAAGTTGATCCTCTTGGCTTTCACGTCCTTCAAGTTACGAGGGACTAGGTCCTTTCGATTCGTCCATAGGGTCACAATTGTGCTAGCGAACTCCCACAACCTATTCTTTGTGAGAACCAGTGTGATCCTTGCCTTCCAAGGGCTGTAGTTGGATGCACCCTTCCAACTTGTCTTCATACCTTAAGCCTACTGCGGCCATCTTCAACCTGCTGATTTGCTGCTTGGATTTCTGCTCGCTGATTGGATTTTTTGCTTGCTCCCCTAATTGCTTCCCGAAGCTACTCGAGGCTACTCGCGGTCTTCTGTTGTTGCCCATGGCTTCCTGCAGTCTTCTTGACTGTTGCTTGATCCTTTTTTGGGATGCCCGATGGCTTCCTGGGTCTTCACAAGCCCTACCTGGGCTACTCGTTGGCTTGCTCGTTATCTTGCATCCCTTGTGGTCTGCTCCTTGTGTCCCTGGATTGGATGTCTATCCTCTGCTGGGGTTGTCCTTTCCCTGGCGGTTGTGCTAGTGGATTGCGGTCATGCTAGCGACCTGCTTTGGCAGTTGTATCCCTATTGATGGATGTTGGCCGGTCCCTTCCATCACTCGGTGGCTTGCGGCCCCGCGTTCGGCTTGCTCCGACAGCTTTGCTGTGGGTTGGTTGTTGGTTGCGGCTCCACGATCTAGCGCTTGACAACACCTATGCCCCTGTTGCCTCTTGACAGCTTGTCGAATTCTCCTCCGCTTGGGAAAGCTACTACCGCGGTTGCTTCTTCTCACCAACTCCCATGTCGTCATGAGCCACCTCTCCTTATCTGCCTGCTGCCTTGTTGCTCTCTTCTTAGCTCGCGACCACTCCTATGCCACGGCCTTTGCCCAGCTGCTCTTTCGGCAACACACCCTGTCGCTTCTTGCTTCACGTTTAGCTTGTTCCCTACTCAGGCTATGGATCACCTATCGTTGCTGTTCTAGCTCCCACGTCCCTTTGAAATGGTTGTACGGTGGGTGTACAATGTTGTACGATCCTTTTTTTTAATTGTTGTAAACCTCTCCAAATTATATCCTTTTCTTAGATTTTCTTTGATACCATGTTAATTTCTCATACTAGATCCGTTCTTCTCTCTCAAACATTTACTGCTTAAATTATAAATGAAAATACGTTGATATTTTAACTTAATAACGTAGCAAAATAAAATAGGAAACCAATCGCACATTTGACACACTAGTTTACCTGGAAAACCCTTGCGGGAAAAAACCAACAACCAATGATTTTATTAATGATAAAATGAAAATCCCTATGTTGCACAAGTTTCCGAAACGCGGGAACGTAGGGAACTTAGGTACGAGTATCGGATACGTCTAGAAGTTTCCCCCAAATTTGCAAGAAACAACAAGTTGGGAACGACAATAATATACATTAAAAAAATATAGAAATAAAATAATTAAAAAAACATGAGAATAAAAGAAACATAAAGAAGAAAGAAACATTAACACAAACCAGATGACTTAGCTTATCCCTTGTATTACGGTTGTAACTAGAATCTCTTAGCAGAAGGAAATGGCAATAAAATCAATATTACCATCCACATCATTGATTATATAAGGTAGACTATTTCTAAGGTGGGTCTTTTAGAAGTTATAGTCCCTATATTTGTGCCTATATGTATAAAGTTTTCAATTTTGTGTCAACTATGATTAAAATGTATTAGAATATTATGTGTCTACAAGGCATTCCATGCTAGGATTTTTGCAAAGGTGTATAAATAATCAAATTTAAATTATTATAAAATAAATAAAATAAAAATCAAGATAATTTTTATTTAAACGTACTATGAATTTAGTTTTAAAATAATATTTTTTTATTCATAAAGTAAATAGTAAAATATATAAATTTACTTTCCTTTATTTACTAGCACAACCACTTAACTTGTGGCCGATGAACACTGATAGGTCACAAGTTAAGTGCCATGAACAAGTTATCTGTTACTTGTTCTCCATGCTTAATTGTAATCACATTCTTTAGTTAAATGGGTTGTCTGTCACTACCTGTTACCCATGCATGAGCTACTTGTTATCCATGCATGAGCTATGAGTTATCCATGCATCAACTACTAGTTATTTTTTATATTTCTTTTTTTTTATAATTGTGTATTTTGAATTTTGAACGACGACCATAAAATCAATCCGGACAGTACACTTGTCTGATCCTCCTTCAATCTAGGAAAAACTTAGATGGTAGTCCACCCCAAATTTTAAGATATAAACACCTATCGGTGTAAATATATAAAAAATCAAAATAAATTTGCATTTATTATTGATTAGCAGTAACTGCAATTCAACGTAGGGACGAGTGAATACTCTAGCATGGGCGGTAGACAGAGATCAGTGCACCAACTTGACAAGATAGCACATAATAGAATTTTATTGCAACGTAATTTTCTTGAGAAAAAATTATGAGTAAACCATGTATATCTATGGTTGCGAGGAAATATGAATGTCGTTAACAACCCATGTGGCTATGATGAATGCGTGGAAGCTCCCGATGAAGGAAACACGCAAGAAAGAGTCCCCAAGTTCTCGATTTTAGAGGGTAAAAGTTCCCACTAAGTTCCCAACCATTTGGAACAGTTTCCACTACATTTGGAAAGTTCCCTGGAACGTCGGAACTTCTAGAACGAGTTTCCTAAAAGTCGGGAGTGGTTCTCGTGCTACATAGTAAAATCCTAGGCTCCCATCCTTTGATAATGGCCCACTGAGGAATAATACAAAGATTGAAAGATAGCCTATCACACCTCAAGATTTGTCATTCGATCTTGCTGGCTGCTAATCCCTTTGCTGCCCCTTGCTTCTTTCTGACTTTTCCCTTGCACACTTGGATGAATGTCCTTCTCCAGGCAATCAATAAGATCTCACTACCTCTGTGTGACTTCTGTGTGTCTTCTCCTCTCCTTAGGTTTCCTTTTATAACCTCAATGACCAAAACCCTAACCCTCAATCTCCAAAGTGATGGATGGCTGAGGTAAGATCTCAAACCTCACTTAGGATCAACGGTTATGACTTAATCTTAAGTTCATTTCTGGTCATTAGCTAACATTAAGTTAATTAATGTGCTTTCCCTGAGTTAGACTTAGGAAAGAGATATACAAGTCACTTACTCTCTCAAGCAAGTACCTAGAGAGGTAATTTGGATGACTCATGCATGCTAGAGACTTAGCCTATGTGGAAGTACTCGTTCGAGCTACAATCATTAACATTTTAGTTTCTCAACACCAAGGTATGACTTGCTGGTTTTTATGATATCTGATTGTAAATGCATGAACAACAAGGAATGCACACTATAGCAAACAAACACCACTAGACTATATGATATGTAGAAGTTTAATTTCTAGTGCCTTCTCCTAGGATATTTAGTGCATCGCTTGATTTAGATTTTAATCTTATTACATGCAATGATTTTAAGATCTTATGCCTACGATGCAACGTATTCTAGCCTAGCAAATGCAGATTTATTCTTGTCGCAAACAAGTTTAGAAAATCAAATTTTAAAGGAAGTGGAGTAGAAGAGTTTAAAGATAGCTCTGACCTGATGCCTTGGTGTTGGGCTATGGAGTTGATTCACCCTTCCCAGCACACTGTCACGAAGATGAGATTTACAAAATGTAGAAGCCTGGGAGCAATCTACAATTGTAACCCAGCTGAGGTGCCCACTTGAGACGTGCTCCTCCAACCTGCGCCTCCAACCTGCAATACTGAGTAAACCCTGGCAATGAAAGTCGATTAGAAGTCCCAATACCTGAGTAAAAACCAACAAACAAATTAGAAAATGAATGTATAAGTGGTTAAGAACCAAATCCCATAAATGAAAGCAGATGCAATTGAATCCTTACAGCAGTTGCAATTTCCAGACTTATACATAAACAAACATGAAAATATTACATGAAATTGGATCACATCTCATATACATGACAATAGAGGAAAAGAAGAGCCAAAATCCAGCCATACATCACTGTGAACACAAGAGAGATACTCATAAATTATAATTGTTTTATTATTCTCAAAACTGCCTCCTTTACAAATGAGTTACTAATCACAATAAGATGAGGGGTTGAGATCTTCATTTGGGTCTGCCCTTTACAATCAATGGTTGAGATTAAAACATAATGTTGAGTTTTACATGTGGCTGAGTCGCCCCTTTCTTGGTGGGGTGCACTTGGCCAAGATGGACAATGTGGGGATAAAAAATGCTGAGTTAGATCACCCAGTGGCTTCGTATGAGAGACATAAAGGCACCCTTGTTGAGTTGGATGCTGATTTTGATTGCTGAAGCAACAAAAAATAAGCTGGAAATGAAGAATGCACCCCCCTTTAGTCGATTCCCTTTAGTCGATTTGGTAACATGGGGCCCCAAACATGTGTGAAATCACCTCAAGTTGCTGATTTGGAATCCTTGTCACATTTAAGAAGGACCCACTTCACTAATTCTCCTAATTTATGCTCTGCCATACTTGGGCAATTTTTAAATTTGATTAATAATTGCCAATTAATCCAAAGTTGATGCAACCATGAGTGAAATGCTTGGGAATTGCCTTGGATTATGTTCATGATGTCTTATAAGCATATATTATTCATTTGCATGCCAAAATCTGATTTGAATACATCAATTACAAGTTGTTCCAAATTATTAAAATTGGACCTAGGCATTTTTAATCTGGAACTTAGGAAAAAAAACCATTAATAATTGCATATTAGTCCATATAAGCTAGAAATCACATTCGAAAGGATCAAATTGGCCTCCAAAGTCTTCAATGAGCTAAATGATGATGAAATAGAATGCACATGCTATTGGTTGGCTCTGTTGACCAAGTCAAACCCCTCTTTGACCAAATCAAAATGTTGAAAAAGTTAACTTTGATCAAAGTTAGCTAAACTTGTCCAATGAATGTATGGACCCTTTTTATGCCTTTGAAATGATGATTTCTCATCTTATATGCCTAGAATGATGATGTATTTGAGTTATACCACTTACATACAATGATTATTCATGTGAATGATCACATAGCTTCAAACATAGAACATGCTACATAAGTTCATAAAGAGTATAAGGTTACTTTTTATAAACATGTCAACATCAAAATCATTACAAAGATTATTTCTCCTTTGGGTGAAGTGGATGGAAAGTCTAAGTAGGCACTCAAGTGAGGATTAGTCAAAGTTGACTGGTTGACTCAAGATGAAGGACAAGGAGAAACTTTGTGATCTTCACAACTAGTGCAAATAATAGGGAATGTGCCTCACAAATGGGTGTTGTGTAATGAGATACTACTACTTTTGACCCTAGCAAGCCCCTTTTCATTATTTTCCTTTTCTCTTTTCTTTTTCTTTGGATCTTTTCCTTTTGCATTTTTCTTTTCCTTTTCTTTTGATATTTTATTTTTCTTTTCTTTTTTAGTTGGATAACAGTTGAAAGGTACCAGTGATGACACAACCTTAGCTACGCTACCAGGACCGTCCATAGGCCCGACAGTGTTGCCAAAGTAATGTTTGGTTAGAGCAAATAGATGTTACCTCTTAAGTCAAGGAGTACTTACCTTCCAATCACTAACCAATTTCAAAGATACATTGCATAGGGAGACTTGTTTTAGGTCTAGGGAGAGCATTGCTCAATAATTACTCTTCCTGTTTGATAACCAGTTAACCCTAGGGATTAGCAAGGAAGCCTCTTGAACCGTTGGAGGATTAATCACAACACAAGCATGCCCTATGCACAATGGAAAATATGGAGGCATTCATGGTGAAGGGGACATAGAGGGGAAGTCAAGAATCAATCTATCATTCTCTAGTCAATTGGATTTTTGCAATCAAGGTAGGGTGGTATGGAGATGGAGATAGGTCAAAGTGTGGAGCCAAAGGAGAGTTATGATCCCTGTAAAGATCGAGAGCTATTCGACAATGATATGTGCGTAAAATAGAAGTTTCTACTCAGTACTAGCCTATGAAACATCTCTACTAACCATGCTTATCATAATCAATCATTGTAAGTAACATGAAAATATCCTGCAATACAATCATCATTCCAAGTCACAGTCCATAAAGTACATCCTTAGGCATGACATGGCATCATATGAATACATGGCATGGCATCATCACAAGGCAAAAGCATGGCACCAACTACAGTCATCTCAAAACTGATCACATCTGCTTGCTCTGAATACTAAATCTCAACCTAATCAAATATGGGAAAAATCCCCATACACAAAATGGTATAACAAGCCCAAAAAAGGCAAAACTGATCACATCTGCTTGCTCTGAATACTAAATCTCAACCTAATCAAATATGGGCAAAAATCCCCATACACAAAATGGTATAAGAAGCCCAAAAAAGGTAAGGTACTAGTCTCGACTTTTTCTCTTGCAACCATCCATAAAAAATAATAAAAAATAAATCTCTTTTATTTTTTAGTTTAGTTGGCGCAATCTAACCCTAAAAGAAAAATCCAAAAAATATTTTAGATTTCACTTAGATCTATTAATAAATCTTAAATATTTTGAATAGATCTTTTTTATTTATGAATTTTCTTTTCAGAGAAAAATTACTAAAATTCAGAAATTTGCTAGTTATTCTTTGGTAATAGTTTAGACAAATTTTATTTTGGAAAATTAACATAAAACAAAAATGTGGAAATTATTGTCATGGTTTGCTCTTTATTTTCAGATTTTTTGAATAGTCTTTTTTAAATAAAAATAAATTTGGTACTTTATTGAATATCATCTAGATTAAGAAATTTGGTGATTATCTTAGGATTAGATAATTTCACTAAATTTTTCTTGAGGTATTATTGCAATTTCTGCAATCTGAAATTTTTCTAAAAAATAAGAAAATTTCCAGATTTAGTAATTTTGGGAAAATTAACTGTTTTATCCTAGATTAAAAAAGAATTACTTTGTTGTAAATTTCTGCATTATCTAGCAAGATACTACTTACATTTTACAACACACAGTTGGAAAAAAAGTATATAAGTTGAAGTGTTATTTAATTTTTTAATGTTTTTCCTAGCTTATTTAATTTTGGAAATTTCTACATTTCTGCAATTTTTGGTAATTTTCAGAAGTAGTTTCTTTGTTTATGTCAAAGAAATTAATCATAAGACACAAGGAGAAAATTTACAATGGTTCTAACCACTAAACCCTCTGAGCTTTAATCACTAAAAGTTATAATCTAGGTGTTAAATGATGGTTAATTGTTAGTGATCTTTTAACTTGACATTTGGATTTATCTCTCATAAGTTGTTATTGCCAACTCTTCTAAGTTAATGGTTGTTGTGCCAAATTGATAAGACATAATTGATTTAGTTGAATAATTAAGACACATTGCTGAATCATATTGATAATAGTTATACCTTAATTGTGGATTTGTTGATTTGTCTTGTCCATATTGCTTTTAGCTCATATTGAATATTTTGTGAAACTTTGTCCATTGAATTTATCATTGCTAGTGAGTATTATAAGTAAATTCATTGTAAGTTGGAACATCTATTGTTAATGATCATTTTACTCTTTGCTTAAGCTTTTTCTAGGTACATGAGATAAATTTACATTCTATATTGTGCTTTGTCTAGTCTAGATTAACTCTAATATTGCCATATCTTTCATCTAAACTTAAATAAACTAGCCTAGATCCAAATCCTAGGCTCTATCAAGCGCCGAAAGGGATCAAATCTTTTGAGGTGCAAACCTCTCCTTGAATAGCTTCTTGAGTGCAATACCTGAGCCAGCTAATCCTAAGCCCTAAAGTCTCTAGTTTAAGTCTCATATTTACTTTTTAATTTTTATTATTCTTTTTTGTTTATGGCCGACATAATATTTATTACTTTTTACTTTGTATTATTATTTTTTGTTTACTTTGTATTATTTTGTTATTGGACAAACACTCGACAAACACTCTAAAGTCTCATATTTACTTGTTACTTAGTATTAAAAGTAAAAATTAAAGTCTCTAGTTTAAGTCTCATATTTAATTTTTACTTTGTATTATTCTTTTTTGTTTATGGCCAACATAATATTTATTACTTTTTACTTTGTATTATTTTTTTTTGTTTACTTTGTATTATTTTGTTACTCGACAAACACTCGACTAACAAGATC
Source organism: Larix kaempferi (assembly GCA_027924585.1). NCBI lineage: Eukaryota > Viridiplantae > Streptophyta > Pinopsida > Pinales > Pinaceae > Larix > Larix kaempferi. The sequence goes on along the minus strand of BSBM01000721.1, from coordinate 1,290,902 downwards.
TCCCCATACTGGGCTGTAGAGCGCCTCTCGGCGCAATAATCAATTAACTCGGAACACCCCCCTAGGCCTAGGTTTAAAGACAACCTGAAGTGAGAGGTTGTGAGTTGAGGTGACAATGATAAGCAACCTTCATTGCCACCTAGGTTGTGCTAGTGTGTTGGGATCTTTCCCGCTTACATACAAATTGGGTGGTAACACTCCCATCATCTGTTCCTTTACCTTATGCTACAACCGTTTTTCTAGGGAAGCCTATTCAATTGCCTTGCTCTTCATTTTTTCTCCCTAGTGATCCTCGTTTAGGGAAGCCCTCCTCAAGTTGGAGAAGAGCCAACTGAAAGTGTGAAAGGGGATTGGGTGTGGTGACATTGGCTTATTTCGCTTGGTTCCCCTTGTCTAGTTTTGCTGCTTTGGGACTTTACTTCATGCATGCTAGTTTGGGTGGTAACATTTTTGGCGTCGTTGCTGGGGAGAAAGTCCACTTTCTCGGAAATTTGAAGACTAATCTTTATCATTTTTGTGAGACTCTTATTGCATATTTTTCTTCTCACATGACGACTCTATGAAGGGACGAAGTCCTTGTTCCTTTTAGATTTTTTGAAGATTTTGTTGTGTGTGGAGATGAGCACATCCAACACTTTCAAGCCTTTGTAAGCTCATCTTCGTGACTCCACTTATCTTGATTCGATATGAGGGTATGGTTGTGGTTCTTATTAATATTTATAGCCTCATATTGAAGATTTTGAAGGAAAGGAAATGGAAGAAATTGAAGATTTTTATTCCTTGGAACAATTTGATGCTTTGAGCATCCCAGGATTTCCAAACATGGCTTTTGATTCGGATATATATGATCGTACTCCATCTTTTCTTGGAAGTGTTGATTCAGTCATCTAGCACATCACATCCTTTTTCAAAGCTGTGACTAATTTCAATGTTGTTCATGAAGATGGTTTGATGAGGATATTTTCTCTAACCCTAGATGTTGATGCTTGTAATTGGTTTTATGACCTTGTTAAAACGTCCATATCTTCAATTGAAGATTTTATCAAGTTGTTTATCAAAGAATGGCATGGTGAAGAAGATGAGGAGAGAAAAACATCTTGGACTATGCTATTTCATCCTTATCTACTATGGCACACCAAGAAGCACATGAAGAGGACCTTGTTAAAGAACCACTTCACTTGCCCATTGAAGAACATGTTGAAGAAGACCTAGTCGATGAAGACATTCGTGGTCCTAGTTGCTCTCCTCGTGGTCATTTTCTCCTTCTCATACACTTGAAGAGAAATCTTTTGAAGTTGATAGATTTGAGGATTTCTTGGCATGTAATGAAATTTATGACTACCATGCATATGATATTAATAATGTGTATATTCACCATTGTGATCATAATTTGGGTGGGAATTATTGGAAACATTTTGGTGATAAAATCTATGATTTATCTCATGATGAAAGTATTGATTTTGAAGACCATAGACAGCATTTGGATGAAGAGATTTCCCATGATCATTTTCAGCCTTGTACCTCCAATTCTAGATCACCTTTGGAGCAGCCTTTGGATGATCCGTTTCAACCACTTTCTTTGCCTTGTGCAGATTTTTCTCATGATTTGGTGCAGTTTGGTTCTGCTGTTATTGCAGAAAATTTCCAGCCAAGAATCCCTACAATTTTGGTTGTAGATGATGGCGAAAGATCAACCCAACCCATGAGACCATTTGTGTGGTTGGAAATAAGATAGTATCATAGTACAACAGTTTCATTGCATATTTTTTCCAGCCCCCTTCTCCATCTCAAATTCTGAAAATTTCATCTAATGTTGCACGTGGAAATTTGTTTTTACATTCTGGAAATGTTGTTGTACATCAAGATAAGCAAATCAGTAGATTTTTTAGTCATTTCTAGCAATGTAATTTGGAGCAAAATTCCATTTCCATGTTCAGAATTTTTTCCTTAAGCATAGCTGAAGATATCGTGATGATGGAAGAGCATAAGGCTCCTTCTCTTGAGGATTCTATTGATGATTTTTCAGACAACCTCATGTTGATTATGTTTATACAAGCCTTATCCATTCTTGGATAGAAGAAGCTTGTGCGAGACTTGCCATGCTTGGCAAGTGTTGGATAATATTGTACATGCCAATGATCTTATGATGAAGATTACAATATGTTTGCATATGATTATTAATGTTGCTTTGTTTTGGCCCATGACCAAACAGAATGTAAGGACCCATGGCATTGATGAGATGCTAAGGTAACTACATTGGATGTATGATTTTACTTAACATGCTCACTTCTAATCTATGTTGCACTGGCCTTGGGGATGGGGGGATGGGGTGATGCGGGGACAAATTTCTGGGACGGCCAGAGCACACTAAATTTTTTGTTGGGGATGACACTTATAAATCCAATCATTGTTGTCCATTGTCAAAACTAAAGACTCAAGAGACATGCCTAAGATCAAAAACTGAAAACTTTAAATAGTTAACTATTAACGAGTAACTTAAAACTTAAAACTTAAACTTTAAACTTCTAAAGTCTTAGTACAAGCTGAGTCACCGGATTTGGCGATTTTTCGCCTTCAAAATCGAATTTTGCTGATGTTTGCAGCAGCCTGAATTTGTTTGAAAAAATTCGCCGAATTTCATGCGGGTAAAGTTGTAAACCCTACCCTAAATTTCGTTGTCCGTGACTTCGTGAATCATTTCAATTAGTCGGTTTCTGGTAGGTTCATGGCAGCCGACAGGTCGTGGATCTCTGAAGTTTCATGAGTCGGGTTTCTGGTCGGTTCCTGGCAGCCGGTAGGTCGTGAAAGTTTCGTGAGTCAGTTTTCTGGTCGGTTCCGGGCAGTCGACAGGTCGTCGCGGATCTCTGAAGTTTCCTGAGTTGGGTTACTGGTCGGCTCCTGGCAGCCGACAGGTCATGGATCTCTGCACGCAATCACACCTGGGTTTGCGAGGGGGATGTGCAACGGTGGACACTTCCTCTCGGTCGATTGATGGGTGGAACGATGAACAACCTACAGAATTAAGAATTTTTGTTAAAAATTATCATATTTTTTAATTTATTAAGAATAAAATTAATATATTACAAATTTATATATCATATATTTTTTCAATATATTATATATCATACATTTTTTTAATATATTATATATTATATAGTTTTTCAATATATTATACATCATATATTTTTTCAATAGATTAGTATTATATTTAATATGTATACATATATAAGGAAATATTTTTAATTTCCAAAACCTATAGTCACTCAAACTTAATGTCGATTTTTTTTGTCGAATTTTATCACTAAATTTTTTCTTGCCGAATTTTTGTCGAATTTTAAGGTCTCCAAATTCAAACACGAAGTCGAACCAGGTGACTTAGAGTACAAGTAACAAAACGAAGAAACTACTAGTAATCTACTACTAATTAGATCCGTAGAAAGTTTTAAAATTTGATGTTACAAAAGCAAAATGATGATAATATGATATATATACATATATCACAATGAAAATTCAAAACAATGAAAACATTGTATACATGAATGATGAATCATTTCAAAATTTAAATAACATATAAAATTTATATTTGACATTTGTAAATTCTAAATCTATAATAGCAAGGGGTTAAAAATTTAAATTAAAAGTCAAGAGTTATGAAAATTCTAAAGATGATTAAGTCTTTAAAATTTTAAATTCATATCCAAAAGGAAGAGTCTAGAAAAGCATTGATGATAGTCCAAAATGGCAAAATGCCCAAAATAAAACATAGTCACTAGTGCCATGTGCCAAATGGCAAAATGCCTCAATACAACAAAAAGGAAGTCTCCTACTCAATGTCCATAGTAGCATGAAGGTTGAAGCTACTCATAAATTTAGATCCTTTGCATGAAGCTTATCAAAAAATGCTAGAGCCTCACTTTATTCATTCTCATCATCATCAATGCCTTGCAATTGTAGCTGCATGTCATCTAATGGTACATTAACCAATCCTGTATGGAGGGATGGCCCTTCATCATCATCATCAATTAGGGAAGCATCTTTAGGATCTACATCCCACTGTGCTGTTAGTCCCTATAAATACTTCGGTGTCTTCCTTGTAAGAAGGCGAAGACTATGCACATAAACTAGTTTTTCTGCTCTATTAGAAGTAAGCGTGTTCCTCTTAATAGAGTGGCTAAAACTAAATGTGGACCAATTCCTTTTTGTGGCTGAGGAATAAGCAACCTGAGATAGTAAACGCATAGCAAGAGTACGGATCTTTGGAGTCTTGTCCCCATACATTCTCTACCATCCACTGGGACTTCTTTGTGCTATACCAAACAAATCTGCCTTTGCTGCTTTAGAGAAAGTGGGGCCACTAAGCAATGGAAAATCAAGAAATTGTTCGTGAATTATGGTTGCTTGCTCTTGTGTATACATCTTTTCTATGGCAGCGATACAACCTTGTTTCAGCTCAGTGTCATCTATTGGTGCAACTCTACCTCCCCTCTCCACATACCACTTCAGATTAAGTGCATAAGCAGCCATATGAAGAGGTGTGTTTAACTTGTTCCACCTCTTTTCTATCAACTTTTAGAGTTCATTAAATAACTCCGAAGAGGGGTCCCTCTCACGAATGATGGACTTGATCTTTCCAATAATTTTGTCAATTGATTCATATATTTCCCCAAGGCAAGGGGAATTTGAATCTGCATACCTGTTTAGCTCCACTATTGGAGAGATGAAAGAGATGGTGTATCTCACATGAACCCACCAATTACGTTCAACAGGTGAAAGAGACAGTGTATCTCACATCAACCCACCAATTATCAGTCAACAACATTTGTCTTACCTTCTTTCCTTGATCTGTTTTGGATTCCCCACATGTAGACCACTCAGAGCTAATAACAATGGCCTTTAGGGCCCTATTGCACCTCTGGAATACGATTAAGAAGAATAAAGTAGGTGGCATACCTTGTATTTCGTTGGTTTCGATAACTCCTTTTTTGCATAAATCCTATAAATAGCCAGAGAGACATGGTGGTTGCAAATGAACATTTGCGCATCTCTTGCATCCAAAATAATGTGAGTGATCCAAGAAATTTTACTAGTGTCTTTGAGTGCATTATTTAAAGCATGCACACATCTGCGCATCCAAAATAATGCGAGTGATCCAAGAAATTTTACCAGTGTCTTAGAGTGCATTATTTAAAGCATGCACACATCGAGGAGTCCAAAATAGATGCTTGTACCTACTTTGAATCATCAACCCTATAGACCTACAAACTGGATCAACATTTGTGATAACTTGAACTACATTTGTTGGACCAATCTCCTCAATTGCATCCTTTAATACCTCATACTAATAGGTAGCATCCTTCATCTTTCAGGTACAATCAATTGCCTTCAAGAAATATGGATCGCTTGGAGAGGTGACAATGATCAGTGTTACAAACATCGGTGATATATTGCTGGCATCGTGATATATCGCAATGCTCATAGATCTGCGCTATCGTTAGAAAAAGTCACCAATTGAAAATATCGGCAAAAATCGAAAAATATCACCAAAATATCACCAAAATCGAAAACTTTTGACAAACTATCGATTGAGTTCAATATTTTGTATTTTTTAAAGTTTGTTGATATATTGCAAATGTTTGTCGACTTTTTCCTCGATAAATCCTATACTTTGTTTTCTGGACCCCACGTGATATATTCGCCAACACGATATTTGTAACTTTGACAATGATGTTCAACAAAGACCCTTGTTGAATATTTGTCCAACCATCCATGGCACTCGAGCACCCATAATCAACTCATGATTTTTGAAGGCCTTCCATAGCCCCTTGCATCTTTGAGACCCCCCTATCTAACAATGTTGTCCTCATTCTATTGTAACCAGGGGGTTGAAATGATGTGCCAACAACATTGACTTTCATCATCATCTCTTTGTATTGAGGAGAATGGGTGGCAGTAAATGATATTCCATTGGCAATGAAGAATTCGACGATTGCATCCTCTGCCTCATTCTTGTGTTGTGCATTGGACATCTCTATCACAACAACATTGCTTCTAAGTTTTTTACTTGAAATAAATGTACGACAACCCTCAGGTGAATCAACTAGACCTTTGTCATTTATTTCTCTTTGAGAGTAGTCTTCTTTTGAGCCTGAAACTCTTGATTTTTTAAAGATGGTAGAACTGCCCTCCTCTACTATAGTACTGCCTGTGGAAGCCATGCAAAGTTTGGTAATTTCAATTCTTTTTTCCAATGGGTAGGAGCATCCCTTTACTCCATCCCCTGGAATAGTCAAAAGATGATGGAAACTCTAGTGAAGTTGCCCTTAAATGTATGATTACAGAGGTTGCATTGCCATTACTTTGAACCGCCACTGTTTTTCCTCTTATTTTGGGTTATTTTTTTGACAAATTGTAGCAATGGTTTCTTCAATTTGACCGAACTAGAGTTTTTAGTTGGCCCTGTTCTTGTTTCACATTTAGCAGGTGCATAAGTGGTGTTGTCCATTTGATTTCTTTGGAAGGAAATTTTTACTTTTTTGAAATGTTGAACAATGAAACTAAAAACAAACACAAAGGTTTGCATGTTTTAAAATTTTAAGTTTTAAACAAAAAACTTATAAAATTATCTCAGATATGAGATTATTACCAAAAAAAATATTAAAATTAAAAATTAAAATATTGGAACCCTAGCTTGTCTATTGCAGTGTTTAACTGTTGGTACCTTGGCACTTGGCACCTTGAATCGTGATGAGCAATGACTGTCTTGTCCTGTATGAAGTGGAGCTGTTGATGGATTGTGTGAGCGAGTTTGAAGTCGAGTTGCCTATGCACTATGTGAATTTGTATTGGAGCTGTTAGATTGAACTGGAGCCACTAGATTGAAAGCGTTTGTTGCAACTTGCTGTGTGTCGTGGCTGAGAGGGTGTGTGCACGGGTATGCAAACAAGGGAGCCACGCTATAAATTTTGGCTGAGAGGGGGCACACATGGGTAAGTAGTTAGAGTGAGCAGGTTGGAGAGGAGGGGAATAGGAGGTGGCCGCATGTTAGAGGAATAGGGGGAGGGTGAATGGGAGCAGGGTATGTTAGGTTAGGCATTAGGTTATTTTTTTGTAAATTTAAAATTGTCAATCGAGGGACAAATCCAGATGTCCCTAATTTATCAAGGGACGACAGGCACGTCCCTGAAAAGACCTTGGATTTTTCGACTATGGATAGAGTATGGCTACGAGTTCCCCACGTCCCCAACTGAGTCTTCGATGAACTAGGGACGTTTCCGAGGAGTTCCTAAGTCCTCGGAACGTAGGAACGTAGGAAACAAATGAATTTTTTTGGGGGATGTAAATTGACACCTTCCCCCCCCTCAAAAGATGCCAAGTGCACCTCCTAAGAGCATTATCCCTTTTTTGTGGATAATGAAGTGACATATGTGTGGTTGCAATGGTTTAACTAAGTTGCCTCTTGAACTTCCATGCCACATAATCACTTTGTATTTCCACAATGTTGATTGTCCAATATCTCTTATGCGACAACCATTTCTAGGTAGTTTTCCTTTGTATTGACTACATAGTTGAGGTTGAAGAAGACAAAGGTATCCCTTTTCTCGTTGTGTTGATTTCCAATAAGCCTGATGGAACATTGTGACATCAAGTCATCAGGAAAAAGACACACACCGAGTAATACCTACACACTGAATCCCACCACCAACCAACATAGAAAATAAGCATTGTTAATACTTTTGATACCATGGCCCTTTTGATTTCCAATGGTGATCTTCTTAAGAACAAAAGAGACCATATTATTAAGGTCTTTAAGAACAATCAATATAAAGAATGGCAGGTGAAGAATTCTCTTCAAAAAGAGATTAATGGCCTCTAGCATCAATGTTATCGGAACCGGACTGGTCATCGAACCGGCGAAGCCCAAAATGTGAACCGGATCGGAACCAGAAGAAAACCAGGAAAAAAACCGGTCGACTAAAAAATACATAAAATATTCATATTTTGTAAAAAACATATATATTCATGTGCATACATATGAATCCAAACCATTAATACACAAATATGCAAAGTTTCTTATATATATAGCAAGTATGGGTGCAAATAACCAAAACAACACTTAGTGCAATACATCTCTGAGGTTCTGAACCAAAGTACATCAACAAAGAGACTTGAAATGGCCCCTACACTCCAAAAAGAAACCATAGTACTAATGAATAACAATAATTGAATAAATTGATCATAGAAACATAGATTTTTTTTTTTTTTTTTTTTGTGTTTTAAAAAATAAAAAATCGGTTTCGTGGGTCCACTATCCGCGACCGTACGACACTATACGGACCAGCCGGTTTTGACAGGTTCCGAACTTAGTTCGGAAAAAATCCGGTTCAACCAGTTTTGGTCCCTGACTAGACTGGTTACCTCTGTAAACCGGTCGAACCGACCGGTTTTTCCGGTTCCAGTCCGGTTCCGATAACACTGCCTAGCATAGGGATCAGTATGACCAAGCTTCTCTCTCCAAAGCCATATTGCCTTACATCCAGGTTGTCACTGATAGGGTTGCTAACATCCTTAGAGAAAAAATGATCCTCACTTAGTTCGAACCTCTCAACGCCATCAAGCAAATGATGAGATCTATTAAATTTCTGACAGATCCTTGCCATCATAAAGGTGTTGATATGATATCATGTTCCTGTGGCCAACTGTATAATGGAGAAACATGGTACTTTTTCAAAGTAAGGATTTTGTTGTTATTATTGTTGTTTTAGAAATACGACTTATAGAGTTTCTTTGGCCAAGGTGTAGCGCTATGGGGGGTGTATATATGCCATGAAAGTCACCTAGGACTTGCATGTGGCCTCATCCGACACCGCACTTGGGGGGGGTTTGAACCTAGGTCCCCGCGCAGCCACGTCACTACTTGCCGCTAGACCACACTCCCATGGGCAATTTTGAAGTAAGGATTAAGGAACACGAGGCTGATATTCATCTGAACCAGAATCATACCTTAGCTTTGGCAAAGCACTCTGATGAGACTAAACACCACATTTGTCTTGAAGCACCAAGCTGATCGTAAAACTGGATCATTACTCTAAACAATGTCTTAGAGAAACTATCGAAATAGTCAAGCACCCTAGAAACCTTAACAGGGAGGGTGGCTTGGAAGTTGGTTCCCTCTAATGAAAAAGGAGGCCTGACCTCATGCAGATAGATTTATCTTAATTCGTGATTTTTATATTAATAAAGAAGGTTGAACAGTTCAGGCAAAATTGATGGATAATCTTGAATATGAACCAAGTTTTAAAAGGTTCAAAACATTTACTCATAAAAACCAATGTGGGATTCCTAAAAATATGATTATGGATAACAATGATGTTGATATTGTACTTGGGCCTTGTACCTCTTGGGGCTTCACTAGCTCTTGTTCTTTTCTTAAGTTATCGCCATTTATATGTCTTGTACTTTGATACTTTTAGCTTTAGGTTCATTCTAGACACTCCCACTGTTTAACGGTCGTTGGTTGTAATCTCTAGTCCCATTGAGCTATTATTTGCTCATTTGTGGACAAGTGAAATTATCTTATCTTATCTATCTTATCTAGTCCCTTTGACCTATTTTGGCCTTTTGTGGATATCAATATAATATAAATTTCAATTTCAATTTTCTGTTCTGAAATAAAATCAATGCAAAAGTCTTAATTGTGAAATTTTGCGTGGTGTGAAATTGGCTGTAACATTGCTACTTCGGATTTATCTACATGCTGTACAAGGCAGACTAGTTTTGATTGAGAGAATAACTGGCACAAGGCATTAGTTCGGACACATAAATGTTTCCAAAAGCACTAGCTGATTTGATAACCAAATTTTGCAGATCAAATTCTTCATTCTTACATGGCTTGAATGTTGATGTCTAGAATTTATTCAAAAAGTTTGTTGCTTAGAACATTTACAATGATGATAATAATGGTTTGACATCACTACCTTTTTCACATTTGACTGTTGACGAACTGCATCAAAGCTTGGTGATCTGCTTGAAACTTTACATTTGTGTAAATGATGTACCACCCTTTGAGGGCTTTCCAGATTTAGCTTGCATGTTTAGTCAACATATAGCTGGATTTGGAAGATAAAGTTTGTTAAATTTGCTAAGTTTTAGGGCTGGTTATTTTGTTTCAAACATTTCATCTTATATATTTGCAACAAAACTCTGGCAGGTTGCTTGATCTTTGAGTTATTTTCTGCAACTAAGCTGGCTAGAACAGAGGAGCTCCGCAATATCGGGTCTGTCCCAAAGGTAGGTAGTAATTTTCTCAGTGTGAGTAATATGTATTTCAAATCAGTATTGTATATTGGGTTTACAATTTGCAGTAATTTTTTGTTTTGGATTTTTTTATTTGACTACAAATTCTATACTGAGGTTCAATGATTTGATTCTTATTTTTTAATTTCTAGAGCGCATAAGAGACCATTACATTTTATTTGGTATATGCTTAGTTTGCAGCAGTGCATAGGCATCTCCAATGTTAAATTATCTCTTGCTACAGACAGTTTACTTTATTTTGTTTCTGTTTTTGCACATCTAGACTTTGCTTCCAGATTATCAGAGGCTCTTGAGTTCGACACCAGCAAGGAGACTGAATACTGCAAAATTAATTGAGAATAGTGGTATGACCATTTCTGTTGTTTCTTTTTCCAGATTTGATTCAGTTGTAATTTATGTTGGAATGTGAAACATTGTGTGGAATTGTGATGGTTGCCAAAGAACTTGTTTTGAAAATGAAGAAGGTGTTTGCTATAGAGTGTTCGTTGAAGAAAATCTTATAATTTCCTGTTCCTTAATATTTCTTGAAGTACCCTATCTTAAGTGAATGATGGTATGACAACTGGTGTCAAATGGGCTTGCAGACTTTGTTCAGCGCATTGCAATTTATGATACAACTTGTCTCTATAGAAATGTGATGCAATATCATGATGCATAGATAGAAGACAAGAACTTCATTTTATATTATAGTATAAAGTTTCCACGATTGTATAACACAAAATTATATTTCAGTTAGTGATCTTCCATGGTATTGTTAGTGTTAAAATCATGAATAAAATCTGAGGTGTAAATGACTAACTTTTTTATTGTATGCAATTGTTATATATTTCTACTCGAGGATCAACACAATTAAAGTCTAATGTTAAAAGTTAAAACCAATTAAATAGGATTTCAGACAAAGTGACGGAGATAATATTATGTGTTAAGTTAAGGAGATGTCCTTTCTTATAATAAGGAGTTGATACATGGAGCTAGGTTTGGTTCAAGAGATTTGCATTTGTTGTGCAGCATGATCACTTTTATGTAATCCCGATTTCTTACTGGAGAAACATGGGCTTGCAAACTAGACAAGATCTGAAATGTCTTGGAAATATCAAATCTGACTGACTTCTTCCTATCAGAATGTATAAAGAAAATTAACATGGAAGGCAATGAAACCAGCCATGGATTTCTTCATATGTTCACATAGATTTATTTTTTCTTTATGCCATCATTCGTAATTTGGATAAGTACCCATATATTTTTAAATCACATAAATATGAACATTATAAGTTTTGTGTCTTATATATCTAAGTTACCGGAAACGCCCAAGCAACCTTGGTGAAACGCCGTTCCCCGTTTTGGATCTTGAAACGGAGGGGATACGGCCTTGAAACGTCAGTGATACGTATCGGATTGGTATGGATATGTTTCAAGGGTTTTGGATACGTATTGGCCTAGAGGTGATACGTTTCAGATAAAAGTGACATTCTCCTTATATTTGATTTTCTATCCTTTACTTAAATTTTTAACATTACCATTAATTGTTTCAGGATGTTTGAGAGTGGTTCCAACCTCATCAGACTTCATATGCAAAAAGTAGAATTTTGAATCCCATTCAGAATTCAACAGACTTAACAGTTTTCGGGATTTCAGGATTGCAACGTTGCCACTGGATTCTATCATATATGAGGGTATGGGATTGACATTCAATCAAGCACATCAATCCCTCTATGTACCTTGATGTTGGTGGTGCTGATTGTTGAACTCCTCTGTCTTGGATGGACTTGGACCCACTTCCATAGCCAGAGGATGTGAGCATTGGTGTTGAACAGGTGCCGTCAAGCCCAGGGGAATCAAGCCGGGTTCGAGATCCTTATTTTTGATCTGCTTTTGTCGAGGACATAGATGATGACTCTAACTATGAGCATGAGGATTCAGATGATATTAGTTAAAAGTTTTCATAGTATCATGTTACATGTATAATTAATGATATTCGATAGTAGTGTCAAGTGCTGGTGATGATGTACAATGATAATATTATGATGATTATGATGACAATGATAATACTTATGATGATGACTATATATATATATATATGTCGTTTTCCCCCCGTATCGTATCTGGCTTTTTTGAAAATTTGTCGTATCCGTATGTTTCCGTATTCTCTTCAGTGCAACTTAGTTATGTATCACTCATTATTTAGATGTGAGATCATTTGGAGTACTTATGGATGATTACCATTGTTGATGCCTGAGATGGCTTTTCTATCACCATAAACTAGTCACATTTTAAACCCTAAATCATTGTCTTTGTTTTTGGAGGAACACATCTACATTATTGACAATTGGGTTGTTTGGCATACTTCTGAATTTGATCGATGTATATACCATATACTTTTGGTTCTCTATTGTGCATTGTGCACTTTGTGTTTCTATCAGATCAACACCTCTATGTACCTGTCTGGTTCGTCTTTCATCATGTTCATCCATGTCTGTAACCTTTGAACTTATAATCAACAGTTCTAGCCTTCAGATGTGATCTGTAGCCTTTCAATTTGCAGTACTGATAACATCGACCATGTCAGATACTTTGCCATAGGATTGCACAATATTTTGTATTAGTAGTTTATGCAACATTTTTCTGTATGTTTTGTTGGCTATTAATCAGTGTTACACAGGGACACTTTCCCCAGGGTCGGGGGCATGCCCCCGTCACTCCCAGCGCCCTGGGGACTTGGGGGATCCTAGAGAAACGTTTCTCCTCATCCCCATTTTGGCTAAACTTGAGGAAACACAGGGTGAGCTTGGCCCCCTGTTTTGAAGCACGCACCGGTGAAGTGGTGGGGCACCTAGGCGCTCCTTCCCGAAAATGGGGGGCACCTGGAGACCAGATAGAGCTCAAAAGAAGAACGAATCAGGGAATATGCGGTGTGTTTTCCTGCTGGAGGTTGTAAATTTCTCAGATCCCAACCCAGTTTCGAGTTTCAATAAAGCATAGTTTAATGCCCAACCCACATTTCATATCAGCCGAAATTTTCACTAGCATAAATATGATATTTATAATTAGAAACACCTGAAATCTTTTACTAACTCAGATCGGAAATAATTTCAACCCACAGGAAATTAACACAGTGATTTTCGGTCAATTGACCCTGGAAAAACCCTTGCGGGAAAACCAGTGGGAGAGTGAAATTTTATTATCTCAAGTAGTTTCAGGATGAGTTACAGCAGAATTTTTTCCCAACAAACACACAGACTAATATCTGAAATTCCTGCCTCGAATTTTGTTCCTGATAAATGCTGGAGACTTATTGGAAATCACACCCTTCTTTTCTGGTGTCAGCCTTGGGATTCACACCCTTCTTTTCTTCTGTTAGCCTTGGGATTCACACCCTTCTCTTTCTGCCATTTGCCTTGGGATTTGTTCCTTCTCTTCCTGCTGGAATGCCTTGGAACCTCTTTTCCTACTGGATCTCTTGGGATTTGTACCCTCTCCTCTTACTGGCAATTCTCCCTCTTCTCTGCTGCTGGCAATTCACCCTCTCTCTCTGCTCTCCTTCAACTGCTCATGAAGAATGAATTTGATGTGCCTCTTTTCGCCTCAAGTCGTCTTTTACAATTTCTCATTATGAAATTTACTTAACCCTAAGATCTGATGGCTGAGATTAGATCTTAGCCATCATGATCAACGGTTGTGTTTTAATTGACACAACTTAGGGAACCTTAAGTCAGTTTTTCACAAATATTAAATTAAAAGTTACTTTAACTTTTTATCTCATAAAGTTAATAACTCGAGGTTCATCCTGGACACTTTTCCTAGGCTAGGCACCAAGCCAAGGAAAGTGTTCTTCACCACTCCCATCTTGTCCCTGAAAAATACAAACTTGCCCTTCATCAACGACTTTGTGAGAATGTCTGGTACTTGCTCGCCGGTGGACACATACTGAAGCTCAGTTGCTCTCTTCTGAACATGATCTCAGATGAAATGGTATATGATTTCAATGTCTTTAGACCAATGTTTGAAAAATCGGAATCGGACTCGGAATCGGTCAAGGGTCAAACTCGGAATCGGTAATGAATCGGTCATAAATTGGCTGATTTAAATTTAATGAATCGGTTTACTCTAAAATACATAAAATATTTAAATTTTAAAGAAAAAAAAACATTTTCAAGATTTTAGGACTGTTGTTATGACCCAGACTTGTTGTTTGAAGGCCAAAGAGCACCTATACGTGTTGTTTAGGGCTGTTTTCATCCATAGTACTGGCCACAATTTATTTTAAGCCTTTAAGGTGATTTTCATGACTTTTTACTGCTGCAAAGGTCATAACAGGCACATGTTTGCTCCAAAATTGTTGTACAAGGGTTTGAACAGCTTCAACCTAAGTTGCATGAAACGGGGAAACGGGGACGAAACGAGGAAACTTTGAAATAGGAGAAACGTGACCCCCCAAAATTTTGGAAATGCCTATATTGGGATCCCATTCACCATTTCCTATATTGGGATCCTATTCATCAATAGCACCCTATGTCTCCCTCCTCTAGGCTCTAGCCCTTGCCTCTAACTCGAATTTCAAAGTTGATCCTCCAAGGACATTAGTCAACGGCTCAAGATGCTACAATTTTGATGAAACTTACTAATCCAATCGCTAAAATAACGTAGAAAAAGCTTCCCATGCTTAATAAGTGATTTTGCATGAGTGAAGAGTACATTTTTATTAAGGTCATGGCAAAGGAATTCAACAATCAACACCACCAACATCAAGGTACATATAGGGGTTGATGTGCTTGATTAAATGTCAATTCCATACCCTCATACATGATAGAATCTGGTGGAAACCTTGCAATCCTAAAATCCTGAAACTATTAAGTCTGCTGAATTTTGAATGGGATCTAAAAATCTACTTTTTGCATATGAAGTTTGATGAGGTTGGAACCACTCTCAAACATCTCGAAACAATTAATGGTAATGTTAAAAATTTATGTAAAAGGATGGAAAATAAAAGATAAGGAGAATGCCACTTTTACTTACCATTACCATTAATATCACCAAGTACTACTGCACCATGGGGATATTGCATTGTTTTTTTGAGTTAGCGGGCTCCCACACAAAATTCCAGACAAACCGATCGATTTTTTACATAACTCGGTCGATTAGACCGGTTCAGTACCTAACCGAACGATTCAGTGTCGACCGAATCGATTTGCAGATCGAGTTGATTCAGTTCCTTATCAAATCGGTAGATCGACTGATTCTGAAACCAGTTTGGCTGATTTTAAAAACTATGGTTTAGACCTGTCATGAAATTCTAGATTCTCTGCGAGTTTTATACAACTCTGATTGTTGCAGTAAATCATGGCTGGCCTCCATTGCTAACCAAATAAACTCACTAGCATCTTGTGAAGCCGACTAGCCTCACAACTAGCCTGACTGGCTGCCATATACTTTGCGTCTGCTAAGATCAATGTCACTGACTTCTGCTTCCGATTGAACCATGACACTACTGACGAACCCAAACTGAAGCAACACCCCGAGGTGCTTTTCTTGTCCACTGCACTACCTGCCTAGAGGAAATATTTATAGCCAATCAATTGTATTCCATCCCCTCTCACATAGTCTAGTCCATAGTCCATTGTACCTCTAATATATCTGAGCACGTGCTTTGCTGCCACCCAGTGCACTCTCCTAGGCCCCACCATATACTGACTCAAAGTATTGACAACACGAGCAATGATCTGGCCTAAAGTTGACCATATACATCAAAGACACTATAAGTTGACGATACTTGGTGGGATCAACCAACTCACTTTCGGAAGCAATCAACTTCTTCCAATTGGTTGTCA
This sequence comes from Larix kaempferi, assembly GCA_027924585.1. Classification (NCBI taxonomy): domain Eukaryota; kingdom Viridiplantae; phylum Streptophyta; class Pinopsida; order Pinales; family Pinaceae; genus Larix; species Larix kaempferi. The sequence goes on along the minus strand of BSBM01000721.1, from coordinate 1,274,763 downwards.
CATGTGTGGCCATAGGCCTACAGTCTTCCATCTGAAATCTCATTAGAATGTCAACTACATATCTGCCCTGTCTCAGAAAGATATGCCCATCCTCCTACCAAACTTCCATACCCAAGAAGTAATGCATCAGTCCAATGTCTTTCATTTCAAACTTTGAAGCAAGATCACTCTTGCAATTAGCTATGAGTTTCTTTGCACCTGTAATAAACAAGTCATCCACATATAGTACAAGGATAAGTGGATCCCCATCAACCACAATATAGTAGAGGTTGGGATTCGCTTTGCTCTTCTAGAAACCCATCCGTTGCAAGTAAGTATCTATCCTCGAATACGAGGCTCTTGGAGCTTGCTTCAGTCCATATAATGCCTTTTTCAGTCTGCATACATGAGACTCTCTCCCATGCACCTCAAAACCCTCTGGCTGCTATATGTACACCTCCTGCTTTATGATTCCATTTGGAAATATTGTTTTCACATCCATCTGGTGCATCTTCCAACCCATCTCTGCTGCAGTGGAGATCACTTCCTTGATCGAAGTATGCCGAGCGAAGGTTGTTGGGAGCGCGGAGCGGGAGTGAAAAGCGAAATTTTCAAAAGTTTCCATTTTGGGAGCGTTTTTTATATAATATATATTTTAATATATTTTGATGCATATATATTAAAAAAAACATGTATTATGCCAAATTATCTATAGAAAACATGAAAACATAGATATTCAATTTCATATAACCATTTAGTACACATTGATATAACATCAATCATCTAGGAGCTATAACTTATAACATTGTCATTAAATGATCAAATCATCAATCATCAATCATCAACAATATCAACTATTAAATTTCAACATATAATATTTGCCATCAAACTAGGCCATAATGTTTACAAAATAGGCCACAAATTAGTGATGCAACTTATAAATTTTAGTCACTTGTTTATGATAAATATTTTATGTGAGCTTGTTGAAGAAGGCATTACTAGGCTTTCTTTATCGTTGAAATTTATGAGGTAGACTAAGCATTAGATGTTCTAGTTTGAATAATAGATTTCTGGGTGATTAATGATTTGTTGTTTACACCATTTGACTCTCTAGAATGCATGGTTGAGGTTCCCTTTACCCACAGATTTATTCAAAGATGGGCATGTGTTGCTGATCTAGGGCCCAGACTTCAGTTTTTTCAAAGTTTAGGGCTGTTTATATGCACAACACTGCCAAAAACATGCCTAGATCTACTTTTGACGCTGCTTTTATCCTCAAAACATGCACAGGTTGAAAGCATAAAGGCTGTAGGGGTGACCAGGAATGAGATGAGCCTGCTTACTGTTTCTCCTTTATGCCTAGAATCAACCCAGATTTGCCTTGGACAACCCTAGATTAATCTTTGCTGCTGCCCAATCTGCTTCAACAATCCATGTACTTCATATCAGCCTTCCAATAGCATCAACACTAGGGAATGCCTTCAATCTCCCTCAAATAGAAGCCTTCGATCTCCCCTTCAATCTCCCCTCCAAGCTCCCACAAATTTGCTCTCAAACAACTAGCAAACCCACTCAAATCCCTAGCAAGAGAAGTGAAATCAATGAAATGAGGAATAGAATGAGTAACCAAATGGAGTCCAATAGACTTTATTTTCCCAAATTAACCCTAGCCAATCCCTAAAAAACAAAAAAAATGCAAAAATGAGAAAAATCGGACTCAAGTTCGCCAAGCTCGCGGAATCGCTTAAGAAGCGTTTTTTTTTTGCCCAAGATCGCTCAGGAATCGATTCCCAAAATTCCAGGGAGCGTTTTTTTCTCCCCAGAATCGTGAATTGAGAAATTGATTTCGGGAGGAATCGATGAGGAATCGCGATTTCAGGATCGAATCTTCATCGATTCCTCCGGAATTGCGAATTGGGAGCGAAGCGGAGGGGGGGTAGAGCGATTCCCCGTAGCTTAGTACCGAGTAATTGGAGTGATGGTCTCCTCATAATCGACTCCCTCTACCTGTGAGAACCCCCGCACCACAAACTGAGCCTTGTAATTCTCAATGCTGCCATATGTAGAATGCTTTATCTTGTAAAGCCACTAGGGAGTCACCACTGACTTCCCCTAAAATCTCGGAACAACCTTCCAGACATCATTCTTCATGATGGAAGCACTCTTCCACCATGGCATCTCTCCAGACCTGTTGGCTTGCTGCCTCCTCATAAGAAGAAGGCTCAGACTAACTAATGCTCCTCAGCATAGCTAAATAGCTACAAAATCTCTTTGGCACCTTACTCTCTCATAATCCTCTTGGGAATCCCCACAGACTCTTGTGTGTCCTTTAAGGTGTTTTGAAGCCACTTAGGTTTCCCCTTCCTTAAAGTAACCTCCTGTGGAAGGAATTGCTCCTACTCATCCCTATCAATTGACCTTGTACCTGAAGAAGTAGCACCTGTTGTTTGTGACCCTGTAGCTGGTGAACCTGTTCCCTTTGAACCTAAAGCTGGGAAACCAATAACTTGTGATCCAATACCTGTACTTGAGGAACCTGTAACCTGTGTACCTGTCACCCTCGACACCTGTGACCTTGTACTCTGTGAAGCTGAACTCTACGATGTACTCACCTAAGGTGTAGGAGCTTGCTGCTACCCCTGCTTTGACTCACGAGACTTCCTAAAGGCATGATCCTCCTCAAATCTCACTTCTCGCCTCATAACTGTCTATTTTCTGGCAGGAATGTATATGTGATAGGATTTAGAGGACTCATCATACCCAACAAAAATACCCTTCCCTGTCGTGGACTCTAACTTTGTCCTCTTCTTTGAAGGGACACGTGAGTAAGTCAAGCACCCAAAGATCCTAAAGTGCCCAACCTCAGGCTTCTTTCCTGTGAAAGCCTCTTAAGGAGTTTTACACCCCAAAACCTTATGAGGACTCTTTTTCTAAATGTACACTGTTGCGTTGCAAGCCTCAGCCCAAAGAAAGAATGGCAAACTCTGATCATGAAGCATAGCTCTAGTTGCACCAACAATAGCCCGATTATTTTTCTCTGCAACCCCATTCGGTTGTGGGGTAGATGGAACTGTCAACTGTCTCCAAATTATCTCCCGTGTATATAACTAATTAAAATCCTTGGAGGTATACTCACCCCCATTGTCTGTTCTCAACACCCAGATCTTCCTTCCTGTTTGGTTTTCCATAAGAGCTTTAAACTATTGGAACTGCTGAAAGACTTCTTTTGACTCTTTGCTCTTCAGGAAATAAATCTAGGTCTTCTTGGAGAAGTCATCAATAAAAGGTCACATAATACTCATAACCTTTCAATGATACAGAAGACATCAGACCACAAAGGTCAGAATGTACCAAATCAAGTATCCCTGCTGCTCTGCTGTCATTGCTAGGAAAGGTAGTCTTGGAGTACTTTCCAAGAGCACATCACTTACACACAACACTATGCTCTATGCTAAACTTTGGCAACCTTGTCACCATATCTCTCAACATCCTCAGAGCTGGATGTTGCAAATGATAGAGTTCCTATCCAGGGCTGATGGAAGATCAGTACTTGCCGACTGATAGAGTTCCTATCCGTAGGTATGGATGCCTGTCCAGGGGTGACAGAAGATCAGTACTTGTCGACTGATAGAGTTCCTATCCATAGGGATGGATGCCTGTCCAGGGGTGATAGAAGATCAGTACTTGTCGACTGATAGAGTTCCTATCTGTAGGGATGGATGCCTGTCCAGGGTTGACGGAAGATCAATACCTGCCGACTGATAGAGTTCCTATCCATAGGGATGGATCCTTGTCCAGGGGTGACGGATGATCAGTACTTGCTGACTAATAGTGTTCCAATTGATGATGTTGCTGACGAGGATGTTCCAGCAGAAGATGTTCTAGCGACGATGTTGCTGATCCAGCAGAGGATGTTTAAGTTGATGATGTTGTTGACGAGGATGTTCTGGCTGACGATGTTGCTGATCCAACAGAGGATGTTCCAGTTGATGATGTTGATGACGAGGATGTTCCAGCTGACAGTGTTGCTGATCCAGCAGAAGATGTTCCAGCAGAGGATGTTGCTGATGATGATTCAGAGGATGCTGGTGATGGTGATATTCCAACAGATGATGATGATGCTGCTGATGATGACATTCCAGTAGACGATGATGATGCTGATGAGGATGCTCTAGCAGATGATACCCCAGACATATGATGATCCAAAATCTTCCTACGACATATAGAGATTCACATGTCAGTTGTGTAGCTGTTGATGTTACCCGCATAATACCTTCCTAGTTAAGAGGGAGTGTTAAAGAAATGTAATTGCGGAAGATATTCTACTTGCACTTGTCTATTGTATTATTGTATTCCTCCTTCGGGAGATGTCATTGATGTAATTAATAATGTAAGAGTCATTGAAAGAGTCAATGTAAACCCTAGGTCTTGTTTCGGCCTAGAAGAACCCAGAAGAGATTATTATATTATGTCATTAAGAGGTCGGCCCAGTCAGTTAGGTGAAGTCGGCCTAGTTGGAGAAAAGTCACCTCAACGAAAGAATATACATATAGGATGAGTCTCTCATCTGTATTCACTCATCTCACTCACACAAGTTCTCATAGGAGAGAGAGAGAAGTCTGCACAAGTGGAGGAGTAGCTGATTTTGTCTTGGGGTTTACTTTTGTACTTTGTGAATTCTATATTGAGGAAGATTTGGTCGGGGTTTTCTCCCTTGTGGTTTCCCCGAGAGAAATATTGTGTTCATTGTGTTCTTGCTGTGCTTGTGTTTCTTTTAGTGATAGATTGTTTAATGTTATATGCTAAACAAGTAAAAACTAACAAACATGCCCTAGGCATCAGGGACATCCAAAACCAAAACATACATAGATAACTCAATATCAAGACACACAACTCGCCTAACTCTTAAATCTTCGATAACACCCACGACCTTCACCGGTCGGGAATCCATACCACAAATGTTTCTAAAAGGTCTATACGGAGTTAACTCAAGTTGTTCCATGACTCGGAGGGGCATAACATCGACTTCAGCCTTCGAATCCAACATGCAATTATGTAATATCAATTGATTTATTTCAAGGGCGACATAAAATGGGGGATATGCACAACTATTTATTGGGGGATCCTTTGGTACCTCTATGGGATTCTTGTGTGGAGTATTCTTAGGTTGCACCCCCCAAAATTTGGTAGCCCTAGGTAGCCCTATCATATATCGACGAAACTTTCAAAAGTTCAGTGAGAGGGATTGGCATATTGAGTTTGGAGAGGAATTTGGACACATCGATCTTCAGACCATATTGATCAATTCAGTTGGTTGTATATGCCTTCAATCCAAAGAATTCCATGACCTAAACCTTAATAGTCGAAATTTTTACAAATTCCTTCAATGAAACCAAATTGAAGAGTTTAACAATTTGCTTGAAACACTTACCTTTACAGGCTCCGGCTGTTGGTGTGCCCCACCAGTGGTTCTCTTAGCACGAGGAGCAGATTTAGGCTCCTTCCTCCACAGGTTTGTTTGCCAGGCAGTGGTCTTCGTAACAGGTTTAGGATTAGGCCTACTCACTTCTTTCAGGGAAGACACTCCCATCTTTTGGGGACTATCACTTATCTTAGACATATTTTTGGGAGTAGGCTTCAGATGGCCCAGTAATGTTTTTCTTTTCGGAGTAGGTATGTCACTCCTCTGAAATCTCCCAGGGCAAGGATTTGGATCAACACAATGTTTCATCACACACTTCTGGATGGGTTTACTAATGTCAGTGTTATTCGGGTGACGACCCTCCCCCTTAGGTTGAGTTTTGGTTGGAACTTGGGACAGAAAGGCAGAGTTACTATAAGCACCTTTGTATATGCGTCATATGTGTTCATCACGCTCCCTATTTTCCTCTTCTTGTTACTTTAACAGGAGCGTGACAGTGGTTTCCAATTCAAATAATTGGGTCAAAAATTCCATGGTCATACCATTTCCCTTATCAGCTTCCTCTCAAATTGGCATAATTCTAAAATGAAAAAGTAAGGGCTCGCTCCTCAGTGGAGTTGTGTCGTGGAGTTGCCAGGTGAACTCTGAGACCTTGTTCACCGAAGGGTAAAATGTAGTAGGAGAGGTGAATGACAAAAATGAAGGCTGAAACAATTAAGGAAAGGAAAAAATCATCCAACCAAAATTATGACCATATGCAATATGATGAAAAATATAAACTAATAAAGGCTCAATCGCACAGACCACGGGGTAAGCCTCTACCTCCCCGCCAATGACGCCAGAAATGTTATCACGATTCTTGTAATTGCCCCTTGGGATGATCTCGTCCAGGATGGTAGAGGGGAAGGTAACCGAAGTCGTGAACCAAGAGTGCTCTAACCACTACGGATAGGGTAGTTGTCACACCGGATAGAGTGCTCTTCACTTTAGTCTCAGCTAGGAGCTGAGCCAAGGGGGACACCCTTGTTAGCCAATGAAGGTTAATTGACAAGGCAAGACACACAAACCACAATTCAAAGCAAACACAAGCAAATGTATCTTGACTTAGTATCCTAGATCAACAAATGACTACTAAGGTAGGGTCTTAAGAGACAAGGTTGGGAGGCTTAGCAAATGTTGAGATTGTCAACCAAAGTGATTTTACCTCAATAGATATGATTTCAGACTAGATCTAAGATAGAATGAGTGCCAGTGTGATACACCCAATTCATTCCAACTAGGGTTTAAGCATACCAGATGAAATGTGGCTACGAACTGGTGAAATAAAGGCTGTCTAGGACTTGTAATTTATGCTTGATGCAAGATATGTCAATTAGAAAACAAACAAGCAATACCCAAGTCATAAAACTAGCAAAACGTGGAGTTACCCAAGGAGGGTGAAGTCTACCTACGGAGACGAGTGCTTAAGGTTGGGCAAATGGAGTCAGAACTTACTGAAACTTGGTCCCTAGGGGTTTTAGATGATTTCCTACTTAGGTTTTGAATGAAATCTGTTCTAGGTGACAGAAACAACACCGATGAAAAATGAGGGTTTTAATCTAGTTATTTTCTGTTTGACTTATGGAATGGAAAATGAAACAAGAGAGGAATGAGTTGAAATACTTACTTGGCTACTGTAGCTAAATGTTGTAATGGTGAAGATTATCCCTGCAAAGATCAAATAGAACAATTTGGTGAAGCCTTGGCTTGAAGATGCAATCCCAAATGATCAAGTGTGCCCCCTTCTCCCTGCCAAACAAAGATAAAGATCAGTTTGATTAGCAAGCGAAATGAGCAATAAGAAGTGAGAAGCACATGATAAAGAACTGATTGATTTACAAATAAAATCACTCCCTGTTTGACCAAGACTTGGGAGAGGGCAAGAGTGAGTTTCCCCAAGTGGTGTGCCCCTCTCAAATCGACGTCTCTGCCTGCAATAAAAATCATATTTGAAAGATTACGAAACTAACACCAAAATCTTCTAATGCAATGGAAACATAATTTTCAATCAGAATCACAAGCATTCAATCCACTATTTGGCTCGGAAATGTCTCTCTATTCACTGTCCAAAATGCCAAGAGTCCATACAATGAGTGAGAGATCCAATATATAGAACTCTCAATACACAATCCGTAGCATCAATGGCTGGAATTTAATCATCAATTGGAGTGACCAATGGCTGAGATCAACTCTCAATAATACGTTACAATCAGCTAGCAAAGGGGGGCAAATTTTGCCCAAGTGCGCCCCTCTCTAAGTGAGATACATAGCATATGAGAGAAATACATAAAATGGAGTGTCGTAGGGGGTGTCTAAGGACTGTTTTATCCCCCCTAAGCACTTACAATGGTCCACGACATAGATCACAATCAGCCATAAGTGAAATCGACCCCAAGTGGTGCGCCCCTCTCTCATGATGCAATTTACCTAGGAGAGCAAGTGGAGAGTGGGGACCACACAACATGGTTAAAGTGTGCCACATGAAGTCCAAAGTATATCCAAGGAGTAATAACATCAACCCTTTGCTGATTTACCTCTTATTTTGCCCTATGTTCAACATTGCAAAGTCATGGTATTCTGATTTTTATTAATTTATATGCTGATAAAATTTCCAGATCACAAAATTGGCCCAAAATGCTGATTTCGTTTGCCCGGATGTCTGACCTGAATGCATATATGAACTCAGAAGGTCCAAATCTACTAGAAACATGTACTCACGCGGCCCGAAACCACCTATATATGATCTGGTAGTAGAATCCACGCCCAACAATAAAAATAAGGCCAGTAACAAATAATAATAATAATTAAAACATCTCCTGAATATTGACCAACAATCACCAACTGAAGCATGGAACCATGTAATGGAAGTCCATAGGTACCAAAAATACAAAATTGAACCATTGAAGCCAAGTTCATCCGAGACCAATATTTTGACCGGTCAAACCTGATTGACCAAGTCAAAATTGGTCAACAGATGTAGTTGAACAATATATATATCAATGTTTTTGCATGCATGGGGTTAAAAAATCATCTTTTAAATACATTAGTAGTAGACTTAAAACAAAAGTTGCTATATACACTGGTGATAAAAAATGCCAAGGTAAGCATAAAAACATGTCAAAGTGAGAATACTAATATAGTGCCAATGCGGTCTTGATTATATACCTGCTTTCACATTCACCCTTTTGAACAATAGAGGTTATCATCCGTCACTACCCCTGGGTGAGGTGGAAAACACTAAGGCTCGGTTAAGGGATGTGACTTGTGAATAGACTTAGTGGTCTCTCAGAGGAATGGAAAAAAAGGAAGCCAAAGTGACATTTGCAGGATAGGCAAACACTAGGGGAAGGAGGTGTCTCACACATGGGTAGAGTGCTTAGGATGTCTCCATTAGATTCTAGCAAGCAACCTATAGCTCACTTCCAAGCTTGAATCAGGCTCCATGAGGATCTTTTCTAGAACCATTGTGATGAGTGCACAACTAACTATAACTTCGATTCCAGATTCTAGGGGACTCTTAGAATTAGCAGTCCCTTACTCCATCTCTCTTCCACGCCCTTTTGTGCTCCATGAGGAAAGATCATTACATTTCATTTCATTATATGGTCAGCAGTCATTTTGATTTTCATTTGTACCACATCATGCTTTTATTTGGCCCCTTTCATTTCATTTCATAATTTATCTTTTTGGCTTGCATTTCTTCAAATATAACATAAGTCACATTGATACATGTAATGATGATAGGATAACTTGCTTGGAGGACTAATGGGGACACTTTCACACTCCAGAGTCGAGACACAAGCAAACATGGGGGCCTATCAATACACAGAGGTCATAGTGGGGGAGAGCTCTTTGATCACACCAGTCATGTCCATAGTCACAGGGTAGCCTACTGCATGGAGGATATGGATGAACGAGAAGACAAGTGGTAGCGTGGTGCCAACAAATAGTGGGAGATGAGCTCAACTGACAAAGGATAATCCTATCGACAACCATACATAAAAAACACAACGCTGACACTAGTCTATTGTTCTCAATTGGCAATCAAGAAGATAATGATCACCAGTGGTATCACCACAAGAGCTAAGTCTAACCTACTAAGATAAGTAAAAGAGAACCATAACGTAACACCCACATGCCATATATCTGCTCAACCATATACTTGCACTGAATCTGGCTTTGATACACTAGCAAAGCAAGAAAATCTCATCAGCCACATGTACCGTTGCTGCTATGCTTAGAATAAACCATGACATAGCAAGCCTCCCTCCGGGGCTCAACAAGAGGGCTCATCAACAAAGGTGAAAGGCCACACTGCTCTGGCACTCTGCATGTACTCAACCACTGATCACTGCTGTCACAATATGCTCATCTCAATGTAGGATCGACTTTGGTTTGGGACAAAATACAAATGGTCTGCTGCATCATGGTAGCCCGACTACTATGGATGTGATAACATGACCTTGGAAACACCCTTGCGGGAAAACCAGTGAGAGAGCTACGAAACCGGACACGTCCAAAAGGCCTCTCGTGTCTCGTTGGGGTCGTGTCGGAGACGTGTTTTTTCGTGTCCCAATTCCAGGACACGGAAAAACACGTGTCCGACACTTGTTGAGGTCGTGTCCCGACCTTGCATACCATATTGAGCTTGAAATATTTCATTGATATAAAGATTGTGCAATGCGATGGAGAATGTAAATTTGCTACCCGTGTTTCTTGAACATTTGTTGATTACAATGTTTTTTATAGGGCTAAGGGTTTGGAGGGAGGCATCGAGCATGATCGTTGTGTGCATTTGTTGAATATACAATGTATTATTGGCTGGTATTTGATGGGGACACTGTATTGCTTGGTGATGTGATAGACGGTGGTTCTTGTGAGGAGTAAAAGTTGTGCTTTGGGTGTAAACAAGCAACTCTCTACTTGGGTTGTGTCTTCGTCAGAAGGATGGGAATGGCAAACAACGTCAGTTGGTCTTTCATCATATGCCAATGCATTGGGCCAAGAAAATGAATTTATGGAGTACTTGCTATCTCAGGATTTCTAATTAGTAATTTCTATTGAATATTTTGTAAATGTTCTAGTTTCTAAAAAAATTGGATCTATATGTCTATATTTTTAATATATATAATTTTTAAAATATATATATATATATATAAAACGTGTCCTCTGTGTCTTGATTCCGGGGGTCACCGTGTCCATGTTGGACACTCGTATTTTTCGTGTCCTTCGTGTCCCGTGTCCTTCTGTCAGGTGACTTAGTGAGAGTGAAATTTTATTATCTCAAGTAGTTTCAGAAAGTGTTACAGCAGAAATTTTTCCCAACAATCAACAGACTTATCTCTGAAATTCCTGCCTCGAATTTCGTGCCCGATAACTGCTGGAGACTTCTTGGAAATCACACCCTTCTTTTCTTCTGTCAGCCTTGGGATTCACACCCTTCTCTTTCTGCCATCTGCCTTGGGATTCACCCCTTTTATTCTTGTTGGAATGCCTTGGAATTTACACCCTCTTTTCTTGTTGGATGTCTTGGGATTTGCACCCTCTCCTCTTGTTGGCAATTCACCCTCTTTCTGCTCTCCTTCAACTGCTCATGAAGAATGAATTCGATGTGCCTCTTTTTGCCTCGAGTCGTCTTTTATATTTTTTCATTATGAAATTTGCTTAACCCTAAGATCTGATGGTTGAGATTAGATCTTAGCCATCAAGATCAACGGTTGTGTTTTAATTGACACAACTTAGGGAGCCTTAAGTAACTTTTTCACAAATATTAAATTAAAAGTTTCTTTAACTTTATATCTCATAAAGTTAATAACTTGAGGTTTATCTTGGACACTTTTCCTAGGCTAGGAACCAAGCCAAGGAAAACACTTGTCTGAGTTAACTTTTTCAACAGAGGTATTCAGTAGTAATGGTAATATTGAATTCTTAAAGTAAAAGTGGTATTTTCCTTATCTTTCATTTTCTATCCTTTTACTGAAATTTTTAACATTACCATTAATTGTTTCAGGATGTTTGAGAGTGGTTCCAACCTCATTAGAGTTCATATGCAAAAAGTAGAATTTTAGATCCCATTCAGATTTCAACAGACTTAACAGTTTTTAGGATTTCAGGATTGCAATGTTTCCACTGGATTCTATCATGTATTAGGTTAAGGGATTGGCATTTAATCAAGCACATCAACCTCTCTATGTACCTTGATGTTGGTGGTGCTGATTGTTGAACTCCTCTATCATGACCTTAATCAAAATGTACCCTTTAGTCAAGCAAACTCACTTATTAAGCATGGGAAATTTTTTCTAATTCTACCTTATTTTAACGCTTGGTTTAGGAAGGTTCATCAAAAATTGTAGGGTGTTTAATAATGTCCTTCGAGGATCAACTTCGCGATTCAAGGTAGAGGCAAGGGCTACGAGTCTAGAGGAGGGGGGCACAGGGTGCTATTGATGAATAGGATTCCAATATAGGATTAATAGTTCACTCTTGCATAATTGTATGTTGGACTTGAAATCCTCAAATAATATGATGCCCTCTGGAATCATGAAGAAATAGGGTCCTTGGGTCACATTTCCCCATTACAACATCTATGCCATGGATTCACACAATGTTGAAGTCTGTTGAACCATTGAAGAATTACAATGTATTTATAGGTAGTAGCTTAAACTGTGTTTACACGGGATGAATTGTTATTGCTGGGATTTATTATTTTTATATTTTTTATAATTTTTATGACCTCGACGTCCCCTCGTTCCCCCCAAATTTCCTTAAAATTTGGGAGTGGTCTCCACACGTCCCCATTGTGCGTTTCCCCGCTCCCGCATCCCGAAAACTTGGGGGAACATTGTTATTAATAGCTATGTTTATAGATTACATCAAATTTTGTTATTATGCTCTCAATTAGTTTATTTTACAATAAGTGCATCTAGTCTGTCATTTTGGATGGTCCTTCAAACTTTGTTCAGTTGTTTGGAGATATGGAACATGATGCTGATCCACATATAACACATTTATTGGATGGCAATTTGTTCTTTCTTTTCCAATTCTACTTTGAGCTCATTTGTTTTTATATATTGATAGATGTTTTGTGCTCTTACTAGCCTTTTGGACATTGAACATTTTCATAAGGGGTACCATTTGGAGTCTTGTTTTTGTTAAGCATGGTATTGATAAAGGATCTCCATTTGGGTAAGGTTTTGATTTCCAATTTGCCAGATACAAAACCTTCTATTTGACATCACTTTTGCTTTGTTGATTCCAAATAGTTTCAGGTTTGAATACCCTGACATTGTGTTTCCTAAACTATGATTTCTAGCACTATCTTGATATTTTATTTTTCTGTTGTAGAATCCTTCAAATTTCCAAACATAGCAATAATATCAGACAATCTAAATGTTTTATTTTAGTAACCACCCATGTTATGGACTATGTTTCTCCAAGTTTTGGGGACAGGGTGATGTAGGGATGAATTTTGGGGATGGCTAGATAAACCTTCCGAAGTTTAGGAAATGAAATGGAATCGCCCACCAAAATATTGGAAAGATAATTATTAATAAATCTTATTGCAAATAATGCCAATGCAACATCCAATTAGACAAAATGAAATAGATAAATTATTGCTTTTCTTAGTATACAAAATTGCTACTAAATAGGGCACTGGGGATACAACTAAATCTTCAGATTTTACCAGTTTATCATAGAATAAAGTAACTAAATAAAGGCATTTTTCCTCAGATGAGGAACATTATTAATAAACTAGTGCTGAAATAGCTGCTACAAATAGACCAAGTATACTTTCGGTGGTCTTCATTTTTTCATGGACATTTTTATTTGTAAGGTACCTAGGAAGAAAGTTTTGACAAAGGAAGCAACAAACAGTGAAGAATATCAGTTTCTGGAAAACAGCAAAAGGAGACAGTGTTTCTAATCTTGTCCAGTTTAGTGCAAGAAAGAGAGCATGATATGTATGATTGGTCAAATATTTCATGAGTTAAGAATGATTAGTTTCCAGACTATATGATCTGGTTCCATCACATTTAGGCATCTGGCAAGCTCCAAGACCTAGTAGACTCATCATCGTGTTTACCATGTCAACAGTCGAACATATGTAGGAATTTTGTTGTATTGGTTGTTTCTCCCATAAGAAAAATGATGTAGACATGTAATGTTGTCGTTGATAATTAGGAAGCTTAGGTTGTATATAATCCTGTTTCTGAATTTGGTGATGTTCTTTGGAGCATTCAAGAAAGCACAGTGGGCTTTTTTGTTTGTTTTCCTCAACTGAAGTTTTCTCATTGGGCTAGAAAAGGATTTCATTTATGTAATAGTTTCTAGATTTCTTCTTGACAAAAGATAAAATCACTTTTAAGTTTGTAGCACAGTGTATCTGGAATATGATTTTTGTTGAAGAAGGAATTGTGGATTTAACTGTAAACCTGCTTGCTTTGCCAATGTCAAACTAATTTCTGATTTTTGCATGAATCAATTTCATTTCACCTGAAATCTTCCATTCTGAGTTTTGCCATTCTAAAAATTGTTCTGCTGAAATATATTTTTGACTTTTCTTGACAGATTATTTTCACAATAAGCTAGTTGAAACAATTCAATTTATGGAGGTCCTTAATTTAAAAGACAGCATGGAGAAGGATTCCTTTTTTCGCAAGCTTCCAAATCTTGCTGAGCAGCTACCCCGTCAAATTGTGTTGAAGAAGGTTTGATATGTTTTACGCTGTCATGGGGTTTATGATTTGGCTGTAATTTTATTTTATGGATAAATGCAACAGACAGACTCTGTTTACATAGATACCTTGTATTGTGTTTTTTGTAGTTGCTTCCAATGTTGGCATCATCATTGGAATTTGGTTCTGCGGCTGCTCCTGCTTTAAACTCCTTGCTGAAATTGGGTTCATGGCTATCAACAGATGAGTTCAATTCAAAGGTTATCTGCTCTTTATCTATATTGTGCTATCTTGTGTAGCCGTAAGGACTCTACATAGGAATGTTATTATTAAATCGCTTTAGATTTGTTGCTGTTGCTGAAAAATCATATTTAGGTGAGACGGCTGCTAATCATGTTAACTCGTTTTATATGGAAAAGCTTATGACAGTGCTTGGTCACAGGTCAGATATTTATATTTTGCTCTGCTGTGATCCTGTGCAGGTCCTGCCAACAATTGTTAAGCTTTTTGCCTCCAGCGATCGAGCCATACGAGTTGGCCTTTTGCAACATATTGATCAGTATGGAACTTCATTATCAGCTTCGATTGTTGATGAACAAGTATTGGCTTACCCCTCATATGCATGCAATAGAAGAATTATGATTGATTGATTTAGTTAAGTTATGAGCTGATTCAAGCTTTCTCAGTATTTTCAAATAAATTGATTGGATATCAAGCTATAGATTTTGACAACAAACTGGACATTTGCATTTCCAGGTTTATGTTCATGTTGCAACAGGCTTCTCAGATACCTCTGCATTTCTGCGAGAACTCACACTTAAGTCTATGCTGATTCTTATTCCAAAGGTCAGAAATTCACTCTTATTACATTTTGAGCTATGTTAGTTGAAAACAATTAAGGGAAACCGACTAAATACTTTCATTGGTGTTTTAATGAAGTACATGCTTATTGTGACACTGCAGAAGAAGAATAATATGAAAAAAGAAAATAGATCTTAAAAACATTTGAGGACAGCTTGAATAAATGAAGGAGAAAAGTATATTTTCAAGGCAAAGAAAAAAATAGAAGAAAATCTAAATTACTATTGGTATGCCTTCTCATTTATGGCAGGTGTACCACTGCATACATGCAACTAATCTGCTATTCATGGCAGCCACTTTTGTATGTCTGTAGTGGTTGTCCTATATGAATTATTTTGCTGACCTAGAAAAATGTGGACTATTATGAGGAGTGATGATGACAGCTGTTTTCTCCTGTCATTGCAGTGCTTCCGTCTCCTTGATCAATATGCTTATCTTCTTCCTTACTGGTGCTGTTTCAGTCATAAATTCCATATATTCACTTTCAAGCAATTTAGGTTTCTCAGGCATATTAAATACTGTACTAATTGTACTTCCATACCAATCACACCTATAATGTAGCGACCTGGTTCTTGGATAAAATGTGCATCAGACATTGTTTGGAAGAAGTCACCATCATCATTGAAGAAGAATTTCAATGGAATCATTAAAAGCAAGGATACTCGAAATTTAATCTGAATCGTAAGTATATATATAAACTCTTATTGCATCATTATAAGCCTTAGTTTTGGCCTTGAAAATGGTGAGTGTTAGCTTGCAGTTGCTCTGCCTTTCTAGTTGTGAAGCAATGGAAATGATAAATAGCATTGTACAAATATCCAATAGCAAATGGCACTGTAGAAGCAACTGGTATAACTGGCCTGTACAAGCGACATAAATAGTCTCGTAGGAGTAACTGATGTAAATTTGTAAGTTGTAACCTGGCAGTACAAGTTGCTGTATTAGTTTTCTCTCTATTTAATATAAGTATGATTGATGATAGACGTGCCAAGTTGGTTGTGCCAAAGACTAGGGATCCCAGATCTTATGCTATTTTTTCTGCATGGAAAATGACAATGAACATGAAATGGTTCTAGCCATGGGTCTTCAAGGTACATTAATGGTTTGTTAAGTATGCTCTATCCTCACATTTGAGTTATCCCAATGTAGAATATGCTTTGGCAATCTCCTTAGAATTCTTAGATTCTAGTAGGCTGCCTTCCATTCTAACTTCCTTGTCTTCTACACATGTTAACTTAGGGTTTTCCGCTGTAGGGAAATTGATCTGTAATAGTGGCATAAGAGAAAGTTAAAAGCTTCCCTTGGTCTGTGTTCGATTCTAATGCCCAAATTTGAAAGGTCACAGATGTCTGCAAACTATGTTACTGGTCCGTGTTCGATTCTAATGCCCAAATTTGAAAGGTCACAGATGTCTGCAAACTATGATACTGGAAATGCCCCTAGGCTTTGTTTCTTCCTAGGGAAACATTTCAAAGATGGGGATGTCTTGGAAATATGTGAAAAATGTTTTCGGGCATTTCTTTGAAAAAAAATGCCAGAAACCCACGGGTCTTCAAGGCACATTAATGGTTTGTTAAGTATACTCTATCCCCACATTTGAGTTATCCCCAATGCGGAATATGCTTTGACAATCTTCCTTTAGAATTCTTAGATTCTAGTAGGATGCCTTCCATTCTAACATCCTTGCCTTCTATATATGTTAACTTAGGGTTTTGAGGTGAAGGGAATTAATCCGTACTAGTGGTATAAGAGAAAATTAAAAGCTTCCCTGGTCTATGTTCGATTCTAATGTCCAAATTTGAAAGGTCACAGATGTCTGCAAACTATGATACTGGAAATGCCCCTAGGTTTTGTTTCTTCGTAGGGAAACATTTCAAAGACGGGGATGTGTTGGAAATGTTCAAAAAATGTTTTTGGGCGTTTCTTTGAGAAACAATGCCAGAGAGACATTTTCTGGAAGGTTTAAATGTGAAGTGAAGTGTGCCATTTTCATCCATGTTGGGTACAACGCTAATGTAAGCATTTAAAGAAACAAAATCTCTCCCAAACCTAACTCGTAAATCAAGTTGTATAAAACCCATAATTTTTTGAAAAGAATAGATACAACCCCACCCTTGGGTATTCTCTCTTGTTTACAGGTTGTGTGCACTACGTGAGAAGAAATTTGTGCATAAGTTGGAGGTATGGTTTATGTGGACATGCTTATCAAGGCTCCTAAACTTGATTGAATGCTCATTTTTACGTGAGGTTGGACACGGGGTTGAGGGATGTACAAGAGCAGCAAATCCGAGAGTTTTAATTGCATTTATAATGGAGCAACAACAAGCATAAATGGATAGTGAAATGACTACAAGAAGAGGTGGACTCCATTACTTCCTTCACCAAACAATGTAGTGATAGATTGTAGAAGAGGCAAAATGCATGTAAACTGGAAAAATTGTTTTATGTGGAAGAGAGAGGTGAAGGCGATAGTAGATTGGCTAGATACATTATTTGCACCTTGAAATACGTGGGTTTTTTCGCATCTTTAAACAGCAGGGCATATATTTGCAAGTCAACAGCCTATGGATGATGCATTTGCATGATTCTCTTCCTGCTGTTTTATATTTGATGTTCCTATCATATGCCTTCTGTACTTTATGCTTTATTCTTATGCCTGTTGGTCTGTTAGCTTATTTCATCTTAAGTCATTTGATTTATGCACTTTGGTTTTAAACCCTTATATTGTTGTTGGTGTTAGTTTTGTACCTAGGGAAGTGTTCCCCTAGTGACTACTTGCCTAAGTCACTTAGAAAGGGGAAAAATGACCCTCACATTAAAAACACATTAATGAGACTTTATATTTTTAAAGTCACTTTTTGCTAAAGTTAAAGTGGGTGAGTAAATATTATTTAAGTGAATTAAAAAATGTGATATTTTACTCTCATCTTATCCTAGCTATTGGATTGATTCATTGTCCACCGTTGGATTAGATTCCCACCTAGGGATTAGACAAAAAGCATGAGGGAGGCAAAACCCTATTCACTTTTTGTGATTGAAGTGGAGAGAGTTGAGAGAGACAGCAGCTAGCACGATTTCCAAGGAGCAGCAAGGCACAGAAATCGAGAACATCTTCAGCATTAAATTTCTGGGCACATTTCCCAAGACTGCTGTACAGTACAGTCAAGGGCACAGTTTTCGAGGGACACTCCTGTTGGCACACATCCTGAGTTGCAGCACGGTCTTCAAGGTGAAATGACTGGGCACAAAACCCGAGTTTGAATGCACAGATTTCGAGGTGTATTACAGAGCACGGTTCCCAAAGCTGACAGCATATTTTTCTGAAGAGGCAGCATGGATTTCGAGGAGTTAACCTGCACAGAAATCGAGGTATGGGTTTCTGAGTTAGTTCTGCACAGTTTTCGAGGTGTATCATTGCACAGAAATCGAGAACCGTACAGGTGGTATGGACTGTGTTTTTCACAGCACAGATTTTGATGTTTCCTTGGCACGCATTTCAAGACTGTAGGCACAGAATTCGAGGTTCAGTTTGGTGCACGCTTTTCGAGAAAGATTTTGCTGAGTGGTGAAGATAAGTTAAATTCTTCATTGTAATGCTGTGATGAATATTTTGCTGAAGAAATAATATCTCTCTCTCTCAAACTGGTTTTCCCCGTGGGGGTTTTTCCAGGGCTCGATTTGGCCAAAAATTCTCTGAGTCTACTTTTCATGTGTGAATGTTTTAAATGTGTTTTCAGCCTGTTATTAGCATTCTATTGTGTGTTTGACTGTTACAGAATAACTTTATAAGTAACCTGCAGCCTATGCATAACCGGCTGTAGGTGGAAACCACAAATTGTTAACACAAACCAGCAGACAATTTAGTGCAGAAAAATCTACAGTTGTGTGCCTTTTAGTGGTAGTTTATATCATGTGACTTGCGCTCTAGTGACTAGATCCTATATTTAGTTCTCTCTGTCTGCTGTCTAGTTTAATGAGCAATTTTTATATTTACTTTAAATTATGCCCTTTTACTAGTTTGCTGTTTCTTTTGCAAATGATGGAAAACTAGGTGAATCCTATTCATTTTTTTGCAGCAATTATTATTTTATTTTTTATTTTTTTGTATATAATATTTGCCATTATTGCTCGGCATAACTCAACTTGGTGAATCAACCTTTGTATTGCTCAGCATAACTTGTTGGCACCGTGATCCTTTCCAGATGCAGAATGTTTACAGATGTGTAGATTTTTCTCATCAATCAAGTAGTTGCTTATTATTTTATTGAGTTAGTGAAGATATGAATAGTTGGAAAACTATTTTGGGCTCAATAAATGGTAGTCCTTACGCTTTGAGCATGATTGATTGCAGTTATCCCAACGCACTATCACGGGATCATTGTTAAAGTACCTTTCTAAGCTACAGGTATAGACTCTTTGCAATTTCAAATGATTCTCAAAAGTTTTGTGGCAAGATGGGACTTTCTTTGTATTCAATTGGTGTGTGTCATCATAAGGGAGCACACTAGTAATTTCCTATCATTCTCATCTTTTTATTAATTCTAACAATTTCAACCTTTGATATTGAAACAAAGTAATGATATAATAATTAGAAGCTGGGAAATTTCTCCACTAGGCTGAATATAGCTCATGTTTGTGGGGTGCTTTTGACATACAGGTAGATGAAGAGCCAGCAATAAGAACGAACACAACAATATTGCTTGGAAACATTGCTAGCTATCTTAATGAGGGGGTTAGTTTACTTGAAGCCACCATGGAAAAATCTTTGCATTTGTGATATTGGGAACTTAACTGTAACTGATAGTCTCATATAGATTTATCGAAATAATTTTGCTATGGATTTGGTTCTGAACAACATTTAAGTTTCTTTTGTTAGAGAACATACATTTTCAGTCATGAAATTTGGGTGTCCCACATGTTCACACAATCCTATATTTGTCTGGGTCGAAGATGAAGCTCTTGAAAAAAATATCTTTACTTTTGCTTAAATTATTAGGCTTATAACAGCATAGGATGCTTTTCAATGTTTAATGCTACGATGAAAAATGTGGGGCTGCACGTGTTATTAGGACTTTGTAACATTAATTGCAACTTTATGAAGTCCCAATAATGGGTGCAACCCTAAAGGTAACTTGAGAGGGCTATCACTGTCACCACAATAGCACCTCTTCTCACTTTAGGGTTGCACCCATTATTGGGACTTTGTAACTTAATTCCAATTTTGAGTGGTAACAGTGAGGAAATTGTTATTAAGTTTGCATGCATTACAGTTCACAGCAAGAGCCTTTTATTATTCTATTTTGGTTAGTCTAATACATGGTAAGCCTTCAACATGCAATGCAGACAAGGAGGCGGGTTTTGATAAATGCATTTACTGTCCGTGCACTTCGGGATGGATTTGCACCAGCACGAGCAGCAGGTGTGCAAGTCATCTCATATGAAATGTGTGAATTGATGCTTCTTGTTATCGATACAACAATTTATTACTAATGAAATCATGCTTTTTGTTATCAATACCACTGTATTTGTTTACAAGTGATCCTCACTTTCTCTTTAAAAATATCTGAGAGAACTTTAAGTTATTGTAATGGGGGTTGGTAGTTGTTTGATGGTTTATGGCATTAGAATATTCCCCTAATGTTTGCTGCAGGTCTCTGTCCTCTTTGTCCATGAATCATGAGTAAACTAGTATATTGAAAGTTAATTTCCAAATATCTTTTGAATTTTGATCTCTCTGATCAGAAATAGGTCTATCCAGTGAATTGTCCAATAACCATGCATATTCAAAACTCACTTTATATCCTAGGAAAAAGGTCAAGAATGATATAAGCATATTAAGCTGCTTCAGTTCTTTCCTATATATCCTCTGAATCTTGATCTCTCTGATTGAAAATATATCCATCAAATCATCTGTCTGATAAACTTTGCATGTTCAAAATTTATTTTTTCCCCTCAGATGAAGAGCATAAGAATGATAGATCCAAATTAAGCTCTTTCAGTTCAAATATGAAGTGATTGATGTTGTATCCATGCCTTTGGGGTGTGTGTGTGTGTTTGTTTTGGGTTCATATACCTCTATCTGTGACGATATGGCTTAGCTCTCTGTTTCAACTGAATGACATGCTTTCATACACTCAGATGTGGAGGCAATGTCCAAGGAAGATTGGCATGAGATCTCTAAGTATGGAGGAAATGATGACCTCAAAAAATACAAATTTTCTTATTTTAGCAGACGTTTTGGCAGTAGGCTATTTTTAGTACTCTGTGAAAAACTATTTTTGTCAGGTATGTCTAATCTAGTCTAAAACTATAAAAGGTGGGCAATAAAAGCTGAATATCTAGTTTACATCTTCAGTGCCCAATTTTGGAACAATTCTTGTAAAGTAAATATGTAGTGTGTACTATCAAGTGATGCAATGAGGCACACTTTCCAAGGGTGAATCTCTCATTCTCCTTCATTCTTTCACTGTGAACTTGTATCAGATGTTTCAAATGTATTTGTAAATTGACTGGTGTGCTTGCAGAGTAAATTTGTTACAGCATTGCCTGAAAACCTAGTTATTGACAGTTCCGCAAATGATAATGCCTGTGAAGTTAAACAGTCTGTGGAATACAATCATCATTACTTAAATTCAGTAAATGTTTGATCAGATATCTCAATCATACAAGTCATTTCATATATTAAGAACATTTTGCGAAAACTGGAAGCTGATAAGAGTAGTTATGCGTGTGCAATTATAATATACTTATGCTCAATATTGTAGTTATCAAATTTGTAGGTTGTGTAAAAAACACACTCGTCCTGTATGGTTATACTTTATACATATATCATGGGGATTGGGTGTTGAGGATCTGAAATTTATTATTGATTCCTAATTCTTTCTCTTGCAGGATTGATGGCTCTAAGCGCAACTAGTTCATATTATGACCCTGCAGAGATTGCAACTCGCATCTTACCTAACGTTGTTGTGCTGACTGTTGATCCAGACAGGTAATCTAATTTTTCTGGGCATTTTCATAGAAACTGTAGTGTTAATTCAATGCAAGGGATTTGATTTCTTCTTCAAGAGGTTGCAGTGGATCTTAGCTTCCATTTAAGATCAGGAAAAACAATCCTAAAATGATCTTGAATTTTAAAGGGATAGAAAAAGAGGAGAGTTCCTTGTCAATTATTAGTAGACTGAAGTCTACAGCCAAACGGGCAGCTAAATTGTAAACTAAACAAAACAATAAAGATGATCTAAAATGTAAAAGGAATAAAAGAGTAGTGATTATTGAGCTTGTGTGAACAATGACATCATTGCCATTTAACCAGAGAATGGTTGAACTTGACACAGATTAAGGAAGAAAGGGAAGCATATCGGCCGATATAGTATTTCATCGCTGGGTTCAATTCCAGGTCCAAACTGAATATCGGGTTAAATACACAAGTGTGCAAGGTTGTTTGTGTGAAACTGTCTTCTCAGGAACCCCACACTTTGAACCAATTCTATACCACATCTAATATCTCAATATATTATAGAGACATTACATGTAATTTTAGTGCAAAAATGTGTCATGAAAAGTAATAAAGAAATATTTTATGGAATTGCAATTGTAGGAGATCTTTTAGTGCCATATTGATACATCTTAAACTCTTAGTTAGGTAAAGAAATGGAACTAATCATGACTCATGACTGCGAAAAATTGTAGACGCAAAGGGAGACAGTAATTATGTATTCCCTATGGAATGATGAAAATTGGTGACTAAAATATATGTCAATGCAAGGAAACTATCTTATGGGTGTCAAAAAATTTACACTGATGACTGACATAAATGACATAAAAGTTCAAGCACAGTCTGCACAATTGCAGTTATAAATGTTATACAAAAATGTGTTATTGGACACTGCATTGTAAATGCCACTTATACATGCTCATTCAGTGGGGTATGCTAAATTCTTTAAATGAAGAATCCATAGGTGAAATACATGAACAAAGTGAGTGGTTTTTTCAAAGAAGAGAATGAAAGTTGAGGTATATATCATTTGGTCAGAAGATTCTCAACAGGATAATCTGACAAAATCTGTAACTGGGATATAATTAATGTCTAATGACCAAGGAGATATATAGCTTGAAACAGTGGATAAGAATGATGGATAAAGAAAATACCCAGAGCTGCATAAACATCAATTTTCTGAACAGATCCATACAAGTCCAAAAGTCTATAGTTATCTCACCAAATTTGGCAAATTCATATCCCTATATAGTATAACTACATCAGAATTATATATGTTTATAAAGGTTGTGTCAAATTGGGATCTCATGATCTACTTGACTGTCAACTTCTCCATTGTAAGAAGATTGTCATGCATTCCTTTTTCTTTAAAGAGGATTTAATTACAAGCATGTAAAATGCTTGACATTAACATTGGTTCCAGGAAGGTATATCTCGTTTTTATCTCCACAAATATACTATGGTGCTGGCCCCAGTTTTGTCCTTTAGCACATTTTCTTTGTAGCGACTTATATATGTGTTTGACAGAATTAGTGTATTTAAAGAATGTAATACTTTTATCATTTATGAGTTATATAACTGGGTTGTAATGTGTAAGTTAAGTCTTTAGGTCATCATCATGAAGTCCTAATTAGTTGCATGAATGGTTTTCTTGTTGATGTTATAGCTATGTGAGGCATCCTCACTAGCCCAGCCGACATGAAGAAAAGAATAAACAATTAAATGTAATTATATATTGTAAAAGGACAAGTCGACCCAGTTAGGGGATTTTATGAAAAGTAATGTATAAATAGAAGTGCTCCCTCCCTCATTTAGTCATTCTCACCAACCAAGTTTACTCAACTAGAGGAGTTTGCATTTTCTGGGTGCTAGAAGACATTTGGAGCAGATTTCTTGAGCATTGACTCATTTTGTACTTTTTATCTTCTTTGTACTAAATCTCAGAGTAAGAAAGGCTTGCTGGGTTTTTCCCGAGTTTGGGTTTTCCCAGGGTAAAGTGTTGTGTCTATTGTCTCTATTGTTTCTGTGCATAGTTGTTCTTTCAGTGATCCTTTTCATTGCTTATATATATACTGCTGCTATAAGTAAAAACATTAACATGGTGTCAGAGCTTTGTTGAAAGTGACTATTGCCAGAACTAGGGTTTGAAGTTTCTCCAACTTCCAACCATCAATTTGGTTCGATCTTACCTTCATTGAGCTCGCCTCAGCAAGGCGAATTTTTCTGTCCAAGCAGAATTCCATTCTGACAATTTTCATTTTTTGACCTAATTTCTGTGGTTGCTGCAGAATTAGGGTTTGCTGGTTTTCAGTGACCTGACCACAGATTTGGAAGAAAAGGAGGTTCATTCAACTCGTCTTAGGAGGGCGAATTCATCCGTGGAAGTGGTTTTCTCAAAATCCAAAATTCATTTTTGACCTAGCTCCTGCTTGGGCTTCTGCAGATCCAGTACCCAGTCAAAATGCCAAGCATCAAGGTTGAAGATGTTAAATTAATGTAACTTCAAAGAATATTCTACTTGTACTTTATTATTGTAACTTTGTCGGGCATGTTTTATCTCTGTTCGGGGATGTCATTATTATAATTGGTCAAGTAAAAGTCATGAGGTAAAACCTCCATTGTAAGTCGGGTTGTTAGTACCCAAAAGAATGTAATATAATATTATTTGAGTCTTTCTAGGAGAGGTCGGCTCACTCAGTTAAAGTGAGGTCGACCTAGTTAGGTTATTTGTCAAGTGAAAAGTAAAGTATAAATAGAGAGTGACTTCCTCTCATTTGTACCATTCACTCATTCATGCATTGCGCATTAGAGGAGAGAGAGAAGTTTGCGAAGGAGGAGGATTGGCTTGGCTTCAGAGTTTGGGTTTGTCTCTCTTATTTGTGAGACCTATTTTGGGCATTGTACTTTGGGTATCTATATTGAGGAAGTTCTTGCTAGGTTTTCTTCCCCTTGAGGGTTTCCCAGATTATATTGTTGTGTACCTTGTGATTGTGTATCTTTCAGAGATCCTAGTTATGCTGCTATTGTGAAAATGTATTAAATGCTCATGAAGTTAGAATTTAGTCTTTAGTAGCATATAATCTTAACATGGTATCAGAGCTTGCTTGAAAAGAGCAACTTTCATAAGGTAAATCTCTCTCTCTCCAAGCATAAAAATTAGGGCTTCTTACAAAAGTGGAATTTTTGAGTGCAATTCGCATAGGGAAGTGCGCCTCTCCAAGATCGAAATTTTGGCACTATAAGGAACCTCCAACAATTAATTAATTAAAATGCACGATATATTAGAAATAACAGAACACAGAAGAGATTTATTGATCGCGGGCCACTTCGAGGGGGAAACCTCTTTTGAGCAAGCTCAATACAAAATAACTCTTGGATGCCTTCATTGGCCTCAACATGCACTTATACTAAGGCTATGCACCAACACTATGGATCAATACCATGGAACATATAATACTATGGGACGACTTACAAAGCATATGCATCCAATACTATGGATCAATACCATGGAACATATAATACTATGGGCTAATACAAACTATGGATCAATACCATGAAACATATAATACTACGGGACGACTTACAAAGCATATGCGTCCAACGACAATATACTCACAAAGTAAAGAGAAGGGTTGACACGGGTTCCTAACTTCCTAACATCCCTCCCCCTTAGAAAAAGCTTTGTCCTCAAAGCTTTAGATGTGGAAATTGATGCTGAATTTGAAGGAGTGGTTCCTAGGTAGCATCCTGTGGTTGCATTCCGTGCGATTGAATTAATACCTCTGTGATAGATCGAGAGCGAAGCTGACTAGTGCGCTTATTGAGGATGGCCTCCGACTCCAAAAGGATGGATCCTTCATTGTCCAGTTTTGGTAAAATAGTTTGTCCTCTGATGTTGGTGCCAAGAACTTTCGTCAGAAAAGAGACATGAAATACTGGATGAATGCGGGAAGGAGGAAGTTCCAAGTTATAAGCAATAGACCCAATATTCTGAAGAACCTTATAGGGCCCATAGAACTTTGGAGCGAGCTTATGACGCTCTTTCAGTTTCAGGGAGGATTGCTGGGAAGGCTGTAGACGAAGAAAAACCATATCACCTGCTTGAAAAGTGCGCTCAGAACGGTGTTGATCAGCTTGTTGTTTCATTTGAATTCTTGCCATGTGAAGATTGTCTTGCAAAATGCGAAGAATCTGATCGTGGTTTCGAAGAACCGTGTCAACTGCCTGAACTGGTGACCTGCTGAGGGTGTATGGAAGAAGAACTGGTGGTGCTTGACCATAGATTGCTTCATATGGAGTCATTTTAGATGCAGTATTGTACCACCATTCAGCAAGAGGGAGCCACTTCGCCCACTGAGGTTGTTGTTCGGAGGTGAAGCAACGAAGATAAGTTTCCAAACATGTATTGGTAATTTCAGTCTGACCCTTTGTTTGTGGGTGAGACCTTGAACTCCTCTTCAGTTTGCTGCCAGTGTGGCGAAATAGTTCTGTCCAAGAATGACTGGTGAAAGTTGCATCATGATCCGAGACAATGGAAGAAGGGATTTCATGAAGACGGAAGATTTGGTCCAGGAAAATTTGTGCGACTGAGGAGGCTATATAGGGATGGCCGAGGGCACAAAATTGATTATATTTGGAGAGGCGATCAACCACAACCAAAATCACTGTCTTCCCTCTAGATTTAGGTAGCCCTTCAATGAAACCCATAGAAATATCTGTCCAAATCCGTGTAGGGATGAGCAAGGGTTCGAGCAATCTGGGAAGGAGTGTCGTTTCACCCTTGTTGAGCTGGCAAGTGTCACATTCAACCACCATATGTTGAATTGTTATTTTCATTCCCCGCCAAAAGAAGTTACGCTATGCTCGCTCATACATTTTGAGGAACCCAGAGTGCCCTGCCAATGGAGAAGCATGGAGTTCATAGAAGACAGGTCTGTTGAAGATTTGTGCTTTGGAGAAGCACCGGATGACCCTTGTATCTCAGGGAAGTACCATCCCAAGAGTAATGTGGTACAATAGAAGGGTTGTTGGCCAATCGTTGGATGATTTGAGATAATGAGGAGTCATTGACATAGCCCTGTTGAACAAATTGCAACCAATTTGGAACAGGCATAGAAATAGCTGAAAGACAAAATGTGCGAGAAAGAGCATCCGCCATCAGATTGTCCTTACCCTTCTTGTAAGTGATCCTTAGTCATAAACCATGACTTTGCGAACTCATTTCTATTGTGCTGGGGAGGAGACTCGTTGTTCCAGGAAATATTTTAGACTTTGGTGATCAGTCTTGATGCAAAAATAATTCCCTAATAGGTATGGTCGCCACTTCTGTACTGTATGCAAAATAGCCATCATTTCCTTCTCATATGTAGAGGCGGCTAAATTCTTACCAGAAAGGGCTCTTGAAGGTGGCAATCCCACTGGTTCAGAAAAGACATTGGCATATCTATCCAAAATTTGTTGTAGATCCAAGGGAGTAGTGGAAATTGTTGATGGTTGCATTTGAATGGAATGGAGCTGAGCGATGTCACCATGTGAATTCTTCTTAAGGATCTTTTCGAGGCGATGTGAACTGATGATGCAGAGAGACCCTGGTTGTAAGCCTGTCAATGTGTGTTTTTTCCCATTGAGTGAAAACTGCATCCAAAGTTCAGCAAAATCCTATAAAATGGGGCCAAGTGTGCGTAACCATTGAGCGCCCAAAACCACATCACATCCTCCTAAGGCCGGCCAAGGAAAACATGTCAGAGTGCAGGTTATAATATCCCATAGAGATACACACATTGCGACACTTTCCCTTGCAAGGTAAGGTGCCCCTATTGGCAATCATGACTTCAAAGTTGGAGCAAGGATGGACAAAACAGTTAGCCTGTTTGGCGATCCGAGGTTCAATGAAGTTATGAGTGCTACCAGAATCAATGAGTATTGTAAGAGGGAGCTTCTTGAAGTAACCCCTTACCCGCATTGTTTGTGGGGTGGTGACTTCGGCTAAAGCATGGAGACATATCTTTGGGTGGTCGTCCTGAGACGGAGGGTCAACAAGCGGCTGCTGAATGTCGACCTGATCATCTATTGTATCTGGAGCTTCTTCACCAAGTTCAAAGGCAGGCGGAGAATCCACATCCAAGAGATAGAGCTTTTGCCCAACACATCTATGGCCCCGAGTGAATTTCTCATCACAATTATAACAAAGCCATTTTTCTCTACGTGCCCGCATTTTTGCTTCAGACAAATGCTTGATAGGAGTTGGTCGAGGAGCTGGCATGAAGGGAGGTTGTTGGGAAACCATATTTTTGAATGGAACAAAAGTGGATTTGGAGCGTTGTTGGGCTGTGATCTTGTCCTCTGCCAACTTAGCCAACCCTAGGACTTCCATCATTGTGTTGGGACAGAACATTTTAACCTCTGATCGGATTGCATCCTTGAGACCACAGATAAAACAACTCCTGTAGAATTCATCAGATAATCCTTTTGTGTGATTGGTCAGTTTCTCAAATTTTGTTTGATACTGTCTCACAATGCCTATTTGGCGAAGTTTAGTGAGTGCTCCTGTGAAGTCATTAAAAGCACTAGGACCAAATTGTTGGCAAAATTTTTCATCCAGATCTTGGAGTTTGGTTTTGAGGGTTGCAAGTTCTTCCTCCATGATTTTTGCTCCTGTGCGGGTGACAACCATAACCATGAGTTTTTTTTTTTTTTAAACCCGAAATGGATCTGAAACGGCTCGGAATTGATCGGCAACAGTTTTGGACAGATGTAATCTGCTATTTATCAGCTGAAAATAGATATGGACCCCAGGTATGCTCAGCTTCCTAGCGGTTCATGGGATTCACTCGACCACCAATGTTGTTTGACGACTTGTGTATTGGGGCAGCACCCCTCACTCCACGGCTTAGGTAAAATTGATAACCGCTTTTCCACAAACGACAGCTCTTGGTTTACCTCACGGGTGAGAACTAGTGAATCAGGTAGGGGTTGTTGCCCTTTTCGCTGGTAGGTCCTCTTAATGGGTCAGCTACTTCGGGGTTCTTGTGGTACTCCTCACAATGAGTTTTAGGGCTATTCCCAAGTACTTCCCACAGATAAGCGGATAGGGATTATTCCCAGATCCGAACTTGTAATTGAAAGGAACAATATAGATGCGAAAAAAATTGGCAAAAATTCCACCCAACGAGCCCAAGAAAGTTCTCTGATACCAGTTGTAAGGAACCTCTAGCAATTAATTAATTAAAATGCACGATATATTAGAAATAACAGAACACAGAAGAGATTTATTGATCGCGGGCCACTTCGAGGGGGCAACCTCCTTTGAGCAAGCACAATACAAAATAACTCTTGGATGCCTTCATTGGCCTCAACACGTACTTATATAGTAAGTCTATGCACCAATACTATGGATCAATACCATGGAACATATAATACTATAGGACGACTTACAAAGCATATGCGTCCAATACTATGGATCAATACCATGGAACATATAATACTATGGGCTAATACAAACTATGGATCAATATCATAGAACATATAATACTACGGGACGACTTATAAGGCATATGCGTCCAACAACAATATACTAACAAAGTAAAGAGAAGGGTTGACACGGGTTCCTAACAGGCACCGGGATCGAATTTTTTCAGTGGGTGAATCTTCCAGAAAGTCAAACCCTAGTTTCACTATGGACCAGAAAAACCAGAGAGCCAAAAACTACAGACCAGAATTTCGCAAGTTAAATTTCAAGGGTGAAATTTTGGAATCTTCAGAAACCAAGTGTACTAGCATATTCGCCTCAGTCAAGCGCATCTTTTGGTGAGTTCAGTTTTCAATTTTGAGAAACTTTAATTTTTTGGTTATTCTTTGCTCTCCGGGATAAGATGGTCCCAAGCACTAAGCTTGATGAGAAGTTGGAAGGCATAGAGAACTTCCGTGCTTGGAAGTATAGGATTGGACTCATTCTAGAAGAGTCATCTTTCAAAGTTTATTAAAGAAGTTGTACCTGAACCCGTAGAAGCTGAAGCCAAGGAAAATCATAAGAAGGATATGATTAGAGCCAAGAGAATCATAGCAGATTCCATCAAGGATCATTTGATTCCACAAGTGTCCTCCAAGAAAACCCCAAAGGAGATGTTTGATGCCCTATCAAGAATGTATGGAGGGAGAAACATAAATCGAAAGATGAATTTGAGAACCCAACTCAAAAGCACAAAGATGAATCTATCCAAGATTACTTTACTAGGGTTTCTCAATTTAAAGAACAACTAGAAGCAATTGGAGACAAGCTTGAAGAAGATGAATTAGTGATGACTGCTCTCAATGGTCTTATTAGACCTTGGGACTCTTTTATCCAGACAATGTGTGCAAGAAAGGAAAGTCTACTATTTGAAGCTGTATGGGAAGAATGTAACCAAGAGGAGGCTAGAGTGGCAAATCGAGAAGCACTACTCAAAGATGATGATCAAGCTCTAGCTACCCATACTAGAAGAGGAAAGGGAAAACCTCATTTCAAGGAGTAGTTTCATTTTCCTAAGAAGTTTCAAAAGTATAAGAAGGGAAACTACAAGCGAAGATACTTCTCTTCTTATCAATGTTTCCATTGTGATAAGATGGGACATATTGCCAAAGATTCTCCAGAAAGAAAAGAAGAATACAAGAAGAAGAGCAACAAAAGACATCATGTTCACATAGCCGAAGAAGAAGAAGAAGAAGAAGAAGAAGAAGAAGAAGAAGTTAGCAAGGGAAGAAGTAGAAGAATATGTTTTATTCTCCGCTCTCTCTGGGTCCGTGACACCCAAAAATGACACATGGCTAATTGATAGCGGTGCTTCAAAGCACATGACAGGTTAGAAGAAGACTATCTCCAATTTAGCAGAAAAGAATCCCCCTCAGAAGGTATCATTAGGAGATGATTATCAATATCCTATTAAGGGAATAGGAGAAGCCACCTACAAGCTTGATTCAGTAACCCCGATGAAGATGAAGGATGTACTATATGTGCCAGGCCTAAAGAAGAACCTACTTTCTATCTCATATTTATATAAGAAAGGGTTTAGGGTTGCCTTTATAGATGGAGAAGTTCTCATGTGGCCCAAAGGAAAATCTATAGAAGATGCAGTCGTTATTGGAATAGAAGAAGGAGGTCTATACAAACTAAAAGGACATTCAGAAGTAGCCTTGATTCATGATACAACAGGTCCATGTGAACTATGGAATAGAAGGCTTGCTCACATAAACTACAAAGCCTTACCACATGTTAGCATGGTAGTAACAGGATTACCCGATCTAAAGATTAACCATGAAGGAATATGCAAAGGATGTGCAAAAGGAAAGAACATAAAGAATCCATTTCCGAAGAGCGACACCAAAGACAAAAGGGATATTGGAACTTATTCATTTAGATGTATGTGGACCAATGCCTTCAACATCGTTAAGTGGGTATGTATATTATGTTACATTCATTGATGATTATTCTATAAAGAGTTGGGTTTAACTGTTGAAGACAAAAGATGAAGTATTCGAAAAGTTCAAGGAATTCAAAGCCTTGATAGAGAATCTTTCAGAAAGGAAGATCAAGACACGTAGGTCAGATAATGGAGGAGAATATACCTCTAAAGATTTTGAAGCCTTTTGCAAGGATGTTGGGATTAAGAGGGAGCTTACCACTCCCTACAATCCTTAACTAAATAGTGTTGCTGAAAGAAAGAATCGAACTATTATGGAAGCAGTGAAGACGATGATCCATGATCAAGATCTTCCTATGCATCTATGGGCTGAAGAAGCAAGGACAGTAGTATATGTCCAAAATAGAATATCCCATAGTGCACTTGGGTTCAAAACCCCCGAAGAGATGTTCACAGGAAAGAAACTAGAGGTAAGTCATCTCAAGATATTTGGTTGTCCAGTTTTTGTTCATATTCCAAAAGAGAAAAAAACTAAGTTAGATCCTTCCGGAAAGAAAGGAATATTTGTTGGATACTGTGAGGTCTCCAAGGCCTTCAAGATCTATTTACCAGGCTATCATCACATGGAGATTAGCAGGGATGTAACATTTGATGAAGATGCAGCTCTCAAGAAATCTAGAAAGTGCCAGCATGAAGAAGTATATGAAGAAGATGAGGCTCCTAGAGTTGCAGAGGTTGCACCCTCTCCTAATGGTGAGACTCCGGAAGATCATGATATGTTGGAGCCCCAACAACCTCCACCCATGACTATTTCTCGCAAGAGAATGCCAGCTTGGGATCGTGGAATTATTCAAGATGCAAAAGAGTATGGAGCTCCAGAAGGCTCCTTAAGAGAAAGCAAGAAGCCAAAGCCATTTTCCAGTTATGTGGCTTTGATGTGTGATCTTGTAGACAAAGAACCTACTTGTTTTGAAGAAGCCATTCAAAAGAAAGAATGGGTAGAAGCTATGACAGAAGAATACCAATATATAATGAAGAATGATGTATGGGACATAGTTCCCAAACCTGAAGGTAAAAGTGTGGTATCTTCCAAATGGATATACAAGATAAAACATGCAGCGGATAGAAGTATTGAAAAATACAAAGCTAGATTTGTGGCTCGTAGATTCTCCCAAAAGGAAGGAATCGACTATGAAGAAACATTTGCACCAGTAGGAAGGTACACTTCAATTAGAACCATCATGGCACTTGTAGC
The DNA here is from genome assembly GCA_027924585.1 of Larix kaempferi. Taxonomy (NCBI): domain Eukaryota; kingdom Viridiplantae; phylum Streptophyta; class Pinopsida; order Pinales; family Pinaceae; genus Larix; species Larix kaempferi. Next base: position 1,242,140 of record BSBM01000721.1, on the reverse strand, counting down.
CATGATGAAGTGGAAGTTACACCAAATGGATGTGAAAACAATTTTCCTGAATGGTGTCATTGAAGAGGAAGTGTACATAGAACAACCACAAGGATTTGAGGTTGAAAACAAAGAAACGCATGTCTGCAAACTGAAGAAGGCTCTATATGGGTTGAAGCAAGCTCCAACAGCTTGGTATGGAAGAATTGATAGTTTTTCTGACAAGCTTGGGCTTTACCAACAGTAAAGTTGATCCTAACCTTTACTTCAAGGTTATGGATGATGAACCTGTCATATTATTACTATATGTGAATTTCTTATTCCTGACAGGAAATGAGAAGCAAATCTCAGAGTGCAAGAAGAAGCTCGTTGCAGAATTCGAGATGAAAGACCTTGGCTTGATGCACTATTTTCTAGGTCTCGAAGTATGGCAGAACCTAGAGGGAATATTCCTTAACCAAGGGAAGTATGCAGTAGAAATCTTGAAAAAAATTGATATGTTGGAGTGTAAAGCCATGGCCACACCCATGGATACAAATTTGAAGTTACTATCTAATGCTTCGTCGGAATTGGTGGATATGACTCTATATAGGTAGATTATTGGGTCATTGATGTATCTGACGAATACCAGGCCAGATATATGCTTTGATGTGAACACCTTGAGTCAGTATCTGGTTGAGCCCAGACGTGTTCACCTTGTAGTTGCAAAGCGTGTGATGCGGTACCTAAAAGGTACAATAGACTATGGTCTCAGTTATACTAGAGATCATGACTTCTGGTTGTTTGGTTACATAGATTTAGATTGGGTAGGAAGTGTTTCAGACAGAAATAGCACTTCAGGCAGATGTTACAGTCTGGGGTCAACCATGATCTCATGGCTAAGCAGGAAGCAGTCCAGTGTTGCTCTCAGCACTGCAGAAGCAGAATATATTGTAGCTTGTTCTGCCAGTTGTGAAGCCATATGGCTTCGGAAGTTGTTACCAGGTCTATTTGATCTGGAGTTGGATACCACAGTGATTCTATGTGATAACCAAAGTTGTATAAAGATGACAGAGAACCCTGTGTTCCATGATAAGTCGAAGGACATAGAAATACAGTATTTCTACATTTGTGATATGGTGCATAAGGGAGCTATAAAGATCCAATATGTGAGCACTGATAAGCAGGTTGCAGATGTGTTGACTAAGCCTTTGTCTCGTGTGAAGTTTGAGCACTTCCGTGACAAGCTTGGTGTAGTCCGTAAGGACTTCCCTTGAAAGGGGGAGTAGTGCTGATGATATTGTGGTACATTGGGATTGATCATCCCTAGACAGTGATCCCGTAATTCCGAAAGGAAGGATAGTCTTAAATGTTGATCCTGAGTTGTGGTGGGATTGATCATCCCTAGACAGTGATCCTGTAATTCCGAAAGGAAAGATAGTCTTAAATGTTGATCCTTAGATTGAATCCCTAGTTCCAAAAGGAAGGATTGTCTAAGAGTGTTGGACTGAATCTCGAGTTCCGAAAGGAAGGATTGTCCACGATCCCTAGTTCCGAAAGGAAGGATCACTAGAGTTATTGGACTGAATCCTGAGTTCCGAAAGGAAGGATTGTCCATGATCCCTAGTTCTGAAAGGAAGGATCACCAGAGTTGTTGGATTGAATCCCGATTTCTGAAAGGAAGGGTTGTCCATGATCCCTAGTTCCGAAAGGAAGGATCATCAGAGTTGTTGGACTGAATCTTGAGTTCTGAAAGGAAGGATTGTCCATGATCCCTAGTTCCGAAAGGAAGGATCACCAGAGTTGTTGGACTAAATCCCGAGTTCCGAAAGGAAGGATTGTCCATGATCCCTAGTTTCGAAAGGAAGGATCACTAGAGTTGTCAAACTGGGTCCCGTAATTCCGAAAGGAAGGACTGTCCAAGATCTCGTAATTCTGAAAGGAAGGATCATGTGTGCTGTAGGTGATGATATTCCAGTGCTGAAGATGAGGATGCTCCAGTGCTGCAGATGTTCCAGTGCTGAAGATGAGGATGCTCCAGTGCTGCAGATATTCCAATGCTGAAGATGAGGATGCTCCAGTGCTGAAAAAGATGATGATCCAGTGTTGAAGTTGAGGATGTTCCAGTGCTATAGAAGATGATACTCCAGTGCTGAAGATGAGGATGCTCCAGTACTGAAGATGATGATACTTCATGTCTATATTGAAGATGATGATGTTGTTGAAGAACTTCCAATGATTTATAGATGTACCAACCAATGTTCCAGATGATGTTATTTATGATGCCCCTCCTCCCTTCGATGATGTTGTGTAGAGTTACACATGCTGTTGTTGTTGTCAGTAGAATACCCTTCTTGTTAAGGGGTAGTGTTAAATTAATGTAACTTCAAAGAATATTCTACTTGTACTTTATTATTGTAACTCCGTCGGGGATGTTTTACCTCTGTTCGGGGATGTCATTATTATATTTGGTCAAGTAAAAGTCATGAGGTAAAACCTCCCTTGTAATTCGGGTCGTTAGTTCCCAAAAGAATGTAATATAATATTATTTGAGTCTTTCTAGGAGATGTCGGCCCGGTTAGTTAAAGTGAGGTCGACTTAGTTAGGTTATTTGTCAAGTGAAAAGTAAAGTATAAATAGAGAGCAACTTCCTCTCATTTGTACCATTCACTCATTCATGCATTGCGCATTAGAGGAGAGAGAGAAGTCTGTGAAGGAGGAGGAGGATTGGCTTGGCTTGGCTTCAGAGTTTGGGTTTGTCTCTCTTATTTGTGAGACCTATTTTGGGCATTGTACTTTGGTTATCTATATTGAGGAAGTTCTTGTTGGGTTTTCTTCCCCTTAAGGGTTTCTCAGGATATATTGTTGTGTACCTTGTGATTGTGTATCTTTCAGAGATCCTAGTTATGCTGCTATTGTGAAAATGTATTAAATGCTCATGAAGTTAGAATTTAGTCTTTAGTAGTATATAATCTTAACAGAAGATAGGCTTGATGGAGCATCAAACTACTACTCATGGAAGTCTAGAGTGCTTATTGCTCTAGAAGAAAATGATTTACTAAACTTTGCCACAGAAGGAGTGGCAGAACCAGTAGAAGCTTCAGAGAAGACTTAATGGAAGAAGAATGATGCCAAGGCAATGAGGATACTAATAGATTCAGTTAAGGTTCATTTGATTCCTCAAATTTCTCAGAAGAAGACAATAAAGGAAATGTTTGATTCATTGAAGAAGTTGTTTGAGAATACAAACATCAATAGGGCTCTTGCCCTAAGGCAACAACTCTCAAGCATCAAGATGTCTAGATCAGACACCATAGCTTCATACTTCATGAAGATCATAGAAGTAAAAGACAAATTGGCAACAATATGTGAAGTTATTGCAGACAGAGAATTGGTCTTGATGTCCTTGAATGGTCTCCCTCAGTCTTGGGAACCCTTCATCCGAAGTATATCGGGAAGATCAAAACTACCCAATTTTGAAAGAATATGGGCAGACTGTACACAAGAAGAAACAAGACTTGTGATGAGAGGCAAGATTCAAGAATCTCATGAAGAAGATCAAGCTCTCATCACACATACCAAGAAGAGAGGAAAAATGAACTTTGGACGAAAAGACAAGGGTAGAAGACCAAGTCCTAATCCTGATCATAGGAAGAAGAAGGACACGTCGATGGTTCAATGCTATAAATGCAGAAAGTTCGGCCACTACAAGAATCAATGCGATTCAGAGAAAAGGAAAGAACATGCCTCTGCAGCTGATGTAGATGAAGAAATTCCACCAAAGAGGGCAAGGAATGCTGAAGATGATGACCATCGGAAGGAGTTCTTCTTCTAGTACACCAATGACTGTATTATCTCTAGATAACGAGATTGTCATTAGTTAGCTTCCAAGTAAGAAGATAAAGATCTGAGGACTCCAGTGATCACTGCAAGGAGGCAGAGATCAAGAGGGAGCCCTTACAAAACAATAAAATGATAAGTATTTCTATATTTTATTTCTATAATTTGTTTTTGTATTAATTTTTGAATTATATATATCTCTGCACTTGTGTGTGTGTCCTGTTTCCCATGTTGGACACCAATGTCCTCATGTCCTAGTGTCATGTGACTTAGTAGGGCAGGGTAGTCTACTTTCTTATAGCCTGGCTTTAATGATACATGATTCTTGATGTATTCTCTATTGTCCAGTATTGAAATATGAAATGTATTGTTGAAAAAAAAGCAAATTCAGGTGTGGAGAGTCTTATGTTAAAATATTTAACTAGCCTTAAACAGAATCTGAATGTTGATCTTATGCTTAGAAGTCTGATGTTTTCAGTTTTGAGATAATGTAAAAATGTTGTTCTATGGATAGTTTGATATTGTGTATTTAAGATTTTACCTCGATAAGAATTTAGCTTCTAGATTTATCTAGTGGTAAAAGAATAAGCTTCAAATTTAAATTCAAATGGTGTGATTAAATCAAGATTTCTCAACTATTGTCTTCTTTCATTCAACTGTTTTTTTTGCATCATACATCTTAGAGTTTCAACAATTTAGTCAAATAAATAAATAATATCCATACATATTAAGGATAACTTTTTGCTTGTCGTTTTAGCACTATCTATCTCAGTTTGATGTGCATGTGGTGAGTTTGTTGACTAGAGTTCCAATGCTTTTGTTGCTGAAGTATTGCATTTATCTATTTTTCTTGAACAGCAATGTGAGATGTAAAGCTTTCGAGGCAATTGATTTGTTTTTGCAAAGTGTGAAACAGCATCATGAGAAGGTATCTTTTTAATGCTAATGATTTCTTAATGGATAGTTGTACTTATTTCTTATGTTGCAAATTGAAAGCAAAAAGCTTCTTATAAGGTTCATCTTGCATACAATTATTTGAGTATTCAATGTTTTAACAGTATACTGTATACGGTATTCAATAGCGTACAGTACACAGTGTTCAATGCTTTAATGCTCTGATAGGCATCAATCATTAACAGTAAACTGTATATACTCTGGTATACATCAATGCTTTAACAGTATACTGTATAAACTTTATAGTTTAACAGTCTTCTGAACCTCTTTTTCAGTATCCAGTGTAGCATATTCAATGTTTTAAAGCTATGGCTTACTGTATACAGTATATACTTTTCTTTAGCCACAAAATCGTGCTTTATACCTCTACCTGCAAAATTCTTTTTTTGTGTTTCTCCTACTGCTAAACTAGTGACAAATACTTGATATTCATCAATAAAACTATTAGGTGTAATAAGAACTCAGTCTCTATATACTACCATTCCTCCAACTATTAAAAGCTGGTCTGGAAGGTCTCAGATTTTTGTAAGATCTTTAGTAATGGTGTCTTCATCCTCAGACTATAAGGGTGTTTCCTTGGTTACATATCTCTTTGAGGTATTGTTAATCTCAAACATCACTTTAAGATACTGCCATAGGTTTTCACTCTACTTTCTTACCTAAGGTAAGGAATAGGACTTTTTTTTACTAATTAACTGATATATTAAATGGTTTTAGAATACCATTTGTCAGTTGGTGTGGTAGGCCAAGTTATTTTGCTTGCCGTAGTATCCCATAATTATTTTTCATTAAGAAAATACTTCATCTTAATTTTTCAAATGCTATAATTAGATCTCTCATGTTATTGGCATCCCTGGATACTTTATCTTAAAATGCTTCTGTTATGTTTTGAACTACTTCATCATTCCAAACCAGTTTCAATATTGAACAAAGTAGGGGCGATGTAGGTTAGTTTAGTGGCCTAGTGTTCGTCTAAGTGGTTGGAAGGCTGAAGCACAGGCAAAACATGATAATATTGCTAGGAGTATGACCAAATCCATACATGAATGCATCATTATTTGATTTAAATTTTAGATGTCCATTAAAAATGAGTGAATGTGGCGGTCGCTTTTAGTGAAATTGTCGAGCACGGGTTGAAAATTTTGGGGAACTAATAGCTAGTCAGAAAAAGGGAAGACAGATTGCTTGTAGTGTTGTGACTCGTGAGTGTACATAACATTGTACAAGATAATGGTTAATCACACCCCCTTCTAAATTAATGTACAGTCATGCAACAATTGTTCTGATTGAAATATAGATTCTAAGTTTGAGAGTAGTTTTTAATGAGCCTTCATGAAAGTTTGGTTTCTTTATGTTAGATCAAAAAGTTTAAAAGGACAATGAGCAATGGAGATTTCCAAACGATGAAGGGGACACTTGCATGACAAACAATTGGGCAGACATTTTCCAGCTAGGTTTCTTAGTCTTGAATATTATGGGAAAACTAGTGTCAAGAAAGCTAAGTTGCATGGAAATTGATATGGATTCAGATCTGAATATGGATCCACTGGATTTTTTGAAAAGTTAGGATCTGGATACAGGAAAACAACATATAAAAAAATATAAATTATAAATATAGAACCATTAGGAACACGTGTAAAGATTGCATGCCAATTGCATGCTTCTTAAGTCTTTGTTTAGTAAGCATATTATAATATTCCTTACATTAGTTTTTAATGAAAATTATGTAGACAATAAATCCATTATGATTCCAAGAAACCCAAAGACAATTGGCTCTGTATGCTTACAAGGCGAAAACCAAGTCTTTTGCAACTTAGGAGAAGCATTTTGCACACAAACTAATTGTGCTTAATCATCTTAACAAGTATCTGATTAATTCTTGTTAAGTGCTGTGCTTAAGAAAGAATTTTCAGCCAGCATTTATATTTTTTGTAAAAAAGAAAAGGGGAGATAAAACAATTCAATTCCCCTGATTGTTCGTTTCCCCCACTTATCTAGTGGATTTTCTGTTTTTCCGCCAGATATTTGAAAAGTCAGGATCCGGATACGGCTAGGATACGTCAAGTACACAAATTATAATAAAATATTTTAAATTAAAAAATATATTCGAAGTTTATAATCAAAACCATTCATTAATCACATCATTAGAATTGAAACCATCAGATGATAATATACTAAACTAGTAAACAGTGCACCTTTTGCAGAATATGATAAACAGTATGTGGAAACTAGAAATATGAGGAATAAATTATAAATTTAATAAATATTATAAATGTAAACTATATTAAAATTAGAAATTTTAATATAAACATACATAATACAAGTAATACATGCTACAGCACATATAATAATTATAACAACGTATACACATGACAAAGGAATACATCATAAATTTAATAAATATTATAAATGCAAGCTATATTAAAATTAAAAAAAATAATTTGTAATAAACATACATAATACAAAATACAAGCAATACATGCTACAACACTAATAATTATAGCAATGTATACGCACGCTACAAGCCAACAACATCGATTTTAAACTTTTAATACACTTCACGGTTTTCCTCTGTTTACTTAACAGTTGATGGTTTACATCGTGAACAAGTGAAAACAAACAAACAATAATCAAGTGAAGAGAATAAACGGTTTGCCTCTGTTGTCGTCTGTCGTCTGCTAGTTGAAGAGTCTGCCTCGGAGGAATAAATGGCATGCCATTCAAGTCACTGTCTGGGAGAAAGAAAACACCGAAATAGTCGCTGAGGATTCAAGGAACAATCCCCGAGGAATAGTCGCCAGTTGTCTGCTGGATCTGGGGTCGGGGGCACATTATTTTCCGAAAAACACTTCGCGGGATGCGTATCCTTCTTTCTGCGGAACCGTTTGTTAAGCGGATCCGGATCCGGATCAGAACCGTGGATCCGTGGATCCTGGCCCTGCCCCCCCCGGATCCGGTAACACAGCATTTTTCATAGAAAGCGATTAGCAAACTCAAATATTGTCATAGAGAAACATAACACTGAAGCTTGTTGGAAGGTTATTGGAAATAAGTGTTGGTCCATGTAAACCCTTGATAAATGCAGTCTGTTATTTTGTAGGGCTGAAACTGCCACCATATCGATTTTGATATGCAAATTGTTTTATCACATGCAAGTCTTTGGGGTTTATTTGCAACATCGCTGAGGAATTGGCACAAAAGCTGAGAAAGAAGACAATAAATCACATTAGGCTACAAAACTAACACTATAGCAATGTTTTAAAACTTAGGCTCGGACTTGAAATCGGTCGAGGGTCAACTCAGACTTGGACTCAGACTCGGAATCGTTAATGAATCATTAATGACTCAGCTGATTTGAATTTAATGACTCGGTTTACTAAAAAATACATAAAATATTTAAATTTTAAAGAAAAACAATATTTTAAAGATTCTAATCCATGAATCCAAAGCATTAGAGACAAAATATCCAAAGTCTGTTCATGTATATATCATACAAGGGTGAATATATCAAAATGGCACGAAATATACTGTGAACAAAATGCAAGATTAATGAGGCCTAAATGGCTTGTAGAGTCCAAAAAACAACATGCTATGATGCCACTAAATCATACATCATACATCAATGATCATACATCATACATGTCATTGATCAATGTCATCAATCATCAAGCTCATCACCATTGGTAGAACTAGAATCGGGACTAGCAATGGCATCATCATCTGGCTCGAGCTCAGACTCCTCAAGGTCATCAACAATTGCAGTAGTAGTACTAGTTGAACTCCTAGAAGCATGAGGTTAGGGCTCATCTTATATATTTAGGGTTAGGGTTAAATTATAAGGTGCACGAAATGGGGAAACGGGTTCATCAATAACACCCTATGTTTCCCTCCTCTAGGCTCTAGCACTTGCCTCTACCTTGAATCTCAAAGTTGATCCATCATGGACATTAGTCAACGACTCAACACCCTGCAATTTTGATGAAACTTCCTAAATTAATCGTTAAAATAAGGTAGAAAAAGATTTCCATGCTTAATAAGTGATTTTGCTCAAGTGAAGAGTACATTTTTATTAAGGTCATGACAGAGGAGTTCAACAATCAACACCACCAATATCAAGGTATATAGAGGGGTTGGTGTGCTTGATTAAATGCCAATCCCATACCCTCATACATGATAGAATTTGATGGAAACTTTGCAATCCTGAAATCTATTAAGTCTTTTGAATTCTGAATGGGATCTTAAATTCTATTTTTTGCATATGAAGTCCGATGAGTTTGGAACCACTCAAACATCCTGAAACAATTCATGGTAATGTTAAAAATTTAAGATAGAAAATGAAAGTAAGGAGAATGTCACTTTATTTTAAGAATTTAATATATTACATTACCAAATACTATTGAACAAAGTGGATTAGATTAGGAAATATTAAACAGAAAACAAAATTAAGAGTTTTTTAGTCCATAGACCCACACATGCCGACATAGGCAACTCGGCCGGTTCAGGTTGGGACTCGGTTGAGTTGACTAATTCGATACCAAATCGGCCACTCGATCCGTTTTGTAGGCCGACTTGGCTCGGTTCAGGGTCAAATCGGCCAAGTTCGAGTCTAAGTTGCCCGATTTTTAAAACAGGAGCATTATAGTAGACAAGCATTTGATGCAATAAAATGCCCATAGATTAGTGGTTTTTTGAACCAAATAAGCCTCGATCATCTTTGGAAAAATACAATGAGAAAAAAAACATGAGACATCAAAATTCAGATTAGCATTCATCAATTTAGGACTAGTGTTTAGGTCTTGATTTATAAGCTTTGAGGCTCTGTATCTCAGTTTTGAGGCTCAATTTGGGGTTAGGGTTTTATAGTTTTCCTTTAGGGTTATTTATTTGATCTTTTCATGTCAAAAAATCACTATTTCTGGCTGGAAACTCGCCTTGTACCAGCTATAATGTTTCATAAAATCAAGAAACGGCTTGGAAACGTTTTGGTGTCATTTTGAAGCCATATGTCCCCCATTTCAGTTTCTGAATCATAACATATCCCCCACTTTTACAGATATTTCTAGTTACTTATGGTTTCTCATGTTGAATCCCTTTGAGAGCATTTTGTGCAGAATCTCTCTTGTATCAGAGGCCAAATTCAATTTCCTGCAGGGATTTCTGGAGGAATTTCTTCAAGATATGCTTGCCATCTCTTCACTCTATTAAACTGTTGCTGAGCCTACTCATATGAAAGTTTCTAGGCCTAGATATGATTATGAATGTTTGAAATATCGTGTCTTCAGACTTGTAAAAATTCGGCTCTTTCATAGAATTCTCTTTGAACAACATTTAGTTCATTCTATAGTCTAAAGGCTTAGTCACAAAAGCAGAGACATCATACTAGCTGGATTTGTAGTAGTCAGCTTGATTTTCCAGCAAGGCAATCCTATCCTTGTATGCCTTCATTTTCCTTTCAATATCAGTGGCCTTGTGGATGGTGGCTTGGGCAATTGCAAGGCCAGCAATAGCAGTTGATCTAAGGCCTGATTTCTTGGTATCTATTACTACAGACTCAGTGGTAAGTACCATTTATTTATCTAGGCTGATCTTCTTGTTTGTGGGTCTGTCTGACCACCTGTTTTCTTTTCCTGTCAAATGTAAACATTTCCAAGTTGGTCACCTCATTAATTGGCGTGGAAATGGGCCCTTCTCTTGTTGTGACCATACTTGGAGCAAAAAACTAGCAAATGTTTGAGGACTATAGACCTCTACCATAGGCTGCTGGACTTGTATTTTAATATTTTTTCCAATTTGGTCATTTTGTTGTTTTTGTTCTTCCTCTTGTCTTCTCCTCTGCTCAGCTTCATCTTTAGCTTTCTTCAACTCTTCTTTTATTTTTCATTGTTCCTCTGCTTTAGCTTTTGTTACTTTTTTATATAGTTCTTCTTTCCTTGATTTTCCTTCAGCTTGTGCTCTTGCCTCAACTTCTTTCCTCAATCTGTGAGTTTCAACATCTTGTATGGCTTTTTTATCAAGTTCCTGTTTCTTTCTTTCAACATCTTGTATGGCTTTTTTACGGGTTTAGGGGTATAGTGGGTGCTCTGGGTTAGAAAATGAACACCCCCATGACAAAGTCCCCTTCCTAACCACACTTTTATGCTTTTTTGAATTTTTACATTAAAAACTAACCCGTTTTATGGGAAGATTTTTTATTAGTGAAACTTAAAATAAAACCTAGGGGGACCTAGTACATGTTCATATGACTCAATTAAAGTGACTAGCATGGTAATATACATAGACACTTAGACTTTAATAACCTCCTAAAGTTTAGCCACCAAGGCGGAGGCTCCAGCTTTGGAGGTGTGAGTGAAAAAATCAGAAATTATACTTCGCTAAAAAGCAAGGCATAATTACCAAGGAAAAAAAACTCTATAGTACCGCATTGATGTCTAAGTCTTAGGAAAGCCAAGTCTTTTACAAAAGACATCATGCTACATCAACTTATTACGATTCCCCACGGGGCATGAACATGTAAATTTATTGAAAAAAGGGCCCAGGTGGCCTGCTAGGACTTATGATCTTCTGAACTTGAACAAGTGAACTTGTTCCATCTTTGCACGCTCACTTGAAACCAACAAAGTACAACTTAGTAGGTAACATGCACTACAGTTAGTTACCTTCCTAAATCTAGAGAATTGGACGACTAATCTCTTAGTCAATGTCAGGTTAGATAGAGTTCAACTTCAAGTATATTCTTTAGATATTCTAGTGAATCCCACAAAGGTTCTTTTTTGTCCATGATTTGACATTGCCTTTGTTTAGCCAACTTTAACCAAATTTAACAGAGTTTGGTTTCCTTTTGGATACTCATCTTGGTCTCTCTTGCCTTCTGTTACGATGGTACCAACACCAACGCACCTGCAGAGGTACCCCAAGGAGAGGCCAACATTTTTTTTTGACTTGGAGGGTGTGATACAGCCACTCTTCATAGGTGGGGTCATGGCCAGATCCTCTAGCTCCCTCCTGGGGGTACTATGGCTTAATGGCACTGCTGACTGCCTCATAAAAGGGCTTGAAGCCTTGAGGTTGGTGACCGGGGCCCCCCAAGGATGGGTCTCTGGACCACATGACTTGCCCCATTGCTTTTACACTGGTGGCACGCCTTTCTTCAGCACTGGGGCCCTTGTCATGGCCCCAGGTCTTCTCTCACACCCTCCTGATGCTCCAGAGCTCCAGCGCTAGCTGTCCCTGGCCTCCACAGAGGTTGACGTCATCCTTTCCTTGGCTGCAGAATGCTTGCTTTTAGGGGGGGCATTGAGGGCTTTCCACTATTTCTGGGGTTAGTAGGGGTATGACGACTCCCCATCCACATCTCAGCCTTCAATTCAGCCCGATGTGGCCTTTTTCAGTCATTTTTGACATGCAGGGGTGAATACTGGGGAAAATGTCCCAATTCACCCACTCTTATAATTATTTTATATTATTTTTGTTTTAATTTTAAGTTGACATTTTTAATATTAAATTGACCTTATTTTATGTAAAAGTGAGTGTGATCATATAAATTCAATCTCCTCACTTCATTTTTCATCATCAACTCTTGGGAGAATTTCATTATGTCTGCTATTTGCCCTAACTAGGGCTCTTTGAAGAGATGCACTCCTTGATGAAGGTTATTTTGCAAGTTTGAAGCATTTCTTGGAAGTTTTACTATTGTTCATGCCATTGCTAAGGTGAGGCTAGAGTTGTTTGCTTAACACATGCACTTGGAGGTATCTATACTTTTGGTTTGATGTCTCTTAGTCAATTTGTATGAAAATGATGCTTGTTAGGGTTGAATGGAAGCCATTGTTGCTTCATTTTGTCTTGATTAGCATTTCATTTTTATCTTTGATCACCCCTGCATTCAAGCTTGAGCTTTAGGTCTTCAAGTTTTGCTAGGCTAGGCCTCCTCAATGAATCCTAGAGATTGCCTCCTCAATGAATCCTAGAGATTGTTGAGGTTAGCCCTAGTTGCCAAGCTTTCCAAGTACCATCTCAAGGAGGGTAACTCCTCTCATTGATGCCCTAGGGTTTGGTAGATAGTATTCTCTTGAAACCCTAGTTCTTCATCTACCTTTCTTAACCTAAATTCTGAGTTTTACTTTGTAAATATTGATTTACATTAGGTTGTTTTTCTTTATTTATGAGTTAATTGTTAAATTTAATGATAAAAACCTAAATTATAAAGTTGTAAAAACCTAAATAAAAGCCCTAACTACAGATTTGCAGCCCTTAAACCTCCCTACGACTTAGCTTTATCCTCCTCTCCAAAGTTCGCTCTCCTCAGCTTTCAACTCGCCCTCCTTCCCCAGTCCCTTTAGGACCCTTGGCCCTCCTCACATCTCCATTTCGCTGCTCCTTTTTTGGGGTCTGCTCCACCAGACCTCTGCTCCCCCCGAGCCTGCTGTCCTCTACCACATTCACGGCCTTCCTTTACCCAACCTTGGGCCTCTCTCCTCTCCCTCAAAACCCTCGCAGCTCCTCTCTTTCAGCTCGCAGCTCCTCCCTTCATCTCTCCACTCCTTGGCTGCCACCCTTTTTCACTTCACCACCCAAGCCTTTCCTCCATCCTTCCTTCGCATCCCTAAAGCCCTGCTCCTACCGTCTTCCTAACTCGCGGCCTCTACTTCTGCTGCTCTTTTCCTCCTCCACTGAGCCCTTTTACTCTACCCTTGGATGCCATCTCTTCCTTTCCCTTGTTCCCTACTCCTTCCTAGCACATTCGCTGCCCTTCCCTTCCTTTATCCTTCACACAGGTCTGCCAATTTGGCAGCCCTTGTGTGTTCATTCCTTTGCCCTTCTTTATTCACACAGAAAACAAACAAGATCAGAATTAGTATTTCAATTTGCAAATTCTGAGTTATTTCTCTATAGTTTAAAAGGCTCCTTCTTTCTGGAGTCTTTTTTGCTCAAAACTGAGGTCTCTTTTATTGTGCCTTTTATTTTTATGTGTTATATCTGCTACAATTGCAATTATATTACAGATCTGAAAGTGGTTTGTTAAGACGTCACTGAATGTATACTAAAATTTGACTATCTAAGGGTTAATGAATGAATGCATCAGTTATCTTTAGTTCTTCATAATTGTCTTCGTTACACTTCCTTATTGACTGAATTACAGATGATTATACTGCTGGTTATTAATGATAGTTATCTAATCGATTGCATTTTCCATTTTTTTTATTTGCTTACATTGATTTTAGACTCAAGTGGTAACTTAAATAGTGACGTTATTTTGAGGCTATCATAGTAGCTAATGCTAAAACTTGGTCATCAAATACATATCTGCTTCTGCTGCAATTAAATACAGATTGGTAAAGGTACTTTAGGTTGCAACTTAGTGGATATTTTTGGTTATTGGTTGTAGCGTGTTAGCAACACAGTCTTTGATCTAGTGTTGATGACTTTTACATGTGTACATGTTTCTTACATTTCTTGGTAAATGATCCTAAATCTACATTTGGTGAATGGTTATTATCCCTCGGTCCACTATTGACCTACACATTTCATCAATTGATCTAAGTGGATTATTGATTCTAATCATATCTTTGCATTCACTGGCTTTGATCATAATATTATTTGACTCCATTAGTCACTGGTCTAACCATAAGATTGCATAGAATATGGTTTGTTGGTTGTTCTAGTGTATTACAGGGTTGCTTAAAGAATACTTCTCCTTGGAGGTTTCGACTTCCGAAGAAGTTAGAATGGTGACCGAGGTGACATTGGGTCACTGATCTTATTTTTGCTTACTGGGAATTAGCCCTGCTAATTTGCCCGGTAACACCTTGAAACATGTTAGGGCTTGTACTGTACTGTTATTTTCATTGAATATTAGAAAATGTAATTGTACATCATTTTAAAATATTATATTATCAATGTTCTAAGAAATAATTTCAATTGCTTTTGTCAATTTCAAACCAAATTATGGTTACCATGTTTGCCTTCCACCTTATGACTAACTGACTAATCTTGAACTTATTTCCTTCAAATATTGCAGTTATTTACAATTGAACTCTCTAGAATCTTTAAGCAAACCATTAAATGTAACATATCTTGGTATTGGTCCTAGTTATGGACTAGGATGGTTGCTTGTCTTTACCACTTAGTCAATCTTTGGGTTGAACTTCAGAGTCGATTGAGACTATTCACACCCATCTTACCATGTTTCTTATACATTAAATGTCTTTACAAATCTCTTATATAAATATTGAACAGATTGAGTTGAATTAGAGCCTGAGTATGCCAAAATATATTTTATACAAACACCAATGGTGTATCTGTGCCTGGTGGAGTTCATTGTTAAGCAATTGCCAAAGCCGTCGCCATAGAAATGCTATCCGTAATCTTACATAGAATTGCACAGTTGTGCATATAGAAGGTATGTCATAGGGATTTCCAAACCTAAACCTCCAGGTTTCAAGTTCGGCGAACCTAAAAAAATTTGAAAAAATCGTTCAAGTTCGGCACTGGTTCGAGCAAGTTTTTGGCGGGGTTTTCACTTTTTCGGTGGATAGGGTTTCGACCAACAGCTCTGACGACAAAGAACTCCCGGATGACGACTAACAACTTCCGACAGGCAAACACCCTGCGACACCCAGTGAGCTCGAGCCTGTCACACCCATTGCGTTGTCGTTATCGAGAGATTGGAGGGTCTGCAACGCCCGATTGGATTTTGGAGTGATGGGCCTTTGCGTGTCAACCTGAGTTGCCAAGGGATACGAAGACCTCACTCCTTAGCGTTAGCTTTGTCAACTGGTCTGCGAGCAACGACGTGACTTTGCGATTGGAGTTCAAGTAACTGTTTATGTGGATAAACATGGTCAAGTGTTTATGGGATAAAATGTTTAGATTTTGACACGTTATAAATTTGCTGAATTTGACATAATGGACCTTTTTTTAAGTTTTGAAGTTTCATGAATACATTTGACTTTTTTTTGCAATTGTAATTTCATTGTTTTTTAAATTTTAATAATGCATTTATTGTTGATTAAGTTATTTATAAGTATTTATTATTATTCTTACCTATAATAATAATAATAATAATAATTATTATTTTTATGTTTATTTTTAAATGTTATTATATAATAAAAAATGTATATAGATGAACCTCATCCGAACTTCATTAGAAAATTCGAACCTGAATCGAACTTAAAGGTCGTCGAACCCGAACCTGAACCGTGTGACATAATAGAAGTGAGGAAAATCTCAAATCTTCTCGAGGTATGTGTGTTAAGCTATCTGTTGATAATGATGAGGCAACTCAAATAGGAGGAAAGAGCCTAAACTAGTTATTTAAACAATATATGTTATATTTCCATATTAACTGACTATTTTGAGTCAACCTCTTCAAATCTGCAAACTTATCTTCAGAATATCCCAGGTTGTAGAGCATGGGAATTTTCCTGATATTCCATTTTGTTATTTTATTCTGTTGAAGGGGGTTTGTAATAAAACAAATATATATAATATGTAAATATTAATAATAAATCAATAATTAATATTCAATAAACTAATATGTAATGAAGAGACACCTTCCTGATGAAAGGTTACGTCTCTTTATCAAAGGGCACCCTACATGGGTATATATATGAGCCCTCAGTTGTAATATATCATCTCATCCTATCTTATTATTTGCATTCAATATACATTTTCCTATATGGATTTATGTTCTCTGTAGTATTTACAGTGTTTATTTGTTTATAAACTAATTTTGTGTGTTCCATTGGTATCAAAGCCTCGTTGTCTGGTTTGGCCTTTGGCCACTCAAAATTAATCTAAGTTTCTTTAATTTGGATTTTTAGCCATCAATCTCATTTTTTCTCTAAATCGGGCTTCTAGCCAAATCCGTCCTTCCAGTGACTGTGCACTCCACCCCCCACGCTCCATTGCGTCCTCCATTCAAGTATTGCTCATCTCTTACTCCTCCTTTACCTCCTCTCCCTTACTTTACTTCTTCATCTCACGCTGCCCTCACACATCTCCTAACGCACTCACCTATCCACAATCCCCTCTATCCCTCTCCCCCTCACCTCACTACACTCTTTTCCCCCATCGTCGTTGTGGTCTCACCCACCGTCTAGTCGCACAACCACACTCCCATGCGATCTTCCATAATCCTTACCCCGTGCTCCTCTAATCCACCGCGCTTCCCATCACTTCCCGTCTGCTCACTTGCAGTCCAATCCCTGTGCCTCCTCTTCTCTATACTCATCGCACTCGTTGCTCACACACCCTAGCATTCTTCCCACTCTATTAACTCTGCGCACGTCCCATCTCTCTTATCCACTTTTCCCCCTCAACTCCTCTGCATTGTCCCCAATCTTCACGACCATACACTTCTTCCCTACGTTGCACCAAATTTTCCCCTTACTAGCGAACCCACGCCCTCCTCACTCCACTCCACTCCACTTGCTGCCATAGCCCACGCCGACCATCAACCCACGCTTGCATACACTGCTCCACTTGGCCTTATACCTCTGTGTTTGCACATCAAGTCGCTAGTCAACCACCAGTTCGTCGCTTCATGTTTGAAAAGAAAAATCACCGGAGTAGAAATCAATCCGCACATCCTACGGTTCTCAAACATTCCGCTGACTACCACCGGTTGTGATCTCACGTTGCAACCGAATTAATAAAAGTAGTATCATTATCCCATGAGAAACTACCTAAACGTGATTGAAGAGAAGTCGTGACTTTTTGATAAGGTCGGCAATCCTTGGGATAAATCGAAACCCTTTAATATTTTTACATCCATCCAATATTACTATTATGTCACATGGTTCGGGTTCAAATTCGGCTTTTCCAATGAAATTCGATATGAAGTTCGGCATTAAGTTCGCCAAATATACATTTTTTTCCAAATAAAAATATTTTATCCATATACTTTTTTTCAAATATAACTATTTTACAAGTAATATAACATTCAATATTATAATATCATATATATATATATATATATATATATAACTTATGCACACAAATTACAGAACTTATATGTTAAATAACATTTTCTTTGATGCTCTTTTATAACATTTTTAACTGGTAATATGTTATAATCTTTGGATAACCCTTTTTATGTGCCTTCCGTCGTAACCTACCATCACGAAGGGAAATAATCGAAGCCTGGAAAATATTACCATCGCGAAAGGTTGCAAAACCGGGAAATGTTGCAAAACTTACCATCACTAAAGTAAACGGGCGCATCACAGTTTGGAGGGAAATGGCCGGCCACGCGGACATGACTAACACATGTGAATTCGGATTTCTCCCAATTCCACTACTCCGGGGACCGCAGTCAAATCCCATACTCCGTGCCCTAATAATTAGTTTGATGGGTCGATTGCAGTTTTAAATTTAGTGGATGAGATGAAGACTGGACGTGTGAATAAATGTTCATTATCTATTGTATTCTTTCGGCAAAGAACGACCCAGCCGAGTCGCGTTAGTAAATGGAAAGCACGCAGCGAAAGAATAGGCGAATTTCTGGAGCGAACTGCAACGAATTTCATTTTTTGGTTCAGGTTCGGCGAATTTCGAACCTGTACGTTGAGATTCGACAAATCCTGTGACTTAGATTATAAGTGATTAGTTATCAAAAGCAACTTGGTGGACAAAAAGAACTTTTGGAAGTATACATATTAATTATAAAGTCTATTTTTAAAGGGTTAAAAGGAGAAAAGTTATTATTAAATTATTAGTTGCCAAGAAACTTCATAAGTTTTCGAGAGACCAAGAAAAACGTATTCTAAGGGTATCTAAAGTGTAAAAACCCTTATTATCAAGGTATTATTAAAATAATATTAATACTTAAGCCTTATTTAAAAAGATATAGAAAGGAATTATATTTAAGTGGAAACATCCTAGAAGTTGAAGGTATTATTATTATTATAGTCATTATGGTATTTTCAAGAGAACTTATGGCAATATATGAAAAAATAGAACAAATTCAAGCAAGAAAAAGCGATAAAAGTGTTCCATAATTATGCTTTGAGGACATAGCATTTCTAAGGGAGAAGAAATGTAATAAACAAAATATATATAATATATAAATATTAATAAATATTAATAATAAATCAGTAATTAATATTCAATAAACTAATATGTAATGAAGAGACACCTTCCTGATGAAAGGTTATGTCTCTTTACAAAAGGGCACCCTTCATGGGTATATATGTGAGCCCTCAGTTGTAATATATCATCTCATCCTATCTTATTATTTACATTCAATATACATTTACCTATATGGATTTCTTTTCTGTCGTATTTACAGTGGTTATTTGTTTAGAAACTAATTTTGTTCATTCCAGGGTTGATCACAATCCATCCAGATTTTAGTTCTTTAAAGAAAGCAGTAGAAACCTGACCCTAAACTGGTGCTGCCCTGCTGAATTTTTTTATTCTAAAACCAGAAACTCAATAGGATTTTGCTAACAAGGTAAGAAATATCCTTTTTGGCTGTTTCCATCTGTATCCCTTTCAAACCATTAGATTAGCCCATCTTTGTCTCTGTTCAAAACACCAAAGAAATTGTATAACTTTAGAGTTTATTTATGGATATGATGCAGCTATTCCCAAATCATGTGACAGTGTTTAAAACATTACCCTGTGTTATTGAGTTCAGAAAGTGTGCCTAGAATGACAAAATTTATTAAGTGGGTAATTTTTCTACAAACATTTAGGAGAATCATAATTTTTCAGCAGCATTTTTTTAAAGATTAACAATGTAGCTATGTCAATGGCAGATACTTCATATTCCTTGTTTTCCATTCTGATATTGTATTTCATTGCCTGGTTGATATTGCAATCCATCATAGTTATCTAGGTAAGACTTATACCTTTTCAAAATTTTCTTCCAGTTGAATGTTGGAGATGCAGCTACAGACAATGGAGGGCTACCAAGAGTTGGCAGTGCAAGTTTGCTTGGGTAAGTTTCTTTGCATGTAAGCAGAATTAGTAAAGAAGGAAATGCGATATGTTTCAAACTAATGTTTCCCTGAACTTGGAATGACACCAACAGTTGTTGCCGTGAGTTTGATTTGGATACATTTTGTGCTCTCAGAATTTATAGAGAAAAAGTATGTCATACCCACACATTCAAGAAGTAACATGACAATTGGTCCCTGTTGGCCCTTGTACAATTTGTCATATATATCATGATTCATACTATATTCTATTTTTTCCTAAAATATCTGAACATAGTGTAAAACTTTTTAAAGTTTGAAATCTAAATATTATATTTATAATATAGACTATAGAATATATAAATTTATGATATGAAAAATAAAGTGAGAAGGCAATGTACATATAAAAGGGAAATAGCCCAATGGACTGAAAACCCAGGAACAATGCAGCCTCATCCTCTATCATTTTTTATTACCAAAGATGAGGTAGCTGGTACTAATCCAACTCCAATTACATTAATTTTGGCCAACACTGTTCACAAGGATATGAACGAGTACACAACCAACATAATCATCCCTTTTAACAATGGTGGACTGAAACCCAACTACCCAGTCTACAACAATAAATGGCATAAGGCCCAAGAAGGCACCAAGGAAACATCTAGTAATAGCCACATCCTAACAAAACCCCACACAGGGGAGGAGCATGCCTGCTAGGATTTGAACCTGATTCATTGTCACAACCACCGCTGCAATTTGCCATTAGACCACAGCCTGACACACACACACATATAAGAATTTTAAGTTATGTTGTGTAAAGTAAAAAGTTATGAACTAAAATAAATAAAATAATTTTATAAAGATATTCTGCTATGTTTTTAGATAAGTTTATAGTATATCATATATAATGTAATATGTACATCTAAATTTTATATTTAAAACTACTATTTAAACGTAAAATATAGCAAAGCCAAAAATAACGTAAAAATATTTGGCCATGTTACAACTCACAACTTGTTCTCCATAGAGCTACAGGCGGCTTATGGGCACCATCAAAACCTCGGAGGTTGTGGCTTGTGGCCTGGTCAAAATGTGTGTAGTGCAGTTACAACTCTCACAAGTTGTAGGTCATAGCTTGGTTGTGGCCTAGCAAGCCAGGCTTGCATCTTGAGGCAAAGCCTCTGCAGTCAATTCTTTGTTTTCCTTTCAATGCTATTATAACTTTATGTATATATTTCTGTATGCGTTTATGTTTGTATACATGTATATATGGATGAAAATCCTTATAAATTAATTGTTCATTGCAATGGTTGGATTGTCTTATGCTTCTAGCCTTTTGATTTCATGAATTTTATTGTGCAAGAGCTACTTTAGTATCGGGAAGCTACATTGAGATTGTGCCACTGCACTGTTTACAATCAATGAAGTTCATCTTAACTATACTTGATTTTTTACTAATGGAAAATTAGCATAAAGTTAGTCCATTGATAGAAAGGGAAGAAATACATGGATCAACGTCTCAAACTTTAACATGTTGTACAGAATGTATTATGTGAAGTTTATTTTTCCGACCAATACCAAATCATAGAGCCTTCTATGTCTATGCATCCAATTTATGGGCTTTCAGCTTTCCCAATCTCTCTGCTTCTCGTTGTAATGCATTTGGTTGGCTTGTTTGCTCACACTGTTGGAATTATTTCTGTATCTCTATTCTTTTGTTGTATTACCAGGTATGGTTAAGGAAAATCTTGTTAAACTTAATATGTAGGCTCAATAACTCTCTTGGGATGTGTGCCCTTGTACACAACCAACATAATCATCCCTTTTAACAACGGTGGACTGAAACCCAACTACCCATAGTCTACAACAATAAATGGCATAAGGCCCAAGAAGGCACTAAGGAAACATCTAGTAATAGCCACATCCAACAACATCCCACACAGGGGAGGAGCATGCCTGCTAGGGTTTTCACCTGTTTCATTGTCACAACCACCACTGCAATTTCCAATTAGACCACAGCCTGACACAAACACACACACACACACACATATATAAGAATTTTAAATTATGTTGTCTGTAAAGTAAAAAGTTATGAACTAAAATAAATAAAATAATTTTATAAAGATATTCTGTTATGCTTTTAGATAAGTTTACATTATATCATATATAATGTACTATGTACATATATATTTAAAACTATTATGTAAACATAAAATATAGCAAAGCCAAAAATAACGTAAAAATGTTTGGCCATGTTACAACTCACAACTTGTTCTCCATAGAGCTACATGTTAAGATTCAATATGCTAAGATAGATAACATCAGTATTCAATTCAATTTCACAACAATAGCATATACAGGATCACTGAAAGAAACACAATCACAAGATACACACAGATTTATCCTGGGAAACCCTTTAGGGGAAGAAAACCCAGCAAAAACTTCCTAAATATAGATGATCAAAAGTACAAAGACAAAACCCCAAACAAGTGCTCCTTCTCCTTGCAGATCTCTCTCTCTCTCTCCTATGTGAATTACACAAGTGGGTGTGTGTCCAAATGAGGAGCACATCACTCCTATTTATACTTTATCTTCCACTTGACTTTTTCACTAACTAGGTCGGCCCCAACAAACTTAACTGGGCCGACTTACCTAGGAAGACTCAAAAACAATATAATATTACTTTCTGGAGGGTTCTATTGACCCGACTTACAAAGGAGGTTTTACCTCATGACCATATGATGACCAAATACAATAATAACATCCCGACGGAGGAATAAAACATCTCCGAATAAATAATAATAAAATACAATAGAATATTCTTCGAAGTTACAATATTTCAACACTCCTCCTTAACAAGAAGGGTATTCTATTGACAACAACAACATCAACTGTAGGAGGAAGGAGAGAGAGCATCATCAACAACATCAAGGTGGTACATCTACAAATCATCGGAAGTTTTCTTCAACAATATCAGCAACTGGAACATCTTCAGTACTGGAGCATCATCTTCTTACAGCACTAGGTCTTCATCTTCTGCAGCACTCGATCGTCTACAGCAACACTTGATCTCTCGATTATCTACAACAACTCTTGATCTTTCGATCATATACAACAACTCTTGATCTTTCGATCATCAACAACATCATCTGCAACAACATAACTTGCAACACACATGATACAATTACAGGATGATCAATCCCTCTCACTTTAGGACATAAGTCCAAGGATGATGCGATCCTAACCACATCATTGAGACTAAAGTTTGAGGATCACTTTAGGACTAATGTCTAGGGATGATACAATCCCAACCACATCATGGAGACAAAAGTCTGTGGATCACTTTAGGACTAATGTCCAGGGATGATACAATCCCAACCACATCGCGGAGACAAAAGTCCGCCGATCACTTTAGGACTAATGTCCAGGGATGATACAATCCCAACCACATCATGGAGACAAAAGTCTGCGGATCACTTTAGGACTAATGTCCAAGGATGATACAATCCCACTGCAACATCATCATCACTGCTCCCCCTTTCGAGGAAGGTCCTTTCGAACCACACCAAGCTTGTCACCGAAGTACTCAAACTTCACTCGAGGCAGAGTCTTAGTTAACACATCAGCAACTTGCTCATCAGTGCTCACATACTGGAGCTTTATAGCTCCCTTCTGTATCATATCCCATATGTAAAAATACCGGATTTCTATGTGCTTTGACTTGTCATGGAACACTGGGTTCTCCGTCATCTTTATACAACTTTGGTTGTCACATAGAATCACCGTGGTATCAACTCCAGGTCAAATAGACCTGACATCAATTTTCGAAGCCATATGGGTTCACAACTAGTAGAACAAGCTGCTATATACTCTGCTGCTTCAGTTGTGCTGAGAGCAACATTGGACTGCTTCCTGCTAAACCATGAGATCATGGCAAATCCTAGACAATAACATCCACCTGGGGTGCTCTTCTTGTCTGAGACACTTCCATCCCAATCTGCATTTGTATAACCATACAATCTGTAGTCATGATCTCCAACATAGTATAGACCAAAGTCTATTGTACCTTTCAGGTACCTCATCACATGCTTTGCAGCTACCAGGTGAACACGTCTAGGCTCAACTAGATACTGACTCAGGGTGTTCACAACAAAGCATATATCTGGCCTAGTATTCGTCAGATACATCAACGACCCAATAATCTGTCTGTACTGAGTCACATCCACTAACTCTGACGATTCATCAGCTAACAACTTCAAATTGGTATCCATGGGTGTGGCCTTGGCTTTACATTCCAACATATCAAATCTTTTTAGGATTTCCACAACATACTTTCCCTGGTGGAGAAAGATTCCTTCTGGGTTCTGCCATACTTCCAAACCTAGAAAATAGTGCATCAATCCAAGGTCTTTCATCTCAAATTCTTCAGCGAGCTTCTTCTTGCACTCTACAATCTGTTTCTCATTTCTTGCTAGAAATAAATCATCCACATACAACAATAACATGACAGGTTCATCATCCATAACTTTAAAGTAAAGGTTAGGATCAACTTTACTTTTGGTAAAGCCCAAGCTTGCCAAAAGCTATCTATCCTTCTGTATCAAGCTCTAGGAGCTTGCTTCAATCCATAGAGAGCCTTCTTCAACTTGCATACGTGAGTCCGTCTGTCTTCAACTTCAAATCCCTATGGCTATTCTATGTACACTTCTTCCTCAATCACACCATTCAGGAAAGCTATCTTCACATCCATCTGGTGTAAACTCCACTTCATCATAGATGCAAGTGCCATGATGGTTCTAAATTCTAATGGAAGTGTACCTTGCTACTGGCGCAAATGTCTATTCATAATCAATTCCCTCTTTCTGAGAGAATCCTCTAGCCACAAACCTTGCCTTGTATTTCTCAATACTTCCATCGACTGCATGTTTTATCTTGTAGATCCACTTGGAAGATACCACACTTTTTCCTTCTGGTTTGGGAACTATATCCCAAACATCATTCTTCATTATTGATTGGTGTTCTTCTGTCATTGCTTCTACCCATTCTTTCTTCTGTATAGCTTCTTCATAACTGGTAGGTTCTTGATCTACAAGATCACACATCAAAGCCACATAACTGGAAAATGTTTTTGGCTTCTTGCTTACTCTTGTGGAACCTTCTAGAGCTCCATACTTCTTTGCTTCTTTTATAATTTCTCTTGCCCAAGCAGGCTTTCTCTTTCGTGACATATTCATAGTGGGAGTTTCTTGAGGTTCTAGCATATCATGGTCTTCTGGTGTTTCATCTTCGGGGGAGGGTGCAACTTCTACATTTCTGGGAGGTACATCTTCTTCATATACTTCTTCATGCTGGCACCTTCTAGATCTCTTGAGAGCTACTTCTTTGTCAAATGTTACATCTCTACTAATCTCCATGTGATGGAATCCTGGAATATATATTATGAAGGCCTTGGAGACTTCACAGTATCCAACAAATATTCCCTTCTTTTCAGAAGGGTCCAACTTGGTTCTCTTTTCTTTTGGTATGTGAACATATACTGGGCCACCAAATATGTTGAGGTGGCTCACTTCAGGCTTCTTTCATGTGAACATTTCTTCTAGAGTCTTGAATCCAAGGGTACTATGGGATAATCTATTCTATACATAAACTGTTGTTCTTGCTACTTGAACCCATAGATGCATTGGAAGATCTTGATCATGTATCATTGTCTTCACTGCTTCCATAATGGTCCTATTCTTTCTTTCTGCAACACCATTTTGTTGAGGATTGTAGGGAGTAGTTAGTTCCCTTTTGATTCCAACTTCTTTACAAAAGGCTTCAAAATCTTTTGAAGTATATTCTCCACCAGTGTCTATTCTGAGTGTCTTGATTCTTCTTTCTGAATGATTCTCTATCAAGGCTTTGAATTCCTTGAATTTTCCAAATACTTCATCCTTTGCTTTCAAGAAATATATCCATGTCTTTCTTGAATAGTCATCAATAAATGTAACATAATATTCATAACCACTCAAAGATGTGGAGGGCATTGGACCACATACATCTGAATGGATTAATTGCAACGTACCTTTAGTGTTTGTCTCACTCTTCGGAAATGGATTCTTGATATTATTTCCTTTTGCACATCCTTTGCAAATGCCTTCATGATCGATCTTCAAATCTGGTAATCTCGTCACTACTTTGCTCACATGGGGTAGTGCTTTGTAGTTGATGTGAGCAAGCCTTCTATGCCATATCTCACTTGGGTTAGTGGTCTCATGAACAAGGGTTGTTTCTGAATGTCCCTTGAGTTTATATAAGCCTCCTTCTTCTTCACCAATGACAATTGCATCTTAAATTGATTTTCCTTTGGGCCACATAAGTACCTGTCCACTATGAATGCAACCCTATATCCTTTCTTATCTAATGCTGAGATAGAAAGTAGGTTCTTCTTCAAACCTGGTACATATAAGACTTCCTTCATCTTCATGGGGGTTCCAGAATCAAGCTTGTAGCTTGTTTCACCAATTCCTTTGATAGGATATTGATAGTCATCTCCTAATGATACCTTCTGAGGAGAGTTCTTCTCTTCAAGTTTTGACAGAGTTTTCTTTTGTCCCGTCATGTGCTTTGAAGCACCACTATCAATAAGCCATGTATCTTCTCCAGGTGTCACAGACTTAGAGAGTGCAAAGAATAATACATACTCTTCTGCATCTTCTTCTTTTGTTTGTTTTCTTGGAGGTCCTTCCTCTTCTTCTTCATCTTCATCTTCAGCTAGGTGTGCATGATGTCTTTTGTTGTTGTTCCTCTTCTTGTATTCTTCTTTCTTCAATGGACAATTTCTGGCAATGTGTCCTAGCTTGTCACAATTGAAACATTGAATGTTGGAGTAGTTTCTTCTTGGATTGTTTCCTCTTGTCCTTTGGAACTTCTTGGGAGGTTGAGACTCCTTGTGGCTTTCCTTCTTGAAGTTAGATTGACTTCTTCCTCTCTTGGTATGGGTGGCTAGGGCTTGATCATCTTCTTTAAGTAGAGCTTCACTATTGGCTACTCTAGCCTCCTCTTGGATGCAATCTTCCCATACAATGTCAAATTTCATGCTTTCCTTTTTGGCACACATAGTCTGGATGAATAAATCCCAAGGTCTAGTGAGACCATTGAGAGCAGTCATAACTAGTTCATCTTCATCAAGGGAGTCTCCAATGGCTTCTAGTTGCTCCTTGAACTGAGAGACCCTTGTGAAGTAGTCTTGGATGGATTTTCCTTGGCACATCTTGGTACTCTTTAATTGAGCTCTCAAATTCATCTTCCTATTGATGTTCCTTCCTTCATGCATTTTGGCTAGGGCATCATACATCTCCTTCGGGGTCTTCTTGGATGACACTTGAGGAATCAAGTGGTCTTTGATAGAATTAACAATGATCCTCTTTGCCCTAATCAGGTCCTTCTTGTGCTTCTCCTTAGCTTCATCCTCTTCAGGTTCTGCAACTTCTTCCTTAATGTATTTGGCAATATCATTCTCTTCAAGAATGAGACCAATCCTATATTTCCATGATCGGAAATTCTCTATGCCTTCTAGCTTATCCTCAAGCTTAGTGCTTGGGGCCATCTTATCCAGGAGGTCACCAAAAAATGAAATTTCTCAAAATGTAAAACTGACCTTACCAGGAGATGCGCTTGACTGAGGCGAATTGACTGGTACACTTGGTTTCTGGAGATTCCAAATTTTTACCTCTCAAAATTGACTTGCAAAACTCTGATTTGCAGTTTCTGCAGTTTTCTGGTCCAAAGTCAAACTAGGGTTTGACTTCCCGAAGATCTACCCACTCAAAATTTTCAATCTAGGGCTCAATAGATGTGCCCTAGGGAGGCGCAACTTTCTATGCAATCAGATTTCCAAATTTCCAACTTTGACAAAAACCCTAATTTCTTGCCAGAGGGAGAAGAGAGAGAGTTTTACCTTGTGAACGCTGTCTTATTCAGGCTTGCTCCGATACCATGTTATGATTCAATATGCTAAGATAGATAACATCAGTATTCAATTCAATTTCACAACAATAGCATATACAAGATCACTGAAAGAAACACAATCACAAGATACACACAGATTTATCCGGGGAAACTCTCTAGGGGAAGAAAACCCAGCAAAAACTTCCTCAATATAGATGATCAAAAGTACAAAGACAAGACCCCAAACAAGTGCTCCTTCTACTTGCAGTGCAGTTACAACTCTCACAAGTTGTAGGTCATAGCTTGGTTGTGGCCTAGCAAGCCAAGCTTGCATCTTGAGGCTGCTCAAAGCCTTTGCAGTTAATTCTTTGTTTTCCTTTCAATCCTATTATAACTTTATGTATATATTTCTGTATGTGTTTATGTTTGTATACATGTATATATGGATGAAAAACCTTATAAATTAATTGTTCATTGCAATGGTTGGATTGTCTTATGCTTCTAGCCTTTTGATTTTATGAATTTTATTGTGCAAGAGCTACTTTAGTATCGGGCAGCTACATTGAGATTGCGCCACTGCACTGTTTGCAATCAATGAAGTTTATCTTAACTATACTTGATTTTTAACTAATGGAAAATTAGCATAAAGTTAGTCCATTGATAGAAACTTGAAAGGGAAGAAATACATGGATCAATGTCTCAAACTTCAACATGTTGTACAGAATGTATTATGTCAGGTTGATTTTTCCGACCAATACCAAATCATAGTGCCTTCTATGTATGATTCCTACTATGTCTATGCACCCAATTTATGGGCTTTCCCAATCTCTCTGCTTCATGTTGTAATGCATTTGTTTGGCTTGTTTGCTCACACTGTTGGAATTATTTCTGTATCTCTATTCTTTTGTTGTATTACTAGGTATGGTTAAGGCAGATCTAGTTAAACTTAATATGTAGGCTCAATAACTCTCTTGGGGTGTGTGCTCTTGTACACAACCAACATAATCATCCCTTTTAACAACAGTGGACTGAAACCCAACTACCCAAAGTCTACAACAATAAATGGCATAAGGCCCAAGAAGGCACTAAGGAAACATCTAGTAATAGCCACATCCAACAAAACCCCACGCAGAGGAGGAGCATGCCTGCTAGGGTTTGAACCTGATTCATTGTCACAACCACCACTGTAATTTGCCATTAGACCACAGCCTGACACAAACACACACACACACACACACATATAAGAATTTTAAATTATGTTGTGTAAAGTAAAAAGTTATGAACTAAAATAAATTTATAAAGATATTCTGTTATGTTTTTGGATAAGTTTACATTATATCATATATAATGTAATATGTACATATATATTTAAAACTATTATGTAAACATAAAATATAGCAAAGCCAAAAATAACGTAAAAATATTTGGCCATGTTATAAGTATAACTCACAACTTGTTCTCCATAGAGCTACAGGCTTACGGGGACCATCAAAACCTCAGAGGTTGTGGCTTGTGGCCTGGTCAAAATATGTGTAGTGCAGTTACAACTCTCACAAGTTGTAGGTCATAGCTTGGTTGTGGCCTAGCAAGCCAAGCTTGCATCTTGAGGCTTTTTGCAGTCAATTCTTTGTTTTTCTTTGTTTTGCAGTCAATTCTTTATGTATATATTTCTGTATGTGTTTATGTTTGTATACATGTATATATGGATGAAAAACCTTATAAATTAATTGTTCATTGCAATGGTTGGATTGTCTTATGCTTCTAACCTTTTGATTTCATGAATTTTATTGTGCAAGAGCTACTTTAGCATCGGGCAGCTACATTGAGATTGCGCCATTGCACTGTTTGCAATCAATGAAGTTCATCTTAACTATACTTGATTTTTAACTAATGGAAAATTAGCATAAAGTTAGTCCATTGATAGAAAGGGAAGAAATACATGGATCAACGTCTCAAACTTCAACATGTTGTACAGAATGTATTATGTCAAGTTTATTTTTCTGAACAATACCAAATCATAGAGCCTTCTATGTATGATTCCTACTATGTCTATGCACCCAATTTATGGGCTTTCCCAATCTCTCTGCTTCATGTTGTAATGCATTTGTTTGGCTTGTTTGTTCACACTGTTGGAATTATTTCTATATCTCTATTCTTTTGTTGTATTACTAGGTATGGTTAAGGCAGATCTAGTTAAACTTAATATGTAGGCTCAATAACTCTCTTGGGTTGTGTGCCCTTGTTTTGTG
Organism: Larix kaempferi; assembly: GCA_027924585.1. Taxonomy (NCBI): domain Eukaryota; kingdom Viridiplantae; phylum Streptophyta; class Pinopsida; order Pinales; family Pinaceae; genus Larix; species Larix kaempferi. Next base: position 1,212,289 of record BSBM01000721.1, on the reverse strand, counting down.
GGTCCTTAAACCCCCTCTTGAAGGGACACCTCACCTGATTTTATGTGCTTATGTCCATATTATGAGTGGTGATCTCTAGCTTCTTTAGGGCCTTTTGGAGCATCGTTTCCTTCCAGACCTCTTTCTACAATTTTTTTATGTTTCCATGGTGACTTTCCTTCCTTTCAAATCCTGTTATATATGCTTACAAATTCCTGAAAAAATTTAAAATAGTAAAATACATCATGGCATTTTTACATATACTGTTTCCTTTTGCCATGGAATTTGTTTCTGGTCACTGGTGAGAGGAGATAATAGTTTGTTTTCTCTGTATTCTTATTTACTCCAAGACAGAGTCTTGAAATTTTAATCGATAGTTCACTTTTTATTATTCATTGTGCAATTTATCTGGCATAAACTCTTACATATATTTGGAAGGTGGTAGTCTAACAACCAGAGTATGATTATTGATTTATTTGCATTGATATCTGTTTTCCTGTCGGCAATGCAGTTGGGCAATGAGCTCTTTGACATTAAAGGGGAAGGGGTCTGAACAAATTCTAGCTTCATCTTCCAATTCTGTTGTAGCTTCAGCACAGCAAGTAACCACATCTTCTAATAACTCAGGTATTCTTTGTACCATGTTCAGGTACTTGCATAACATGTAATTGTGGGAAAATCATTGATGGCTGGTTCTAGCTTCAAACTTCATTTAAGCTTACCCATATCCTTAGACCAGGACCCAGGTCAAGTTGGCTCAAGTCAGACAAATTTTGGTGCTGGCAAATCCTGGTTAACTAGAACATGGATGCCATGAATGGAGCTAATCTACCTCTTTTGGTGCACTGAACCATCCCAGGCCCACTAGCAGCACCCCAAAGTTTCTGGACAAATTTGGCAATGGTAAAAAATATTTATCTTGTGGAATTGGGGCAAATCATTTTAGAAAAACATAGCAATTGGCAAATGTTTTTTTGGAAAAACACCTCGAAAATTAACCTATGGAATTAATTTCGCCCCTAAATGTTTTAGTTCATTGTCCTGACAGCTCAGCAAGATTGGATACTCTGTCAAGTACACTCTTTTCCCTTTAAAATTACTAGCATTGTTTTAAACTTTCATCATTCCGTGGACATTCTTTAGTCTTGTGATCCTCAGTCTATGAAATTGCAAATACAAGTATTTGTGTTGCACTTTTTCCCTTTGTTATGAATCTTACAAGGTCTGGAATGAGTTGCTCCTTCAATATGTCTGAACCTTGCTTGAGAATCAGAACTGGTACAATTCCAATCACGAATAATCTTCTTGAAAGCTTGTTTGAAAGTTGGTCCTTGTTCTCCTTTATCTAGTTCACCTGTTCTATTTCTCTACTCAAAGTTTGGCTGTTTATATTTTAAACTGTGGTATGTTTGATTAGTGATACAACATGTGGTTTAAAATACATCATTTAGTTGGTCCTTTTTATATATATCTTTGTTTTTAGAAGTTCATTGTCCTGACAGCTCAGCAAGCTTGGATACTCTGTCAAGTACACTCTTTTCCCTTAAAATTACTAGCATTGTCTTAAACTTGCACCATTCTTAGGACATTCTTTAGTCTGGACTCTGGTGATCCTCAGCCTATGAAATTGCAAATACAAGTATTTGTGTTGCACTTTTTCCCTTTCTTTATGAATCTTATAAGGCCTGGAATGAGTTGCTCCTTCAATATGTCTGAACCTTGCTTGAGAATCAGAACTGGAGCAATTCCAATCACGAATAATCTTCTTGAAAGCTTGTTCGAAACTTGGTCCTTGTTCTCCTTTATCTGGTTCACCTGTTCTATTTCTCTACTCAAAGTTTGGCTGTTTATATTTTAAACTGTAGTATGTTTGATTAGTGATACAACATGCTTCATTGGTCGTTTAAACGCTTCTACGAAGGGATGCTCCTGCATTCTTATTGGTATGGCAGTAGCACAAGCGAACAGGGATTTTCATTCTCAACGATATAGAGAAATAGATAAAAAGCTGCTTGAGCTGTCTAACTGTTCATGTGTGCATTGTTATAGGCCACATACCTTCTGGTCATTATTTTGAGTAACTTTTCTCATAAGAGAATCTCATTACTTTTTGGATGTCATTCTACTAGATGCATATTGCTTCTTTTAGCCGAAAACAAGTGCCAACCAACTGATCCTTTTCACTCGGAGCAAAAGCTGAATTCAATACTTGGTTTCTGCTTTGATTTTGATCTTTGCTGTGGATACTCGAACCCTTGCATCAAATTATATAAGCTTAATAATATTATAATTCTGAGCTGTTCAGAACTCTGTTATCATTTCCATGATAATAGCTAGAAGGAACCTGTTTCAGTTTAATATTCAATTCCTTGTTCTTATCCATTGTAGCCAGTGATATTTGTTTCTGGTCATAATCCAGGAAATTTGCTGTCTGCAGCATTATATGTTTCAGATACTCCAGCAACAAATCTTTCATCCGCAATTGACCATATTGATCATCCTCCATCACCGACCTCAACAGATGGGTGGGGAGAGATTGATGAGAACGGAGTGCAAGAAGAGGAAAGTGACAAGGATGGGTGGGATGATTTAGAAGTAATGGAAGAGAAAAAACCACCTGCTGCTCTTGCAAATATACATGCTGCACAGCAAAGGCCCATTGTCCAGCCTAAATTACCAGGTAAAACAATTGTTGAAGAGTTCGCTTGAGACTGCTGTCATATCTTTTATGCTACTAATTTACTTCTCTATAATGTCATTTTTTTTATGTTTTTCAGGTGCAAATAGTTTACCTTCTAGACATCAAAGCAGAGTATCTAAGGTTGTGACCAAGGTAAGTGATGATGAAGATCCCTGGGCTGCAATCGCTGCCCCTCAACCTACAACTAAGGCAAAATCTCTTTCTGTAACATCAGCAAGTTCCCGTGATGATGATGATCCATGGGCTTCCATTGCTGCCCCTCCACCTTCCACCACAATAAAACCCCTTTCTGCAACAACTGCACGTATCAGGTCATCTTCAGAGAACAGCAATAGATCAAATTCAGCAAATATTCATCCTTCAGGTTCTGGAAGAGGTCGTGGTAGTAAGACTGCTCCCATGAAATTGGGTGCACAGCGGTTGAATCGCAACTCTGACCCATGAACAAAAAGATGGTTAGATTAATCTCCTGAGTGATTGGTTTGCTAATTTTCAGATATATGTATAACATTCTTTATGAATATTAGAAATAAAGTTCTTGTTCCACCTGTAAGCATAACAAAACGTTATCTTTCCCAGCTTAAGTGATGTCTAGTTGATTCGATTTGTATTACTGAGTATGTTGTGCAGTCTATCAGAGATTTTCTTCATTAAATGTATTCTAGCAGTGATTCTTCCTTCTTTTGATTCTAAGCAAGAGGTGCATGGGCATGCCCTACAGTAATCAAAGTTTTACTTTGTCTTGAACAGTATCTACATCAGCATATGCAACAAGATGTGTATTTGCATATCTATGTAACATGTCTGTATGCAGTTCAAATTGGGCTACAATTGCACTTGTATATTACCTTTTTATCATGATATCACTGATGGTAACCATGCATAATCCTTAATGAAATCCTCACTATAATGTAAGTACCAAACAACTGTGCTTCATTACTATCTATGCAAGATTGACATATGGTGGACCTCCAACATTTCCTACTGCAAGACTAATAATCAGATGCATTCATTGACTTTATCATTAGATTCAAATTGGATTCTGATTTCTATCTTCATGTGTTAATGGCAAGTTTAAGTAAGAATCTCCTTGTCCCAAGTTCCATTCTCACCCTAGGGTAATAGTCAAGAACATGCAAAAGACTGTCTATTCAGCTTAAATTGTTTTATCCAATCAGCAGTCACAGCAATGAGTAGTGCCACCTAATAAATAAATACAAGCTTTACATGTCTGGAAATTGCAAATGTAAGAATAACTTATGGTAGTTTTGGAAATTGTAAATGTAAGTTTGATTTATGCTATCTTATCTCAAGCAAATTTCAAAATTTATAAAGGGTGATAAGGTCCAATGGAAAGAGACGGCCTTGGAAGGAAAGTGGCAAGAGATTGCCACTGTGGCAGTAGCTGACGAGGCATGGGGCCATATCGAATGTGACTAGGAAGAGGAGAGAAGCAACGATGGATCGTGCAAACCCCATAGTAATGATGATGGAAGATATACCTAGTTGGTTAAGAAAATGGATGAAGAGAGCAAGTGCAGTGTAGGATCTTGGGAAGAGCACTTATTATCCTAAGACCAGAAATTCAAAAGGCTGAAGGGAATGCTTATACTGAGAAGTGGAGTAATCATTGTTCACGATGGTAAAACTTTTACAGAATCATGAGTCTTTAGGGAGAAGTAATTGATAATTTGGTACATGGTTTTCTCGGTCTACTGCCTATCGTCATCTACTTTCTGCTGTGCTAAGGGTTAATCTGACTGTCTAAATGAACCCTAATTTCTCAGCATTCAGGGTGAAGGCTGGCTTAATATCTGGGAGTTAAGCAGTGACCCTAAGAATAACACCTATTGCACAACACGGCCTGATAGGTTGAAGAAGAATGATCCCAGTTCTGGTTGTGGGGGAGAATTGCCGAGGGACAGGAAGGTCCAACCTCCTTGGACTTGTAAGAACCAGACTGCTGAAAGAAATAAGAATGATGTTGGGTATCATGTCCCTCCATCCAGATGAGGGGAACAAGGGGTTCTAAGTATGCCAAAATTGCAGCTAACCACCGCAACATTCAAAGCTAGACACCCAACACCTGTAAGAAACCAGTATGAATGACAATCCCTGGGAGCTGCTATGAAAGCAGAAGCAGGGGAAAGAGAGAGTGGGACTTTTGTTTTTTCTACTCACAAACCCAAAAGACTCCAGAGCAAGAAGCTAGGCTTTCAAGCCTTCTATCAAGTCTCATTGGTCCATTGAGCATGTCATGTGTGGATTTTGTGGGGCAGAGTGATGATAATATAGATAAGATAAGATACGACCAGCATAGATTCATCTTAAACCCGGATCTACTAAGCACTGAGAGGGATCCAACTTCTTGAGTGCAAGGTAGAAAGAATTTACACCTTAAGAATTTCGATCCCTCTCGGTGCTTAATAGATTCGGGTTTAAGGTGGAGCTATGCTGGTTTAAACCCATCCCAATCTACCACATTAAATAGATACTTCAACTATTTAACATTGTATTACTTTTTAATTTGTTTACATTGTTTTACTTTTTAATTTTTTAACATTGTTTTATTTTTTTATTTTTTTACAATCTTTTACTTGTTACTTTTTTCTATTCTTTAAAAGTTATTATAAAAATTTTAATTAAAATTTATGTCGGCTCAATTATTACTATTTATTACTATGTTGGAACGCTGCGTTACATAATATGGAACGTGACAATATCGCCCCCATAGTGGCTGGAAACGTCATCTCCCCCATACTGGGATGTAGAAGCATCTCTTGGCGCAATAATTTTATTAATGTCCAACAAATGACCACAAAAGTCAGTTATGTCTTTTTTTTTTTAAAACATCAGATTTTTCTGTAGTAGAAATAGCAGAAAATTTTGAAGCCATACAGGATTATCATACATACATATCATAGGGCATGCTAATCGTATGAAAGTCAGTCAAGCCCATGCGATACCAAGAAATATTGAATGACTAGTGAGAAAGTGAAATCTGAGAGGCAAAGTCAGCATTTTGTATATACAAGCCTTGCAATCATCTGTAAAATAATTGCTGTATTTACTTTTTAAAAAACAAAGAAACCTTTAAGAAATCAATTTAGCAAATATTCATGTCAATGTTTCTAAGAACCTCCAGGAAAGAATTAAAAAATGCAGTTGTGATATTGCTTTGTTTCAGCATATTTTGGAACAATCTGTTTTTCTCATAGTTATCAGATTCGGCTCTAGGCCTAACTGCACCCGAATCGATTCTCAGATTCATCGGATTCTTCCACCTTGTTTTGACTAATCTAATGTTGTTTATGTAGGATAAATGTAGGATAATTAGGGTTAATTAGGGTTAGGGTTCTGAATCCCCAATTTCTAATTTTGGGATGAAGGCCGCATCCATATTGGATTTTTCAGCTGATTCCGATTGCACCCACGGTTCGTATAACCTTGGTTTTTCTGCATTGAAGTTCGGCCAATTACTGTTCAAAATTTATTCTTCCTGCTTGACAATGTGTATGGTAATAGATTGTAGACATTTTGGGTTGAAGTTAGACCTTATGTTATGTGAATGCCGGAATATGTATAGAGATCATCATTTCTCATACTTGAATATTAGGTATATTCATAGAAACAATATGTTATTTTAAAGATTCAGGAAATTTTAGACACCTTGACTTTATTAAGAGGAAAGACGTATCTTGTGTCTTAAAATAGTTACAAAGCATGCATTGATTAATATTAAATGATAGTCATGAATTGACCAAAGGAATCAATGCATAAATTCTTTATTGTTGGTTATATCTTGGAAGGGATTAGCCAAAGGGGTTAGCTCAACTAATTATCGCCAATGTCGTTGGGAATTTGGCCACTCTATGCTGGTAGGTGCTTAATTTGCTTATATGGTTTTGTCCTTATCATAACAAGCTCAACATTAAATGAGTTCGGGATAACGGCCATGGAGATAGAGTTTAGGGTTTTAGTGCAGCGACCATGGAGATATGGATCTTTGGTCATAGGACTTGGAATCTTAGTGGAGTTTTTTGGCTTTTGAGTTTCCTCTTCTACCTATCGGTCTTGTTTAGTGTGCCTCTAGTTAGGGTATTGCTTCTCTATTTGTTGCGTTTTGGGCCTAGGTTTTTCGGGTTTTGTTGGGTATTTTTGCTTCTCGTCTGTTTAGTCAGTCGCTCTAGGCAATATCCTCTTTCTACTACTTTCAGAAGCAATCCTAGTAGTGATTCACCCCTCTACTTAGTTTAGCTGCTTTTCTCGGCAGAGTCTGTTGTAGGCTAGTCCGTGAGCTCTAAATGGTGCTCAATGGTATCCCCCAGGACTCTTCGAAACGCTGTGTCAAGTTGAAGCGCATACCCACTAACCTAGTGCTTGGAGAGGATGTCTCCATCAGTGATGTTCTCTCGCTCTCTGAAAGAGCTCTGGTAGGTCGTTTTGTTAGAAGGAATATGAGCCACAAAACCCTGAAGGAGTGGATTATTTCTCATTGGTTTTGTGTGCTCGAATACTTTCCGGATAGTTTTGTTCTATTAAAGGGATGGGTGGGTGCCACCTTCAGGAATACTGAGGATGTATCTACTATGATGGCTGGGGTGTGGACTCGGGGTTTGGTGGTGATGAAGCTGAAACGTTGGACTCCTTTTTTTTATGCTAGGCGTGAGAAGACATACTCTAGACCCATCTGGGTTCTTCTTTCAGGTTTCCCACCTGAGCTATGGATGGAACAAATTTTCTCTATGTTGGGTAATCAATTGGGACATTCATCAAAGCGGATATGAGCTTCCAGAGCACTAGGATTTTGACTTTGGCATGAGTTCTAGTTAATATTGATACAAGGGACGGGCTGGCTGTTGAGATCACCATCAGGAAAGGTGAACTGTCCTACATCCAAAAGTTGGACTATGCCAGAGTTCCCTTCTGATGCTTAAGATGTCACAGGTATGACCATCTGGTGAAATCCTGCACTCTTCAACCATAAGTTGTTTCTTGCTGCTTGCACACTCTTGATCTTTGACCATACAATGTTCAGGGTTGCTTGCGCATTCCAGAATCTCCTCTTTCCATGCTTGCACACTTGTAACTTTGCTTGACCAACTCCTTGGTTGCTTGTGCACATTTACATTTGTCCAACCAATTCTTTGGCTGCTACCTTGAGAGAGTATGACTTGGTGGACTTGATATCTGTGCAGGTACTACATGTAGTAGGATACATTACTTATGTACTTAATGATATACCTTCCTTATGTACTTCTTCACACTGGATTTGCATGATGTATCCTCCTTATGTACTTATTCACTCTGGCTGCTACTTTGAGAGAGTATGACTTGGTGGACTTGATATATGTGCATGTACTACAGGTAGTAGGATACATTACTTATGTACTTAATGATATACCTTTCTTATGTACTTCTTCACACTGGATTTACATGATGTATCCTCCTTATGTACTTCTTCACATTGGATCCACATGATGTATCTTTGGATTCACATCTTTAGACTGGATGCAACTTCTAGATATACTTCTTCAAACTAGCATCCATATCCTTCACCATCTTGCGCATATACTTCTTCAAAGTGGCTTCCATAGACTTATTCAAACTGTTGTAGGAATACTATATCCACTTTGACATTAGTTGATATCAATGAATTGAATCACTTGACATTCTCTTTGACATTAGTTGACATTAATGACAACCAAATTTCAACAATCTCTTCCTTTGGCATTGATGTCAACACCTTATGAAGCTGTGTATGATCTTCTTTAACTGTATGCTTCATCTGTACTTGCCGCAATGCTCCCCCTGAGTTCTTTGAGCTTTTGATTTTTGCGCATTCTGGTATCAATACTTCTTCTGCTTTCTGTTACTTCTGCGCAGTCCATTTCTTCACGCTCTTTCACGTTTGTTGCATCTTCATGTTGTTTCTTCTTTAATCTACTTCACAATCTTTCACGTTTGTTGCATCTTCATGTTGTTTCTTCTCAATTGCATTCAGCTTCATGTTATGTGTGCAATTAGCTTCATGCTTTTCTCTATTTTTGGCATCAATGGCAAAGAGGTGCCATTATTTGCATAATGTAGGCTCTTTATTTTTTTACTTTGTTTTGCGTCGTCCTCTTCCTCAATTTTTTTCAGGGATGACTCCCCCCGTCTCCATGCTTTACTATTTTTTTGCTGATAGTCTGCAATTCTGCATATTGCTTTTATAATTATCTTTGATTGCTTTCTTGATACAGATGTTACATTACTCCATCTTGATGTTGATGTATTTGTAACTTCGGAATGTATTTCATATATGTATATTGTATCCCTACAAAGATGTTATTATTTCTCTGTACGGAAGTGTCATCATTTGTATTTACAAGTGTCGCAAGTTGTATTGCAAGTGTCACAACTTATATTTGATGGGTTATTAGACCACCAAGTGTGGGGTCGGCCATGAGTTGAGTTACCATGGGTTATTAGACTCTCTTAGAGAGGTTGACCCAGTTAGGTTATTAGGCAAGTCAAGTTAGTGTATAAATAGAGTGAGGGTGTCACTCTATTTGATCAATCACTTACTCATTTATTCTCTTATGTGAGTGTTGCACACAAGTGGAGGAGGAGAAGTTGCTAGGAGACTATCTCTTATATTTGGGAATTGTAGCATTGCTCTTTCTATCTTTGAGGAAGTTGCAGGGTTTTTCACCTTCTTGGTTTTCCCCGAGGAAACTTTGTGTCTATTGTCTCTTGTGATTGATATGTTGTACATGTTATTCTTCTAGATAAGATCCTGGATCATATTGAATTAATGCTCAAAATCTAACATGGTATCAGAGCTAACTTGAGAAGAAGACACTGTGCAGCTGCGGAAGCTAGGGCTTCTTAATTTTTGGGTTTCTCTCCACAGATCTTCAAAGGAAGGAGGCTAGATTGACTCTCCTAGCAAGGGCGCATCTTTCTGTCGAAACAGAATCTCATTTTGAGCACTTTCAGTTTTTGGCCTGTCACTGCTGCGGGAAATTAGGGTTTCGGAGAAAGTTAGAATTTTTTGAATCTAAGACCACCGCTGGATGCTCCTCAAGAAAATTGAAGTTTAGAGACCAAGATCGAATTTTTTGGTTGGGCAAAACGCCAGGCTTTATCAAACCCTAGTTCGGAATTTTGATCGGTACGATGGACAATTAGGGTTTCTGCAAAAGTTGAAATTTTTGGAATCTATGACCATGGTTGGATGCTCCTCAGAAAAATCGAACTTCTGAGCCTTGGATTGAACTTTTTGTCTGGGTAGAAGGCCGAGCTTTATCAAACCCTAATTCGAGATTCTGTTCAGTAGATCCAGAAGTTTCAAAGGCAATTTTGAGGGGTCAAATTTTGCATTTTTCAAAATTGAAGTATACCAACTTGATCAACTCAACAAGGTGCATCTTTCCATCCTTTCAGAAGTTTGAAATTCAAAGTTTGATTTTTTAGGGTTTTTTTGACAAACCCTAATCCAGCTCCAGATCCATTTTTTAGCAAATCAAGTGGTAAGACCTAAATCTTTTATTTCCATTTGAGTTTCCCATTAAGATGTCTCATCACACCAAGCTTGAGGATAAGCTTGAAGGGGCTGATAACTTCCGAGCATGGAAGTATAGGATTTGGTTAATCCTAGAAGAGAATGAGTTGGACACCTACATAAGTGAAGATGTTCCAGTTCCAGAGGGAGATGACGCTAAGGCCTTACACAAGAGGAACTTGGTCAAGGATAAGAGGATCATTGTTGATTCTATCAAGGACCATCTCATACCACATGTGTCATCTCTGAAGACACCTAAGGAGATGTTTGATTCCTTGACCAAGCTATTTGAAGGGAAGAACATAAATCGGAAGATGACCTTGAGGAATCAATTAAAGAATGTCAAGATCCAGAATGCGGAGACCATGCAATCTTATTTTTCAAGGGTCTCCCAGATAAAAGAACAACTTGAAGCTGTGGGAGAAGATATAGAGAATGGAGAAGTGGTGATGACCACTCTAAATGGTCTTCCTAGGTCATGGGATTCCTTCATCTAAGGAACTTGTGCTAGGAAGAAACTTATCACATTCAGTAGGCTGTGGGAGGAAGCTCAGATTATAGCACAAGAAGAGAAGATGGGGAATGAAGATCAAGCCCTCATAGCACACTCCAAAAAGTATGATGACAAGAAGGTACACCACCACGGTAAGAAAGAAAGGCACCACCATCAGAATCAAAGGGGTGACCTCAAACCTCGAAGAGACATGTCCTATGTCCGATGTTATACATGTGATGAGAAGGGACACTATTCTAGGGATTGCCCCATAAATAATAAAGATGGCTCTCACAAGAGGAAGAACAACAAAAGAAGACATCATGCTCACACTGCAGAGGATGATGAACCTTCCAGGAAGAGGGCTAGGGAAGAAAGTGAAAATTCTTCAAGTGATGAAGAGTATGTTTTGATTTCTTCCCTCACTAGTACTATTGCTCATGGAAGCAGTGATTGGCTTATAGATAGTGGGGCTTCAAAACATATGACAGGATTCAAGGGATCCTTTGTAAATATATTTGAACATGAATCACCTCACAAGGTGAAACTTGGGGATGACTACCAATATCCCATAAAAGGAAGTGGTGAAGCCTCCTATAAGCTAGACTCTAGAAAATCTATGAAGATAAAAGATGTATTATATGTTCTAGGTCTCAAGAAGAACCTTCTCTCCATATTTGCATTAGATGCAAAAGCAATGAGGGTTGCATTTGTAGATGGCCATGTTCTTATGTGGCCAAAAGGTAAGACTATAAGATTGGAGAGCAAGAGGGAGGATTATACAAATTGAAGGACCAACCATAACAAGCTTTGGTTCATGACTCAGTATAGCCAAGTGAACGTTGGCATAGAAGGCTTGCTCATGTCCACTATAGGGCACTACCACTTGCAAGCAAAGCAGTAGAAGGTCTTCCTAAAATCCAGACAAAGCATGAAGGCATTTGCAAAGGTTGTGCAAAGGAAAAGAACACAAAGAAGACATTTTCAAGTAGTGAAAGCAAGACAAAAGGAATCTTGGAGATCATCCACTCCGATGTATGCGGTCCAATAAGGAGACTTCAAGAAGCTATGCAGTGATTCAGGAATTAAGAGGGAATTGACCACTCCTTACAATCCACATCAGAATGGAGTTGCAGAAAGGAAGCAAAGATTGAGAGGGAGTCTACCCAACAACCAAACAAAGATAAGTATTTGAATTATCATTTCTTGTATATATGATTACTTAAATGATGTTTTCCAGTCATGTACATACTTATGTTTCTAGATTTAGGATGTATATTATACATATTAGAAAAGTTGCATTAATGAACAATATACTACTAATATGCAAGTAATGGGTAAGTGGCCTATGGTACTGTACAACATTCCATTGCTATTTATCTAGAATGAAACCTCTTTGCTAACGTGTTGGGAGTTGTGCACACTCTTAACAAATGTTCTGGTAGAGATGGAAGGCATCTAGAAAGTTACCGTGTGAATATGGGATATGGATAAATGTTGTATTGAAGCATTGGCTAAGATAATTGCATGATTGTATGACATATGTCTTTATGCATAAGAATTTGTTTTTGAAAACTATGAGAAGTTTCTAATCATGCAATTGTATTTGACTTGTAGGAAAGATCATGTACAATCACCTACAAAAGGACAACAACATTTGTTCCAGCAACGAAGTTCGAGAAAACTATCTATTGAAGATATTGAAGAATCTAAAGTTCCCAGGATCCGAGATGCAGTAATAGAAGGATGTTTGGGATGTGGTCCCGAGACCAGAAGGGAAGTCTGTTGTGACCTCCAAGTGGATCTACAAGATCAAGCATGCTGCAGATGGTAGCATAGAGAAATACAAGACGAAGTTTGTAGCTTGTGGCTTCTCCTAGAAAGAGGGGATAGATTATGAAGAGACTTTTGCACCTTTAGCCAAATACACTTCCATCAGAACAGTACTTTCTCTGGCTGCAGTGATGAAGTGGAAGATACACCGGATGAATGTCAAGACAACTTTCTTGAATGGTGTAGTCGAAGAGGAAGTGTATGTGGAGTAGCCACTCGGGTTTGAGACACACGACATAGGGACTTATGTGTGCAAACTGAAGAAAGCCCTGTATGGCTTGAAGCAAGCACCCAGGAAATGGTACGGCAGGATAGATAGCTTCCTGTCCAGTTTAGGATTTACCAAGAGTAAAGCGGATTCCAATCTTTACTACAAGGTTGAGGAAGGCAATCTAGTGATACTACTATTGTATGTCGATGACCTGTTTGTGACAGGTGAGGATAGATTGATTGCTGACACGAAGAGGAAGCTTGCTGCCGAGTTCGAGATGAAGGACTTGGGTATGATGCATTACTTTCTAGGTATGGAGGTGTGGCAGAGTGCGGATGGAATCTTCCTTGGACAAGGGAAGTATGTAGTAGAGATCCTGAAGAGGTCCAGGATGATGGACTGCAAGGCCATGGCCACACCTATGGCATCGAACCTGAAGCTTCTGTGTAATGCTTCATCTGATCCGGTTGATGCCACGATGTATCGTCAGATGATTGGGTCCTTGATGTACTTGACGAATACGAGACCAGATATTTTCTTTGCTGTGAACACCTTGAGCCAGTTCTTGACGGATCCGAGACATGTTCACCTGATTGCTGCAAAGCATATTCTGAGGTACCAAAGGGTATAGTTGACTATGGGCTCAAGTATGATGCAAATCAAAAGGTTAACCTGGAGGGTTATGTTGATTCGGATTGGGCAGGCAGTGCCATTGATCGGAAGAGCACTTTGGGGTGCTGCTTCAGTATGGGATCTGGTATGATCTCTTGGTTTAGCAGGAAGCAGTCCTGTGTGGCATTGAGTACAGCCGAAGCAGAGTATGTTGCAGCTTATTCAGCTAGTTGTGAGGCAATATGGCTTAGGAAGCTTCTATCTAATTTATTTGATCTCCAGTTGGATGCTACTTGTATATATTGCGACAACCAGAGTTGTGTGAAGTTGTTGGAGAACCCAGTGTTCCATGACAAGTCGAAGCACATTGAGATCAAGTATCACTATATTAAGGATATGGTGTAGAGAGGAGCAGTGAAGCTCCTGTATGTTGCGATGGACGAGCAGATAGTCGATGTGTTGACCAAGCCGCTGGCCAGAGTGAAGTTTGAGTATTTAAGAGAGAGACTTGGTGTCTTTCAGATCGAGATTCCTTCCAAGGGGAAGTGATGAGTCCGGAGACACAGATGCACATGGGCCATTCTCACATGGTGGTAGGAAAGTCCTCCCATGGTGAGATGTAAGGGCTGGGCGTGGCTTTTTCGACATGGTTAGAGGAAAGTCCTTCCATGGTCGTTGATGTAATTGCCGTGGCTTTTCCGACATGGTCAGAGGAAAGTCTTTCCATGGTTGTTGATGTAATTGCTGAGCTTTTTCGACATGGTCAGAGGAAAGTCCTTCCATGGTCGTTGATGTAATTGTTGAGCCTTTCCCGGATGGTCAGAGGAAAGTCCTTCCATGCTGGTGAGTGGAAGTGTTGTGATATGTGTGCATCTGGGTTGTGCTCCGTGGACTATGAGGTGATCTGAAGACGATGAGGTAACAGTAGGGTACACAGGTTTTGCAGAGGCATATAATCAGTCCTGAGATTCTCTTGCAGGTTTTGCGATGGCATATAATCAGTCCTGGTAGATCTTGCAGGTTTTGCAAAGGCAGTGTAATCAGTCTGAGGTGTACCTACTTGATGGCTTGCTCGTAGAGATGATGAAGACCTACATGGAGGCTAGGCCTACATCGAGCATGAACAAGGGTTGGCTCTATAGAACTTCCTATGACAAGTAGATTGGAGATCGATTGAGATAGCAGCAGCAGTGACGATGATCCAGAGAAGAAGACTTGTGCTGAAGACCTGTGTCGAGAAATACCTTCAAAGTTAAGAGGGAGTGTTGATGTATTTGTAACTTCGAAATGTATTTCCATTAGAGAAATTTTGAGGTCAAAAAAGGGCCTCAAAACAAAGAAAATGTACTATAAAATACAACCAATCACATTCTAGTAGATGACATCATCCCCCTTGGTGAGGTGGCATTGCATGAGTTAAGAATGCTTATTTGTCAAATTTTCTATGGTGGATGAAAACACATAGTTAACCAAGGTAGTGGTGTAAGTACTTTTAAGTCATAAAGTAAAGTACTCATAATGATAGTTTTTTCATAAAATAATATTATTGTCATTTTCAAGTAAAGTACTCATAATGAATGTCTTTTCACACTTTCACATAAAATAATATTATTGTCATTTTCAAGTGAAGTACTCTTAATTCATAAAGAAAGTCCTTTCACATTTTTTTATAAAATAATATATTAGCATTTTTATGTTTTTAATTTTAAATTATATATTCACTCCATTCTATTTAATAACATAATGTCAAACTAATAAAAAATAATAATAGATTTAATAAATAATGATAATAATAATAATAATGCAATGTGGATTATAATAATATTATTGACATTTTACATGTAAATAAATTCTCAATTAAATTACATTATTAAATTCATGAGAAAAGTACTAAATATAAAAAGTCAACATAAAATTAAAAAAAAAAACTCTTAAAAATGTTTTTTATTATTTAATTTCATTTGCAAGTTCAAGACAAATAAATGTTAAAGGACAATACATTTTTGGGAATTTACAATGAATCTTAGTCACATCAATGTAGACTTATTTTATTAATTTTATTTCTAGTGAATTTTGAAAAGTAACTCAACCATGGTTATTTATATTGTGCATAGAAAATAGTGTGGGAGGTGACTTGTCATATATACCTACCCCATAAAACCCCCAATTCATAATATTTTAATATATTTCATATTTTTGTAGTACATCTCTTAGGAGGCCCTTTTTTGACCTCAAAATCTCTCTAATGCATATATGTATATTGTATCCCTACAGAGATGTTATTATTCCTCTGTATGGAATTGCGTCATTTGTATTTACAAGTGTCGCAAGTTGTATTGCAAGTGTCGCAACTTATATTTGATAGGTTATTAGACCACCAAGTGTGGGGTCGGCCCTGAGTTGAGTTACCATGGGTTATTAAACTCTCTTAGAGAAGTCGGCCTAGTTAGGTTATTAGGAAAGTCAAGTTAGTGTATAAATAGAGTGAGGGTGTTAGTCTATTTGATCATTCACTCACTCATCTATTCTCTCATGTAAGTGTTGCGCACAAGTGGAGGAGGAGAAGTTGCTAGGAGACTATCTCTTGTATTTGGGAATTGTATCATTGCTCTTTCTATCTCTGAGGAAGTTGCAGGGTTTTTCACCTTCTTGGTTTTCCCCGAGGAAACTCTGTGTCTCTTGTCTCTTGTGATTTATATGTTGTACATGTTATTCTCTCAGATAAGATCCTAGATCATATTGAATTACTGCTCAAAATCTAACACTTGATCTCATGTTCCTATCACAACACTTCATCATCCTTTGCACAGTGATTTATGCAAACATCCTTTTGTGCCAACTATGCAATGCAAAAACTCGTCTGGATTCATATTTGCTTCATTTCTACACATGATTGCTTCATCTGTTGCATTTATTGCGTTGTCACCTTGCCTTGTCGCATTTATTATTGTCGCATCCCTTACCATGACAACCAAATATATGGCACGTTTATCCGTAAGTTTAGCATTAAAACATATATAATACTTAGTTCGTGTGGGAACAATTACGTGTCATCATCGTACTTGAGCTTTTGGGGAAACATCATTTTGTTGCATGAAGCAATGGATTGGATTTCCGCTTTTCATACACCTTTCCAGAACTCATTAAATATGGCATTCAATTTTGGCGACTCCACCACCTTCTTCGACTTGTGTGGTATTGAATGCATATCTCATCAAATTAATTTCATG
The DNA here is from genome assembly GCA_027924585.1 of Larix kaempferi. Lineage (NCBI taxonomy): Eukaryota > Viridiplantae > Streptophyta > Pinopsida > Pinales > Pinaceae > Larix > Larix kaempferi. Next base: position 1,195,681 of record BSBM01000721.1, on the reverse strand, counting down.
TGAGCGCACGTCTTCCATTCAATTCTATAAGAGTTCCATGAACAATGTCTGGGTCATCACCATGATCACTCTTTCCTTTCTGTGTTGCATTATCTTCTAGTTCTTCTCCTTTCTTTCAATGGCCTCTTTCTATCGAAGAATGAATACCTCCCTTGAGAATGTGTACTTGCAGTTCAGACGCAACAGTCTAAATTCACATGCCTGAGGGTTGACATGGGCATATGGAAACGTTGGATGGAGAACATTGAGTTTCAACACCAGTATGCTCAGTCACAAATATATCTTGGACATTCTGAGAAACTGACCCTCTTCAGTCCTCGGGTCAACAATTTGGAACGCCAACAACAACTGATTTTGGATGAATTGTCCTTAGTTCAGCCTCAACATATTGAACCACCATCATCTGTAGCTCTGCAACTTCTTCCTATGCGCCCTTCTTCAGAGTGTACAACACTGGTGCCAATGGAGTTGGAGCTTCGTCTTGCGAACCAGCTATACACAGAACTTGACCTTGAACTGCGGCTGTAGAATGCTTCAACATTTTTCAATTTTGCCATCCTTTTGTTTGTATATGCCTTTTGGCCTCAACATGGAGTCCCGACTCATGCAATTTTGTAAACATAGTGATATAATGAAAAGTTTCATTTTGTGCAGAGTCATGTCTATTTTTCAGCAATGTTTATGCAAGAATTTTCTTTTTGTGTCTGCAATACTAAATTCAAACAATTACTTTGTTCTTCACCATATCACATGCAAGAGAACTCATCAATAACTTAATGCGTGCATGTATTCGAATTTTCTTTTCTGCGACATTTCCAACTTAACACATAATCTTGTGCAACTATGATAAGTACTACAACAAACACCTTCAAAACATAACCTTCACTTATCTTACTCATTGAATTCTAAGATGCATCGTTTTGAATTCAAGGGTCTCACCTGATCTTTTCAAGATCAACAAGAGGAGCAACAATTGCTTGTTGCTTTGGATGTACCTAGATTGTCTGCCTCTTCTGTGCATTTCGGAGGAGATTTCCTTACCCATGTCTTCTTATGCGCACTGGTAACTTGATTCAGTACTTGAGACTTTTCATAGTTATTCCTTACAAGGTGATTGTCTTTGCGCAATAATTCGTCATCTGGAAAGTTTACCACTTTTCGACCATACACAACCTTATGTCTAAAACCATCTCACAGTTTGACAATATTTTGCAACATGACCAAAATGATTACATCTTGCACAATTTATCCTATTGACCCTAAGTATACTGATAAGAATTGTAGTTGTTAAAGGAATCATCATACATGAAGAACTTAACATGATTTGGACAATGTTCTATGTCGCAGACCTTCTTTGATGCCTTTACATAACCAAGACCTATTTTTTCTTCTAGTGATCTCCGATCTTTCATAATATTGTTCAAGATTGATGTGTTGGCTTTGAACTTGTTCTTCATTTTATCAAAAATACTAGACTTGCTACTTTCTTGATGTGTGCAAATCGCTATGGGATCTTGGACTTGTTTATTTCCCTTCATCTCAATCAATTTGTCTTCTAGACGAGATATCTCTTTATCATTTTCCTCAAGTTGATTTGTCAGCATTCTAATGTTTTGCGCCAATTCTTCTAGAGAAGCTTTCAATGCAGATTTCTCTTCTTCAAGCACTTTGGCCTTGTCTTGTGTGCAAATCAATTGTATCTCATCGCTGGTTACATTTTCACCAACTTCTACGTCGAGAGACTCTTGAAATGGCTTGTCTTGTTCTTCATACTTCGACAATTGTTCCTGCAATAATTTATTCTTCTTTTTTGACTTCTTTAATTTATCTAGGGCACTGATCAGTTCTCCTTCCTAGTCAATGTCTTCGGCATTTTCTTCTTCTTTAGATTAACTAGCAGTCTTGACCTCTACAACAGGTTTTGGAGGTGTAGTTGGATTTGGAGGCGTTTTGAATGATCCACTAAAGAAGTATTTGTCTAGTGACCCTGGTTTGCTTTGCGCAACCGGAGTATTCTTCGAACTGCTCTTCTTCTTTTCATCTTTGCTTTCTTCTTCCATAAAGGTCATGAAAAGTACTTCTTTTGGTTCGTTGCAGTCGCTTCCTTCAGATAAATTGCCATCTTCTTGAGTATACATACTTTTCTTTTGTTTTGGAATCCTCCTCTTATTTTCAGGTTTGTGCTAAGTGTGTGCGTTTCTACGTTCATGAGAACTAGATTCTTCCCCGTTGTCACTGTCTTAATTTTCTTTGTAAGGACACTTAGAGACATAATGACCTACTCCTTCACATTTGAAACATTTGAAGGGAAGCTTGTTCTTGTACTTATCTCGTCCTATTTTCAACTTTCTAACAAAGTTTGATTCCCCATCATCCAACTCATTGCAGCAGTCCTTGTTGTGATCATGCTTGTCCTTCCCAGTGGCTTTAAGAGCGGCTTCCTTTATGATGGGATGCTCTTTCTCAGTTCTCATCTCATATGCTCTCAAAATCCCCTGAAGTTCGTCCTTTGTCGGGTCTTCAAGATTAGCTCTGTATTCCAACACAGACACCTTTGCATCAAACCTTAAGGGCAGAGTTCTCAATATCTTTTGAACCACGGATTCCTCTTCCAATGTGACCCCAAGACTTTTGATAGAATTAAATATCTCATCAACTCTTAGAAAGTAAGAGGTAATATTCTCTTCATATTTCATTCTCAGAGATTCAAATAACCCAGATTAGTTTTGCAACTTTGCTTTCTTACCTTTTCGTAGCCTTCATAGACACCTCTGAGTTTGTCCCAAACTTCTTTGGCTGAGGCACAGTGCATAACCTTGACGAATTCATTATCTGTCAAGCCACATAGCAGAGCGTTTCTGGATCTTGCATTGTTTTCATACATTCTCCTTTGTGCTAGATTAACTGGCATGACTGTTTTGACATTGTAACCATCAGCAATGGACTGCCAGACATCTACTCCCAGTGATTGCAAATATACTTCCATCCTAACCTTCCGAAAGGTATATTTGGTGCCATCAAAACTTGGTTCTCTGTTGATGGAAATGCCTTCTTGCTTGTCCATGTTTATGCAAGGGTTTATCTTCTAGATGTTAATCTGTTACTGAAGACACCCGCTCTGATAGCAATTGTTGGAATCGATTTAATACTGAGAGGGGGTGAATCAGTATTAGTGCAGTTATTAGCAGTTTTTACTTTAACATATTAGCTTTAACTTACCTTGATCTTTAGTTATATATTCAATATAAATAAAACCATTCATCCATATATGCACAAAGACAAAGAACACATAACACACAGGATTTTAACATGGAAACCCAAACGGGAGAAAACCACAAAATGTTCTTTTGTAATGAAAAGAATACATTCAAGGAAGCACCAACTTCATGTGTTTATCGGCACCAACTGGAAGGAGGCACCGACCCCTTTGTTTTACAGGCACCAACCTGGAGGAAGCACCAACTCCCTGTGTTCTCTAGCACCAACTGGAAGGAGGCTACAACCCCCTGCTCCTTGCCCCATCCTGCCGCCCAGATGAACAAATAAGATGTTTCCTTATTGAACTTTGAATCCGCGCACTCTTTTGATCTTTTGATATTTTTTATGTTGTGTGCTACCTTCGTATGTGGATGATTCATTGTCATTGTGCTGCATACATCACTTGACTTCTCATTCCACTCACTTCTTCACTTCTGCTGATGACTTACTTCATATACTGTGTGCTTATGATCTTGCAGTCTATATCATGGTTTACTATGTCATTTTGCTACTACGCGACTGCACTGGCCTATTAATATTGTGCTTTCAATTGATAGCTTGTTGTTTTGAGAATATGTACCAATATCAAATGGAACTGAGCCATAGTCTTTTAGACAATCTGCGACATGTTGTGCATCAAATGATTCGTCTTTTCAGTTTAATGCACTTGTCTCAGATCATATTCATCATTATGCGCTTACTGGATTCTGATGTTGTTATGTTGTCGTGCATCTGATGGACTTCTTCACTTTGCACACTTCACATCAACCTTCATCCATCAACTAAACTTTTACGCATCTTATGATATACTTCGGTTCTGTCTCCGCACTTCTTCCTTACAATATTTGTGATTATATGTGTGTTGTTTGTAATATTGTCAGTTAGTCCTCACGCTCTCATGCATTCTTCTGTAATTCTGCCATTCAGTATTTTCCCAACCATTACAGATCTTACAACATCAATTTGCGTACCATCAATATTTCATTATGTTGCATGTGCACACTCAACTCCTCGCTAGATCATGTTATTCTGTCCTTGAGCCCTTGATGCCCCGAATATAAATCTATATCTTCCCTGTAAAGCTTTACAATCTCTGCATCAAGATTACTTCAAATCTCCAACTTGTATCTCTATTTATACATGTCCTGCATGGATTGTATGTCCACAAGTTGGTTGTGGCATTCCTTCTTCCTTGCTTCATGGATTGTGCTTTTGCCACATGTCATCTTCTGCGTTGTTGATGTGTCATCCTTTGTGAGTCGTTTGCTTCCATCGTTTATGACTTGGTGGAACTTACACCTTAGTATCCTTGCACTCTCAATGTATCATTTCTTTGCCCAAACATGGTCCTCAACATAGTGGGACTTTCGCCCTTGTTGTACCATTAATTGTGGGTCTTGCACACCTGATGTATTAATGTTTTGTGGAACCTGCACACACTTGATCTTCGACTTGATGGGACTTTGACCCTTGCAGTACCATCGCTTGTGGGACTTGTGCACCTGTTGTGTCGTTGGTTGTGGAATGTGCACATATACTAAGTTCAACCACTGCACCCTTCTTGGAACTTGTGCACGCTCCAATAACTGAAAGCATCTTTTGATTGGTGAGACTTGCGCGCTTTCAGGACCGTTCAACCATAAGCTATTTATTGATGCTTGCACACTCCCAATATTTGACCATACAATGTTTAGGCTTTCTTGTGCATTCCATAATCTTCTCTTGCCATGCTTGCACACTTGTAACTTTGCTTGACCAACTCCTTGGTTGCTTATGCACATGTACCTTTTTCCAACCAATTCTTTGGCTGCTACCTTGAGAGAGAATGACTTGGTGGACTTGATATATGCGCATGTACTACATTTAGTAGGATACATTACTTATGTACTTCATGATATGCATTCCTTATGTACTTCTTCACATTGGATTTGCATGATGTATCCTCCTTATGTACTTCTTCACTCTAGATCTGCATGATGTATCCTCCTTATGTACTTCTTCACACTGGATCTGCATGATGTATCTTTGGACTCACATCTTTAGACTAGATGCAACTTCTAGATGTACTAAGCATTCATATTCTTGACCATCTTGCACATATACTTCTTCAAAGTGGCTTCCATATACTTATTCAAACTGTTGTAGGAATACTGTATCCACTTTGACATTAGTTGATATCAATGAACTGAATCACTTGAAATCCTCTTTGACAGTAATTGACATCAATGACAACCAAAGTTCAACAATCATGCACTCTTCATTTTCGTCACTTTCAAGTTGCTAGCCCTCCGATAATGCCTGTTATATTTAGTGTCCGAATGTGGTTGTGGAATTGGCATCTCCACATTTGGGAACAGAAGTGGGTGGGCCTAAGGTTTCTTCCCTACAGGATCTAGAGCTCTCCTTTTTATACTTTGGCCACCTCGAGGAATCAATCGTAGTAGGGGTCGTTCCTGATGTGGTCATCTTACATGTTTTTGGAATTGTGCCCCTGGATTCTATCATGCCTCTTCTTTCTTTGCAGGGGTACAATGTTAATGTAGATCCTGGAGTGTTGGGATCTGGGACTTTTATAGAACTGATGGCCTAGACGTCTGTTGGGGTTTATGTATCTTCTACAGATTCGGTATCAGTGGCAATTATGCCAGTCAGTTGTGAGATAGCTAGTATTCAACCTGATATGGATCTAGATGTGTTTCTTGGAATCGAGGAGCATTCTCTTAGAGTGATGGACCCTATGGTCCCTATTCTCTCAATCTCGGTTATGGATGGTGCTGGTGAAGCATATTTGGATGATGTTCTAGGGGATGCTCTCCATCCTCATCAGCAGCGACCAGAGGAGTGTGGTAAGCACATATCCCCTCCCATCCTAGTGGTTGATCATTTGTTGGATGAGTCTTCAGCCAATGGTTTTCTATCAGCACAATGTTGCGGACGACGGCCTAAGGAGTGTGGTTTGCACATATCTCCTCTCTCTCTTGTGATTGATCATTTTTCGGACTTGCCCTCTATAAGCAGACTTTTATCTACTCAACAAAGTGGTCGTTTTCAATCTAACACTTACATCGCTTCATCTCTTGATATAGAGGTCTGCCCTACTCTATGAACTTGCATTCCTCGTTATTTTGTTCCAGACGTTGAATCAGTTGTTGTGGGGTAGCCTGCACTTCCTGGTGTTTATCCATATTTCTTGCCCCCTTCGCTAACAGGTTTTTTTTCGGATCCTCCCCCATTGGTGGAGTTGGACGAGATTGATGTGGGGGGTCAGTCTCCCATAAAGTTTGTCAAGTCTAGAAAGGTGTTTGGTCCGTGTTCGAAGACTGGCATTGTTACTAATCAACAAAGATATCATCTTAGGCCTCATAAACTTTTTTGCTTTGGCTTTAAGGATAGGATTCAAGGTGGTATCCTGCAGAGCCACTCCAATTTCTCTCATCATCTTAGGGGTCTTTTCTCAGCTTTGGCACTTGCAAGGGATTAGATGGTCTGACATGTCAAAGTTGATTGTCATAGTTCAAAGAAGGTTTCCCATCGTGCTCGGCTCTCATGAGCATAACCCTTTTGACGAAGGTTCTATACAAGATTGGGGTTTCTCCTAAATTTTCACCTCTTTTCTAGTTTGCAGGGGATATGGAGTCTCAATGGTTTAAACTAATGATGTCTTTTGAAGTTTTTTGGGTTGTCAAAGTGGGTATTTTAGACCGTTTTCTTGGACTATGTCTGATGTATAGTTGTGGGCTGTAGCTACTTGGTGATATTTTTTGTTTTGTGGTCTACGCACTACATTTTTTTTATGTAAGGCTTATGCTTGGGAAAATGTGGTTTTATTATTAATATAATGAAACTACGCATTTTTTCTGAGGAAAAAAAGTGCTTAATTTGAATCCTCCTACGTGAGGTGCATTAATTTACTCTAGTGGGTTTACTAGGAATGTCATCTACAAATGTAGAGAAACACACCTTGGGGTTTTTCTCTTAGATTTTCCTTGGGAAAAAAATACCCTAATGGGGTTAGCTCAATTGATAGCTGGCAATGTCACAAGGCATTTGACTAGTTCTATGTTGGTAGGTGTCTGGTTTGAATCCCCTTGGGTGAGACTTAGTAATCTATGTTAACAGGTTTACTAGGGATATCATCTATGAATGTGAAGAATTGTATCTTCGGTTTCTTCACGAGGTTTTCCATGAAAAAAATTGTATATACATCTTAGAGAGGATACCTAATGATCACTAGTGTTACATTGCATGCAAGAACATTATAATAATTATTATTATTATATTGAACGATAAATCAAAATATGATTAAAATCATAACTATGGAATAACAAACCTATTTATACATGAAATGAGAAGTCATAACTCCTAATCATACATACCACCATAAATACAATATATGTGTGTGTGTGTGTGTATCCTACACACATAATGCTAGCTTTTGAAGCTAGCTATTAACATTCTTTACAATGCACTTGTCAAGCCATATGACTACTTATTAAAATGGTAAATTCTCCTAATTGTTAGGTTGCTTCAATGTATACCTATATTTTGTTAATTTTTCGATAATTTCATTCCGTTATCATAAGGATCTCTAAGATAATAACATGTACATCATATCTCTACAACATATCAATCATAGACACAAAAGCAATCACACAAGAGACACATAGTTTCACCGGGGAAAACCAAGAAGGTGAAAAATCCTGCAACTTCCTCAGAGATAAGACAGACCACAAACCAAGATCACAAGGATCAAACCCAATAAGATGTCTCTAGCAGATGCTTCTCCTCCTCCACAAGTGCGCCACTTTCTCTCTTAGTTATGTGAGCTTGAGAAGTGAGTGAATGGGATAAATGAGAGACACAACCTCTCTATTTATACACTGACTTGACCTGCCAATAATCCACTGGGGCTGACTTGTTAATCAAGCCTAATAACCCAACTACATGTGTTAACCAGGGCCGACCCCATACTGGTGGTCTAATAACCCATCAATACAAATGACGACACTTGTCAATGCACATGACAACACTTTCACATACAAATGACGACACTTCCAATCAGAGGAATAATACATCCCTGTGGGATATACAATAAAGTACAAATGTAATACATAGAAGAATATCTTCCGAAGTTACAAATACATCAACACTCCCTCTTAACTAGGAAGGTATTCTTAACACAGGTCATCAATACATATTGGCGCAAGTCTTCAATTCTGGAGCTGGATCATCATCACTAGATCACGGAGCATCATCATCATCACTACTGTTGTACTTGTGTTTATGCCTCAGTTGTGCAGGTTAGATGCAAAAGGTGCTGGAATGTTTCTAGGGCTCCCAACAGAGGAAGAAAACCCAAGCTGAAAGGCTTCGAAAGACCCTGCGCAAGGGCAGTTCTATCCCCGGCCTATTTGGTATGGTGATCCCCCATAGATATTCGGCCTCCGTTGGCACTCTAAGAGTTGGTGATTCGACCAATTGGGTTAGTTTTCCAATCAAGGAAAACAAAGGTGTGAAAATGGTAAAGCTAAGCTAAGCTAACCTATTTCAGAAAAGGAAAACTAATCTTAGTTAGTCATATTCTAAAAAGAAAGCTTGATATTGTGCAGATCAACCTTGAGGTATGATGAACAAATAAATTACCACCTTCAATAGAAATGTCTTTGATGAGTTACTTATTAACTTAAACCACAATCCATTAATGAAAATTAAAAGACAATAATTCAAGTACTTAAGCTTGTTCAAGAATCAATCTGTAATCATTCTGTCAATTGAAAAATTAACCATGATTATTATGTGCAACGGATCATTTGCAGAAATCGATAAAGAAAGTATTAATATTGAATAAAATCAATGAAATACCTCACAGCATCAATCAGTCATATAGGGAAACCAATATGATAGATCCATACATTATATATATGCAAAATGATAACATTCACTGTAGATGACAATCTGAAGTACACAATCAGTAATTCTCAAATAAACTTGAGGAATAACAAGAGATAGATCAAAAGATGACTTTACTGTATTAAAAGAGTCTTGTACAGAAATTACAAAAGCTCTGATGAACAGAGTATCCCCAACCTTTCTCCTGTCGATGTGTAACTCCAAAATTACCAACCCCTAGCTACGAGAAGCATTGCTCCTTAAATAGGAAATTACAAAAGAGTGCAGGTGGAAATTCCCCATAGGTAGGGATTACAAAAATTCGAATCAGACTATGAATCAAGAAAAATCCTGCCACTTGCCACTTTCCTGGCTTTCGTGATTTTCATCACCCTTCAAACAAAATGATTTCTCGGGATTCATCCTCCAATTAAAAGAGATCTTCACGACACAGCAAAAACTCAATACTTAATGGTTGACTATCAGTAACAAACGGTTTGGCTTCTAGAGGATCTTCCGCGGGAACTTATGGATTATGAGCGACATCCTCAAAAATAGAGAAATCCGTCAAGGGATCCACATCAGAAGGAGTTAGCGGAATAAAAGGTTCTTCGTTGATTATATGATAGTATCATCTTGGTCGGTTGGCTCTTCAAGAGCTTTCTTTTCCTTCTTGTCAAGGCGTTGCATGTAGACAGACAGGGCTTCAGAATCTCCTTCTTCACTATCACTGCTCATATCAGGAATACCTGCATCAAAAGGTAGTGACATAGGTTCTTGATATAGAAACGACTGAAGTTCCTCATCTTCAAAACATGCATCAAGGGATTCATTTCCTATCTGCATATTGCTCATACCAAATGCGTCAAGAAGAAACTTACAACATCAACATGCAAATTTTCCTCTTAAAGAATATAGAGGATGAACTAAAGGTTTCATGTTCGTTACTAATTTAAGGCCAACTGATAGGATGGTAATGATTGAGTGGAACTTGTCATAATGATCAAATTATTACGATTAGGACACTGCAATCATCCGGACTGTAATGAAACGAGCTATAACATGTGTGAATCGGATCTAGATCCATGCGGAAGTACAAATCCAATCGAGATTCGCATGACTTAAATCGCATCTGAAAGCTCATCATTACAAGTCTGTTCACATCAAAAATCATGACTTCGGATTTGAGACAAAAATGGGAGTTATGGTGAGAGAGCTGACTGCGAAATGACTAAGACAAAAGTTTCAGTACACAAACTAGCAGCCTGATTTCACCTGTCAAACCGGGTCCAAATCGATGATTTAACAGAAAAACCAAAGGGACTCCTGAGAGACTGAAAAGGTATAATTTACAGAGCCTTGCAAATTCCAATCAAATAATAGAAGAAGATCATCACTGATTCCAAAATAACCAAACTACTGAACGCGGAATGCAGCAATGGCAAATAATTGAAAATCCGGTAATAACGACCCTTAGCAACCAAATTAGCAGTAAAAATCGCCACAGCGCAGTAATTTTCAACAGAAAAATTGATAAAATAAAAATAGAAAACCCTTATTTAATGAATTCACTAGATCAAATCCTGGTTGTGCGATGTAGAACGAACGAACGGCTCAAATTTCCCGATTTGAGATTCAGGATCTGGTGATGGGTGTTTTATTTACAAGGTTTATTTGGGTTCCCGAAAGCTGCAACCCGAAATGTCGAGTTCGGGTTCCGAGAATGCAAACCACAAAAATTCAACGAAAATAATGATTCCCGAAAGCTACAACCCGAAATGTCGGGTTCGGGTTTCGGGATGGTAATCCGTGAAAACGCAAAAGGTATGTTTCTGAAAGTCGGGTTTCAGGTTTCGGGAACAACAACACAACTAAAAATTTAAAATGAATTCCCGAAAGCTGAAAGCCGTAATGGCGGGTTTTGGGTTTCGGTTTTCGGGTTTCGGGTTGACAACAAACCAAAAGCATAAAAATGAAATCCCGCAACCCGCACCTTTCGGGTTTTGGGTATGCAAACCATCGTGTTTCGGGAAGGTGAAAGCAGAAGACAAAATACTCAAAATTGAAGGCTTCCTCCATATCAAAACACTTAGAAAATTTATTAGAAAAAGGTTGCAATTAGGCCAAACAAAGGTAAGGTAAAGGATCACAGGGATAGTAGTGAAGAATCTGGAGTTTAAAGAAACACTTACCCAAATACCTTTGTATTTATTTAGAATTTGGGGCTCACATGCATTAGCTAAAGCATGGGATCTGTTGTGTCTACAACAACTCGACATCTCGATCACTGGGCTATCTCTAAATTCTTCTCATCATAGGAAGTTCTACAGAGCCAACCCTTTTTCATGCTGGATGTATGCCCACCACCTGTAGGTCTTCGTCATCACTGGCCATACTGTGGAATCTTTAGGACTTATTACGTGCGTCACAATACCTCAAAAGAGTATACCAGGATCCTTTATGTGTCGAAGCACGACCGGCAACATCTCCCAAGTCCACTTACATGTGACTGTCACAAAACCTTAGAAGAGTGTCTTGACTAGCAAGAACTCTAAAGAGCATCCGAAGCCTTTTACGTGACTAGCACAACCTTTCCGGATCTCCAGGGCGTATTACATTTGACTCCTACCACAATGCCTCGAAAGAGCATCCCAGGACTGATTATGAGCGTACCGCTCAACCTATTGGATCTCCCAGGTCTAGTTACATGTGGTCATGGAAAAGCCTCGAAAGAGCATCCCAAGACTGATTATGAGCGTACTGCTCAACCTATCGGATCTCCCAAGTCTAGTTACATGCCATAGGATAAAGCCTCGAAAGAGCATCCCAGGACTGATTACAAGCGTACTGCTCAACCTATTGGATCTCCTATGTCTAGTTACATGTCCTCCCAGAGCAATGCCTCGAAAGAGTATCTCATGACTGATTACGAGCGTACTGCTCAACCTATCGGATCTCCCAGGTCTAGTTACATGCTCATCTGCACAACCTATTCATGGCCACAGAGTATCAACCTGATACTCACCATACATTGTCCTGATGTACATGATCATCCCGATCATCATCGTAGCATCATCCTGATGCATATAATCTAGAGTATCATCTTGATACACATGATCATCGTCACTGCATCATCTTGATGCATGTCATCTAAAGCATCGCCCTGATACTCCTCACACATGATGAAATTGATCATATAATGCATCCACCTAATACATATACATATACATGATCCAACTGATCATACAAAGCATCTAATTGATGCATACACATATACATGATCTAACTGATCATACAAAGCATCCAACTGATGCATATACAAAGCAGTAACTGGAGCATCGTCCTGATGCTTCATCACACAACGCTTACATCCATATCCATGGGAAGGATCCTCCTCTCACCATGCTTGGAATGGCTCCTGCAAATGTGTCCCACCACTTCTTCCTTGAAGTATCTTCAATCTGAAGAACACCAAGCCTCTCTCTGAAGTACTCAAAATTCACTCTGGCTAGTGGTTTCGTCAACACATCTACAACCTGCTCATCTGTCGCAACATACAGGAGCTTCACTGCTCCTCTCTACACCATATCCCTGATATAGTGATATTTGATCTCAATGTGCTTCGACCTGTCATGGAACACCAGGTTCTCAGACAGCTTCACACAACTTTGGTTGTCACAAAAGATACCAGTAGCATCCAATGGTAGATCAAATAACTCAGATAATAGCTTCCTCAGCCATATTGCCTCACAACTAGTCGAACAAGCTGCAACATACTCTTCTTCGGATGTACTCAGTGCTACACAGGATTGCTTCCTGCTAAACCAAGAGATCACACCTGATCCCATATTGAAGCAGCATCCAGAAGTGCTCTTCCTATCTACAGCACTGCTTGCCCAATCTGAATCAACATAACCCTCCAGGTTAAACTTTTGATTCACATCATACTTGAGCCCATAATCAACTGTACCCTTCATTTACCTCAGAATATGCTTTACAACAACCAGGTGAACACCTCTCAGATCCGTCAGGAACTGGCTCAATGTGTTCACCGCACAGCAAATATCTGGTCTCGTATTCGTCAGGTACATCAAGGACTCAATCATCTGACGATACATCGTGACATCAACCGGCTCAGATGAAGCATCACATAGAAGCTTCAGGTTCGATGCCATAGGTGTGGCCATGGCCTTGCAGTCTATCATCCCGAACCTTTTCAGGATCTCTACTGCATACTTCCCTTGTCTAAGGAAGATCCCATCTGCACTCTGCCCACTTCCATGCCTAGAAAATAGTGCATCATCCCCAAGTCCTTCATCTCGAATTCGACAGCAAGCTTCCTCTTGGTATCGGCAATCAATCTATCCTCACTTGTAACAAACAGGTCATCCACATACAAGAGTAGTATCACTGGATTGCCTTCCTCAACCTTGTGGTAAAGGTTGGAATCTGCTTTACTCTTCGTAAAGCCCAAACTGGATAGGAAACTATCCATCCTACCATACCAAGTCCTAGGAGCTTGCTTCAAACCATACAAGGCTTTCTTTAACTTGCACACATGTGACTCCCTGTCATGTGTCTCAAACCCAAGTGGTTGCTCCACATATACTTCCTCTTCGACTACACCATTCAAGAAAGCTGTCTTGACATCCATTTGGTGTATCTTCCATTTCATTACTGCAGCCATAGCAAGTACTGTTCTAATGGAAGTGTATCTGGCTACAGGAGCAAAAGTTTCTTCATAGTCTATCCCCTCTTTCTGGGAGAAGCCACGAGCTACAAATCTTGCCTTGTATTTTTCTATGCTACCATCTGCAGCATGCTTGATCTTATAGATCTACTTGGAAGTCGCAACAGACTTCCCTTCAAGTCTTGGGACTACATCCCAAACATCATTCTTCATGATTGACTGGTACTCGTCGACCATGGCATCCTTCCATTCTTTCTTTTCCACTGCTTATTCATAACTGGAAGGTTCTTTGTTCATAATATCACAGAGTAAGGCAACATAACTGGTATGTGATCAAGTCCTCTTCCTTTCTCTGTGTTCTTCTTCTGGAATGCCATACCTTTATGCATCTTGAATGAGCTCTCTAGCCCATGTAGGTTTCCTCTTGTGAGAGTTCTTCTCACGGGGTGGATCTATAGGTTCTTGTGGATCTTCAATTTCACGATCTACTTCTGGAATTGCTTCATTCATAGTGGTGTCTTGAAATCTTGTTTCCTTTGGTTCTTCATGGTCTTCAACAGGTGTCCTCCCTGATTTGATGTATGCTGAGTCTTCATCAAATGTTACATCCCTGCTGATGTCAATTTTCTTGAACCCTGGAAAGTATATTTTGTAAGCCTTCGAGCTTTCACTGTAACCCACTAAGATGCCCTTCTTTCCTGAAGGATCTAGCTTTGTCCTCTTTTCCTTTGGAATGTGTGTGTATACAGGACAACCAAATATCCTAAGATGGCTAACTTTTGGTTTCTTACCAGAGAATATTTCTTCTGGTGTCTTGTTGTCAAGTATCTTGTGAGGTGTTCTGTTATGCACATATATAGCTTTCCTAGCTGCTTCTTCCCATAGATGCATAGGAAGATCTTGATCATGAAGCATTGCCCGTGCTGCTTCCATGATGGTTCTATTATTCCTTTCTGCAACTCCATTTTGTTGTGGATTGTAGGGAGCATTCAACTTGCTCTTAATCCTTGAATCACTACATAGCTTCTTGAAATCACCTGAAGTGAATTCTCTGCCATTGTTGGATCTGAAGGTCTTGATCTTCTTTCTCAGTTTGATTTTCTATCAAGGCTTTGAATTCCTTGAACTTATCAAACACTTCATATTTATTCTTCAAGAAATAAACCCAAGTCTTCCTAGAGAAATCATCAATGAAAGAAACATAGTATACATACCCACTCAAAGAACTGGAAGACATCAGACTGCATACATCGGAGTGAATAATCTCCAATATTCCTTTTGCTTTTCTTTCAGTGCTTGGAAATGCCTTCTTTGTGTTCTTTCCTTTTGCACATCCTTTGCAAACACCTTCATGCTTTGATTGGATTTCAGGAAGACCCTACAAATTTGCTTGCAATTGGTAGTGCTCTGTAGTGCATGTGTGCAAGCCTTCTATGCCAAAGTTCACTTGGCTCCATGGATTCATGTACCATGGCATGTTCAGGTTGTCCCTTCAATTTTCACAATCCTCCCTCTTTCTCTCCAATCACTACTGCATCATCTATGGTCTTACCCTTTGGCCACATTAGTACTTGGACATCTACAAATGCAACTCTAATTCCTTTTGCATCCAAAGATGATTTGGATAGGAGATTCTTCTTGAGCCCAGGTACATAGAGAACATCTTTCATCTTCAAAGACTTCCCATAGTCTAGTTTGTAGGAGGCTTCACCACTTTCTTTGATAGGATATTGATAGTCATCCCCAAGTTTCACTTTATGAGGTGACTCATGTTCAGATAGATCTACAAAGGATTCTTTAAACCCAGTCATGTGTTTGGAAGCCCCACTATCAATAAGCCAATCATCACATCCATGAGAGATAGTACCTGTGAGAGCAGAGATTAGAACATATTCATCTTCACTTGATGAGTCATCACTTTCTGCTCTAGTTTTCTTCTTGGGTGGTTTATCATCCTCAGCAGCATGAGCATGATATCTCTTCTTGCTGCCCTTCTTCTTCTTGTTGAAGTTGTTGTTGTTGTTGTTGTTCCTTTTGTTCTTAGGACAATCTGAGGCAAAGTGTCCCTTCTCATTGCATGTAAAACATCTTAGATCTTTCTTGTCTCTATGATGATGGTGTGAAGTTTTCTTGGGATGAGAATGTTCCCTCTTGAACTTACCTTTCTTGGTATGTGTTGTGAGAGCTTGATCTTCATTTCCCATCTTTTCTTCTCGGGTCAAAAGCCTAGCTTCTTCTTGTGAACATTCATCCCAAAGTCTATTGACAGAGATTAGTTTCCTTCTTGCATAGATTCCTTGGATGAAGGAGTCCCATGACCTAGGTAGGCCATTCAATGTGGTCATCACAATTTCACCATTCTCCACTACTTCATCCACAGCTTCGAGTTGTTCCTTGATTTGAGAGACCTTAGAAAAGTAGGATTGAATGGTCTCTCCATTCTAAAGCTTTACCCCTTTCAATTGGTTCCGTAGAGTCATCTTCCGATTTATGTTCTTTCCTTCAAACAATTTGGTCAAGGAGTCAAACATCTCCTTAGGTGTCTTTAGGGAAGACACATGAGGTATGAGATGGTCTTTGACAGAATCAGCAATGATTCTCTTAGCCTTGACCAGGTTCTTCTTGTGTAAGGCCTTAGCCTCATCTTCCTGTGGAACTGGAACCTCTTCCTTTACGTAGTTGTCCAACTCATTCTCTTCTAGGATTAACCCAATCCTATACTTCCAGGCTCGGAATTTATCAGCCCCTTCAAGCTTGTCCTCAAGCTTGGTGTGGTGAGACATCTTAAAGAGTACTTCAAATGGAAATAGAAAATATTTAGGTCTTACCACTTGATTTGCTGAAAACTGGATCTGGAGCTGGATTAGGGTTTGTTAGAGAAACTCTAAAAATTCAAAATGTGAATTTCAAGATTCTAAAAGGATAGAAAGATGCGCCTTGATGAGCTAATCAGCCTGGTATACTCAGAAATTGAAAACTGCAAATTTTTACCCTTCAGAAATGCTTTTCAATCTCACGGATTCACTAGGGAGGACCCTGAATTAGGGTTTGAGTTTCCCAGAGCTTCACCCAACCAAAAAGTTCGATCCAAAGCTCTAAACTTCAATTTTTCCAAGGAGCTTCCAGCCATGTCCTTAGATTTCATAAATTCCTATTTTTGTGGAAACCCTAATTTTTAGGGCCAAAACTGAAAATGCTCATAATTGAATTCTGTCTCGATAGAAAGATGCACCCTTCCAAGGAGAGTCAATCTAGCCTCCTGCCTTTGATGATCTATGGAGAGAAACCCAAATATTAAGAAGCCCTAGCTTCTGCAATTGCAAAGTGCCTTCTTCTTAGGTAAGCTCTGATATCATGTTAATTTTTCAATAATTTCATTCCATTATCATAAGGATCTCTAAGAAAATAACATGTGCAGCATATCAATCATAGACACAAAATCAATCACATAAGAGACACAGAGTTTCACCGGGGAAAACCAAGAAGGTGAAAAACCCCGCAACTTCCTCAGAGATAAGATAAACCACAAACCAAGATCACAAGGATCAAACCCAATAAGATGTCTCTAGCAGATGCTCCTCCTCCTCCACAAGTGCACCACTTTCTCTCTTCGCTATGCGAGCTTGAGAAGTGAGTGAATGAGATCAATGAGAGACACAACCTCTCTATTTATACATTGACTTGACCTGCCAATAATCCATTGGGGCTGACTTGCTAATCAAGCCTAATAACCCAACCACATGTGCTAACCAGGTCCGACCCCATACTGGTGGTCTAATAACCCATCAATACAAATGACGACACTTGTCAATGCACATGACGACACTTTCACATACAAATGACGACACTTCCAATCAGAGGAATAATACATCTCTGTGGGATATACAATAAAGTACAAACGTAATACATAGAAGAATATCTTCCGAAGTTACAAATACATCAACATATTTTACTAGTTAAGAAAAACACTCTATGCGTGTCTTACATTTTAGTTAAAGCAGTTAAATATCGAGAACCACCAGCAACACCACCAGTACAAGTAAAAACATCAGTAAAAGAAGCGGGGGTGGTCCTAGTTGGATTTAATGTCCCAGGTCTCCATGCCCTTGTAATCAGTGAAAACAATGATTCTGTCACACACCTACATGGGTAATATGATATCAAATATGTAAAAGGAAAAGATAAAATCAAAGAGCTAGAATTAATGAAATACATGATAAGCGAAGAATGTTGAGAGATGGAGAAAGCAAGTCTAACTACTAAAAGCAAAGACTCTAAACTATGAAATAAGAGTCCTTCTCTCCCCTCGGTTACCTAACTAAAGCATCTCGATTTTTCATTCATTCCTAGCATGTCATTCCTAAATTTGGTCCTTCCAGCAACGACTCGAACCATTGGGAGAGGGGAAGAAAGGGAGCGTTTGAGGGGAAAAAATAAAAGGCCAGGAACTTACCATTCCTATTTCTTCTTGGTACCTTCTACACCTCTTCTTATTAATTGATCCATTTCACCTACTTTCTAGGAGGGGTGAACTTCAATTGAAAGCCCCCAAAAGAAATGGGCATAGAGCAATAAAAGCGGTTAGCATGACTCAATCAAATGATTGTTTCTAAGGCCCCAAACAAACATGTCTTCCTTTCCTAACATGCTTCAACTTCAAAAATAGTAAATAAACTATTTTTATTGGCTCTTGTATTTTTAATTAAGGGGAGGTGGATTGTTATTCAAAAGTTGATGCTTTTGAGATGTACTTGCTTGGAGACATGTGAAGACACATTGATAAAATTGGAGCATGTGTTTCTTTATTTTTGGAAACAATATGTTTGTTTAAAGGCTTTGTAAGAGTTTTTTTTTCTCCTTAAAAATCTATCACCTTCATGGTGTCAACAAGAAATAAAAACATGAAACAGAAGATCACAAATGGAAGAGAAAATATAGAGTGAAGATCGATTATGTAAAGAAGATAAGAAGTTAAAAATTATATTATGCTATTAGATTTATGTTTTTTAATTCTTTGGTGAGATATCAACTTCTATGTATTATCGCATTCTCAATGACACACTTCATATGTGGCACTCCCCAACATGCCATCTATGTGCTTGTGATTGTTTTTTCTTCTTATTGTTAGCTTATCCTTTTCCACTTTTGTGCATTGATTTGTTGAAACCTCAACAATCCCCAACCGTAGGCAATGGGGAGCCCCTTTTATTTAGGCATTGGGGAGCCCCTTTTATTTTTATATCACCTATCTAACGTGGTTTAATTTTGCAAGGTGATTGTTTTGGTTATTACAAGTTGATGTCATATGATTAATTTTCATTGTTTGGTCTAAATGCTTGAAAGCCTTGTGAAAGTGGTTGAATTTTTTTTACAAAATCTAAAAACCCTAAAACATGGGAGAGGTACACACAATAATACAATATGATATTATCAATGCATTATTGATGTGTTATTAATTGGTACATTTATTACATATACGTTTACCTCCTTATATATGGTTACTTATGGAACAAATCATTTCCACTTATGAATGTAGGTTAGATTGTTTTACATCTAACTTAGACATAATTCATCTTAATTTATATATAACACAATGAAGCCTTATATCCTAACACCCCCTCTTAAGGCTTACATTATTGAAAACCAAAATTTATTGAAATCAAATATATATTGATTGGAAACAAAATATTCAAAGTAAGTAGAACCAAACATTCTTTAGAAACTTTTTTCTTTGAAAGCAATTCCTAGAGTAGGTAGAGCTCCATCACGTTGCTTGTTAACTCTCATAAAAGTGTAGCTCCCAAGTTGAATTCCCGGGTTCTCGAATTCTGCCTCGAAATATCGAATTATGAATCTCTTGAATTAAATTACTAGATAGCAATCCACATGTATATTTCATAACCTCATTATTGGATAGCCTTCATTATTGGATAGCAATCCATATGCATGTCTCAAAACCTTAATGAGGGATAATTATTGAGATCCACAAACTGTTGAACTATCTAGGAAACCATCTATGCTAAGTTGTATCTATATTAGATCCCTGCGTGTCTTCAATATGTGAACTCTTTAAAAAGTGTGTAATTGTCTCTCGAGTATAATGCGGTCTCATATTGATAATCATCTTTATATCTCTTGCAATGGTTATATTTCCTTTAGCTATGACAATAGAAATAATTTCTTCCAAAGTTTACAAATACATTTGACTACGTAAAAATAGTATTTATGTATTTGGAAGATAGATTGTTTAACAAGATGACTTTGGCCTCCTCTTCCTCCACTACATCCTTCACTTCTACTAGTTGTCTAATGGGGGATCTCAAATAGCTTATTTGGTTAGACACAATGACTCTAACAAACATCTTGAATTTGAACAATTGAAGCTTTAGAGAGAACTTTGTCATCACTACTTTTGCTCCAAATAACATATTCAAATTATCCCAAATTTTCTTGAATGATTTTTTGAAATTTATGTGATGTAATTTTGAATCTAAGAGGGCAAGGACATTGACATATTTGGCTTTATCATCTCCTCTTTGTGATTCTAATCATTTATTTGGATATGCCAATGATGTCTCGATCGTTTTACAATTCCCCAGGAGTTTTGGTTCATCAATTGGATCTGAAATGTTACTTTCCAAGTGTGGAAATTGAAACCACAAAATTTCTCTTATGGCAATTCTATGCTTAACATTATAATTAGAAAAATAAAAACACATTATTCTCTTGTTTAATCTAAAAACCTCAAACCTATCAAAAAATACTTATGTTCAAATGTCCTATTATCAGCATCAACTCTTAAATCTGCCTCGTTTTGAAATGTATGGTTGTTGAAGCATTTTCGTACAATAATGGGTGGAGAAATCTGTGGTGTTGCTAAATTGGCAATCATGTAGTGGGTGTACAGTGGCTACAATTAGAAATTCGTATGGATGCTTGTACGACATAATAAACTTAATGGTAGTTGGTTGCGATTGAAATGTTCATACGTTGGCTGCAGTTGTAAATTCGTATGATGGAATCCAATTAAAAATCCACACGACGGATCCTATATGTTGGCACGAACTATGACTTTCATACGGTGGCTAACATTTTCTCAAAACAAAACGTCCTCTGATATGAAAATTATCATAGCAGTATGAATTTACTAATTTCTACAATAGTATCAAACCTCCTTCAAACAGTCGCCTTTATGATTCTCCATATCATCATGCGATGCAAGAGGAGCATACTTAGCGGACTAGCCCTAGGTGCTTCACGTTTTTATACCATTTTACAAAAACTAGAACCATTAAAACATGAGAGAGATACGCAAAATAACACAATATGATATTATCAATGAATAACTAGTGTATTTATTCACTGGTATATTTATTACATATAAGTTTACCTCCTTATATATGGTTACTTACGGAGCAAATCATTTCTACTCACATTAATGTGAGATAGTTTGCTTTACACAAAAAGCACTTAATTGTAAAATAAGTCATAAAGTGACTCCTATATAGTACTTAAGGTATAATTATCAAGACATATACCTTAACATATACCTTAACAGACTTATTGTTTATGATGAATCTTTGATCGAGTGATTGTGTTGACTTTGTGATTACGTGATGGCCTTCTTGATTGGCCTTTGTTTATTGATGTTGTGTATTGTCCCTTGATTGTTTGTGAATGATGATTGAGTAACGAGTTTGAAGCTGCAATGTGTATATATTGAATCAAAGGTATTATTAGTGCTTGAGTTTTAATTGTGGGAATTGATTGACACTAGTGGGATAAAACCTTCTATCCAATTGTTTGGCATGAAAGAGCATTGCATGAGACTAATTAGTTCCAGCAATAAGCAGGGACATCATACATTTTCCATAGACTAACGGAATGTTTATTGGATCATATGAATAATCACTTGTGGTGTTTCAAACCACTTCTTGGAGAAACAATTGTTCAATTAGAATTTCATCGACAATTAACTCATTTTATCATTTTAGCATAATCCACAAGTAAGACTTGAATGTTAAGATTAAGGAAGGGCAAGTGGTAAAGAGAGATGGCATTCAATTTGCTTGGACCATGGGTACTCTATGCAATTATATGCAAGTGTTTTTTTCAAAACAAAGCAATGTTTTACATCGTCGAATGCAAATAAAGGAAGACTTTGGAAATGCTTGATAGTGTTACCAATGAATAAGACTTCCAATATGGTTTGTGATGCAGTTAAACATTAATGAAATTCATCCGAACTTATGATGAGATTTTATCACAAATTACATGTTAAAATTAAATTTCCCATGATCCCTTTATAATGTTTGTTAACCATGGTTTGACAACCAAGTAGACCTTGCAAACAATGGATTTAAATAGGAAATTGAGTATGATTAGCATAATACCAAACTTTGTTGTTTCCCAAGATGTGCCAACATTGCTTGAGATCATAATGAACTACAATGGCACAATACCATCTTAGAATTAAATTTCTTATTATGTTATATTTTTAATCATTTTAGCCTTTATGAAAAGGAAACCAGGTAGCCCTTGAAATGTGTATATTGAATGCTATCCATGCATAGATTTCACTCAACCATTACTTAAAGTTTTGTTTCAACCTAGGAACAGGGTTTTAAAAAAAGCACACAAAGCTAAAATGCATTGGTAGAGGCTTTTTATTGCAAACCAAGGTAACAAATAATGTGCTTTCGTCTTAGTGGTTCTATTTGGTCCCACATAAGGAAGGGAAACACATTGCTAGAAAAAGTAAGAGTGCTATTTGGAGAGTGAGGCAGTGCATTTTGAGTTTTGAGCCTCCATTGGACATCGTCGAAGACACAAAAAAATGCATAAAGGAGTAAACACTCAATACAAGATATGGTACCATTCCTGGAGAATTTAATGATGTGTTTGAGCCTATGAACCTTAATCGAACAACATGCAAGCTAAAGTACATTCCTATAGGGGTTGAGAATGCTACTTGAAAAGGAAGCAATGTGTTTTAAGCTTTAAGCCTTTGTCATACGTCATTGAAAGCTAAAAAACACCCAAGGATAGAAACTCCATCACTAGAGTTATTGGGACAGAGCATCGAGGTGGCCATTAGTGCGTTTTTTTCCTTAGGAGGGAATTGGTGTATGCAAATTCTCAATTTAGCCTCCTCAATCTAAAGCACATGGGTTAAGAAAGCTTTGTAATGAACAATGGTCCATATACATAATATTCAACGTGTTTTGAGCCTCCATTGGACATCGTCGAAGACAAAAAAAAATGCATAAAGGAGTAAACACTCAATACAAGATATGGTACCATTCCTGGAGAATTTAATGATGTGTTTGAGCCTATGAACCTTAATCGAACAACATGCAAGCTAAAGTACATTCCTATAGGGGTTGAGAGTGCTACTTGAAAAGGAAGCAATGTGTTTTAAGCTTTAATGTAGTGTCCCCTCCTACCCAACCAGTAGGATAGAGAGGACGTGGTGCTCAATCCGGGCAATTAGCCCCAAAACGTTTGAAGAAAAATCATTGATGCAAAGAACTGTATCTGTGCATGCTATGGAAAAACGATGGTAATCAAATAAATGCTGTTGATCTCTAACACACATTCAAGATTCTGTGACAGCCATGAAATAAAGATCTGTGCAGAATTATACAAGATCATATGGAAATGCATAATCATTTTAATACACAGCGGAAGCAAATTTATTAAAGATCCATGATACATTCAAAATATTCATCAAATGGTAATTGCAAATTTAATACAGGAGAACACTTATCTTATGCAAAAGTAGTCCCACGCAACTGGCTATGCAACTGCAACGTTCCACCCAACCGTAGGCCAGTGTGCTCCTCAATCTCTCAGCACCACTGCCACCCCCGAGCTGGGCATGATCTCTACAAGGAACCAGGGAACAACAGACTCACACATAGCCAAGCATACACCAAGATGAGCCAAGCCAATCTACAATTGGGTTTATCAGGCTGCTAGGAGATGGAAAGGAAGAATTTCTAAGCTAGTGAGCTCAACTACAGAGCTATGGGGACCTCTCCCAGATCTATTTAGCTTGGCACTCACAATGCCTACACACCCAACACCAGGAAGTATTCTCTTCACTGCCACACAGTCCCTCAAGCCATACCTTCCTTTCTAGTGCTCTCAGGGTGTGCATAGAAAAGTAGCCAGCCCTCTTAATCTTCTTGAGAGGATACTCCCTACACTAGGTTTATCAAGCCAATTCTGTCCACTACCATTCCAGTTTCTTGCTCATGGGTTCCAAACAAAAACAGGGATGCACCTAACAGCAACCTACACTTGTTGAGCATGAGAAAACGTTTCCAACAGTGGGATGCATGAGATGGGGTTTCCTGGACTTCAGAAAAACGTGGGTAGACTCAAAAACGTATTGGCACTTTGGAAATTCGACTGGGGAAGCAAAACTCATTCCAGCAAAACGCCCCAGGGCAAAAACGCCCTCTCCCTCAGTCCCAATTCGCGTCCCTCCTTCCCCAGCTGTTGCACAATCCAAAAACGAGTTCCTGGGCATGGAAAAACACAGGGTTATGGTGAAAAACGTGAGGATAACTTCCTGTGAGCTCAATCTGCGTGAGAGGAAGAACGTAGTGCATGAGGAATGGCCTTGGGTAGCATTTCGTGGGGGTTTTCTTGCCCAGCAAGCCAAAAATACGATTTTCAGGTTGGTAGCTTGCCCATGCACGAAAATCTGACTGCCATACCTCTCCCATCCCAAGACATTAACTGCCTTAACCAATTTCTTGGAAGAATTAAATGATTGGGTGCATGAGACAAAATGGGTAGTTGGTGGTTTTATGGGTTTCCCCATTGACACATGGATTAACACCATTGGCTCAAGGGTTTGAATAATTTCCCTCCCTTTTCCTTGTAGATTCATGCCCTATCTCTTTTGTTGCATTGCATAGCCGGTTGTAGGTTTTTCAATGAAAATTCATAATTACATGATATCTTATATACATTGTGCCCATCTTGCACAAGAACCGTAGGCATCTATTTTTACTTGCCGATACATGAAACGCTAAATCAACGGTGGGGCCTTGGCCTTGAGCTCCTCACCATGATTAATTACAATATTTACATCATTTACGATTTAATACAAAGGGGGTCAAAATGGGGACATTACATTTAAGCTTTTGTCATACGTCATTGAAAGCTAAAAAATACCCAAGGATAGAAACTCCATCACTAGAGTTATTGGGACAGAGCATCGAGGTGGCCATTAGTGCGTTTTTTCCTTAGGAGGGAATTGGTGTATACAAATTCTCAATTTAGCCTCCTCAATCTAAAACACATGGGTTAAGAAAGCTTTGTAATGAACAATGGTTCATATACATAATATTCAACGTAAGTAGGACAAAGAGTTGAAATCCATATATGAAAAATAATTATATAATTTATAATGAGTGAATTAGTTATGAGATATATGATTGATATAATGCCATATGATGGTATGCTTATATGCATTGACTAGTTGCAATGGTGAATGGTTGTATCCCTTAACAAATATGTGTCATTCTATTATTATTATTGTTGTTGTTGTTGTTACATTGTCTCTCCCTTCAATGATGCTTTGTTCTCTAAGCATTTTATGGGAAAAAATACATCTTTCTAGCCTCCAATCCTTTGACATAATCCTTCATTCTTGAGGTTGAAGGTATTAAATGTGAATTTCTAAGCATAATTGTAAGTTGTTAAAGGGTCAAATCTCCCTAATTTGATTTTTTTGTGGAATTGTGTGGTGATGACTTCTGTGATTTGGAGGATTACAAGATTCCACAATCGAGCTTCCTTCCAAATTTCTAGTATTGTCAATTAGTTTTTTATATTGATGTTGTTGATGTATTTGTAACTTCGGAATGTATTTAACTCATGTATATTGTACTCCTATAGACTCGTCATTTATATTGTAAGTGTCGTAACTTATACTTGATGGGTTATTAGACCACCTTGATGGGGTCGGCCTTGTATAAGTCATGTGGGTTACAGGGTTATTAGACCACCCTTTTGGGGGTCGGCCCTGTCAGCATTATGTTAAGTGGTTAAGTTGAGGCCGACCTATTAAAGGTTATTAGGCAAGTCAAGTCAAGTATAAATAGAGTGCAGGAGGCACTCTATTTGATCATTCACTTCTCACTCATACACTCATTGGAGAGTGGCGCACTATTGGAGGAGGAGAAGCTGCTGCTAGGAGTATATCTCTTATGCTTGAGTTTTATATCATGGCTCTATCTATCTCTGAGGAAGTTGCGGGGTTTTTCACCTTCTTGGTTTTCCCCGATGAAACTCTATGTCTCTTGTGTGCTTGCATTATTATGTCTATGATTGATATGTTGTAGATATGATGTACATGTTGTTCTCTCAGTTAAGATCCTAGATCAGATTGAAGTAAATTCTAAAAAACTAGCATAGTATCAGAGCTAGCCTAAAAGAAGGCATGGTATGGAATTTATGACACTTGCTGCACTTGCGAAGCTAGGGCTTGATATAGCAAAAACCAGTCATCGTAGAACATTCGCTATAAATTCATTTTGACAAAGTTTTAGGATTTGAAAATCTTACAGGTCGAAGATAAGATCCCCATGTACCTTGTGTCTGAAGAACAACATCTAATTCACTGTAATTTTTGTTTTATGGTCCGTACAATCTAGGGTTTATGCCTCTTCCAGATCTTAGTCATAAATAGGTGACCTAGGAAAAAACGTCACAACTTGGGATAGGAAGATCCAAATGAAATTTCGTAAAAAGTGGTAGGTAGGGCACGAACTTTAATTTCACACGTCCGATTTTCAAAGGTTGAAATTGAACCAAGGACACGTGGAACTCCGTACAAGTTCGCTCTCCTGTTTTATCCCATAAATAGGTCACGTTGCGACACTTGGCATAAATATCTCTCAGAGAATCCATTTGAGGTCAGACCTGTGGGGTTGGAAAGACAACAAGTCAGGCTACCACAGGCCAAATTTTCAGACCCTATAGATCTGAAATTTTGGAGTTACACCAGAAACATTCAGGTGCATATTTCTGTCAAAACAGAATTGGATTTTGAGCACCTTCATTCATGGCTCCGGGAATTTAGGGTTTTGGAGAATGTTGGAATTTTTTGTATCAGATACCACGGCTGGATGCTCCTCATCAAAATCAAAATTTAAAGACCAAGATCAAATTTTTTGGTTGGGCAGAAGGTCGGGCTTGATCAAACCCTAGTTCGGGACTTTGATAAAAAAAAATGGAAAATTAGGGCTTCTACAAAAGTTGGAATTTTTGAATTATGTGACCATGGCTGGAATCTCCTCAAGAAAATCGAAGTTTAGAGATTTGGATCAAATCTTTGGGTTGGATGAAGCTCCGGGAAAATCAAACCCTAATTCAGGGTCCTCCCTGGTGAATCCATAAATCTAAAAGGCAATTTTGAGGGGTGAAACTTTGCAGTTTTCAAATTCTGAGTATACCAGCTTGACCAGCTCAGAAAGGCACATCTTCCTATTCTTTCAGAAGTTTGAAATTAAAAGTTTGAATTTTTAGGGTTTCTCTGACAAACCCTAATCCAGCTCTAGATCCAGTGTCAACAAATCAAAGTGGATTGGGTTAATCCTAGAGGAGAATGGATTGGTCACTTGCATAAGTGAAGAAGTTCCTATTTCAGAGGGAGATGAGGCTAAGACCTTACATAAGGAGATTACAAGCAATCTCGACAGGTATGACTTATCCAGGTATGTTTCAAGATATGTTCATGATTAAGTTTATGGTATGTTTGTCTTCATTAAGGTTAGTACAATCTTGATTAACTTTAGACTTGTCGTATCACCTTAATAAAATTATGAATGCAGATATTCATTGATTAGGGTTTTGACACTTATGATTGTATTAATGCATTGTGGTGTTGTATGAGGATGATGTTGTCCGCTAATATGAAAGGTTCATCTAGAAAGACAAATAAAGTTCTAGATCAAGAACATATGACCATGGTGACATGAATACAAAAGACTCATCCATAGTCATGGATCACATAGAAGCTCTACTTACAAGGTATGTATAATTTGGTTCCACAATGGTTAACTTATGAGATATGCAGGTCACTAGCACAAGTCATTTAAGAGAACAAGAAGACATCATGTGGGTATGTTAGACATAACCAGCTAACATATTAATCTAGGTATGTTTTTCCTATATCAAGTTAGAATCCTACCTTGTGATAGGATCTCTTATATAAGTATACTTGGTATGATTGATAATGATTATTCATGAAGTTATAGGTTTGAGTAATCATGGGTTTAGGCATATTATGCTTCTTACTTTGATTGATGATATGACTAACTAGAAAATTCCTATGGTCAAATAGGAATATGCATGAGTAAAAGAATTGTGATAAAATTATCTGTGTATGAAATGATCTTGACCATACATGTTTAAGATTACTTAGAATCATAATGTTTTTGATAGTATTAAGATTATACTAATGAATGTATGTATGAAACCTCGAGGATAACACAATGATGGTACTAGTAAGTATGCATAGTGATCGAGGATGGATATAAGTTCAAAGACAGGTAATCTAGGAAGCAAAGATCAAGAGGGAGCACACTCCAGTAGTTCCTGCAAGGAAGCAAATATTGAGAGGGAGTCCACCCTACAACCAAACAAAGATAAGTATTTGAATTGTCACTTATTGCATACTTGTTTGTTTAAATAATATTGTTCAATGATGTATATGCTTATGTTCCTAGACTGAGGGTGTGTATTATGCATATTAGAATAATTGCATTAATGAACAGTATACTACTAATATGCATGTGATGGGTAAGTGGCCTATGGAACTGTACAACATTCCATTGCTACTTATATAGAATGAAACGTCTTTCCTGACATGTTGGGAGTTGTGCACACTCTTAACAATGTTCTGGTAGAGATTGGAAGGCATCTAGAAAATTACGGGATATGGATAAATGTTGTATTGAACCATTGGCTAAAATAATTGCATGATTGTATGACATATTTCTTTATGTGTAAGAATTTGTTCTGAAAACTATGAGATGTTTCTAATCATGCAATTTAACTTGCTTTGTAGGAAAGATCGTATACCATCACCTACCAAAAGAAGGACTACAACATTTATTCCAACAACAAAGCTATCTATTGAAGATATTGAAGTTCCCAGGATCCGGGATGAAGTAATGGAAGAATACCATGATCCGTCGATCATGAAGAATGATGTTTGGGATGCGGTCCCAAGACCAGATGAGAAGTCTGTTGTGACTTCCAAGTGGATCTATAAGATCAAGCATGTTGCAGATGGTAGCATAGAAAAATACAAAGTGAGGTTTGTAGCTCGTAGCTTCTCCCAGAAAGAGGAATAGATTATGAAGAGACTTTTGCTCATGTGGGTAGATACACTTCCATTAGATCAGTACTTTCTCTGGCTACAGTGATGAAATGGAAGGTACACCAGATGAATGTCAAGACATCTTTTTTGAATGGTGTAGTTGAAGAGGAAGTGTATGTGGAGCAACCACTCGGGTTTGAGACACATGACAGAGGGACTCATGTGTGCAAACTGAAGAAAGCCCTGTATGGTTTGAAACAGGCACCCAGGACCTGGTACGGTAGGATAGATGGCTTCCTATCCAGTTTGGGATTTACTAAGAGTAAAGTGGACTCCAACCTTTACTACAAGGTTGAGGAAGGAAATCCAATGATACTACTTCTGTATGTGGATGACCTGTTTGTTACAGGTGAGGATAGATTGATTGCCGATACGAAGAGGAAGCTTGTTGCCAAGTTCAAGATGAAGGACTTGGGTATGATGCACTACTCTCTAGGCATGGAGGTGTGGCAGAGTGCAGATGGAATCTTCCTTGGACAAGGAAAGTATGCAGTAGAGATCCTGAAGAGGTTCGGGATGATAGACTGCAAGGCCATGGCCACACCTATGGCATCGAACCTGAAGCTTTTGTGTGATGCTTCATCTGATTTGGTTGATGTCACTGTGTATCGTCAAATGATTGGGTCCTTGATGTACCTGATGAACACTAGACCAGATATTTTCTTTGTAGTGAACACATTGAGCCAGTTCCTAACGGATCCCAGAGGTGTTCACCTAGTTGTTGTAAAGCATATTCTGAGGTACCTGAAGGATACAATTGATTATGGGCTCAAGTATGATGTGAATCAAAAGTTTAACTTGCAAGGTTATGTTGATTCAGATTGGGCAGGCAGTGCTGCAGATAGGAAGAGCACATCTGGGTGTTGCTTCAGTATGGGATCAGGTGTGATCTCTTGGTTTAGCAGGAATCAGTCCTGCGTAGCACTGAGTACAGCCGAAGCAGAGTATGTTGCAGCTTGTTCGGCTAGTTGTGAGGCAGTGTGGCTTCGGAAGCTACTGTCTGAGTTATTTGATCTCCCGTTGGAGGCTACTGTTATCTTTTGCGACAACTAGAGTTGTGTGAAGATATCTGAGAACCCGGTGTTCCACGACAGGTCGAAGCACATTGAGATCAAATATCACTATATCAGGGATATGGTACAGAGAGGAGCAGTGAAGCTCCTGTATGTTGCGACGGATGAGTAGGTTGTATATGTATTGACGAAACCACTAGCCAGAGTGAAGTTCGAGTACTTCAGAGAGAGGCTTGGTGTTCTTCAGATTGACGACACGTCGAGGAAGAAGTGATGGACACATTTGCTGAAGCCATTCCAAGCATGGTGAGAGGAGGATCCTTCCCATGGCTGTGGATGTAAGCGTTGGATGATGAGCATCAGGACGATGCTCCAGTTACTGCTTTGTATATGCATCATGTTGGATTCTAGATATGATTAGTTGGATCATGTATATGTATATGCATCATGTTGGATGCCTGTTATGATTAGTTGGATCATGTATATGTATATGCATCATGTTGGATTCTTGTTATGATCAGTTGGATCATGTATATGTATATGCATCATGTTGGATGCTTGTTATGATCAAGTGGATCATGTATTTGTATATGTATCAGGTGGATACATTGTATGATTAGGTGGATCATGTATTTGTATTTGTATATGTATCAGGTGGATACATTGTATGATCAGGTGGATGCATTGTATGATTAGGATGATCATGGATGACGAGCTTCAGGATGTTGCTCCAGATGATATGCATCACGATGATGCTATGATGATGATCATGATGATCATATGTGATGATATGTATTAGGTGGATACATTGCATAATCAGTTGGATTATGAGTGATGAGTCTGAAGACACAGATGCACAGAGCCTTTCCGACATGGTGGTAGATGTGTTCTCCCATGTGCATTGATGTAAGTGCAGAGGCTTTCCAACATGGTGGTAGATGTGTTCTCCCATGTGCGTTGATGTAAGTGCAGAGCCTTTCTGACATGGTGGTAGATGTGTTCTCCCATGTGCATTGATGTAAGTGCAGAGCCTTTCGGACATGGTGGTAGATGTGTTCTCCCATGTGCGTTGATGTAAGTGCAGAGCCTTTTCGACATGGTGGTAGATGTGTTCTCCCATGTGCGTTGATGTGAGTGTTGAGCCTTTCACGGATGGTTGAAGTGTGTCTTCCCATGCCGGTGAGTGTAAGTGTTGTATTGTGTGCATCTGCACTGTGCTTCGTAGACGATGAGATGATCAGTATGATCATGAGTATCAGGATGATACTCCATGGCCATGGATAGGTTGTGCAGTTACATGTAAAAGATCCTGGGAGATCCGATAGGTTGAGCAGTATGCTCGTAATCAGTCCTGGGATGCTATTTCGAGGTTTTGGCTTAACGCACGTAATCATTCCTGAGGATTCCACATTATGGCCAGTGATGATGAAGACCTACAGGTGGTGGGCCTACATCCAATATGAAAAAGGACTGGCTATGTAGAACTTCCTATGATGAGTAGTTCAGAGATTGATTGAGATAGCAGTAGCAGTGATGATGACGATGATTTGATGTCGATGATCTAGAGAAGAAGACTTGTGCTAGCAGATCTGTGTCGAGAAATACCTTCCTAGTTAAGAGGGAGTGTTGATGTATTTGTAACTTCGGAATGTATTTAACTCATGTATATTGTACTCCTATAGAGATGGTATTATTGCTCTATACGGAAGTGTCATCATTTATATTGTAAGTGTCGTAACTTATACTTGATGGGTTATTCGACCACCTTTATGGGGTCGGCCCTTTATAAGTCATGTGGGTTAAAGGGTTATTAGACCACCCTTTTGGGGGTCGTCCCTGTCAACATTATGTTAAGTGGTTAAGTTGAGGCCGACCTATTAAAGGTTACTAGGCAAGTCAAGTCAAGTATAAATAGAGTGCGGGAGGCACTCTATTTGATAATTCACTTCTCACTCATACACTCATTGGAGAGTGGCGCACTATTGGAGGAGGAGAAGCTGCTGCTAGGAGTATATCTCTTATGCTTGGGTTTTGTATCATGGCTCTATCTATCTCTGAGGAAGTTGCGGGGCTTTTCACCTTCTTGGTTTTCCCTGGTGAAACTCTGTGTCTCTTGTGTGCTTGCATTATTATGTCTATGATTGATATGTTGTATATATGTTGTACATGTTGTTCTCTCAGTTAAGATCCTAGATCAAATTGAAGTAAATTCTGAAAAACTAACAGATGTCATATTTGATTAGTTTGTTGAATAATACAATGACTATTACAATTAGGATGAGATAAGACGTCCCTGTATCTTGTGTCTCATTTTTGGAACATTCATCTTTGGATACTTCTAGTGATTTGTTCATTGATGACATTTTGATATGAACATCTTTTCAATTTTTAATGCTGGTTGGATTTGTATTGGTTGATTTCTCCATGGTTTGGATTTTTACATAGAATGAATTCTCTAATTCAATTAGACTAGTAATATGCTTCCTTTTTTTGAAAATGTTCTAGGTTTGTTGTTGTGATTTTTTTCACTTGTTAACTTCTTAATATCTGAAATCATGCTTTAACTATGATTCTTAAAGCGAGCATTTATTCATATTTATTAGCTACAACCTTGTTAAGTTTTATCTGAATATCTTGCATCTTTTGTAATGGATTCTAATTATCTTGAAGGATTGCATCTGCTACATCTTTCAAGTCTTATGATTAGGGTGTTATTGAGCATGGTTGCATTGTAAAGTCCTACAATGTTACCTTCTTCTGATAAGAGCATGTCAACAATTTCTTCTTTATATTTAAGATGAAGGTCTCCAATGTTTCCATCCAAGGTGAACCTAGAATTATGTCAAAATTATCATTAGAAAAAGAAGTAATGTTGATTTGGGATATGAAAATATAAATCCTTAATTCTTAATTAGATTGTTTATTCCTTATCCTTTTTAGGTAAGCCAATCAGTTTGTTTGAATATTGTCTTTAGGATATTTAATTGATTGTCCTATTCAAAATTAATGTAATTGTTCTTTTCATTTTGATAAATAGTTATACTAATATCCCTTCCTTGAATAGTCCCCTTATTTGTCTTTAGGATATTGAATTGATTGTCCTATTCAAAATTAATGTAATTGTTCTTTTCATTTTGATAAATAGTTATACTAATACCCTTTCCTTGAATAGTCCCCTTAAGTTTTAATAGAACATGGCATATTTTGTATAAGTGTTAGGAATTTTTTAATTTGGAACTTGGTACATTTGTATTTGACACTCATAACAATGCACTTTCTACTTCTTGGGACCCTATGATTTTAACTTTATTGTAAGTTTATTCTTTGTACGTCAAGGATCTTGGTATAGATATTTTGGAGGGTCACAACTTATTGCGTAATTGTGATCCTTCTTTTAATGTGGGACACTAAATGTGATGTAACGTCCCCTCCCACGGTCCCAATTCGAGGAAGGGAACGTGATGCCGATCTGTGGGGATTTTACATAAACTCATCCCATTCATTAGATTCATATGAATTAAATCCAATGTGTGCAGATGCAATTCAACAAACATGCACAGCGGAAATAAACCTCATCCACACACACATATCATATGCATACAGTATATCAAAACAGTCATCAATTTAAACATTTTAGAAGTAAATACATAGACAGAAAAACACTTATCTTCATTGTGCAATTGTCCCAAGCAACTAGCTATGGCGCTGCAATGTTCCACCCAACCATAGGTCTTTGTCCAGCCTGTATCCTTTCAGCACTCAGAGACCACCCTCGAGCTGGGCATGATTTCTACAAGGAAAAGGGGACATTCATACTCATACACAACCAAATAATCATTTCATCTAAGCCAAGCCAGTCCACAGCTAGTTTATCAGGCTAAATCTGAACACTCTGCATTTATGGATGCTTGCACTCAAGCTCAAGCCAAAGCAACGGATACCCATCTCAACCCCAACATTCTCTTACACACAACAAACTCAAAAATTGGGTATGCATACACATTCCAACAATGGGATTTACAAACAGGATGGCCATGGGTTTTCCCTAAATCGTGGGCACACCAAAACGGACTATGGAAAGGAGAATTCGACCACAGGGAGCAAAACCGATTTCTCCCACAGGTTATGAGCATTTAAAATGGCCCAAACGGTCCCCATGAAACCCCAATTCGAGCTCTCTTATTCCCAACAGTTCCGCAACACCAAAAACGCCCTCTTCTTAGTTAAAAACAAGGAAAACCAGGAAAAATGTGGAGGGAAAACTCCTAGGCAGCTCCAAAAACGTGAGATAGGCAAAACTGGTTGATGGGTAATGGCTTGGGGAGCAATTCATGGCTCTTTTCTTTCCCAAGAATTCAAACACGTTTTTCCATGAAGAGTGGCTTGCCCATACTCGAATTTTGGACAGCCATACCTCCCATTCCCCAAGGCATTAACTACTTCACCCAACTCTTGGGAGAAATGCATGATTGGGTACCAAAGTCAACATGGGTAGTTGAGGGTTTTATGGGTTCTCTCATTGACACTTGTCTTGACTTGATTGGTTCAAGGGTTTGAAGGTTTCCCTCCCAATTCCTTGTAAAATCATGCCCCCATCTCTTGTTGCATTGCATAGCTAGTTTTGGGTATTTTATTAAAATGCATATTTACATGATATTTGCAATTCCAACGTTCCTAGATAGCATGTAAACCATATGCATCACTAAATCGATGGCGGGGCCTTGGCCTTGAGCTCCTCACCATGATTTTATAACAATATTACATCATTTACATTTTAATATAATGGGGTCAAAATGGGGATATTACATGTGAATTGAATCCGACTGCCATGATAATTTCAAGTAGTCATTACAATGGTGAGCCTTATGCGCCCTACATAAATCTCATGCTCCCCAAGGTGAGTGAGGTGTGTTGAACGCACCCTCACTCACTTCATGGAGTGGGAGAACTCTATTGGGAATATAAATATTTATATGTTACAATGATTTGGAAACTCTTCAACTTGTTTCACTTAATTTGAGAAACATATTTTCTTTTAAATCGGTTGACCTTTAGGATAATCTCATGAATCAATTTCATGTTTTATATTAATAATGATAGGTGTGTGGCTAACTTATAATTTGAGCTTGGCATGATTTGTCCACTAGATTTGATCATGTTGAAATAGATTATGTCTTTTGAAAAGTGAACTTGCATCTCTAACAATCAAGCAAGTGTTGGTTCCATGGTTCCATTTTTTCATAACCCATAGTTTGGATAACCTTTAGTTCCATTGAATTCATTGTTGAATCGCTTCCTATATTTGGTGTCTACTTCATTGTTTTTAGCACATTGAGATGGTACTAGGGTTTTCTAGTTACCAAATTTATTAGCATTGCTAGCGCTTCTCTTATTCTTCTATCTTTGTGACACCAATAGCTTTCATGTTAGATTGAATTGAGCCAAATGTTTTTTTATTTGTGTCATTTACCAAATGAATAATAGGCTATTCTTCTATGTTTCTATTGTGTAGGAATGAACATAACTCAACATAGATGTTAACTATGTCCTTCACCTTTCTCTAGTTGTGAAAGGTGATATTTCTTCAACAAAATTCTTGAACTTGAAATGGTAAAAAGCTGATTGTGGTAAAAAAAACAAAATTAGAGAAACATTGGTAAATGGGTGCCCAAGAGTCATAATTGCTAGAGGTGCCTAGGAAAGGGTTGTAATACCGATGTAATGAACAATAGTTCATATATGGAATACTAAACATAATAAGGACAAAGAGTTGAAATCCATAATGGACAACTAATTATGTAATTGATAATCAATGAATGTGAGATATATATATATATATATATATAATTGATATGTTGTGTCCCTTAGCTAGGTTGTGTCAATTCTTCTATTTTTATTATTATTGTGTAGATATTTTATATTCATTATAATGTTGTGTGCTGAAGCATGCATTTTCACTATTTCTTATCTCCCAGAAGAGAGCACTATGTCTTTGAAGCTTTTAGTTTTGTTTCCTTTGCCCATATAAATCTTTGTTAGTTTATGCACTTGCAGATTAATGTGTGAAAATTTTAAAGCATCTTCAATGGAAAGGAGAGAGAATCAAAGTTATCTAAAACCCCAACACTTCTTTTCGACATTCAAGGAACTAATTTTCCCCTTTGGAGGAAACGATGGCTTCCTTCTTTCTTTAGTAGCTCTGGAAAACAAAAGAATTGTATAGCATTGGGTCGAACATCCAAAGGATTGAGCTTGAGCTGAAAACGTTGGGTGCTATCTTTTATTATTCATTGTAGATCCAATTTGTTTTACTTTGCATCTACTAGCTCACAGGCCTCTCGAATGATGTGCTACATCATTGTGGTGTTGTAGTTTCTCTCTCAATCATTTTTAATGGTAAGATGTTGTGTACCAAGCCTTCGTCACCTGCATCTTTATCATGGTAATTTAAATGCTTTCCATGGGTTAATTATTAATTGTTTGCTAGTAAATTTTTCCCATGAAGCAATACCCATCACCGTTTGGTTTTAAGCTTGCCTTATCTATAATTTGAACCTAGGTTTTTTATCTTCTTGTTCTTTTGAATGACTATAATGAATAAAATTTTGATCATTGTGCATAGCTACAAGAACACAGTAAGAAAGTTTGTTTTTTGCAATTAATATTTCAATAGTGGAACATTGTACGTAATAGATTTAAAATTTGAATCCCTACTGTTTTAATCTTGTGTGCAAGAAAACCAACACATCAATTTGAGAGAAGACAAATCATTGTCCATCCCAGCCATCCTCACCTTGAGGTATTTCTTGCTTAGGAGCAAGCACTGAGATTTGTTATTGATTGTTTACTACTAATATTTTGGAATCATATAATGGCTACTAGGTATGTCTTTCATTCTCTTCTCTCACTTGTTTTTATTCTTTTGAAAGATTCATTTAATGCTCGTTATTTTATTGTTTTGTATTAATGAAATCTTATTTTGCAAAAGTATGAGGACAATGAAAAAGAAAGAGAAACTAGTCACTGATTCAAACATGCTCCAATGATATATGCCCCTCCTTTCGATAGTGTCATCAAAGTGTTCATAATATGAACTCTTATAATATTATCAAGAATTTCCTCCTTTCAATAGTGTCATCAAAGTGTTCATATTATGAACTCTTCTATTATTATCAAGAAGTTGCACCATCCTTCGAGACATGTCCTTTTTGACACTCAAGTGTTGAAGAATTACAATGTTAAGTGTTCAAAGATTCATAGAGTCCTGTCCCATGAAATTTTCTTTCCATGTGACAACATAATCAGAATGCTCATTAGTCAAGTTGATATGGAAAATAAATGCATAATTTTTTGGGAAGGAAATATCATTCCCACATTTGACACTAGATCTATTTAGATACATTACAACCTTACTCGATAATAGTTGAATTTTATCGAGACATGGACGAAAATATATAACGAGGAGAATGAACGATATGACTTGTTAAACGATATGAGATATTTTAGGGCTCTGGGCAGGGATGGAACTTCTCTTTACTGGATCTTGGATCCGCTGGCCTGTTATGGTCCATTTCTATTTTTGGTGCATGATGTACAACTTTTTGTCCATTTCTATTTTTGGTACATGATGTACAACTTTTCGTGATAAGGCATATATAATATCAATAGTATAGAGTTTTTTTAAGAGTGAAAAAAAGTATTGGTGGAGTTCCCCCAAAAAGTAGCGGGCGATATGATACTACATATTTGCACATGGGTGTGCATGATATGATTGTATTGATTAATAAGTTATATGGGGAGGCTAGTGTGGATGACGTGGAACAGGGATCAGCCCGGTAGTATTGAATGACAATAAGCCTTCAATTGGGTTGATGTGATATAAATTAGTTTATGCCATAGTATCAAAAAGGTTAAGCAAGCCAAGACCTATGATAAAATGCTTTGGTCCTATATGGAATCTTATCTTATGGGTTTCATATTTTCCATTTGTGACTTTACTCCTATCAAAGAACTCTAGAATCTAGAGTGGGTGGCGCATGCTCATTTTCAAGATGTTTAGGACACGTACACAAAGGAATATTTTAACATTTGTCAAAAGTTCTTTGAGGTTGTGTATTATAAGTTGCATGATATTATCTTTTCCATTTCAGTTTTGACACCATCGAAGTATTAGCTAGTCGTCAACTAGTACATAGAAGACATTGTGAGTTGTGTTAAGATGTATGGCCTTAAAAAATCTCCTCATGGCTTATCAAAGTGCATCCTAGATAGGGCTTTGCATCCTAGATAGGGCTTTGATTAGAGAATCTACCTATCAAACATCCTTACATGGGACCACTTCAGCATTGCATGCACCAAAGCAGGTGAGTCGATTGTCATTCCCGATCAAGATAGGAGGTTATGCGTTGCTCAAGTATATACAAGCCTAAGATTTGATGCTAGATTTGGAACCTTACCACCTCATGGGGATGCCTTTTGGACACCATGATCCTCTCAAGAAGTTAAATATTTTTTTGTAACATTTCCCCTAGCATTACCCATTTGTGCATGAGCCCATCCCATAAGAGGTACACAAGGGCTCTCACCTATGCTAAAATACAAGATAGAATGGAGTTACAATAAAGGAAGGAACATACAAAGGTTAACGGCTAAATTGCATAACGTGTCTTGTTACATGGAGCAAGTAGTTACTGATGGATGAAAATCCAAGAGCTATAATGAATCCCAAGAGGTTACTCTAACGTTGCTCGCAGGATTTGTAATAACAATAGCATATTCAACAAACCACAAGGATGTATAGATATACTAGCAATTGATATTCAAGAATGAGAAAATAATGCTATCCCAAGGAACATAGGAAGCATGCATATGATTGATTGAGGGGAAGAGGCCAATTTGGAGAGTGATTGCATCAAGAGTAGCAAGGTTCTCTACAGCCTAGTATGGGGGAGATGTTGTCACATTATGTTACGTAACATAACATTACCAAAAATAAAAAGAAATTAAAAAAATCATGTTGGTTCATAACTTATCAAAAATATATATAAAAAATCATATCGAATTTCTTGATTTGTAAAAATTTTTTATCTTCAATTTTTATCTTAAATAGATCTGGTTTTTAGATGGATCTATGCTAGTATAAAACCAACTAATGGATTTGTGACATGGTTCTAACAACAATTATTGCTATTCAAAATATATAGGGGGGCATAATCAAATATTGAGACATCTCTCTCTCTTTCTCTCTCTCTTTCTCTCTCTCTCTCTCTCTTGGAAGTAGTGCTACTAAAATATTATGTAGCACCTACCATCATTCTGTTGAAAAATAATGTTGTTTAAATATTTTGCAACACCTGAAATAACCACCATTAGTGTTGTCGAAAATTATTGTTACAAAAGGTAGTTTCTACAATAATTATGGACTATAAAGCAAACTTTCATTAACAAATGCTGGTCTTTGCCAACACATTCATTGTAAAATCATCTTCACCCATTTAGACAATCCTCTTGAAAAAAGAACTATTTTATGTAAAAGAAAATTTTATATATTAGGCGTGCCAAAAGAGCTTCTTCAAAAGTAGGATCCCCTAATCCAACCATGAAGTGTTCTACAATCTATTTTTTGGTAGCAGACATGGATAACTAAAAAAGGAAACTACTTGCACAGTGATGGAAAAATAAGAATGATAAACATGTGCATTATCTTTCCCCATCTGGTTTCTTGTCTTGTCCCACTATGTCCAACTCCTTTATTAATTGTCCATCATTCATAGTTTCATTAACCCATTCCAATTATCTCACCCACGATGTGAAGTGCAACGACACACCCCGCCAAACCAAAGATCTTGGTCATCCTCTGGAAATAGGAGAGATGGTGGGAGGGAGTAGGGTGCAAAACATGTAGGAGATAGAAGTAAAAAGGAATATAGCATAATGGGATGAATAAGACACTTAAGGAGATGATAGCCAAAAAGGTCTAACAAGAAATATCCTAAAAATGATGAAATTTAAATTGAATTTAAGGAGAAAGTGAATGGAAAACCTAAGTTACCTGGTGAAGATTGATTATGGAGGTCAAAGAAGCCTTATGATTTCTAGAAGTGTTTGGTAGCATCACTATGAAGCATTTTGCAGGAGGTAGGATTTCTTTAATAGGTCAGTATGCATCAACAAGGTGCCATTTGTTTGTTTTTTAGAATTTACTTCAATATGAGAGAATAACATGTACATCATATCTACAGCATATCAATCATGGACATAATAATGCAAGCACACAAGAGACAATAGACACACAGAATTTCACTGGGGAAAACCATAAAGGTGAAAAACCCCACAACTTCCTCAGAGATAGATAGAGCAATGATACAACCCAAGCATAAGAGATAGTCTTCTCCTAGCAGCAACTTCTCCTCCTCCACAAGTGCGCCACTCTCCAATGAGAGTATGAGTGAGAAAGTGAATGATCAAATAGAGTGCCTCCCGCACTCTATTTATACTTGACTTGACTTGCCTAATAACCTTTACTAGGTTGGACTTAACTTAACCACATAACTAATGCTGACAGGGTCGACCCCCAATAGGGTGGTCTAATAACCCTTTGACACACATGACTTATACAGGGCCAACCCCACCAAGGTGGTCTAATAACCCGTCAAATATAAGTTACGACACTTACAATATAAATGACGACACTTCCGTATAGAGGAATAATAACATCTCTATAGAAATACAATATACATATATGAAATACATTCCAAAGTTACAAATACATCAACACTCCCTCTTAACTAGGAAGGTATTTATCAACACAGGTCTTCTAGCACAAGTCTTCTTCTCTGGATCATCGTCACTGGATCATCGTCATCGAATCATCGTCACTGCTGCTGCTATCTCAATCAATCTCCAATCTACTCGTCATAGGAAGTTCTATAGAGCCAGCTTTTTTTCATGCTGGTTGTAGGCCCACCACCTATAGGTATTCATCATCACTGGCCATACTGTGGAATCCTTAGGATTTATTACGTGAGTCAATAAAACCTCGAAAGAGCATCCCAGGACTGATTACGAGCACACAGCTCAACCTATCGGATCTCCCAGGACCTTTACATGCCACTGCACAACCTGTCCATGGCCACAGAGTATCATCCTGATACTCATGATCATACTGATCATGTCATCTTAGCGAGCAAGCCATCAATTAGGTACACATCAGGATTGATTACATTGCCTCTGCAAAAACCTGCAAGATCTCCCAGGACTAATTACACTACCTCTGCAAAACCTGCAAGAGCATCTCAGGATTGATCATATGCTTATGCAAAACCTGTGTACCATACTGTCACATCATCGTCTTTAGATCATCATCATCGTCCATGGAGCACAACCCATATGCACATCACACAACACTCATATACACTGGCATGGGAGGACCTACCTACCACCATCCAGGAATGGCTCAGCACTTACATCACGGCCATGAGAGGACTTACCTACCACCATGTCTCCATGGGAGGACCTACCTACCATCATGTCGGAAAGGCACGAAAATTACATCAATGACCATGAGAGGACTCTCCTATCACCATGTCACCATGGAAGGAACTACCTACCATCATGTCGGAAAAGCCTGGAAATTACATCAACGACCATGAGAGGACTCGCCTATCACCATGTCACCATGGAAGGAACTACCTACCATCATGTCAGAAAATCCCAACAGCCCTTACATATCACCATGGGAGGACCATACCTACCACCATGTGAGAATGGCCCAGCCCTTACATCTGCACCATGGGAGGACCATACCTACCACCATGTGAGAATGGCCCCAGCCCTTACATCTCACCATAGGAGGACCATACCTACCACTATGTGAGAATGGCTCATGTGCATCTGTGTCTCCGGACTCGTCACTTCCCTTTGGAGGGAATCTCTATCTGAAGTACACCAAGTCTTTCTCTGAAGTATTCAAACTTCACTTTGGCCAGCGGCTTGGTCAACACATCGGATATCTGCTCGTTCGTCGCAACATACAAGAGCTTCACTGCTCCTCTCTACACCATATCCCTGATATAGTGATATTTGATCTCAATATGCTTCGACCTGTCATGGAACATTGGGTTCTCAGACAACTTCACATAACTCTAGTTGTCACAGAAGATACAGGTAGCATCCAACGGGATATCAAATAACTCAGACAGTAGCTTCCTCAGCCATATTGCCTCACAACTAGCTGAACAAGCTGCAACATACTCTGCTTCGGCTGTACTCAGTGCTACGCAGGACTGCTTCCTGCTAAACCAAGAGATCACACCTAATCCCATACTGAAGCAGCACCCAGAAGTGCTCTTCCTATCTGCAGCACTGCCTGCCCAATCCGAATCAACATAACCCTGCAGGTTAAACTTTTGATTCGCATCATACTTGAGCCCATAATCAATTGTACCCTTCAGGTACCTCAGAATATGCTTTACAACAACTAGGTGAACACCTCTCGGATCCGTCATCTCGGATCCGTCAGGAACTGGCTCAATGTGTTCACCGCAAAGCAAATATTTGGTCTCGTGTTCGTCAAGTACATCAAGGACCCAATCATCTGACGATACACAGTGACATCAACTGGATCAGATGAAGCATCACAGAGAAGCTTCAGGTTCGATGCCATGGGTGTGGCCATGGCCTTGCAGTCCATCATCCCGAACCTCTTCAGGATCTCTACTGCATACTTCCCTTGTCCAAGGAAGATTCCATCTGCACTCTGCCACACCTCCATGCCTAGAAAATAGTGCATCATCCCCAAGTCCTTCATCTCGAACTCGGCAGCAAGCTTCCTCTTCGTATCGGCAATCAATCTATCCTCAGGTCATCCACATACAATAGTAGTATCACTAGATTTCCTTCCTCAACCTTGTCGTAAAGGTTGGAATCCACTTTACTCTTGGTAAATCCCAAACTGGATAGGAATCCATCTATCCTACCATACCAGGTCCTGGGTACCTGTTTCAAACCATACAGGGATTTCTTCAGTTTGCACACATGTGATTCTCGGTCATGTGTCTCAAACCCAAGTGGCTGCTCCACATACACTTCCTCTTCAACTGCACCATTCAAGAAAGTTGTCTTGACATCCATCTGGTGTACCTTCCATTTCATCACTGCAGCCAGAGCAAGTACTGATCTAATGGAAGTGTATCTTGGCTACAGGTGCAAAAGTCTCTTCATATTCAATTCCTCTTTCTGGGAGAAGCCACGAGCTACAACCTCGCTTTGTATTTCTCCATGCTACCATTTGCAGCATGCTTGATCTTATAGATCCACTTGGAAGTCACAACAAACTTCCCTTCAGGTCTTGGGACCACATCCCGAACATGATCGATTGGTACTTCTCGACCATGGCATCCTTTTACTGTATCTCGTATCCTGGGAACTTCAGATTCTTCAATATCTTCAATAGATAGTTTGAACTTCATTGCTGGAACAAATGTTATAGTTCTTCTTTTGTAGGTGATGGTATACGATCTTTCCTACAAAACAAGTTAAATTGCATCATTAGAAAACATCTCATATTTTTCAGAAAAAAATTCTTACACGTAAAGAAATATGTCATACATTCATGCAATTATTTTAGCCAATGCTTCAATACATCATTTATCCATATCCCGTAACTTTCTAGATGCCTTCCAATCTCTACCAGAATATTGTTAAGAGTGTGCACAACTCCCAACATGTCAGCAAAGAGGTTTCATTCTAGATAAGTAGCAATGGAATGTTGTACAGTGCCATAAGCCACTTACCCATCATATGCATATTAGTAGTATACTGTTCATTAATGTAATTATTCTAATATGCATAATACACACCCTAAGTTTAGGAACATAAGCATATACATCATTGAGCAATATTATTTAAGCAATCAAGTATGCAAGAAATGACAATTCAAATACTTATCTTTGTTTGGTTGTAGGGTGGACTCCCTCTCAATATTTGCTTCCTTACAGGAACTACTGGAGTGTGCTCCCTCTTGATCTTTGCTTCCTAGATTACCTGTCCTTGAACTTATATCCATCCTCGATCACTTATGCATACTTACTAGTATCATCATCGTGTTATCCTCGAGGTCTCATACACAATCATACATTCATTAGTATAATCTCAATATTATGATTCTAAGTAATCTTAAACATGTATGGTCAAGATCATTTCATACACAGATAATTTATCACAAGCACTAGTATTCAAGGTTTCAGGGAGTACTTCCTTTACTCATGTAAATTCTTATTTGACCATAGGACTCTTCTGGTTAGTCATATC
Organism: Larix kaempferi; assembly: GCA_027924585.1. Taxonomy (NCBI): domain Eukaryota; kingdom Viridiplantae; phylum Streptophyta; class Pinopsida; order Pinales; family Pinaceae; genus Larix; species Larix kaempferi. Next base: position 1,151,115 of record BSBM01000721.1, on the reverse strand, counting down.
ACCGATTAAAGTAAGAAACATAATATACGTAAACCCATGATTACTCAAACCTATAGCTTCATGAATAATCATTATCAATCATACCAAGTATACTTATATAAGAGATCCTATCACAAGGTAGGATTCTAACTTGATATAGGAAAAACATACCTGGATTAATGTGTTAGTTAGTTATGTCTAACATACCCACATTATGTCTTCTTGTTTTCTTCAATGACTTGTGCTAGTAACCTGCATATATCATAGGTTAAGCATTGTAGAACCAAATTATACATACCTCATAAGTAGAGCTTCTATGTGATCCATGACAATGGATGAACCTTCGTCTTCATGTCACCATGGTCATATGTTCTTGAACTAGAACATGATTTGTCTTTCTTGATGTACCTTTCATGTTAGCGGACAACATCAACCTCATACAACACCACAATGCATTAGTACAATCATAAATGTCAAAACCCTAATCAATGAATATCTGCATTCATAATTTTATTAAGGTGATACAACAAGTCTAAATTTAATCAAGATTGTACTAGCCTTAATGAAGACAAACATACCATAAACTTAATCATGAACAGATCTCGAAACATACCTGGATAAGTCATACCTATCGAGATTGCTTGTAATCTTCTTATGTAAGGCCTTAGCCTCAACTCCCTCTGAAACAGGAACTTCTTCACTTATGCATGTGATTAATCCATTCTCTTCTAGGATTAACCCAATCCACTTTGATTTGCAGAAACTGGATCTGGAGCTGGATTAGGGTTTGTTAGAGAAACCCTAAAAATTCAAACTTTGAATTTTACACTTCTGAAAGGATAGAAAGATGCACCTTTTTGAGCTGGTTAAGGTGGTATACTTAGAATTTGAAAATTGCAAAGTTTCACCCCTCAAAATTGCCTTTTAGATTTCTGGATTCACTTGGGAGGACCCTGAATTAGGGTTTGAGTTTCCCAGATCTTCACCCAACCAAATAGTTTGATCCAAAGCTCTAAACTTTGATTTTTCCAAGGAGCTTCCAGCTATGGTCACAGATTTCAAAAATTCCCATTTTTGCAGAAGCCTTAATTTTTCACTTTTTCGATCAAAGTCCCGAACTAGGGTTTGATCAAGCCCAGCCTTCTACCCAACCAAAAAATTTGATCTTGGTCTCTAAATTTCTATTTTGATGAGGAGAATCCAGCCGTGGTCTTCGATTAAAAAAATTCCAACTTTCTCTGAAGCCCTAAATTCCCGAAGCCATGAATGAAGGTGCTCAAAATCCAATTATGTTTTGACAGAAATATGCACCTGATTGTTTCTGGTGTAACACTGACATTTCAGATCTATAGGGTCTGAAATTTTTTATTGTGGTAGCTTGACCTGTTATCTTTCCAACCCCACAGGTCTGACCTCAAATGTATTCTCTGAGAGAGAGAGTTATGCCAAGTGTCGCAACATGACCTGTTTATGGGATAAAACAGGAGAGCGAACTTGTACGGAGTGCCACGTGTCACTGGTTCACTTTCGGCCTACGAACCTTCGGCCTGTTAAATTATAGTCCGTGCCCTACCTATCACTTTTTACAAAATTTCATTTGGAGCTTCTTAGCCCAAGTTGTGACCTTTTTTCCTAGGTCACCTGTTTATGATTGAGATCTGGAAGAGGCAGAAACCCTAGATTGTACAGATCATAAAACACAAAGTACAACGAATTAGAAGTTTTACTTCAGATAAAAGGTACATTGGGATCTTATCTTCGACCTATAAAAGTTTCAGATCCTGAAACTTCGCCAAAATGGATTTATAGCGAAAGTGCTACGATGACTGTTTTTTCTATATCAAGCCCTAGCTTTGCAAGTGCAACAAGTGTCATAAATGCCATACCATGCCTTCTTTCAGGCTAGCTTTGATACCATGTTAGTTTTTCAGAATTTACTTCAATCTGATCTAGGATCTTAACTGAGAGAACAACATGTACCGCATATCTAGAGCATATCAATCATGGACATAATAATGCAAGCACACAAGAGACAATAGACACACAGAGTTTCACTGAGGAAAACCATAAAGGTGAAAAACCCCACAACTTCCTCAGAGATAGATAGAGCAATGATACAACCCAAGCATAAGAGATAGTCTTCTCCTAGTAGCAGCTTCTCCTCCTCCACAAGTGCACTACTCTCCAATGAGAGTATGAGTGAGAAAGTGAATGATCAAATAGAGTGTCTCCCACACTCTATTTATACTTGACTTGACTTGCCTAATAACCTTTACTAGGTCGGCCTTAACTTAACCACATAACATAATGCTGACAAGGCCGACCCCCAATAGGGTGGTCTAATAACTCATCAAATATAAGTTACGACACTTACAATATAAATGATGACACTTCCGTATAGAGGAATAATAACATCTCTATAGAAATACAATAGACATATATGAAATACATTCCGAAGTTACAAATACATCAACACCATTACACAACTACATTGAACTCTACAACATCATGTAAACTTGAATTTAGGGTTAGCAAAAAATTATGAACCTTGTAGCAAGAAGGACTATTTTACAATAACTTGTATAGTGGAAGATAAGGCATAGCAACAAATGATGACCTCTAGTGGATTGTTGGATCGATTGTTTTTCTTCCCTTTTTCATTTTTTTTTCCTTTTTCTTACAAAGGAAGCCTGCCAACAAGTTGGATTTTAAGGTTTCGTTTGTCATGTGGTGCTCGAGGGTTTTCACCATAATATTTTTTATTGATTTATTATATAAGATAACTTCCTACAGTCTGTGACACCCCATTAGATTTTCATCATGAGATTTTTTCCTTTCTTTCTTTTCTAAGATGATGTTTTTTCTCCCTTCACTATGAATTTTCTCTTTAAGAATTGTTTGAGTTGAAAAATTCAACTAGGACATATTTTCATCTCCTTATCACTAATATCATTGTTGTAGTAGAGAATGTTTAAGCAACTAAATTTATTTTTATTGATTGTACCCTTGAACTACCAGATTGAAACATAATATATTTGAGATCTGCCCTATCAAAATGTTGATTTTAGATTTATCCATTTACATGGTTTTCCATAAATAAAAATGAAGAGGAACTATCCAACCAATGGCTCAGGAAGGGATACACTGTTCATCCTATCATTCTATAGATGGAAAAGGGAAAAGAAATATGTTGTCAAATGTAACAACTAGGGTTTCCAAAGTTGATGCAAAGTAAGTGGCTCTCCCTTTAGTTCCTAGACACATGAACTATCTTTGAGGTCAATTATAATACTAAGCATTCTTGCTTCAAGGAAAAAACATAGAATATGAAACATGCACTTTGAAATATGACTTGTTGATTTCTCAGACATGCAAAATTGGCACTTGCTCCACAAGTGAGCTTATGAAAAAATAATGGTGAGAATATCTTCATATTCTCATAGTATCTCAATTTAAAGAATATTTCATGTAATGTGTGTATAATAGAATGAAAGAGAATTAAATATGTATTTAACCCCTTTTATCAAGGATGCCATAAATTGTTCACAGTGTAGCAACTTAGACAACTCAATAGTGTTTTGAGCATAACTTTTGCAATGATATCGGATTGAAGTAATTCAAAAGGGTGAATGAAATAGTTTCATAGGGATATTTTTTACAGAAATAGGTTTTTAAATCTCATTGAATTCATATGGGAAATTCTCCAGGAAACAATCAACATTATGATATTGGTTACAATGGTTAATGTGGACCGGCGGTTATGTTTTGAGTCACAACTAGTTCATTTGATGTTGTAATGGAATGGTTCTAGGGTGGTATGAAACTATATTCGCAATATGAAATTTGATATAAATAGAAAATTTTAAGGCATTTGAATGATATATCAAAGCTTTTATGAAACGACCTAGAATACAAATTTTTATTAGTGCATAATTGGGATAGGAATTCACTATTCTGGTGATGGCCTTTTAATTTGAGACCAAAACTGTATGAACCAAATTGATTTGGAAAGTAGATTCCAAGTGTTAGAGTTTGCACTTTAATTCAATTTAGTTAGATATTTAAACTGAAAGATAGACAAGCGCAGCAAAACACGAAAGACACAAGAAATTTCCTCGGGGAAACCATAAAGGAGAAAACCCCACAACTTCCTCAGAAATAGATTCATCACTTAGTACAATATCAAACAAGATGGAAAACCAAAAATATAAGATGTATTCTGCAGCTTTCTCCCTTTCTCCTCCAACAAACTTGTCTTCTCTCTCACTTGGTGCGAACTTGCTTGAGTGAGTGTGATGTCAAATGAGAGAGTGATCCTCTCTATTTATATTTTAAGTGTGAGTGACCTAATTCCTCATTGGGGCCAACCTCTCTAACTGACTGGGACAACCTGTCCTAGGGAGACACAAAAATACAATTTACATTTATCTTTTGGGGAGCTATTACCCCGACTTACAATTGAGGTTTTACCTTGATATTCTTGCATGACCAAATACAATAATGGCATCCCCGAATGGAGGAAAAAAATCTCCAACGGAGGTACAATAATAATATAATAATAATATACAAAATAATATCTACCGAAGTTACATTTACAACAACACTCCCTCTTAACTAGGAAGGTATTCTCTTGACATAATCATCATCACTTTTAGACACAAACTCTAGACAATGTCATCATCGTCGTTGTTGCAGCAATCCTCATCTCATTGATCATTGACTAGTGACATCTCTCGAATCTATCTATCATGAGAAGTTCTACAGAGCCAACCCTTTTTCATGTTGGATGTAGGCCTAGCTCTCATCTAGGTATTTGTCATCTCTACGAGCAATCCATCAAGTAGGTACAGCCCAGGACCACTCATTTCATTGCCACAGCAATAACCTGCATCTCCTACTATCATCTCGTCATATCTAGATCATCTCACGCAGAGAGCATCACAGGTGCATACATCATGTCCATCATACAACATGTGTCTTCCACCCAGTGGATACATCCCAGGAACATCTACGTCTTCCACCCAATGGATACATCCCAGATGTATTACGTCTCTCTCTCATCCAACCTGCATCTCCCACCCAGTGGGTATAGCCCAGGGACATATGCGTCTTCCACCCTGTGAATACAACCCAGATGTATTACGACTCTCTCGGTCAACCTATGTCTTCAAACATGTGGATACAGCCCAAGACAATCCTAGATGCATTATGTCCTTGCGTACCACCTGTGTCTTCCACCATGTAAGATACAGCCTAGTCGCATCCCATATGCTATATGCCCTATGGACCTACTAGCGTCTTCAAACATGTGGATATAGCCTAGGAGCATCCCATATGCATTACGTCCTTGCGGACCACCTGCGTCTTCCACCATGTCAGATACAACCCTAGTGCACCTGCATCTTCCGGTCATATCACTCCCTCTTTCAAGGAACATCGATCTGGATAACACCAAGATTCTCTCTGAAGTACTCAAAATTCACTCTTGCTAATGGCTTGGTTAACACATCGATTATTTGCTTGTCTATTGCCACATACTGGAGCTTCACTTCTCCTCTCTGCACCATATCCCAAATATAGTGGTATTTTATCTCAATATGCTTCAACTTATCATGGAACACCATCTTCTCAAACAAATTCACACAACTCTGGTTGTCACAAAAGATACAAGTCACATCTAACTCGAGATTAAACAAATATGACAATAGCTTTGGAAGCCATACTGCCCCAAAACTAGTTGAATAAGCTGCAACACACTCTGCATCGGCTGTACTCAGTGCCACACATGATTGCTTCCTGCTAAACCAAGAGATCATACCGGATCCCAAACTGAAGCAACATCCTAAAGTGATATTCCTGACTGTGGCACTTCCTTCCCAATTTGAATCAACATAACCATGCAGGTTAATCTTCTAATTCGTCTCATACTTGAGCCCATACTCAATTATACCCTTCAGGTACCTCAATATATGCTTTGCAGCAATCAAGTGAACATGTCTCAGATCCGTCAGGAACTAGCTTAGGGTGTTCACAGCAAATCATATGTTTGGTCTCGTGTTCATTAAGTACATCAATGAACCAATCATCTACCTATACATCGTGGCATCAATTGTATTTATTGAAGCATCACATGGTAGCTTCAATTTTGATGCCATTGGTGCGGCCATTTCCTTGCAGTCCATCATTCCGAACCTATTTAGAATCTCCATTGTATACTTTCCTTTACCAAGGAAAATTCCATCTGTACTCTGCCATGCCTCCATGCCTAAGAAGTAGTGCATCATCCCCAAGTCCTTCATCTTGAACTATGCGGCAATCCTTTTCTTTGTATTTGCAATGATCTCATCCTCTCCTGTTACAAATAGGCCACTACATATAGTAGTAGTATCATTGGTCTTACGCCCTCAACCTTGAAGTAAAGGTTGGAATCTGCTTTACTCTTGGTAAAGCCTAAGCTCATCATAAAATTGTCCATCCTGCCATACCATGTCCTGGGTTCCTGCTTCAAGCCATATAAGGCTTTCTTTAACTTGCACACATGAGTATGTCTGTCATGTGTCTCGAATCCTAGTGGTTTCTCCACATACACTTCCTCTTCGACTACACCATTCAAGAATGTTGTCTTGACGTCCATCTGGTGTACCTTCCATTTCATTACTGTAACCAATGCAAGTATAGATATGATGGACGTGTATCTTGCTATAGGTGCAAATGTCTCCTCGTAGTCTATGCATTCTTTCTAGGATAAGCCACGTGCCACAAATATTTCCTTGTGCTTTTCGATGCTACCATCTGCAGCATGCTTGATATTGTAGATCCATTTCGAAGTCCCAACAGACTTCCCTATTGGTATTGGAACTATCTCCTAGACATCATTCTTCATAATCGACCAGTACTCCTTGATCATGGAATCCTTCCATTCCTTATTTTATGATGCTTCCTCGTAGTTGGAAGGTTCTTTATCAATGATGTCACATAGTAGGGCCACATAGATGGAGTATGGTCTAGGTCTCTTGATTTATCTATGTATTCCATCTGGAGCACCATACTTCTATGCATCTTGTATTGCTTCACTTGCCCATGCTGGTCTTATCTTGTGATATTTCTTCTCACGAGGTGGATCTACAGGTTCTTGTGGTTCTATCATGTCACGGTCTTCATGATCTTCTTGAATTGTCTCCTCCATAACTGTGTCTCTGGTTCTGGGATCTTTAGGTTCTTCAGTTTCTTCCATAGGTAATTTTCTTGATTTGTTGTATGTTGAATCTTCATCAAAAGTTACGTCTCTACTAATATCAATCTTCTTGAATCCTGGGAAGTATATCTGGTAATCTTTTGATGTATCACAGTATCCCACGAATATGCCCTTCTTTCTTGAAGGGTCTAGCTTCGTTCTCTTTTCTTTCAGGATGTGTATGTACACAGGGAAGCCAAATATTCAAAAATGGCTGACTTCTGGTTTCTCTCCTGAGAAATATTCTTCGAGAGTCTTGTTGTTCAATACATGGTGACGTGTACGGTTTTGTACATACACAGTTGTTCTTGTTGCTTCTTCCCATAAGTGCATTGGAAGATCTTGATCATGTAGCATTGCCTTCGTTGCTTCCATTATTGTTCTATTCTTATGTTCTACAACGCCATTCCGTTGAGGATTGTAAGGAGTGCTCAACTCCCTCTTGATCCCTGATTCTCTGCAAAGATCCTTGAATTCTTATGAGGTGAATTCTCTACCATTGTCCGATCATAGGGTCTTGATATTCCTTTCAGTGTGATTTTCAACCAAGGATTTTAATTCCTTGAATTTGCTAAATACTTCATCTTTTATCCTAGCCCTCTTCTATTGATGATCTGTGGAGAGAAGACCTTGAAATAGGAAGCCCTAGTTTCCTACTGCTGCACAGTGCCTTCTTTCAGGATGGCTCTGATACCATGTTAGAGTTTGCACTTTAATTCAATTTAGTTAGATATTTAAACTGAAATATAGACAAGCACAGCAAAACACAAAAGACACAAGAAATTGCTCGGGGAAACCATAAAGGAGAAACCCCACAAATTCCTCAGAAATAGATTTGTCACTTAGTACAATATCAAACAAGATGGAAAACCCAAAATATAAGATGTCTTCTGCAGCTCTCTCTCTTTCTCCTCCAACAAACTTGTCTTCTCTCTCACTTGGTGTGAACTTGCTTGAGTGAGTGTGATGTCAAATGAGAGAGTGATCCTCTCTATTTATACTTTAAGTGTGAGTGACCTAATTCCTCATTGGGGCCGTCTTCTCTAACTGATTGGGCCAACCCGTCCTAGGGAGACACAAAAATACAATTTACATTCATATTTTGGGGAGCTATTTCCCCAACTTACAATGGAGGTTTTACGTCGATATTCTTGCATGACCAAATACAATAATGGCATCCCCGAACGGAGGAAAAATATCTCCAACAAAGGTACAATAAAAGTACAATAATAATATAATAATATACAAAAGAATATCTTCCAAAGTTACATTTAAAACAACATCAAGGTTTATCTACCCTAGAAACATGTTTTAGGAAAAGAAATAAATTTCTAGGTCAAATATTCCAGGAAATTGCCTAAATGATTATTGTTTTAATAATGTCCAACTTGGACTAATAGTTACTCTTCCAGGCATGACTGTCTCATACAATGTCAGAATGATGTGATTCAAGTTAGAAATGAAACTATATTATGAGAGGTACATCCCATAGAAACATTTTTTTAAATTATTCCATTTGGTTCTTCAACAAATAATTGTTTTTATTGTTTTCTAGTAGTTTTGCAGCTAAGAATGTGGGAAAAAAAGATGGTTTTACTAATATATTAAGAGGAAAAATAATGGAAATTTTGGATGAAGTACCATCTCATTACAGTATACCAATTGAGTTGGTTTTGTTATTGAGGTTTGTGTAATATAGGAAGGCAATGGTGGTGATTACAGAGGTGGATGGTTTTTTAGTTAGTTTTATTTTTGGGGAAAGAAGAATGATTCATTTAAACACCCAAAAATAAAAATAAAATAATCACGAGGTTCATAAAACATACCTCTAGGTAAAATTATTGGAGAAACCATATCCCTGTAGGTTTTCCCAAACCCTAATATTTAACAAGAAAATATCTCATTATTAAAGAAACTAAGAGAGACCTATTTTAAATAATGGGCATGACATCCTCTCTGCAACTGTTAAACCCAAAAAATATTATTATTCCATAAGAAAAACCTGGTTTTATTTATATTCCTCTATTTATTTAATTCTTAGTGATTAATATCAACCATTTTTCTCATTCTTTATCCACTTGTGGATTGTTCACTATTGTTCATGCACCAAGTTCAAAAATTTTTTGCAAAAAAAAACACTCCAATAGTGAAATCTCTGCAATCTTGGCATTTCCCTAGCAACGACACCAAAAAGTGTTGGTATCCATTAATTCTTGAGATTGATGGGTCTAATATGGGTTGGAGGTTACTTTAATCATCAATACATGAGTGTATGGCTTTTAAAAATTTCAGTACTATATACGCAACCATAATGAATCCCCTGTCTAGAGATCGTAAATTGTTGTAGTTGATTTTTTTGTATCTTACGGAATCGACAACTAGGACAGGATTATACTTGCATGACATGAGGTCAATTCCAACTGCTACCACTATAATCTCTAGGAATGTCCATGTTTCCCAACATGTGTCACACAAGGCTAGTCGAGGCTTGAACCATTGACATCACAAGGAGTGCCTTAACAGTGCATCCTATCGGCAATTGATCTACACCTCAAAGCTAGAGATGGTAAATTGATTGATAGGAGGGTTTCTTTCCTTTAATATTCATCTATCCTAGTGTTGATTCAAATCTATGCAGTAGTTGTGAATATAGCTAAGGAAATCTAGTTCACTTAGAATTTATTCCTAATGCAACCAAGATCATTCAATCAAACACATTGTTATGATACTTGGTATTACATAACTACTCAATTGGTCACATATACATTTTGTAGGATGCATTGCAAGAAAAAAAAATCCTACCACATTCATTCAACTAAAAACATTGTTACAATACTTGTTATAGCAGAATTCACTTAATAACTCACAAACTATTCAAAACCAAAACATAGAAAGGATGATCTCAATCTTTATTAGAAACCAAAGTGAAGTAGTGAACCCCCAAATGGGTTTAAACTTATACATTTATAGAAAAGAGTTTGGTTTCTTGGGCAATTCCCAAATCCTAGGAAACCTTAACAATTTTTACCCTAATTATTTTTGAAATAAAAGATTCCCAGGAAGTGACTGACTAAGAAATCCTATCTCCCACAAAATGGTTGTTTGGAATCTTAGATGGAAATGTTCAAGCACTAGAACATTTTGGCTCAAAATTTGGCAAATAAATCTGACAATACAGATAGATTGTCGAAAAATACTCGTTAAAAAACTAATTTTTTATATATATTTTTTAAAATTAGCCCGTGTTTTTTCGTCGACCGATGGTTATCATTAATATGTCAGTTGTTAGACGTTAAATCGTCTGTATATCGATGTTTTTTGTTAAACCGCCGGACCTTCAACATTTAAGGCGTGTTAGTTGGTATTTCGATGGTAAACCATCTGACCACTAACGCAGGAGGGATAACCATTAAACTTTTGCAACAATCACTATTGATTGTTGAATGTTGAAAAAGTCAACGTTGACTATATGGGTAAGTGTTGGACGACTGACGGATATGAAATTTATAAATATATGATATTTAATAGACGCTTCGATTGTTTTGCTATAATTGCGAGAGTTCGGAAAGGTTATAAGGTGTTTTTTTTCGAACATAAAACATATTTATTTTATCTGTCAATTACATTATAAATTAATAATAGATCTAGCACATGACCACTTCATTTTACAAGATAGTGATCACTCTATTTTGGTTTGGAAGAATGGAAGAATGTCGGATAACATTATTCTAGAAGAAAAACAAAGTATTCTTGATAGGTTGTGGGCGGATTTCAGGGAAAGGGATGATAAAAAATGTTATTTCCCTTGCGCACAATGTAGGGGCTTCGTTCAGAGAAGAATTTTGATAAAAACAGTTGAAAAACATTGTAGGAAATCTGGACACGCCGAAGGGGGGAATGAATACCATCCTTTGGTAAGATACATATATTCATTATATGTATTTATATTGATTGTATTTGTAAAATTTTATATCATATATTGTTTATAAACACTAATTTTGTGTGATTGTTTTGAATTATAAAGACAAGTCCCCCTAGGTGTCTAACGTCGGAGAATGCGCCAAATACTAGTATATATAAGGTTGTACAAGTTGAACATGGAGTGAATATTGAAGATCAAGTTAATGATCCAATGGAAGAAGATGATAATAATAACATAGTTGAAGATGATGGGACAAATGGATTGATCCAAGACACGTTCACTTGAACAGATCATGACAACTTCCATGATATTCATGATGTACCTCTACTTGAGAAGGAAAACCAACCACTTTATGAAATATCAAGAGAAAATATTATCTACGCTACATTATCGTTGGTAAACTTAAAGGTTGTAAATGGTTTGTCAAACAATTGTATGACACATATCCTAAGGTATGTTTGATCGCATTGTTCTAAAGTTATATGTTTTCCTCTATTTTGTGTTAATTAGTGTCTTTTTTTTTGTTTGCTCAAATCTCTCTGACTTGTGAGAGTGGCATGTGGTCTGAGAAACCACAGCCCAGGGGAATCTAATCCGTCAAAATCACTCGGGGATCGCACTCGGACTGGACCGCACCAGCCTCTACTTAAATGGGTTTTTGGGTGTCGCCTCCCAACTAAGTCACCCCTAAGGGGAATTGAACTCGAGTCGCCTTGTTGACGAGACCCACACCTTAACCGAGTGAGCTAGAAAGATTTTCCTTGTGTTAATTAATGTCATGTAAGCTAAGTATGCATTATTTAGTTTATTGTTGGGTTAATGCATATTTTTTTATGTTGTAGATTGTTAGGTGAATTTCTATTACCAGCGTCAAATATATTGCCTCTCACATACAGAGATTTATCTTCCACTATGAAATATATTGGAATGAAATATGAAGTTATTGATGCATGCCTTGATGATCATATTAAATATTATGGACAATATGCATTGGAAATAGAATTCCCACAATGTCATATCAGTGGGTATCAAACCGATCAATTAACATAAAAACATGCCTCGCAAGGTTCTTTGTCACATTCCCATAATTCAATGTTTGCAATGATTGTTCAAGTGCAAAAGCATAACACAGTTTATGGATTACCATGCAAGGAGAAATAGTGGAGATGATTTTCTTGAATGCTTGCAAATGGTTATGCATTTAGGAGCACTGAGGAAAAATGGCCAGTTTTCAAAGAAGAACCTCATAATGTTAGGCTTTCATTGGCAGTTGATGGTGTCAATCCATTTGTCGAGCTTAGGTTTATTTACTTAGAGTGGCCAATTTTTGTTATCAACAATAACGTTCCTCCTTAGATGTCAATAAAGAGGGAACACATAATGTTGGCAATGATTTTTCCAGGTATTTGTTTACAATAATTTTTTGAATGTAACATTTCATTTTGCTTGTTTCTTGCCTAATATATTTTATTTATTTATTTGCTTATGTATACATATGGTAGTAATTACGTGTATTTTCAAATAAAGTAGGTAAATAATAAGTTAAAGATATGAATGTATATATCAATCTTCTTATTGACAAGCTAGTTCAGTTATGGGATGGCATCACTATGTATGACATCTCTAAGCCAATAAGGAAAAAGGAATTTCAATTCCGTGGAATACTTGTATGGACAATTCATGATGCATATATATGTGTGTGTGTGTGTGTGTGTGTGTGTGTGTGTGTGTGTGTGTGTGTATGATGTTAATCTATCTCTTGTGGGTCTTCAAACAAAGGGTAAATTTGCATGTCCAATTTGTGGTCCTAAGATGAAATCTCGTTGTTCAAGAAGTTTAGGAAATTAGGTGTTTGATGAGTATAGGAACTTTCTCTCTAAGAACCATAGGTATCGAACCACTGGAAAAACATATTTTCAATGGGAAAGAAGAGACTATATTAAAACCAAGAAGAATGACACCCCGCCTATGGAAGATGGAATATAATAGAAATCATCAAGGTATGCAAATTGTCTATGTATCATATATGTATTATTGTTTGTAATATTTGTTTTTATTGCATTCTGGTTACCATATTTGACAATTATTGTTGTAATTTCTTGTATGCTTCATGGAGGTCATCAATAAATTAATGGGCTTCCACGAGGAATGAAAAGTTATCCCATACAATTTAGTAGGTTTCCTTACTATGAGGACCTACAAATAGTTCATTTGTTTGATACAATGCATATCGAGAAGAATGTAACAGAAACGTTATGGCAAATCTTAGATGGTAGGCATTACAAAGAAAAGATTTCCAAAATTTGCAGTGACATTCAGGAAGCCAATCATGCATTGCAAAGTGTGATTTATTAAAATAGCAATGGAGACCGAAATAGCCTTCCATGGTTACTGACAAAGCAGCAAAGCAATGTTGTAAAAGAGATCATTTGAAAAATTAAGTTTCCCACAAGGTTTTCTTCAAACATAAATAATATCTTAACAAAGAAAGGTGAATTTAGTGGGGTAAAAACTCATGATTGGCATACCTTCATTAAGGTAATTATTTGGGTATAATATATATTTCTATATTGTTATACATTTTTTTGTATTTTTTCTCTATTTTGGAAACAAATAATGATTCCTTTTTATGGTTACAGTATGTCCTACCTTTGTCTATCGCATACGACTTTGACACCAACGTCAAACAAGTTATATATGATCTTGGAAAATACATGAGGTAAGTAGCAATTTATATGCAAATGTTTGTTAAATTTGTTGTTGAACTGAATGACATATGTTTTACTTGTAATGTATATAACGCTTTTTTTGAAACATGTGATTTGGTTGCATTATTTGTAGATGGTTGTCATCAAAATAAATCCATAAAGAAGATATAAAGTATTGGCAGAGAGAAATTCCTCGGCTAATGTGTGAAATGCAAAAGTATATACCTTCAACATTTTTCGATGCACAAGAACACTACCTCATACACCAAGTTGAAGAGATTGAAATGTGTGGACCTGTACACACAAGGTCAATGTGGATGGTAGAGAGACACTTGAAAGCATTGAAGGATTTGGTTAGACAAAGAACACGTCTTGAGGGTTCCATGGTGGAGGGATATATGGTGTATCAATCCATGGTGTATATTACTCAATATCTTCCTATGTTAGCGTTAGATATGCAAGTTGATCGCAATTGAGATGTGAACTTCATCAAGAAATTTCAAGGGGAGCACCTACTGGGGAAAGGTAGAATCAGTAAAGTGAAAGGTAATTAGATGGTGGATATTTATAATACATTTGACTTCTGGTTTTTGTGTATATCGTACTTATTATTAGCATATCGTACTTTTTTTCTATAGCGTACTTTTTTAGCATGGTATCTAATTATTGGTGAATTTGTTTTTTCATAGAGTTGGTCGAGAATGGGATGCTCTACATTTATACATTGCAAAAAACTTGATTGGATGAAGGTATGGATTAAAATACGTACACAACATTATGGAAGGTTATCATGGGAAGGGATATCTACATTGGTTAAAAGAGCTCGTTTTGGTCAAAATACTAATCTTACGCGGAGGGAAATTGATTTAGCATATGGTTTGAAAGATAAACAGGCAAGAATATTAACTTTTATTTTATCATATTAATGTGTTTGGTGTGTGTGTTTTTTTTTAATTTTTTTTATCTGCGCAGGATACTTTCCAAGTTGTATTAATATGTTTATTAATTGACAATACATTTTTTACATGTTTGGCATATTGTAGTTGAAACACCATAAGGTTATGTGGTGCAATGGTCGTAAATTTCACATTAAAAAGTTGGATGAAAAGAGGAAAATTTATAATTGTGCGATAATTGTAGTCTTCCAGGTCATTAATGTTTCCTCTAGGAGTGACATATAGAAGTCTCTCAAAATAGATATTATGGGTATTTGGATGATATACTTGAGTGTGACTTTGGATCCTTCAAATTAGATTTGTTCAACGTCAAATGGTACTAGTTATGAATGAAGAAGCGTGATCTAGATAGAACTGTTATTGAACATGATAATGGGTTTACCATGGTTAATACAAGGATGGTTGATCTAGGAATAGAGCCCTGTGTTCTTCCAAGCCAATATGAATAGGTCTTTTACTCAGAGGTTCCAGGTAAAGCAGGTTGGTCATATGTTGTTAGATATGGTCCAAGAGGAAGGCCTGTAGAGTATCGTGTATAGGAAGAAGTTGATATTGAAGAAGAAGATGATGCATAGGTTGAGCAGGAAGTAGCAGGCGTGTCAGACGAAGAATTTGAAGAAGTTGAACCAAATGTGAGAGACAATGTTCTCGATGATGATGTCGATGATTATATAATCCAAAATGACAGTGATGATGATGTTGATATGGTTAATCCTTTGAACATTGATCTTGAACTAGATTATACATACTCAAATGCTAATCAGTTGGATGAAGAAGATGATTAACGATATTGATAAGTTCAAATATACGAGGTATGTAGTAATTATATGTTTTCTATTATTTATTATCTTCAAATAATTTACTTATATGGGTTAATTACGCATTTTCAAAGTTCATGTAATTTTCTATGTTGCATGTTAAATGTTGTTTATTATGTTAATTTGGGTTTTGGGGAATTGAAAGTGATGTGGGGGGGCAAGGACCATAAGAACTTCCAATTTCACATGGTTGGCCTTGTTTAGTAGAGAATAAATTATTCTCGAAACAAAGAGGATCTCATGGCAGGTTTATACCATCATCGTATTTTTCATCACCATCATCATCATCATCATCATTGTTATAGATTATTTGAAATAAAATAATCCATGACAATAATGTTATTTTCATTAGTGCCTACTCAATGCATATTTTCTATTATTGCACATTTTTTTATATTTCAAGTCTAACAAGGCTCATTGATCATTCTTTTTATATCTTTGTTGCAAACATGCAATAATATGATTCTTGCATTCATTGGTTTGTTTTTTGTATTGTAAGTGAAAAATACATGTATATAGTCTTTCCATCAATTCCTTCGTATTTTTTTAATATCTTTCCCCTTTTTCATTAACTTCCAACATCACTAGTCCAAATGAACTTAGGACCATTTCATCATAATTTATATACTTTGGGAATGTTTTATTCTTACAATGGCATTATGGGACCTTGTTGGCATGGCCATTACAATCTTTGACATCTATGAATTCAAATATACGAAATATGTTAGTTAATATTGTTATAAATCTCCACGCAAGATGATATCGAAGGAAATTTTTGTGTTGATCACTTTTTGATCCACCATTTCTTATTTGTAACATTTTCAAAACACTTATACGTTATTTTTTACCTAAATTGTGAATGATGTTCTAAAGTTTTTCTCTACATGATATATGTTACCCACACCACATCATTTAAACCTATAGGTATTTCAAAATATATAACTTATATTTTTAGGCTTAAAGCCCATTTCCTTTTTTCCCTTCAATATTATCTCAATAAAATTGCATAATGATCCCCTAATAGAACCACCAAGCCTAGTATTGAATGCAAAAATGTGAACAACATGGCTAGGGCCCTCAATAGACTCACCAACTCCATTATCGATAACAAACAACCCATGTGCCCATAATCAATCAAATAAGAACAATCAAACCCCCACGCATCCACAATCCCTTGGATCTATAGAGGAGACAGTGATTGATGCCCACAAGAGACAAAGGAGATCGATCCACAGATGAGGCAAAGGAGGACCCATGTGCAGAGGAGAAAGAGGAGACTCACAAAGATCCATAGACCCCAAACATAGAGGAGGTAGAGGAGGCCTGCAGAGATGTCTTCAGTAAGTTCAGTTGGTGTTTTGTTTTTTCAATTTCTCCTCTTGTGATTCGAAACCCTCTAAGTTGACCCAATGTCATCTCCTAGACCAAGAGGCCATTCTACATAGGGTTCCAATCATCATTGGTCTTGGATTTGACCTAGCTAGGGATTCAACTTTTTTGGGATTCATTTTTCCTTCTAGAGCTTGTTGAAGACCATTTGGAAAGTAGTGCTCCAATGTATAGATAATAAGGTCAACAAATGGATTTCTCAGCCTTCATTCTTAGTGACATGATTTCAAATTTGTTTTGAAGTTTTTTCTACTACTCTTTGTATTATTTGTCATGTTGGATTCCTTCTCATTACATTTCTCAACCACTAGAGAATCTTGCAGAACATTATTTCTCAAAATTTGGAAATGCGAAACCTTCTTTGTACTAAATGTTTTTCCTTATTATTTATATTGGTTCGTGGGGCATTTTGCATTACTACATCAAAACAAGAAATACAAATCTTAAGCCGTGTATTCCTGGGGCTTGATTCTTTTACATTAAGTCACATAAAGAGGATGGCTATGAGTAAATGGTGCGATCTAGTAGACCACAACATCTTCATTAAATAGAAGACAACTCCAACACTAAATGTATCCCCATTGACTGCACCTATGGAATTTAACTAAAACAATCTCAACAAAAATAAGCATCTGCAATCATGAGGGTCAAATAATAAAAAAGGTTCCAAATGGATGCCCATCATCCCTTGTTCAACCATTTCAACTACTCATGAAGGACAACATGGAGATTGCTCCAATTGTAGGATACATGTCCGTGCATTATCACACCCCAATCCTCCAATCATTTTGGTTGCAGTAGGAATTCCTAATTTTGTACCTCTTATCCAAATGGTAGCTCTTGTAGCTCATCATTAATAGTATGAGGAGGAGGAGAAGGGTATATATTCATGTATGGTGAAGTGACCCTAGCGGTCCAAGAGCACTTACTCCATACAATTGTAATACGATTGAAACATGGGAAGTGAACTTGATAGCAAGTCGAGAACCATCAAAAATAGCTTCAGACTTGAGAATGAATTTGAAGCTACCTTCAAAACCTCAAAGGAAAAACATTTGAGCTTTAATTAAGCGTGAGTATGATCATAGGATTTTGTAGTAGGTTTACTGCCTACAAGGAAGACGATAGAATAAGCCTGTAGGTTAGTAATTTCATTGAAGGCACAAAACAGAGCATCGATCTTTCAAATAAACTGAGGGTGGAGTGTAATGATTATACCACTATATCTTTTCGAGTGAATAGCATCAATTCTAAATTATGAGTTGGTTGACAGTTGGTTAAAAGAAAAAATCTTATGTATCAAATGAAGGTTAAACTTCTATTTATTAACCCTTTACCCTTATGCCTGTGATGCCCAAAATTTATGAATATAACATGGACATAAAGGAGACAAGCGTATATGTTTCCAATTACATTTGACCGATGTAAGTCCTCAAAGATCTCACCTGGAAAAGCATGCACATGATTTTTAAGAATAATGTGAGGAATAAGATAATTACCTCTCATAGTTCATTGTGCCTAATTATGATCCTGAGCTTGATTCTGAGCTTGTTGACCAACTTTCCTATTATAACCCAAAGGCTAAACTTAATCCAAAAAAATGCCTTGCCTATTATATAAAGGAACCAGACCATTCTACTTTCACAGACATGGGACTAGGAGTGAAAGACTCCACTTTACTTGGTATGTATTATGACCCCCCTCATATCCTACCCAAAATTCTCCAGATATCTCTTCAATTATCTCTTGATATTTGAAGGCCCAAAAATTCCTCATTTGCTCACTATTGTGGAATGTTTGGTTAGAAGGATTTTTTTTTGGATAGAAAGCATTACCACTCGAGAGCTGCAATGGAACAAAGTTCCCATGAGCTCTTATAGTGTTCTTTTCTCTAAACATAGAATAGCAAAGTTATGATTTAGTGATTTTGTCATTCCACTTAGTTCAACAAATGGCTTGTCATAGTCACACAACAAATTGTTATGACTATAGCAGAGTTATGATTTAGTGATTATGTCATTCCACTTAGTTCAACAAATGGCTTGTCATAGTCAGAAAGATCCCTTTACTTTATTGTTAATCCTATATCATGTAAAGTAGTTGCACGACCAATGCTTGCAACTAGACAATGAAATTTCAAAATTTTGCCATGAATGACAACTAAACATTTGCAGGATCACTAACAAATATTTTATGGGGAAACAAAGTTGTGGATTGACTACCTAACTTATAACATTGTAGTTTATACAATATAGGTAAATACTAATAGCATTGAGTTGTTTTGGTTCCTTCTCTTCCTCACATTATTTGCTTGTGATCCATAAGTTGCTCCAAATTTCTATGCAATTGTTCAAAATAAGCCTCAATTTTTATGTATTTTTCCCACTTCGATATATATAGTACACATTGTAGCAATAAATATTTGTGGAAACTAACTAGGAATTAGTCTTCTAGGGATCATAATCTTGGGAAGAAAAACCTAATTGGAATTCCTAACCTTTGCAGGCATTCCTTTCATGTTACTTTTCCTTCCTGTCACATGCCTCAAGTTTGTTCGTTATGATATTGTGCTTAATAATCATTTCAATTTATCCAAGCTTCTTATATGGTAATAATGTTGTGATGGATTCATGCTTATAACGATATTATGACATGCTTATTTTGATGGAAACACATAGGTGTGATGTTTATTAAAATTTCTATAGGTCACCTGCAAAAAAAATACATGTGATCGTTTTCAGTATGTGAACAAGGGTAATGGCATGGTTGGTGGACAATTATTTTTGTTTATGGTGATGTGTTGTTCCTCGCCTCTTGTTTATGATATACCTATAAACAAGTGTTAGTGTGAATGGTGTGCCAATGCCTATGTTAAAGCTATATTGTATACTTTTAAGAGTCCATAGCATAAGTGATTTCAAGCTTATATTAATCAATAAAACTAATGGAGTCTTAGAATTGCCTCAATTACTAGCACAAGTGGCAATAGTGCCAACTATTTACCTTGTTAACACAAGGTAGCATGATGGTTTCATTTGCAACTATATTTGGCAATTAAAATACATGAAAAAAGTGTGCAACCTATCTTGCAATACACCATGTTAACACTTGAATTAAAAGCCATTTCTAGTATGTTTTTTTGTGGATAAATCACAATCCTTCATTCAAATTAAATGGTGGAGATTCAATGTCATTCTTACATATGCATTTGAACTAGATTTTGGTTCACTTTGATCTCTGGTTGGGTCTTTTATTTAGCTCTGCTAAGGCTGAGATCGAGCTCCTTTCCTTCGAATTGTGTGCACTGTTTCAAGGTCAAACTAGGGCACAACCCTGCTCATCTGGCTCTTGGTTGGAGGCCCAACTTGTTTTCTTGAGTTTGTCCCTCCTCTCTTCAGATCACAAAGTGGTGAGTGAGATCCAAGCTCCACTTAATAGTCAAAACTTGTATGCTATGTGGTGACATACTTGAAGGCGTTCTCAACCTGGTTAATTGTTGGTGCTCTCAATCAAGCCATGGAGAGCATACTCATAACCAAGTTGGATTCAAACTCCAGCAATGGACAAGAGGTAGGATACAACACCACATATGGATCATTAAATTATTCACCCTATAGGTTAAAAGGTCTTAGAAGAATCAATCCCTTCAACTTGGGAAATATATTTGGAAACCAAACAAGCACCATGCTTATAAATACTAATGTCACATTATTTTGGCAAACTAGGGTCCAATTAGGTGTCTAACAAGGTTCCAATTTAGTCTAGCGTTGGTATTTCTCACCTATAGGTCTTAATCAATGGTGAACTTTGGCATTAATGGTTCTAAGTTTTTCCTTGCTTGAACTTGTAGGTCTTAATCAATGGTGACCTCTAGCATCTTAATGTGTAGGTGTTAGTTAACCTTCTCCAACTCATCAAAACCTTGCTCAAATTTCCCAACCCACTACACAACTTGCTCGGTGGTTAGCATGGTCATACACAACAAATATGCAGCCAATTAAGTACAAACATTAGATATATGTGCTTGTGCACAAGGCCTAGAAACTCGAGGTGTTCTCCAAATGATAGTTCCAACACTTAGCACTAATTTTTTGGGTATTTTGTTTTATATTGAAGAGTTCCTTCTCTATGGTTCTTAGGAAAGATATGTAGGAGAGTTCCCTCCATGATAAAACTGCTAATGGTTTATGTTGATTCTCAACATCAACATGTTCTAAAGTGTTAGAACATGACGCTAGTGGAGAACCAATTAAAAATTTTGCAAGATCATTATGTAAGTTTCGTCATGTCCAATTCAATGTAATTGTCACGTACATATCTTATTTCACCATTTTTGTTGTCATATGACCCCCTCGGTAGAGTCCCCAAGTTTCATCTCTATGTTGCCATATCGTGGTTGAGTCAAGTTGTGGCGAATTAGTCGTATTTTCATCAGGGCACCTTCATGTCAGGTAATCAATGTCATTATGTTCAGCTCGGTGTGTCGATCATGCTTATATTTCATTTAGCCAAAACTGATTCTGTTTGACCCTTTTGGCACTCTGTCAAAGTTTCGACACGTCATGGTCATTAGAGTCTCGATAATTAAAATTTGTCATTTTTACATCCTCCATTAATTCTCCAGATGCATCTATTAATCATCAACCCATCATACCTATAATAAAAAAGAACTCTTCCCCCTATTTTCATACTTATTTCCTAAACTTCCCCATTCTCCTGTAAAAGTCCAATCATCTTTCACATTAATCCTATTTTTCATGAAAATCCCTTTCTTTCTCTCTAACCCTTTTCCATTTATCCACTTTTCAATTCTTGTTATTCCCTATCCTCTGTATCCTTATAGTCCCCACCTATCCAATCTTGTAGTCTCACTTTACCCTTTATTATCTGCTTCCATTATCCCAAATAAGCAAAGGTATTAAAGTTCCCACACCTTTCCAAAATTAAAAGCTACCCCACTCTAATCATTCCAATATATATTAAAGAAAAGTAAAACCTTTCAATGTGTATCCCCACCACTCTAATCATTCCAATATATATTAAAGAAAAGTAAAACCTTTCAATGTGTATCCCCACCACTCTAATCATTCCAATATATATTAAAGAAAAGTAAAACATTTCAATGTGTATCCCCACCAATCTAATCATTCCAATATATATTAAATAAAAGTAAAACCTTTGAATGTGTATCCCCTCTCCGTGATCCTACCTTTCAAAATTACATGGAATATTAAAATAAAAATAATACTCTACTCCCTCTTTTATTGAAAAGTGCACCTTTTGTCCCCTTAAGCCACTTTATTCCTTTAAAATATGTTTATGAACCCCTTTAATTTATGAATCTTATTCCTACATCCACTTCTTTAAGATGCACGAATCCAAAACACATTTTTATTTCCTTCCTTGCAGGGAATTACGTAATTGGCTCGGTTTTGGGAGTTGTGTCCCAAAAAAGGGTTTTATGATATGCTTTTACACCGAAATCAACCAGTTTTCCTAACTTTTTCGCATCACCCTCTTATTGTCCGAAAACATATTTTTGTTTTGCCATTATGACATCGCTCTGACATTTGTTGCAATCAATGTTGTATTATGTAAACCACTCTATTGCAATCGATGCATGAGTGGGCGTGGGATAATTGGCACTCAAATCGTCCTGTTTTTTTGGCGATTTGTTTCTTAGATTCGGTTATAAAAATCAGTGGAATCGTAGTTCCACCCCATTTACTACGGAACTATGCCATGGAACTGTGTCCCTACGGGTTTTGACCCATTTTAAGACGACCCAGATCATCGAAATTCCAAAACAATAACGAGAAGGGGTGGAACTGTGCCTTGCCGGAAAATTTTCCGTCGTCGGCAGGGGGTGATTTGAGTGCCAGTTATCACACGTCACACGAGTGTGGCAAGCTACATGTTCTATCCATGTCACTCTTGAAGATGCAAATTTCAGCCATGAAGCTGCAGGTGGATTGGTAATCTGAACTCTCTCATCTATAAATAAATAGTGTTGGATCGGTGAATATCATTATCCGATTGTTAATTCATATTTGTGATCCAAGAATATAGGTTGTTGTTGCATCAGGAATATGTTTGTCAGTGTCCCTACAATTCTAATCATCCTTTTAGGTTTGTCCTTTCAAATTTTATTGCAGAACATCCAAGTTACAGAGATTATGTATCAAAGAATTTCAAATTTCACTAGATGATTGTGTTTTTCGTTTTAATTTCTGTTTTTTTGGAAGGAGCTGGTTTTTCTTGTGTATAAAAGGGATCACACGTGTCCAATATAAAAGGTGGCTGCATTACTAGAATCTTTACATTGTAAATTAAAACATTATTACAAAAGTGGTCGAATTCTTGCAATAATCAAAGCGAGGAAGGCTTGTTAAAATCCTCGGATTCAAAGCAACCCCACACCACGTGGAACAATAGTGATGGCAGCTTGGAAATGGTAGAAGTGACTGAAGATTCGAGGAGCATAATTCTGAAGATCATCGTGGAAAATATTGCAGGAAGTTAGGGGAGAGACTCCTATTGTTGTGCGGGGACCAGTAGTGGTGATGGTTCCCGTCAAATCAACACCCAATACATGAACACTTAAACACCATTTACCCACAAGAAGGTATTCTTTAAATGCATAAACAACCATTAAATTAAGTTCAAAAAGTCTTCATTAAATGACTAGGCCAACAGCTATCACCAAAGAGTCACTTTAATGCCAATAGTACAAAACATCTTGTCCCACTGATATCCAATCAAGTGCTGACATAAATACCAAATAAAACAACAAAACATCCTATCTTGCTAAATCTACAAGTACGTATTGCCCATCAGATCAACCCTCATAGATTGCCTTTGGAGCAGCAATCCACAGCAAGCAAGCCCTTGTATCCCATCATCCATTAACGTGACCTGCAAGCTACAAATGGCCTAGAGGTCAGCTTCCGGTCCATGTTTTCTCAACAATCCAAACCTCCCAATGCAATAAATGATACCAATCCTATAAAACAACATCAAATCATCAATTAAACTCTTTGAAAGCACATGGATCAACAAATTATAATTCTCAACCATTGGATAAGAGTCAACTCAATCCTAGACACTCATTCTGAAATTCATGTTTGCAATCCATGTCAATTCCATGAACCAATAAGTTTGAACAGCAAAAAAACTATAAATAAAAGCTCTTTGCCTACAATTGACTCCTATTTGCATCCTAGGAATTCAAATAGTGCATCAGAAACAGTCAATAGACCAGACATGCATACATTGCATCAACACTATCAACAGTATTGCAGTGCATCAATACTATCAACATTCATACAATTTCCAGGTTTCAGATCAATCAACCTCTTACATTTACTGTTTCATGTTATTCCTTCTATGTTTTAGCAACATTATCTATGTTCTGTTCCAGGTTTCAGAAGCAATAATGTGCATGATGCTAAATAATAATGATGTAACATTGTCTTTGTTCTCATCTACATGTTTACTTTTCGATGTTTCTTTTTTTTCACAAAGAAAAAAACTGTAACTTGTTATTCAACATCAAGGAATCAAAGTTACATAGCCTATTTCACCATAAGTTCCGGAAAACTACTATGGATCAATCTCTCCATTACGGTCAAGACACATTACCAAATTACAAAAAACAGCTTTTTTGCCAACATTCTAGAGCCTTTTTTTACTTTTAGCCTACTACCTAAATAGTCATAAAAAAACTACACCATAGACACAACAGAAAACATGAATCTGAGTTTCTATAAAACTTAACTATTGAATCACCGATACATGTCTTTGTTACTCTCTTTCCCTTCTAGGTATGTTGTAGATTGATTTTTTCACTTCGTAATGAATTTACTAACTAAGACTATCCATGACATCAACAACATCGACGGACATAAAAAGACATGCTTCTTGAAGTTATGAAATTGGAATTCAAATTAGAGATGGTAAATTCAAATGATACAAAGCACACAACAATTTGATCAAGGCTCACTCATCATCTACTATTAAGAACAATAGAGGAGGGGACTCATCCACAGTCATTGGATGCCTTCTTAACAATTAATAACACTTCTTATTCATCCGGGAACTCACTCTTCATCACCTTCTAGTGTTTTTATATGTGCCTAAGTAAATGCATTTATATGTTTTACTAGGTGATTGTAACATAATACCCATAGGGGAGGGGCACTAGTAGTTGCGCACCATCCCTTTGTCCATGTAAACAGCCACGTAAACAACAGTTATTCAAAGCCACGCCATCACAGGTGGATAGTGCCACGTATTGGTTGGGTCTTGCGGTTTATTGTGCTTTATTTCACCAAACAGACCAAATAGACCAAACAGAGGGGGATTGTAACAATTAGATTCATTGTCTGGGAATGCACCTAAAAAAACATATTAAGTTTGATAAAGATGGCTCAGAACACCTCGAACCTTATGAAATCATCATTGTCATTATTTCTAATAGCTACAGAATCCATTGTGAGATGGATGTTCTTTCCCTTATACCAAATGTTCTCCTTACCTCAGTGCAATCTTGTAATGGGTCGGAGTGTGGGCATTCCAAAATTGCACATTGCCTTTGATTAAATTGCCTTGACTTGGCCATCCATATTCACTTTGTTATTGGGCAACCCATATTTCCGACTAAACGCGTGATCATCTTTCCAGTGTACTATGTCAATGAACTCCATTCGATTAGATCTCTATCTAAGTAGATGCATATGTCTATTATAGCAAAAAAAAACTTGCAGAAAATCCAATTCAACATCTTTGTTTAATACATGTATATGTGATAATTGTGCAGGTTCTTGATGCCATGGAAAGAGTCAATAGTTATCCTCGTCCAAGGAGAACAAGATACCAGGGTGCCAAGGATGCACAGCTCCGAGTCACTAAATCATCTGAGGACATAGCTCGGGATTCGAATGAGAATAATGCTCTGGGAAATTCAAAGAATCATCATGTAGATGATGTGGATGGTGTGGTTCCACCATCAACCATAGTGGCACCATCAACCTCAGTGCCACCATCACCCACAGTTCCACCATCTTCCAAAGTACAAGGTGTCAGTGCAACGAAAAAAATCAGTGCTATAAGAGGATGGACAGAATAGGACATGAGGACTGTAATTAACGATGCAGAATTCAATGGATATTCAGTTAGAGAAGCTGCTAAAAAACATAATATTGCACCCTCAAATATCCATTACTAGATAAATGGCCTGACCCATGCCAAGTGGAAAGGGCCTCTTACTGTTATGACTGAAGAGGAGAACCAGGTGGTTGTGTGGTGTAAGGAGATCGCATAATTGGGACATGAGCTAGAGTTGATACAACTAAAATCAACCGTTGCTCAGATATGTTAGGGGAGGCCTAACCCATTTAGAGATAGGTTTCCTGGTAAATCTTGGTGGGCTAGTTTTAAAAGAAGGCATTTGGATCTAGTTTTGAGAACAACAGAGGGCATTGACAGAGACAGGGCAATAAATTTGTGCCCTACAGTAGTGTCTAGATTCTACAACATTCTTGCTAGTACATATGAAAAACACCTATACAATCCATACCATATTTGGAACTGTGACGAGACAGGGTTACAGGAATGAACGAATTATAGCATGCGGGTCATTGCTAAGAGAGGGAGCTGGAACGTGCCAAAGATTCTGCCCAAAAGCAGGGAGTGGATAACCATTATGGCCTATGTGAATGTGATTGCTTATTCAATCCCTGGATTTTATTTGTTCAAGGGAAAAACTAGGATACAAAATTCCATCCAAAATTGTGAACCTAGCACATGCATGGCTTCACATCCCCATGCATGGATGACTAAAGAACTTTTCATGAATTGGCTATGCCACTTTGCATCATCTACACCAGGTGGTGTCTCCCCTCGAAATAGACACATGTTGATTTTAGATGGCCATGGAAGCCACATTGTTGTGCAAAAAATTGAGGAGGCCAACAAGTTGGGCATTGACTTGTTAACACTTCCTGCACACACTACTCATAGGTTGCATCCCCTTGATGTCAATGTGTTTGGTCCATTCAAGTGTTTTTTAAGGTCGGAATGAGCAACGTGGATGGTGAAAAATCCTGGGGTAGAGGTGAAGAGGTATGAGTTAGTTGAGCTTGCAAGTAGAGCTCTTAAAAGGGCACTCACAACCTCGAATATCAAGGATGGCTTTAGGAGAACAAGTATTTGGCCATTGACTTACAATGTTCTTATGCATGACACCAGTTTTAGTTGGGCATTTGTTGTGGATGGCGAGGAAGATGATGATGGCTGAGAGAATGAGGATGGCCAGGAAGATGAGGTTGGCTAAGAGCATGTGGATGGATAGGATTATGTTGATGTTGCAGACAATATTGTCCTTGTCTCAAGGAAGATGCCAAGGACTTGGTAATGATGATGATGATGAACAGGTAATCACTACACAATATGATCATGAATCAACGAAAGTTAACATACATCCAGGCGATCCATTTGAAACAAATATGGATTTTGTAGTGCATACTAATAATGACAATAATGTTTCCAACGTGGTTAGTGGGTGTCATAGTCTAGGTAACAACAATGACCCATTTACATTGCCAACCCAAGTATCCGATCCATCATGAATGGTAGAAGACATGATGAACTTGGGTAGACACATTGGCACGGCCACCAACGATGAAAGCATGAACATGCCTTCGAATCCAATAGCCATGCCTGATGAGATTGTCCATTTTTATATTGCAAGTAGGTTGATAGAAGAACTAGACCTAGACAGTCAGGAAGCGGTCAAAGATGATAATGCAATTGAAGCAACTGTCCTAGATGATCATGAACCACTGTCAAGGAACACACCTAGGCGTGGCCAATTTCTAAAGTTTCCAGTGGAGAGAGTGACAACAAAAGGAATTCAAGGATCAGCTAAAATTCTCTGATTGGGCCAAAGTTCACAGCTGCTAACTTCAGAAGACTACCTTATCCTTTTGGTTGAATCGGAAAATAAGAAACATGAATTGCAGGAATTAAAACGGAGGAATAAAGATCTCACAATGGAAAAGAAGGTAGCAAGGATGATTGCAGCTGAACAACGAGTGAAGGAGAGGATTGAAAGAGAAAAAAAATTAACAAGAAAGAGAGCATCGGAAGTAGTTGGCAAGGTTGGAAAAGGTGGCAAGAAAGGCTCAAAAGATGAACCAAGATACTGAGAGAGCAACCGAGGATGATGAACTGTTGGCCAATACTGCAAGAGAAACTAAGGAAAGGAACATGATGGCCAACTCATTGGAGTAATTTGCAGACAGTACATGCTCCTACCAATATCTTATTAACATTCATATACCCCACTATCATCATCCTGGTATCCCCCCCCACTTTATTCCTACTAGTGCAGGTGTCAATTCTGTGTCTACTTATCCAACGCCTCCAGTTAATACGAGGATTTCAAGCACAAGTCATACATATGTATATTCAATTCCACCTTGGCTGCAAGCGGAAATTTGGCCTCAATCCATTGCCAGCAACCCCTCCCATCCTAATCAAACATGGTCAAGAAAGCTACCCTTCTTGGCTCAACTAGGAAACCCGACAAGAAATGGTAGTGAAGGTACCCAACAACCTCAAGAATAGGATATCTAGTGTATATCCTAACCACATGTAGTACAGACTTTGGTATGAAGGCATTTTCGTTTTTTGTAGTTTCATTCAAGCATGACGATGGCTTGACCTACACTAAATCCTAGGTCACAGTTTTTGGTTGTCCCTATACTCCTAGATTGAATACAATCTAATGAGTCTTATATGTGCAGTCAGTTTTCTCTAGAGCTCAAGGCATTGAATTTAGCTA
The DNA here is from genome assembly GCA_027924585.1 of Larix kaempferi. Taxonomy (NCBI): domain Eukaryota; kingdom Viridiplantae; phylum Streptophyta; class Pinopsida; order Pinales; family Pinaceae; genus Larix; species Larix kaempferi. The sequence continues at coordinate 1,122,264 of BSBM01000721.1, read as the reverse complement.
TTTTTAATGTAAATGCAATATTGGTTAAGGCAGTTTCGATTTCTATATCAATTTTGAAGTCTGGCTATTAAGAAATGTTTATGATTTTTTGGGACATCATCTTCATATGGTCAAGTGAAAGGATCGAGCCATATGGTGTGTTAATTTGGTTCCAAATTGGGTGACTGTAGTACTGCTTGTACTTGACCATATGCTACACTGAGGCCAACACAGGAAGATGATGAACTACGAAACATTTATCAGGTGGATGGATTTGAAAAGAACACTAGTCCACTATATACTAATTCAAGTATTTTGGCATCATTTTCAGGGAAAAATAATATCCTAACAAATAAGATAACAAGGGAAAAAATGACACTACTACACTATCATCAACTACTATGCTAACAATGGGAAATTTGTTTAGGTTCACGAGTGGGTGGCTAGCAGACTGCTAATCTAAATGTGTGGCTTCAAAGTCTGTGGCTTTCAAGTCTCAACAAAAAACAACAATATCATCATTCTGGTAGCTAAAAACACCATACGGTGCACATTCCTCAACACTGAATGAATCACCATGCCAAATTATAGAATTGTCAACGAACATAATGACAACATATGACAACAAACACAAATAACCATGTGTTTCTTTGTAATGTAAATCTGATTTACATTACCCACTAACAAATTCATATACGAAACCCTCCAACACCCTAACCCTATGTACAAATTCATCATAGAATACAAATTACAAGACCCAATTACAGCATGAGCATATGAGATATTTATTGCATAATTAGCCAAATACCCAATTACATCGATGCAAATCGATTCTCCTCAGAACGGTCTGCAATAACCTAGCAATTATACTAGTTAAAATAACTATAAATAAAGTCTCAAATATAGAATGACCTGTAATAACATTGCAAATATTCGTGTTTACACGACTACAAATGGAGTCTTGAATGAAAACAAGCCCATTATCAAAAAAATACCTAAAAGTAAGCATGTCAGATCACCTCATAAGGGTTTTTTCCTAGGTAATTGCAGACCATAACCAAATATGCATATCTACAAACCCTTGAACAAAACCTTTAACAGTACCCATAAATATGCAGTTAAACCCTCAACCATTATAGATGGAAAACAGAACCAGAATATGCAACACCAAGCACAGTCACAAATTCCATAAGGAGGTTTAGAGTGTTGATAAACACTAGAAGCCAGCGGGATGAGAACCCTACCCGACTAAAAATCCATGTAGCGATCGACCGCTAGTTGTAGGATGTCCGAGATTTTGTCTGCTCCAATAGCCTCGAAGCAACGTGACCTTCCCAACAAAGAGACACAAACTGGGTCAGCCGAAACCATCAGAAAATTGTAGTGAAAGCCAACATGAAAATATTGGAGGAGCTGTACGAAAAACATACCGCGCAAATAACCAAAGAACGTCTACGAGATGGGTCAGAATCGAGATGGTGGATGTAATATCCTATGGAATGTCTACCAACAATATTAACTGGATCCCAAAGTTCCTTTTAACTCCACTAGTCAATTTTCTGCTTAATTCTTCAAATGGTGCAGGATGTAAGTGAGGTTTACTGGCTAAGGACTGAAGGTGGTGGGATGAAAGTTCAATTCTGGAATTTATATGGGGTTTGGTGCAGTAGCAGGTCAAAGTGCAGATCTGAGGTGTCCTATGCACAAGGTACCAGTACCTTTCACTTTTCAGCAAAGGAATTAATCCCTTGCCTACTTTGAGGCTTCCTGGGTAGCTGGCATATGCATACTAGACGGGTAGGGGTTCGAGGAGTTTGCAGTAGTGTAAATATCAGTCAAACAATGGCTGGATATGTTCAGGAGGATTCTGGAGCAGATTGGACAAGGTTTGGAGAGATTGGGGTGACAGATGCTTAACTGGGATTGTCGGGCTAGGAATTTTGTTGGCTTCCCAAACACAAGGCAGAAGCTTCCAGATTTCAATTTTAAAGGCTGATATGGTCAATATATTAATTTATGAACCTACTACAACCAATGGGAAATGAAATGGATTCACAGTTTGTATTTTATGAAGCAAACAGTGAAACTAGTCAAATAAAACCACTCAATGAGCTATTCTCAGAAGCTAACTTGATAACTGACCTCCATTAATTGATTTTTCTGTTATGAATGAGTATGCATCTATGATATAGTAATAACAATAGTAATAACTTGCAATAGATATGATAGAATCCTTCTTTTCTTATTCAATAACTCCCTTCTCAAAATGGTGCCTCACATGCTATGATTTTACATTACAATAGTGGAGAAATATATAAGAGAACAGAGAAGTTACTTCGGATCTGTAATGGATATTATTATCAGTCCATATAATGTCTAGATGGCTGAAATTGCTGCATTCTAAACATGCTGGTCTTCAATGGTTGCAATCTTCAATTGATTCTCTCCTGTGGGGAAATCACCTCCAAAACTGGTTGTGGGAGTAGTAGAGGTAGAAGAAGAGAGGAGAATGGTTCTGATATTCAATCTCTGGAATTTAGAAGCCTTTAATCTCTGCATCATCAGCTTATAGAACTCACTGGAGGTCCTGGGCACACCTCTCCATAATTATCTCCATCCTCTAGTGCTCTTTCTTCAAATCTAGCTGCAAATCTCCTTCAATGGTGGCCTCCTCTTCAATCTGGAATTAGATCTTCATGGCTGCGCTATACTGGACATCAATGGCTGTAAGATTACTTGTTGGACTTGCACAACACTCCTGGATAACTCACACAATCTTGGGGCACATCACCCAAGTGAAATGGTTGAGGCACAACACTCAACTAGAGAAGCATCAGAGCTCTCATGAGAAAACATAAATGATCAAAAGTTGTCAAATGGAGTTGGTTGCTTTTATAAACTTCATGATGACTTGCTGAGCAATTTCTTGGCTTGGTGACCTGTGAGAGTAGGTTACCCACTTGCCCATTCTACTCCAAAGCCATGAGGGTGCCTTTCTTGAGGAGAATAGCAACTTCTGAGCTTTCAAAACTTTCTTTCCTTCACCTCCTTCACTGAATTTGGGCAAGTGCGCTTTAGGTAGATTTTCTGGTTGTTTCTATTTTCTTTCAGAAAGCTTTTCTGAATCTTTCCACTTTCTTTACTTTCCTCTTTCCTACTTTTGTCTGATTTTGCTAGCTTTTGTCAGTTTCCTTTCTGGGTTCATCTTGCCAACTTGTCTCCACTAGATTCCTTAACTTTTCTGAGACTTTACCACTTAGGAAAGCTTGGCTCACTTACCAATTTGAATTTCCTAGCCAAGTCATCAACCACTTGGCACATTTATTAGCAATAAACATTTAAATGGAAATAATACAACTCAGAAATAATTTAACTTAGCAATTAATTAATTGTTATGGTGTAATGCTTCAAAATTTTCCCAATTAATTAATTTCTCAATTATTCAATCACTTGGACTTATTCATGGGGTTAATAACTACATGGGGAGCCCTCCTTGTCCATTTAATTCCCAAATACAACCTTAGGAATATTCCATAAGGTAGTTTCCATACTTGCTCATTAATTAAATAATTATTGCCTAGGTGACTTATGCCAAAATTACCCCATGGACCATGGAAAAATATGGGGACATGACAGTCCTCCCTTCCTAAGATTGCTTGTCCTCAAGCAATGTCAGGATTCCACCAGGCTTCTGCTGCACCACTTTGATTGTAATTGTCCCCATCCACTGTACAGTCTGTAAATTAAACTTGGGCCTTCAAAAAAATGAAGAAAAACTGCACTGTAATTTCTATTTGCCATTAGCCAACAAATGAACAGAATTTTAACCCAGTTAGGATAACTGAGCAGAATTCCTGGGTCCCATTGTTTCTCCTGCAAGGAGAAGAATTCTCCTGTCATCTTTGGAAATTTGTCACTCAAGTGTATGCCAGGATCCCAAAGTATCAACTGCATTTTCCCCATCATCAGAATAATTTTAAAGAATCTGTCATCAAACATGTGCCTTTTCATCTGGGGAATAACTGCTAGGGCATTGCCTCCAACCAAACCAAGTGGGGAGCAGAATGTCTCTTCCAGTGAAAACATCCAATGGCTCAACTCTCTGCCATTGGAGAAAAATTTCAAGCATCCCTCCGAGCATGTGGATTCCCTCCACATAAGCCAACTTCTGCAAGTAAAATGTTCCATTAATTTTTCTTGGCAACTTGCCTGCTTAGCTGCCTTCCCTTGACCATGAGCATAAAAAATTTTGCGAGGAGGTTTCATGCTTGTCAAGTAATCTTTCACCCAATCCATATGTGGATGAGTGACATCAAATGGCTGCAAAATATAATTTTGTTGCTGCTCACAATTCAAGACAATGTCAGTTATAATTAGAAATTTATTGCAGAAACAAGAAAACCTTTTACCTCCGAGATTTCCCTTTTTTGTGATTCCTCTATCCATCCATCCAATGGATGAATCGAATATCTTGATTGTTGATTCATATGAGCTGAAGTCAGCCATCTCTGCTGCACTAAGATCTATCTCCCATAGGAGCAGATCATGATCCACCTGTGGTACATGTGGCATCAACAAGAAAAAAAATTTCACCCATTGTTCATTCCCCATTGTTATTGCTGAATCCATGACATGTGGGGAAGGAATGTGAACCTTCTTGGTATGTCTGCAACCGTTAGTAATCAGACTTATGGCTGCAACTTCTTCATTATTGGCTGGCCCAAATTGGGTGCTCTCATCCCACTTTTCTATGGGAGAGTGACTGTTTCCAAGGAACAGCTCAAGTTCCCTTAGGAAATGATCAAGTGCTTGGTTTTCATCAAACTGTTCTGCACACTCCTCAAGCACATATAAAGATAAATGATCCTCATGATCCACCATTTCATGAGGTTCCTCCATATGATCATGAATACTTTCATCCGAATTAAGTTGACTGAATGGTGTGTAGGAGGGTAGGGGGGATCCTTGCAACTTTTCATGAAGCTGCAATATTTCTGTCTTAGATTCTTGGAGGGCACTTTGAGTGCTTCTTAAAGAATCTTGGGTGGCCATTAATTCATCATTCAGCTTGTTGATCTCTTCATCATCCCTCAAGGATGTACCATGAAACAATTTTACAAGCTCCAACAAACTATCTCTATCAGAAAGTAGGTTCAATAATTTACCTTTTATGCTTGCCATGGCTTCCTGAAATTCTTCCATGTCTCTCATGGAAGACTGCTCCCCCAAATTCCAACAAAGGTTATTCATTAAGTAATGTGTGTAATTGAGGGTGTGAAGGGCTTCTTGGATCTTCTGTTCATCCATCTTTAAAGATCCTGCAAGAAGATGAGGTCCTTGCAGATGTTTCTCCCCTTCATTTCCCATCGCCGGATCAATTTCATGCGGTGCACTTGAAGTTTTGAAATTTGATCTATATGTTTCTGCTACAATATTTTCATCTTTCAGGTCCTCAAAAACATAATTTGGGCTGCAACATAAGTGCTCATTCATCCTTGATGCAACAAAAAGATATTCTCTTAAATTTCTAGCCTTCATACTACGTTCCTTTTTAACACCAGAATTCTCAACCTCATCACTATGGGGGTTAACCATTCTAAATTTTTCAATGGAAATGGCTGCCATATCAGACTGAAATAATGACACATAAAAATCAGAATTTAATAACTCACTAGGTGTCATTTTATCCTCCTTACGAGGTGGAGTGTTGGTGGTTTGGCCTTCCATCAATTTCTCATTTTCAGTTTTTGTTGTTGCCAGAACTTCTTCTTTCCCCATGGATATTGCACCCACGACACCATCACCAATGGGTATCTCCATGTCCCCCACAAATATGTGAGAGTACACATCTTTAGATGCTTCCTCACACTTAAAACATTCCTCAATAGATTCTCTTATGTCCATGTAGGCATCCTGCAAACACCCTTCTAGTGATTCAGTTTGGTCACTACATTCACCCCTATCACCAAGGATATGAAACTCAACATCCAGGGAATCCCTTATGCAGTAATTGTCTTCTGATGTGGCTGCAACATCATCATGACACAAATTAGTACAAAAATATGAAAGTGGTCCATACTTTTGCATCATGCTTCTCTCTTCAATGGGTGGGGTTATGGTGCCTTGTTCTACCACTGATTCTACTAGTTCACATCTAACTGATGTGTGGTCAATTTCTACTTCCTTGTGAAGCTCATGTGGTGTCTTTGGATCTAATTTAGGTTCTTCTTTTGGATCTGATCCAAGGTATGCCTTACCATCCTAAAGCTAACCAAGCTCCTCTGAGGAGATCTTGGAATCCTCTACATAGAATCTTGCAGTAGATTCTGCTCCCAATCCATCAACAACCTCATGATTAGTCTTTGGTTCTTGCTTCCCCAAACAAAATAATGAAGCTTCTGCCTTGGTTGTTTTAGGGTCAGGATTCTTGGAGGCTCTTTTGGAAGAGGATCCAAACATTCTTGTGAGGTGTAAATAACATCCATCCACTGAAGCTCTTGCTTCTTTTTGGTACTCTTCAGAAGTAGGTTGATATTTGGTTGTAAAACATGCAACCTTTTCCTGCATATAGCTATCAGAATAACCATAACTTATTCTTCCGATCATGATTTCATGGGTCATACTTGTAGAGGGTACTTCTCGGAGTTCTTCTTCCTCATACTGTCTACAATACTCTTCATATCGCTCAACAAATTCATCATCATATTGCTCATAAAAATCCTCATCGGAGTAAGAATCTTCTTCACTAAATATTGACATGATTGCCAATTCATTAAATTAAGAGTCTTCTTTCCACGGGAGTAGAGGAAAGAGCTCTGATAACAATGTAATATCCTATGGACTGTCTACCAAGAATATTAACTGGATCCCAAAGTTCCTTTTAACTCCACTAGTCAATTTTCTGCTTAATTCTTCAAATGGTGCAGGATGTAAGTGAGGTTTACTGGCTAACGACTGAAGATGGTGGAATGAAAGTTTGATTCTGGAATTTATATGGGGTTTGGTGCAGCAGCAGGTCAAAGTGAAAATCTGAGGTGTCCTATGCACAAGGTACTAGTACCTTTCACTTTTCAGCAAAGGAATTAATCCCTTGCCTACTTCGAGGCTTCCTGGGTAGCTGGCATATGCATACTAGATGGGTAGGGGTTTGGGGAGTTTGAAGTAGTGTAAATATCAGTCAAATAATGGTTGGATATGTTCAGGAGGATTCTGGAGCAGATTGGACAACGTTAGGAAAGATTGGGGTGATAGATGCTTAACTGGGATTGTCGGGCTAGGAATTTTGTTGGCTTCCCAAACACAAGGCAGAAGCTTCCAGATTTCGATTTTAAAGGCTGATATGGTCAATATATTAAGTTATGAACCTACTGCAACAAACGAGAAATGAAATGGATTCACAGTTTGTGTTTTATGAAGCAAACAGTGAAATTAGTCAAATAAAACCACTCAATGAGCTAGTCTCCAAATCTAACTTGATAATTGACCTCCATTAATTGATTTTTCTGTTATGAATGAGTATGCATCTCTGATATAGTAATAACTTGCAATAGATATGATAGAATCCTTCTTTTCTTATTCAATAACTCCCTTCTCAAAATGGTGCCTCACAGGCTATGATTTTACATTACAATAGTGGAGAAATATATAAGAGAAGAGAGAAGTTACTTCGGATATGTAATGGAGATTATTATCAGTCCATATAATGTCTAGATTGTTGAACTTGCTGCATTCTGAACATGCTGGTCTTCAATGGTTGCAATCTTCAATTGATTCTCTCCTGTGGGGAAATCACCTCCAAAACTGGCTGTGGGAGTAGTAGAGGTAGAAGAAGAGAGGAGAATGGTTCTGATATTCAATCTCTGGAATTTAGCAGCCTTTAATATTTGCATCATCAGATTATAGAACTCACTGGAGGTCTTGGGCACACCTCTCCATAATTATCTCCATCCTATAGTGCTCTTTCTTCAAATCTAGCTGCAAATCTCCTTCAATGGTGGCCTCCTCTTCAATCTGGAATTAGATCTTCATGGCTACGCTATACTGGACATCAATGGCTGTAAGATTACTTGCTGGACCTGCACAACACTCCTGGATAACTCATATAGTCTTTGGGCACATAACCCAAGTGAAATGGTTGAGGCACAACACTCAACTAGAGAAGCATCATAGCTCTCATAAGAAAACATAAATGATCAAAAGTTGTCAAATGGATTTGGTTGGATTCTTTTATAAACTTCATGATGACCCGCTGAGCAAGTTCTTGGATTGGTGACCTGTGAGAGTAGGTTACCCACTTGCCCATTCTACTCCAAAGCCATGAGGGTGCCTTTCTTGAGGAGAATAGCAACTTCTGAGCTTTCAAAACTTTCTTTCCTTCACCTCCTTCACTGAATTTGGGCAAGTGCGCTTTAGGTAGATTTTTTGGTTGTTTCTATTTTCTTTCAGAAATATTTTTTGAATCTTTCCACTTTCTTTACTTTCCTCTTTCCTACTTTTGTCTGATTTTGCTAGCTTTTGTCAGTTTCCTTTCTGGGTTCATCTTTCCAACTTGTCTCCACTAGATTCCTTAGCTTTTTTGAGACTTTACCACTTAGGAAAGTTTGGCTCACTTACCAATTCGAATTTCCTAGCCAAGTCATCAACCACTTGGCACATTTATTAGCAATAAACATTTAAATGGAAATAATACAACTCAGAAATAATTTAACTTAGCAATTAATTAATTATCCAGTAATTAATTAATTGTTATGGTGTAATGCTTCAAAATTTCCCCAATTAATTAATTTCTCAATTATTCAATCACTTGGACTTAGTCATGGGGTTAATAACTGCATGGGGGGCCCTCCTTGTCCATTTAATTCCCAAATACAACCTTAGGCATCTTCCATAAGGTAGTTTCCATACTTGCTCATTAATTAAATAATTATTGCCTAGGTGACTTAAGCCAAAATTACCCCATGGACCATGGAAAAATATGGGGACATGACAGCGGACAAACCAGAGAACATCCATGAAATGGGACGAAAATGGAAGGGTGGATGAGCGAGAAATGACCACCAAGGAGTCAGCCTTCGAACCCTTGACATGACGTAACATGCCTCCTTCGAACCAAAATCAATGACGAACAGGAAAACGACTACAAACAACAATGAACAACAGCGAAACGTAGGTGAACAACAACGAAATGTAGGCAAGTAGGTAAACCACTATGCGTCGAGCATAAATGAGCCAAACTACGACAGGTTAACCAGAACATGGTGTCCATAGAATCGAGGGAGGGCGAACTATTACCAAGGTGGGAGAACACCCACACTCTAGCCCTAAACAAGAATGCACTGGGGTTAGGAGGAGGGTTGGGATAAGGGAAATATGGGCATGAATATTGAGGTGAATTAAAGCATGGAACCTAACCAAGATGTGGCACTTTCGAGCTGTACTGACATGGATTTGAATGGAGGTCATTTATGTGGTTGTTTACATGGACAAGTGAGGGTGCACAACTACTGGAGCCCCTCCCTAGTCAGAATAAAAATGATTTTTGCATACCCATTATGAGCAACACATGGCCATGATGATAGAGAGAGGGAGATGCATTGCAAATTAATGCAAGACTAGGGAGAGATGGACATGCTCAACCACCATTGCAAAGTATCTACATAGAAAGGGGGACATTGGGATTGAGAGAGAGAGAGATCCATTGGCAAGGTGCACATGATGGCGGAGAAACACTAATGGTGCAGTACACAACATGGGAGATGAAGCATTCCATGACATGGCCATGAGCATACCAATAGAGAAACAACCATGCAAGAGGATGTCACAGAGTTGATAGTGGGAAAAAGAGAAGCAGATAGGGGTCATTACGAAGGAGTTTACAATTATAGTCTTCGGTAAATAACGACAGTCCACATAGGCATTACACCCAAACATACCATGGCCATTCGAAAATGGAGGGCGAGCTTCCAATGCAAAGAACCTCCAAATTAGACTGGCAGAAAAAACCGGCCACCATAACGAAGGACCAAGAGTTAACACTCCAAAGATACCAATGTTTCCATACTTTGGTATATCCTAGATTGGATCGCATCCCACCACCTTTTACCACCAGAGAGCACACATAGAGAATGAGCATCAAAGCTCACGTAATCTACAAGTGAAGTCACACAACGCTCGGGAGGAAGACTTCATTGGCATCATATAGATATACCGTGCGCATGGGAGAGAAATTGGGTGGTATATATATTGTTGGGTGTGGCCCAAGTTAAGCCAATTTTGGACAAATCAGTTTTGGGAGCTACGAAGTTATAGCACAGCTCAGCACTAGCGCCGCGAAGCTCCAACACTGCGAAGTTCCAGTTCTGCGAAGGTCCAGCGCTGCGAAGTGCCTGTTTAGCGAAGATCTGGCATGGAAAAGTTTTGGACGGAAAACAGCATAAGTTCCGGTAAGATTGGTCAGTGATCTATTTTGAGAAAGATACTCTGAGATTCCCAGGAGGCGGGTAAGGAGTGGCAAAAAAGGAAAGCAACCGGTCGCACGAGCAAAGGCAGCAGCACTAAGTGAACCGGGCGCACAAAACTATTAGAGAAGGAACGGTGGGATGAAGGCGACCCATCGACATGCGCTCGGTAGAGGGGTTGAAAGCGACGTGACCACGCGCAGTCAGAAGATGTCAGAAGCCAGCGACAGCACGGAAGGATGGCCACGACGATGAAGTCACTATCATATCCTAATAGATCTGGTTAGTGGGGTAATCCCACCATTTTGGGTACCTTGGGGTTTTTTTTATCCCACTGCATTGTAACAAACGTGACCCACGGGCACAATCTATATAAAGGGAATCTTTTGTAAGGGAAAGGGTTAATCGTGAATAGTTGATTAGTGTTGAATATTGATCTTTGTTGAGAGATTATTGTAAAGAGGCTCTGCAGCTATGTGCGCAGAGACTTATTGAAGAGAGAAGAGAGTCTACAGCTGTGTGAGCAGACTAGAATTGTTGAACCCTTCCCATTTATAATAAAACAACAGTTCCTGTGGACGTAGCTCCCATCCTAGGGGTGAACCACGTTAAATTGTTGTGTCGTGTGATTGAATGTTTATTTGCTTTTGTTGAATGGTTAAGTTCTTGTTTATGAGTATATGTATCTTTTCTTTTATATGTATTCTCCATAAGAATGAATGGTGGGAAGAATATGTTAAGTGTTGAACATGTATGCATAAATGTTGAATGTGCAAGTATTTCTGAGTAATATGAATGCATGAGTATTGGGTAACCACTTGAGTCAGCGAAGTCTGTGTAGTGTGATTCCCAAAAGTGAAACACCGGAAGTGTGCAGTTGCATGATAGTTCATCATATTGCATAAGTCTGTAGAATACACAATTCAATATGCTTGCTGAATACATAAGTTACACTAAGTTAAGTTTGACGAAGTTGTGTGGCTATTAAGAGGTAGCGCAATCCCCCGTTGCATTGTCCTATTGTTGAGTAGCCACTTCGTATCGTGCAGTCCTTAGATGCGCAATAGCATAAATGCCAGCCGCGAAGCAGGTGGAACTTCGCGCAGTCCCCCATTTTGTTGAAGTGTGCATCACCCAGTTGTGGAAACCTGATTCCAAAACCTCCCCATAACTTCGCCTTGGGTGAGACCTCAGTCTGCTCACAGACTATTGCCGAAAGGGCAGGTGAAAAGGGGGTTTTGTTGGTTCCCTGAACTGCGCAGAACCTGGATCTATCTTGGAAAGTTAAAGAACAGTATATTGAGCCAACAAATGGTTTCGTTGCCGCGCTTGAACTGGTGATGAGCACCGAAAATTGGAATCCAGAGAAAACATAAATATGGAACTGGGTGGACAAGACAGAAAGGGAGTTTGCAAGAAAGGAGAATAAACATTTGGGTTTCTCTAATGTAGAGTGGTTATAGAGATCTCTATGGGTGGACATTTATGAAATTTTCTTTGCATGTTTCAGCAATGACCTATATGAATGGTTGTAAAGGTTAGCAGAACGCAAAAACTGCTTCCAAGAAGGAGTACCTACTGAGTGGACCCCAGAGCTCATTTAGAGACTTAAAGCAGTAGATAGTCCACTCTCACGAGCAGTCGACTTTTGGGTTGAAAGTATCCTAGAGGGATACGTTACAGAGTTTTTTGTGGACACCCTGAAGTCCTACAGCGGAGCAGAGGCAGATTTCTTCAAAGGATTCAGAGGTAAGTATCTGAACAACCTGAGCCTATATATCAAAATGATTTTAGCTGAGAAAGGTGTTATAAGAATACAGTAAAATACCTAGTTGTTTTGAGTCTGTAATGTTTAGATCTAATGGCAGTGATACATAAGAACATATTCATACACTAAGAAGTGGTAAAAGATATAAGTCTAGCGCAGAAAATAACCCTAATGCACATGAACTTCGTATAGACACTAAATTACAAGTTGAGCCTGATAGCGAAACACCTCGCGTAGACACCTATCATCCCATTACTCCGCAGAATCCTCCAGTTGACAATACTACTAACCCTTAGAACGTCAGTAGTAGTAACACCGCGGGAGTAAGTACTCAGAACATTCTGCGCAGTAGTATCCCTACCACAGCACAGAACACTATGCCTCCCAGAAGGAGAGTGATAGTCAATATAAAACTACCGATATTTAAAGGAACGGGTCTCGAAGACCCTGAGCAAAATTGGCTTCTCTGTGAAGCCATGTGGAACGTCAAGCAAGTCCAGGATGATGTTGTTAAGCAAGCATAGCTCGTCACTACATTCAGGGATAGAGCCTTAAATTGGTTTATGAAATATTATGTCAGACAGAATAGAACCCTAGTGGATATCAAGGCTGCCCTCTTAAGAGAATTCAAGAAACCTATGTCAGAGTCACAATGTATTACAGAACTAAAAGAGATTAAGCAAAAAACTAATGAAACGGTATGGGAATTTGACCAAAAATTCAAAGCACTCCTAGATCAAGTAAGCTTTGACACCGCACCGCAACAGCACCAAGAGTGGTTCATAGTTGCGTTGTTGCCACACATCATACTTCCATTGATGCAACAGAAGGTGGCCTCACAGATAGAAGCCTTTGAAATCGCCATGAAGCTAGAAGCTTCACCAATAGGAGAGACCAGCCAAGGCATGATCCAGATCCAGAACCAGCTAGCAAACCTAACACTACAACTACAAGACATTAAGAAAGAAAAAGAAATCAGGGAAGAAGTATGGTGTACAAAATGTAAAGTAGAAGGACACCCAAAAGAACACTGTTTAGTTTTCAAAGATTACATTGATAGTGGAGCACCAAATCCACTAAACCAGCAGCAAGGACCGTGGTGTGAAATTTTTTCGATGCAGAGGACCTCAGCCTGAGGATTGTTACTTAATCCATAAGTATGTGCGAACACCCAAGAATTTGTACTGCACATTCTGTAAATCAATTGGCCATGATGATACCAATTGTAGAGCATACGAACTCATGATAGAAAGGAAGCATGATGTTTACAGAGTTCAAGAAGAAACACCGCAGCAGAATGATAATGCGCAGTATGATCAAGGCACATATAAAGGCTGTGGTGGATTCCTAGGAAGAGGAAGAAATACTGGCCCAGGAAGAGGAAGAGTCCAGATGATCTATTATAACTGTGCTCATCTTGGCCATCTATCTAGAGACGGTACTAATCCTTGTACTACGTGTAAATATCGTAAGTCGTTTGACCATGTTATTGAGGCATGCCCAATATTGCTAGTGAAGATGCAAGAAAGAAGACAATAAGGGCAGAACCCGAACGTTTAGATGATCGCAGCAGAGAAAAGAACTAGAGATCCAAACATGAACGTTGTGACTCAAAGTGGCGCTCCAATAGGAAGAGATAAAGAACCAGAAGCCTTGACTTCTGAAGACCACCAAGCTAAGCAGACACCTACTGAAGGAGTCTGGGTCAGAAAAGCAAATGGGAAAGCACCTGCTTTCAATCTGGAAAGAAACAAAGAATTCTTCACAGAAGCAAGGGGGAGACCTTCAAAGAGCCAACACCTGTGACACCAAGAATCCAGTTGCGAAGTGAAACAGCACATATGAAGGATATGCCAGCAACGTATTATAAAACATGTACCGCAGCAGAAACATGGACTTATGTTGCGCAGTTCCTATGGAGCTGTATGAAATTGCTAAAGAGCGAAGATGCCTTAGTAGAATTGCAAAATTTACTAAACCACTATGAACAACACAATTGCACGAATACTATTCATAGCACAGATCACCGTATAAAAATTCATAAGAGAACAAGCTGAGAAATGAGGCTAAGTGCATAGATTGGAGACTATGAAATGGACCAAATCATCCTTGACTTGGGATCAAAAGTGAATGTCTTGACCAAGCAGACATGGGAACAAATGGGGAAACCAAGGTTATCATGGTCACATATCTAGTTGAGACTAGCTAATCAACAGAAAGTTATTCCATTCGGAAGGCTCTCGAATGTACTCGTGGACATTGATGGAGTAAGAAGTTCAGTAGACTTCAAGGTTATTGAGATCATCGATGACAGTTTCCCATATCCTGCATTACTGGGGATAGACTGGGCGATGGATAACCTCGCGATTATCAATCTAAAGAGAAAAAAGATGATATTTGAAGGGGTGGATATTAGGGTCATCACACCCTTGGACCCTTCACAAGGACCAAGATATAGTGAACCAATACAAGAAGAATGCAGAGCACAGGATCTTGATCGCATCTACAAGATGACCGCCAATCAAGTCAACTACATCAATCCTACGGCTGATGGAAGGTTGAGTTGGCGCTACGATAGCTCTTGCACATCAGACTCCGATGCAGGATTGGAGAATTGGAAAATTCGAATGCATGAAGTATCTTCCAGGCAATGTGCGTAGATCACGAAATCACTACGTTGGGTTGGAGTAGAGGTAAGTCCAATCCCTACCTTTGATGGTTTGACTAGCATTCATGCATTTTTTCAAGAATATACTGTAATTCCAGATGAATATAAGTTGTCAGCATTAGATTCAGCATTGCGCGCTACACCTGCTAGATGGTGGGCCGCGCACAAGCAGAGTCTGACAACATGGGAAAAGTGAAAACACGTGATGGAACTGAGATTCACAGAGAAAACTACGCTGACGATAGTAAAATATAATGGACAAACGAATCCAAGAGATCACATAGAGATTTGTTCAAAAACATGGGAAAATAGACTGCAGACAGAATGGGTCCATTTGTTTGTGCACACATTAGAGAACATCCCAAAGAACTGGTATACAGACGCAGAGCTTCGTAGAGGAACAACATATTGGTCTATTATGACTGCTAACTTCCAGAGAACTTTCATCTTCGAAGATGATTGTCCAAGCATAAACGAGGCTCTGCATATTATCAAAGAGAAGATATTTAATGATAGACCAGAAACTGTGAACTAGCAACCAGAATGGGAAAGACAGATAGAATATGCCCTTGAATGTTATAACCTCTCTACAGATGAAGAAGATGAGGAGGAGAGTGATGAGGAGGATCTGTGTAATATCAATATACCTAAGTCCGAGGGAGTGCGTGATATAGAGGGACCTCCATTAGAAATTCTAGATCTGAGCAGCCCTGTCAAAACAAGAAAAGTTAACATTGGCACAAGTGAAGAACCAAAGTTCGCATCTATTGGGGATTATTGGGATGATGAAATGGTCGCGTAGATCGTAGAACTTCTACATGGGTATCAGGATTTGTTTCCAACAAAGTTCGCCGAAGTGAAAGGAATTTTGGGTGAATTGAGAGTCATGAAGATACCTCTCAATCCAGGTGCGAAGCCCATTAGGCAGAGGACTTATCGGTTGAATCCCAGATACAAGGAGAGAGTGAAGGCAGAGCTCAATAAAATGCTTGACTCGAGGATCATTGAGCCAGTGCAAGAATCAGAATAGATAATCCCTATGGTTATCCAAGATAAGAAAACAAAAGGGGAAATTAGAATCTGCGTAGACCTCAGGAAGCTCAATGATGCTTCGCTACACGACCCATTTCCTACTCCATTTATAGATGAAGTACTAGACAATGTTGGAGGAAATGAGGCCTACTCATTCACTGATGGATTCTCTGGATACCATCAAATCAGAATTGACTCAGCAGACAGACATAAAATTACATTTGCTACTGAATGGGGCTCATATCAGTATATAGTTATGCCATTTGGTTTGAAGAATGCACCTACTATATTTTCTAGAGTTGTTGTGGCTGCATTCAAGGGTTTTATCCATAAGTTCTTATAAGTCTATTTTGATGATTGGACTGTATTTGGTTTACTAAAGAACCATTATGAAAACCTGAGATATATGTTAGCTAAGTGTAGATAACATCAAATCTTGTTAAACTTGAAGAAATGTATTTTCTGTGTACCCTATGGTATACAACTAGGCCACATTGTGTGTAAACAAGGTATGATGGTCGATCATGTGAAGATCGCAGTCATTGTGAATTTACCGGCACCGAATTCACTAAAGCAACTTCGCACTACACTAGGACATACATGATACTACAGAAAGTTTATCAAGGGTTATGCACAGATAACCGCGCAGATGGAGAAACTTCTAAAGAAAGAAGCAAAGTTCGTATGGAGTGAAGAATGCCAGAAAGGATTGGATACATTAAAAGAGAAAATGGTAACTACACCTATTCTAGTTTTTCCAGATTGGAGTAAACCATTTCATGTACATGTCGATGCTTCATCTATAGCATTGGGCATTGTGCTCGCTTAACCAAGCGAAGGGGGCATTGATCACCCCGTTGCATTTTTAAACAGAAAACCATCTTCAGCCGAAAATAATTACACCACTACAGAAAGATAAAGTTTAACAATGGTGTATGCACTACAGAAACTTAGGTACTATTTGCTGGGTGCGCACTTCTCCATGTACACTGACCATTCAGCTCTGAAGTACTTGGTCAATAAGCTAGTGTTAGGGGGGGAGAATATGAATATGGTTACTACTCTTTCAAGAGTATGACATTGAAATTATTGTTAAACCAAGAAGATTGAACCTAGGACCTTACCATCTCTCAAGAATTGAGTCAGGCGAAGAACCAACAAATCTTGAATACAATCTGCCTGACACGTAGTTATTTTCCATCCAGATCACAGATGATTATTACAAAGATATTGTAGAATTCTTGACTACAGGGTTAGCACCTGCAGAGTTCACTATGCAGTAGAAGAAGCAGCTGGTAGTTAAAGCAGCAGACTTCAATATCATCACAGGACAGTTATACAAGTTGGGACCAGACAAAGTGTTGCATCGATGCGTGTTAGAACATGAAAAGCCATTTATATTGGTTGAGGCACATTCAGGATTGTCTGGAGGACACTACGCAAGAAGAGCGACTGCGCAGAAGATATTAAGAGAAGGACTACGGTGGCCTACACTCCACAAAGATTCAAATGAACATTGCCAAAGCTGCGATGTGTGCCAAAGAACTAGAAAGCCATCGTGAAGAGATGAAATGCCACTAAGACAACAATTGAAACTGCAAGCATTTGACAAATGGGAAATTGACTTCGTGGGACCTATTAACCCACCAAGAAAGAGGACTGGTGCGAGATATCTTATCACTGCTACAGATTATCTCACCAAATGGGCAGAAGCTAAACCAGTGAAGGACTGTAGCACAGTCACTGCCGCGCAGTTCATCTTTGAGAATATCCTTACCATATTTGGATGCCCAAAAATCTTAATAAGTGATCAAGGAACCCATTTCCTGAACATAACCATTGAAGCACTGACTGAAGAATTTCAGATACATCATCAGAAGAGTACACCGTACCATCCACAAGCCAATGGAACTGTTGAATCATTTAACAAAGTGCTGGAAAATGCGTTGACCAAAGTATGTAACACAAACAGAGACGATTGGGATCTGTGCATATCGGTTGTACTATGGGCATATAGAACAACCTGTAAGAAATTCAATGGGCATGCACCTTTTAGGTTGACATATGGACAGGAAGTTGTGATGTCGATGGAGTACATTGTACCAAGCTTGAGGATTGCATCATTCACAGACATGGCAGATGAAGAGACATTACAAGAAAGGCTTCTACACTTGGTTGGATTGGAGGAGGATCACTTCATTGCAGGATTTCACCAGCAAGTGCAGAAGGGCAAAGAAAAAGCATGGCATGATCGCCATATCAAGCACAAAATCTTTTAGGTAGGAGACCTTGTCCTCCTTATGATAGTAAGTTCATGAAATTTCCTGGAAAATTTAAAATGCATTGGCTTGGGCCATATATTGTTATGCATGTTACTAACAATGGCGCAGTTCAGTTAGCCACATTAGCTGGAGAAACTCTACCAGGTCTGATAAATGGAAATAGACTAAAACCCTACAGGGATAGTCCTACTTCGCAAAGCCCTCAGTGATAAGAGGAGAAGGAAATTTCTAAGTGGCAGTTGAAATTGGGAACTAGAAATTGAACAGTTTGTACACAGTTTTGGTCCGACATACGAAGTTTGATGAAAATTATGCACCTATCACGCAGCACTAGTAGAAAAGTGAAGTTGCGCAGAAAAAAAAAGAAAAAAGTAAAAGCGTGCAGATGCGAAGTTCAAAATGCAGCTGCACAGATCAAATGAAGCAGGACGGATGCAAAGCTCAAAAATAACACCGTGCAGTTCACCGCGCCGGAGTGGTGACGACCCGTCCGCATAGTTCAACGCAAAACATCAATATAGCCGTTAGAGTCGAAAGATGACTGTTATATAGTGTTTTGGAAACTATCTGTTTCCTCAATTAAGGAGGAATCGCCCGTTGAAGGCGTAGTTAAGGAAGGAAAGTACACGGATTTTGCTGAGATCCTGTCGAACAAACATAACTTTTAATGTTGATCTAACCATTAAGGGACGCGGGTAAGGATTCCAGTGCCTCTAAATACCGCGGTTTGCACAGTGATTCGGTTACCACAGTTTTCAAGCTTCAGTATTACAAAGAATTCAGACTTTCTTGAGCTAAGATTCATGCTACAAGTGAATGTCTGAAGAATCCACTATAAGCAAAGTGTTGCATGAATTCAAACAAACTGGGACTACATTGTTGATGAGAATCCCTGCCAAGAAGTCTGTTCCAGAAAAAGGCCAGGGTTCACGCCGTTCACCACGCCAACCTTCAGCGATGCAAAACAAGGGAAAAGACCCTGCAGTTGAAACATCAAAGCCGAAGATAATATGCCCTAAGAAACCAAATGCCCCACCAGCAGATATAGAGCTTCCCATATACTTAATACCAACCTATATCTCTCTGTGAGCACCAGATGCACCAGCTTTGAAGCTTGTCAGAAACTCCAAGTATGAAATACCACTTCCGTCGATGTCCAGTCATGTCAAACCACAAGAAAATTTGTTGGGCAAGCTCGCAGATTGCAGATTTGAATATTTTGATTTACTGCAACAACTCAAGGAGCCTGACGAGCCGAAGTACCCTCAGTTTCAACCAGATAGATACATGTGCCGAAAAATGGATGTGAAGAATGACCCACTGTTGGTAGCGCGGAGTTGGCTTTATGAATTCATGGACTCGAGACTTCTAAACTTGCTATGGATCCCACACTTCGATAGGAGCTCCAAAATCAACGCGGTTGTGCGCACACTGATATCGCGCACACACCAAGGCTACCTGTGGATGGACATGATATCAGCATAGATTTGATCCATAGGATCATGGGACTGAGTAAGCGAGGTGACAACCCTCAGAATTTTTTTGGGGGAAAGACCAGAGACAAAGAGATCGCCACGCAGATGAAGGAGGAATTCAATATTCCCAAAGGAAAATGAGGTTTTATCACAGAAGACCTACGATATGATGCCACGCGATTTTTAGTGCAGCTACTCGGAGGAAAAGTCTTACGGAAGGCAAGACCAACAGAAGTGCCAGCCGAAGCAATTCACCTCGCTGTGAAGACAGCACAGGGAGTAAGGTTTAATTGGTCTCAGTATTTGTTGAACGAGTTCCTAGATGATGTCTGTGACACTCAAATCAATGGCATCGCCTTTCACTACATTTGGATAATGGTGTTGATCACCTTTGTAGGCTGGAAAGAACCAAAGAACTATGTCGATCTTTCCTCTCTCATCTAGGATTGTCGAGGACCTAGATACGCAAATATTTGGGCAAGTCTACAGTCGGACCAACAGCGCTCCTCAAATGAAGTAATGTTCACATACTGCAAACAATTGTGCGATGTCATCGTTCGCACATCGCGCATTTCAAAGTAGGTAATAGCAAAATATATCCGCACTTTGAATTTTAAAGTTGATATGCATTTTATTTACATCTCACCAAAGGTACAGAAGAAGAATCCAGAGTGGTTCGTTGGGAACTATCACCTTGATGAAGCGGATATTGATATGATCATGAAGGAATGGTTGGATGAATAGAAGGTCGAAGGGTCGATGGTCATTGAGAGTGACTCAGATGAAAGTGTTCAGGTCCCAACAAAGTTCATTGAAGAAACCGGCAAAGAGCAAGACAAAGGAGCCAGCGAAGTTTAGAGTATACAAGGATAAAAGAGAAAGGAGCCAGAAAGATCGGTACCAGAGAAAGGGATGAAAAAGAAGAAGAAAAGCCACAAATCTCCCCTCGAAAGCAAAGTTGCATGATGATGATTATGAGATCATCATGGGTAGGTTCAGTGCATATCTGGATGACGCACTCGCCCTAAAAGACAACAAAAACGAGGAAATTCAAGCGAGTCTCAAATAAAATCTGACCACCTTGAAGAGCATAGCGGCGAAGATGGAACAAGTCCAGAAAAAATTGGTTTGCGATTCTGATTTAGAAGGAAGATCTGGTGCCACACCTCAGCAAAAGAAAATACCTTGGCTCTGATCATAGCACCGTGACCACGCATCATTCGCATAGACCCACTAAGTGTAATTCTTCCAAGCGACGAATTAAGTGAAGGCGCAAAGACATTACCACATGTGGATATTGATATCGCCATGTTACCACTAAAAGGCCTACATAATCTGCACTTGCAGGTTGTCAAGGAAATACATGACAGAGATATGGTGACTTTGAGCCAACACCAAGATCTAGAAGCAAACTATAAGCAGTTGCAAGAAGAGAATGCTCAGAAGGCTAAGGACTTTGAAAGTGAGCATGAGCAGTGCCGAAGAATAGTGGAGACCGTTGCTTTGGTCTGCGTAGAGATACCATAGTGTGATGAGCAACCAGAACTCACAGATACCATCATTAATATTGGCTCGGTAGTAAGCGATATCAAGGCTAAAATGGAAGACATGGAAACAGAGTACAAAGAAAAGCTTGCCACCTTGGAAGTACAGAATCTCTTGAAGACACCACCAAATCAAACAGAAATTAGAATAGCAGAAGTGAAAGCTGCCGCAGAAAATATAGCCAGCGAGATAGCTAAGTGACAGAACTTGTTGGATGAAGCAACTAGAGTATGGACTACGCTACAAGAGGACCCTCAGCTATTGCAAGTCCAGAACAACTTACAGCACACACAAGCAGAGTTATATTCTCTGAATGCGCAGATGAAGACCCTGTTGGCCATAGAGAGACTCTGACGGTTTGTGAAATTTAAAGAACTAAAGAGGAAAATCCAAGTTTTGAGATAAAGGGAGGTTGAAACCTCGACAAAGTCACAACCCCTCCAGGAAGAAGCTCTTGTCATCTCGCAAGAGATTGAACAGAAATTGTAGGAACTCTGTGAATGGGAGACGACAATGTAAGAACAAGCTAAGGAAGACTTGCCACCAAAAGTGTTGGAAACTGTCAAAGCGGTTGAGCAAGAAGCTAAGGACACAGTTGAGAAGCTAAGCACAACTTATGAAGAATTTGCTACGAAGATAGCTCAGCAAGGAGAATAAAATACCACTGAACCTACTAAGAGTGGATCGGGGACGAGCCACATGTGAGTGTTAGGGGCCTATTGGGCGAGGCCCAAGTTAAGCCAATCTTGGAAAAATCAGTTTTGGGAGCTGCAAAGTTACAGCACAGCTCAGCACCAACATCGCGAAGTTCCAGCGCCGCGAAGGTCCAGCACTACGAAGTGCCAGTTCCGCAAAGATTCGGCATGGCAAAGTTTTGGATGGAAAATAGCATAAGTTTCGGTAAGATCGGTCGGCGATCTATTTTGAGAAAGATACTCTGAAATTCCCAAGAGTCGGGTAAGGAGTGGTGAAGAAGGAAAGCGACCGGTCGCACGAGCAAAGGTAGCACTATGTGAACCGGGTGCACGAAACCGTTAGAGAAGAACAGCGGGATGAAAGCGACCCGTCGGCATGCGCTCGGCAGAGGGGATGAAAGCGACGTGACCACGCGCAGTTAGAAGATGTTAGAAGCCAAATATAGCGCAGAAGGATGGCCACGACGATGAAGTCACTATCATAGCCTAACAGATCTGGTTAGCGGGGTAACCGCACCATTTTGGGTACCTTGGGGTTTGTTTTAGCCCACTACATTGTAACAGACGTGACCTAAGGGCACGATCTATATAAAGGGAATATTTTGTAACGGAAAGGGTTAATCATGAATAGTTGATTAGCGTTGAATATTGATCTCTGTTGAGAGACTTGTAAAGAGGCTCTGCAGCTGTGTGCACAGAGACCTACTGAAGAGAGAAGAGATTCTGCAAGTGTGTGCGCAGAATGGAACTATTGAACCCTTCCCATTTATAATAAAACAACATTTCATGTAGACGTAGCTCCCATCTTGGGGGTGAACCACGTTAAATTGCTATGTCATGTGATTGAATGTGTATTTTATTTTGTTGAATGGTTAAGTTCTTGTTTATGAGTATATGTATCTTTGCTTTTATATGTATTCTCCATAAGAATGAATGATGGGAATAATATGTTAAGTGTTGAACATGTATGCATAAATGTTGAATGTGCAAGCAGTTCTAAGTAAGACGAATGCATGAGTATTGGGTAACCACTTGAGTCAGCAAAGTCTGTGTAGTGCGATTCCCTGAAGCGCAGCACCAGAAGTGTGCAGTTGCATGATAGTTCATCATATTGCATAAGTCCATAGAATACGTAGTTCAGTATGCTTGTTGAATGCATAAGTTACGCTAAGTGAAGTCTAAAAAAGTCGTGTGGCTGTTAAGAGGTAGCACAGTCCCTCGTTGCGTTGTCTTATTGTCGAGTAGCCACTTCGTATCATGCATTCCTTGGATGCGTGATAGCATAAATGCCAGGCGCAAAGCAGGTGGAACTTCGCGCAGTTCCCCATTCCGTTGAAGCACGCATCACCCGGTTGTGGAAACTTGATTCTGAAACCTCCCCATAACTTCTCCTCGGGTGAGACCTCAGTTTGCTCGCAGACTGTTGCCGAAAGGGCCGGTGAAAAGGGGGTTTTGTTGGTTCCCTGAACCGTGCAGAACCTGGGTCTATATTGGAAAGTTAAAGAACAGTATATCGAGCTAGCATATATATATATATATATATGAAACAAACCACTCATCAACAATAGAAGGTGACATACAACTAGCGTGACACCATACAAGTGAATGCATAGTGAAGGAAGGCAAAGGAATCGGTGTTCATCTATCACACTATTGGGGTTGTTTATAGAATTTTAAAATGAGGCAAATAAAAGCAATGCAGTACTGTACAATGAACTAGAAGTGCCACACTCGTGTATTCATTTTTTTATGAACAATCCCTATGTTTAATAAGCGCTCTCCTCCAAAGGAGTATTTTTTTCGTTGCATAACTCCAAGGGGCGTTCACCTCCATCCTAACCAAGCTTGGTCATTTGGGCAGCAGAATTAGACACCATAACGCAGAAGGATGTGTAGAGGTCAAGAATGAACCAGTTAACACTAGCCTTCCTTTTGAGGCGAACCCATTTTCCTGTGTGTTATACTATCATAATTTTATTCACGAGTTTGATACGCAAAATTGCAATAGTGTTTAGGAATCCATGAGACAATTTTTGCATTTGGTTTTGTTCTTTAAGATCGATAGCACTTTCAATATTGTGTTCATGTATTGGCCAGATCATAAGGAAATGAGTTCTGTTGTAGATCCTAAACACATGAAGTAAAATTAGTTTCGCCTGTCAAAAGGGCAGTTTGATGGAGTTATGGATGAGAAATTCGTACTTTGTTCATTAGGATATCAAGCAGAGAAATCCAGGATTATATCCATCTTCGGGGGGATATACATTCTACATAAGCTGGTTAATGAGAAACTTGCATTCACCTTAGAACATGGGACTTGATTTCTTTTGGCGAGACGATAGATTCCCTTGTGTCATCCCATAAGAAATCTCATGGTCTTCTACTTTTCATGGTAAAATGACATTCCCACATATCTCATGAGGAAGGTGGATGTCGGTTACTTGCATTCTACCTTCCTCCCTCGCTTGAAAACAAATGGAAAAATTGTAACATCAAAGGACGTAGCAACCTTTTACCTCCCTGCAGTTCCATATTTTTTCTTTCCATCACAACAGTTTCCAAAGCACTTCGACTACCTTGTCACAACCTTTAAAATCTCGGCTAAGTTGTCAAACCAATCATCTCGCACTATATGTAAGAGGTGGGTACTGCTAGCTTTTCACTTCTGCTATTTTTTCCCCTCATACTTAGTCATCCATGAGCCTAACAGGAAATGATTGCAGGTAAGGCTACAGTCCAGGACCATCCATTAGGGTGAAGGTAGAGTGTCCTTTCACCAAAGGTACATTTTGTTTTCCTGCATGCATTTCATTTTCTCCTATATATTTTTCCTACTAATGTTTTCATGCACGTAGGTTACTCCATGACAATATGAGTGGGGAATCCTCCTGTTGTCTCGGTTTCACTAGGTGAACTTGAGTTGTTGATAATTGTGTAGGTTATTGGGAACCTCCCTTTCTCAAGGGTTAAACCGGTCGCAACCTATTGTACCGATGACTATCAAATTCCATCCTTTGAATAAAATCTGATTTTGGGCATATCTACATCTTCCTCCATTTTTTTATTCAGCCCTGTTGTCATTTTATGTTTTTTTACATTCTGCAAAACTGTAAAATATGTACATAAGGACTATATATATATATATATATATATATCTGTGTGTGTGTGTGTGTGTGTGTGTGTCTTTGTTTATCATATGTACATAAAAAATGCTAATTCTCAACCTTTAGTCGCAGGCCTTTATGGCACTATAATATTCGAACAAAAGTAGCCATCCCGCATAGTTATAAAAAGTCTTCCATTTTATATGTTTAGATTCATTTACTGAAAAAAATTTAAGTAAACGACTAATCCGCAAAGTTTATTGTTTAATCATTAATATTATTGCATTAATGGATTCTGATTTTCAATTACTTTTATAAATTGCAAATATGAACATGATGAGGAATTTATTTTTGCATATTATTAACTATTGTGAAAATTACTTATGCAAATAAGAAACATACATTATCATTGCATTTTGATACTAATGGCAGATACGCTAATTTTATGTTTTATTTAGTTCAATTATTTCATTTTGCTAAGCTTAGACTTTGGCATGCAATTAAAAATTCCAACATTATTGAAACTAAATATTTCCTTCTACACAATTAAAGATGCTACTTTTATTTACACTAACGCTAGAGTAGTTTTAATCATTAACACATTTTCATGCTTGCGACTAACCATTATTTTCTTAGAATATTTATTACTAACCCCTTTCATTTTGTTGTAAATATTTTGCAGTTAGCCATTTTTATTTCAGTAATTAATGCATATATGGTTAAATAAGTCTTGTTAATGCCTAAAAGTTGCACACATGAAACATTTCGGCGATTCACCCAATAAAGCGTCATCAACAGAAAGAATGCATCTCAGCACAAACATCTTCAACATATCCAAAACATAGCATGAGCCCACAAGTGCAAGAAACAATCAAAACATGGGGTAGCGTAGATATTACACAGTTGACCCGCGCTATAGTGCAGGTTACCTGAACAATGTCCACGCTACCCCCACATGGATTTTCCTTCGATAGTCACGCTACTATCAAAATGGAGGGACCACTCATGCCCAACGATGCATTAAAGACTCAATCCTCCCTAAGGATCAGAATTCATCTCTTCACACACTTGGGGGCATTAATCAACCCCCCTTGTGTACCTCGAAACTAGTTCATGAAGGAGGAGAGTTCACATTTGGATCTAGTTCTTTGATGGCCACCGCTTGGCCTATAAAAGGAATCCATTGGCATGCATTTTGTAGAGAGAAATTAAAGCAAGGTTGTGTTGCTGGATTTGAGTTGGAGCTTCTTCATAGCCCACCATTTCTTACCATTGTGAGCATTTCTAAGCTTGCTTTCCACCTACCATCAAGGGGCAAGTGTTTCTCTCCGTTGTTCTTCCATCTACTTAGAATTTAGTTTGGAAAAGAAAGGCCTCCCTAAGGGAGATTGTTGGATTCCCTTGAATCCTTCACCTACTAGGTGTTGTACAGTTATTCCATTGGGAAATACAAGAGTGGTTTAGCATACCTTTGGTTGTTGTTGGATTTTACATCTTTCCCCCATCTCTTTCATTTTATTTTCATCAATATTTTCATGTTTGGATGTGAACTACACTAACAATCTCTTGTAGGATCACTTGGAGGAATACCAACCACCATCAAAGGGGATCCAAGGACTGATGCCTTGCAGCAACCTACAAGGATTAGCCCCTCACCAAATGGAAGAGTGCACTTGTGCAATTTTTTCCATAACAGTTCTAATGGCGACCATACTTATTTTTTTCATTTCTTTTTAAACTAGGTTGTTTTATGCTAAGTATCTAATTCTGGGTGTTTTTCACTTGTAGGAGAGCAGGTATTCCACCTCTTGCTTCCAAAGTTTGGCCCCATCACGGCCATTGGACATTTTTTTCTTGCATCCGCACGGTTCCCGACGTCTCTTCCACGTTGATAGCATGGAATCGACTCTGACAATTGCGTGTAAGCGCAGGTTATCAGTTCACAATCCACGCTACACCGCTCATTGTGACCGCCAGGAAGGCCAGTGCATTACCCGTGCATTTGTTTTGTCTTTGCCCACACTGTACGTGCGGCAGAGTGTGATATAGCCACACTATTGTTAATTAATTGCTTTTATCTACATAGTTTAGTTTGGCATCCCAATTTATGCTTACTAGTGAACTTAAATTAAGGCTAATTCACCCAATTACTTATTTTTTTAGTAATTAGTGCACCTAGACCAATATTAGGAAGTAAAGAGCACATCTCTCTTGAAACTTAACTAGGTAACCAACTTTGAGGCTTTCAAACGGGCCCCATTGTTGTCACTAGTATTCAAGACCACTTCTCGTTTATGCATCAAATCGACATGTTGTTTTTAGTAGTATTGCTAGTGTAGAAAACATTTTCGCACACAAGCAAGGACCTAAAGACACTTGTCGCCTGAAGTATGCTCTTCACCTTGCACTTCATGTGAGCTTGGTGAATCAGAAAAAGGGTTAGAAGTGTGAAATACCTCCATTGCACACTTGTCTATTTAGTTAGAATAATTTGATTTTGCAAAGCACCATGAGCATCTCTTGGAGTTAAAATCACATATTGCTTGATATACTCTTTTAGTTAATTTTCCACCGGAATCATTTGTTTTTTGCTTTTATCACAAGTGTTTACTCCAGTAGCACACAATAAGAGGCCTAAAAACTCTTCCAATCCAAGTATGTTCTTCATCTCACACTTTATGTGAGCTTGGTGAATAAAAAAGGTAGGGATTGTGAAATACTCCTCTTACACTCCATAAGTGAAACATACAAACCCCTTAAAATCAACATTGTAATTTTCTTAACCAACTAAAATCCTCCACAAGAGGTCACAAAAAAACATTTTAGTTAGGTAGGATTGATTGGGCTAGGCATCCATTAATTCCCACCAATCTAGTTTTATTAGGAATATTTTGAAACATAGCATTGCTGTCTTTTATGGTACTTACAAAAATCCTTCTATAAGCAAGTGTTAAAAGAAAACTCGAATCAGAAGTGCGTCGTGACTAAGGAGGTGAAAGTTGAGGTATAGCTGCCCTGCTCTCCCCTACGAGCTAGTCAGCTTGTTGTAGGGAGACGACACTATACCGTGCATGTTGAACCATTGATCTACACTTGACACAAGGTAACTTAGTGGCTCAATTTAGGATATCACAAAGGATCAATTGTGAGTGCAATTGACTCCTGAAGTTAGCTATTGCCATTGGGAGGTGTTTCCAAGTCTTCTTGATTGGATCATTAGCCCCATCGCTGGTAGAACTAGCTCTTTGTTACCTCCACTAGTCAATTGGTGAGTGGATACCATTATCACCATCAATTGTGCTTTTGGGAGGCCCGGTTACATTTGAGAGGAAGGATTTTCGGTCTTCTAGAGAATTTACATTCATTTTATTTTAACTACAAGTTCACTAAATCGTAATAAAAAGAACCTATATGTAGGAACTCATGCACTAAAACCAATATTGCACATATCGCTCACTTATCGCACCATTTTGCATCTATTGTGGTTGGCATATTTTTCCATTTATTCAATTATGTTTATTCCACTATCACTCTCATATTAACACAAAGGCTTCACCATTGAGGAACAAAACAACATCCTAAGATAGTCTCGTAGACTGCAAGGACTATCCCCTCTCTCGAGGAGTGTTTTCACACCTTCCCCCCGTATTGCAAGCGGAGGGAATTCAATCTTGGGTCGTTCCCATGAAGCATTTATAGGATCATCTGGTCGAGGCCACGCATTTCTAGGTACATTTTCTCCCCTCATAGAATATATTAATTAAACCACTTCTTCCCCCATCGGAAGTAGTACCCCGCTGGCTTCTCCCCAAGGAGATCCTTCAAATCCCTTTGACCCATCCTCTCTCATAGGAGCTCAACCATTTTTTACAACACCACCTGGGTCTCCCCCTCATGGAAATCACATCCCAAATAGAAGGGAAAGACCCATTGTCCCTACCTTACCATTTATGGATAGTTTAAATCTACCGGATTTGGCCAAACTGACAAATGACCCCATTGCTCCTGGTGCGACATGGCCATCTATTCCAGACAAGCTTCCTTCTGATATTCCAAAATTCAAAGGAAAATAGGTAGACGATCCTGCTAACGATGTTATGTATTTCCACCTATGGTGTTCATCTAATAGCATAGTGGATGAACCCGTGAGGCTTCGCCTCTTCCAGCGTACCCTCACTGGAATGATAGCAAAACGGTATGTAAACCTAGAAAGTGGCACTCATTCCACATTTGCGACATTGGAAACCGCATTTATTACGTATTACCAACTTCCAATCTGACATAATCTGGCCTTGAAATTCTCATTGAGTTTCGTCAAAATACTTCCACCCACATCGCGGACCACATCCATGAGTGGCGTAGACGCCGCACACTATGTAAGATCGAAATACAACCTCCCTTTCTATTGGATTGGTTTATGAAATCTCTCCAACCCGCCATAGCCAAAGATGTTTCCACCTCCATGATGTAAAGCGAGGAAGAGGATATTATGAAAGCACAACATTTCAACCTCATATATGCACAGTATAGATACCTTTACATAATCCTCCCTGATGCCCCGCGACATCAGTCATTGGATCCTACACCTTCGAGCTCGTCACATTCGGTGGATGGGCTTATTGGGTCCATTTTTCCATTTAGGAAAGGTTCCTCCCACCACATCGATGTATTTCAACATCGTTCTGTATTACCCATCCATCCAACTGCGTCGGTACCCCCCTACGCTGGTACCAACACCATCAGTTGGTCAATTACAGTATGGACCATACAGTCCTGCATACCCAAACGTCAGCCAAACAATGACGATTCCTACACCGCCAATGGAACAAGTCGCTCCTAAATCCACCTCTTATGGAGCGCAAACAGAATTCATCCCATCACTGGGATATAATCCATATTACCCTTTCCCATGCCTAACTGGTCAGCAACCTCCCCCCAACATGTGGGTTAACCTACTTATGTTCAACACGCTCAACAATTTGAGCAGTTGAACATTGCAAACCCCCAGAATCCATAGAATCAGGGGAAGGAGAAAGGTAATAACAAAAGAAATCAGCAGCCAGGGCAAGGGAGAAATCCCCCCCATCAAAACCAGAACACTGGTGATCCAAATGCAGGGACTAACAATCTCCCCAAACAAGGGAAGAATCCTACCCTAAGAACCAATTATTGTTGATCCATTTGCGGCGATTATGGTCATTACACACATCATTGCCCTCTTATCCCCGACTGTCAATAGTTAGTGGAAGCTAAAAATAAGATGGTGGCAAAACCTCCTCAAGCACTGAATCCTCCCCAACCACAAACAACAGTGTTACAGCAACCCTTTTCCAATCAAGGGGTAGTTACACAAGAACAAGATCCTCGCACACCTAGCAACGGTTATTTCCAAAATATCTATACGCTGGATATAAAGCTTCAGACACGATCCAAAGGTTATGATGGGCCTTCCCTCCCCCAAGTGGAAGATGTCTCTATCCCCTCATGGGGCCCTCTACAAATACCACGTCTGAATAACGAACAAATCCCACGGATTCCAAAAGTTCCACTTGGGTGTACCCCTAATAACCCTCACATGAAAGCCACCACAATTACAGTATTGTGGATGACTTGGATCAATCCCTCGTGGCTATGTCCATGTTAGAAGTGCTACAGTCTTTCCCAACACAAATAAAGGCGTTACTCAATGCACTCAGTGTTGTCGACCCTTCCGACTCGCACCTCATGACCTTTGATGTTGACAAAGGTGATCTGTGACTACCATCATTAGTCACATTTCAAGTTCCAGTCACAGTTAAAAATGTCATGATCCATCACTGTATCATCGACGAAGGTGCATCCACTTGTGTTATGTCCATAAAAGTATGGAAATGATTAGGATCCCCCGAGCTATTCCCCTCATCTATTGCTCTTCACGCGTATGATGGGAGACCATCCCAACCAAGAGGAATGTACCAAAATGTCCCCATAGAGTTGGGGGGCAAGATCAATATTGAAGTAATCGATGTTGAGCTCAACTACAACATCCTCTTGGGGTGTAGTTACATGTACGCCACGAAGGCAGTAGCCTCCTCAGTATTTTGTATCATGATGTTTCCCTTAAATGGGAAGATAATTAACCTCGACCAGCTTAACTATTATGACCCTAATACCACAAGCAATCTCGACAACATCCTACCAACTATACTGGGAAATGATCAATTGTATGTTGACATTACCCCCAGTATGTACAATGACTCCAATTTGTTAGGAGCATATTTGGGACCACCACCAAAGATCCCTATATCTACCGATGGCCTAATGTGCACAATTTTCACCACTGGAAATGGAGCTGCCTCCACCTCAACACCATCATCAACACCATTGCTAAGTCATGGCATTCAAAAAACGTTGAGTCCATCGGTACCACCAATTTTTCAAATCCCATTCTTGTACCCCCCCACGGGTGTACAAGGGACGCCGGTTATGGCTTAGTTAACTCTGCCTGGGTTAAATTTGGGAATACCAGTGTGGTACCTTACACCACCCTTCCCAGAGATGGCTTCCAATCCAGTCTCCCATTACAAGTTTTTCCATGGGTCGACTAGTATGACTACAAGGCCAGTAACACGACCAGTTACGACAGCCCAACCTATGACATCTGTAACTACCCCCCAATTGGTCGTTGCTAAGACCATCGATGGGGGCACCAAACAACACAAGTTGAAAGGTCCCCTATTACCAAACCAGACATCTAATTTAGTAGAAACCGCGAAACCTAAATTAGGGGGAAGCAATCGGCAAGAGTTAAAAGCCCCAATTATGTACACTCCCACCCAAAGGGTCACACCGTCATGTTCTCTTTGCGGGAAGCAAGGCCATGCAACCAATTTATGTCCCACTCTAACAGAGCTATGGAATATGCTTAACACTACCATTATCATTACCCATGCTCCACCAACAATGAAAGGGGGCACCCCTTCCTCACCCACATCTAAGTCCAAAACATTGCGTATGAATCACACATGTTCCATTTGTGCTTGGCATGGACACTATATGCACCATTGCCCCGAACTCCCTCGATATCAAGAGGCGTTGGCAACAGTCCATCTCACTCAGGTAACAATTGAGGAACACCCCTTCTTAAACCAGGAAGTAGCATCCATTAATGTGATCACCACATCGGTGGCACCATCAGTCACCCCTCCCATAGAAGTAGCGCCAACTGCAAAAAACATGGTAGAGATTGTAATGTCGCAAGACCGAGCTAAAGTTACGACAATGCCATCACACAATGAATGCTCGTCATGTGGGCATGCATAATGGAGAAAATTATAAACACTCAAGAAGACCAAGAATGCCTATGTCCTCGCATACTAAGACCTTGTCAATCTTGTGGAGATACCACCCATTACTCCTTTCAGTGCCCCATTTTGGGCACCGAATGACAAACTCGTCATGAACTAATGAGAATGCAAGATCAATTACAAACACTTTATGTAACCCCGCAAGCGTCACCAACTAAGGAAATAGTACCGACCTTCCCAGACACCATCGATGTTGAATCTCCTTTAACCGGTTTTCTCACTTGCAGTGATTCCTTATCTTCCAACGAAGACATAGACCACCTACAAGTGATTCCAAAAAAATAAACAACCAAGAGAGTGGGTTTTGTACCCCCCAAGGCACAAACAAGACACCTGACACCAACCGTTGATATTCTTATTTGTGCCAAAAGCTTTACTTTTGTTTCACACTATCTTGAATTAAGAAAGTAAAGTACCTCTCTTCTTCAAATGCAGATGGCCTCCCCAACGGACATCTACATCGGTTATGTAGACTGTGCTAGTCGATGGTCCAAACATCTTGCGTCTGTTGCCTGGGTTATATATTCCCCCTCCCATACACTTCACCACACCGACGAATTATGCTTGGGGGCACTAACAAACAACCAAGCAGAGTACAATGTCATAGTAGGTCTCTTAAGCGATTACTTACACCTAGGTGTTCACCATCTACAAGTGCACCTCAACTCACAACTAGTCGTATGGCAGTTGAATAATGTATTCTGTGTCTGCAGCTCGATCCTCTTCCGAAAGTTCCTGCGTGTGCGCCTTCTCATTCAACAATTTGAAACCATAAATTTCACACATATACCGAGAAACGCCAATACATTCACCGACTCCATCGCCAATGAAGTATTGAATTGGCACTTAGTACATCACCCAACTACATAACACTACATACCAATCATACATAAAAATGTCTATGCGTTTCACCTACGACTACACATACATATATCTCATCATCTAAGTCCTACATTCGATAACACATGCTCAAAATAAATATGCTAGTACCAACTACTACATATGCATCACATCAACATATAGGCAATATAAAGCAAACTACACATACATAACATGTTATACAACTTGACGAGAACCCGACATTGTTCTCATTTTTTGGGGGGTCAATTTTTGTAGTTGTTTTGACCTCCGTTTCAAAAAGGGTGTATACTGGTAGCACCATTTTTCATTTTGATCCATTTTTTTGTGATTTTGAAACTTTTTGGTCATAAGAAAATTATAACTTTTATTTACAAGGGTCATTTTCCAAACTTTACAAAAAAATCTACATTTAATAGCTAGCTATAGTAAAAAAATACACACATTTTTGAATTTTTGTACGATTTAGAAGCTAGTTAGAACGAAAAATACATGCATTTTCAAAGTTTTTTCATTAAACTTTTATCTTAAAGAAATCATTTTTTGGGCAAATTTCTAAAGAAAATGAGAAAAAAAGGCATTCCAAACCATTTTTCAACGTATTTTCTGCTATTTGATGTATAAAAATGATACTCTTTAACATTATTTTCCATAAAGTGATGACTCACATAAACTCAACAAAACATATACCATATATTTCTAAATAGCGTATTAAAAACATAATAGTTATTCTCAAAATAAAATCTTCAATTAAAAGCATTACAAAATATCTTATCAAAAATTTGTCAACTTTGACATTTTCCTCAACAATATCATGCATCCCGAACTCTTCATCAAAATTGACATTTTCTTCTGGTTGGCTCTCTTCCTGGATCTCAATGTGTTCTTCCATTGGGTCCTCTACTTTTGCAAAATGACCAAAGTGATCTTTTCCGAACATCCCTTTTAAAGGAGGTTGAGGCTCTTTTGACATCTTTACCACAAGTGACTCACTAAATTCTCCTTTCTTCATACCAACTCCCTGCATTTCAACTAGAAGAACTTTCATAGCATTAATTATTTTCTTGATATAATTGCACTATAGTAGATCATTCTCAATGGATATGCAATTTATTCCCTTTTTTAATGAACATGCTATTGTTGTACCTAATCAACACATACAAAACAAAAAAAGTTAAATAACATAATGAAACATAAATTTAAAAAATATATATTACTGAATTTGCATTACGGCACTAGTTGCATATGTAACATCATAAATATTACATGATCCCGAGAACAAATCTAAAACTCAATCTCCGTCTCTTGAAAAAGTATCTATGAGATAATTAATCAATGCTTGTGGCTTCTGGTAGATGTTTACAGTCTCTCCTTTCAAATCTCTTTCTTCATATGTCAACTTGTTAACCGCGGCATTATAAAACAATATTTGACTATATTTGTCTTCACCCTTTTCATTGATAAAAAGAGTACCATAGGTCTCATCTTTTGTCCAACAAGCAAGATGTATGTTTTCAGTATCACTCATAAATGGATCAGTGTTGGAGCTACAAATGTTAGGCTTATGCTTGTAACAAAAATAGATAAGAATCTAATTAACTTATAGAAAAATAATTTAATGTTTTCTAAATTCAAATGTTTAATAATATACTACAAATATCTTACCAATACAGTTGTTTCCTTGAGTTTGCTTTATCCTTGAATGTTGTTAGCACTGCTCATCCTTGTACATCTAAATGGAAAACAAGAAATCTCCATAGGGGTGATGTTGTGATGTCCAAAAATCCTGAAACCACTTTACTGAATGACTGGTATGTATAAGGCTCACAATCATAAATAATGTTTTTGATATTGTATCCATGAGGGATATCTGCAATAGCTAGGGAGTACTCCCTTTTGGGAACAAGATTTGCAATGTTTTCACAATCACCCAAAATCACTTTATATTGCATAGTGTCGAGCCCATTCCAAACGTGATGATCAAGGGTGTTATCAAGATCAACATTTGCAAGACGTTGTTTTCTTTGTCGTTCTATTTTGGCTCTTTGAATATGAATTTTGAAAGACTCTAGTACTATATTCTTCTTTGACATATTTTAAAAAAAAATTATATCTATAAGTAATAAAATAGAAATGAATTCACTTAGAAATAAATAAAATAGAAAATATCATAAATTGTCATACCTTTTTGTATGCAACAAAAAAATCTTTTAAGCTTTCCATGGAGCTTGAATCTGGATAGTTGCATCTAGCATCATCCCAACTCTTCTCACCCAACATTATAACCATATCCTCTTGTATTTTCATGTAAACCTTATGACTACATGATGTAAAAATAAATTGCGTTAACAATGACATCTAATAATAACACAATGCTTATTTAATAAAAAATCTTAAACTTAAAAAAATAAAAACAACTTATAAACTTACTTTTCAAAATCATTGCACATTTCTTCCATGGATAATTCACCTGACTTTACATGTGATAGTATTGTAGATATAAGTGTTTCATCCTTCACACCTTGCAATGATCTCCAAGGTGATATAGACATATCTTCTGGCAATTTCTTGACATCAGGACCTTCTTGACTACTGCTCCATGCAACTGCTTTACTTTTTTTTACCTTCTGATTTTTTACACCATCATGCTAAATATGTCATCAATCAAATACCATATGGGGCCCGATCTAAATTGAAACTGAAAAATAGTTATCTACAGCTCTGAATGCATCACGTCCTTTCAAACCTTTCTGTTTCACATTGTCCTCTTTAATAGGGATACCTATTTCCATACAACATTGTTTCTGGAAATTTGTATCACCTTTTGATCTATCCCCACCACATATTTGTTCAAATTCATTGTGGATAAATCTAACCCTTTGAACGAATCTCATGGACATCCTATAGTCACTATTTGTGTTGTGATCCCATGCCAATATTTTTGCTTCCACATCTGTTAAACTAGCGTAAATGATGCATTTCACTATTTGAAAAATACGGTTTTTTGGAAACTCTTGCATCAATTCTCTTCTAGCCTCCGCATAATGATTTCCCCCCAAAACATAGTAGTTGTTGGGCCCAGGTCGAGACAAAGTTTTGGTAACACCTTTTTTTTTTATAAGCAGGGAAAGCTGAGCCTAGAGCAGCTCAGAAATATAATTTTGTCTAAGTGTTGAGGGTGCTGCGAAGCTGTGCGCAGCATCCAAGTTTTGGAAGCACCGTGAAGACCAGTGCTGCGAGGAAGCAGTGCTGCGAAGCAGCCAGGACACATGGAGCCAGCAAAGCGGAGTGCTGGACAAGGATCAGGTGCAAGTATCGGATGAACCAGTAATGGTCTAATTTTGGAAAGATGCTCTAGGAGTGCCGAGCGGCGGGCACGAGCAAATCAGGAAGGCAGCCAATGCAGGAGTTTGTTGAGGAAAGTGGCGTCTTAGCATGCCTGGTGGGTGAAACCGTTAGAGATGAACGGTTCTATGAAAGAGATCTATTGGCACGTGT
Source organism: Larix kaempferi (assembly GCA_027924585.1). Classification (NCBI taxonomy): domain Eukaryota; kingdom Viridiplantae; phylum Streptophyta; class Pinopsida; order Pinales; family Pinaceae; genus Larix; species Larix kaempferi. The sequence goes on along the minus strand of BSBM01000721.1, from coordinate 1,085,557 downwards.
GCGACAGGGAGGCCGATAGCGACAGAAGGAAGATGTGGATAACCGCCACGATGAAGCAGACGCTACCAGATGCTAGCAAGCTGGTTTAGGGAAACCAACGCAGTTTTGTAAACCATAAGGGTTTCTGGGTTTAGGTCTTCGGCTTTGTAAAGACATGACCTTAGAGGCATGATCTATTTAAGAAGACAATTTTGTATGGGATGGGGTTACATTTTGGAGTTACTTTTGTTGTTGTAGTGTAAAATCTCTTTTGAGCTAAGAAGATTGTAAAGGCTCTGCAGCTGTGTGCGTAGAGACCTATCTGAGAGGAAGGAGAGTCTGCAGCTGAGTGTGCAGACTAAGAATGGTTGTCCCCAATTCTTTTAAAGAAATATATTACCAACCGTTCTTGTGGACGTAGCTTCCCACCCGGGGGAGTGAACCACGTTAAATCTCGTGTTGTGTGATTGTGTTTTATGAATGAAGGATTACTTGTATTTTCTGTCAATGAATGTCTAGATGTTTCCTTGCATACTGTTATGAAGAGATATTTTATATGCATTTTCTATTAGAGAAGTATGGAAATGATATGTTAAGTTCCATATGAATAGTTGAATGGTGAACATTTATTCTTGTGTATGAAGGCAGTGAATCAGTCATTTAGTTAAGTACTTTCTTACACACAGTAAAGGAACGTACACAGTGGATTAGATCAGTCGTCTATGTTGAAATCATGACATCCTGAGTTAATGAATGAATGTTAGAAGGATAGTCAGTTAAGCGCCTGAATGAATGGATGAGCGATATTCATTTCAGTGCCTTAAGCGTTTTCAAGATAATCCAAGTATAGAATAAAGTTGGATTGTTCACAGCTTCAGTAGAAGTCCTGCGGTAGAAGAGTATAGTGGTGTGGACCGCAGCGTTACCCATCACTGCGCAGTCTCACCACGCAGCACATATCCTCTGTTGTGTTGCGCAGTACGTCCGTCCAAGCAACTTATCACCTACTGTGGAAACCTGATTCCGCAGTACCCCATAGATACACCTCAGGTGAGACTTCAACCTACTCGTAGGTTGTTGCCGAAAGGGCCGGTGCGAAGGGGTTTTGTTGGTCAAGGGGAAACCGCAAAGAACCTGGGTCTTATAGAAAACCTCTGGGTCATTTATAGCCAACAAATGGTTCCATTGCCGCACTAGAATCCATGATGAGTTGCAAACGTGATGTGTGACGAAGAGTACCAATTCCCGGAAGGCTCTGACAACTGGCATCCTAAAAAGACAGAAATCCAAGCTTGGTGGGATAAGACCATAAGAGACTTTAAAAGGAAAGAGAATAGACATCCACGTCTAAGTGACACACAATGGTCGGATAGATATCTGTTCAACGATATTCACGAGATTTTCTGGGCATCATTTCCCAACGAGCTGCATTCGTGGATCTCGCGGCTCGCAGAAAAGAAAACCTGTTTTCAAGGAGGAGTTCCTACAGAGTGGACTCCTGAGCGTATAGCGTATCTCAAAGCAATAGACATCCCGTTGACACGCGCAGTCGAATTTTGGGTCAATCATATGCTAGAAGGCTTCGTAACAGAATTTGCTGTAGACACACTCAAATCCTACAACCAGCCAGAAGCATACTTTTTCGGAGGATTCCAAGGTAAGCTGCTGAACAATCTCAGTCTATACATTAAGATGTTGTTAGCTGAGAAAGGTGTTTTAAGAATGCAGTAATATTCTTACGTTTGTCATGGTAAACAGTATATTTAGTGATTCTGACGAAGAAACACATAATCTTAGAAGTGGCAAGAGATATAAATCTATTAAGAATCTTGGAGGCCCTGGAATCCATATTGATACTCAGATTCTGTGTAACATTGACAATGAAGCCACACCACCATTTACCCCTGAGAACCCACCGGCTGCAGAGACCGCACCACCATTATCTCAAAACCGACCTGTTACGTAGCCCACCCCGCAGAACATTCAGCTCAGTACATCTCTCTCGATAATCCCATTTGTTTTCACTGCACAGAGCCCTTTACAGCAGCCACGCACTAATTCGGGCACTCCACCACCCAGTAGCACAATGGCAAACATAGATATGAAGCTTCCAATATTCAAAGGAACTGGCCTAGAAGACCCTGATCAGCATTGGTTTCTTTGTGAAGCTGTATGGAGTGTAAGAGAAATCCAGGATGATGCAGTGAAGAGAGCACAACTCATCACAACTTTCAGGGACAGAGCTTTACATTGGTTCATGAAATACTCTACCACACAGCCGAGAACCCTCGCAGAAATTAAAGCTGTGCTCGTGGCTGAGTTTAAGAAACCTAAGTCTGAATCTCAGTGTATAACTGAGTTGAAAGAAATAAAGCAAAAACCGACTGAAATGGTTTGGGAGTTTGATCAGAAATTCCAGACCCTATTGGACCAAGTAAGCTTTGTTATAGCTCCGGAACAGCACAAGGAATGGTTCATTGCTGCGTTGTTGCCCCATATTAGATTACCATTGATGCAACAGAAGGTTGAGTCACAGGAAAAGGCCCTGGAGATCGCAATGAAGCTAGAAGCTTCACCGATTGGTGAGACTAGTTCTGGGATGTCTCAAATCCAGAACCAACTGACCACCCTGACACTAGAGCTGCAAAGCATGAAGAATGGCAAAGAACAAAGGTATGAACCTAGACATGAGGTCTGGTGTATAGGTTGTAAAGGAGAAGGACATGATCAAGAGCATTGCTCGTTATTCCGCAACTATCTTAATAGTGGTGTGCCCAACCCATTAAATCAGAATCAGGCCCCATGGTGTGAAATCTGTAGAATCACAGGACACAAACCTGAAGACTGCTATCTTATACAGAAATATGTCAAAACACCTAAAAATTTATACTGCAATTTTTGTAAATCAGTTGGACATGATGAATCCAACTGCCGCGCATATGAATTAATGAATGAGAGAAAATGGGATATGGACTCAATGAGAGGCGTTGGCTTGTACCATGTACAAGAAGATACCCAGCCAAAACAAGAGAATGCACAATATGACCAAGGAGGATATAGAGGTCATGGTGGTGGATACAGTGGCAAAGGAAGAAATGCTGGCTCGGCGCAGGGGAGAGGCCACAGTTAGGTCATTTGTTATAATTGTGGCCAACCAAGTCACATATCTAGAGATTGTGTTAACCCATGAACTACATGCAATTATTGTAAATCATTTGAGCATGTTATTGAAGATTTCTCAGTACTAGAGGTGGAAATGCAGAAAAGAAGACGGATGGACGCACCAAACACAAACGTCCAGTGGATTGCAGGAGAGAAAAGACAAGCAGACCCGAGCATCAATGTGGTCACATGCAGTGGCGCTTAGACAGGCTGCGATAGGGGAGCAGAATCATCCACATCAGGGGAGGCTCACACAAAGCGGTCTCCTCTTGAGACAGAATGGATAAGGAAAGCTCCGGGAAAAATACGTGCTCTCGACCTACAAAAGAACAAGGAAGTCTTTATCGATGCGCGGGATACCTTCAGAGAGCCAGCAACAGAAACACAGAGGATCCCGTTGCGCAGTCAACCACCGCATGTTGAATACATGCCAGCAACCTATGACAAAACAAGCACTGCAACGGATGTCAGCACTTCCGTTGCCCAGTTCCTGCGAAGCTGCATGAAGTTACTCAAAAGTGAAAATGCCATAGTTGAGCTGTAGAAGCTCATAAACCAATATGAGCCGTAGACCGGAATAGAGACTTCTGATAGCGCAGTACATCACATAAGGAAGCATAAAAGAACAGGCCGAGAAATGAGGCTTACCGCGTAGATAGGAGATTTTGAAATGGATGAAGTCATCCTTGATCTGGGATCAGAAGTAAATGTCTTAACTAAGCAGACATGGCAGCAGATGGGTCGACCAAAGTTGTCATGGTCACCTATCCAGTTGAGAATAGATAACCAAGAGAAAGTCATACCGTTTGGCCGGTTAGCTGATGTGATAGTCGACATTGATGGAGTCCAAAGTCATACAGACTTCGAAGTTATTGAGATTGTGGATGATAGTTAGCCTTTTCCTGCTCTGCTAGGAATTGACTGGCTATGGATAACTTGGCTATTATCAACTTAAAGACAAAGAAGATGATATTTGAAGGGAAGCATCTTAGGGTCATCGCACCGTTGGATCCTACAGATGGTGACAGATACAGTGAGCCAATTCAGGAGGAATCCAAGGCTCAAGACTTGGACAAACTATACCATCTCACAGCGAACCAGGAAGATTACATCAATCCTACCGCAGATGGCACACTCAGTTGGAGATGTGACAACTCCTATGTCTCTGATTCGGAGGCAGGGCTAGAAAATTGGCAAAGCCGGATGCATGAAGTATCAGCAAGAAGGTGCGCGCAAGTTACGAAATCACTGTGCTGGATCGGGAAGGAGGTAAGTCCTATTCCCACATATGATGGTTCTGCTAATGTTTATACTTTCATCCAAGAATACATTATAGCTATTGTAGATGAGCACAAATTACCAGCATTGGATATGGCATTGTGTGACACACCCGCCAGATGGTGGAATGCACACAACCAGACATTGATCACTTGGGACCAATGCAAGATTAAGATGCAGATTCGGTTTGCCGACAGGGTTACTTTACCCTTTCAGAAGTTTAATGGACAGACAGATCCTAGTCAGCATATTGAAGTCTGTTCGCAGGCATGGCTGGGAAGGCCACGTGAAGAATGGGTGCACCTGTTCGTACATACCCTAGAGGATGACATTCCAAAGAAATGGTACCTAGACCTGGAGTTGCGCAGAGAAACCACTGATTGGGAAATGTTGACTGCGAACTTCTAGAGGGACTTTAGCTTCGAGGACGAAAACCCACTGATCCATGAGGCATTGCAAATAATTAAGGAACACATATAAAGGGAAGACTGTCCTCACAGAAATATGACATTGGAGGGATTCTTTGGGGCAGATACCTTTTCTGCGAACCTACAGTCGGAATGGAAGAAACATGAAGAACATACTATCGAGTGTTATAACCTAGCTGAAGAAGATGGGGATATCAAGGAAGATGATGACGATGATCCGTGCAACATAAACATACCAGAATCGGAGGGTGTGCGCGATGTAGAAGGACCTGCATTAGAAATACCAGACATGAGTGAACCAGTAAAGACACGGAAGGTGAATGTTGGCACAAAAGAAGAACTGAAGTTCGCAGCAATCGGAGATTATTAGGATGATCAGATTGTTGCAGAGATCGCAGACACCTTGCATGAGTATCAGGAGTTGTTTTCGACAAAATTTACAGAAATGAAAGGAATTTTGGGAGACCTAGGAGTCATGAAAATACCTTTGAAGCCAGGCGCAAAGCCTGTCAAGTAGAGATCGTACAGATTAAATCCGCGCTATAAAGAAAGAGTGCACGCAGAGCTGGATAAGATGCTAGAAGCAGGAATCATTGAACCTGTCGAGGAATCCGAGTGGATTAGTCCCATGGTCGTTCAAGACAAGAAAACGAAGGGTGAGATCAGGATTTGTGTGGACCTCAGAAAACTGAATGATGCTTCTATTCACGACCCATTCCCCACTCCTTTTACAGATGAAGTGCTTGACAATGTTGGAGGGAATGAGGCATATTCTTTTACTGATGGTTTTTTAGGGTATCATCAGATCAGGGTTGATCCCGTAGACAGGCATAAGACAACTTTTGCTACAGAATGGGGGTCGTTCCAGTACACAGTAATGCCCTTTGGCTTGAAGAACGCACCTAACATATTTTCCAGAGTGGTTGTCGCAGCATTCAAAGAGTTTATGCATAAGTTTCTCGAAGCATATTTTGATGATTGGACTGTCTTTGGCCTATTGAAGAACCATTGTGCGAACCTCAGAATGATGCTTGAGAAGTGTCGACAGCATCAGATCTCTTTAAATCTAAAGAAGTGTATTTTTTAATGTTCCTTATGGCATTCTACTTGGGCACATTGTTTGTAAGCAGGGATTGATGGTGGATCCTGCAAAAATTGCCATTATTGTGAACTTGCCAACACCAACCTCAGTCAAGATGTTGTGCTCTACCTTAGGCCATACTGGATACTACAGGAAATTCATAAAGGGTTATGCGCAGATAACAGCAGCAATGGAAAAGCTGCTAAAGAAAGATGCGTCGTTCAACTGGAACGTGGAATGCGAACAAGGGTTTGATACATTAAAAGAAAAGATGGTGACTGTGTCGATTCTAGTCTTTCCAGATTGGACAAAGCCATTCCATGTCCACGTTGACGCATCATGCATTGCTTTGGGAATCGTATTAGCCCAACCAGGGGAAGGAGGTATTGACCACCCTATTGCATTCTCGAGTAGGAAGCTCTCAACCGTAGAAAAGATTTATACTACTACCGAGAGGGAAGGCCTTGCGATGGTATATGCACTACAGAAATTCAGGCATTACTTGGTTGGTGCACACTTCCTTATGTTCACAGACCACTCTGCGTTGAAATACTTGGTCAATAAGCCAATGTTAGGGGGGCGCATATGCAGATGGCTGTTGCTGTTCCAGGAGTATGATTTTGAGATTGTTGTTAAGACAGGTAGACTGAACTTGGGACCTGATCATCTGTCAAGGATTGAGTCAGGAGAAGAGCCGACGAACATTGAAGACAGTTTGCCTGATGCGCAGTTATTTGCTATAGATGTTGCCGATGATTATTATAAGGATATCATTAATTTTCTGACAACAGGGCTGACACCGAAGGAATTATCTGTCCAGCAGAAGAAGCAACTAGTGGTGCACGCCGTAGACTTCACTATAATTGCAGGTCAGTTATACAAACTCGGGCCGCATGAAGTCCTATGCAGATGCGTACTAGATCATGAGAAACCATTTATTCTAGCAGATGCACATTCAGGGATCGCGGGAGGTCATTATGCAAGAAGGGCTACCGCGCAGAAGATACTGCGTGCAGGGCTATGGTGGCCCACGATCCACAAAGATTCCAAAGAATACAGCAGGAAATGCGATCTCTGTCAGAGGACAGGGAAACCTTCGCGAAGGGATGAGATGCCATTGAATCCACAGTTGACCTTGCAGGCGTTTGAGAAATGGGCAATTGATTTTGTGGGTCCTATAAACCCACCAGGAAAAAGAACTGGTGCAAGGTATATTATCACTGCTACTGATTACCTCACCAGATGGGCAGAATCAAAACTAGTAAAGGACTACAGCACAGTTCATTTTTGAAGAAATATTGTCAATATTTGGTTGTCCAAAGATTTTGATGAGTGACCAAGGTACTCATTTTTTGAACAAGACAATTGAGGCACTTACAGAGGAATTCCACATTTGTCATCCACGCAGTACTCCATATCATCCACAGGCGAATGGCACTGTTGAGGCTTTCAATAAAATATTGGAAAACGCACTCACTAAGGTCTGCAATGTAAATAGATATGATTGGGATCTACGCATTTCTTCGGTGTTATGGGCATACAGGACCACATGCAAGAAATTGACAGGACATACACCTTTTCAGTTGGCTTATGGGTAGGAAGCTATAATGCCAATGGAGTACATTGTCCCTAGTTTAAGGATTGTTGTGTTCACAGGGATGGCGGATTGCGCAGCACTAGAAGAAAGATTGCTACACCTTGTTGGGTTGGAGGAAGATCGCTTCATTGTCGGCTTACACTAGCAAGCTCAGAAAGACCGCGAGAAAGCTTGGCATGATCGCCATATAAAGAACAAGTGCTTTCAGGTAGGTGACCTAGTCCTCCTGTATGATAGCAAATTCATGAAGTTTCCTGGTAAATTTAAGATGCATTGGCTTGGTCCATATACTGTAATACATGTTACTAACACTAGTGCAGTCCAGTTAGCCAATTTAGCTGGCGATATCCTACCGACTTTGATAAATGGAAGCAGGCTAAAGCTGTTTCATGATAGCCTTGCTTCGTAGAATCTTGAATAACAAGCAGCGGAAGAGATTTCTAAGTGTCAGGTACAGTTGAAATTGGACACTAGAAATGTAAACAAGTCTGTACATGTATGATAAGTAGAACAATGTGTGCACCGTGCAGCACTGCAGAAGCTGATCAAGAAAAAAAAAAAAGGGAACCGCGCAGTTAAAAATAGTACCACTGTAGAGTAATTGCGCAGGATCATAGATGGCTAGCCGCTCGGCGCAGCACTCATAAAAATAGCCGTTAGAGTACTTTTGAGAAAATAGTCGTTAGATGACCGTTGCAGCAACCGCTTCAGCATTTAAAGGAAAGATAGTCATTCGGGACACACTGACGACGGAAGGGACTGAAGGATTCGTTCAAATTGACCAACGGACACCTCATTAAAATCTCATCTAGTCGTTGGAAGGCGTGGGGAGGACTCAGCTATGCCTTTAAATAACGCCACATAAGGACTCGTGGGCGTTACCAGACACTTAGAATTTTTATGCGTTTGCTCATATGCTAGCAGCCCTTAGTCATCTCTCAAAAACAATCGCCTACTCTCACTAGTGAATGTCCAAATCACCAGATAGAGAAGAAGAGATTACACTTCAAGAAGCAATCTGAGTCTTTCAGCACGGGGGAATGCAGAGTTAATGAAAACCCCTGGCAAGAAGGTTGTAACAGAACAAGGCCAAGGATCCCGTAGATCACCTCGCCATACTCCAATCATGCAGGACAAAGGGAAAGATGTAACTGCACCACGAAGCAAGATTCTAAAGATGGGCCAGATGGCACAAAGATCGTCGGTCTTTCAGAAAGAACCATTGAAGCTGACATGAGAGTATATATCACCACGAGCATTGGATGCCCTAGTCTTTAAATTGATCAAGACTGCTAAACATGAAATCCCATTGTCGCCGATCTCAAAACATGTAGAGGTTGCCAAGAACCTGCTCGGAAAGATTCCAGACTGTAAGTGGGAAGATTTTGACCTCCTAGGCGTGCAAAAGGAAGAGCCCCACATGCCTAAGTACCCACAGTTCTAGCCTGACTAGTATATGTGCTGGAAAAAGGATGCCAATGGCACATTTAACATGGTTTTCGAAAGATGGCTGACACCGGTAGTTCAGTCAGGATTGTTGAACCTCCTCAGATTGCCACCTTTTGATCACTCACCGGAAGTTAATGTCGTAGTTAGCACGCTGATGGCGCGAATCCACCAGGGATACTTGTGGCTAGACAAAAATATTGATGTCAACATTGTTTTGATCCACCGCATAACAGGCCTCAGCAACCGCGGTAAGGATCCCAAGCAGTTCTTCCAAGGGAAGGGAAAGGAAAAAGAAGTTGTTGAAAAGATGAAGAAAAGCCATGCATTGGTGAAAGGGAAAAGAGGTTTCCCCACAGAAGAAATTGAAGATAGAACAACAAATTTTATCACACAGCTGCTTGCAGGAAAAATCCTCAGAACATCTAGGCCACCGGAGGTGCCTGCGGGCGCAATATTACTCGGTGCCGCAGCGGCTGAAGGCACCGAGATCAATTGGTGTCAATATCTTCTGAATGAGTTCTTGGATGAGCTCAATGATACCCAAGAAAACGGCGGATAGTTCCACTTCACATGGCTGACCATCCTCATCGCCTTTTCCGGATGGAAGGAGCCAAGGGACTATGTGGGTGTCAATATAGAAACCAATGATCCCAGAGGATTCTAGTATGCCAACCTCTGGGAAAATATCAACGCAGAGTGACAGCATGCGACAACTGAGGTTTTCTATCAATATTACACTCAGCTGCACGATGTGATTATCCATACACCCCACATCACAAAGCAGATAATGTCGAAGTACATTCACGTTCTTGATTTCAACGTAGACATGCGATGTATCTTCATTTCACCCAAGGCGAGAATGAAGAAGCCAGAATGGTACCCAGGTAATTACCATATGTATGAGGAGGACATTGAATCCCTCATGAAGGACTGGCCCACCGACTTCCGTGTGGAATTCATGGATGTTGAGACAGACTCTGACGAAGACGAGCCAATCCCACTGTCATGCCCGATTGTTGAAGAAACAGGAAAGCGGAAAGAGCCTGAGACCTTACAAAAGCCGAAGGCGCGGAAGAAGATGAAGGCCACAAAGACTCAAGCTGAGACAGTGCTGAACGAAAATGACTTTGACATGATAGCAGAAACGGTCTCGGAACAAATGCAGGAGCTCATGACTGACAAAGACAAAAGGATCAGGTCATCCAGGATGACCTACAAAAGACCAGGCTCGCACTACAAGGCCTTATGAAGAAAATGGACGAGGTCCAAAAGAGCATAACCTTGCCACGCGAAGCAGGAGTTGAAGGAAGGTCGGCAGGAACCTCGCAACAAATGTCGCTGCAACTAGCCATAACGCTGTCGTCAAAGACCAGGATTGTCCATGTGGACCCATTGGCTATTGCATTGCCAATGACATAACAGGTCGCCCTGGACACAAAGGGAGTCGAGTGGGTAGAGCTCGACTTGGCCAAAATTCCCTTACCAAGCTTGCACTTCATCCACATGCAGATCATCGAGGAGATGCATGAACGAACGGTAGAGTCGATGAAGTCACAAGCGGAGCTCACTGTAGCAAACAGACAGCTCGAGTTGCGCGCAGACATGCAGCTGCGTGATGAACAGGACCGCCGAAAACAATTGGAGAATACCATATCCACTGTTGCCCAAGATATTGAAGGTATAGAACTGCAGGATGATCCTTCAGACACAGTTCTGAGGATCGAGGATAAGGTGAGATCCTTGAAGTCGGAGATGCAGGATAAAGAGATTTTTTATGAGGCCGATATTGCCACGTTGAAGGTAAATCTGAATAAGCAAACGCCATTAACTGAGCAGCAGTTAAGAGAGCAAGCAGTGAGTGTTGCCGCGCAGAACATAACGAGTGAGATGGCTAAGTGCCAAGATCTCTTGGAAAAAGTTTCAAAGTCATTCACTGCCCTTGAAGAGGATCAGGAGCTACTGCAGGTAAAGACCACGGTAAATAAAAAGCAGACCGTGCTAAAGAAGTTGGACGCAGAGCTCAAGGATCTGCCACCCAAGGAGAGGTTTTCCAGGTATAAGGAAGTATCAGGCTTGAAGAAGCAAGTCCAGGCATTAAGAGAGAAAGAGACTGAGATGGAAAATCAGTGACAGCAACTCCTGTAGGATGCTACAGTAGTGTCGCAACAGATAGAAGACAAGCTAAAGGAATTGCGCGACAACCACGAGCAGGTACAGGGATAGATTAGAGAAGAGATAACTCCAACACTGCTTGAAATAGTACAGCAAGTTGAATAGGATACCAGAGAAGCAGTGGAGTAGTTGCTCGGTGCATATAATGAGTTCACGGCCAAATTAATTCCACCGGCCGCGGAGCAGAGTGAGACGATCAAAGCAGCAAGTGGCTCGGGGATGAGCCACATGTAAGTGTTAGGGGCATGTTGGGCCCAGGTTGGGACAAATTTTTGGTAACACCTTTTTTTTTTATAAGCAAGGAAAGCTGATCCTACCGCAGCTTAGAAATATAATTTTGTTTAAGTGTTGAGGGTGCTGCGAAGCTGTGCGCAGCATCCAAGTTTTGGAAGCACCGCGAAGACCAGCACTACGAAGAAGCAGTGCTGCGAAGCAGCCAGGAAACGTGGAGCCAGCAAAGCGGAGTGCTGGACAAGGATCAAGTGCAGGTATCAGATGGACCAATAATGGTCTAATTTTGGAAAGATGCTCCAGGAGTGTCGAGCGGCGGGCACGAGCAAATCAGGAAGGCGGCCAATGCACGAGTTTGTTGAGGAAAGCGACGTCTTGGCATGCCTGGTGGGCGAAACCGTTAGAGATGAACGGTTCTGTGAAAGAAATCTGTTGGCACACGTGCGACAGGGAGGCCGATAGTGACAGAAGGAAGATGTGGATAACCGCCACGATGAAGTAGACGCTACCAGATGCCAGCAAGCCGGTTTAGGGAAACCAGTGTAGTTTTGTAAACCCTAAGGGTTTTTGGGTTTAGGTCTTTGGCTTTGTAAATACATGACCTTAGAGGCATGATCTATTTAAGAAGACAATTTTGTATGGGATGGGGTTACGTTTTGGAGTTACTTTTGTTGTTGTAGTGTAAAATCTATTTTGAGCTAAGAATATTGTAAAGGCTCTGCAGCTGTGTGCGTAGAGACCTATCTGAGAGGAAGGAGAGTCTGGAGCTGAGTGCACAGACTAAGAACGGTTGTCCCCATCCCTTTTAAAGAAATATATTACCAACCGTTCTTGTGGACGTAGCTTCCCACCCCAGGGAGTGAACCACGTTAAATATTGTGTTGTGTGATTGTGTTTTATGAATGAATGATTACTTGTATTTTCTGTCAATGAATGTCTAGATGTTTCCTTGCATACTATTATGAAGAGAGCTTTTATATGCATTTGCCATTAGAGAAGTATGGAAATGATATGTTAAGTTCTGTATGAATAGTTGAATGGTGAACATTTATTCTTGTGTATGAAGGCAGTGAATTAGTCATTTAGTTAAGTACTTTCTTACACACAGTAAAGGAACGTACACAGTGGATTAGATTAGTCGTCTATGTCGAAATCATGACATCCTGAGTTAATGAATGAATGTTAGAAGGATAGTCAGTTAAGCACCTGAATGAATGGATGAGCGATATTCATTTCAGTGCCTTAAGCGTTTTCAAGATAATCCAAGTATAGAATAAAGTTGGATTGTTCGCAGCTTCAGTAGAAGTCCCGGGGTAGAAGAGTATGGTGGTGCGGACCGCAGCGTTACCCATCACTGCGCAGTCTCACCTCACAGCATGTATCCTCTGTTGTGTTGCGCAGTATGTTCGTCCAAGCAACTTATCACCTACTGTGGAAACCTGATTCCACAGTACCCCATAGATACACCTTGGGTGAGACTTCAAACTGCTCGCAGGTTGTTGCCGAAAGGGCTGGTGCAAAGGGGTTTTGTTGGTCAAGGGGAAACCACAAAGAAACTGGGTCTTATAGAAAACATCTGGGTCATCTATAGCCAACAGTAGTTGTAATCAAAACATTTTGATTCTTCAAATGCATCTCTAACAGGAACATCTTTTGGGTCAGCAAGAACTAGGTAGTCAACCACATGTGCATAGGGATTGTGCCTCATCAATGCTTTCAAGTTATGAACATGCAAGCGATGTGGTTTCCTAATTTGATACTTCTCTTGGACTTCTGTGTGTCTATAAAGTTGTTTTACATTTAAATCAAATGTATGTCCATTGTGAACCAACTTATCACTCCGCAATCGATCTCGAATAGTATTTTGTGTTGTCTTAACAACACCATCATCCAGATCACCACCTGGAGTAATGATTTCCAAACTGTCCCCCGAGTTCTCACTATGATTTTCAACATTGGATTGAACATTTTCTCTCCTCCTTTTATGTCTTGAAGCAGTTGTATCTAAAAGAACAACTTGTTGATCAGGAATGAAAACATCCTCATCCATTGGTCTTTTAGAAGAGTGTATATTTCTCTTACCAACAAAAGTAACATTGTCATCACCAACAATTCGACGATCATGTTCAACTGGGCGAGATATGCTTTTGAATGTAACCTTCCTAGGAACTTCATTTTATTATTGGATTCCTTTTCCTTTCCATGCTTGTACTTCTCCAGGAACATTTTGCACTCATTTTTGCTTTGGTGTTTCTCCCTTCTTTGGTGCTTCTCCCTTATGAAGAGGGGCATTAATGACATCCATCGGATTTTCTTCTGTACACTAAATTCCATTCAGAATATTGGAAAGTGGTATAGCAAAATCCTGTGAAATAAAAACATTATTTCATTAAATCTATTACATTGTCATATAATTCAAAGTATAAGAAATTCAAAAAGATATAAAAATATAGAAACTTACACTATTTCTCTCAATATTGTGCACGATTCCTGGACAAAATTCTATGAAAATTTCGTCGATCTTATAGTTTGAAACCTTCAGAGAATATCGGATTTTGTCAAAGGTTTTAGCTTGTTTCACTAGTGCATAAACAATGTCTTTACCCGGAACCGAACAAATATCTCACAACAATCCCAATGAGTGATAATCATTTTTAAGATATGCACATCCAGCACAATATAAGTGAATACTGTCTAAGTTGCCTTGATATTTCTCTTTCAGATACCAAGAATAGTCAAGTTTCTCTTCAGCTAGTGCATGTTTCCATTCTCTAACATTCTTGGCTTTTAAATCATCACTGGGAACAACTTCATCACGCGCAACATTTTCCAATGGCTCAACTATGTTTTTTGATGAATTCATCGACGATCTCGCTCCAGAGATGTTTACATATAGCTTTCTTGATGTCATTTTCCCTATAGTCGGAAACAAAACAAAACAAAAATTAGTATATGTTTTAAAAAAAATAGTTGCAATACAAAAAAATTGTTAACATATAGTAGCCAAAGAACTAAGAATTTGATGGCTTAACATAGCCCTTGGGATATGCATTGGTGCCCCTGTGGCCAATGCATAGTCCTTGGGCTATGCTACGGGGTGCCCATAGCATATCCCAAGGGTTATGCAAAGGGCGCCCAATGCACATCCCAACAAGTGCCCATTGCATGGTCCGTGGGCTATGCAATGGGCGCAATGGCTAATGCCCATTGCATAGCCCATGGGCTATACAATGGGCCGCCCAACGGCCACCCATTGCATAGCCCATGGGCTATGCATTGGCCACCCAAAGGGTGCCCGGGGGGGAGGAGTGGAGATCCTCCGCGTTGCCCGGGCCCCCCCACAACTCCCACCCTAGCGGGCGACATGATTCTCAGAATCGCTCGCATCGACTGACGGGGGGGCGTTGTGGGCACACAGAGGGAGCAAGGGGAGCGGAGCTCCACCCCCGGGCACCCACAACGCCAGCATTAGCGGGCGGCGCGATTCTCAGCATAGCTAGCGCCACCCGACGGGGGGGCGTTATGGGTGCCGAGAGGGGGCTTGGGGGCGAAGCAAAGCTCCCCCCTGGCACCCTCTGGGCACCCACAGCACCCCCCCATCGGGCTATGCAATGGGCCTCCCAACAAGCGCCCATTGCATAGCCCGTGGGCTATGCAATGGAAATGGCCAATGGCCATTGCATAGCCCATAGGCTATGCAATGGGGCTAAGGTGCTTATGCCTTCGGCCCAAAAAAAAAAATACCCAGGTTTTACAGAGGGCATACCAAAGCCCAAAGCAAAGAAATTTGCATTAAAACATTTAAATATTAATTTAACTAACCTTGATAATGTTTGAAGTTGTTCGATGGCCTCCAAATCCTTGTGGATCGTTGTTTGCAAATGGTGACTATAGAAAACCAAACTGTGTTAATATAGCATAAAATAGGTTTTTTTTATCGTTTTATGAATGTGGGATTAAAAACTGTGTAATTAGATAATACATTATTTCTAAATATAGAGAAGAAGACATTAAATGAAATTTGACTAGTGTTGTGACTTTTGGTTTAAAAAATTAATGTAAATAACTAATATTGTATTAAGAAGTTTGGATAGCATTGTTTAAATGTCATTTTATTAGTATTATTACAATTGTTATACGATAAATTAAATTACTTTTACTAGTGTTATAATTGTGTTTGAAATGTGTGATTTATTTTGCAGGGAAATTTTGAAGTGAAATTTTGGAGGGAAAATTTCATTCTTTTAGCTATAATATTGCACCATTTTATTTTTGGGTGAGGAGTGTGAGAAAATTTCATTCTCTTAAACTTTTTAGTGAAAAGTCATGGACTCGTCTGAATCAATCTCAATGTTTGAAGATTATGGAAATTTTGATTTAAGTGTGGATTTCAAAGGCACCGATGATGATTTACCTTCAAGTGAAGATGTTAAAGGCATTAATGATGATGATGAAGAGCTTCCTCCATGTGAATATTTTAAAGACACTAAGGAAGATGATGAAAATTTTCCTCCAAGTGACGATTTTCAAGACACCAATGATGATTTTGCTCTAGGAAATTATTCTCAAAGCATCAACAATGATTTTCCTTCAAGCCAAGATTTTCCTCCAAGCAAGGATTTTCAAGGTACAATCGATGAATTTCCTTCTAGCGAGGATTTTCCTCCAAGCGAGGATTTACAAGATAACAAACTTGATTTTCCTCCAAGCGAGGATTTTAATGGGATAGATAATAATTTTGGTGAATATGAAGGCACTAATGATGGTGTTTATGATTTTCCTCCAAGCAAGGATTTCAATGGCACCAATAATGATTTTCCTCCAAGTGAGTATTTTAATGGGATTGATAATGTTCCTGCCCCAAGCAAGGATTTTCACGGAACTGATGGTGATTTTCCTCCAAGCGAGGATTCTAATATAGATGATGATTTTCCTCCAAGCAAGGATTTTAATAGGACAGATGATGATTTTGGTGAGGATAAAGGCAACAACAATGTTGAAGATGGTTTTCCTCCCAGCCAAGATTTCGATGGCTCTAATGATGATTTTCCTCCAAGTGAGGATTTATTGTTGCTGCAACATCCTTCCCCAAAATTTTGAAGTTATTTGGGGCCCCTCCTTATAACACTTTTGTACCAATCTTTTACTTCATCTTTCGGGTTTTCCTCTAACTAGTCAGAATTTCATTGCCTGCTTCCAAAAGAGTTTTATCATTTTATCTAAGGCAAAGTCATCCTTTCCTTTAGCACAGATTTTCGTCTCAACTTCCCCGCTGTAGCGCAAGTTTTAGACTTAAGTCCGTCGCAGCTCTGAAGCGCTTTTAACCATAAGTCCCTCATTGGGCGCAAACTCTAATCACAAATCCTCCGTCTAGCGCGTACCTTGGCTCTAACTCAGCCGCTCTTTTGACAAGTCCCAAGTCTGTTATCTGGCGCAATAAGCCGACCACTGTTAGTGCAAGAGATATTTTTTCTCGGTCGCCTGAGGCGCAAGAATTATCATTATCATCTCGCCTTGGAGCTACACTTCACTTCCTTGGAAGGATTAAAAGTGGGCGCATTCTGCCCCAGCGCAACTATGATGATAGAGTCGACTCCCAAAGCACTGGAGACGCGCTTATGCTTCCCGCTTACAAATCCGTGTTCATCTTTCATGATAACTCATGCCTGGCGCCGTTTTCCGAGCGTAACCCTAATGCCGGGATTGCCGCTTGAGCGCAAAGCTCATCTTTGAACATGCGCTTTCCACATAGCGCAAAACATTATGCTCCCCGCTTGGCGCGAAAGCTAAAATCAGTACTCAGCCCGAAAAGATCTCCTCGATCCCTATGCATTGACAGAGTTGGTTAGGCCTTTAATAAAACCATGTGCCACTCTTAATGACATATTTCTCGAGCCCCGTGCTCATAACCCCACCAACTTTAAACGTGTGTGAGCATTTAACTCTCCCCCTATTTAACGCATGCAACGGTGTTTTGGGTTTTTATTTAGTCATTTGCACTCGGAGTGCTCGTCATTCGCGTCAAAGATTGAGACTGCCATTCACTGCAAACAGTTGAGGTCTCGGAACGCTTGCCATACTGACAGGTAGGCTCTTCCCCAATCCTGCTCTTGGATTAGTAGGTTAAAAAATCACCCACGCAAAGTTTGAGTAGCTCAAGCGGCCTTCGTTTTTCTTTGCATGAAAGCTAGAAAGGACGTAGGACAGTCGCTGTTCTTTTCCCTATGAGGAAACGAGGCCACCACTTTCAGACTAGGGAAAAGACGGCCCCATCTCACAGGCACACAAGTCTTCCCCCTTTGTTGCGTTTTCGGCTCTCCTGGTTTTCCTCACAGAGCTTTCATTCGCCAAGCGAAACCCGTGGCTCCCCATGACCGCATTTGAAAGTTTCATATGTTTTCTTGGTTGCGTAATAGTTTGTTTCGGTTTGAGGATGTTCTTCCTTGAGTAGAGTCTCTGTTTTCTAAAAGTATGAAATGCTCTAGTCATGAGGTCGAATCGTCCCAGCGGTATTTTTCACGGCCGCATATTTTTTCGCTCAAACCCATAGAAGCCGCAGAATCCCAAAGCCTTGTTTGCAAAGCTCCCTGCCAAACACCTTCTGCGCGTAAGGCTCGACCCTTCTCGCTCTGTGCAATTAATGTTTCATGCTATAAGCACCAAGATACCCTGCTCAACCAAGAGCGAGGTTTATTCATGCCAAGGTTGCATAAACCCCACGTTGCTCGTCTGAAGCTGCCATGGGGATGTGTTAAATTAGCCAATCAAGCCATTTAGAAACTTGAAGTTATGGCCCAATCCTTAGCCGCTAAATCCTGCGGCTGCGGAACTTATCCATCTTCCGCGTAGCTTCCACTATAAGCTGTCGGCGCGTGAAATGTTTAAACATTGACGCACAGACAATATCGCGTGCATTATGTTAAGCGCTAGCGCAAAAATAAGGTTAGGATAGCACATGCGAATGTGTTTAGCTTGAGCGCACAAATGAAATTATGGCGCTGGCGCGTGAAATATTTTAGGTCTCAGCGCAGGAAATGCATTATCACTTGGCGCCCTAATAATTTTAGGCGTGCATGGAACGTTTAAATCTTAGTGCATAAATTCCCACTTATACCCCAGCGCACATTAGATCACTAACCTTAGCGCGCGCAGAATCCCGAGCTCGGCGCTAAGTTCCATTTAGGCGCCAACGCATAAATCTTCTCAGATTCGCGCAAGTGTGTGTATTAATTCCATGGAATACCTGCGCAGATTCTAAGATGATCATGCCCATTGTCTTGATGTTTGTCTTTGTTTTAGCATGAAGGGGCATGGTTGAATTAAGGTTAAACATGAAATGAAGATCATTATGTTTGTTTGAGACAACCTCTATTTTGTGAAAATGTTATATTTTGACTTTGCCATAGATTGTTACTAATGCTTGGAGTAGTGGCCTAACTAAAGTCTTTGTGACATCGCTTTGCTCGCCACAAGATTACCATGCATAAGAATTCAGCAAAGAAGAAGGCAGCGCAGAAAGTAACCTCAGACTCAGAGGTTGAGATTCTATTGGATACTTCTCTTGTCACAATGTTTGCTGACACGCAAGCTACCACTGTTGTTTCCCCTGGGAGCATCGCCCCTGAATTTCAATGGGGTGATCTATACAGATTCATCATATCTCAAGATAGTTCAACAGCTTCTATAGAGGATGCCCTAGTGTATGCCAACATCAGAAGGTCTCATTTGCATAAAGCAACAACTCAGCCAGATCTTTTCCCTTGTTCTGAAGTTATTGGATGGCTTATTCCTAACATCCAGACCGACACAAGGCTCATGACTAATAAAAATGGGTTAAGCCTGACATCTTTCACTCCCGAGCATGTTACTACTGCCTACAGACTGCCTGCACCCAGGGCTTGTTCTGACGATGATTGGATGGCAAAGCATCAAATGGACTTGCTAGAAACTGCCCATAAGATGACTATAAATGACAGGCAGATCAAGAGGAGGCAGAATAACGAATATGAGAGCAATCTCCTAAAAAACCCTTTCAGGTTCATCGTCCTAATGTTGAGTAGACTCTTCGGCATGCCTAATTGCAATGTGTTTAAGATCGGATGGGTGTCGGTGATGTTTCACATAGCCACAAAAGGCACCATCTTCAACTGGGCTGAAATAATTTCAGATAGCTTGGCCTCACAGTTAACAGCAGCCCAAGGAGGACTAGCCCAAAAGAAGGCAGATTTCTTCATGTCTTCATGCCTGATTGACTACCTGTTAAGCAAGCATTAGTTCCCGGACTTGGGTTGCTCATGGAAGCCAAATGAAACAGCTCTCTTCATAGCTTACCAGTGTACATGGGCAAGTAAATACGCAAACCACTACAAGATGATTTGCGAGAGGTTTATCATGCCATTGTACCAGCTTATCTTCGTTCAAGAGTCAGATTGTATGTCGGAGAATGCTATGCCCATCATTGAATGATTTGGGGACTATTATCACAGTGCAGAAGGCACATACATCAGGATGAGTGGAATGACTCATGAGCCATTTATGTTTCCTCGGTATGTTACAAATTTTGTAATTCATAAGGAGGCCGTGAGACAACCCTTCAGCACCGACGCAATAAGCAAGTTCTTAACAGACTAAAGAAAGGCCATGTATCCTCCCATGCCATTTACCATCGGAGCTTACAGCCTCCCAAGAGCAAGAGACGGGGAAAATTACGCTCAAGGCTTAGAAGTTTTCCATTTTGGCTTAGTCCCTTTCAGAAGGCATGACCCCAACGGTGCGGTAAGTAGGCATTGCCTTGACCTCAAGCTCTCTTTTGAATACGCTCATGCGGCGAACCGAGACAAGGAATTCTGCAGGAGCGCCCGCAACCCAACTAAGTTAGGAAAGCATTACAATACGAAAGCTGTGAAAGATCCAAGCCCCAAACCTGTCGATTTGATCCAAAGAGAGCGGGAGGAATCAGCCTCACAATCAGAGGACCCATCAGAAATGGAGCAGGACAGAGTGCTCCAAGAGCAAGCTCTCAAGTAGCAGCAGGACCAAGAGCAAGCAAGGATTCAAGGTGAGCTAGCTTCCAAGCTTCAGCATGAGGAGATTACAAGGAAGCAACAAGAGCAAGCCTCTCAGTTAGAACAGCAAGAGGAGGCTGCCAGGATTCAGAAAGAAAGAGAAGATCAGGTATCCCAAGAGCAAGCTTCCAAGCAACAGCATGAGGAAGAGCAAAGACCCATGTCTGAAGGAGCAGATGGATTGCAGACTCAGCAAGAAGAGTCAACAGGAGAGAAGGGGAAAGAGTAGACAGAGAAGTCTCTCGAGCCAGAGCCATCTACTCCGACAGATATGGAATTAGACCCACCATTGATATGCACTCCAGGGGGAACTCAGGAAGAAGGTGCTTATTCAGGGAGCTTAGCGCTGACCCCATATAACCCCAAGAAGCATCGCAAAATAGCAGACCTAGATACTGTATATTTTAGTGAGAAGAAAAGGGCCATCATTGATAGGAGAGTAAAGAAAATGGAAGCCAAGAGAAAGAATGTGGAAACCGAGGAGGATGATTATGAACTATGGATAACAGAGAAAACATTGGTCCAAGGAACTGATGCCTACCCCACATTCCAATCTCAATGCACCGTGGCATCAGCTAAGGCAACTAAAGCTAATATTGATTTTTTGAAAGAAAAGATAAAGCATTACAGGGAACAGTGCCTTAAGATCAAAGATGATAGAAAGAGGGAAGTATTGGAAGCAAACAAACTGAAGGAGAAATACAATGCATTGTCAAGAGAGCATCTGGTGCTCAATTCAGGAGTTCTCCAACTCGAGAATGAGAAGAACTCCTTAGAAATGCAGTTGGCTTTCTCTGAAGGTGAGCTGGAGAATATGAAGGCTCGGATAACACAATTGGAGGAACTCGAAGCAAACAGGGCTCAGCAAATCCAGCTCCACTAACAAGAATGTGAAGGGTTGATTAAAGAAAAGGAACAACTAACAAGAGATCTCAAAGAGGCAATGGAAGACCAGCAAAATTTGTCCACGTTTCACAAACAAACATGTGATATGCAGACTAAAATTCATTAGCTGCTAGTACTGATCTTGGAAGAGATTTGGAGCATGAAAGAGATGATTAAGAAGATGACAACAATTGAAACCAAAGCCCTAAGGAATTGATAAAGGTTTGCAGATCATGTAGAGAAGCTGAAACAACAATCTGAGTGGAAAAAGGGAAAATATCAGCTCCCTTCACACTTACGCGCCCCTACAGGGGATGAATTGGACGTGGACATAGGAATTCTTGAATTCGCCAGAGATTGCGGTACCAAGCTAAGTTTGGAAATCAAAAGGATGGTCCACAAGTGTTGTTCCATCTATTCCACACTAAGGGAATCGCTTAGCAAATGGCATCTGGTTATCCCCGCCTCCATTTATGATTTCCCAAAAGAAGAAGACCGAGTGTTCGAGTTGCAGAACGAGCTGGATGATGACTTGGCTTACATCAAGAAGATAGAGGTATTGACTTAGGACGAATTTCAACAGTTCATTTGCCAGCTTGCAATACATATTTACTTCCTGGAAGCAATGGAAAAAGAGGCCACACAGGGTAAAGCGCTGATCAAATCGGACCTTCGTAAGCATGAAATAGCGTCCCAGGCAACAGTATCTTCTCGCAGCAAGCTCATCATAAAGGATATCAACCAATGGACCTCGTACATTCAAAGTATTGATGGCCCGGTAATTTCAAGCGAGCCCGTTGGTGGAGACTTGTCTTCAAGTCAACAGGTAGAAGCCCCAGTAGAGTAGACAGATCATTCTTATTTTGTTTTAATCAAGCAGAGAAGCTAAAATTCTACCCTTGTATAATTGCTTCAAAAGGACAACTGGTCCCTAGTTTTGTCCTATTTGTAAAACCCTCCACGTATTCATAAGCTTTTTAAGAATGCGATGAAAGCCAAGGAAGGAGGTTATAGAATTAGGGTACACTTGTCAGCCCAAGAGGCGCCTTGTAAAGTTATAAATAGAAGGTTAGAAGGAATAGAGGACTTTTTTGGCAGGGAAAAGATGCTTCTTAGCTTGAATGAACTATTTTGTAATTAGCTCCAGGGAAGCGATTTTTGCCTAATAAAGAGCTTGAGGGAGACATTTGTTTTGCCTCGAAATGTGGACTTGATGCATGTTGGATTATTCTTATGACATTCTGACACTGCCGTGAGATCTTTCCTTGTTGTTCGAAATTGTTTCTGTCTGATGAATGATCTCACTATTTTCTGTGTAATGAGTAATAGAATGCTTTCACATGGATTAAAAGCTATCTTTTATATCGTTAATCTCTTTCTGTAGATGTATCTTTGTGATTTAATGGTTATCTGTGGATCTTTAGATACTTCTTTCAGCACATTGCTCATATTTACAGTTTGCTCCTTGCAAGGATAGATTAGATTTATTTCAGTCTTAGATATAGATTTGTTTCAAGCCCTGCATTTAGATTAAATTAGCTTAGGCACTTGCATATCATTTTAACAATAAAATCAAAAAGAACGGTGGATCGGGCAATAACCAGTGCAAAAGAAGCAAATCTCCAAATCTAACGGTAGCCGAAACCGCTAACCAGACTGATTCCCCATACCAAACGGTGGACAATCTAATTAGGATATTTACCAGAGAGAATCCCTTTCTGCTTGATGCTGCGATCTCCGAGGCATCAACAGTTTTTGGCGCTAGAAGGAGGGCCTGAGGTGCATGGCTGATAAAGGAAAATCTCCCATTATCAAAAATGTTACTGAAAACCCGCTTGAAACAGGAATTTCAGTTAGCCCAAACCTTGAAGTAACAAATCAAGAAAACTCCATCTCTGATTCTGAACATCAAGAAGTATTGTATGTTGTGCCTTTTGTAGAAATAGAAGATTTAAGGAGACATACACGGTCTTATTGTAAACAACTAGGTGGTTTAAACGCTGTAACTTTCCTCCCTAGGAAAAGCACTCCCAGAAAAGAGAGACAATACACCCGTGATTCGATTCTTGTGCAGAACTTTGAAGAGCTTGTAAATTTAACTTTGGAAGAAATTGCAGAACCCCTGAAAGAAATCGATCTTGAAAACCCAAAAAAAATTTCAGATCCAGAAAATCTTGGAGAACTTGTTACTCCAAAGAACACCCCACTTAATTCACCACACAATTCTCCACCTGATTCTCCACATAGAAACATGGTTGTACCTGCTTGGAGAGCGAGGGGAGCATTGAATCTAGCTGGGCCATTCCATAATGTGCCTAAAAATCCAGAGAAAGTCTTGCCTAAATTCGACCCAGGAAAAGCCATTTCTGCTGAAGATCATCTCAAGAGTTTTTATTTAGCCTTGAATCTTTTAAATGTGCAGCATGAAGATGTAGTTTGTAGGCTTTTCCCATACACATTTGAGCCAAAAGTTTCTTCCTGGTATTTCAGCTTACAAGCTAGCTCAATTTCCAGTTGGGAAGAATTTGAAACATGTTTCTTAAAGAAGTATGGGAATCAAAAGACTGTAGCTACACTTATGAAAGAACTACTGTCCATGAGAATGGAAAAGAAAGAAAAGGTTCAAGACTTCAACCAAAGGTTCACAACACTCTTGAATAATTTCAACGAAGCAAATAAACCAGCAGAAGAATCTCTAGTTGAATATTATACAACAGCTCTTGAAGGGCCTATAGCAATGTTCGTCAAAAGGTCTAAGAAAACTACCCTGATAGAAAATTTTGAAGAAGCTAGAAAGGTTGAAGAAGAAGCGGACAACATTGCCAAACATGCCTTAGACGCAGAGACAAAACCAGCAACTAATAAAAAAACCTTACTGCTCACCAGGAATAAAGAAGAGTCATCAGCAGACATGAAAAACGTAGTTAAGATGATGCAGAAATTGTCCAATAAAATTGTAGATCTCGAGAAAGATAAAGCAGCTAGTACATCTAGGAAGCCTTTCAAACCATTCTACAAGAAGAGAGAAGACAACGATCAACCTCATCCACCTATGAATACTTCTCATGTTTTAAATTTGAATGAAATAGGGATGGAACACTTTTGCACATTTCATCAAGAGCCACACTCGAAAAAGAGCTGCCCACAATGGATTAACTCTATGAGTTTAGTCATGAACCAAATGTTGGATTCACAGATTCCAGATCAAGACGATCCTCCAGAGGAACCAAGCCTTGAGGTAGAGGAACCATCTCCAGACACTACCATGGTGCTATGGGATTGGGTACCTTTAACTGAATTGGTAGAAGATGATCCCGTGGAAAGCCCAGTCTCTGCTGTGAACATTAACACTCGTAGTAAAGGTCCCATTGCAGATCCAGTTCCAAGCTCGACTACTCCCAAGCCTAAAATTTCAAAAGAACTACCTAGAAGACACATAACAATCATCCCACCACAGCCTAAAGCTAACCCAACAGCGGCCAAGCAGCCAAACATTGACACAGTAGTTCAACAACCAAATATCACACTGAATAAGACAGACCATCCAACTAGAATTGTAAAAGAATGTGATCTGGGGTATGACATCATTGAAGATATAAAGAAAGTAAAGGCAAATGTTTCAATATTCGATATGTGTAGTTTGCCCCAGCAACGAGACAAGTTGTTGCATGCTCTTCAACCCCATCCCAGCACTCCATTAACATATACTCAAGAAGACCCTGAAATTAATGAGGCCAGTATCGGCGGGAAATCCAAATCTCAGACATTGTCTTTCCTTTTAACTTTTAAAATCTTCAATCACAATGTACACAGCTATCTGGTAGATTCTAGAGCATCTTCAAATGTCATGCCACTGTCAATCTGTAAAAAGATTAATGGGCAACCAATTCCATCTCCTACCCAGATTATTTCGTTAGATAGGACTACTGTCAAAGTTATCGGGGAAATGAAAGATGTCCTCATTAGGTTGTCAACAGATTCTAGAGTTTGTCAGTTCATTGATATAATGGTAGTTGACATTCCCGAAGCCTATGGTTTGATCCTAAGTAGGGACTGGTCCACAAAGATGAATGGTTACTTTGTGACTAATTGGTCCCACTTGTGGTTGCCATATCAAAATAGACAAAATCAGATCAAGGTTCTCAGAGAACTGCACATGAAACAAAATGTAACTCAACTAGAAGGAAAGAATGAGGCTGTAGCCTTCTCATCCTCAGTTTTGGGAAATTATTTCTTGGAAATTGACCCGGGTAATTATGAGTCTGAAACTATTAGCCATGAATCAGATGAACAGTCCGATCTCCTTCATTTTTCTCGGACTGGTGATATTGACTGTAATATAGTTAGTTTAGTCACTAACTTAGATCATAAAGTTACTAACTTAGCTAAATCAAGCGATCTTTTTTGGACATTATACTTTGATGGTTCTAAAACTTTAGAAGGATCCGGAGCCGGTTGTGTTCTAATGGATCCAGAAAGAAATAAGTATTTTTTGTCCTGTAGATTAGAATTTGATTGTACTGACAACACTGCTGAATATGAAGCTTTGGTCCACGGATTAAAGAAAGCCATCAGTTTAAATGTTAAGTACCTGAAGGTTTTTGGTGACTCTGAAATAGTTGTGAGACAGGTAAGAGATACCATTCACTGTCTCTCACCTCATTTGAGGAGTTATCAGGCTGAGGTATGGGATTTAATTATGCATTTTGATGCTTTCAATATAAAGTCTATTCCCAGACTTCAAAATTATGCATCTGATTTATTAGCAACATCCACTTCCAGATTGGTGCCAACTAATAACAAAGGTTCAATTGAATTAATTTTCAGGCCTTCTGTCCCTGAAAATATCACAAACTTCAGAGTTTTTGATGATGACGAACATATTATCATTTTTCTAACAAATGAATACATATTTCAAGAAGCTGTGATAGATGAAGAAGAACACGATTCTAACTTACAAAAGAAAGATACAGCTAAAGGCAATTTCATCCCCAAAGGGGTAAGGTCGCTTGGAATGTTGTTTGATCTTCAGAGCAAGTTCAAAAGGCTAGCAAATACCAAGACCAATAGCTCATCAATGCAGCATGAATTAGTTAATCTGGGCACCGAAGCTGAACCAAAATTTGTTAACCTTGGCAAATGTTGTTCACCAGGAGAAAGAGATAAGTTCATCAAACTGTTTTGACAATATAAGGATGTTTTTGCATGGACTTATGAAGATCTGAAAACATATGACATCCGCATTATTCAGCATGTCATACCAATGAAAGCAGGGGTCAAGCCATTTCAGCAGCAATTAAGAAGGATGCATCCTACTCTTGAACCTTTGATTCAAAAGGAATTGAAGAAGTTACTGGATGCTAAAATAATCTTTAAGGTCCGGCATTCTGAATGGGTTGCTAACCTTGTTCCCGTGAGAAAGAAGTCAGGAGAGATAAGACTATGTGTTGACTTTAGAAATTTGAATAGAGCTTCAGATAAAGACAACTATCCCGTCCCTCAATGGAACAAATTCTCCAGATGGTATCAGGATCAGAACTCTTTTCCCTTCTTGATGGTTTCTCTGGTTACAATCAAGTATTGGTATCTGAAGAAGACCGTCTTAAGACTACTTTCTACACTAAGTGGGGAACTTTCGCATACCGAAGAATGCCATTTGGCCTCATAAACGCAGGAGCTACGTTTCAGCGGGCAATGGACATCGCCTTCCGAGGATTGGGAGGTCACTGTGTTGTTGTCTATCTAGATGATGTGACCGTTTTTTCAAAGAAGAGAGAAGACCATGTTGTTCACTTGAAATAGATTTTTGAGCGTTGCCGAAAATATGGTATCTCTTTAAATCCCAAGAAGAGTGTGTTCGCTATTCCCGAAGGTAAATTGTTGGGCCATATCATTTCAAAAAGGGGAGTTTCAATAGATCAAGAGAGAATACAAGCTATCAATAAAATCCCCATACCTCATAACAAGAAATCCATGCATTCATTTATGGGCACTATCAATTTTGTCCGAAGATTTGTCCTTGATTTCGCGCAAATTGTTAAACCTTTGCAGCAAATGGTCAAGCAAAGCATACAGTTCAAGTGGACAGAGACATTAAAGCAGCCATAGCTAAGGCTCCTTCATTAAGAAGCCCAGATTTTGATAACGATTTTATTTTGTATACTTTTGCTTTAGATGACTCTCTCACGGTTGTGCTCACGCAAAAGGTAGAATTAGGAGATGAGTACCCAATCTCGTTTATGAGCACTGGTCTGCAGGGTGCTGAACTGAATTATCCCGTTGTCGAAAAACATGCATATGCTGTCTTCAAAGTAGTCAAATAGTTCAAACCGTATATTCTTAAGAACAGAACTAAAGTTATAGTTTCCCACCCAGCTGTTAGATCTCTTTTCATTCAAAAGGAATTAGGGGAAAGAAGGGGAAACTGGGTCACGGCTCTTCAAGAATATGATTTAGAATTTAAACCAGCCACCATCATTAAAGGGCAAGACCTTTGTAAATTGCTTACAGAGCATCAAATTGACGAAGAGCAGCATTGGAAGAATGAAGCCGAGCTGAATTCAGTCGAAGTATGTCCTATCTTCACAGCTCCTCAATCATGGTATAGGGATCTAGTGCATTATTTGCAGCAAGGATATCTACCAGAAAACTGGAGTTCTAAGCAAAGAAAGGCACTCTATTTGAAATCAGTAGCTTATCAAATTATTGATGGGATACTTTTCAGAAGAAATTACGATGGAATTTTCCTCAGATGTCTAGAAAAGGAAGATGCAAGTAAAGTTGTCAAGAAATTGCACGATGGTCCGGCTGGTGGACATTATTCAGGAGAGACAACAGCCCACAAAATACTCAGAGCTGGATATTATTGGCCCACTTTATTCTGAGATGCTCATGATTTTGCACGGAACTGTGATATATGCCAAAGAAGTGCTGGGAAATTACCTAAGGCAGCAGGACCTTTGCAGCCGGTTATTATCTCAAAACCTTTCGAACAATGGGGTATAGATGTCATTAGAGAGATAAACCCAAATTCTTCTCTACAACATCGATACATCCTGACGGCCACTGACTACTTCACCAAATGGACGGAGGCCACCCCATTGCACAAGATCAATGAAGATGCAGTCATCGGCTTCTTGAAAGAAAACATCATAACCAGGTTTGGGGTTCCAATTTCCCTAGTTTTTTATAATGCTCCTTATTTCTCGTCTATTAAGATAAATGAATTTGTTTATGAATGGGGAATTAAACTGCATTATTCAGCCAATTATTACCCTCAAGGAAATGGATTAGCTGAATCTTCAAACAAAAATCTCATCCGAATTCTCAAGAAGACTATGATAGAAAATCAGCAAAGTTGGCATACAGCTCTCTCAAACGCCTTATGGGTAGATAGGGTGACTCCAAAAATGCATTAGGGGTTTCCCTTTACACTCTCGTCTATGGCAAGGAAGACATTCTCCCTCCCAATATCTTGCTTCCATCCTTACAGTTGTCCTAAGCCTCTCGAGGGTCTGGTAGTCAAGTCTTGCAATCTAGGATCAATACTTTGCTTCAGCTTGATGAAGCCCATCAGAAAGATAAAGACCGATTTCATCATCACCAAGATATAGTCAAAAGATGGTTCGATAAAAGGAAATATGGTAAAAGAAGTTTTGAAGTAGGGGATTTAGTCCTGAGATGGGACCATAATCATGAGGGCAAGGGGATGCACACGAAATTCCAACACTTATGGATAGGCCCTTACCAAATCTCTGCAAAGCTCGGCCCATCCACTTACAAGTTGACAGACCTCCAGGGAGAGGAAGTAACCCTTCCTCTCAATGGCCTCACCTTGAAACAATACTTTGCATAGTCTCAATGAGACTTTCTGTACATAAATAAAGCTTTTCTCTTATTTTACTCCAGTCTTTGTTTTCTGTGCTTCAGCTAGATTGCCTTTTTTCTCTTAGCCTTTGAACTTTTTGTACAAATTTGTCTTTCTGCGTCACCTGGAATTGGGCCTCTCATGAAGGCAGATCTTGCAAGAAATCGCACAACTTGTGAAGCTGGAAATGTATCCTAGAAAGAAAGTTTACCCATGCATTTGGGGCTTTGTTGATCGTTCTCTAGAATGAAGAGATCTTGTTCTATTGGTCACACTAACCCTTGTTTAAATAGCAGAGATCTATGATTATCTTTACCACTATCTTCGGGCTCCATCCACCATCACACTTAAAAGCATCTCAAGAAGATCATTGTGGTTGGACCCACGGAAGAGTAGCACATCTCGAAGACATAGGGTATTGAAGTGACTCCATGCCGCAAATTTAAACCCAAAAGGGCTTATAATCAAGGGTCTATTTTCCAGAGATTCTTGCCTCAATCAAAGCATGGCTGAGATAAAATCAAAGCATACAGGTCAAGGAAGCTATCCAAAAGACTCAGCTCAAGCTAGGCTCCTCTCCGTCCGTGAGACTTGATAAAACAATAAAAATCTCTCACTCACACAAAAGGGCATTATGGATTGAGGAGCCAAAATGAAAGACCGTATTTTAAAGAAAATATTTCTGGAAGGCTCAAACAGCAAAGCTGTCAAATGTATGAACATCTAAACGGATGCAAGCGGCATGGGAATGAGGAACAAGAGCAATGGTGTCTATGAGATGTTGTTGCAAATCCTGTGGAGTCCGATAGCAATGGTCATCTGAAAGATGAATCTTCTAAAATGAACCCCATATGTTGGCCCTTGGAAAGTTTTAAAGATATCTTCATTGAAGCTCCCTTCTCCCAATGACCAATGGGTAAAGTGTCTTCTTCCTTTACCGAGATTCAAACGCTTAAGCCGACTGCTGCACATAAGGTGAACAACTTTAAAAAGGAATTCTTCCGATAAATGAGATAGTTTTCAGAGATCTGTGTTCGCTAGTGATTCGCCAATTGTTGTTGCTGCAACATCCTTCCCCAAAATTTTGAATTTATTTGGGGCCCCTCCTTATAACACATTTGTAGCAAGCTCTTACTTCATCTTTTGGGTCTTCCTCTAACTAGTCAGAATTTCATTGCCTGCTTCCAAAAGAGTTTTCTCATTTTATCTAAGGCAAAGTCATCCTTTCCTTTAGCGCAAATTTTCGTCTCAACTTCCCCGCTGTAGCGCAAGTTTTAGAATTAAGTCCGCCGCGGCTCTGATGCGCTTTTAACCATAAGTCCCTCGCTGGGCACAAACTCTAATCACAAATCCTCCGTCTGGCGTGTACCTTAGCTCTAACTCAGCCGCTCTTTTGACAAGTCCCAAGTCTGTTATCTAGCGTAATAAGCCGGCCACCGTTAGCGCAAGAGATAATTTTTCTCAGTCACCTGAGGCACAAGAATTATCATTATCATCCCGCCTTGGAGCTACGCTTCACTTCCTTGGAAGGATTAAAAGTTGGCGCATTCCGCCCCAGCGCAACTATGATGATAGAGTCGACTCCCCAAGCACTGGAGACGCGCTTATCCTTCCCGCTTACAAATCCGCGTTCGTCTTTCATGATAACTCATGCCTGGCGTGGTTTTTCAAGCACAACCCTAATGTCGGGATGGCCGCTTGAGTGCAAAGCTCATCTTTGAATGTGCGCTTGCCACATAGCGCAAAAAATTACGCTCCCCACTTGGCGCGAAAGCTAAAATCAGTACTCGACGCGAAAAGATCTCCTCGATCCTTGTGCACCGGCGGAGTTGGTTAGGCCTTTAATAAAACCATGTGCCACTCTTAATGACAGATTTCTTGAGCCCCGTGCTCATAGCCCCACCAACTTTAAACGTGCGTGAGCATTTAACTCTCCCCCTATTTAATGCATGCAACGGCGTTTTGGGTTTTTATTTAGTCATTTGCACTCAGAGCGCTCGCCATTCGCGTCGAAGTTCGAGACTGTCGTTCGCTGCAAACAGTTGAGGTCTTAGAACGCTCGCCATACTGACAGGTAGGCTCTTCCCCAATCCTACTCTTGGATTAGTAGGTTAAAAAATCACCCAAGCACAATTTGAGTAGCTCAAGCGGCCTTCGTTTTTCTTTGCATGAAAACTAGAAAGGACGTAGGACAGTCGCTGTTCTTTTCCCTATGAGGACACGAAGCCACCAATTTCAGACCAGGGCAGAGACGGCCCCATCTCGCAGGCACACAAGTCTTCCCCCTCTGTTGCGTTTTCGGCTCTCCTAGTTTTCCTCACAGAGCTTTCATTCGCCAAGCGAAACCCGCGGCTCCCCACGACCGCATTTGAAAGTTTCATATGTTTTCTTGGTTGCGTAATAGTTTGTTTCGGTTTGAGGATCTTCTTCCTTGAGTAGAGTCTCTATTTTCTAAAAGTATGAAGTGCTCTGGTCATGAGGTCGAATCATCCCAGCGGTATTTTTAGCGGCCGCAGATTTTTTCGCTCAAACCCATAGAAGCCGCAGCATCCCAAAGCCTTGTTTGCAAAGCTCCCTGCCAAACACCTTCTGCGCGTAAGGCTCAACCCTTTTTGCTCCGTGCAGTTAATGTTTCATGCTATAAGCACCAAGATACCCTGCTCAACCAAGAGCGAGGTTTATTCATGCCAAGGTTGCATAAAACCCACATTGCTCAGCCGAAGCTGCCATGCGGATGTGTTAAATCAGCCAATCAAGCCCATTTAGAAACTCGAAGTTATGGCCCGATCCTTAGCCGATAAAGCCTGCAGCTGCGGAACTTATCCATCTTCAGCGTAGCTTCCACTATAAGCTGTCGGCACGTGAAATGTTTAAACATTGACGCACAGACAATATCGCGTGCATTATGTTAAGCACTAGCGCAAAAATAAGGTTAGGATAGCACATGCGAATGTGTTTAGCTTGAGCGCACAAATGAAATTATGGCGCTGGCACGCGAAATATTTTAGGTCTCAGCGTAGGAAATGCATTATCACTTGGCGCCCGAATAATTTTAGTCGCCGGCACACATGGAATGTTTAAATCTTAGCGTATAAATTCCCACTTATACCCCAGCCCACATTAGATCACTAACCTTAGCACGTGCAGAATCCCGAGCTCGGTGCTAAGTTCCATTTAGGCGCCAGCGCAGAAATCTTCTCAGATTCACGAAAGTGTGTGTATTAATTCCAGGGAATACTTGCGCAGATTCAAAGATGATCTTTCCCATTGTCTTGATGTTTGTCTTTGTTTTAGCATGAAGGGGCATGGTTGAATTAAGCTTAAACATGAAATGAAGATCATTATGTTTGTTTTAGACAACCTCTATTTTGTGAAAATGTTATATTTTGACTTTGCCATAGAGTGTTACTAATGCTTGGAGTAGTGGCCTAACTAAAGTCTTTGTGATATCACTTTGCTCACCACAGGATTACCATGCATAAGAAGTCAGCAAAGAAGAAGGCAGTGCAGAAAGTAACCTCAGACTCAGAGGCTGAGATTCTATTGGATACTTCTCTCGTCACAATGTTTGCTGACACGCAAGCTACCACTGTTGTTTCCCCTGGGAGCGTCGCCCCTGAATTTCAATGGGGTGATCTATACAGATTCATCATAGCTCAAGATAGTTCAACAGCTTCTATAGAGGATGCCCTAGTGTATGCCAACATCAGAAGGTCTCTTTTGCATAAAGAAACAACTCGGCCAGAGCTTTTCCCTTGTTCTGAAGTTATTGGATGGCTTATTCCTAACATCCAGACCGACACAAGGCTCATGACTGATAAAAATGGGTTGAGCCTGGCATATTTCGCTCCCGAGCATGTTACTGATGCCTAGAGACTGCCTGCACCCAGGGCTTGTTTGGACAATGACTGGATGGCAAAGCATCAAATGGACTTGCTAGAAATTGCCCGTAAGATGACTATAAATGACAGGAAGATCAGGAGGAGGCAAAATAACGAATATGAGAGCAATCTCCTAAAAATACCTTTCAGGTTCATCGTCTTGATGTTGAGTAGACTCTTCGGCATGCCTAATGGCAATGTGTTTAAGATCGGATGGGTGCCGGTGATGTTTCACATAGCCACAAAAGGCACCATCTTCAACTGGGCTGAAATAATTTCAGATAGCTTGGCCTCACAGTTAACAGCAGCCCAAGGAGGACTAGCCCAAAAGAAGGCAGATTTCTTCATGTCTTCATACCTGATTGACTGCCTGTTAAGCAAGCATTCGTTCCCGGACTTGGGTTGCTCATGGAAGCCAAATGAAACAGCTCTCTTCATAGCTTACCAGTGTACATGGGCAAGTAAATACGCAAACCACTACAAGATGATTTGCGAGAGGTTTATCATGCCATTGTCCCATCTTATCTTCGTTCAAGAGCCAGATTGTATGTCGGAGAATGTTATGCCCATCATTGAACAATTTGGGGACTATTATCACAGTGCAGAAGGCACATACATCAGGATGAGTGGAGGGACTCATGAGCCATTTATGTTTCAAACTCTGCATTTAGATTAAATTAGCTTAGGCACTTGCATATCATTTTAACAATAAAATCAAAAAGAACGGTGGATCGGGCCATAACCGGTGTAAAAGAAGCAAATCTCCAAATCTAACGGTAGCCGGAACCGCTAACCGGATAGATTCTCCATTCCAAACGGTGGACAATCTAATTGGGATAGTTTACCAGGGAGAATCCCTTTCTGCTTGATGCTACGATCTTCGAGGCATCAACAGAATTTTAATGGGACAAATGATGATTTTGGCGAGGATGAAGGCACCAATAATGGTGAAGATGATTTTCCTCCAAGCAAGGATTATGATGGTAGTAAAGACAATTTTCCTCCAAGCGAGGATTTTAATGGCATCAATGATGATATTCCTCCAAGTGAGGATTTTAATGGGACGGATGATAAGTTGGTGAGGATGAGGGCACCAATAATGGTGAATATGAATTTCCTTCGAGTGAGGATTTTGATGGCATCGATGATGATTTTCCTCCAAGCGAGGATTTTGATGTCACTAATGATGATTTTCCTCCAAGCAAGGATTTTAAAGGGACAGGTGATGATTCTAGTGAGGATGCAGGCACCAATAATGATGAAGGTTATTTTCCTCCAAGCAAGGATTTTGATGGCATTGATGATGATTTCCCTCCAAGCGAGGATTTTAATGAGACAAATGATGATTTTGGGGAGGATGAACCCGCCAATGGTGTTGATTTAAACTCAAGTGATAAACTTGATACTGATGCGGATACTCATTCTCCTACTAATTTTGGTGATGATCATCTCAATGAGAGGGATGATATTCCTCACATTTATGAGGATATCCATTCTAATGAGGATGATTTAATGGTTGATGAAACGCAAAGGCAAATTGTACCAATGAGCAAGATTAAGTGTAGGACTAGACCATTTTATATCAATCCAAAGCATTCTAGTTATACAACGTCTAGGAAATATTTTCTCACAAGTCCCAATTCTATTACTGATTTGATTTCAAGTGAGTGTTGCCAAAAAAATTGTTTGAAAAAATACACTACAATTATGCTTTTGAGAAAAGATGAGCATATCTATCAATGAACAAAAATATGCAAAATTCATATTTGGTAGGGTGCATGATTTCTACAAAGGCAGGTTATGATTATCGCATTGGAAGTATTATGCTTTGCAGAAGGGCATTCAAAAGAATCCACTCAATTGGTAATCTTAGACTATTAAGAATCCAGACAAGGCTAGAAAAGGATCCTACATTTTATTCTAAAGAATATCATGCACGAGCTAGTGGGCCATTAACAAACATTGCAATGTCATGGATGCGTGACTTCTTTTCTAAGCATGGAGAGAGTATGCCAGATAGAGAAACCATACACATTCCAGATAATTTCTCAAGGATAGAAATCTACAACTTGTACAAGGCTTTTATTCAAGATTCTGAAGGAAATAACAATTTCATTAGATATGCATATTTTACAAGACTATGGAAAATAGACTTCAACAATGTCTGTATTCCTAAGAGGTCAATGATGGGGGTTTGCAGTATATGTGCTTCTCTTAAACAAAGAAGGGATAAATTAGAAGGGATAGAGAGAGGTATGTCTCTAACAACTTTATTTTTTTGCAATAAATATCTATTACGAAAGCTCATCAATGTTTTGTTTTTATTTTATTTGTAGATTTTGTTGTTAGAGGAATTCAAGCACATCGCAATCAAAAATCAGTTGAACGACAAAAGTTATACAAACATCGCAAGAAGTGTTATGATGAACCACATAACTATATGGGTTTGATAATTGATGGCATGGATCAGGAAAAAAAAAAACACTTTTGCCACATTTTGTTCATGTACCAAAGAATTTAAAGGAGGGAAATTTTATCCAGTTTCACTTGGTTGGTTGTATGGTTTTTAATGGTCAAATGTCTCCAAAGGTTTACTTTACATCTCCCAATATTCATAATGATGCAAATCTGATCATTACCATAATTCACCATGTGCTGACTCATTGTTCTGGTAATCTTCCTCGAGTTCTATATTTGCAATTGGACAACACCAGCCGGGAAAACAAAAATCAGATCATGTTTGGTTATTTGAACATGCTTGTTGAATTGGGAATTTTTCAGCAGGTTAAATTTGGTTTCCTTCTTGTTGGGCATACACATGACCATATTGATCAAATGTTTAGTCGTTTTGCAGTGACATTGGGGAGGAAGAATGTTGGGAGCCTTCCATCATTAACTGAAATTATTAGAAAAACATATAGTCCAAAGCTTGTTGTGCTAACATTGGAGGAAACTATTGACATGCGAAGATTTATTTTGGGATCGCATGGTGAAGAAAGGTGCATTGAGAAACTTAATGACATTAGCTTTCAACATCAATTTCACATAAAAAAAATTGATGGGAAAACACTACTATGGGGTAAGAAGTACTCAACAAGTGCAGAATGGGGGCCTACATCAGATTTAGCATTTCTGAAATTCATCCCAGGTCATCAAATGTATGCTCCAAAGTTATCGTTGTTGCAATCAGCTGTTGAGATTCAAAATTCACGTCGGCACAATAGAGATGTTGATTCTTCTCAATGCTAGGGAGAAATAAAAAATTCTATCAAAGATACATATGACTATTTTGAGGTTGTTAATTCTATTTGGTGGGAGTCATTTTTCATGGCGCAAAATGACATAATTACAAACTCTACAAATGGAGACATTTTTTTGAAGACTCCGTTTGGTTGGCCACAAAGTATGTCAAATGAAAATGAGGAGAGAAATGTTGAGCCTGAAGGTGTTGAGCCTTCTCAACCAGAAGAAAGGGAAATGTACATTGGGTCTAGAAGATCATCTGCACAGAGTGAGGCATTGGAAGACCTTTACAAAGGCTCAATACAAGATATTAAGGAGGGTTGCATGATTGTAGTTTTGGCCACAGAAGATCCATGTGGTTATCCATTCTGGATCTGCTTCAAAAGAGAAAACCAGCATCAGTACCTAATAAACATATATATCATCAAATGTGCAGAAATAAACAGTATGTACAAGTATATATGAAAACAATATAAAACCATAAAAAACATACTAGTAGCGTCGAACCCTCCAGCAGGAACAGGAAGCTCCGGATCTCCTCGGTAGTCCATCCCACTCCAAGGATACCTCTCGAGCTGGCCTATGTGGCCCTCCCATACATCTAGCACCTGTGGGGTAAGAAAGGCCCCCACGAACCCACCACAATCACGGGACATAATACGCCCTCAGAACACCATCTACGACTCTTGTGGTCCCCTCTACGCACCGCGACCTGCGACCTCAAATACAGATAGCACTCGAATAAGTATGATCATAATACACTACTATAGTAGAAGGTGCATCACCCCACACCCCGTCGGAAATCTGACATATGTTGCATCATGAACTACAGCATCAACAAGCCCCATGCCATGGGATTCCCAGTTATCACCCTCTCCACCAACTAGAGCTGGCCTCCTGTAATCTGGTTGGGGGACGCGACCCCCAACATATGTACAATGGTTGTCGCCACAGCCTCCACCAGTAGAGCCCTCAGATGGCTCACAAACACACCACCTGATTTCATAGAACTCGGGTCACCACCATAGTAATGATCCACTAAGGTATGGATCATCTCCCCCACCAATTATGGAGGGAGAGGCTCCCTCACACCTCGAGGAGTCAACCCCATCAAAAATATATATCCTGAGTAGTGATATTCACGTCCTCTCCACCCACATGGAACACTCTGCGGTCAAGATCCCACATGTCCAGTAGTCTCCATAGGAGGTAGTCGGACGACCGTATCAGAGGGATATTGAAAAACTTCAAGAGCCCAGCATCTCGTAAAGCCTTGATCACCGCCTAGTCGGCCAACACAACCACTCAAAGTTCATCAAACTCTCTCTCCCTCCACTCAACATCTTGAATGCATGCCATCACTGATAAGCAACCACTTGTATAGGGAAATGATCACCCGTTAGCCATATAAAAATCATTAGCACAACCTTTCCTAAGAAGGTCTGCGCGTAGCGCGACTCTTTACAACATATATGTGCATATCGCAGCCAAAACTCTATTCGGTCGCGCCAAACCAGCGCATGGGAGATATACAGTTCGGTCGCGCAAGTAGTACGATTGTTTGAGGAACAGTCGTGCTACAACAAGTGCACAGCCAAAGTGTATAAATCTTGCACTATGCGCGATACAATACATTTGTTCTGCACTAGTGAGCACGTTATAGTGCACCCGATTTTCAGAAAATCTTGCGCTAGACCAACGTGATATTTTCCCAAAATATCGCGTTATCACGCGGGATTTTCACAAAATCTAGCGCTGTTGCGCGGTATTTTCTCAAAATCTTGTGCGGTATTTTCTCAAAATCTCGCGTGGTAACCCCAAAAACACAAAAAAGGACCCCTGGCCACCTAGGGGACCCCTAAACCTAGGTCTAACGAATAAAATAAAAAGGGATTAGGTTTAGGATTACTTGGAACTCGTGGATCAATGAACGGGACACCAGATCTCTCAGAAACACTCAAAATGCACACTAGGAGGTCGGTGGCACAAAGTACAAATGATTTCGAAAAGTAGGCCTTACCACTCTTTTATACTCATTTGACCCAAACTTCCACCCAATGCCACGGAAAAACCGTAACTCTGTTTCCAAAAGCATTCATACCACGATGACTAGCGCTTCGAGCTCTTCGACATAGAACCGACCAATCCAAATTCTAACCAAAGTTACCATAATACTATTTTCATATCAAAGTACCCCACAGGTACACGATGTTTTGGTTATGTGATTTGTGGATTGTCAATACCTCAGTTATGTCCTTTACTACACTTGGGTATGTGCATCGTATGTGCAGGACCGGGATCAAGACATTATGGAGCCTCTTTTTATCTAACACTAGGTTTCACACACCCTACCACGGGTATCATTTCGAAATTGGCATATAGACATTATTTTCCCTATGTTTACAATGCATATCCTAGTATTCTCGTTGATAACCATAGGGTCCCCATTCATGGCCTTGATGTGCCATCAACATCATTTTCATGAATAGCATGTTCTCCCATGGGTGTGCGCACCATTTCCATCCTTTTCATCAATTGAAACCCATGACGTCGACCCCCCACAATTCCGAGGAATATGACCAAACTTGAAAAGACCCTCCCTTAGAGTATCAGTTTTGCATTTCGAAATTTGCTCCACCTAGTATACACTCATGAGATTCTTCGACACATGTTACGAGAATGATTCACAAATCCACCTCATACCTCCATGAGTACTTTACCCTTCTAGATCTCCCTCATATCATCACCCTTGCAATGACACCTATGGGGCCCCCACCCTCATAAACAACCAGTTATATTCAATTATCTCGCAAGTATATACTGCATAGAATCGTTTCATGGGGCACCCATCTTTGCACCTGCAAATTGGCCCTCACTCCATCATTGGAAAGTGTCCCCTGATCCACTCAAACCCGTGGGGACTCCACCCATCATCAAATCAACCACCTGACACACACAAAATTATGGGGACCACACCAACATTCTTTATGTACAAACCATTCCCGCATCACCTCACATTGCGGACACACCATATTATTTGGCAGTAACCCATGGTCACCTTTGATCAATGTATTTGAGTCTCCATATGTTCAACAGTATTTTTTTTTGTCGGTCTCCATTACCCTTCGTTTTGTGTCCCCATCAAAACCCATTTCATTTGTAGTTTGTCTCCATCTGTTTCAACCTGTACCATCCTGAAAGAAAATGTTGTCGTCCCCTCTCCCCCATGGTTACATCGATCAAAGGAAGTTATGAGCCCCACGCTTATCAACCAATATTGTGTCAGGTATGTATGTCCATCAGTTGGTTACAATATGATCCCAGTTCTCAGGGTAGGACTTTCGTCCTATCAAGTACTTCAGCTCTCGTCGATGTCAATACACTATATTATGAGAGTTGCAGTAGTCGCAGTTGTACCTTGGGATCCCTTTCAATCACTACAAGGGATGACCTCGAACTTAGTAGGGAGAGTCATTAGTGCTCCCTAACTAGGTGGTTTCCCCTATGCTCGATGTCAACACATCATCACATCAGGGGGGGATGTACTTTTGAAGGTATCAATGTTCGCATTTGGAAATCATGATAGCAGTCTATTTGGTACAGTATAGCCCTTAGGCATATTTACATACCAAGTGTTGGCTGCTTTTTGGACAGACCCGGGTTTTAATGAAGCGCAGCAACAAAACCCCTTGGCGCACTGGCCCTCTCGGCAACGAGCTGCGCGGCAGCTCGAGGTCTCACCCGAAGTGGCTATGGGGGGGGCTAAGGAATCAGATTTCCTTAACCTAGGCGACTCGGAGATTGCTCTTTCCTCCTTGACGATTCTTCCAAGGTGAAGGTCTGACCCCTCCTCAGACTTATGAGCGCAACATAGGTCAAGCTCCTGCTCAGCAGCTGAGCTGCACGGCACTTCCACTCCTGCGCTAGGACCAATTACCCTCTGCGCCGATATTCTAAGCGTCGCTCGCTAGCGCGCCCGTCGCAGCAACAC
Source organism: Larix kaempferi (assembly GCA_027924585.1). Classification (NCBI taxonomy): domain Eukaryota; kingdom Viridiplantae; phylum Streptophyta; class Pinopsida; order Pinales; family Pinaceae; genus Larix; species Larix kaempferi. Next base: position 1,045,248 of record BSBM01000721.1, on the reverse strand, counting down.
GTCCTCCTCTCGCTGCGGCGACGTTGTCTTACCGATTCCTTCGACCCTTAACGGTTGTAATTTCCCCAAGGAAGCTCCAAGAACTTACTCAACACATTCATAAAGATAATGCAATATTTCTGCGTACGCTATTAGTAAACTAAAACAGGCAATCACTTTAATCACGACATCACAACAAGAAGAAATATGAAGTCCACCTCCACGGGGAAAACCAGGTCCGCGGGAGTATCTTATATTAACCAGAAAATGATAGGTTTATACACTATGCTGCGCACACAGCTGCAGTCTTAGATCTTTCCAGGAAACTCCACGCACACAGCTGGGAGCCCTTCTCTCGATCTAATCTCTTCCTCTTCAGAGATTACAATAGTTCAGACGTCGACTCCGACTGTCTGCAACTCAAGGATTAGCTTCACTACTAACCAGCTCCAACTCCTGTTTTCTAGCAACACGGTAGAAAACAATCAATAAGATCGTAACAGAGGATGATCAGCTCGATCAATCCTTCTTACATCTAGTATCTACTATCATAGCTAGCTCACTCACAGGCTTAGCTAACTGACTCACTAATTAACCAGTTCACTAACTAGCTAACTAACTAACATCTACCCATTACAATTATTCATATATATAGGTGGCCATGGCGGTCGCACCTTTACAAAACTGTGGGCCTTTCCCAGCAGTAATCCCCAAAAACCCTAACCACGCACATGGCTAGGTGTACTGTAGGCGGCGCTTGCAGTCATGTCGCCGCTTCCTATAGGCTCCATGATTTCCGGCGCAGCTTACGGGTATGGGCGCCTTGTCCTTCGCCTTCAATGCTTTGGTCCGTTGCTCCTCCTTGATCCGAGCAACCATAACTTCTGTACTCAGCCTTAAATGAGGGTAGCTGAGCCCTCTACTCCATTGCTTCATTCATTGTGGTAGCTGGGCTTTCCATTCAGCTATCTTCATTCTCTTCTGACGTGCGCGCGAGCTCCACGATTTCCGGTCCGTAATCTACGCTGAGATTATCCATCTGGCACCGTACTGCGCACCGTCTTCTTCTATCCCAAAATTGGCGTTATCTCAAAATTTAGCACTTTCTCTTCCATACTTGTGCTTTTTCCTCAAAATTCGCAGCTTTTACCATAGCTGCGGCCTTGGCTCCAACAGGCCCCTAACACTTACTTGTGGCTCGCCCTCGAGCCACTCGCACTAGCGTGTGGTCGCTTTACTTGCGCATCTGCTTTTGCTTGGGTCTCCGCGAATGTTTTCTTCCACTGCGCAATAGCGGAGTCCAATTCATCGACACACTCCACAGTTGTCTGGACCGTTTCTGCAGTGGCTTCTTCTTTAGTTATGGCATCAATCACCTCTTGAGATTCAGCAATTTCTTTGATTTTTGCCTCTACTTGGCCAACGATGTCAGCATACTCATCCATAAATGGCTGAATGTTGTTGGTGAGCTTCTCATCTTCAGTTCTGAGCTTGTGCAGTTGCTGTTGCACTCTGCGCACTTCACTCATTTTCTTCATTTTTGGTAAGCCTGTTAAGGCCTTAGCTTCTTCAGTCAGAACAGTTAGGGACTGTTCTGCGGCTTGCACCTATTCCAAAAGACCAACTTTAAAAGGGAGCTTCTCAAGCTCTGTCCAAGCTTCCATAGCTTGGCTCATCAGGTTCTCGGCTTCCTGTATTTTGTCCTTCATTTGTGTGGAAGCTCTGCTCAGCGCTTCAAATTGTTCCTGCGCATCATCTGTAAACTGCGCAGCAACACGAGCTTCCAACTCGGCAATCTGGGTTCTATGGCCCTCAGCCATAGCAACTATTTCGTGCTCCAGGGTTTTCACCCTTCCTCCAATAATTTGAACTTTCTCAACCAGAGGGAGGTCTGGTTGAATCTCGCAAGCTGGCAACTCCTGGGCAATCTCATCCACTGCGTTTCTTATGCCGATGTCTTGCGCCTCATAAAGTGCGATTTTCTCGGAGATATTCTTATGGATTGCCTTCAGCTCTATCTCCTGCGATTGCAGTCGTTGATTTTCATGGAATGTAGAGAGCTCTCTAGCTCTCAACTCAAGAGAAACTTTCTCATGTACTAGTTGTAGAGTCTATATAGGAATTAGAGACAAATTTATTTCAACGGGCCCAACGGCGCTTACCTGTAGTGCAGCTAGAGGATCCGGAAGTGTCATGCTTGTAGGCGGAATATGCACGACAGTATGCCTTTCTACGAGTTCTTCAACTCGCTCGGTACTTGGAATTACTTGTGGCGCCTGCGAAGTAGATGCTGGCGCATGGGTCTGCGCAATCCTTCCTGCGAGACCTTTTAGTTCCACAAACTGCAGGTCTAGAGCACTTCTGATGTGAGCGTGCGTGTTCCGCAGCTCGCGAAATTGCTCCTTCAAATACTGGTCAATCCCCAAGGGAATGGCCTCAGAGGGATGTGACACCTTTTGTCTCTTGGTTGCTGGTTCGGTCGAGCCTTCATCACTTCTTTGCACGGGGGCTTCCTTGCCCTTATCCTTCTCTTGTGCGGCGGCGGGTGGCATCGCGGATGCGATGTCGGCGGCTTCCCTCCATTCATCCGACCAAGATTTAATAGTTTCTTCGACATCTTCGGTGGTCATCCTGCAAAGACCTACGGCCCATTCCTCTTTAATGCCGCAGGGACGGAGGTAAAGTTTATGTAAGTCGGCAGTAAAGACCAACTTTCCTTCATATATCTTCGCTGTCTCCTCACTCAGCCTTGGCATTTCCTGAATGGTATCTCTGAGGAGATAGTAGTATTCACAAAATACAGCGCGGTTCATCTTGCGCTTTGCAGGATTAGGAGATTCCCAAAGGTTAACATAGTGGATTCCGGCAGGTTCTCCTGCGCGGCGCGGGAGGAACTGAGTGTTGGGGGGCTCCTTCCACACGATGAGAGCACATAAAATTAAAAGCCAAAAAAAATGGAACAACTGACCGGGGTGATCTTGGACGTTCCGGCAGTCTTCCAAAAAAGAATTGAGGAGGAAGAGGGACCAGTTGTACTGTTCCCCCTCCGCAGCTGCGATGGCGAGTTCCACGACAGCTCCAGTAACTTCCTTCGGTCTGCACTTGGTGAGAAGCCTGCCTGCAAGCAGACTTCCTGTGAATCGAAGTGCTTCGTCTTCTACTATAGTGAGGTCATAAGCCCGACCTCCTCTTGTAAGGTTGTATTTCTGTACCAGCTTTGCAGCCAGTTTTCTATCCTTCTCCTTTCCCATAAAATGGATATTGGGATCCTTACCAACCTTAGAAAGGCCAGTAATGCGATGAATCAAATCGACATTTAAATCGATTGGCCTCCCCAGCCAAAGGTAACCTCCGTGAACGCAGGATAGCAGTGTCTTAACAACTGCGTTCACTTCATTACTACGCCCGAAATGCGGTAGCTTTAACAGGTTCAGGAGTCCAGGGCGCTCAAGATTTGCTGCAAATCCCTTCGGGATGAATTCGTCAACCTTTCTGGTGGGATTATGCACTACCGTCAGATATCGGTCTAGCTGGAACTGAGGATATGTTTTATAGTCTCCCAGGTTGAAATCAGAGAACTTGACCAGTGGAAGGTGTCCGAGCAAGGACCCTTCTACTCGCACGCCAGCCGGTAGTGGAGGTAACGGAAGCGGATATTTTGCATTCTTCGAAATATGCACCTCTGGTGCATCGTCTGGACGCGGCGGAATATAATTCACCATAGTGGCCAACGGCTCTGGAACGGGCTCTTCTGGCTGTGGCTGAGACGCTCGTGTGGCTGGAGATTTTCTGGGATCCTGATAACCAGGGTGTACATAAGTCGAAGCAGTCACGGGGGTAGTCATGCCGAAATCTAGGCCTCGGCGCAGGAATTGACGAACAACTTCTTCAGTCGACAGGTTCTCCGTCGTGAACGGGTATAGGTAACAAGAACTTGGACAGAAACAGCGGAACAGCGTGGGATATGGACACTGACAACAAGGGAAGCACTCTGCACAACTCGGCTCTGAAAACAATGGCTTAGATTCTCAAACAAGACTATGCAGCTCAAGAAAAGTAACCCGAAAATATACAAGTGTGGGGTATTTATAGCCAAAGGGGATAGTAAATGCGGGCAAGTGGGGTTACTAGCTATAGGTGGCTATGCATGAGTTGACAACCCTACCATCCGCTTCGCGTTTGCGGTGCATTTATTGTGATGGACGGGCTCTGACAGGCTTCCGAGAGAGGCTAACGCTTTCGGCGCATGAGTTAAATGCAAATCTTACGGAGATCAAGCCAAATCTTGTCAGAGCGGCTACACTTAAATGGCGGGCTTATCCTTCATTTATTCTCAGACGCGGCTACATAACTGCTGTAATTCAAATTTTTTGGTGGGTCATTTCAACTTAGGAAACTGTGCCTATAGGGGTCCACATCGAGAACTCTTCAAGCGGAAAATTGACACAGGGAACTTCGCAAGAGCGACGGTTCAACGGTCCGGGGAAAACCTCACAAGAGCGCAAATATAAGCTCGCTCAATCCCAAATTATTATTCGGTATGCGCGGATGTTTCACGGAACTGCGCGGGAAGCCAGAGACTGAGGGTCTCGCGACTTCCATGTAGACTGATAATGCGATGCCTCTTTCAACTACACTGGACATCTGCATGTCTTTGAGCAGCTATTTAAGTTGACAGGGCGGAGTGGCCGTCGCGGTAAAGCTTAAGCCGACTCCCGTTGATCATTGTAGGTAGAAATTCTCCATTCAGCTTCGCAAGCTGAACTGCTCCTCCTTCTGTTATTTTTATCACCTGAAAAGGGCCTAACCAGTGTACACGAAACTTGCCTGGAAACTTGATGAATTTACTATCATAGAGAAGTACCAAGTCTCCTTCTGCAAAGTGTTTATTCTTAATGTGCCTGTCGTGCCAAGCTTTCTGTCTTGCCTTCTGTACCTGTTGATGAAATCCGGCTAAAAGTCGGTCTTCTTCTAGGGCAAGCAGTTGTGAAAGTCTTGCGCTCATAGTATCAGGATCTATCATTTCTGTAATTTGCGCAATTCTGAGACTGGGAATAATGTATTCCATAGGCATAACTGCTTCTTGTCCATACACCAAACTGAAAGGTGTGTGGCCTGTTAGTTTCTTGCATGTGGTTCTGTAAGCCCATAATATAGCTGTGACTCTAAGGTCCCAATCATCTCTTTGTTGATTACAGATCTTCGTCAGGGCATTCTCAAGAATTTTATTGAATGCCTCCACCGTACCATTAGCCTGAGGGTGGTAGGGTGTACTCTTATGGTGACTAATTTGAAATTCTTCAGTAAGGGCCTCTATAGTCTGATTGAGGAAGTGTGTACCCTGATCACTCATCAGAATCACTGGGCATCCAAACCTAGTGATAATGTTCTCAAAAATGAACTGTGCGGCAGTGGCAGCGTCGCAGTTCTTCACTGGCTTAGCCTCAGCCCATCGGGTGAGGTATTCAGTAGCTGTAATGATGTATCTTGCGCCGGTTCTCTTTCCTGGTGGGTTGATAGGACCTACAAAATCAATGGCCCATTTATCAAAAGCACGCAGTGTTATCTGAGGTCTTAGCGGCATCTCATCTCTTCTTGAAGGTTTTCCTATTCGCTGGCACACATCGCAACATTTGCAGAATTCCTTAGTATCCTTATGCAATGTCGGCCACCAAAGACCTGCGGCTAAGATCTTTTGAGCAGTCGGCTTTCCTACGAAATGGCCTCCTGCGGTGCCTGAGTGTGCTTCTGCGATGATAGAGTTCTTTTCATGCGGTAGAATACATCTGCGCAAGACTTCATCGGGGCCCAACTTATAGAGCTGGCCTGCTATCAAAGTGAAGTCTGCAGCTTTGACAACAAGTTGTTTCTTCTGCTGGATTGTAAACTCAACTAGCGCTTGTCCGGTGGTGAGAAACTCAAGGATATCAGAATAATATTCATCTGCTGCTTGAATAGAGAACAACTGCGCATCAGGCAGATTGTCCTCCAGACTTGTAGGTTCCTCTCCTGACTCTATCCTGGATAAATGGTAAGGTCCTGCATTCAATCTTCCTGGCTTTACAATAACCTCAAAATCATATTCTTGAAAGAGCAGTAGCCATCTGCAAATTCTTCCCCCTAACACTGGCTTATTGACCAAGTATTTCAAAGCAGAATGGTTAGTATACATTTTAAAATGTGCGCACAGTAAGTAGTGTCTGAACTTCTGTAGGGCGGACACCATAGCTAGTCCTTCTCTCTCTGTAGTAGTGTAGTTCTTCTCGGCTGTGGACAGCTTCCGGCTAGAGTAAGCAATGGGGTGATCGATACCTCCTTCTCCTGGTTGTGTAAGTACGATCCCCAATGCTATGGAAGAAGCATCGACATGAACATGAAAGGGTTTATTCCAGTCTGGGAAAACTAGAATTGGCACTCTGATCATCTTTTCTTTAAGTGTGTCCAAGCTCTGTTGGCATTCTTCTGTCCATTGGAATTTCGAATCCTTTTTCAGCAATCTTTCCATAGGTGCTGTGATCTTTGCATAACCTTTGATAAATTTTCTGTAGTATCCAGTATGTCCCAATGTAGTGCGCAATTGCTTGACTGAGTTGGGCGCAGGTAAATTAGCTATGATGGCAACCTTCGCAGGATCCATCAGGAGTCCTTGTCTGCATACAATGTGACCCAAAAAAATACCAAAAGGAGCACAGAAGATACATTTTTCAAGTTAAGGGAAATCTGATGCTGTCTACATTTTTCTAACATCATTCGCAGGTTCGCTATATGATTCTTTAATAAACCAAATACAGTCCAGTCATCAAAATAGACTTCTAAGAACTTGTGAATTAATTCTTTAAAAACAGCAACAACGACTCTAGAGAAGATAGCAGGTGCGTACTTAAGACCAAAGGGCATTACCGTGTACTAGAATGATCCCCATTCAGTCGCAAAAGTAGTCTTATGGAGATCTTCTGGATGGATTCTGATCTGATGGTATCCCGAAAATCCGTCAGTGAAGGAGTAAGCCTCTTGTCCTCCAACATTATCAAGCACTTCATCTGTAAAGGGAGTAGGAAATGGATCATGCGCTGATGCGTCATTGAGTTTGCGCAAGTCCACGCAAATTCTTATTTCACCTTTTGTCTTCCTCTCTTGTACAACCATAGGGCTAATCCAATCGCTTTCTTCTACTGGCTCAATAATACCTGCTGCGAGCATCTTGTCAATTTCTTCTTTGACTTTTTCTTTATAGCGCGGGTTCAACCTGTATGGGCGCTGCTTTACTGGCTTGGCATCTGGTTTCAGAGGTATGCGCATCACTCCTAAGTCTCCTAGGATGCCTTTCATTTCTGTGAACTTGGTAGGAAAGATATCCTGGTAGTCACGTAATAAATCTGAAATATGCCCAACAGTTTCATCATCCCAATAGTCTCCTATAGAAGCAAACTTGGGTTCGGCTTCTGTACCAATGTTAACCTTTTTGAGCTTGATGTGTTCTGTAATGGCAGGGATATCAAGCTGAGGACCTTCAACATTGCGCGTCCCTTCTGATTCTGGAATATTGATGTTGCGAGGATCATCCTCCTCTTCTCCAGCGGTGAAATTATAGCATTCCAGGGCATGTTCTATCTGAACAACCCAATCTGGTTGGGAATATTCTGGTAATAGACATGGTTCAAATACCTTCTTTTTAATACACTTCAGAGCCTGATCAATACTGCGATGCTCTGACTCAAAGCTGAAAGTAAGTTGAAAACTTTCTATCATAAGAGGCCAAGTAAGAGTGCCTCTGCGCAATTCTGTTTCGGTGTACCAGTTCCTTGGAACTGTGTCCAATGTGTGGATGAATAGGTGAACCCACTCACCTTCCGGAATATCTGACCATTGCTGAATGCATGCTTCAATGTGTGACCTGGGGTCACTCTGTCCCTCATATTTGCGCGACACTTCTGCTGTAGTGTCCTGGAATCTGCGCAGTATCAATCTGCGACAGTCTTGCCATGTGTGAATATTCTCTTTATGCGCACCCCACCATCTTGCGGGTGTAACGCGCAGTGATACATCTAATGCCTGTATGCGCTGCTGTTCTGGAAGCTGTTGTTCATATGGCTGTATGAATTCACTTACGTTAGTTAAACCATCAAAAATTGGAGTGTCAGTCAATTATGTGCCAATCCATCGAATGGATTTAGTCATCATGGCGCAACGTCTTGTAGAAACTTCATGTAAGCGATTCTGCCAGTTTTCCAATCCTGTATCTGAGTCTGATGTGCACGAGCTATCACATCGCCAGCTGATATGGCCATCTGCTATAGGATTAACATAGTCACTCTGACTAGCAGTCATCTGATACAAACTTTCCATTTGGCGCGCTTCTTCTTTTGCCCGAATGGGTTCTATATACCTTGGTCCTTGAATAGGATCAAGCGGTGCAATGACCCTAATCTGTTCGTCCTCGAATGTCATCTGTCTTTTCTTCAAGTTAATGACAACCAAATTATCAAATGCCCAGTCTATGCCTAAAAGTGCTGGGTAAGGTCTACTATCATCCAGAATTTTGATTACTTCAAAGTCTGCAGAACTTCTTACTCCCTCAATATCAATAGGTACATTGGGTAATCTTCCCAATGGAGAGACTCGTTGCTGGTTCGCGAGTCTTAGCTGGATGGGGGATCTTGAAAGTTGAGGACTTCCCATCTGTTCCCATGTCTGCATGGTGAGAACATTAACTTCTGAGCCCAAATCAAAAATGACTTCGTCCATCTCAAATGCTCCAATCTGCGCTGTGAGCCTCATCTCTTTTCCAGTTCTAGTGTGACTCCCAATCTGGTGAATAGCATGCTGCGGCGTGTTCGTCGGAGCAGATTGTTGACATTTGTCCAATAGGTGTTGAAGTTCCATAGTTGCTTTTTCATTGCACAACAACTTTAAGCAGTTCCTTAGAAAAGTATGGACAGTGCCTAGTGCATCTTCTTCATCGGGCCTTCCGGATGTAGTGGCATGTTCTTGTACCAGGTTGTCTTGTCTTAGCACTTGCGATCTAATATCATTACGCGGAGTTGCGATAGAACTTGAAGCTCTGGGATCTGAGAAATACTCTTGGGCTTGCTTGAATGCTTCTTTTTGCTTTTGCAGATTAAGTGGGGCTGGTTTAATATTAGCGCGGCGCACCCATTGCGTCGCTTGCTTTCCAGTTCCTGACTCTGGCGCACCAGTGGTTGCTCCACTGCGCGTTACGATATTAACTGTACGGTCTGGTTCCATTTTTTCTGCTCCAATCAATTGAATATTCTGGTTGACCTGTGGCGTCTTTGCTTGCATCTTAGCCATCAATTGAGGGCATTCTTCTATGATATGATCATAAGATTTACAATATCTGCAAAGGGTTGTAGGGTTTTGGCAATCTCTTGCAAAATGACCTTGCGCTCCACAATTATAACAAGTGATCTGGCCTCTTCCGCGGCCAGAATTTGTTGCGCGTCCGCGGCCTCTATAATTTCCGGTTCGGCCGTCGCGAGTTTGGTCATACTGTGGACCTGGTACGGGTCCTTGTGCTTCTGATTGTACTCTATAAACATTGTGTTTCCTTTCCATCATAAGGTCATATGCTCTGCAATTGTTTTCATCATGACCTACTGATTTACAGAAATTACAATATAGATTCTTTGGAGTTTGTACATATTTCTGAAGTAAGTGACATTCTTGTGGTCTATGACCTCTAGTTCTACAGATTTCACACCAAGGCCCCTGTGCCTGTGGTAAAGGGTTAGGTGCTCCAGTTGCAATATACTCTATGAAAACAGGACAATGGTCCTTTGAATGACCTTGTGCTTTACATTTTGTACACCATATTTCTTCCTTGACATCCTTGCCTTTCTTAATATCATGCACTTGCAAGGTTAAGTTTGCTAATTGGTTCTGCAACTGCGCAACATCGTTGCTTGTTCCAGCAATTGGTGAAGCTTCTAGTTTCATAGCCATCTCTAGAGCTTGTTCCTGAGTAGTGAGATTCTGTTGCATAAGAGGAAGTCTAATGTGTGGGAGCAGCGCAGCAATGAACCATTCCTTATGCTGTTGTGGTGCAAACTCAAAGCTTACTTGATCTATCAAGGCTTTGAATTTTTGGTCAAAGTCCCATACTGACTCTGTAGGTAACTGCTTGATGTCTTTGAGCTCCGTTATACACTGTGATTCTGATTTAGGTTTCTTGAATTCTCTAATCATTGCATTTCTTACATCAGCAAGCGTCCTAGTCTGTGCTGCTGAGTATTTCATGAACCAAGTTAAGGCTCTTTCTCTTAATGTGGTTGCTAACTGAACTAGTTTAACAGCATCATCATTAATTTGCTTAATTGTCCAAATGGCTTCACATAGGAACCAGTGTTGCTCAGGGTCTTCTATCCCTGTTCCTCTAAAAGTTGGTAGTTTCATGTCATCACCCATCTTTCTTGCGCTAGGTTGAGGTGGAGGTGCTGTAGCAGTTCTTCTGGGCTGGTTGAACAAAGGTGGTACAGAGGTACTAGAAGTACCGTGTGGGCTACTAGAAGGTGTTACTGCGGGATTATACTGAGCTTCGTCTGGCTTTTGCGGTGTAAAAGGGTAGTAAGGGATATGAGCGCTCCCTTGTCTTTCTATGTGGCTTGCTCTAGGAACTTGACTGTCTTCTGGCTCGACTCAAAAGAATGTTGGTCAAGGCCTACTTTATACCGTTTTCCACTACGAGTGCAACCAATAACTTCAGGGTCACTATCAAAGTCTACGGACATTACTTGTCTATACTATGCATCTGAAGCTATACATAGTTTTGCTTTTTCATACAGAAGCATTTTAATCGATAAGTTCAAAGAATTCAGGAACTTACCTCTATGTGCTTGAAAGAAACTCCTCTCAGCTTCACTGAAACTCTTTCTTGTATCCACTGCAAACTCAGTGATGAAACCTTCCAGCAGACTATTCAACCAAAAGTCTACTGTGCGGGACACAGAATTATCTACCCGCTTCAAAATACTGACTAGCTCAGGGGTCCAAGCGACTGGTCGGTCAATATGCACAGTGGGTCTAGTATCTGCTAACTTGGCTATCCAAGCATGTAACTCAAGTGCAAATGTGACAAAGAAAATTTCGTGAAGGTCAGTATAGATATACTTCTGCAACCATTCTTCTGGCTGGAGTCTAGAGCTTCTATTTTCTTGTTCAGCGAACTCGTTAGCCTTTAAATCGAACCACTCCTGAATTTCTGTAGCTGTAGGATTCCAGTAACACATTTGTTAGCTGAGCAAGTCTCAAAGCAATAGAACCATTTGTTGGCTCAGCAACAAGGTTCAAAGCAACGGAACCATTTGTTTGCTCCTTCTTTCTCTGGGTTTCGCCTCAATCTTGTGTGTCGTTGAAATAACAAGTCTCATTCACGCGACAACGGAACCATTTGTTGGCTGCTTTTTGGACAGACCTGGGTTTTAATGAAGCGCAGCAACAAAACCCCTTGGCGCACTGGCCCTCTCGGCAACGAGCTGCGCAGCAGCTCGAGGTCTCACCCGAAGTGGCTATGGGGGGGCTAAGGAATCAGATTTCCTTAACCTAGGTGACGCGGAGATTGCTCTTTCCTCCTTGACGATTCTTCCAAGGTGAAGGTCTGACCCCTCCTCAGACTTATGAGCGCAACATAGGTCAAGCTCCTGCTCAGCAGCTGAGCTGCACGGTACTTCCACTCCTGCGCTAGGACCAATTACCCTCTGCGCCGATATTCTAAGCGTCGCTCGCTAGCGCGCCCGTCGCAGCAACACGTCCTCCTCTCGCTGCGGCGACGTTGTCTTACCGATTCCTTCGACCCTTAACGGTTGTAATTTCCCCAAGGAAGCTCCAAGAACTTACTCAACACATTCATAAAGATAATGCAATATTTCTGCGTACGCTGTTAGTAAACTAAAACAGGCAATCACTTTAATCACAACATCACAACAAGAAGAAATATGAAGTCCACCTCCACGGGGAAAACCAGGTCCGCGGGAGTATCTTATATTAACCAGAAAATGATAGGTTTATACACTATGCTGCGCACACAGCTGCAGCCTTAGATCTTTCCAGGAAACTCCACGCACGCAGCTGGGAGCCCTTCTCTCGATCTAGTCTCTTCCTCTTCAGAGATTACAATAGTTCAGACGTCGACTCCGACTGTCTGCAACTCAAGGATTAGCTTCACTGCTAACCAGCTCCAACTCCTGTTTTCTAGCAACACGGTAGAAAACAATCAATAAGATCGTAACAGAGGATGATCAGCTCGATCAATCCTTCTTACATCTAGTATCTACTATCATAGCTAGCTCACTCACAGGCTTAGCTAACTGACTCACTAATTAACCAGTTCACTAACTAGCTAACTAACTAACATCTACCCATTACAATTATTCATATATATAGGTGGCCATGGCGGTCGCACCTTTACAAAACTGTGGGCCTTTCCCAGCAGTAATCCCCAAAAACCCTAACCACGCACATGGCTAGGTGTACTGTAGGCGGCGCTTGCAGTCATGTCGCCGCTTCCTGTAGGCTCCATGATTTCCGGCGCAGCTTACGGGTATGGGCGCCTTGTCCTTCGCCTTCAATGCTTTGGTCCGTTGCTCCTCCTTGATCCGAGCAACCATAACTTCTGTACTCAGCCTTAAATGAGGGTAGCTGAGCCCTCTACTCCATTGCTTCATTCATTGTGGTAGTTGGGCTTTCCATTCAGCTATCTTCATTCTCTTCTGACGTACGCGCGAGCTCCGCGATTTTCGGTCCGTAATCTACGCTAAGATTATCCATCTAGCACCGTACTGCGCACCGTCTTCTTCTGTCCCAAAATTGGCGTTATCTCAAAATTTAGCACTTTCTTTTCCATACTTGTGCTTTTTCCTCAAAATTCGCATCTTTTACCATAGCTGCGGCCTTGGCTCCAACACCAAGTTTGGTTCCTTGCCATAGTGGGTTTATCATGGTCACCAATAGTCCAAATTCAATATTTTGCAGTAGTTCGAGGGGCATTTACTCTAACATGGATCGAAGCCACCCTCATCCATGTCCCATGAGTATAGTAGAGTTGACACCTCTGTCCTCTCTCACTGTAATCACTTTGACATCATTTCACGAGCATGTGTATGCCCACCTCATTTATATAAAAAATATTCTTTATTACAGCTCCAATGTTTGTCACCAACACTCTTCCCCCATGGGAGAACCTTATTTTGTCCACATATGCTTCGTCCTACAGAACAGGAGAGAAACAATATAAAACATGATGCATTATCGGCCCTACAGTACCCTCCGAACCTCATACATCAGGGGGCATCTGTTAACACCTAAAATTCGCACACATGCAACATTTCGATGATTCATCCAGTAAAGCGTCATCAACATAAAGAATTCATCTCACCACAGGCATCCTCAACAGATCCAAAACATAGTATGATTCCACAAGTGCCAAGAAATAGACAAAACAAGGGGTAGCACAGGTATTACACAATTGACCCGCGCTATAGCGTAGGTTGCCTGAGCAATGCCCATGCTACACCCGCGCAGCTTTTCCTTCAATAGCCATGCTACTATCAAAACGGCGGGACCACTCATGCCTAGGGGGGAATTAAAGACTCAATCCTCCCTAAAGATCATAATTCGGCTCCTCACACACTTGGGGGCATTAATCATCCCCCCTTGTGTACCTCGGAGCTAGTTCATGAAGGAGGAGAGTTCACATTTGGATCTAGTTATTTGAAGGCCACCTCTTGGCCTATAAAAGGAATCCATTGGTTTCATTTTGTAGAGAGAAATTATAGCAAGGTTATGATGTTGGATTTTAGTTGGAGCTTCCTCATAGCCCACCATTTCCTACCATTATGAGCATTTCCAAGCTTTCTTGCCACCTACCATCAAGGGGCAAGTGTTTCTCTCCATTGTTCTTCCATCTACTTAGCATTTAGTTTAGACAAGAAAGGCCTCCCTAAGGGATATTGTTGGCTTCCCTTGAAGCCTTCACCTCCTAGGTGTTGTACATCTATTCCATTGGACAATACAAGAGTGGTTTAGCATACCTTTGGTTGTTGTTGGAGCTTTCATCTTTCCCCCATCTCTTTCATTTTATTTTCATCAATATTTTCATGTTTGGATGTGAACTACACTAACAATCTCTTTTCAGATCACTTGGAGGAATACCAACCACCATAAAATGTCTCCAAGGACTAAGGCCTTGCAGCAACCTACAAGGCTTATACCCCTCACCAAGTGGAAGAGTGCACTTGTGCAATTTTTTCCACGACAATTCTCATTTAGATTCATTAATGGACTAGCATTCTTGTCTTGAAGCGCTCTTGTACTTTGTCAATCTCATCCACCTCGCTTTCATTTCATTTATGTACTTAACACCATTTATCAACCCGTGAATATCCTGTATATCCAAGGGCTCTAAACACAACTTGGGATCCATCCCCTTCCTCCCCTTGAACAACCCTCCAAGGGTGTTTAACGTGTTGTTTCCCTAACCGTGTCATTTTGACCATCAACAATTTCCATTTTCACTGGTGGATTGCATTTTGCAGCTATAGGATATCGCTATGTCCATACTATGTTTAGACTTATAAATGTAACATATAATGAAGAAAAAGTTAATTAGAAATAGTATGTAGTTTACATTACATAATGCCAATTTCCATTCCCTTGTGATATACTGTAAATATATATTTGATAAGAACTTGTTGATTTGGCCTGTTATGATTCACATTTCAGGCTCACTCATCACCGGGGCTATTTATCTTGTTTCATCAAAGTGCAAATCATTTTTTTGTTTTTGAAAGTCTTGCTTGGTACTTCTCTTTATTTGGCACTCCTTACTCTCAAGTGTTATATAGCCAATATCTACTATATGAATGGTAAAATTGAGGTAAGAAACATATAGAGTTTGGTAACTTGAAACTAGCTTCTTTGGAATACTCAAGATTGATTTAAATGAAGCGAGAGCAATAACATTTGGGTTGTTTGAAGACAGAATGTTATCTAAAGGTTGCTAACAAGGAGCATTTATGTTATGTAAAATGAAATAAAAAAACAATTATTGTTAATATTTTATATTTGTAATGTTACAATATTTCTACGCAAAACTCAGATCTCCATCTTTAATAAATACAAAGTTATAACCTCTTATGTCCTTATATCTGGCCAACTTATAGTATTAGTATTGTAATTTGTAACAAGTGATATAATTTTTCCAAGTCAACATATGAAATCAGCATTACCCCCTCACCGGGGGTAGAAGCACCTCAATAAAGATTATACTATATTAAATGTTATGATACTAACAATGATTAAGGTCATTTGGTAAACAAAACAAGGTTGTTTTTATCTATATTAATGTTTTTTTTAATTAGCAATGTAGATAGACACATTGATATGTTCTTGTCATCTTCTAATTTTTTTAAATTTCACGATTCTAATTACATTATGATGTGGCAGGTTGATCGTGGGAAGGCACCAGTGCAAGAACGGGTAAAAAATTCCAAGTTCAAAATAATGTCAAATTTATTATTGTTTTTATAATTGAGAATTAACTTTTTTTTGTTAAAAAATGCAGTCCACCGGCCATGATGTTCGGGATGTTCTTGATGATGGGGAGTTGTTATCTTTACTCGACCAGTTCCAAATAGACAAAAAGGTTGTCATAAAATTGAACAAAGAACTTCTTTCTTTGGTTAAACTTGAACAAACGCACGAGATCAAACAACGGGTCAAAGAGGCGATACACAATATAGAGAGATGCAAGGTAAACACCACATTTGAAAGATATTATTTATGACCTATGTTCAATTATAATATTTGGTTCTTTGACTTTTAAAATATCTAAAGGAATTAATATTTTCTTTCTTATGTAGGATTTTTTGCAACCTCACATGCAAGCACCCACTCCTTAGCCCTCCATTGGCAGTAGTGATGCACAGATGCCATAGTGTCCGGTCACAAGCCAACATATATCGGCAAGGCTATTCTCCTCTCCACCTCTAACTAACAGTCTCCATAATCAAGGTAGGACACCATCTTTAGTGCCCCATGACATGCCCCCCGAGGATGTCACGGTGTCGCCCCTTGTAAATGATGATGGAGGGGACCCTTATGTTTAGGTTTTGCATTCATATCCTAGATTTTCACATGTTCACAACATGGGGACACATTCAGTAACATTCTTGGTGAACGAGCACCTTGTTCCAATCAAGACGCCGAAGGTCCCAAGTATTTTTTAATGTTTCAATTGTTTCATGTTATCTCCCATAAACATACATATTTTCAATTATTGTCTTTAAATTAATGATGCAATCATTCCACGTGCAGGAAACAACTACTTTTATAAATACATGAATGCCAAGGGGTTGGATTTTTTGGGCCAGCCATATGCACATGGTGGAATTCTCAAATTTCTGACTTGAAAAATGCACTTACAAACTACCTTGAATATTTGTTTGGGAAAAATACCTTCCGTAGAAGCGATGTACTCTCAACAACCAGCAATTATTTAAAAATTGTGAGGGAAATGTATAGGGTGCAACTGCAAAAGAACCCTAAATATGAGCGGCCACCAATTATTCATGATAAGGAGTGGAAGGCCCTTATTAAGGATGTAGAGGAGAAGAAAATGAAAAAAGAAGAAAAAAACCACATGGTCCACCAAGGTAAATTATGTTTTGAATTTAATACTTAGAATTTTATATAAATTTAAATAAAATTGTGATGGATAGCACATTTGAAAGTTTTTGCAGACTCCGTAACACTTTGAAATCCACCAAGGCAAGGATTGATAAACAAGGGCAACACAGACTTGGCCTGGGTGTCTATATGAAGTTAAAAGCAAGAATTGTGAGTAACGAAACATCTAAACAAAATCATTAATATCGTCATCCAATTTATGTTTAATTGAACTAGACATTAACAAAAATCCAATTTCTTATGCGATGTAGGGGGATATGTTTGGAACCACATCCATAGAGGAAGACCACCAGCTCACTTACAAGTTCATATTTTAATATGTGGTTGAATGTCAAAAAAACATGGGGGAGAGCCCATTATCTAGTCTACAAGACATGGTAAATAAGCCTCAAATGAACTTTACCCTTCATTACTTGTAAAATGGATTCATGTTTGATATCGCCAAAATATTATTGTGTTTCTTTGTTTATAGAAGGGAAGCAATAATGATAATGAGGCCATGATTCGACAACAACACCAAGATAGCAGAATGCAGCCAAAACATGGTGCGTCCATACAATCGGATGATAGCGGATTGCAGCCCCATGATGGTGATATGCATGCCCTCGATGGTAATATGCCTATAAAAACATGTATTACTTTTTTATTTTTTACTTTTAATTATTGCACTTCTCTATTTTTGTGTAGTTATACATTTATGAGTGTTTACTTACAATTTTTTGCATTTTTCAATGGCAAAGCATGCAGCAGAAGTTCCTTTGCGAGAAGTGTGGCACATGGCAACCATTCCAATGGTCACAACTCATGCACCATGTAAATAACATTGCAAATGGTTTCTTATTAATGAACTTTTTCAATGATTAATAACTAACCTCACTAATTTCATCATTTGTGTTATTGTAGGCAATGCCCCGACCTCATAGCAACTTCCACGCTATGAGTACCAGACCAGACGTACATTATGTGGGAGGATTCTAAGCCAATCAACATCACAGCAAGACTCAAGAAGTGAGGAGGTGCGAAAGGATGACACAATAATGGATTATGTAGAAAATTTCAAGAAGCAAAAAAAATTGAACATGAATATTATGAGACAAGTGTACAGACAAATTCTCGAGATGGTTCAAGACTTAAAGCCTTGAGTACTCAAATATGTTGTTTTTCATTTTGGGCAATTTTTTAATGTACTAGATTGAAGACTCAAGTGCTATCAATGAAAATGTTCAAGTTTTCTAATCATTGTTCAATGTTGAATGTCAACTAATGAATGATTGAATGATTTGAAGCTCATCCCAATAAGCAACATGGATATCCAGAACACCCATATCTTCCAACATTTAATACCAAACAAAATTTTGGACTTTGTTATAGTCATTTTTGTATAGTGTGCCTTACAGTAGTTATAGGCGGTCCTAATCTTTGGTTTGAGGGTGAATAGTATATCGTACCATGGTGAATTGTTTGAAGGCCCTTGTAGAAAACTTGGGATAGAATTAGTGGTACTTAGATGACACCAAAACTTGTGAATATATTTTTAAAACAAGTATCTTCACGGCCATTGAGTTTTCACACATAACCATTCATTGAGCTTTCATATGTGTCACTCTAGTGTCCCTCAACATCATGTGCACTTGGTAATGCAGGACTAATCCATAAACCTGCTCTACCCGAGGATTCTCCAATGGTTTACACAAAACCATAACCAAAGCAACACATATATGTATGATTTCTAACAACCCACTTGCCAATTGTGCATAGTTGTCACCTTGGTTTCCTTTGTGAGACAATCTTATCTCTTATACAATCTGAATTTACAACTGGGCTCAATTCAAACTAGTTAGTTTTAATCTTCCAATAGCATAATCTTTTGTACTAAAAAATCCACAATAGACTACTCCAGATACTTGACTTTCAAATGCTATCAAATATTACTAAACGTTGGTAGATCTAAAACTTTAATTGTTGGCATATGTAACAGATTTGTATGGAAAAGCCCTGATTTCAATCTGGAGCGCAATTGCATTCTCAAACAACTAATTGATAGAAAAATGCAAATTAAGAGAGTAAAACTAACTTACCGGAAACCATGTAGTATTAAAAGAATTCATCAAGCATTACCATAATTCATATGTGTTATGGGAATATTATTGGAGACCTGACTAGAATCTTCAATCACATCATTGTACCTTTACTCTGATTCCATTCAAAACCTTGCAATCACTTATCTATGAATATTACAACCTTGTATTCTTGTACTTGGAAAGATGCTCTGTCTCTGGCAACGCATCACCCACAAAACCCCAATTCTTTCATATCTAAGTTTATGATATAAAATACGCACTTCCAGAATGCATTGGCATCCAATGAGACTCATGTACTTGTGTCATGTGTGCTTGCACCTAGGAACACTTAGTGCAAAGATTGCACTTATTTTGTTCACTGTGCACCTTGTTTATCCATGCATCCATACCTCGTGGAACACTCCATGCAAGATCCATCAACAAATGCTCCAAATATGGACATGCAGGATGCTAAGGTGAGATGTCCCTCTAAAAGTGGACATATCCCCAACTAATGCATGAATGGCCTCTATAATATAACCATAACTTATTCAACCCTTTAGTATGAAGATCCATGGATCCATGATGGTCCCAACCATGATGTCATCATCTATCCATAAGTGTTGATTCCTTATGGATTTGTCCTCACACAATTGGATCAGGATCTACAATTGGGAGTTGTGGTTATGGGAAACCTCATATTTCCCACCAGGTTGTGCATATATGTTCATGTCATGGAAGTAATTTGGATTTCCATCCTACCTATTTTCTCTGTAGAAATCAAGGACTCCAAAATAGATTTGTATTGTAGACCCATGATTATGTTTGAAAAATCTAGGTTCACTCACAAGGGGCATGTTGAAATTTCAGGGAAATATGTTTCATTGACGAGCACACAGTAAGGCCCTTATCTAGATCTCTCAACAATGGAATTTTTATTATTATCATAGGAATCTCTAGTGCAGGTTCTAGTAGAATTGGAAGAGAATCCAAATGATTGTGTCCTCAACAGTCATTACATCGTGTTGTTATTCAACTTCAAGGAACTACATGACTATAAGTATAATAACTCATGCCATGTTATAGATCTTGATGAGTATAGTATCATTTTTTCAAATTTCCTTACTCAGTATAGAGTTTCAATGAATGTATGCACCAAAATGTACACCTTGGAGGGTAACGTGAAGGATTTCCTTCCTATAGGTCAAACCCAATTTCCCTCACTTTACTTTTGTTTCTTTATTTTTTACGTGTTTTTCCTTGGGGTTTAAATTTGTGTGTGTGTAAAATAGAGGCCATGATGCATATAATCTATGTTCTTATGTGTGCATTGCTCCTATTCAAAGGGATGAATGTGATATGTTTAGCCAAAGATAAATTATATGTTAAGAGGACAAGGACTGCCCATGGATGGGATATTTCATTCTAGGCATTGGGTTCCTTAAAGGAATCATGTTATTCACTATAATAGTTCCCATTTTACTGGTATTCTTTTCATTAGGTTAATGCCTTTCAAGTTTGTTGGCATTTAATTCTCATTGTGCCAAATAGAAGATTTCATAGCTCATTTGTGTGGTATAAAAGGTGGAGCTTTAGAGTGTTTTTCCTAGAGTCGGAGTAATACCTCGAAGTTATGGTGGAAAACATAGAACTTGTGCATTTCTATGAATCTAATGGACATGCTTGTAATTTCATTTAGATTTCCCTTGAAAGCAGAGGAAGGCTTCTATAACGAAAAAAAAACTGAAGCAGTCAATATTCCTAGCATAGCAAACAATAGCTATTTTGTAAAAACAACCAAGGAACCTCACCAAGAAAGGTTGGGAGTGTGGGAACTATTAAGGTGGATATATCAAATTAAAGCAACCCGCATCTTTAGATCTGAAACCAATAGCAAGTCAGAAAGGACATTGACAAGTAAACCTCCCCAGAAGAATAACAATAACAATTGTGAAAAAGAAAACAACGTCAACCCTTTGCAAAAAAAATAGGAGTTTGGGAACATTTATAACAGATACATCAAAATGAAACAAATAGCATCTCAAAGCAAGAATTAACACATAACATTTTGCTACAAGAGAATACCAATAATTTCTTGAAGAAACTAGTGAAGCTTAATATCTATATATATATATATATATATATATATATATTCTGCTATTTAGCCTTATGCTACCAAAATTTCCTGAGTAGATTATACAAAATGTTCCAAGAACCAAGATACAAAAACATTTTATCATAATAAGAAATCAATGTTGGACTTTCCTATCATGGCCTTCATTTCTTATATTTCTCCTTCATTCCTTATATTTCTCTATTAGATTCGTGCCTGGACTGCTTCTGCTTCTGGATGAGGGGGGGAATTTAGATCCAAGACCTTGTACATCATGGGAGATGACCCCTCCATGGAGACTTTGGGCGAAGGGCATGATTTCAGATTCTCAATTTCCAACCTAAGGGTGTCACATTTTTCTTCCAGCCTCTGTTGCTTCTCTTTCTACCCTATTAGAATTTCCAGGGTGGTTAATTGTTGTGCTTGAAGACCTTAATTTCGATCTGGAGTGAGTACACCATTGGTTCCTTGTCCATCGACAGACCAACTCAATTCCATCGGAAAACCATGATGGTTTGTGGCACACTGTTGGTGGATGGACATAATTATGTCGGTAAACTTCCCATAGACCATCGGTTAACTTCCTCTCATCGATCGGTAGACCAATGTAATTCCATCGCAATAACTTTCCAGTTGTGGTTACACCATTGCACCGCCATTGATGGACTAACACATGCGAGTTAGTAGAATGCCACTGTACCATCGGTACACCTTCCCCATGCCATTGGAATAACATTGTGGTTGGTGGATAGAACGATGTTAGCTCGATGTTATGATGGCGATCAACCGATGACATCCCTTTGGTAACTCATCGATGCATTTTTCGCATTGATAACAAATGTTTGATGACATTGCCATGCAACCAACAGTTATCCGTTGTAGAGTTCAATGGTTGACCATTGGTGGACTGACACTCTCTATGTGTTTTTTAAAAAATAATACAATACGGGACCAGATCCATCTTCAAAATATTTGATACAATAATCAAGCAATGTAAAATAATGCCTCACCGATACTCTATAAATAATTCAAAGAAATAGTGTAATATAGTAATACCCTTATTTTGACCCTTAGGTTATATTGTCTTGTAATGTAAATATTGTGTGCATGTAATGTGTGTGTTTTCCCTAGTGTGGAGCTCAAGGCCAAGGTCCCACTAGAGGATGTCCAGGTTTTAGTTAAAAGAAAAGTATTTCATATTTTGGTAACCATGTGCTAGTAAGCCATGGAAAGTGTAAAGGATGCAAATGATACCATGTAAATAAAATACCAAGGGTTGGCTATGACTGCAACTAAATGAGGGGGCTATGTCTATCCACTAGGGAAAGGTGAGGGGGTTATGGGATGGGAACCCATGCTTCCACTTGTGCAAGAGGAACCAATTTGATTCCCCATACTGGCATGGAATTCGGTTACAGAAGGTGGGGAGGAAAGGTCGGTGGAGGAGGTGGATAAAGTGAGAACCGTGTTGAGATTCGGGGGTTCTACCTATTCTCCCTTGAGGCATTCTATTACCTAGGATTCAGAGAACCCTGTTCGGTTATGCCATGTTGACCCAGAACGTCATTTAGCACGAGCTACATAACCCAGTTGGGAAATAGAGAAGGAAAACGTGATTTCTATTTGAGCCGAAATTGCAAAGCCGAATGCCATAGAAACCCTGTGTGGATGCATTATCTGTTGATAAAATCCTTGAAGGTAAACCCTAAGATGAGTTACAGAGCATGAATAGATTAGAGAACTTGTGAGAGAATCTAGATCTAATAATAGGAAATTAAGCTGCGGGACAGAACTTCAGCCACAACTCTTAGAGGGTTCTAGTTGGAGTAACAGAGCAGAAGGTTAGATGGAAGCTCGATATGCTTAATAACCAACTGTATATTGGTTTAGCATGAGGGTGGAGCCCAGACTGTGATAGAACCCATTTAACCCTCCTTAGTGGATACATAGCCCCAGCTCGGGCGTGATCTCTGATTGCTGAAATAATAGAGGCTAGGCAGAGATCTACGGTTAGGTTGGAACGTTGCAGACCATATCCAGTTTGCTTGGAGTTTAATGCAAAAGATAAGTGTTCCTTATGCCTTGAATGATGCATGTTCTACATCTGTGTATATGTGTTCATTTATGTCCGAATGCATGAGTTGATCCAAAAAGGGTAATAGGGATGAATGTCCATGTAGTAGGTCTCATTCTGTGGTATATGTTATTGATCGGTGAATGTATCCTCCATGGTGTGTTGATGATGATGCTTTCAGCTGTGGTTGTTAGGTATATGCATGTACCCATTTACTTAAGTGAATGGCCCATTGATGAATAGGTTTGTAGGCATAGGCATTCTGTTCATTCTGTTGTGCATGTTATATCATCAATCTACCTAAAAGAAATAGACTAATACCATGCCAATCTATGTGCATGTGTATAAGGTTTCATATTCATGTGTTCCTTGATGTATGAATCTATATATGTTAATGACTCATTAAACTGCTGCATAATTACATTTCCATTGGTGTAATGTCCTTAGATTTCTCATGGATGATTTAGGGCTAAGTCTAGTGAATGCAAAAGGGCACCCCAGTCAGGATTTGAGAAAGGAATGGATACCTGTAGATCAGATGAAGGGGGAGAGGCATGGCATAATGGGGCAGAGTTTCTATAGAGTTATGAAAGAGGTAAAGATGTAGTGTATGGCTTCATTTGTACATGGGAAAGAGACAGAGTCATGGTAGAAGACAGACAAAGTTCTTGAATAAGGTTAAAGGCACCTAGAGGAGGTTATGGGCAATAAATCCAGTTGGAAAAATGACAAGGTTAGAGACCGCAGTTGGGAAGGGGATTACACCAGTGGATAGCGCTCTCCAAGATCTTTCCAATGGTACCAGCCTTTCCCAATTTGGCTTAAGGATGAAGGAGTTATGCCCCTGGAAAGTTTGCAAGAGCAGAGGAGGTGCTTCTGCAGCTCTGCATCTGCAATGCGGATTACAGATTGTGGACATTAGAAAATCACGTTGGGTTTGAACTTCCGCATTTCTAAGTTCTACAATGCGGAATTGCGGAATGTGGAAGGGGGGGAATTTCTGGGAATCGGAATTAGACTTCCACATTCCTACATTCCTCAATGCGGAATGCGGAAGGAAAAATTTTCCGGAGGATTGAATTGGGCTTTCGCGTTCCCGCATTCCGCAATGCGGATTGCGGAATGCAAAAAAAGAAATTGTCAGAAGGATTAATTTGGGGATTCTGCATTTTCGAATCTCGCAATGTGGATCAATTGCAGATTGTGGAAGGAAATTTTGGTATGGTGAATTGCAGTCCCACATTTCCGAATCCCACAATGCGGATTGTGGATTGACGGGGATTGCGGCTGTGTGTAAAATTGGAAGACAAAGAAGAAGAAAAAATGGATCTGAGGGTCCCCCGCCACCTTTGAAGGCAATGGAGGGGTTGGGGATGTTACAAATATCCTCAATCTTCACTACATGGTTAAAGCGATTCAAAACCAGAATCCTCTCAAAAGGATTTACAACTCATATTTTTCATAATTTCAAATATGGAATCCTCTTAAAAGGATCCAGTGAATTCAATATTCTTATTTCAATGTTTCAAGTGTTCTAACATATATGTGTGTCTTTGTTTTCAGTCATGCCTTACAAGATTTCATACAATCATCAAGGAATGTAAAATAATGCCTCACCGATATTCAAAGAAACTGATGCTCATAAAATAATTCAAAGAAATACTTATTCTTTCTCCACCACCTGTAATCTACCAAGGGTCATTGTATGCCTTATTGGGAAATATTAGAAAATCTCACTTAGTTTATAACTTTGGAACTATGTTGTAGACGTGCAACCCTTAGAAATGATGCAATGGCATACTTAAGCCATTGCATTAATATTTCTCTCGTCCCTACAAAACCATCCTCATTACACTAGTCTGAACTAGAAACATTCCAAGTTATATAGAATGAGAGAGAGAAGGAAACCATATCTGCAATAAATTTTGACAATTAGGTAGTTGTGTCCCGTGGCCTTTTGCTGCAGCAAGTAAACTATCCATCGTGCCCTGCAAGTACATAGATAGATGTCGTGTTCTCCATATGTTCACCTTTGTGGATCATCTTTACCAAATTTCGATACTTTTTTTATTTTATTTTGAGGAACTGCCTTTTGATATACATCTCTAGTGTACATTTCATCTCTAAATAATTGATATAAATCTTTAGTGTACATTCCATATTGAAATGGTTACTATGTTTTCTATGTTTGTTACACCAACCTAATTCTATATTAACATCAATAAGGATTTATCATTAATAAGGATTTATCATGTGTTTAGAGGGATAAAAAAAAATCATTTAACTCCACATTTATCATACTTCGATAGGAATCAAATTTCTTGATATTAAAACACTTTTTAGATCGTAAAGATTTGAAGAAAGGTTGAAAACATTCAGAGATTTGACCATCTTAGCTCACAATAGATCTTGAATTAAAAATATATCTACAATGGTATATAAAAATCCATAATATGTATGTTTGTGGGAGATGACATGAAACAATTGAAACAATTCTATTATATCTTGCCCTTTTTCATTGTACTTGTCTTTTAGTTTCAAAGAATACTCTCTATTTCTAAGAGAAAATAACATTATTTTCTCAACACAAAAAATCACTAGGGCACAAAATAGCACAATTCTCTTAACACATTTTGGTGGACAAATTAGAGCTACATCTCACACTGCATAGGGTTGGTTTCTTGTTTTTTCTAAGTTAGGGAACGAGTATGAGTGCCCACTGGTATTTCTTTATTTTCCTATATCCTTGTTTTGCAAGTTGGGCTCTTCTACCCTCTGTCTACATTTATATTTAGGTTTATGCATTTAGGGATTTACCCTCTTCACAATTGAATTCATGTATGGGTATGCAAGCTCTTTCTCAAATTGTCTAGATATGCATGTAAGTGTGCCTTTTGATTCTTATATGGCGAACAAAAAACATAGTCAATAAAAATCAATCACTTAGATTAATGAGGACAATGCTCATAACTAAACCTCCCCAGCATAGGGATTTAGGTTCCATATTAGTTTTTTCTATAAATAAATGGAAAAGGTATAATTCAGAAAGTAGTTCTTGTTCTTGGGGGTTGGAAGTACAAAATACCATACCAATGTCATGGACCTTATCTATATGGTAGGTTTTACCTCCAATAATATGGTAAAGACAAAAAATTAACCATTGCTCGTGGAGAAAAACACAACATACCCTAGATGGTGGATGACATGAGATACCCTAGAATGCTAATCCATAAGTTTGAATTTCTTGCAACCTCATCTCCTCAACTTGTTTACTAGCCTTCAACCATTCTTTTGACTTCTTCTCTTCCTTCAAGTAATGGTTGAACTGTTATATTTTCATACATTGTATTTCATGTTGGTGTGTCTCCTAAGAAGGATACCCAAATCATATGTTTAGTCCTTACCCTTTCATTTTGGAGTTGCATCCCTATATAAATGAGTTATTCTATATTCTGGAGAATTTCATCTAATATATCATTTAAAATATGTTAATCTTCCGAGACGAAAAGTGTAGGTGGGAAGATTATATCCCTAGGGGGGAACTATTATATTAATTATTCTTGAAATATAGGACAGGGAACTAACACCCAAGCATAGGCCCTAGCACTTCTTCTTGGTATTTGCTTAGCCAAAGAGAAGGGGTGGAGTTCTCTCATAATCCTTGGAGACTTAATGTTGATTACCAATCATTTAAGAACCAAAACTATACCCTCATATATGATTCCCAAATCTTTCTTCAATTATTATTTTTAAAGAAACTCGGGCCTTTAGCAAAATTAGCGTGTTCCATGTTTTAAGATTGAACAACCAAGGAGCAAAGCAGTAAGCAAATCTTGCTTTGAGGGAGAGGGTTGAAATGATAAGGATCAATAGGGAGTTATCATTCAAACCAATCCCATAAGATATGACAGGAAAAAGAGTCCCTAAATATGGAAGAATTATTGCTACAAGGAAAAAGAGAAGAATCGCTTGCTATAAACCAAGATCAAAATATGTTTCTAGGCAAATTTACGCACATGTCATTTTGGGTAATAATTCTTTTGGGCTCTCACATCAAGAGATAGGTGTGATATTTCCATTCAATTTAATGATCCGAGCAAAGGATTTAATTTCCATTTCAGTTGATTGTCCTCCTCGTACTTCACTCATGCTAGGTCACCATATTTGTTTCACCATGAAGATGATATGGAAGTATCCCCGGCTCGGGCTATTGAGAATTTGGAGCAATGATGGGGAGGGCACATCAAGATGCATGAGAAAGATTGAATATTTGATAGCAATCTGGATTCACATCCCCCTGAATTGGTTTATGTTAGAGCGAATTGGCCAGCCCGATAAGAAAACTCACAACACAAGAAAGGAGCCTGAATTCCTACCCTACTGCCTATCTCACGTCAGTAAGC
The DNA here is from genome assembly GCA_027924585.1 of Larix kaempferi. Lineage (NCBI taxonomy): Eukaryota > Viridiplantae > Streptophyta > Pinopsida > Pinales > Pinaceae > Larix > Larix kaempferi. The sequence continues at coordinate 1,017,918 of BSBM01000721.1, read as the reverse complement.
AGAATTGGCGGATGGATAGGAAGCAAAAAGGTGTATTGAAACAAGAGAGAATGACTCGGAAGGTGGCTACGACTAGTGAGAAATAATTATCTATGTTAGATGGGAACACTAGTGTCTATTCATCTTTGTTGTAGAGACATTGACATTTTGGAAATCTTCCTTGTCCACAAAATTCTTATGCAATGTGTTGATGATTTCGTTGATGAGAGCCACAAAAATCCAGTATGTTGTGGAAACCTCTATAGTGCACTATTGAGTTGTTTTAGTATGATGTTAATTTCTCCTAACGTGTTGTTGCATTGTTTCAATTTCTATTGAGTTCACCAGGTGCTAATGAGTTACTTTGTGGCATGCTGCAGAAAACAATTTTTTAAGGAAATGAGCAGAATTCTCCTCGAGTAGTGGAACCACAAAGAGAAATTATTACATGGCCTTTCACACACACACACACATATATGTATGTATGTATGTATGTATGTTAGCCCGATGGGTTAGCTCAAGTGGTTGAGAGTTGTGAGTTGTAAGCAAAAGGTCTTGGGATCAAATCTCTGGGTGGCTATGCATATATATATAAGGGCCTCACTTGATGTCCCCATCGGGTTAGGCTTTGTAATCAGAGCCGGAGGGTGAGGCCCCTCTCTGGATGGCTATGCATAGATATATAAGGGCCTTACTTGATGTCCCCATCGGGTTAGGATTTGTAATCAGAGCCAGAGGGTGAGGCCCCTCTCTGGATGGCTATGCATAGATATATCAGGGCCTCACTTGATGTCCCCATCGGGTTTGGATCCGTAATCAAAGCTGGAGGGTGAGGCCCCTTTAGGTGGGCCTCTTGTGAATTATTCCCGTGGACGTAGCAACTCCTCTCTAGGGTTGTGAACCACATCGAAATATATGTATGTATGTATGTATGTATGTATGTGTGAATATGTATATGTATGTATGTATGTATGTGTGAATATGTATATGTATGTAAATACATACATATATATATAAGTATACATACACACACACAGATATATACATATATGTATACATATATATACACACATATATATACATATATATACACACATATGTATATGTATATATGTGTATATGTATACATATATACATACATATATGTATGTATATATGTATACATATACACATATATACACATATATATGTGTATATGTATACATATATATATATATATATATATATATGTATGTATATATGTATGTATGTATGTATGGATGTATGGATGTATGTATGAGCGTATGAGCCCGATGGGTTGGCTCAAGTGGTTGAGAGTTGTGAGTTGTAAGCAAAAGGTCTTGGGGTCAAATCTCTAGGTGGATATGCATAGATATATAAGGGCCACACTTGATGTCCCCACCGGGTTAGGCTCCGTAATCAGAGTCGGAGAGTGAGGCCCCTTTGGGTGGGCCCCCTGTGAATTCTTCCCGTGGACGTAGCAACTCCTCTCCGGGATTTTGAACCACATCAAATATATGTATGTATGTATGTATGTATGTATGTACGTATGTATGTATTTGTTAGAGCAAGCCATTGAGAGTTATTTAGATGATTCTAGGTTAGCCAAGGTTTAAGCTAGATGAATTTGAGTTGTCTAGAAAAAAGGGGAACCTTCCTAAGATCATAAATTTTCACACAATGCTCCATTTTACATTAGTAGATTGAGTCAAGTCCCCAACCAATATGCATAATTGTCTAAAAAATGCATTGAAAAATATTAATTCAAAAGCTACTAGTATCATGACTATTTTTTAGAAAACCTTGGATGCTCCCTAGGTCAATCCTCCCCCCTTGAGTAGTAGAAATCACCATTTTGTCAAGTTCTTGGGATTGGGGGGGACTCTTCAAAAATTAGTTCCATGTAAACCACTTGCTTTGGTGAAGACAGTGCCCTGCTTTAACAACCTAATAGATTTTTATGTTATGTTGGCAGGCACTCTTCGTTTGGGTGTCCATGATCTAATCCACTGTAGTTTGCTCAATGCAATGAGGGTTGAGCATTTTAGTGGCCAAGTGCTTTACCACCTCTAAGGTGTCCAACATAGGTAGAAAGTATGGTAGAAACAACTCCATTCTAAATACAATGTGTAAGCCAAGGAAGGGAGGAGATTCAATTCAAAAGCAATCTCATCCACAACCTTGATGATAGTGTAAAGCCCATTTAGAATTGGCCGGAGCTTTTTGTGGGGGCATGTGAGTTGCTTTTTCTACAAGTGCAACACTCCTTGTCAACATAAAACATAGCCATAAATATTTTGTTAGTCACATATATTGGCCATTCCAAGCTATGGTCGATTGATTGAGATGGGGTGTTTCCACGTTAATAACCTACATTCAAACCTCAATAGAAATAGAGCCTTGGATGATAACTTAGCCAAGTTTGATGAGTTTCATATGCAACATTAATTATTAAAAAATGAAGTCACATTTGACATTTGTTCTTTTTCATCCTATATTGTTCTTATGAAAACATTTTTGATGATAAAATATGCATTATTTTTTAATGTGTGCAATAGAAAACTAGCACATTAAGAGTTTTGTGGAGAATAAAAACTAGTTTGTTTTGCTTCATTTTTCTTGTTGTTTTTTAATTCATTTAGTTGTTGTTATTAAGTCCCATTCAAGCTCAGCAATAACTAATTAACATTACAATCCTAGATCACCTAAATCACACTCTTAAATTCTAAGTAATATAGTGGTCTCCTCTTCCTCTCTTCTCTCTTTTTCCCTTGGTTTTCCTAATTTATTCCAAAAATTGGATGGCAACTCCACCTTTCTTTTACTATGCTTTAGTTTGGGCCTTCCCCTCCTTGTGATAGCATGATGCTTCGGTGAGGTTATCTAACTATAGCAATACACATCATTGTCATTGGTTTAAGGTTAACTAACTATCACATTACATGTATGTCCCTGAATAACGTCTCTAAGAACATCCTCATAAACATTTGTATTAAAATTTTGTAAAATAAATATTTTTATATTATTATTGGACACGAATGTAAACATTATTTAAACTGAATATTGTTGTGCTAGTTGAACAAAAAAAAATATTTTAGTTTTTTTTTTCAAAACCATGGGAATCGATAATTGACTGGGATTACATGAGTGAGGCCCAGGTTCAAATGTATAACTCAAGAGTATATCCAACAACTTGCAAGTCAAATATACCAATAACTTGTGATTTAGCAATAGCCAAGACGTTCTGACGCACACCCATGGCGACATCTATTCTAAGGGACATCAATCCTTCTAGCCTTATCACAACAGACCAATGTCTCATTTGGGATCTAAACCTACGTGGGGAAAGTGAAAAACTTACCTCCTCACCATTCGAGTTATTTCCCTTCAACTAAAATTGTGGTTGTAGTTGTAATGGTTAGTGTTTGGTCTTAAGGATGACAAGAGGGTGGTCTTTGATCCACTTATTTGCATGGGGAGTGTTGTTGCCTAATATGCACCTTGGGATTAACTTGCCAGAAATATTCAAGCCACTAGGTGCGACCTTTGCTTTCCCTTTTGGGGAAGCAAATAAGCACTTGTACTTACTAAATCTAATTTTTAAATCAAGGAAATAAAACTTTCTTACAAGACTTTAGGTCTAAGCAAAATTTGACTTGCAAAATAGAAAATTTCCTATGCTAGATCTGATTATAAAGATGAAACTTTTAAGCAAACTAAAATCTATGCATGAAGACTATAAATCAGATCTGATAGAAAGTATTACTTTGACAAAAGTAGATCTGAACTATACAAAGAAAGTAACCGATACCCAAGAAGAATTTTGAATTTTAGATGAGAGAAGAGGAAGTAGTGAAAACCCCAAAACTTGGGCTATGGAGTCTTCGAAGTGGGCCTAGGAGGAACTATGCTCTTCTTGAAGCCTTGAAGAGGGAAAAGACGCAAACAACCTCAAGACCCTTCTCCAAGTAGAACAACTTGCACCTATAAACAAAGCTTGCACAAGATAGGTTAAAAATATTGGTGTTAACTACAAAAGAAACCCAAAAAACATGCGTTAAACAAAAATCACATCTATCTCTAAGTGATCTAATGTAGCTAAGCGATAAAAGAATAATCAAACATGAAATTCTCTTACCCTACAAAGAGATAGCCCCCCTTATAAGCCAAATATCAACCAAGCAAAGATGCAAGAATTGAAAGAACATATACAACTTACCTCACAAGATCAACAGTGAACATCCACACACATAGCAAGACACACCAATGTAGCCTCAAATCCTTTTATTCATTCATAAAAAATAATTGTATGATAAATAAAGAGATTTTTGGCAAAGATTCGATCCTTCCCTCCAAATGATGAAGAATGAGCCTGCTTTTATAGCCAAAATGAGAGAGGGGGGGCACATCGTTCACTGGAGATAGAGGGTGAGTTCTCTTGAGAAAATCATGGGATTGAGGGCAAGTTTACTCCTTGGGATGGGAGGCACCTCTCATGAGGTGTGCCCCGCTCCTTTGGGATTTTATCCCATCCAATACTAAGTCACCACATAAGGGAATGTGCCCTCCTTCTCCATATATGAAATCGCCACCTCTTCAATCATGATTTCAATCGTTGATTTTGAGCTTAGTGAAATCGACATCAACTAGGATCAAATTTCCACCACTCCATACATGTTTACTTTGACTAAGGAATGTTGAATTTGACTTTATTATGTCTTTTTTGGCCATTTATTTGGTCTTTTCGCCCAATTTTGAGAGAGAATCAAATTAAGTAATAAATAATCACTATTTTGACTCTCAAAATAGGGTTTAGGGATTAAGTGGGTTCCCTAGGTTAGAAAACGAGCACCCCCATGGAAAATTCTACCTCCTAACACCACTTTTTTTACTTTTTTTTTTATTTTTACATAAAAACACTAAAAATTTGTTTGTTTTACGAGAAAACTTTTTATTAGCGGAAAACTAAAAAAACTAGGGGGGACTTAGTACATGTTCATAAGACTCAAAAATAGTGACTAGCATGGTAATATACATTGACACATATATTTTAATAACCTACTAAGGCCTAACCACTAAGACGATCACTCCATCTTTGGAGGATTGAGTGAAAAGCTCAAAAATTGTAAGTCGTTGAAAAGCAACAAATAATTAACAAGGAAAAAACGATCTGGAGTAATGTATTGATGACTAAGTCCTAAGAAATCCAAGTCCTTTACGTAAGTTCATCATGCTACGACAATTATTACAATTCCCCTGCAGGGGTATGAACAAGTAAAAAATTACAAAAGGGCCAAAATTGGCTTGTGTGGACTTCTGAACTTCTAAACCTCTAAGAATTGAACAACTGACTTGTTCATTATTTGGTGGTTCAAATGAACAGTTCATCCAAGTGCAACCTGGAGGTAACATCTGGATCCATCTAGGGACATGTGTTTGATTTGATCTTCAATTAAAGAGAGTATGCGAGAACTCCAGAATCTCTGGTTACTACACAAAACTAAAAGATATCAGTCACACATGTATATAAAAAATGCCAGTGAAACATAAGTTACAAGATAATATACAAAGTTATTTTACAATGAGTAATGTACAAAGCTAATATACAAAAACTATTTACAAAATTATACAAACTAATGTACAAAAAGGAGAAAACTGGAAAATAAAGTATAAGGGAAAGGGTTAGAAAGTGTTATGATAGAGTAGATGCCCCCATGGGCATCATATAATGTTGAAGAATATCTTGAGAAGTTGATCATTCATTGGGAGGGTCAATTTCTCTCCATCAATCTAGCTGAGGTAGAAATAATTGGCGCCATCCAACTCATGGATGATGTATGGCCTCGTCCATTAAAGACTATCGAATTTTCCATGCTTCCCTGGTTTTTCTTTACGCTTATCCCATAACAGAATTGTATCCCTTTTCTAAAAGGCCCTTGTTCTAGAAGACTTGTCAAAGGTCCTCTTTACTTTATCTCGATTTCTGATACTCTAGTCTACTTCCCTTCTCCTATTCTCATCCAACGCAATCAACTAATTTATTCTATTATGAATCGCATCGTAGTATGAGCTGAAGGATTGAAGCATCTGATACAATGGAAGTTTAAGGTGAACCTACAAGGTGACATCTAGATACTTGCTCAAAGGGGCTCTTTCATGTTTCATTTTTCTTAATTATTCTATGTACCCAAATTCCAAACTTGATTTTGCTATCCCAAGACTTCTTATTATCCCCCACAATTTTCTTAATAATGGTCATTAATTTTTTGTTACTTGACTCAGCTAGACCATTTCCTTGGGGATAATAATTCAACGAATGGGATTGGATAATGCCATACTTGAAGCAGAATGAGGAATGTTCTATCGAGCTAAAGGCTTAGGCGTTATTAGTTGTTATCTTAGTTGGCACACTGAATCTAGTTATGATCTGATTTTCTATGAAGTTCATGACTACCTTGTCGGTTTCCTCTTTAGTGGGAATGGATTCTACCCACTTGGTAAAATAATCGGTTGACATAAGAATCCAAGTATGTTCGTTACATGAATTGTCTTTAAATTGACCGATAAAGTCAAGACCCCATTGTTGAAAAGGGCTTGGACTATTACTAGTTGTAAAGGTAAGGCTTCCAACTTTTGCTTCCCAATGGACAACTGAAATTGTTGGCAACTTCTGAAAAACTTGCGCACATCTGAAAATAGATTGGGATAGTAGTAACATGCTCTAAGGATTTTTGGGGTTGTTGTCTTTTATGTGAAATGCCTCCGCAAAATCCTGAGTGAAACTCCATCGTGAGTCTTTTGGACTCCGACTCATCAACACATTTAAGCACTAAACCATCAAGGATCCTCCACCCTGATCCATCTTCAATAATGCAATCCTTAGATTATTTTAACCTTAAGGCCCTTCTCTTATGACCAATTAAATGACTTGGGCTTGGGCATGTAAGGTTAACAAGGAAGAAGACTATATTAGAATACCACGGATGTTGCTCTAATTTTTTATGTTCTACTGACACAAACTGTGCTGGATCATTGCTCTCACACACCATCCCCAAAGCTTGCTAATTCCCTCGTGTTAACATTTGGTCTAATTCTTGTCCTTTGACTAACTTAGTGGGTTTAATTTCTAAGTCGTACTCCTGAGTCTTGGAAACCCACTTTCCTCTTATCCCTAAACAATCTTGTTGAGACAAGATGTATTTAACAGTCGAGTGAGGAACATATATGACTATCTTCAAATACCCGCCTCTTATCCCTAAACAATCTTGTTGAGACAAGATGTATTTAACAGTCGAGTGAGGAACATATATGACTATCTTCAAATACCCGACATAGACTCTGAAATGTTTGAGGGATTTTACAAGTGCATAAGCTTGATTCTCCATGATAGTGTAATTTAGTTCTAAGTTTTGCAAAGCTATGCTCATGAATGCGATGGGATGCTCCTATCCTTCATTGTTCTTTTGGAGCAAGACACCCGCGATTGTATCTTCTGAGGCAAAGGAGAATATTTTGAAATCCTTGGAATAATCTAAGCTCATTAGGACAAGTGATCTAGAAATGGCATCTTTGATACACTTGAAAACTTGTCTTCCTTCATTTGTCCATTCAAACTTAGCATCATTTTTTAATAATTTATGGATTGGCTTCATTAATTCAGCTAAGTTAGGAAGGAATCTCCTAATGAAATTGATACGAATGTTAAATGATTGAGGCAGGGCCTTCACATTATGGGTTAAAGGGACCTTTTTGATAGCTTCAACCTGTTCTGGGTCAATATTTACCCCATCCTTTGAGATAATGTGGCCCAACAACTTCCCTTCATCAACACTAAGTATTGACTTGGTCGTATTTAAGGAGATGCCATACTTAAGACATCTTTCGAACACTTTCCTTAGATGATTAACATGGTTCGATCTTTCTTTAGAGAATATAGTTAAATCATCTTGATATATCTCAATTATTTTTCCAATAAGCTCTTTGAAGGCAAATTCCATGGCTCTCTGGAAGGTAGCACCTGCATTCAGTAAGCCAAAAGGAATCCTTAAAAATTATGGTAAACGTAGTCTTATTTTGATCCTCCTTTTTAACCATCACCTAATTATAACCAGAAAACCAATCCAACATAGACACCATTACGGATCCTATTACTCTTTGCAGTAGAGTCTCCATGTTGGGAAGTGGATAATTGTCCTTTATACATGATATGTTAAGGTTTATGAAATCCACACATAACCTTATGCTTCCATCTTTCTTTCTCACTACCAATAAATTGGAGCACCATGACGAATTCCTTGTTGGTGCAATGATTCTGATAGCCAACATCTTTTGCAATTCTTTCTGGACCATGGGGGTTGACTTTGGGTTTATTTTCCTTAGCTTTTGGCAGAAAGGCTTGACTTATCTTAATTCTTTTTTAAGAGGAATAGTGTGATGGAAAACATCTTCTCTATAGGCTTTAAGTTCATCATAGGTCAATGCCAACACATCTCTATACTCTTTGACCAAGTTGACTAAGTCTTTTCTTTCCTTTTCTAATGTACTTTTTATGAATTTTATCAATTTAGGGTCCTTATTTGTTCTGATATTTATTTGAATATAATCCCCTAGATTTATTGACTCTTTCTTAATGTTATGCCTATCCTATCTATCGAATATTTTCTCTAAAGAAATAAGACCCTTAGGAACTTGATTTCTCACATTCTCCTCCTCTTCCTTATACTCTTTACTCTACTACTGGTATATGATCTCACAATCTGAAAATTCTTGGGCATTGTGAATAAACTCAAGACTTGCTCATCATTATTGAAATCCTACCAATGATCTATATTATCAAGAATTGATGGCCTCCAGTTTATCTTGAGTTTACCATCTCCATTTATCACTCATCTATTAGTTGAAGGGCGGACGCCTCTACTGCTAACTTATCTGCCAAGTTGTTCTGCTCTCTAGGGAATGCCTCAATATTTGGTGCATCAAACAATTCCATAGTGTCCCAAATAGCATTTCTATACTTCTTCAATCTGTCACTCCTACAATTATACTTGTTTTTAAGTTGGATAATTACTAAGTTGGAGTCGCCTTTAATGCTCAAAATTTCAATCCCCGTCTTTAGTAGTCTCTAGCCCATGTAGGAGTGCTTCATACTCTGCCACATTATTCGATGCCTCGAATTCAAGTCTAAAAGAAAAGTTGAAATTTTGCTTGGATAGTGAGATGATTACTTTGACTGCACCTTTTCCTGACATTGAATATGCCCCATCAAAATACATCTTCCATACTTCATCTATCTTTTATTTCTTCAATTTTTGTTTTATTGGAGCCAAGAAGTTAGATAGAATAACATAGTTTCCAAAATTATTTGTATTAAAAACAAATTCATTTGATGGCTTATTAGGATTTCCCACATGGCATTTTCTTTCAATTTCTCTATGGATTCTAACTCTTGTGTTCTCTAATGCAGGTATTGTTACATAATTCCAATCCATTTAGATACATCCTCTTAGAGTTGCATCCCACTTTCTTGACAAAATCATTCCTCGATTGTATGGTACATCAATTACTAGCACATCCATGGTTAAATGGATACTAGGGTACTTTGCCAATTTTACTTGAAGGTTTAGAATTATTCCTACCAAATCGATCTCCCTTGCATCCATGGCACAAACATTGTGGTATGGTACGGTGATCTTTATATTTAGTTGTTCCATAACTTTCCTTGTGATAACATTTCATGAAGCCCCAGAGTCTAACATGAAATTGTGAAGTAAAAGATCATTTATCATCAGTGATACATAAAAAGGTGGGTGATCTTCTTTGCTTGGATCCATACTATGTAGAATTACTGGGGCATATTGAATGGTAGCTTTATTCCTAGGATGAGCTTTTTCTTTGAAATTATCATAGGCTTTATCTTGAGGGCCTTCTATGGATTTCATAAACTTATCCTTCTGATCTGGAATCTTACAAATCTTAGTTGCATGTACAAGAACTTTAGCATTAGTTAACCAGTTACCCATGTCAGTATTCAAATCATTTGCAATAAGAGGATTTATTACCTTAGGCACATATTGACTTGCTTTAGTTGGTCCATCATTATCTCTCCTTTGGTAAGTACCTCCTTTGAATCTAGCAATAGCCATCTCCCATATTTTCTCGGGTGTAGGCTTCTCACCATAATGTTGGGTAACAAAATCATTTTCTTTACTATGTTCATGAGCTTGTCTCCAATGCTCCTTAGATACAGGATGACCTTGGCCTACAACATTTATAAAATCTGGGACCCTTGGAAAACCCACATAGTTGCTTGTATCAGGGTATCCTTGCTCATTTGTCTGACAAAATATAGGGCAAGTGGATTCCTCATGAAAATCGTCACATCTTCTACAATAAGGAGGTATATCATCTTGGACCATGTTGGTTGTCTCCAATTGATTAGGGTTCCTTTGATCTTGGGGAGGCGCTTTCTTTTGCAATGTTCCATTACCTCTGGTTTGAAAGTTATTTTGCACTTGAGAGGCTTGGGAAGCTTGTGACCTTTCCATGCCAACTAACATGTTCTGCATGGCATTCATTTGGACTGTATGGTTAGATACCAAGGTCTTCATCATTTTTTCCATTTATTTTATGGAGTATTTGGAAGAGCCCTTATCTTCATATTCTATGGTTTTTCCCTTGTTATCATGCTGCTTATGTCCTGAAGGAATACCTCTTGTGAAACCGGGCAAGTTGGATTTACTTGATGACTGCATATTTCTATTCATTTTTACGACCATTTTTTGAGCAATTTTAAGGTTGGAAGGCTCCTTATCCCTTAGCTGGTATTTGATTTCATTGTTGAGTGATTCCATGTAATAAACAATATAGAAGCATCTTGGGGTTTGAAATTGCTATGAATGCTTGAGATCAAGCCCTAGAGTTTTTTATTAAATTCCTCCATTGTTGTATTTTCATTCATTTTAATGGTATGGATGGTTTCCAACTGGTGACAAGGTTCCTTCTTTTCACCCCACTTCCCCTTGAAACCTTTTGAGAACTCGACAAATATTTTATAAGAGTTATCATCAAGGTCAATGAACCAATCACAGGCATCCTCTTCCAGAGATAAGGAAAAAATCTTCATGATAACATTGTCATGGTTGTAAGCAGGTGCACAACACTAGATCAAACATCTTGAAAATTTGGTAAGATGGATTGCAGCGTTAACACAAAAAGGAATTATTCCCTTGGAAAGACAATAACTTCTCAATGGCTTTATCTGATAAGTCATGAGGGCATCCAGTTATTTGAGTGAAGTCAAGGGGTTTAAAGAAATCATCCATTATAGACGGATTATTATTATTATTATTATTATTATTAAACAAAAGGTGGATGTCTGAAATGGACTCAGATCCAAGATTATCAAGGATCCGATGAGAAGCAAGTTTGTTTAATCTCCTTCGATAATCCTTTTTAGGCTTAGGAATGAAATCGAGCAAACCTTCTGAATTTCTTCTTGTAGAATACCTTGTTGAGTTAAATGACAGTGGAGTCACCAAATGGATCGAGTAAATTTCAGTAATTGACTAGACACATCAAACAAAGTATAAAACAAAGAAAGAAAAACAAGTAAGTTGTACTACAGGAATCAAAATATTTGTCCCAGGTAACGACGTCAAAAATGTTGCCGCCTCATATGCACCTTAGGATTAACATCACAAAAATATTCAAGCCACAGGGTGCGATCTTGGGGGAATGTCTCAAGTGAAGGGTTGTGACTTGATTCTTGAATCCTCCATTTAGGCCAACTCCTAGTGAATCCAAGGGGGGTGGTCCCTAAGAAAATAACTAAATATTTTTATCTAAGTTACGAATGTGAATATTATTCTAGGAGTTTGAGTGAATTACTGAAACAAGAATTGCAAAGATAATTAAAATAACGTTAACAACATATAACCCCCTATGATTTCTTACCGTGGACGTAGGAGCCCCGCTGGGGGGTTTGTGAACCACATGTGAAAAAAACTTTAACAACATATAAAATAATATTCCGTCCAACATGTAAATTCACTTAAGCAAAATGATTGTTGTAGGTAGACCAATGCTGGGTAGGTGAAAAAGTGTTATAAAGGAAGATGTTTTGCAAATGTCTCTTAGTCAGTTTTAATTATTAAAATGAGTTGATTAGAAGTGGGTTTATTTGGATCTTGCAATGAAAAGTAAAATGCAAATAGTAAATTACTCTAAAGTTTGGCTTAGCTTGGATTTATCCTCCAAGTGAGTACTAAACAACAGTACCAGGTGTCCAACAAGGTGAAACATAAAATATGCTTAGAGTAACCCCCTGACTCCATAGTAAGTTAACAATAACCCTTCACTTGTAATAATAAACCTTTGATGGATTTCCCTATTAAGCTAGTCGCTCAAATCCCCTTTTTGATTGTTCCACAAATCAGGCAAGCCTGCGATGGACAAGAGCAAACGGGGGACCAAGCCAAAGTTCATTAATTCTTTGCAAAATGAAATGAATAGGAAAAACAACTATGCTAAGTGCAATGAGTGATGGAGTGTGGTTTAGACAAATAAATTGAAAGTGCAAAAAAGTATACTGTGTGTTGTGAGAACTAGTGTTGAAAAAAATGAAACCTATGTCCTGAATGAGTTTGTGGTCTGTCGTTAAATCGGGATCCACAAACGGTTAATTTTAGCCTTGGAATTAACTAACTAAAACATAAAGTAAAAACTGTTAGAAAAATATGCAAACCCCCCTAGGGGGGATGGGGTGTGGGTGTTGTGTAGCCCACTCAATTCTATTTTTATTATGATTGATTACAATTTTTTAGGGAATGCCTTTGGTCCTTTATGAAACATGACCAAACAAGGCTTACAGGGTTTGAAAATGACTTAAAATGAAGTAGGAAATCTCATGGTGCTTCGAGTGGTTCAAAAGTTGAAAAAATTCGCCAGCACCTCCTCTTAGTTGTTCGTCAAAAGACAAAAACCAGCAAATGATTGTTATATAAAAATGCCCAAAAAAACTTTGAAAGTGTTCTTGAATAGAAAAATATAAAATAATTTCTAAGATAAAACTAGATCTAAAGCACAAAAGGAGCTAAGAGGAGAGGGCTAAAAAGCAAGCTCTCTTAGGATCTTTGCTTGCCCTTTTGGGGCAGCAAATTATAAGCACTTGTACTTTCAAAATCTAACTTTTAAATCAAGGAAATAAAACTTTCTTACAAGCCTTTAGATCTAAGCAAAATTTGACTTGAAAATAGAAAATTTCCTATGCTAGATTAGATTATAAAGATGAAAATTTTAAGCAAACTAAGATCTATGAATGAAGACTATAAATCAGATCTTATATAAAATATTACTTTGACAAAAGTAGATCTGAACTATAGGAAGAAAGTAACCGGTACAACCAAGAAGGAATTTGAGTTTTAGATGAGAGAAGAGGAAGCAGTGAAAAACCCTGAACTTGGGTTGTGGAGTCTTCAAAGTGGGCCTAGGAGGGACTATGTTCTTCTTGAATCCTTGAAGAGGGGAAAGATGCAATCAAGCTCAAGACCCTTCTCCAAATAGAACAACCTGCACCTATAAACAAAGCTTGCACAAGATAGGTTAAAAATATTGGTGTTAACTACAAAAGAAACCCAGAAAGCATGCGTTTAAACAAAAATCACATGTATATCTAAGAGATCTAATGTAACTAAGCAGTTAAAAAGTAATTAAACAAAAAATTCTCTTACCCAACAAATATATATCTCCCCTTATAATCCAAAGATTAACCAAGCAAAGATGCAAGAATTGAAAAAACAGATACAAGTTACCTCACAAGATCAACAATGAACATCCACACACATAGAAAAACACACCAATGTAGCCTTTAAAGCCTTTTATTGATTCGTGAAAAATAGTTGCATAAGAAATAAAGAGAGTTTTGGGAGAGATTCGATCCTTCCCTCCAAATGATGAAGAATAAGCCTGCTTTTATAGCCAAAATGAGAGAGGGGGGGTGCATCCTTCACTGTAGATAGAGGGTGAGTTCTCTTGAGAAAATCATGGGATTGAGGGCGATTTTACTCCTTGGGATGGGTGCTACCTCTCATGAGGTGCACCCCCCTCCTTTGGGATTATCTCGCATCCAATACTAAGTCACCACATAAGGGAGTACGCCCTCCTTTGGAGAGATGTGCCCCACTTCTCAAGATATGAAATCGCCACCTCTTAAATTGTGATTTCAATAACTGATTTGGAGCTTAGTGAACTCGACCTCAACTAGGAATCAACTTGCCACAACTTTGGACATGTCCCTGACATGTTTCCATTGATTCAAGAATGTTGATTTTGACGTTATTATGTCTTTTTTGGCCATTTATTTGGTCTTTTTGGCCAATTTCGACATAAAATCAAATTAAGTGATAAATAATCACTAATTTGACTCTCAAAATGGGGTTTAGGGGTTAAGTGAGTGCTCGAGGTTAGAAAACAAGCACCCTCGTGGAAAATTCCACCTCCTAGTACCAATTTACGACCTTTTTTTTTTTAGATTAAAAAACACTAAAAAATTGTTTGTTTTATAGGAAAATTTTTATTAGCGAAAAAAAAAACTAGAGGGGACTTAGTACATGTTCATATGACTCAAAAATAGTGACTAGCAAGGTAATATACATTGATACATAGACTTTAATAACCTCCTAAGTCCTAACCACCAAGACGATCACTCCAACTTTGGAGAATTGAGAGAAAAACTAAAAAATTATAGGTCACTAAAAAGCAATAAATAATTAACAAGGAAAAAACACCCTAGAGTAATGTAACGATGACTAAGTCCTAGGAAATCTAAGTCCTTTACATAATTTCATCATGCTACGACAGTTATTACAATTCCCCTGCAGAGGTATGAACATGTAAAAGTTAAAAAATGGGCCAAAATTGGCCTATATGGACTTATGAACTTCTGAACTTCTGAGAATTGAACATATGACTTGTTCATTCTTTGGTGGCTCAACTGAACGGTTCATCCAAGTGCAACCTGGAGGTAACATCTGGCTCCATCTCGGGACGTGTGCTCAATTTGATCTTCAATTAAAGAGAGTAAGCAAGAACTCCAAAATCTCTGGTTCCTGCACAAAACTAAATTTAAATATCAATCACACATGTATATAAAAAATGCCAATGAAACATAAGTTGCAAGATAATATACAAATATATTTTACAATGAGTAATGTACAAAGCTAATATACAAAAAGTATTTACAAAATTATACAGACTAATGTACAAAAGGGCAAAAATTGAAAAATAAAGTACAAGGGAAAGGGTTAAAAAGTGTTATGATATAGAAGATGCCCCCATGGGCATCAAATAATGTTGCTGAAGAATATCCTGAGAATTTGACCATCCACTGGGAGGGTCAATTTCTCTCCATCCATTCGGCTGAGGTAGAAAGAATTGGCGCCAGCTAACTCATGGATGATGTATAGTCCTGTCCATTAAAGACTATCTAAATTGCCATGCTTCCCTAGATTTTCTCTGCGCTTATCACATAACAAAATTTTATCCCCTTTCTAAAGGGCCCTTGGTCTAGAAGACTCATCAAAGGTCCTCTTTACTTTATCTTGATTTATAATACTCTAGTCTACTGTCCTTCTTCTATTCTCATCCAACTCAATCAATTGATTTATTCTATTCTGAATCTCATCCTGGTTTGAGCTGAAGGTTTAAAGCATCTAATACATTGGAAGCTTAAGGTGAACTAGCAAGGTGACATCTAGACCATGTACTATCTCAAAGGGGCTCTTTCTTATTGCACTTTTCTTAGTTATTCTATCTGCCTAAAGTGCAAACTTGATTTGCTATCCCAAGACTTCCTATTATCCCCCATCGTTTTCTTAATAATGGTCATTAAATTTTTGTTACTTTACTCAGCTAGACCATTTCCCTGGGGATAATAATTCGATGAATGGGATAGGATAATGCAATACTTGAAGCATAATGAGGAAACTTATGTTGAGCTAAAGGCTTGGGCATTATCAGTTATCTTAGTTGGCACACTGAATCTAGTTATGATAAGATTTTCTAGGAAGTTCATGATTACCTTGTCGGTTGTCGCTTTAGTGGGAATGGCTTCTACCCACTTGGTAAAATAATTGGTTGTCGTAAGAATCCAAGTATGTCCATTACTTGAATTGTCTTTAAATTGACCAATAAATTCAAGACCCCATTGTTGAAAAGGGGCTTGAACTAGTACTGGCTTTAAAGATAAGGCTACCAATTTTTGCTTCCCAGTGAAAAATTGACACTATTGGCGACTTCTGACAAACTTGTGCACATATGAAAATAGATTGGGCTAGTAGTAACCTACTCTAAGGATTTTGTGGGTTGTTGTATTTGCTTCGAAATGCCCTTCGCAAAATCTTAAGCGAAACTCTATTGTGAATCTTTTGGACTCTGACTCATCAAGACATTTAAGCACCAAACCATTAGGGTTCCTCCACCCTAATACATATTGAATAATGTAGTACTTATATTATTTTAACCTTAATGTCCTTCTGTTATGACCAATTAAATGACTTGGGCACATAAGGTTAACATGGAAGAAGACTATATCATAATACCATAGATGCTACTCTAATTTATGAAGTTATGCCGACACAACCTGTGTTGGATCCCTGCTCTGACACACCATCCCCAAAGCTTTCTCATTTCCCTACATTAACATTTGGGCTAATCCTTGTCCTTTGATTAACTTAGCGGGTTTAATTTCTAAGTCATACTCCTGAATCTTGGAAACCCACTTTCCTCTTATCCCTAAACAATCTCGTTGAGACAAGATGTATTTAATAGCCGAGTGAGGAACATATCCAACTATCTTTGAATACCCAACATAGACTCTCAAATGTTTGAGGGATTTTACAAGTTTACAACCTTGCTTCTCCATGATAGTGTAATTTAGTTCCGAGTTTTGCAAAGCTCTACTCATGAATGTGATGGGTTGTTGCTATCCTTCATCATTCTTTTGGAGCAAGACCCCCATGATTGTATCTTTTGAGGCAAAGGATAATATTTGAAAATCCTTTGAATAATACGAGCTGATTAGGATTGGCGATCTATAAATGGCATCTTTGGTACACTTGAAAGCTCGTCTTCCTTCATTTGTTCATTCAACCTTAGCATCATTTTTTAATAGTTTCTACATTGGATTCATTAATTCAACTAAGTTAGGAATGAACCTCCTAATGAAATTGAACTGGCCGTTAAATGATTGAAGGGCCTTCACATTTTGGGGTAAAGATACCTTTTTGATAGATTCAACTTGTTCTGGGTCAATCTTTACCCCATCCTTTGCGATAATGTGGCCCAACAACTTTCCTTTGTCAACACCAAATATTGACTTGGTCAGATTTAAGGAGATGCCATACTTACAACATCTTTCCAACAATTGCCTTAGATGATTAACATGGTCTGATCTTTCGTTAGAGAAAACAATTAAATCATCTTGATATATCTCAATTATTTTTCCAATAAGATCTTTGAAGGAAAAGTCCATGGCTCTCTGGAAGGTAGCACCTACGTTTAGTAAGCCAAAAGGAATCCTTAAAATATCATAAGTACCCCAAGGTGTAGTAAATTACTAAATGTAGTCTTATTTTGATTCTCCTTTTTAACCAAAACTTGATTATAACCAAAGAACCCATCCAACATAGACATCATTCTTATCCTGTTACTCTTTGCAAAAAGGTGTCCATGTTAGGAAGTCGATAATTGTCCTTTAGACATGATATGTTAAGGTTTTTGAAATCCACATATAACCTCATGCTTCCATTTTTCTTTCTTACTACCACCAAATTGGAGCACCATGACGAATGCCTTGTTGTTGCAATGATCCAACAACCAACATGTTCTACAGTTCTTTCTGGACCACGGGGGTCGACTTTAGGTTTGTTTGCCTTAACTTTTAGTGGAAAGTCTCGACTTCTCTTAATTCCTATTTAAGAGGAATAGTGTGTTGGAAAACATCTTCTCTATATGATTTAAGTTCATCACAGGTCAACACCAACACATCTCTATACTCTTTAACCAAGTTGACTAAGTCTTTTCTTTCCTTTTCTGATGTACTTTTTTTTTCCGATTTTATCAATTTAGGGTCCTTATTTGTTCTGATATTTATTTCAATATAATCCCTTGGCTTTATTGACTCTTTCTTGTTTTTATGCCTATCTTGTGTGTCGAAGATTTTCTCTAAAGCAATAAGAACCTTAGGAACTTGATTTCTCACATTCTCCTCCTCTTTCTTATACTCTTTACCCTACTATTGGTAGTTGATCTCACAATCTTAAAATTCCTAGACATTGTGAATAAAACTAAAGACTTGCTCATCATTATTGAAAACTTGCCAATGATCTATATTATCAGGAATTGATGGCCTGGAGTTTATCTCAAGTTTCCATCTCCATTTATCATCTCATCTATCGATTGAAGGTTGGAAGTTTCTACTACTAACTTATCTACCAAGTTGTTATGCTCTCTAGGGATTGCCTCAAGATTGAGTGCATCAAACCATTCCATAGCGTTCCAAATAACATTTTTATACTTCTTCAATATGTCACTCCTACATTTATACTTGTTTTAAGTTGGATAATTACTAAATTAGAGTCGCCTTTAATGCTTAACATTTTAATATCCACATCCTTGGCAGTCTCTAGCCCAATTAGGAGTGCTTCATACTCTGCTACATTATTAGATGCCCCAAATTCAAGTCTAAAAGCAAAGTTGAAAGTTTGCTTGGATGGTGAGATGATTACTATGCCTGCCCCTTTTCCTGACTTTGAATATGCCCCATCAAAATACATTTTCCATACTTCATCTATCTTTTCTTCCTTCAAATTTTCTTTTATTGGAGCCAAGAAGTCGCATAGAATAACATAGTTTCCAAACTTATATGTATTAAAAACAAATTCATTTGATGGCTTATTAGGATTTTCCACATGGCATTTCCTTTCAATTTCTATATGGAGTCTAACTCTTGTCTTCTCTGAAGCAAGTATTGTTGCATAAGTCCAATCCATTTGGATACATCCTCCTAGAGTTGCAACCCACTTTCTCGACAAAAGCATTCCCCAGTTGTCTGGTACATCAATTACTAGCACATCCATGGTTAACTGGATATCAAGGGACTTTACTAATTTTACTTGAAGGTTCAGAATTATTCCTACCACATCAATCTCCCTTTCATCCATGGCACAAACATTGTGGTACGGTATGGTGATCTTTTGATTTAGTTGTTCCATAACTTTCCTTGTGATAACATTTGATGAAGCCCTGAAGTCTAACATGCAATTGTGAAGTAAAAGATCATTTATCATCAATGATACATAAAAAGGTGGGCGATCTTCTTTTCTTGGATCCATACTATGTAGAATTACCAGGGCATCTTGAATGGCAGCTTTATTCCTGGGATGAGCTTTTTCTTTGGAATCATCATAGGATTTATCTTGAGGGCCTTCTATGGCTTTCATAAACTTATCCTTCAGATCTGGATTCTTAAGGATCTCAATTGCATGTACAAGAACTTTAGCATTAGTTAACCAGTTACCCATGTCAATATTCAAATCATTTGCAATAAGAGGATTTATTAACTTAGGCACATATTGACTTGCGATAGTTGGTCCATCATTATCTCTCCTTTGGTAAGTAGCTCCTTTGAATCTAGCATTAGCCATCTCCTAGATTTGCTCAAGTGTAGGCTTCTCACCATAGTGTTGGGTAACAAAATCCTTTTCTTAACTATGTTCCTGAGCTTGTCTCCAATGTTCCTTAGATATAGGGTGAGCTTGGCCTACAACATTTATGAAATCTTGGACCCTTGGGAAACCTGCATAGTTGCTTGTCTCAGGGAGTCCTTGCTCATTTGTCTGACAAAAGATGGAGCAAGTGGATTCCTCATGAAAATTGTCACATCTTTTGAATAAGGAGGTACATCATCTTGGACCATGTTGGTTGTCTCCAACTGATTAGGTGGCCTTTGATCTTGGGGAGGCAATTTCGTTTTCCATGTCCCATTACCTATGGATTGAAAGTTATTTTGCACTTGAGAGGCTTGGGAAGCTTGTGACATTTCCATCGAAATTAACTTGTTCTACATGGCATTCATTTGGGATGTATGGTTAGCTACTAAGGTCTTCATCATTTCCACCATTTATTTTATGGAGTGTTTGGAGGAGTCCTTGTCTTCAGATTCTATGTTTTTTCCCTTCTTATCCCGCTGCTTATGTCCTAAAGGAACACCTCTTGTGAAACCGGGGAAGTTAGATTTACATGATTTAATGTTGACAGGCTCCTTATCCCTTAGCTAGTATATGATTTCACCATTGAGTGCTTCCATGTAATAGACAATAATAGAAGCATGTAGGGGTTTGAAATCACTATGGATGCTTGAGATAAAGTTCCTGAAATTTTTATTAAATTCCACCATTGTTTTAGTTTCATTCCTTTTAATGGTATGGAGGGCTTCCAACTGGTGATGAGGTTCCTTCTTTTCACCCCACTTATCCTTGAAACCTTTTGAGAAATTGACAAAGGTTTAATAAGAGTTATCATCAAGGCCCATGAACCAATCACATGCATCCTCTTCTAGAGATAAAGAAAAAAGCTTCATGATAACATCATCATGGTTGTGAGTAGGTGCATGACACTGGATCAAACATCTTGAACATTTGGTAAGATGGATTGCAACGCTGCCGACATTATTCCCTTGGAAAGATGACAACTTCTCAATGGATTTATCTAACAAGTCAAGAGGGTATCCAGTTATCTGAGTGAAGTAGAGGGGTTTAAATAAATCATCCATTACAAACAGATCCAAGATTATCAAGGATCCAATAAGAAGCAAGTTTGTTCAATCTCCTTCGATAATCCTTTTCAAGCTCAGGAATGAAATCGAGCAAACCTTCTATTTCTTCTTGTAGAATACCTTATTGAGTTAAATGATAGTGGAGTCGCTAGATGGATCAAGTAAATTTCAGTAATTGACTAGACACATCAAACAAAGTATAAAACAAAGAAAGAAAAACAAGTAAGTCTTAATCCAAGAATACAAATATTTGTCCCTGGCAACCATGCCAAAAAATGTTGCTGCGTGATACGCACCTTGGGATTAACATGGAAGAAATCTTCAAGCCATTGGGTGCAACCTTCGAGGCAAGTCTTGAATCAAGAGTCCTCACTTGATTCTTGACTCCTATGTCTAGGCTAACTCCTAGCAAAGCCAAGGGGGTGGTCCGTAAGAATATAACTAAGGATTTTTAGTTAAGTTACGAATGTGAATGTTATTCTAGGAGTTTGAATGAATTACCGAAACAAAAATTGCAAAGATAATTTAAATAACTTTAACAACATATAAAATAATATGCCATGCAACATGTAAATTCACTTAAGCAAAATGATTGTTGCACAAGTAGACCAATGATGAGTAGGTGAAAAAGTGTTGTAAAGGAAGATGTTTTGTAAATGTCTATTGGTCAGTTTTAATTATTAAAATGAGTTGATTAGAAGTGGGTTTATTTGGAACTTGCAATGAAAAGTAAAATGCAAATAGTAAACTGCTCCAAAGTTTGGCCCGACTTGGATTTATCCTCTAAGTGAATACTGAGCAACAATACTAGGTGTCCAACAGGGCGAGACGTAAAGTATGCTTAGAGTAGCCCCCTAACTTTGTAGCAAGCTAACAATAACCCTTCACTTGTAATAATAAACCTTTGATGGGTTGCCCTATTAAGCTAGTCACTCAAATCCCATTTCTGATTGTTCCACATATTAGGTAAGCCTGCGATGAACAAGAGCATACGAGGGACCGAGCCAAAGTTCGTTACTTCTTTGCAAAATGAAATGAATAGGAAAAACAAATAAAGTGTAGTGAGTGATGGAGTGTGATTTAGCATAATAAATTGAAAGTGCAAAAAAGTATACTGTGTGCTATGAGTGCTAGTGTTGTAAAAAATGAAACCTACGTCCTAAGTGAGTTTGTGGTCCGACGTTGAATTGAGATCCACAAACAGTTAATTTTTTCCTTAGAATTAACTAACTAAAACATAAAGTAAAAAACTATTCGAAAAAGATGCAAATCCCCTGGGGGGATGGGGTGTGGGAATTGTGTAGCCCACTCACTTCTCTTTTTATTATGATTGATTACAAATTTTTAGGGAATGCCTTTGGTCCTTTCTGAAACAGGACCAAACAAGGCTTACAAGGTTTGAAAATGACTTAAAATGAATTAGGAAAGCTCCCGGTGCTTCGAATGGTTCAAAAGTTGAAAAAATTCGCCAGCACCTTCTCTTACCTATTCCTCAAAAGACAAAAACCAGCAAGCGATTGTTATAGAAAAATGCCCAAAAACACTTTGAAAGTGTTCTTGGACAAGGTTAGAAAATTCTTAAAAAAATCTAAGTTAAAACTAGATCTAAAGCACAAAAGGAACTAAGAGGAGTAGGCTAAAAATCAAGCTCTCTTAGGATCTTTGCTTGCCCTTTTGGGACATCAAATTATAAGCACTTGTACTTGCTAAATCTAACTTTACATCAAGGAAATAAAACCTTCTTACAAGCCTTTAGATCTAAGCAAAATTTGACTTGCAAAATATAAATTTTCCTATGCTAGATCTGATTTTAAAGATGAATCATTTAAGCAAACTAAGATCTATGCATGAAAACTATAAATCAAATCTGATATAAAATATTACTTTGACAAAAGTAGATGTGAACTATAGGAAGAAAGTAACCGGTAACCAAGAAGAAATTTAAGTCTTAGATGAGAGAAGAGGAAATAGTGAAAACCCCTGAACTTGGGCTGTGGAGTCTTCGAAGTGGGACTAGGAGGGACTATGTTCTTCTTAAAGCCTTGAAGAGGGAAACAAACACAAACAAGCTCAAGACCCTTCTCCATGTAGAACAACCTGCACCTATAAACAAAGCTTGCACAAGCTAGGTTAAAAATATTTGTGTTAACTACAAAAGAAACCCATAAAACATGCATTTAAACACTTATTACAATTCCCTTGCAGGGGTACGAACATGTAAAAACTTAAAAAAGGGGCCAAAATTGGCTTGTATGGACTTTTGAACTTATGAGAATTCAACAACTGACTTGTTCATTCTTTGGCGGCTCAACTGAACAATTCATCCAAGCGCAACTTGGAGGTAACGGAAAGTGTAATATGAGCCTCACATGTTCGACCACGATATCTGGGTGCCCCCATGGCAACCTCAAGGGCCGAATGACCTCATGAGAATTGAACAATTGTCACTAATTGAAACTTGAACATGCTTTTCTTACACTCTTAGGGTTATCTAAAGAATGATGCTCAAACAATCTATCAATATTCTTATTTCCATGCCTTTTCAATTTTTCTTTTTTGTTTTCCCAATTTTTGTTTTTGTTTTTCTCTATTTTTTTCTTGAAGAAGATGGAACCTATTAAACTTAATTGCCAATCGTAGTGAGAACAACCATGTGAGTGTTTATCCCCAAATACAAGTTGACTTATCATTGTTATTCAAAGAAAACCATGGTACCTAAAATAACTCGTTGGTGGTTTGTAATGGGGTAAATTTCTTCTCCTATCAAATCTTGCTAGGTCTTGACTCATTAATCTATCTTCTTACATCTAAGGAAGCCTTGAGCTCTTACCTAATAAAAACAAACTAATCCTTTTTTTTTTTAATTGTGGTTCACTAGTGTCATGGGCTACATCTATGAAAATAATAGACACCTGTTATTCACAAAGAATCAAAATCCATCATAACATATTGCAAGCAAGATTCAAAACCTAGATGAGGACTATCACAACCAATACTCCCAATAACTCAATCTAAGATCTCTTGACATCAACATTAATCTTATTTAATACATCAACACATACAACTTTTATATATATATATACATATATTTAAAACAACCTTATAGTAGAAACATGATATATGATAGCAAAAGAAGGTTTTTCCATTATATATGATAGCAATTAAGAAAATGCTCATCAGCCCCATGGGACCAGGAGTTATTCCCCGTCTCAAACCCTAACCTGTACTCGCTTTATTTCCCTTGTCTCAAACCCTAACCCTAACTCTGTCCATTTTCTTGAAATAGGACTAGAATGCCTCAGAAAATCATTCCCGACTTGTTTTGGAACGGAGATCAATATTCTTCGGGGCGGATGGATTCTGACATCGATTTGATCCTAGCGTTAAACAGGTTACGTTTTTTCGACAGAGTTGGTATTAGGGTTTGTGTTTAATAAATTATGAATAGCCATGTGTTGTTAATATGTGCACAATTAAGCCGGTGCGTTGGATTGTCAAGGCAAATGAGAATAGCGCGGTTATGTGCACAGACAGCAAGTAGGGGTGATTGTCTGCTTGCTTTGACGGCCTGTGGGCCATGATATAGCAGGCCTGGATTTCCCTCCATGTAATTTTTTTGTTTTCATGTGTTGCATATTAGAGGCTTCATTATCTGGTCACAGGATTAATCAATATCCTGCTGACTCGTTCCCTTGAAGCAAAATTATCGATCGGGATTGATCATCCCTCCCCCTCTCGCTATTCGTCTGCAATAAATTCCCGTTTGCATGTGAACGTTGAGGCGGTACATCACTAAAGCTTTTCACTGTTTATTTTTTTGTTGATTTTGTATTTGGGTTTGATGGTTCTGAATCTAAATTGGCATTAAAACTTCTTTAGTAGACTACTCAAACCCTTCACTGCTGTTTTTGCTGATTTTGTCTTTGGGACATTTGCAATGTTGATTGATGGTTTTCGATCTATTTTGGCATAAAAGCTTTTTTAAATAATAACTTCAATGACATGCATTTCATTAGTGTCTTTTTGTGGTATTTGACGTTTGCTCGTGGGATCTTATTAGGGCCGCTCTATTGATTTTTTTAGTAGTAATTTATTCATATCAAATATGACCTAGATTCTTTATTTGGTCCGTAGAGACTATATATTATAAAGAGGGTTTGGAAGCATACTTGCATTTTGATCTTTCAACATACACATCTTATTACAGTTTCAAAATCAAACTAATGTCCGTGAACGTTCACAACAACATGTTCGAACTTTATGAGCTGGAAGGGGAAATGAGGGAATTGAATGCGAAATTGGAAAATTTGTAGGTTGCATATTTTTTCAAAAGTTTGGGACAAGAAGAAATCACCTTTCGATTTTTCTCCCTCGATGAAAGAGGTGCAGGACAGTCGGTTGCTTTTATAATAATGGGGTTTGAGTACAATGAGTATTTTTTTATATTTAGGGATTTTTATTTATATTATAAGTCATATTTAGAGATTGCCTCTTAACAGGATAAGCTACTGTACTTGACTTGTATACCTGGGACTGCTTATGAGTTGCAAGACGGTCGGTTGCTTTTATGGGGATGGGGTTTGAATACAATGATGATATAATTTTAATATGAAGGTATTTTTATTTATATTAGAAGTCATATTTAGAGATTGCCTCCTAACAGGACAAGCTACCGTACTTGACTTGTATACCTGGGACTACTTATGAGTTGCAAGACGGTCGGTTGCTTTTATGGGGGGTTTGAATACAATGATGATATAATTTTAATATGAAGGTATTTTTTATATATTATAAGTCATATTTAGAGATTGCCTCTTAACAGGATAAGCTACTGTACTTGACTTGTATACCTGGGACTACTTATGCTCCGAATTACAACTAATATACAGGCACCAGCGCCATGCTCCTAGTTGTAACTATACAAGTACATAATTGGAAATACCAATCCTTTGTTTAATTATCCTTGATTCTTTTCTTTGTGAGGTGAATTGACTAAACAGATACATTTCTGCTTAAATAGATATACATAAGTTATAATCATAGTGCACAACATGATGAAAGAGATTAGGGCTGAGTACAGCAGAGACCAAAGATGGTGGACGGAGACCAGCCTGGAAGACGGTGCTACGATCTGTTCTTTTGAAATAATAGAATCTGTAAGGTTGGCAAGCCATCAAAAGACGTTTTTTAGCAAACACTTGGGGTCTTTTCGTTAAATTCATCCCTGAGGCGGCTACTCTTCTTTGACTGGTCTTCCTAAAGCTTTATGAATTCTACTAGAATTATATGCAGTTGGTCAACTAGTGGACATGGAAACTCTACGAATTCTAATAGAACTTGACGCAACTGTTTCATTGGAAGGCTGGGGATGGGTTCTGAAACGCAGAGTGAAGTTTATGATGCAACTGTTTAATTGGAGTGCTGGGGATGATTACTGAAACGCAGAGTGAAGTTTGTGCTGGGCTACAAAGTTCTCCATACCATTGCAGTTGTTGAAGGGAAAAGAGGAGACTCTCACCTCTTTGTCATACTGCATGGTATACAAAGAACCCTTTCAAGATCCACATTATGTGGGCAATTGACTGGTAAAGGGCAAAAGGCTGCAGCAGTTGTCTTTATTGTGCAGAGGTAGAGTTGATGCAAGGTGTGGTTAAGGGTGGTGAAATTTTGGAAAAGTTGACATTAGTACTGCTTGGAACCTTGAATTGACATTAATCCTGCTTGGAACCTTTGAATCGTCAACAAAGAGCCCATTAACTAGTTCATTTTCCTTTAGGATCAATAGGGGAATGCTTCTAAAAAAACCTAATACATTTGATGTATCTCACTAGATATGCGTTGATCTAGTAATAATGATGTGTGGCCCAACCCATAAAGACAAAGGAAAATACTTCCCACCTACAAAGATCATGAAGGTGCCCAACCATTTGAAAAAATCTTGCTTTAATGAATAGGGACGAATCAATCTTCTAAGTTTCTAATTTTCAATAGAGAGGAAAAGTTGAAACCATTTTTAGCTCTCGACTAGATGCTTTTAGTGCAATTGAGCCACTCATCATGATGCGTTGATCTAGTAATAATGATGTGTGTGGCCCAACCCATAAAGACAAAGGAAAATACTTCCCACCTACAAATATTATGAAGGTGCCCAACCATTTGAAAAAATCTTGCTTTAATGAATAGGGATGAATCAAATCTTCTAAGTTTCTAATTTTCAATAGAGAGGAAAAGATGAAACCTTTTTTTAGCTCTCGACTAGATGCTTTTAGTGCAATTGAGTCACTCATCATAAGTTCAAGTAGTCAATCATTTGCCAAGTCAATCTCCTATTGAAAGAAAGAAATTTGACATTTATAGATGAAGAGGGTTGGTAGAGGCTCTACTAGGATGTATGCCTCGTGCTTTTACTGGCGAAATAATAAATGCCTATTTCTAGTTATACAGTAACTAGAAATACCATAAATCATTTCTAGATCTTTTGCAGCCATCAAATGCAAAGTAGGAACTAACAAGTATCCTTGTCTAATTGCTCTGAAGATTCCAATTTTCTTTGTATCTTCTGTGGCAGCCATCAAATGCAAAGTAAGCACTAACAAGTAGCTTTGTCTAATTGATTTGAAGATTCCAATTTCCTTTGTATCTTCTGTGGTTGATGTGACAAAGATGTTACAACATTTACAAAAGGGGTTTTAATAATTTAAATGAATAAAGGGCCAAAATTGAAATGAATGGCTATTTCACCTTGTTGCATGCTTTTCTGCTGAACATTGCCTCCATATCAAAGCCCTGTCCCATTTCATCCCTTCCTAAGATGACACGGGATTTTTTTGGCTTTCATTTTAATTAAAAGACTAAATTAATTTTGATGTTTTGAAGATCATGTTTTATGGTTCCTTGTGTTTTGGTGGGTAAGATTACACTTTCTACTCATATTATGGGACACCTAAATCAGAGAATCTATTGCAAGCTACTAAAGTTATATATGTACAATTAAACCGAATTAAACCGAATTGTATATATTAGATTAGTAGTTTTCTTTTAAATATAAACCTTTATTGCAACCCAATTAAACCCAATTGTATATATTAGATTAGTAATTTCCTTTTAAATATAAACCTTGATACTTTCACTTAAGTAAGTACAATATGTAGTTTCTTTTATATATTAGATTAGTAATTTCCTTTTAAATATAAACCTTGATAGTTTCACTTAAGTAAGTACAATATGTAGTTTCTTTTATATATTAGATTGGTAATTTCCTTTTAAATATAAACCTTGATAGTTTTACTTAAGTAAGGGGACTTGATACTGCATGGTTTTGATATTACTAGACATTTGCTCTCTGGCCTTTAAAACCGGTTTGTCCCGGGTTTATTCTGATCTTATTGTATAAGGTGAAGTTGTGGTTGACATTTGGACACAGTTTACTATTTCGCATATTAATAGTAAGTTATATTTTCATGTGAAAAAAAAAAAGTACATTATGTAGTTTCTTTGATTCGTTCTATAAATAATAAGAAAACTTTTTTTACATTTTTTCTAAAGATTAAACCAAAATTTTAATGTTGAATTAGTATGCAATGGATATTTGTTTTAAAACTCCCTTAAAACACAAAAAAGAAAACAACATCAACAAAGAAAAAATGTCTAAAGAAAAATAAATTCCTTTAAACAACCAATAAGTTATTTAGATTCCTGGATGGTCTTTTTTCTATGGCTTTTAGTTATTGTTGTAGAGATGGACAGTATCACTTAAAACTGTTTTTAAATAATTTATTTTCTTTTTTGAAATTTGCAAACATGCCTAGTAGCTTAGTAGCTTAGTATGAGAAAATGAATATATCTTTTGGAACTTATGGTGGTTGATGAACAAACTGGGTTTATATGTATGGTCTTCTTGACCTAATAAACAATGTAGTTCATTTACTAATATAATGAATTGTGATATTTTTTGGAAAAAATACAATCAAATTTGTTTTAATGAATAAAATGAAAGAGCTAAAAATCATCATAGTAGAAAATTAAATTCTCCTAATAATAAAAAAACAAGAAACACATGATAATTTAGACTTTGAATTATTATTCAATGAAAGATTTTCAAGTCAAAGGAAGATAGTCACTTCAAGAGTAAAATAATTGCATTCCAAAAAGAGTAATTAAATGCATTTACAACAATATTTGTAGTACTAATAAATTAAATTGAGAAAAAAACTCATAAAAATGAAATTAAAATAATGGAATCATTATAGTAAAAAATAAATTAACATAAATCTATTTTACTTCTAGATCTATCAAATATCCAGAAAAAGCAAATACTTTTTAAAACTTTTTTAGAATACTAAATTTATAGGAAAAATTATATCTCAAAAAATTTGTTTCTTTGAAAAAGAATAGAATAAAAATCTTAATAGAAAAATAAAGTTCAAACATTGAAACAAAAATATTAGAAAAAATAAATAAAAATAAAACATTGTAACCAATAATAAAACACAAAGACCTAATACTACCTCAATCATATCCAAAATCAAGTATTAAAAAGTAATACTACCCCAATCATATCCAAAATCAAGTAAGCATTAAAAAGTCATATCTCTTAAGATATTAAAACCTTTTGAAATATCAAAACCTAGATCCTTTCATTGACATCCAAATCTTAATTAAGTAGTAAAAGTCACCATCTCTTGAAATATTAAATGTTTTGAGGATTATGAAATTCAACTAAAATATAAAAACCAACTGACTTACAATACAAAAGATGCCTAGAAAAAATAGCTCTTACAATACAAAAGAAATAGTTTTTGAACTTTGTGTAAAATGAGTTTTTGAAATATATTGATGTCATTATAAATGATAGTATATTGATGTCTCTATAGAGGATATAAAGGATGTTACAAAAGTATCTAAAATTACAAAGAATTCATAAAAAGAAAAGGAACCATCCATCGACTGCAATGCCTCCATGGACAACTTGTTTGCCTTTTGATTAAGATCCTTGAAAATGTGGAAGAAATAAATCCATTCAAATTCTTGAACAGAGGGTCGAACCTAAAGCAAGAGGGATTTAAGTAGCAAATTTCCACCTTGTTTCTTTCGTTATCCTAGTCAATGACTACCTTTGAATCCTCCAAAACTTGCAACTTTTTTAGTCCTTGTTTTAATGCAAAGAAGAAGTGTCCATAGGTTAAGATTTCCACTTTTGAGTTGGATCCTCTACTTGATACATATCTCATATGAAAATAATGAGAAGAATTGAGAAAAAGAATTGCACCTATGCCACATCTAGGGGGTTTCCCTTGGTTGGCCCTGTCAAAGAAAGCCTCAAGGCATAGTAAGATCTAGTTTCGGCATGGAGAGAGTTCTCGACAAATAACTTTTGGGCTTGATTTTGAATTCTAAGGAGAATTATCTACCAATCATGTTGCCACTTCAATTAGAATCATCTTATCTTAAAATATCGCAAGATTTTGAGCCCACCATGGAATGTAAATAAGATGATAAGGAAACGATTTAAAATTGGCGCCAGATCTGTCACAAAGGCATTTCAATAAACAATCAGCTAGGTAGTACTTTCTCGAAGATGTCTTTGATTTAACCTTAAAAACAAAGAGGTGAAACATTAACTCTACTTCCTTGATGCAAGACACATTTGTTGGGGTTGGCCCATCCCCTCTTGAGTCCATTATCTAGACATTTGAATATTGTTTACAATAGTATCACCAAACATTTTAATTAGACTTTAAAAGATTAATAAGTTTTTACACTTGTAAAATATATATTGATCGTTAAAAATTTTCAATTATTGAATTGTTTATTAATCCATCACTCATTCCTTAATTATACATTAATGATACATCATATCTATGAAACATAAAATCAAATGTAATATTAAAATAAAGCAACGAGCAATGAGACAAAATGTATAAAATGTATAAGCATAAAAATACTTGGAAAAAATCCAAAATGAATTGTAAATAAAGGTCTCCTAACCAACTTAACAAGACAACCTTAACATTATAAACTTATAAACTAATGATACATCATATCCATGGAACATAAAATGAAATGTAATATTAAAATAAAGCAATGAGACATAATGTATAAGCATAAAAATACTTGGAAAAAATCCAAAATGAATTGTAAATGAAGGCCTCCTAACTAACTTGACAAGACAGCCTTAACTTGTACCATGCATCCATATAAGAAGAAGAACACTTGACGATGTATATGGAAGCATTGACGCCAATGTGGTTACATTGATACACATTATTGTATAAACAAGGGAAAAGAAGTGACATCACTAAATTAATATGTAGAATGGAGAAAAAACAAAAAAATTCATCTAAATTAAAAAATAACTTATAATTGATTTAAGGAGATATATCTAGAAAGTGATATGCACAAAGAAGAAGCACAAGACCATTTCCTATTTTTAATTTTTGGAATAGTACAATCTTTTATTACACCACCCTCTTAGAAGAGGAAGTGGGAAAAGTGTTATCTCCTTGAAAAAAATGACAACCTCTAAATGTATTTACATGGAGTTTCTTAGAAAAATGCATGGCCATAGATTTTCTTAATTAGTTGTAGGAATGGGTTGAGCAATTTGGAAAAAGTAGGGGGACTATAACTTTAAATTCATAAGTTTGCATCCCATTATAGGAATCAAAACTATATATGGAAGTTAAAGGACTCTAATGGTTTTGGGATTTGCTCACAAGGTGACTTGGAAAAAGAAGTAGTACATCATTTTGAACATAGCTTTAAAAATCACGGTACCTCAAAGATTGAGTCACAGCTAAAGGTGATAAAGCACTTCTCAAGGTTTTTCTTAGAAGAAGAAGGCTCTCAAGTGGGTAGAGAGGTCACCATGGGGGAGATAGAAGCTATACTAAAAAAACTGGCTAGAGACAAGAGTCCAAGCCTTGGCTAGACTGTGGAATTTTTTTCCACGTTTTTTTTATATTATTGGAAAATACCTTTTGGTAGTTGTTGAAGAATCTCATGTGAAAGGGTATGTTTCAAGGAGCATTGAATTCAGCCTTCATCTCTCTTATTCCAAAGAGCTCAAAACCAAAATCTTTTAATGACTACATACCAATTTCTCTATGCAATATGGTGTACAAGATTATCTCCAAAATTATATCCTATCGGATCAAGCGTTATCTAGTAAGACGTATGACAAAGGAGCACTTCAGTGTTTCTACCAAATAAGGAAATTCATGATGTGGTAGGGGTAGGAAGGACTACACACTATTAAAATTAAGAAAATTCTTGCTGTGATTATCAAAACGGATTTGACTAAGGCATATGATAATGTGGTTTGTGTATATCTGTGTTTAATTCTTCTTCAAATTGGTCTCCCCCTGCATGTAACATAATGGATAATGTCTTGTGTTTCTTTAGCCAAGTTTGCAGTTCTTGTTAATGGCTCTCCTACAAAATTCTTCAAGAGCACTAGAGAGCTTAGATAGTGATGTCCCTTGTCACCTTTACTTTTCCTACTAGTGATCAAAGGTCTCAATAGAATGATTAATCAAGCCAAATCAAATCATAAACATAAAGGGAAAAAGGTCTCCTCAAGCCATCATATTTCACATCATCTCTTTGTGGATGATGTGCTAATATTTGGGGAAGGTACAATTAAGGAATGGAGTACTTACAGTGAAATTATTAAGTTGTTTTGCTCTACTTCTAGAATAAGTGTGAGCATTCATTAAGTGTGAGCATTCATAAATTGGATCTTCTCCACAATGAAGTCGAGGAAATGGTTTTACATCAGGTTACCAGTATCTTTCCTTGGCAATTAGAATCTTTGGATAAATGGTTTGAGTATTTGGGCTATCTTTTAAAGCCTAAATGCTATTACACTAAGGATTGACTTTGGCTTCAAAAAAAGGTGGAGAAAAAAGTCAATTGTTGGTTCTACAAATGGTTGTCTTTGGGAAATAGGCTAGCGCTGGTAAAGTCTGTTCTTGAAAGCATTCCCATGTTATGGATGTCCTTAGCTTGGATCCCCATGTCAATCATTCATAATATCAGGGGAATCATGATGAATTTTCCATGATCTAGGAAGGTGGAAAAGGGTAAGTATCATCTAGTTCATTGGGATAAAATCTACTTACCAAAATATTTTGAGGATGGGGAATAAAAAACTTCATTTGGTTTAGCTAGGCTCTTTTTCTAAAAAGCCTTTGGAGAGGCTTGTTTGATGTAGGATTGTGGGGCTCTGTACTTAAGGATACATATTTAAGGAAGGCCTTGGTGGAGGAATGGGCTCGGAAAGGAAATAACATGGTGTCTCTCGCTTTCATTATTTGGCAGGGCTTTTCAAAATATTTTCATTGGTTAGGAAATTGGTTGTCCTAGAAGATTGGCAATGGTGACAAAATTGTCCTAGGGATGGACCCCTTCACTGGTGGAGATCGCTTTTATAAACTATCTAGTGCTTTGATATCCTATTTATCCTCTATGGGCATCAATAGGTTGGCTCATATTAGGAAACTTGCAATTTCATATCAAGATCCTTCTTATTGGTTTTCAACCA
Source organism: Larix kaempferi (assembly GCA_027924585.1). NCBI lineage: Eukaryota > Viridiplantae > Streptophyta > Pinopsida > Pinales > Pinaceae > Larix > Larix kaempferi. The sequence goes on along the minus strand of BSBM01000721.1, from coordinate 984,565 downwards.
TAGATTTGGGATTAGAGGGTGACTTGGTAGTTGAATGGACTAGATTCATTGTTGACCTTAGACATTTAAGAAATAAGCTCGGGGAGATGGAGGATAGTCTTGTCTAGTTGCGGGACAAACAAGCGTGTGAGATCAATGCAAAAAATGCAAATGAAGCTATTATTACGTCTTCAGTTGATTATGTTTCAAACTGGTGGCACATGATTTGGCATTGGGCTATACCTTTCAAGATCAAATGCTTCTCCTGGCTGTGTATGGAAAATCGGATTTTGACGTGGGATAACCTTCAAAAAAAGGTATTCAATGGCCCAAACTTTTGTATCTTCTATAGGATGCCGGAGGAGAATATTTTCCATCTTTTTATAGAATGTAGCTTTGGTTAGAAAGTTTGGAAGGATGTGATGGATAGACTCAAGCTTTTCCATTATTGGACTCTTCCTTTTTTGGGAGAGAATATCTTGACCTGGAGTAAATGTTTTCCCCAACTTAAATCATTGCCTTTCTTTGTGATATCGGGGACTCTTGGAAAGCACACAATTCTCATATTTTTGAAGATCTGTTACAACCTCCTTCATTGATTGGGTTTTAAAGTTTAAGTTTTTTTCATGATTTTTAAAAAACTCGTGTAGTAAAAAGAGCTCGTGCAATTTAGGACTTGTTCTTGAAATGGATGGCCCATGGGGATACTTTGATGGCACTTCCATATTAGATTGATGTAGTGAAGGGATGGTTATTTATCTTGCATAAAATCATTGTTTTCTTTTAAAGTTAGGTAGTGTATCCGGAACAAATCAACGGGAAAAATTGCTTTCCTTGTGGGGTCTTTTAAAGTTCTCCTTATTGAAAAATATCTTGCACATCCAATTTTTTAATGATTCTAGAGTTATAGTGGACTGGGCAAAAGGTGTTTCTTCTATTCAGGTTATTCTTCTAGTGCATTGGTGCGACAAAACAAGGAGAATGTTGCATCAATTTAACAAAATTACAATCAAGCATATCTATAGAGAGTTGAACTCCTTAGACAATAGCTTGTCAAAGGATGCAGTGGAGTTAGTTGAAGGCCTTCTTGTTTTTGAAGAGTATAAGGATTTCTACTTATGCAGTTCTGGTTCTTATCATTTTTATTCCGTGTATTGAACATTTTAACACGTAAAAGAGTTGTGTCTTTGTTTCCAATTGTAGACTCACTTTTGTTTCTAGTATAGAAGGGTTTGTAAAGATTCATAGAAAGTTTTCCAGCATGTCTTGATTTCCTCCTAATTCTCAAAATCTGGTTTTAAATGATGACTGAAGGACAATTGTAACTTTGATTATGCTTTGAATAACAAGTTACAGGTTTTTTTTCTTTGAAAAAAAGGTGGAGGAATGAGAAATCAATTATAAGAGGGACTGAGTTGAAAAGGAAATAAGGGAAATGAATACAAAGTTGGAAAATTTCTCTAGGTTACACATTTTTTTAAGTTTATGAGCTACAAATACAACAATGGACATGTAAACATCACAAGGCATAGTTTTTTTTTTTTTTTGTAAATAAAAACAGAACTATATATTACTTGCTGATAGAGAGTACATAGCTAGTCCACAACATCAGAGGCATTCTCGACCAACAGAGGTCAAACAGGAACCCATGATCCACCATTCAGTAACAAAACTAAAGCAAAGCACTCCCGACTTTGTTGCCAAACAGGAGGCTGACATAAACAGTATAATACAGCCTAACCATGAGTTCAGTACAGACTTAATAAAACCGAAACGACAAAGACATATTAGACTTCAATAATACCCATATACCCTATTCGGATGAAACAAAAACACTGAACCTAAACGAAACATCTTAATCAATGGTAACAGTCTGCAGGCTCCTACCAGCAGAGACCGGGGTTGGAGCCTTGGGAGACTCCACATTCTGGAATGAGATCACGCCACCTGCAGTGCCCGGCCGGGGCAGAGCTCCATTATGGCTGCCACCATTCCCATCTTCAGCAGGCACCCGTTGGATAACGAAAGATATGCCCATTTTCTTAGCTATGGCATCGATTTTGGAGTGCATCACCCTATTGTCCAGGTTGTGCGATTTCCATGAACGCACGGGTTCCTCATCGCCCATACGTTTATTTGCATAGTCCATCATAACATTGGCTAGCAAATTCTTGGTGACCTAGTGAGTCATGAGAGTGTGCTCATAGAGGGAGCCCGGCCAGCTGTGGTACCAGGGTCGACCACCCAGTCCTCCAGATCCTGATAGATTTCTCCCACAGGTAAAGCTTGGACATTTTCCCAAAGGCGTCTCTTAGAAACTTCAATTTCATTGCGAATGGGGGGAGGAATGCGATTACGGAAAAACTCAGCAGCATCCCTAAGACGGGATCTAGTGGACGCACGGGTTACCCTACTAGAGTTGGCACCACCATGGCTAGACGATTCACCACCCAATGGGGAGTGGAGTTTGCGTTTCGGCGCCATGAAAGAAGCAGGGGGAACAAACAGAGAAGCCCAAATAAACCACTCAACAGGGTACTTCGGAATTCCCAGAACACCAATTTTGCACAGACAGGCGAAACTGAAGAGAAGGAAAATGAATTGAAAAATGGACATAACGTCCAAATATATTACCGGGTGGAGCGTCATAGGAGTATCTGCTAAATGATGTAGAACCGCCGCCAAGTATAGAGCCATCAATACCTGAAAATCCCTCCCGATCATGGCTCTAATGAAAGGACAAAGGAGGAGTGAACAAATGTAGCTCCAAGTCTTTTCGACACTTGAAACACACTTATGAGAGTACCTCGCACGAGTTCTCATAAAGAGGATTATGGAAGTAGGTGTCATTCTGAGCTGAGGAGAGCGCTGACACGAGGCCCTCTCCTGACATCAGCAGCAGCCACGTTTACATTGTTTGCGGTTGATGTACCATAAATATGTGAGTGATTTAAATGCACATGATCCTCTTGTGCCAAGTGATGACACAATTCCATCCACTCATCAGGAGGATTCTCGATCGGATTGCTCATCCTGAAGGGGACCCATCCACGATGCCATGGTTTGCCAGATGGTCTGCTACTTTGTTAGCCTCCCGCTTGACGTGGCTAAAAGAGACCGCCGAGAGGTTGAGGAGAAGCTCGTGGAGGAGATCCATCTTGGCGAGGAGACGCCAACTGGATGAGAATTTTTCCGGGGATTGCCCAAAAGACATTTTCCGGGCCATGTGGATGATAATTAGCGAATCACCTTCAAAAACCACCGATGACCAGGCTTTCGTTATCGCCAAGCGTACCCCCTGAATGAGTCCTAATTCTGCAGAGTTATTGGAATCATGTCCAATGGTGCCAAAATAAACCTTTACTATGGAACCTGACCCATCTCTGCAGACACCTCCATACCCAGCGGGGCTAGGATTACCCCGGGATGCCCCATCAAAGTTGACTTTGAAACCACTAGCCAAAGGGGGGAACCACTTGGAAGGAATAATAGGCCCGCAAATAACCTCCTTCCTCAATCCCTCCAGGTCAGCGCAACGCAGACCCCATCCTTCCGCAATACGGAGATCACATGGGGAAAGATCTTTGTCTTTATCAGACCATTGCTGACAACGAATTGTTTCCACCATGTTTCTTCCCAATTTTAACCATACCACATCTACCAAGTTGGAATGATCCCTGAAGATGCGCTCATTTCTTTCCTTCCATATAGACCAGACAACCATTCCCGGGAAAAGTTGCCAAAGCAAACCAATGATGGGGTTGGAGAAGACCTTAAGGTCCCAGGATTGCAGAGTTTGCTCCGGGTGGCCCCTAATGCGATGGCTTCTTCTAAAAATGGCGGAGCCCCTATCCCAAATATCAGACGCAAACATACAAGAATCAAGCAAATGGCTACAAGATTCCTCTTCATGAAGACATAGTGGACATCGAGAAGGGCCACAGATCCCTCGTTTCCTCAAGTTTTCACTAGTGAGGATCCTTTTCCAAACTACAAGCCAGCAAAATACAACTATTTTGGGCCACTTGTTGATGCCCCAAACTTTGCCCCAAATTTGCCTCTCCTCTTTGTCATCCTGGATTCTAATCTCGTAGGCCTCCTTGATGTCAAAGGTACCTTTCTGCGATTGACCCCATCATAATTTATCCGGCGTTGCACTTGATCTGATGAAACGTTCCTTCAATGTGGAATCAAAAGATGATAGGGATTCGTCTTCAGAAGTACTATCCCAACTTCCATCCCTCAACCCTTCCCTATGCCAATCGTGATCATTATGATTCCGGTAGTGAGCTACCTTTGTTTTTCCTGAGGTTAAGCCTCTTTCTTTTATGGTTAGCCATCTGGGGTCAACGCCCACAATGGGCAATTGATTCCACGAGTCATCCCAGAAATTGGCCACTTCCCCATTGTGGATTTCCCAAAAACAGTGATCCTGGACCAGGCGCCTTGCCTCAAAGGCCTTTAACCAAATGTGAGATCCTTGTTTAACTTCATTGAACCTGATCAGGAGCCTAGTGTCTCTATCCCGAGCATACTTGATATGCCAAAGTTTAGCCCAAGGTTCCGTTTGATGATTGCACCATCGCCACCAGATTTTTGCTCCATAGACCTCACTCGGAATTTCAGGGTCTCTTAATCCTAGCTCCCCCTTATCCTTAGGTTTGCACACTTTTTCCCACCCAACCAGAGAGAATTTCGCCTTGTTTTCCTTGCTGCCCCAGAGGAAGGATCTTTGGATGCTTCGAATTTCCCTTAGGATAGATTTGGGCGCAGAGAGCATAGAGAACAGATAAACAGGCATGGCCTGTAAGACCGATTTGACCAGAGTAAGCCTACTGGGAAAGTTGAGGGGGCGCATAGTCCAGTTTGAGAGTCTTTTCCTAATTCTATCCACCATATCATTCCAAGAAACCTTACGAATAGTGTTATCAGAGAGGGGAGCCCCAAGATACTTGGATGGGAAGGATCCATGGGTTCCACGTGCAAAACCCAAAATCTGAATAATGTTGTGCTGGGTAACACCAGGAGTATTGAGGAAGAACACCTGGGATTTACCGGGGTTAACTCCCAACCTTGAGGCTTTTGCAAATAACTCCAGACATCGTTTGAAAGATCTAGCTTCTTGGACTTCACAACGCATAGTTATGGTTTTTACTATTTATATATATATATATTTTGTCTGTTGTAAGAAAATGGGTTCGTTTCATTGGCATGGAGTTTCAAAGATAAGGAAGATTTTGCTTTATTAAATTAAAAGAATTTTATTTATATCATAAATTTTATTTAGAGATTCTATATATCAAAGAATTTTTCATATCGCCTCTTAACACTATAGATTGAAGCTATTGCACTCCTTTTCTAACCCGAAACCATTTATGCATTACATTACAATTAATATACATATATATTTGTCACTGAGACACTTATAACTATATAAGTATGTGTCCATTGTTGGGGACACTAGTGTAGTTGTTTAATGATATGGATTTCATACATATTGCAAAAAATGGAGACAACATTACCATGCTCCTAATTACAACTTTATACATGTATGCAAATCGATGAAGACAATGGTCCAAACATTTGGCGATCTAGACTTCATACATGAATTGATAAAATAGATACATTTATGCTTTAAAATAGTACATTATAAGCACAACATGCAACATAATGAAAAAGATTAGGACTAAACACATCAGAGATCAAATATGACAAATAGAGTCCATCCTAGATGATGGTGCTATGTGCTATTGTTTTTGGAATAATGGTGCATGGAAGGTTGTGAATCCACCCATATACATGATGTTTAGCACACTTGGGTCTTTTCCTTGAAGTCATCCTTGAAGCAACTACTCTTCTCTTCTTGGTCTTTGTAAAGCTCTATGAATTCTACAAGCACTTGGTGTAGCTATTCAACTAAAAGGCTAGGGTTTGGTCCTGAAATGCATTTGTTGTGTGTGTTGGTTTATACAATTCTCCATCCCCTTTCAATTCTTGAAGGGATAAGAAGAGAGCCTCTCTCTCTTTTTTGGTCTATTGTAGAGAATGCAAATAATGTTTCAAGAACCATATTGTTCGGATACTTGACTAACAAATAACATGGTTGTCATGGTTGTTATGTCTTTCCTTCACCATGCAGAGTTAACATAAGGTATGGTTGTCACAAGGTAGTGAATTTTTGCAAAAGTTGAGCAAAGACATAAATTATTCCTAGAACTTTGGAGTAATACCATCGATAGGTTGGTATTATAAAAAATGCATGTTGAGTAAGCATGGTTGAGGTAGGGTGGTGAATTCTTGCAAAATTTAAACACAAGACATTAATTTTGTCTAGAACCTTGAAGTGACATCATGGATTGGTTGAAATTATGAAATTTACATGGTTCCTGTTGTTGCATCCATAGTAGCAGGGGATACCATGATTGCAAACCAGTTTTCGGCACATTCCTGAGCTAGTCCTTTGCTATATTATGCACAATATTAGTAGCTGATGATCAATTTTGATGATGACCACTCTTCCATTCAGTGGGCCCAGAGCATTCTACATAGCCAGTTTCATGTCAGGACTGAGCCCCATGACTCCAGGTCAGTGACTGAGCTAGCATTTTTCACCTTATAGAACATAGATGATGATAGTGCCCTATGATGTACACATTAGCAGTGTTCTAGTGTTCTCCGGATGTTACAGATGCAAATGCAGGTATATGACCCAACAGGTATATGATTTTGTACTTGGATGTCTGTTTTGCTCGTTTACTTATCTTAGTAGATGGACTTGGTGTAGAGTGGCTATGCTTCAATGATCTTCTATCTTGTGCTTTGTTGATGGTTTAGAGTAGAAGTGATTAAGTGGCTTTGAGTGAGAGGTTATTGTGATTACTCATTGGTCATGTACTTATCATAGTATGCACTTGGTCATTCCTCATAGGTCTTTGCTAGTCATGGCTTCACCTATTCACTATCTCCACCCATTCGTTATCTTCCATTTTTTATCTGATCCCGACTTACACCTTTACTAGTGATATTGAGGACCCCCCCACTTATGCCTCTGTGTTGGATAGACTCCATGTTTACCTTATGTCTCGGCTCTAGAGTGTGTGGCCTATGTAACTGGAATGTTATCCCGTAGTCCTCGAAAAAAAGTACTCCTATAGAAAGCATCGGATCGCATAAATGTTATATCTAAATGGATGAAAAAAGTCAGCCAAAAACAATGTTGCTAAACACTAAATACAAATAAATAAAATGTCTTCCATAGCTAGTCAGTTGCCAAGGTACGAGCACTCATCCTTTGTATGATGTAGGGTCATTTTTCCCTACAAGACAACGGGGTGGTAACTCCATCACACCTATGGACGATGGTGGACAATGGTGGTAAGATCGAGTCATTATCTGAGGCCCACAAGGCTATTCAGGGCACCTGCTCATGGAGGATGGCTAGTGAAAGTTGATTAAAAGTTAAATGTAAATCTTAAATGTGCAAAGATGACAATAAATCAAATGAAATAAAGTTTTATTGTCTAGAGACTATTGGGAACATTCTAAGCACTCTACCCATTTGTGAGGCACTGCCATTCCCTAGTGTCTTCTATCCGACATATGCATAAGTGGTTCCCCCTTTCCCTCATGTTTGAGAGGTCACAGTGTTGAGGTTGTCAAGTAAAATCCCTTTTTCCTAGCCTTGTTTCATCCACCCTCACCCATAACTAGCAAAATGGTCAAGTCTGTAAATGAGTATACACTTGAGGCTTTTATTTAGAGTGACTAATTGCTTTGATCTAGACTTACTATTGATATTTATGTTTATGATCGCCATTAAAATGCCACTTAATGCTTTAGTCTTGCTACTAATATAAATAAGGGAGCATATTTCATCCATTTGTACATGCAGGATCAATTATTTTCAGTCTAGGTCGTTATTTTGATAATTTATGACTTGGTCAAACCAGTTTGGCCAAGTCAACAGTAGGTTCCGGGATGAGTTTGGCCGACATAGTTCGATTTTGGTTATTCATGACCTTTTGATGTTCATTAGATGGTTCCATGCTCTAGACAATGATTTTCCATGGTGGCATGAATTATTTTTATTATTATCAACATTTATAGGCCATATTTTTATTATTTGGGCATGGATAAGTTTCCAGATCTATTTCTTCATGGACATATGGTGTATGAGTACTCATTCCTAGTGGATTTGGACATTTTGAGTCCATTAGTGCACTTATATCTCAGTTCCAGGCACATGTACTCGATGGTATGGCCATTTTATCTTCCAGCAGTAGAGTACCATGGAAAAATAACATTAAAAGGGTGAAAATGGCTCACAAGGAAATTGATTTGGCTTAATGGGGTAAATAAATTGCATGAAACTTGTTCGAGGCATATTATTGATGCTCTAGACATATTCCGACATGGTATTCATCTATTGTTGGGGTCCACATGACTTCATATTCATCATTGGGGCATCATCTTCTATACTGGGGGAACATGTCCTAGTGTTCCTTGGTCATCACATGTTGTATCTAATATTGATGTATTAGGGGGTGCCAGTGAAGTGATGTTTGTACCTCCTAGCCCCCCTCTATCATGTTATTATGATGTGCCTAGTCACATCTTATGTCTTACGTCCCCCCTAGGGGCATCTTTGAGGGAGTGTGTCCCCCTTCTATTTGAGTGATCTCATGTATGTCTATCTGACACATGCTTAGCCGTTGATCTTGATGTATGATCTTTTGATCCTAGCCGTCCAAAATTTTGGGTTTAGGGTTTTTTATTGGAGGAACTATTTATATGATATCTCACCCATTTGTAAAGGACTTTTAGCTCTTGGAAATATTGACAATAAAGAAAAAATTTCTTAGATCTCTTGTGAAAGCTTTGATGAATGTTCTTGCACATGATTGGAATGCCTCTTTCTTAGTCATTTGAGTTGATTCGATGTGGTTTTCAGACAATTTTTGTGTAGGCCAAATTGATTTGTTGCAGGGGTGCGACTTAGCTTTAGGGTTTGATTGTGAGGGTTCTCCATCATATTCTTTAACAAATCGCTTCATCTCAGGGAGTATCCAATTGTGATTTTGTCCATTGAGCTATTTTCTTGAGATGTCTTGCATAGTTTTCTCTTTTGCTTGTAGATCAAATTTAACTCGTGTTGTTTGAATTTGCAGGTTGAAGAGGGCACACTTACTCCATTGGACCAAATTGATCTAGCTTGGAATCACTCGGATCTAGCTCGAAATTGTAACTAAGTGAAAGGATCATCAATGTGCTTGGTGGCTGCAAGATTTTCAAGTAAGATCTATGAAGTATTTCTTTCTTTCAATTTTCTATTCCATTAGTCACTAACATTTAAAAGTTTAAAACCCTTATTTTCTAGATCTATTAGATCGGGCGATCTGCTTGGCTTAAAAATCAAAACCCAAGTTAGAAATAATTAAAAACCCCTAGAGACCAAGTTTGTACCAAAACTGACTCCATTTTTCCCTCCTTGGGTAATTGATCATTTATCCCCATCTATCAATTGGGTGTTGTTTGATTGACCTCTAAAGCCTACACCTAACCTCAAGCAACCAATCTAAGTTCCATTTGTTCCTTAAACCCTCCCATTTTTACCATCTTGTATTTTATTGCATAAACCCTAGGTGGATCTAACATGGGTATTTGTTATTGGCACTAGATCTATCTAGATCTACTACTTTAAACCTATTGTGGTGATACATCTTCAAGGTTGAGAATTTATACTATCTCTAAGCCTCCTCAACCGGTCCCTAACTCTCATATCCCACAATACTTCCTATATCTAGATCAATCCACTCAAGATCTCAGTGCTACATTCCATTCACATCACTTAGTGTGTTTGGTGTTGGTCCGCTAGCCCTCATAGGCTGGCTAGGGTCTCCCCCTTGATCTTTCTCTTAGACGGATCTAAAGTGACAAGAGCCCATTCGATGTGACAACCATCTAATCTAGTGGTGAAAGAGCCCCTTGCAAGTGTCACTGGTTTAGCTTCCCACCTCTACCATCCTGGATAGGATACCTTTCGTGGCAGCTATTAACTTTGTGATAACATTCTATGGCGCCGTTACTGGGTAGGTAGAGGATTACCTCTAGTGTCTGCGAGTCATTCTTCTTTTCATTGATCATTTATCATATCGCATCCTAGCTCGATTTAGGTGATTGCATTTCATTATTTCATAAATCATTACAATCACTTGTTGTGTCTCGCACAATAGCTTACCCTTCCCAATGACTTACCTTTTGGTGAATACGGAATTTTCATTCACTTGGCAACTCCACGATGTGAATCCGTTGAGGAATGAACCCATACTCATTCTTACGATCTGAGAAGTCGTGCAAATTCGGATAAAGTAGAAGGGACCCCCATAACTTATCATCGAAGGGATCCAAAAACTCAATCATCTAATTTCTTTTGGAGAATTGTGAATTCTCCTAGTTCTCCAAATCATATTCTAGGATCCCCTTCAATTAACCAAGTCCCTCCCACACCTCCATATATGCAATCTAATCAAATGGATGGAACCAATCAAGTACCTCTAGTTAACCCTGCAATCCCTAGAGCATTTGGGAACAAGGCTAAAGCGTCTCCTTTTGATTTTTCCCAAATACCTGGTTCACCCCATGACATGCCTGATAAGTATTTTGAAAAGATTCCCAAATTCAGTGGAAGTTGTGCAACCTCCATTTATGACCATATCGATGTTGTGTGGGCTCACATGGAAGCCTATGTGGACGAGGAAGAAGGTGAAGCTCGCAGATGGTTTGACCATTTTCCTACATCATCGATTAATGGGTACGATGCTTTCATTGTTAAGTAAAAGGATGAGTGGTCAATTAAGTTGGATGGATGTTTTTTGTTGAAACAATTGTTTGAAATCAAGAAGAAAGAAAATGAATCTGTCCATGAATTCAACTTAAGGTTTTATAAGATAGTGGCTAACATACCTAAAGATATCTAGCCAAAAGATCAAGCCGTGTTGATTCATTACCTCAACTCATTTGAAGGTTGGCTCGGCTACCACCTTAAAGACAAGAACCTCACTAATATCAAAGCAACAAAAGATAACGCTAGAAGAGCTGAAGCAAATGCTGTCTCTATGGGGAAGCAAAAATTCTTCGATACCTTTAGTCCTTCTTCTTCCAGATCCGAGCCTAAAACTAGAAAAGGTAAGGAACCAGTTAAAGATCCCAACGAATTAATGGATAACATGCATGAGATGGTAAAAAATTTAACTCTCCTAACTCGAGATATAACCAAGAATAGGGAATATGAACGATATAAGCATCCATATGGACCTATGAGTTATTGGAACCCTCAGAAGAGGACCATGAATGATGACAATAGGATAACCCGTGTGGGCCAAACGCCACCTGAACCTCCTGGAATTAACTAGTCATAAGAGCATAGAGAGGATGATCATGAATATCTCACCCACAATGGCGATGTTCAAGATTGTCCTAAAAACATTAATTAGGTCAAAGATCTTTATTTTGATAAGGATTTTGGACGTATTTTGTTAACTCAAGAAGAAGATGAGTAGGAAAGTCCTAGTCCTAGTATTCCCATTCTTGCCACAGACCAAACCAAAGAGTCTAGCCAAGCTCCTATCTGGATTTATTAGAGACGAAAGAATGGCCCAAAGCCAACCCCTTTCATAGAGAAGAAGAGTAGTAAGCAACATGATACAATGAGTGAACCCAACCATGTTCTCCCTTATTATGACTTGAACATAAATATCGAGAAGGAGTTGGATAAAGTCATGCATAATATTCCACTCACTAACTAAATGAAGATCCCATTAGTTAAAGAGAAAATGGTAGAGTTCTTTGAGAGTATCCCTAATACTACCACAAAAGATAGTGAGATTCAACCTCCTCCAGATTTAGAGGAGAGTGCTATGGTTGAAGATGAGGAGGATCCTCGTGTCAGCATACAAACAACTTTGTATGAAAGGAATAATGGATGTCACCAGCCCTTTTATCTTACACTTCATATAGGTGATCTCCTCCTTCACAATTGCATGTTAGATTCTGGGGCTTCCATGAATGTTGTTGGCTTACAAACTGAGCTAGAGGTTTTCCAATATAGACCCAGGTTCTTTGCGGTTTAGCTTAACCAACAAAACCCCTTTTCACTGGCCCTTTTGGCAACAACCTACGAACAGGATGAGGTCTCACCCGAGGCGAAGCTATGGGGGCACTGCGGAATCATATTTCCACAGTGAAGTGATGAGTTGTTCGGATAGGACTACTGTGCGACGATAGACTGCGTCGCAGACCGCACTTCTGCAGATTAACCGTTGCGCAACCAGCTTACCCAAAGGCTGCGTGGTTCGAGCTGGATACTTCTTATAGGACAGTGCAATGGGATAATACGCTTCCTATTCCAGACTTAATAGATCCTTAATGGTCTAACCGACACAACCACAGACTGCGCGGTCCAGACAAAGTGTGAATCACAGGATAGCGCAACTGACTTGTATGCTTCCTCTTCTGAACTTGACCACTATGGAAACTTTACTATAACACTTAACCAATCATCTATTGCATTAGAATGTTTGGCTTTATACAATTTCAAGCAGATAAAACATGTAGTGCAACGCACTGCTAGTACTACACATCAACAAAGTTACTTAACCAGAGTTCTTCATATACTTGTGATTATTTAGAAAACTGACACTTCTGTAAACATAACGTACTGCGCGTCCAACATTCATTCATTCACATAACACTTAACATATTCTTCCCATCTTTCTCCTATGGCCAATACATATAAAAGCATTAACATAGCAACTGGTAAATGGGACTATAAGCATTCATGTAAGCAAACAGACAAGTGCAAAATGGAAACAATCACACCACACAAGATTTAACGTGGTTCACCCCCCGGATGGAGGATACGTCCACAAGAACTGTTGTTATATTAGTCTCTGGGAAGGGTACAATAGTTCTTTGTTTGTGAACTCAGCTGCAGACTCTCTTCTCTCTCAATAGGTCTTTGCGCACACAACTGTAGAGCATTTACAATTAATCTCAAAAGATTCAACAATGTTTTGACTTACAAAATGAAGAGTAACCCTTTCCCATACAAAAATGCCTTATTTATAGATCATGCCCATGGGTCATGTCTTTACAATCAATAGGCCAAAACCCCAAGGTTCCCAAAACTGGCGTGGCTAACTACCACCCTAGCTATCGCCATTGATAGCCTGCTCCTCCTGCTTCGGGCTGTCCTGCTGGGCCACTCGTGGCTCACACGCTCTTTTGATAGCCGCAGTCATAAAAACGGTTACAACTGCATCGTGGCCTGTCCCTTTTCACTCCATCCGCCTGCCTGTCGCCATCGGCGTAGTGGCCTAGCTTCTCAACTGCTTGCCACCACTCTCCTTGGCAGGTTGCTTTCTTCTACCTTCAACATGTTCCTTACCCAAAATAGGTCACTTCCTTGTTTGACCTTTACTCGTATTTCTTACCAAAACTAGCTGCTGTGCGAGTCCTGTGTACCAGCGTACTGCGCAATCCTGCCTTAGCTATTGCCGTTGCGCAACATGCGCACTTCTCAAAACTGCCCCCATGCCCCGTCGCAACGCACAATGCGCACTTTTCAACACTTGTGCAAATATTCCAACTTGGGCCCCACCCAACAGGCTCCTAACACTCACCTGTGGTGTGTCCCGAGCCACTTCCACTTGCGGATGATGGTGCGTCATCTTTCGGTGCACCTAGCACTGAAGTAAAATTTTGCAGAGTAATTGCTAACTCTGCAACCGTGTCCTTAGCCTTTTGCTCAAATCCTCAAAGTGTCTCCAAAGTGGCCTGTGAGACCTTTTCTTTGGCCACGTACTCTTTCATGGTGCCTTCCGCCACCTGAAGTTCTACGAACTTCTCATCAAATTGCTGCATCAATTCAAGGCCTTCTTGTTCAATGGGCTGCAACCTGTTAGATGTAGCAGCTTCTTTCCCTTTAAGCGCGACTAGCTCTTTCTACAGCTCCTTGATTTCATTGTACTTCTGTATTTTCTCCCTGGCCAGCGCAGTTTTTAACTCTGCATTTGCAGCGTCTACCTGTTGCTGTGTCTGCCGCAGATCCCCCTTTATCTTTTGAAGCACGAGATCCCCATTCAAACCTGTCAGTGCTGTATTTACTCCTTCAAGTAATTCTTGGCACTTTGTCACTTCCGATGAAATGCTATCCATGGTTGCCTGTACTTCCTCAGCTGGAGCTGCGCACTGATCTGGTGGGATAACTGGGTGCCTAGCCTCCAACTCTACAATCTTCCCTTTATAGGAAGTCTCCATCTGTATGATATCTGATGTGAGGGTTTCTACCTTGGCCCCAAGATTCTTTATGGTATCCTCTACATCATCATCTTCTGTGCATTCGTGGATCTTCGCGCATATTGCTGAGACGGTCTCTTTAAGCTTGCGATCCCTCTTGCGGACTTCAGATAGTTCTTGTTCTTTCTGCTCGGATTCCTGCCTGAGCTCTTCAATGTTTTCTTTCAGCTGGACGCTCTAGTCATATGAGGCAATGCCTCTTTCTTGTATCTCCTCCGATATTTGCAGGTGTAGCTCATTCAGGTCCTCCAACGGTAGTGACCCAATAATGAGGTCAAAATGTGCTGAGTTTTTCATTGCCTCGTGCACCTTATCATTCGGGAAGATGAAATACATCGGTTCGATATGCGCAACCTGGGGTAGGGGCTTACTATGTGTGGTGGCCGCTTCAGCCCACTCGTTCCTCCTGTCTTCCCTTCAGAGTCTAATGACTGATGGCCTAAACCCATCTGTGCCACCATTGTCTTGATTGTTTCTACAGCTTGGATTATGCTTATCTGCAGCTATTCCTGTTTAGCTTCTTTCTCCGCATGGGTCTCTTCCCATGCTTCTTGTACTTTGGTTGTGATTATCTCGCAAGTCTGGGTGTAGTTGCGGGCCGAACTCGGGCTTCTCAGCCTTCCTCTTTTTGCGTTGTCCTTTCGGTTCTGTAGGGCTTTCAGTAGCCTTCCTTTTTCCCCCTGCTAACTATGTTGGCTCACTCTGCGCAGCCTCTTTTTCCTCAACAATGGGCATACCTTCAGGTATCCCCCCCTTCTGCTCTCCCTTGTCCTCCTCTGTTTCTTCCTTATCTTCCTCGGCGCTTTCATCATCTGTGTCTTTTACTTCAATCTTCTTCAAGATGGGTTCTACGTTTTGTTCATAGTCAGATTCAGTATCCAGTGATGCAGGAACTTTCCAGTCCGCATCCCATCTCTCCATCATAGCCTCGATCGTCTCCTGATCCAACCGATAAAACCCTGGATACCATAATTCCTCCTCTGCATCAACCCTTGGCTGAATGAATGACCGATGCCTCTTCACCATAAACTGCATGATGCATGTATATGTGTCGGTCAGTGGTTTTGCGATTCGCAGCGTCGAAAGAATCGCGTCGCGCAACTGGTGATAGTAAATGTAAAAGACTTCATTTGTCTGCCGCTATCTAGATGCCTTCAGGCTCGCCCATAGGTTAGCGAAGTGCATTCCACGACCCTGTCCTGTTAAGGTTGGGACACCTTGATACCCATCTGGTTCTTTCCAGCCTACAAAGGCTACCAATATGAGCAGCCAACTGAAGTGGAATAATGTTCCATTATCCTGTGTGTCCTCAACATCTACGCGAAACTCATTGAGTAGGTACTGGCACCAATTGCAAGGTTTTCCGCGCAATGTATTGGCTGTGAGCTTGATCGCGACCATGGGTACCTTAGGCGGTCGACACTTGCGCAGTAGCTTCCTTGCGAGCAATTGGGTAGTAAAATTTGCAGTGCAGTCATTGATATCGTTGGTCAAGAACCCATGCCCCTTCCAGACCACACTGATTTCTTTCGTAACTTCGGCGGAGAGAGCCCTATCCTGCGCCCCTTTTACCATTAAGTCGGTAGGATCCTCGCCTCTGTTGTTCAAGTTTGTGATATGGTGTATCAAGTCTATACTGATGTCGACGCACTTATCCAACCATAAGAATCCTTCGTTTACACAAGTCAGTAACACGCGCACCACCGCCGAAAGCTCAGTGCTCTTAGTAAAATGTGGCATTTGCAGTAGGTTCAGCAGCCCTGATGGTTAGATGGCCTTTATCCAATCTTGGACTTGCAGGATTTTGACACCATTCTGGGCATTCACTGTCCGGGTGATGTATCCGTCAGGTCGAAACTGCAGATAGTTCTTCGGCTTTACCAATGTGTTCTCCACTAAGTCATGGTCATCCAGTTTACATCCTGGCATGCCGCCCAGTAGGTTTTCGACAATCCTCTCCCAAGTAGAAATGGGTGGGATCGGGATTTCATATGCAGCATTTTCTCCAAATGCATCGGTGTGGCATTGTCTTCCCGTGGGGAGATATAGTCTGGCACCGGGTAAATGGTTTAGTTATGGACTGTGGCCGACTTCTGCTTCACTGGTGCTTCTGATCCTCCCTGGTTTGACATTGGTTGCTTCCCCTTACTTTCCTCTGCAGCTTGCCTTGCTGAGCTTCTAGAAGAAGCTCCCTTTGTTTCCATCATAGCTCCTGGAATCCCTGATTGCTGAAATAACCTAAGCACTTCCTACAACTCAACCTGCTCGCTCATACACTGCTCACTTCACTCGGCTCTTTGGTAGCTCAAGCACTAGCAAATACTTCATAAAAGAAATAGGTGGTCGAGTGAGGCCTATTTATAGCCTCAACATTCTTCAACATGGCCTTCACCGGTTGCTGAGGCACTTAATGCTACATTCATTGTCCAACTCGTGCCTATGATCTTGGTCCTTGCCATTCGATCCTCATCATCATGCCAACTCTGTTTCCTTAAATGCCAAAAGGTTTCTAGGAAAGCCAGAGTGTCATCTCCATTAGGTCAGCGTTAATTGCTCAACCTGCCAGCCAAATTCCGGTGCTTGGCTAGTCACTTCGGTCTTCATGGCACTCCAAAGTGTCACATCTGCCCTAAATTTTGAATTTTGCTAGTGCCTCCAATTTGGTTAACGACCCACTAACTGGCCGACAGTTGTCATGATCACGGTTTCCGTTATGATGTGCTGGCGGTTTTTCACGAGGGCTACTTCCGGTCGCACATCTTGCATGCTCTTTTGCGCGATGATGGTTCCGCCGTGTCTGCGCGATTCGTGTTTTGAAATGTGCTACGTAGTTTTTTTTTTCCATGCGCGTAGCTTCAGCAGTGCTACGTAGTATATACATGTTCCTCCTCATACATTGTGTACAGTCTCTGTCCCATTTCGAGTGCCCAGTTTCAACTGTACCTGGCACTTAGAATTTTTCTTCGTTCTGATCATCAAAGGGTATGCATAGCAGGGCTATCCCGATAGGGTTTTAGCCTACTACCATTGACTAAGATGGGAAAGTTGTCTCCTGCTAATGTGGCTAACTGAGTTGCACCACCATTAGTAACATGTACAACAGTATATGGGCCAAGCCAATGCATTTTAAACTTCCCAGGAAATTTCATAAACTTGCTATCATACAGGAGGACTAGATCACCTACCTAAAAATATTTTCTCTTGATATGGCGATCATGCCATGCTTTTTCTCTAGCCTTCTACACTTGTTGGTGAAAGCCTACGATGAAGCGATCTTCCTCCAACCCAACCAAGTGTAGAGGTCTCTCGTCCAATGCTGGTTGATCCTCCATACCTGTAAACACAACTATCCTCAAGTTGGGAACAATGTACTCCATCGGAATTATGGATTCTTGCCCATAGGCCAATCTAAATGGTGTATGGCCAGTTAACTTCTTGCATGTGGTCCTGTACGCCCATAACACAGTGAGAACGCATAGGTCCCAATCATCTCTATTCACATTGCATACCTTAGTGAGTGCATTCTCCAATATTTTATTGAACGCTTCCATAGTTCCATTTGCTTGCGGGTGATAAGGCGTACTGCGCTAATGATGAATGTGGAATTCCTCTGTCAATGCCTCAATAGTCCTGTTCATAAAGTGGGTGCCTTGGTCACTCATCATAATTTTCAGACATCCAAACCTCGTAAGGATTTATTAAAAAATGAACTGCGAGGCAGTGGCTGCAGTATAGTCCTTTACTAGTTTCGCTTCGGCCCATCTAGTAAGGTAGTCAGTAGCAGTGATGATATACCTTGCGCCAGTTCTCTTCCTTGGTGGGTTTATAGGTCCCACAAAATCAATTGCCCATTTTTCAAATGCCTGCAATGTCAACTGTGGATTTAATGGCATCTCGTCCCTTCACAATGGCCTTCCTATCCTCTGATAGACATCACAGCTCCGACAATGCTCCTTTGAATCCTTATGGATCGTAGGCCACCATAGTCCTAGCGCAATATCTTCTGCGCAGTATCCTTTCCTGCATAGTGACCTCCCGCTGCTCCGAAATGCGCATCAACCAATAAGAACAACTTCTCATGCTCCAATACGCATCTGCGCAATACTTCATCCGGTCCTAGTTTGTATAACTGACCTGCAATGATGGTGAAGTCTGCTGCTCTCACTACCAGCTGCTTGTTTTGCTGCATCGTGAACTCTGTAGGTGCGAATCCAGTAGTCAAAAAGTCTATGATGTCTTTATAGTAATCATCAGCTATCTGGATAGCAAACAATTATGCATCAGGCAGATTGTCTTCTAGGTTTGTAGGCTCTTCTCTTGACTCAATCCTTGACAGATGGTCAGGTCCCAAGTTTAGTCTGCCTGGCTTAACAACAATCTCAAAATCATACTCTTGAAAGAGTTACAGCCATCTGCAGATGCTCCCCCCTAACACTGGCTTATTGACTAGGTATTTCAAAGCAGAATGGCTAGTGAACATAAGGAAGTGCGCACCGAGTAAATAGTGCCTGAACTTCTGCAGTGCGTAGACCATCGCTAGGCCTTCCCTCTTAGTGGTGGTATAATTATTTTATGCAAATGAGAGCTTCCTTCTTGAAAATGCGATGGGATAGTCAATACCTCCCTCGCCTAGCTGGGCTAAGACAATCCCCAGCGCTATGCATGACGCATCAACATGTACGTGGAATGGCTTTTCCCAGTCCAAAAAAACTAGGATCGACGCAGTGACCATATTTTCTTTTAATGTATCAAACCCTTGTTCGCACTTTGAGTTCCAGATGAACGATGCGTCTTTCTTTAGTAGCTTCTCCATTACTGCGGTTATCTGTGCATAACCCTTTATAAACTTCCTGTAATAGTCGGTGTGCCCCAATGTAGTGCGCAGCTGCTTGACTGAATTTGGTGTGGGCAAGTTTACTATGACTGCGATCTTCGCAGGGTCAACCATCAAGCCCTGTTTACAAACAATGTGTCCCAGTAGAATCCCATAGGGAACACAGAAAACACATTTATTCAAATTCAAGGATATCTGACGCTGTCGACACTTTTCCAGCATCATTCTCAGGTTCGCGCAACGGTTCTTCAGCAGTCCAAACACAGTCCAATCATCAAAGTAAGCTTCCAAAAACTTATGCATGAAATCTTTGAATGCTGCGACCACGACTCTAGAGAAGATGGGCGCGTTCTTTAGACCAAAAGGCATCACTGTATATTGGAACGACCCCCATTTTGTATCGAATGTAGTCTTGTGCCTATCCGCGGGATCAATTCTTATTTGATGATATCTCGAAAAACCATCAGTAAAGGAATAGGCTTCATTTCCGCCAACGTTATCAAGCACTTCATCACTAAAAGGTGTCGGAAATGGGTCAGGCATTTACGCATCATTCAGTCTACTGAGATCCACACAGATCCTAATCTCACCTTTTGTTTTCTTATCTTGGACAACCATTGGGATTATCCACTCAGATTCCTCAACGGGCTCAATGATTCCTGCCTCCAGCATCTTGTCCACTTTGGATCTTACTCTTTCTTTGTATCGCGGGTTCAGTCGATAGGGCGTTTGCTTGACAGACTTCACGCCTAGCTTAAGAGGTATTTTCATAACCCCTAAGTCTCCAAGAATGGCCTTCATCTCTGTAAAATTAGTTGGAAATAGCTCTTGGTATTCATGTCATGTATCTGCAATCTCCGCAACAGTCTGATTGTCCCAGTAGTCTCCAATAGATGCGAACTTCGGCTCTTCGTTGGTGCCAATGTTCACTTTCTTTGCTTTTACAGGGCCACTCATATCTGGAATCTCAAGCGGAGGTCCCTCTACCTCACGTGCACCTTCTAACTCAGGTATTTTAATATTGCGCGGTTCCTCCTCATCACTGTCCTCGTTTTCTTTGGCCCCCTCAGCTAAATTATAACATTCCATGGCATGCTCTGCCTGTTCCTTCCAATTTGACTGTAGGCTCGTAGGTATGCTACCTGCGCTGAAGAATTCCTCCAAAGTCATATTTATAGGTGGATAATCTTCCCTAAACATTCGTTCCTTAATTATTTGCAAAGCATCGTGTATAAGCAGGTTCTCGTCCTCGAAACTGAAGTCCTTCTGGAAGTTTGCATTCAGCATGGACCAATCTGTGGTTCCTCTGCGCAACTCCAGCTCTAGGTACCATTTCTTTGGAATGTCGTCCTCCAGTGTGTGCACAAACAAATGCACCCATTCTGTATGTGGTCTCTCCTCCCATGCTTCTGCACAGACTTCAATATGTTGTTTCGGGTCTGTCTATCCATTATATTTCTTAAAAGGTAGTGTAGCTTTGTCAGCAAACCTGATCTGCATTTTGATTCTACACTGATCCCATGTGGTCAGTGTCTGCTTATGCGCAACCCACCATCTGGTAGGTGTCTCGCGTAGTGCCACATCTAATGCTTGTAAGCGATGTTCATCTGCAATAGATACAGTATATTCTTTGATAAAGGAATAAACATTAGAAAAACCATCATAGCTGGGAATTGGGCTTACCTCCTTTCCAATCCAACGTAGTGACTTTGTAATCTGCGCACATCTCCTTGCTGATACTTCATGCATGCGGCTCTGCCAATTTTCCAATCTTGCGTCTGAGTCTGAAACGCAAGAGCTGTCGCATCTCCTGCTGAGTGTACCATCCACCATTGGGTTAATATAATCTTCTTGGTTCACAGTCATCTGGTACAGTCTGTCCAAATCTTGAGCTCTAGATTCCTTCTGAATCGGCTCGTTGTATCTGTACCCATCTGCAGGATCCAATGGCGCAATGACCCTGAGATACTTTCCTTCGAATATCATCTTCTCCGTCTTCAAGTTTATTATGGCCAGGTTGTCCATAGCCCAGTCAATCCCCAACAACGTGGGATAAGGCTGACTATCATCGACAATCTCAATCACCTCAAAGTCTACATGACTTTGCACTCCGTCAATGTCAAAAAGAACATTGGCTAACCTTCCAAAGGGTATGGCTTTCCTGGTTGGCCATTCTCAACTGGATAGGTGACCATAACAGCTTTGGTCTCCCCATCTACTGCCATGTCTGCTTGGTTAAGGCATTTACTTCAGATCCCAGATCAAGGATTATTTCATCCATTTCATAGTCTCCTATCTGCGCACTGAGCCTCATTTCTTGGCCGGTTCTCTAGTGTTTCTTGATATGGTGAATTGCTCTATCGGTCATCTCTGTCTCGATCTGTGGTTCATATTGGTTCAACAGTTTTTGCAATTCCTCGATAGCATTTGCGCTTTTCAACAGCTTCATGCAGCTCCTTAGGAACTGCGCAACAGAGGTGCCTGTCTCTGCTGCGGGGCTTGTATTGTCATAGGCAGCTGGTCTGTCCTCTACATATGGTATTTCACTGCGCAACGGGATTCTCGGCGACTTAGGTGCTGATTCTATTAGGATCTCTCATGCTTCTGTAAATGCTTCCTTGTTCTTTTTCAAGTCGAACAGGGGTGCTTTCCCAACAACCTTTCTTATCCATATTGTTTCGAGAGGAGACTGTTTAGTGTTAGAATTTCCAGACGTCGAAGCTTCTACTCCTCCATCTCTTCCTGTTGTAGTGCCACTTCGCATCACTATGTTGATACTTGGATCCACAGGTCTCCTTTCTGCTGCGATGAACTGGATGTTTGGCTTTGGTGGCTTTGGTCGCTTCCTTTTCTACATTTCTACCTCTAACATAGGGCAGTCTTCAATAACATGATCAAATGAGCTACAATAACTGCATGTAGTGCATGGGTTGGTGGAATCTCTAGATACATGGCCTGCTTGGCCACAGTTATAACAGATTACTTGACCTCGACCGCATCCCTGCGACAGACCGTTATTCCTTCCTCTCCCGCGGTATCCTCCACGACCTCTGTATGCGCCTTGATCAGGTTGGGCATTATTATGTTTCTACGGAGTCTCTTCCTGGACTCTGTACATTCGTCCATACATATGCTCAATATCCTTTTTTCTTTCTAACATGAGCTCATATGCGCAGCAATTAGACTCATCATGCTCTACTGACTTACCGAAATTACAATATAGGTTTTTAGGTGTTCTTACATATTTCTGTATCATGTGGCAATCTTTTAGTGTGTCCTTCTCCCTTACAACCTGTACACCAGACTTCCTTCCTCTCTTGCTTTCCTTGCTTGATGTCTTGTAATTGTAGTGTCAGGGCAGCTAACTGGTTCTGAATCTGAGACATGCCAGTGCTAGTTTCTCCTATCGGTGAAGCTTCCAACTTCATCACGATCTCCAGGGATTCTTCCTGTGAAGCCACCTTCTGCTGCATCAATGGCTGTCTGATATGGGGCAACAACGCAACTATAAACCATTCCTTTTGCTGCTGCGACGCTATGACGAAGCTTACTTGGTCCAACAATGTCTTAAATTTATGATCAAACTCCTAGACTATTTCATTAGGTTTTTGTTTGATCTCTTTTAACTCCGTGATACATTGCGACCCTGACTTTGGCTTCTTGAATTCTGCTAAGAGTGCAGCCTTGATTTCTATCAGGGTTCTTTGTTGTCCCTGTGAGTATTTCATGAAACAATGCAAGGTTCTATCCCTAAAGGTGGTGACGAGCTACGCCTGCTTCACAGCATCGTCCTGCACTTGTTTTACACGCCATACGGCTTAACATAGAAACCAATGCTGATCAGGGTCCTCTAGACCTGTTCCCTTGAATATCGGCAGATTAATGTCCTCAGTCATGCTTCTTCTAGGTGGTGGAGGGTTCTGCACAGTGTTCTGCGCAGCAAAAATGAATGTGGTATTCTGCCGAATGTTCACAACTGCGGGGTTATGAACTGGCTGGGTTGTGCAATGGGAGGTGCGGTGTTCACAACTGGTGGATTCTGGGGTGTAATAGGCTGACAAGTGGCATATACAGGTGCAGTTTGGCTATCAGGTTGGGCTTCTGTATCAATATCTACGCGGAGCCCAGGTCCACTAGAATCCTTCTTAGGGGTATACTTATATCTTTTCCCACTTCTTAGGTTATGCGTCTCTTCGTCGAAATCACTAAAAATGCTATTAACCATTACAGATTCCAAAAACTTTACAGCAATCTAAAAACACATTTCTTAGCTAAGAAAATCTTAATGTATAAACTGAGGTTGTTCAAGTACTTACCTTTGATTCCTTTGAAAAACTCCCTTTCGGCTGCACTGTAGGACTTTAGTATGTCCAGAGCGAAATGCGTTACAAATCTTAGTAGTGTGCTGCCAACCCAGAAGTCAACTGTGTGTACAAATGGACTATCCAATGATTTGAGCCTTTTGATAAGCTCGGGTGTCCACTCGGTTGACGCGCTTCGCGCTAGATAGTTTCTATGCTCTACGAGCCTTGACAACCACTCGTGTAGCTCGTTTTCGAAAGATGCCCAGAATACCTCGTGAACGTCTTTCCACAGGTACTTATTCAACCAGCCAATGTCAAAGAGATGTGGGTGTATGTTTTCTTTTCTTGCAAAGTCTCTCTCTATCTTGTCACACCAAGCCTAGATTTCTTTCTTGTTTGGATACCAAATTTCGACGCCCAACTCAACTTCCTCTCCTTCACACATCACGACTTCAACTCATCACAGATTCTTAGCGTGGCAACGGAACCATTTGTTGGCTTACAAACTGAGCTAGAGGTTTTCCAATATAGACCCAGGTTCTTTGTGGTTTAGCTTAACCAACATAACCCCTTTTCACCGGCCCTTTCAATGACAAACTGCGAACAGGATGAGGTATCACTCGAGGCAAAGATATGGGGGCACCGTGGAATCATATTTCCACAGTGAAGTGATGAGTTGTTCGGACAGGACTACTGTGCTGCGGGCTAAGACTATGAGACGATAGACTGCGTTGCATGCCGCACTTCTACAGATTAACCGCTGTGCCACTGACGCACCCAAAGGCTGTGCAGTTCGAGCTGGATACTACTTATAGGACAACGCAATGGGCTAATATGCTTCGTATTCCAGACTTAACATATCCTTAATGGTCTAATCGACGCAACCACAGATTGCGCGGTTCGGACAAAGTGTGAATCACAGGATAACGCAACTGACTTGTACGCTTCCTCTTCTGAACTTGACCACTATGGAAACTTTACTATAACACTTAACCAATCATCTATTGCATTAGAATATTTGGCTTTATGCAATTGCAAGCATATAAAACATGTAGTGCAGTGCACTGCTAGTACTGCGCATCATCAACATAGTTACTTAACCAGAGTTCTTCATATACTTGTGATTATTTAGCAAACTGACACTTCTGTAAACATAAGGTACTGCGCGTCCAACATTCATTCATTCACATAACACTTAACATATTATTCCCATCTTTCTCCTATGGCAAATACATATAAAAGCATTAACATAGAAACTGGTAAATGGGACTACAAGCATTCATGTAAGCAAACAGACAAGTGCAAAATGGAAACAATCACACTACATAAGATTTAACGTGGTTCACCCCTCGGATGGAGGCTACGTCCACAAGAACTGTTGTTATATTAGTCTCTGGGAAGGTACAACAGTTATTTGTTTGCGCACTCAGTTGCAGACTCTCTTCTCTCTCAATAGGCATCTGCGCACATAGCTATAGAGCCTTTACAATTAATCTCAAAAGATTCAGCAATGTTTTGACTTACAAAATGAAGAGTAACCATTTCCCATACAAAAATGCCTTATTTATAGATCACGCCCGTGGATCGTGTCTTTACAATCAATAGGCCAAAACCCTAAGGTTCCCAAAACTGGCGTGGCTAACTGCCACCCTAGCTGTCACCATCGACAGCCTGCTCCACCTGCTCCAGGTCGTCCTGCTGGGCCACTCGTGGCTCACACGCTCTTCTGATAGCCGCAGTCGTAAAAAACGGTTACAACTGCATCGTGGCCTGTCCCTTTCCGCTCCATCCTCCTGCCTGTCGCCATCGACGTAGTGGCCTAGCTTCTCAACTGCTTTCCGCCACTCTCCTTGGCAGGTCGCTTTCTTCTTCCTTCAACATGTTCCTTACCCAAAATAGGTCACTTTCTCGTCTGACCTTTACCCATATTTCTTACCAAAAATAGCTGCTGCGTGAGTCCTGTGTACCAGCATATTGTGTAATCCTGCCTTAGATATTGCCGCTGCGTGACATGCGCACTTCTCAAAACTGCCCCCATGCCTTGTCGCAGCTCGCAATGCGCACTTTTCAGCACTTGTGCAAATATTCCAACTTGGGCTCCACCCAACAAATGTCATGCCATTGTAAGTGATGTAAGCTATGGGATTAAAGATTACTAGGCCATATGGGAATGTGTGCAGAATAGAATCAAGACCAGTTCAAGTTTTTTTCCTAATCAAGAACCTAAGAGCAATTTTATTTTCATGTCCCAATATATCCATGCTTATGGATGTTGTGGTTATAGACCCGCCTCCTGTCTATGGAATTCTTTTGTGTAGGAAGTGGTCTGTTGGATTAGGAGGCCATCTTCAAATGGACTTATCTTATGCCACAATTCCTAATTTTGACGGTGCAATGGTTAGGATTTATCGGGAACCATTTTATGATGGTCATCTTGAGAGTTTTGAGGATGGTGTCAGAAATTCTTATGGTCATGGAGAATTTCTCCCCAAGGGGATTTTTATGGTCATGGGTGGTCAAGATGAGGACCAACATAGTATTGAAAGAGAAGATATTTGGAGGTCCTTTAGAGATGCTGACTCCTCAGAAGAAGAAAATGATCGGGTTGAATTTTCCATAGAGATAAATCTTAAGATGCATCGTGGTGAAGTGCCTGAAGAAATTCAAGACACGAATCAGTCCAGTGACATGGTACCTTGAAATGTGGAATCTAATCCTGTCACTAAAGCACTTGAATCTAAGAACATTTTGGAATAGGTAAGACAAGGCGAACATGTTCTTAGAACAGTTAGGGAATTTCTCACGTTGGTTGAAAATAATTTGGAAAGGGAAAGAGAGGGGCCTCCTCATATTCTTCCATGGGAAAACAACAATGAAGGGACACATCCTTCCCCTATTGAGGGTAGTAATGATGGAGCAAATGATTCTCTTTATTCTGATGTCCCTGATTATCTGTCTCATCAATCTGTGGAAGAAAGTGTACTAAGGAAAATCAATGATGATTCTATGAGTTGGAAAGAGCATGCCTTGGTGAATGATTCCCCTAAAGGGGAGATCTCACTAAACAACCTTGGTATATTTGAAGAACCTCCTTCTGTTGTTAACACAACCAACGAAAATGAGCTTTTATCGTTATATCCTCACATGAGAAATGTACCGAGCTTTTTGTTGCCCCGCAAGTTACCTAGTGGTGAGGAAAATATACATCATAGTGATCCATATCACATTCCTATTTCCTCTCCAACTTTCTTAAAAGTTGAAGATCAGAGATTCAAAGACACGACTTTGAATCCTCCTGCACCACCAGAGTCCCCAATCTCAAGGCTGGAAGGTATGGTTGTTCTGATTCCATCTGGGGAAGGCAATAGTTGAAATAATGAAGATTTTGTTATGCCATCTCCCTTGGAAGAGGACATTGAAGAAGTCGTTAGAGATTTTTGGATAGTTCGAGAAACACCGAAGTACATTATATCCCCACAAAATGATGCACCTACTATAAACCATCAGGAGGTAAGAAGAGAAATTCGGGAAGTGCTTATAGGTAGGGTAGCTATCCCGATTGACGAAGGTCCCCTGCGATTCAATGCCTTTACTCCTCGAAGGGACTTGAGAGCGCCTAGTCCACATGCCTACAGTAATGTCGACATTTTGATCATGCCCATTCGTGATGTTGAAGTTATCCCTTCATTTGTTAATCGCCCTAGGTTCTCGGGTGGCGATAGAGTGATTATCCAAAACCATCTCTTCAATCTTAGAACAAGGGGATCTAATGATCTTTGGGTTGGTACTATCACGGTAGAGCATTGCATTGGAGACATGTGTTTTCTTTCCACTCATGGGGGAGGTACTTTCATTCTTCATGTCAATCAAAGTGAAATGAGGGAGTACATTATTGACCTGATGTAGTCCAACTCCCTTGTCTGGTAGTGTAGGGTAGGTAGGAAACCGAATAAGCTCACTTGAGTAGTAGTTAGTTATTTTTTCCATTGAGTCTGGCCTTTTATCTGTTTGTTTGTTTTACTTTCTGCATTTGAATGAAGGTTATTTCAGTTGTTAGAATAGTATTATATTTTCAGCATTTTTATTTCCAGCATTTCACTTTTAGTACTTTATTTTAGCATGATTTTATCTATGTATGTAGGCTAGTGACGATTGGTCTATGAGATTGGTATAGCATTGGCATTGTGCAAATCACGGGTTCATATCCGAAGATAATGCAGATGCTGGAGTGCATGTTCATGTATTTATGTGATGAGTGTTGTAGACATGATATTTCCGAGGTCCTCAAGCACTCTCTCCCTTAAAGAACTTGTCCCAACTGGAGCCAGATGTTGTCACATCCATAGTATCAGGGGCTACCATGATTGCATATCAGTTTTGAGCACATTCCTGATCCAATCCTTTGCTATATTATGCATGAGATCAATAGCTGATGAACAATTTTGATAATGATTACTCTTTCATTTAGTGGTCCCAATGCATTGTACACAATTGGTTTCATGTTAGGACTGATACCCATGACCCCAGGTGGGTGACTGAGTTAGCCATTTTTCACCTTACAAGGTAGAGATGATGATAGTACCCTATGATGTACACATTAGCAGTGTTCCCGTGTTCTCTATATGTTACAGATGGAGATGAAGGTATATGACCCAACAGGTATATGGTTTTGTACTTGGATGTTTGTTTTACTCATTTACTTATCTTAGTAGTCAGACTTTGTGTAGAGTGGCTATGCTTCGGTGATATTCTATATTATGCTTTGTTGATGGTTTAAAGTAGAAGTGATTAAGTGGCTTTGAGTGAGAGGTTCTTGTGTATACTCATTGGTCATGCCCTTATCATAGTATGGACTTGGTCATTCCTCATAGGCATTTTCTAGTCCTGGCTTCACCTGTTCACTATCTCCACCCCATTATCTTCCATTTTTTATTTGATCCCGAATTACACCTTAACTAGTGATATTGAGGACCCCCCCCACTTATGCCTCTGTGTTGGATAGACTCCATGTTACCTTGTGTCTCGGCTATGGAGTGTGTGGCCTATGTCACCGGGATGTTATCCTATAGTACTCGAAAACAAGTACTCCTATAAAAAGCATCAAAACACATAAATGCTATACCTAAATGGATGCAAAAAGTTAGTAAAAAATAGTGTTGCTAAACACTAAATGCAAATAAATAAAATGTATTTTGCAGCTAGTCAATTGCCAAGGGATGAGCACTCATCCTTTGTATGATGTAAGGACATTTTTCCCTACAAGGAAACAAGGTGGTAACTCCATCACACCTATGGATGGTGGCGGGAAATGGTGGTAAGACTGAGTCATTATCTGAGGCCCGCAAGGCTATTCAAGGCACCTGCTCTTGGAGGATGGCTAGAAATTTGATTAAAAGTTAAATGTTAGATGTAAATACTAAATGTTAAAAGATGACAATAAATCAAATGCAATAAAGGTTTCTTGTCTAGAGTCTATTAGGAGAATTCTAAGCACTCTACCCATTTGTGAGGCACCACCATTCACTGCTGTCTTCTATCCGACATATGTATAAGTGGTTTCCCCCTTCCCTCATGTCCAAGAGGTCACCGTGTTAAGGTTGTAAAGTCAAATCCCTTTAGCCTAGCCTTGTTTCATCCATCCTCGCCCATAACTAGCAAAATGGTAAAGTGTATAAATGAGTATACACTCGAGGCTTTTATTTGGAGTGACTGATTGCTTTGATCTATACTTACTGTTGATATTTATGTTGATTGCCATTAAAATGCCACTTAATGCTTTATCCTTGCTACTAATATAAATAAGGGAGCATATTTCATCCATTTGTACATGCAGGATCTGTTATTTTTCAGTCTGGGTCATTATTTTGATCATTTATGACCTGGTCAAACCAGTTTGACCAAGTCAATAGCAGGTTCTAGGATGAGTTTGGACAACAGAGTTTGATTTTGGTTATTCATGACCCTTTGATGTTAATTAGATGGTTCCATGCTCCAGACATTGATTTTCCATGGTGGCTTGCATTATTTTTATTATTATAAGCATTTACAGGCCATATTTTTATTATTTGGCCATGGATGAGTTTCCATATCTATTTCTTGATAGACATATGGTGTATGAGTACTCATTCCTAGTGGATTTGGACATTATGAGTCCATTGGTGCACTTAGATCTTAGTTCCGGGCACAAGTACTTGACAGTATGACCAATTTATCTTCCAACAGCATAGTACCATGGAAAAATAACATTAAAAGGGTAATAATGGGTCAAATAAATGGCATGAAACTTGTTTGAGGTATATTATTGATGCTCTAGACATCTTTCGACATGGTATTCATCTATTGTTGGGGTCTACACGACTTCATCTTCATCATTGGGGGCGTCATTTTCTATGTTGGGGGCACACACCCTAGTGTTCCTTGGTCATCACATGTTGTATCTTATTTTGATGTATTAGGAGGTGCTAGTGAAGTGATGTTTGTACCTCATAGACCCCCTCTATCATGTTATTATGATGTACCTAGTCACATATTATGTTTTACGTCCCCCCTAGGGCATCTTTGAGGGAGTGCATCCCCCTTATATTTGAGTGATCTCATGTATGTATATCCGACACATGTTTAGCCGTTGATATTGATGTATGATATTTTGATCCTAGCCCTCCATACTTTTGGGTTTAGGGTTTTTGATTGGAGGATCTATTTATATGATCTCTCACCCATTTGTAAAGGATTTTTACCTCTTGGAAATATTGGCAATAAAGAAAAAAATTCTTAGATCTCTTGTGAAATCTTTGATGAATGTTATTGCACATGATTGGAATGCCTCTTTCTTAGACATTTGAGTTGATTCAATGTGGTTTAGAGACAATTTTTGTGGAGGCCGAATTGATTTGTTGCAGGGGTGTGACTTTGCTTGAGGGTTTGATTGTGAGGGTTCTCCATCATCTTCTTTTCCAAATCGCTTCATCTGAAGGAGTATCCAATTGCGATTTTGTCCATTGAGCTATTTTCTTGAGATGTCTGGCATAGTTTTTTCTTTCGCTTGTAGATAAAATCTAGCTCGTGTTGTTTGAATTTGCAGGTTGAAGAGGGTGCACTTCCTCCATTGGACTAAATCGATCTAGCTTGGAATCACTCAGAGCTCGAAATTGTAACTAAGTGAAAGGATCATCAATGTGATTGGAGGCCGCAAGATTTTCAAGTAAGATCTATGAAGAATTTCTTTGTTTCAATTTTCTATTCCATTAATCATTAAATTTAAAAGTTTAAAACCTTTATTTTCTAGATCTAATAGATCAGGCGATCTGCTTTGATTAAAAATCAAAATCCAAGTTAGAAATAATTAAAAACCCCCAGAGACCAAGTTTGGACCGGAACCAACTCCATTTGTCCTTGATCTAGCACTGGTCCTCCTCTAGGCCATTCGCCTCCTTGGGTAATTGATCATTTATCCCAATCTATCAATTGGGTGTTGCTTGATTGACCTCTAAAGCCTAGATCTAACCTCACGCAATCATTCTAAGTGTCATTTTCTCCTTAAACCCTCCCATTTTGACCATCTTGTATTTTATTGCATAAACCCTAGGTGGATCTAATTTGGGTATTTTCTATTGGCACTAGATCTATCTATATCTACTACTTTAAACCTATTGTGGTGATACATCTTCAAGGTTGAGTGTTTCTACTATCTCTAAGCCTCCTCAACCGGTCCCTAACTCTCATATCCCATAATACTTCCTAGATCTAGATCAATCCACTCAAGATCTCACTGTTGCATTCCATTCACATCTCTTAGTGTGTCTTCTGTTGGTCTGCTAGTCCTCATAGGTTGGATAGGGTCTCCCCCTTGATCTTGCTCTTAGCCAGATCTAAAGTGACAAGATCCCGTTCGGTGTGACAACTATCTAATCTGGTGGTGAACGAGGCCCTTGCGAGTGTCACTGGTTTAGCTACCCACCTCTACCATCCCGGATAGGATACCTTTCATGGCAGCTACTAATTTTGTGATAACAGTTCCAACCTGCTTATATTTTCACTTCAAAGTTTTAGACAAAATATTTGTATATAGATAAAATTTATTGTGAAAACTCTTCACCACTTTTTATCATATTGGAAACATCACTGACTCATCTCCTATACTGGAGTGAGTAAAGTGTCATTATATCATATTTAACCTTTATCTTAATGTTTATATTAGTAACTTAAAATTCATTAGTATACTTTCATAACATGACTGAGAGGAGTTATTTTTGTGTCTATCTTGTGGAGCCACGATTTCCATTTTGTGCATGATCAAAATGAACTTACCTTTCACTCATGGATGTTATATTTTCTCACTTTTCATTATTTTGCTTTGATTGTTTCACTTATAGTTTTTTTAATTTTCTTCATATGTGATGAACTAATAATTGCTTTTCATAAAAAAAAAATCTTGTCATCTTAGACTTCCATAAAAACTAGATGATGAATCCAAGGAAAATATTTAATTTTTTAAATATTCTTCGTGTCACTAGATACCTTTTGCATATGCTTGTCTCCTCGTCTTTAAGAAGATGAAACATCTAGATCAACCCCTTACTACTACCTTCTTAAAGCTTTTCCCTTTTCTCGATCAATTGTTAGATATGACAACAAAACCACCTTGTTCTTGTTCTAGATATTTGAGCAACCATATTTTATTTAATTATTCAATCTTTTGTATATCCTCGTCTTTTAAGGTTTTAGTATATCCTTCCTCCATCCCTGGCAGCTTTTTCTTCTTTGGTTATGATTTTTCTTTAAGCTAGGGTTTTCCTTGAGCATAATTTTTTATTATTTTTTCTTTCACTAAGAGAAGCTGGTGTACATAGCCCAGTGGGTTAATTTGAGTGGTTGAGTGTTGTGAATTATAAGTAGGAGTTCATGGGATCAAGTCTTCAAGTTGATTTTCTTTGTGAATATTGTGGGCCCCACTTGATGTCCCTGTCCGGTTAGGTTGCCATAATTGCAATTGAACGGTTTACCTCGGTACCATTTTCGAAATGAGGGAAGTACCTAAAAGGTTTCACGTGACGTGCATTTCATCGAAACAAAAGAGAGAAAAACCAATGCACATAGATATATTATTTCTCTACAATCCAACGTGGCAATTAACATATTCACATTTGATAAAAAATCTTAATATCCTTTGTATAAGGATATTATTTCTCCTTGCTATGAGCGAACCAAGGTGTCCTCTATAGTGTTAGGGTAGTAAATATACTTTTTGGGCAATTAACATATTAGCATTTGTTAAAAAGTCCTTTAAACTATTGATGCACTCTTGGGGCTTGGGGTGGAAGATGTGTGTACATGTATAAACTAAAGATTGTGGTCCTTGTCATTTCTCAATAGATTTGACCATTGCTAGTTATAAATACAAAGCAACCAAAATGTAAAACAACAACCATTTATATGTTGGCTGAGTTTTTGTTATTACTTCAAATATTTTGCATCCTACATGTGGATTTAAATCATTGGAAAGGAAAATGAGAAATAAAGTACCAAAAATATGTTAGGAGGAAGTTAAGGAAACGTAAACTAAATTCTTATTCAAAATAAATTGAAAAAGAAAAATGAGAAATAAACAAATGAGCCAAAATATATCACAAGAAGAAATAAAAAATATCGTCAAATGTTTATAGTTGGTATTTAAAGAATTAATAAGATTTGCTAAGGTTTGTACACTTATAAGATAGTTATGGATCCTTAAAATTTCATTGCATGGGTTGCTTATTGATCCAAGACTCTTTCTTTGATGATACATTGATGTTGAACTTAAGAATCATCCAAGTGTTGTCTCTGATCACTTTCCATCTTCTTGAAAATCTAGTGTTTTGTGATCTTTTGTTGGTTACCTTTCAAATTTAATCCTTATTGGTTTGAAACCCAAGGGTTTGAAGAGAAGACAAAGATATCCTTAAACAAACTCATTGTAAAATAAGGAACAACATAATTTCCATGGGAACTTGTGATCTTTTGTTGGTTACCTTTCAAATTTAATCCTTATTGGTTTGAACCCCAAGGGTTTGAAGGGAAGACAAAGATACCCTTGAATAATCCCGTTGAAAAATGAGGAACAACATAATTTCTATGGGAACATAAAAAATCAATTGTAATATTGAAAATAAAGCAATAAGCAACTCCCCCAACCCAACTAGGGATAATAAGTACTAGCATAAAAAAAATGAAAAATAATCCAAATCGATATTTTAAGTGAAGGTCTCTCAACCAACTTGTGGGATTATTAAAAAGAATCCAACCTTGAGGCTTCCATATAGCAAGAAAACCATTTGAGGAGGAAATATTGAAGCATTTGGCTCAAATGTGATGACGCTAATACAAATTATTGCACACAAAACAAGAAGCAATATCACTCAATTAGTATGTAGAATGTAGAAAACATGAGATTTCATCCAAATTTAAAAATAAGTCACCATCATTTTAAGGATATATACTTAGAAAAATAATGCACAAAGAGGAACCACAAGACTATTTGCTAACTTTCATTTCTAGGATAAGGAAGAGGGCAATCTTATGTTACAAAACCAATCTTGGAAGATGAAATCGTTTTTTTTGTTTAAAAAAAAAAAAAAAACATTTCGCTCTCAATTCTTGTACATATCCCAAAAGGTGTAGTGGTTGAAATTAGACATTACAAAGTCATTATTGCCAAAATTGGCCTTTGATTTGGTCTCCAACACCTATCTTCCCACTAAGCCATCATTGAAAATAGATTATTCACATTAAAGTTATATTGAAGAATAATCTACATTCTATCCTTTAAATAAAGCCTTCAAAGTCATTTCAAAACATAGGGCCATCTTATACAAGGTTCACCTTTCTAAATAATCATCATTTCCCCTCGTTTGTGCCCATCACTAATGATTCCAAAAAACATAAAAGACATTTGATTATGGAAAGATGAAATTTTCATTGAACAACCCTTGGGAGATATGTAAGCCTTAAATAATGTGAGAACACATATGAAAAAACCCACTTTTTTTCATCTTCCTTTGTGGACATTTCAATTCTTTATAGACATTTCATATGAGATGCTTCAAACCCAACCAAATAACTAAGATGAAAAAATCTTGAGGAATTATAAAACTTCCAACCAGAATTCACGAGAGACTTATAAACATTACAAGGGAGCAATCCTCATTAAAGTTAACATAAACGATTAACATGGAGGGATGCGAGGGAAACGACACTACATAGTATATGAAGGCTTTAGTTGTAAGAGATTAGAATATCCATAAAAAAAACATGAAATGGAGAAGGTTTGTATCACCATCTTGAAAAAATGCTTAACAAATGTTTTCTTGGTTAGCCATACCGTATATGGCACTTTAAAAGACTAGTTTGATTTTGTTTTGTGATGTATGGACTTTAGCTTCATCTCCAAAACCATATTGTGTGATTTTAATTTGACGATCATAAAAAGCTATATTGTGTGATTTTCGTATGAAGATCATAAAAGAGTTAGAGTATAGTTAGTGTAAAGAGTTAGAGTGTAGTTAGTGTTTTCACACTAGCTTGCTAAGACTTATGGAAGTCTTAGCAATAGTTCGAATGGTAGTGTAAATAATGAAAAATAAACTAGATCTACACTAAGCATACACTAAGCTAACATTAATTTAAAATGGTTATAAAAGAGCACGATATAGGACCATAAGAAATACCTGGAAATGTGGGCCCTTGAAGCCTTCCGAAATAATGTGTCCTTGGTCTCCACATTCTCCTACAACACATCACAAGAGGTGCAAAAGCTCAACATATGGGTAAAGATGACTCTATGGAATTTTGGCAGAGTAGCAACATGCATGAGGTGGAGAATATCTATTATGTGAAATGGGGGACCTTCACACACACACACACACACATAGATATTGTGATCCATGGTTTTTTGGCCCATAGTATTTGGTGGCCCATGGGATGCCCATGGGATTCCATTAGAGAAAATTTGAGGTCTAACATGGGTCTCCTAAGGAAAATAATAAAATAATAAAATAATATTTATCAATTTTGGAGGAAAAGAGAAAAAACTACATTTTTTCTTTGTATTTTCAACATATCTTCATGTCGCTTTACTCAAATTTCGAGCGGGAGTACTTGTTGGATGCATAATTGAATTTTTCATCCAATGAGTACCCACACTGCATACGTTTGGGGTACCCCACCCCACGAAAAATGAGAAATACATAAAAAAAACATGTTACTTGAAACTTTTGAGGTACCCCACACCACGAAAAATGAGAAATACATAAAAAAAAACGTGTTACTTGAAAGTAACACGTTTTTTTTTTATGTATTTCTCATTTTTCATG
Source organism: Larix kaempferi (assembly GCA_027924585.1). Classification (NCBI taxonomy): domain Eukaryota; kingdom Viridiplantae; phylum Streptophyta; class Pinopsida; order Pinales; family Pinaceae; genus Larix; species Larix kaempferi. Next base: position 948,746 of record BSBM01000721.1, on the reverse strand, counting down.
GGGTGGGGTGCCTCAAAAGTATGCAACTTGGGTACTTGTTGGATGTGGAATTCGATTCTACATCCAACGAGTGCTCTCGCTCGAAATCTGAGTAAAACGACAAGGAGATATGTTGAACATACGAATTAAAAATTATTATTTTTTAATTTCAAATGTGCCATGTCAACCATTATGGTTGACTCTTTTCTTGAAATTATATTGGTTATTGAATTCAATGGCTCTTTTTCTTATGAGGTGGTTCGTATTCTTATAAGGCCCATTTTAGACCCCAAAATTGTTCTAATGGAAAATTGTATTTGGATAAACATTATGAGTGAGTTAGATCCAACTTATTTTCCCCCTTTTTAATGGAATTTTTCTCATTTGTGGGAATTTCCTATTTTGGGGGATTTTGCCCTTTTCCCATTTTTTAGCAATGTGTCAATTTCCCTCTTTTGTGGAAAGAGTAAATAATAATGATGGGCCATTTATGATATTTTTGCCATGTGAAGGCCAAAGTGGTGGAAATAGAAAGTGGACATGATGTATGATATGGTGTGGCTAGTGGATAAGCAAAGTGAGCAAACTTTTGGTGTTAATAGATTGCCCCCTGATGTGTGAGGTCAAGAGATCATCGTATGGCCGACATACATCATAGGATCTTTCTTTTCTCCCAGAGAGAGATGTGACAGTAGCATAAATACCATAAATTGTGTTGAAGGGTATAACATACCCTTCTTCGGAACTACAAGGGCCTGTATTTGTATATATTATCACTCAAAATGGATGAGGTACATATAATCTCAAATTTATGGATGAGGTGAGCATAACATGCTCGTATCAATGTCTCAAAAATATATAAAATGGATCAAGGCCCAAAAGGGGGTCGATCGATACATAGATAACTGTTGTGTACATCATAGGTGTCTAATAAGAGACTGAATATAATGGACTGTAATCATGGTCCAACCATGGCTTATATGAAGAACTGATACATGGAAACAATGACATTCACCAAGAATGCAAGATTACAATAACCGATGCACTACTAGATCTGAAGGGGTCCAATAACTATGTGGACTCAACAACTAAGAGTCATAATATCAGAGGTACAATGAACTGCATATGAAACTGGATACACTAGGAAGCATGGAACTGAAAGGCTACCCAAACACTGTCTCCAACGCAACCTAGATATGACAAGGAACATAAGACTATCACGGTTCGAGAGAGACTCACCAATATGCTAGAGTCAGAGGATATCCGGGATATTCGACCAAATAATGAAGGAACCAATACCTTGTATGAATCTCAATAGTGCGATGATGTGGTTGAAGTCGAGCACGTGAGACACAACCGGTCTAAGGGGAATTGAGGGCTCCCCTCAGGTGGTCCAAGGAACTCATCAATGAGGTGTATGAATCCAAGGTACTGTCACCTACCCAAATTTTTAGACTATTTATTTTAATTGCAAAAACATTATGTTAAATTATAATTACAAAGTTTTGTAATTATGACCAAATTTGGTCAAGGATGATTGTAATAACATATTATTATTATTTAATAAATTAAAATACGAGTCAAACTCCCAAGGGAACTGTTAAATGAGTGTTCACTGACCCACTAGGAGGAATGGAAGCTGTTAGAGGGCATGGGACAGGTGTCAGCATTTGCACTTCACCACTAGTTGTTGGTTATGGGACAACTACCCCTAAATATGTGGCATTATCCCCCAGGTGGGTGGAGCAGAGCTGTTAACTCATTAATAACCAGGTTAACCACTAAAAAGGCCTAGGCAGCCTAGAGAAGGAAATTCGAATTGGGCAGGGAGCTCTAGATTATTTTCTGCAGAAATAATTTCATTGTGAGGCTAAGGGGGGCTAAGGGGAAGTGCATTGTAAGGCTGCTGAAATTATTCTGAGAAAGAAACTAGAGGTGTTGGTGCAGGTCTCTTGACTGTTAAGTCTATAATACTGAATGATCTACATTATTGCTACAAGTTGATGACCTAAATCTTCTACAGATTCTTCTTCCTAGTGGTTCAGTGAACAGGCTCGGGGGTCCCAAGGCAAGTAATTTGGTTGGCTTCAAGAGTAGGTTGGGTGGAACAGGCTCCTTGGGTTGTTTGTTTCTCCTACCTTCACCAAGTTCTACTGATCTGTCTTGTTTATTTTTAGTTAAATGATTTTCTGCAATCGTAGATTTAGTATTTACAGTTAATACCATACATAAGTAATTGTTTTCAATTTCTGACCTAAGTATGATTTTGTATAATGATGGTTAAGTAAATAATATGAATGATTAAATATATCCTCTGTATTTTTCCCATACTGTTTTCTGTATAGTACTCTGGTATAGAGAAGCAGAATTAAATCAGATGAATGATGTGTAGAATGCCAAGTGAATGATTAAACTAACACTGTAGTGTTTCTTTTAAATCTGTAATACCAATTATTTATGTCTAAACTCATAATATAGAAAAGATATTGAAGCATTTTTTTAGTAACAAAAGTAAAACATTTCATTTCTGCACAGAAACTAGGTTTTCATTTATCACTAACTATTTTGAAAAATTATTGCTATGTATTCTATTATTATTCTTTCCAACAGTAGGGTGTTATAATTCCACTTATTTCAGGTATCATATTTTCTATAAATTAACAACTGCAAATTTAAATAATCTTTTATACAGAGTTGCTACCCAATCCACATAATACTGAATAGGTATTTATCATTCACAAATATTAGCATCATTGTATATTACTATTTCATGCAGTATCCATATCTCATATTCTGACTTAGTTATCAACTACAATAATTAAATTCAAACACATTCATTATAGGCAGAACCCTAACTCTGTTTTATTGTTATTTAACTTTCTTTTGCAATACATTAAACATAGGATCGAAACCCTTAATAGGGAAAACAAATCATTACAGGTTCATAACTAGTTCGCCGATCAAAACCTCATATTCAGAATAGTAATACAAATATCATCAGTTTCCAAATAGATTACGATTTCATGCTCAAACATCATTGAGTACATACATAAACATTAAATGAAAACAAACCATATAATTACATAAACACTAGATCTTAGTTCCAAGTTTATGAATCAAAAACATTGAGTTAGCTCTCGGCACTACCCAAAATGATAGCATAGTCTTTAGTTAAACACAGAATAAGGAAAACCTACCAATCGAAACCTACAGGGTAGGGTTTCGACTGCTTGGAACAAGGTCGAACCCTTTGGCACGTAGCCATTATAAACGTATAATAGTTCAAGTATCACATTATCACAAATCTAGAGCATGGCTCATAGTTTCAAAACAATTAAAACATTATCAATTAAAAAACCAAATTCTTTGCATTTCCAGTTGAGCCGAGGGATAAAACCCTCTCAGAAGTTACATTTTGTTATAAATTGTCTACGCCGAAAACAACACTACAGGCTTAACGCCGAGTGGGTTGAGGATTTCATCCTCTCCAGGCTGCCAAACAACTCACAACCTTTTCGACGAAGATCACTTCCCAATCCCAGGTTAAATTTCGGCTAAGAACACATCCATCAGTCACCTAACTGAAGCAATAGGGTAACCACCGAAGCTTACCATTTCTTATGCAGCTGCTAGTTAAAAAAACTCGAGCTTGGAAGCCGAATATAGAAAGAACCTGCCAAGCATTTAAGTTATGGTCAAAACGTATCATAATGGAGGTTTTCAATAAAACGAAATAACATTTATTACAACTAATAGAAGGGACGAGTTCGAAACCTGTTACATTACCTTGATAGCTAGCTCCGGAGCAAAGACATCGCAACCATTGTTAAACCTAGCCACCACTTCACTTATGAATGCAATAGAGGTCAAAGACAATGCAAAAATTCTACCATTCAACATACAGAAGACCGACCACTAGTTTCAACCTACACACAAGATTACTATCAACCCCAGAGTTCTTCCATTGTCAATTCAAGTGCTGTAACTCTCATCATAAGCTCGGATCTTTAAACTATTCAAACTGGTATCAGAAAAGCCAACAAGTCACGGGTTCAAATCATGGAGGAACTCAAAAGAACTGACTAACAAAAACCTAGAGTTTCTCGGCCTGTCGGCCTCTCCACAGAGCCACCTCCCAACACACTGAATACCCAAGGAAAACAATAATTGCGTAAACGTAGTGGATTTTAGGGTTAATACCAAATTCCAAGACCCACGTATGATCAACGGTGGAGATTCACTTGATCAACACTTTGTTTCCCCAAGAAACTACCATATTTATGACAGGAATTAATCATTAATGCCACCGTGGAGACAGCTAGGACAAACCCCAAGCGAGATCATTTACAACTCGACCTTGTAAATTGCCTTGTCACTTTACCTTCACGTGACATAGACCACGATGGTAGCCACAGTGACTTTCCACTAAATCCGATTGTTGGAAGTATTAAATGCCAAGGGTGAATGTGAATGCTTGCCAACATATTTTTCCACTATTTTCATTATTATCTAAACCTTTCACACGTTGCTACGTTGATTACGGTTGCCACCCTGTCATAACATATTCCATGTGCTAAGTATAGTTCGTCTTGATAAGACCTAGTTATATACATGGTATCATTTATAAGGTTCAAAGGGTCACGACGTTTGTATCTATGCATATAGTTTACATGTTATAAAAATTCAATAGAATTCGCATATAATATATGCTATAGGAGTTTACATATAGTGTTAAGGGATAAATAGGACTTGCATATAGTTTATATGCATCGAGAATTATACAATTAAATAGAATTTGCATGCTATAGAAAATACATAGAACTTGTTATTTGTTTACAATATAGAAATTATATTGAAAATGACATATGTTTTATACTATAGGGTATGTAAATAACATGGTATATAGTTCTTGCACATAGTCAATATATCAAGGAATTGTATTATACTTACCTACAGTCATGTACGATAGAAAACGTATGGTAACTGTATAAAGTTTGCATAATATAGGTTAGAGCAAGAAGTACATAACAATCATACATATTAATATGAAAACCAGATATTAACGAAAGATATCTTACCGGTTGCTTTTCAACATTATTCTCTAAACTATTAAGACATGTGGAGATTACTGAAACTAGTTAGGAACTTTTCTGTCACACTTCATAAACATTAAAGCTCTTACCTGTAATCTGTGAAAGGAACGATTCAAATGCTTTAGCACGAATGCTAAGTAAGCCTCGGGGTACCCTCAGGACCCCTTTCATCATCAAAAGAAGAACAACAATTAGCACTTGTAAACAATGATAATTGACAGAACATTAACATAAGTATTATAAAAATATAACTGAATTTCAAATAGCATCTGAGTGTAAACTTGTCATCATCATAATTAATTATTAGTTAAAAGAATTTAGCAATCATTTTTATTTCCGCATTAGCATTTTCAATATTTAATGCTATTTTAAAATTTTGTGGATTTTTCGGGATGTTACGTGTGGTATCAGAGCTCATGTTCGAACTCTTGGCCTAAAAAGGTCCAAAGAACACGAAAAAAAAATAAAAAATAAAAAAAAATAAAAAATAAAAATAAAAAATAAAAAATAAAAAATAAAAAATAAAAAAAATTTGATAGCAAAAGTCTTTACTAATTAAATTATTTTGTATACAGAAAAATTGTTTTCTAAATTATAGGTATGGAAGGATCAACTGAACATATAGAGGACATATTTTAACAAACATTCATAACAACAATAGCACTGGACAACGTTATAAAGAAGAAGTCCATGGTGAATTGAATGAAAATTCATCGGATTTGTTACGTGCATTTCAGGAATTGAAAGCAGAAATAAGATCTATTAAATAGGATAATGAGATAATTCTGAAGGCACAAGAAGAACTGAACCAAGTACTGTTCGACCAGTGCCCAACTGACGAACATGATAGAAGGGTTGAAAATACCTCCAAGACTGAAGACTTACCTCATGAGAACAAGGGTAAGAAAGTGAGAACTGATTATGAGAATAACAGTTCAACATCATTAGGAGCTGCAAATGAGATACGTAAAAAGAAATGTAATTATTCAAGTGATAGCAGCGAAGGGGATTTCAAACCAAAAATAAAAAGCCATAAACAATATGAGCAGATTTCTGAGGAGTTCAAGAAGATCAAACCCCCAATCTTCAATGGTGAAACTGAGAAAGGAGAGACAACTGAAGCATGGCTATCCGGCATGAAGAAATACTTTCAAATTTATGATTATTCAAAATCATTGAAAGCAAAGATGGCCATATACAACCTAATAGGGAAGGCAGAGATTTGGTGGCAGGACATAAAAAGAATGAAGGGCATCAAGGACAAGGATGTGAATTGGATTACTTTTAAACGGTACTTCAAGAAGAAGTTCCTATCTGAACAATATTATGAAGAAAAGTCCAAGGAATTCTATGATTTAAGACTAGGAATTATGAACAGGAAAGAGCTAAACAACAAATTTCTGAATTTGCTAAGGTATGTGCCATACATTGTGGAGGAGAAACCAAAGATTCAGAGGTATTTGAGTTGTCTACCTTTCAACATCAAGGACATAATAGAGTATGATAATCCAAAGACCTTAGAAGAAGCCATGAGGAAAGTAACTTTCTGCTATGATACGAACTGAAAAAGAGAAGGGATATCTAACTGGAAAAATCATAAACCCAGCAACTTTGAGCTGAAGAAGAAGAATTTCAGGTTCAATGGAAATTCTGGTTTTCAAAAGAAAAAAATTTTAAATCTTAATTTCCAAGGAAACAGTCCCAGAAATAATCAACAGCAGAAGTTTACAGCTCCTAGAAATACACCCAATGTTACCAGAACTAATGACCAAAGGACACCTATTAAATGTTTTGAGTGTCAAGGTCCTCATTATGCTTCAAACTGTCCCAATAAGAAGCGGACAACCAATAATATTCATTCCATACAAGCTGAACCTACTGTGGGAGAGTTGGTAAGAGATATGCCCAGAATTAATGCAGCTCTAGACAACAAGCAAGCGGAGCATCAAGTCTCTATGGTAGAGATTGAAGGTATGCTACAAAACCACCCAGTTTCTATTTTGATTGATCCATGCGCTAACCTAAGTTATATATCTCTAGATATTGTAGAAAATTTTAATATGAAAACAGAAAAATTTAATAAATCCTGGTTAGTAAGACTAGCAACATGAACAAAAAGAAAAGTGTCTGATTTTGTTGAAAATTGTGTTCTATCTATGAATCAGTTAAAGACACAAACCAAGCTAAATGTTTTACCTTTAGGATCCTACGACATCTTAATTGGAATGGACTGGTTAGAATCACATCATGTTATTTTGAATTGTTATGAGAAAATTTTTACCTGTCTAAATGATGAAGGAGAAACAATAGAAGTAAAGGGTATTCCTAGAAAGACATCACTTAGACAGATTTCAGTTATGCAAGTAAAAAGAGTAGTTAGAAAAGGATGTAAGATGTTCGCGGTGAATGTAGTACATGAGGAGTCAATTACAAAAGAGGACAAAATGAAACTAGAAGATATACCTATCCTAAAAGAATTTTTGGATGTTTTTCCAGAAGGGATTCCAGGATTACCCCCGAAGAGAGATCTAGATTTTACCATTGAACTGATATTGGGTGCAGTACCGAACTCCAAAGCTCCATATAGGATGAACATATTGGAATTAAATGAGTTAAAATCATAGTTGAAGGAACTGATTGATAAAAACTATATAAGACCTAGCGTGTCTCCTTGGGGAGCACCTGTTATTTTTGTTAAGAAGAAGGATGGCACTTTAAGACTTTGCATAGATTATCGCCAACTGAACAAGATGACAATCAAGAATCGATATCCGTTGCCTCGCATCGACGATCTGTTTGATCAGCTGCGTGGAGCAACGATATTTTCAAAGATTGATTTAAGGTCAGGATATCATCAAGTTCGTGTGAAGGATGAGGATATTTTTAAAACAACCTTTAGAACTCGCTATGGACATTATGACTTCATGGTCATTCCATTTGGGTTGACTAATGCCCCGACAGTTTTTATGTGCTTAATGAACAATATTCTGCACAAATATTTGGATAAGTTCATCATTGTGTTCATAGATGACATTCTGGTATATTCTAAAAGTAAGGAAGAACATGACGAACATCTGCGTATTATTTTACAAGTTCTGAGAGATCATCAGTTATATGCTAAGTTTAGTAAGTGTGACTTTCACAAGGATAAGATTCATTATTTAGGTCACATAATCTCTAAGGAAGGAATTTCAGTTAATCCCGAGAAGATTAAAGCCATTAATGAATGGTCGGTTCCTAAGGATGTGTCAGACGTACGATCATTTATGGGGATTACAGGATATTATAGAAAATTCATAGAAGGTTTTTCGAAGATTGCAAACCCCATAACCTCGTTACAAAAGAAGGGGAAGAAGTTTGTATGGGATCAAAAGTGTGCAGACAGTTTTAAGAAGTTGAAGGAATTACTAACTACAACACCTATTTTGAGAATTGCAGATCCTAATAAGGATTTTATAGTATGCACCGACGCATGTAATGACGAACTCGGTGGAGTCCTAACACAAGAGGAACATGCTGTTGCATATGAGTCTCGAAAGCTGAAAATACATGAGAAAAATTACTCTACATATGATTTGAAATTATTAGCGGTAATTCACGCCTTAAAAATGTGGCGTCACCATCTTATTGGCAGAAAATTTACTTTGATGACAGATAACATGGGGCTGAAATATTTACTAGATCAAACGAACTTGAATGCTAGATAAGCTAGATGGATAACCTTTCTAAGTGAATATGACTTTGAAATTCAGCATATAAAGGGTAAAGTGAACAAGGTTGCTGATGCTTTAAGTCGTAATGCAAAGACAAATTTTATTTCAGCCATCAATACATACACAATAGATTTAGAAAATCAGATTTTCAAAGGGATTAAAACGGATGAAGAGTACAGAAATTTACATGAAAAGACAGCAGAAAGAAATTCTGAAAATTTTATGTCAGATTTCAGGTTAAAAGAAAATGCCTTGCTACTGTACAAGAACAGGTTATATGTGCCCAATGTACCAAATATAAAAAATTTGATTTTAGATGAGATGCACAAAAGTCATTATTCTGGTCATCCAGGTTATTAGAAAACCATAACCATGTTAAGGAAAGATTATTATTGGCCCAGAATGAAGGATGAAGTAGCAGAATATATAGCTAAATGCTTTGACTGTCAAAGAGTAAAAGTTGAACATCAGCATCTGGCTGGACTATTACAACCATTACCTATACCTATTGGAAATGGGAGATCATAAGCATATATTTTATTACTGAATTACCCAAGAATCAGAAACAAAATGATTACATCATGGTGGTAGTGGATAAATTCAGCAAGGCAGCACATTTTACACCAGTAAAAACTACTTATAAGGCTCCAGATATTGTAGAAATTTTTATGAAATAGATTTTTCGACTACATGGATTACCAAAAGTGATAGTTTCAAACCGTGATTCTAAGTTTACTGGGAACTTCTGGAGATCTTTGTTTAAAGGGTTGAATACAACCTTAAACTTCAGCACAACATTTCATCCACAAACAGATGGATAGACGGAAAGAGTAAATCAAATATTGGAAGGCATGCTAAGGATATATGTTAAGGACCAGCCTGGTAAGTGGGAGGACTACTTGCATTTAGCAGAATTTGCATATAACAACCATTATCATGCATTAGCCAGGCTTAGCCCTTTTGAAATTCTTTATTGTAGGAAATATAATACACTAGTTTCTTGGAATGACCCAGTTAATAGAGTTATTTTAGGACCTGAATTGTTGAAGGAAATAGAACTAATTGTGCAACAGGTACAAAGAAATCTTAAAGTTGCCCAAGATAGGCAAAAGAGTCAAGCAGATCTTAAAAGGACTCATAAAGAGTTCCATGTTGGTGAACATGTTTTCATTAAGGTAAGACCAAAGAAGAGCTCATTAAAATTGGGAAGCTGTGCCAAACTGGCACCCAGGTATTTTGGTCCTTTCGAAATTTTGTCAAGGGTTGGACCCGTGGCATATCAACTAGCTTTGCCACCAAATCTAAAAATACATAATGTTTTTCATATTTCAATTTTAAATAAATATGTACACGATACTACTCATGTTATAAATTGGAATGATGTATAGGTGGAACAAGACGACGATTTTCAGGTGGAACCGGACTACATCCTCGAAAGGAGGGAAACTCTACTCCAGAATCGCACCATTAGGCAGGTAAAGGTGCAATGGAAGCACCTTAGCCCAGAAGAGGAAACCTGGGAGTTGGAGAGTAGTATGCGGGTAGCATACCCAGCTCTGTTTCAGGAACACTCAGAAAATAAATGAACAACATCGAGGACGATATTAAGACTTAAGGGGGGTTGTATGTCACCTACCCAAATTTTGAGACTATTTATTTTAATTGCAAAAACATTATGTTAAATTATAATTACAAAGTTTTGTAATTATGACCAAATCTGGTCAAGGATGATTGTAATACCATATTATTATTATTTAATGAATTAAAACAGGAGACAAACACCCAAGGGAACTGTTAAATGAGTGTTCACTGACCCACTAGGGGGAATGGAAGCTGTTAGAAGGCATGGGACAGGTGTCAGCATTTGCACTTCACCACTAGCTGTTGGTTATGGGACAACTACCCCTAAATATGTGGCATTATCCCCCAGGTGAGTGGAGCAGAGCTATTAGCTCATTAAAGACCAGGTTAACCACTAAAAAGGCCTAGGCAGCCTAAAGAAGGCAATTCGAATTGGGTAGGGAGCTCTAGATTATTTTCTGTAGAAATAATTCCTCAAGTGTATCAGGTGATCACTGAGAGATTCAAATAGGGAGGCTAAGTGGAAGTGCATTGTGAGGATGTTGAAATTATTCTAAGAAAGAAACCAAAGGTGCTGGTGCAGGTCTCTTGACTGCTATGTCTATAAGACTTAATGATCTACATTATTGCTGCAAGTTGATGACCTAAAGCTTCTACAGATTCTTCTTCCTAGTGGTTCAGTGAACAGGCTCGGGGGTCGTAAGGAAAGTAATTTGGCCGTCTTCAAGAGTAGGTTGGGTGGAACAAGCTCCTTGGGTTGTTTGTTTCTCCTACATTCACCAGGTTCTACTGATCTGTCTTGTTTATTTTCTATTAAATGATTTTCTGCAATCGTAGATTTAGTATTTATAGTTAATACCATACAGAAGTAATTGTTTTCAATTTCTGACCTAAGTATGATTTTGTATAATGATGGTTAAGTAAATAATATGAATGATTAAATATATCCTCTGTATTTTTCCCATACTATTTTCTATATAATACTCTCGTACAGAGAAGCAGAATTAAATCAGATGAATGATGGGCAGAATGCCAACTGAATGATTAAACTAACACTGTAGTGTTTCTTTTAAATCTGTAATACCAATTATTTATGTCTAAACTCAGAATATAGAATAGCATATCATAAAACAGATATTGAGGCATTTTTTTAGTAACAAAAGTAAAACATTTCATTTATGCACAGAAACTAGGTTTTCATTTATCACTAGTTATTTTGAAAAATTATTGCTATGTATTCTATTATTATTCTTTCCAATAGTAGGGTGTTATAATTCCACTTATTTCAGGTATCATATTTCCTATAAATTAACAGCTGCAAATTTAAATAATCTTTTATACAGAGTTGCTACCCAGTCCACATAATACTGAATAGATATTTATCATTCGCAAATATTAGCATCACTATATATTACTATTTCATGCAGTATCCATATCTCATATTCTGATTTAGTTATAAACTACAATCTTTAAATTCAAACACATTCATTATAGGCAAAACCCTAACTCTGTTTTATTGTTATTTAACATTCTTTTGCAATACATTAAACATAGGATCGAAACCCTTAATAGGGAAAACAAATCATTACAGGTTCATAACTGGTTTGACGATTAAAACCTCATATTCAGAATAGTAATACAAATATCATCAGTTTCCAAATAGATTACGATTTCATGCTCAAACATCATTGAGTACATACATAAACATTAAATGAAAACAAACCATATAATTACATAAACACTAGATCTTAGTTCCAAGTTTATGAATCAAAAACATTGAGTTGGCTCTCAACCACTACCCAAAACGATAGCATAGTATTTAATTAAACATAGAATAAGCAAAACCTACCAATCAAAACCTACATGGTAGGGTTTCGACTGCTTGGAACAAGGTTGAACCCTTTGGCACATAGCCATTATAAACGTATAATAGTTCAAGTATCACATTATCACAAATCTGGAGCATGGCTCACAGTTTCAAAACAATTAAAACATTATCACTTACAAAACCAAATTCTTTGCATTTCCAGTTGAGCCGAGGGATAAAACCCTCTCAGAAGTTACAATTTGTTATAAATTGTCTACGCCAAAAACAACACTACAAGTTTAACGCCGAGTGGGTTGAGGAATTCATCCTCTCTAGGATGCCAAACAACTCACAACCTTTTCGACGAAGATCACTTCCCAATCCCAGGTTAAATTTCAGCTAAGAACACATCCAACAGTCACCTAACCGAAGCAACAGGGTAACCAACGAAGCTTACCATTTCTTATGTAGCTGCCAATTAAACAAACTCGAGCTTGGAAGCCGAATATAGAAAGAACCTGCCAAGCATTTAAGTTATGGTCAAAACGTATCATAATGGAGGTTTTCAGTAAAACGAAATAACATTTATTACAACTAATAGAAGGGACAAGTTCGAAACCTGTTACATTACCTTGATAGCTAGTTCCGGAGCAAAGACATCGCAGCCATTGTTAAACCTAGCCACCACTTCACTTCTGAACGCAGTAGAGGTCGAAGACAATGCATAAATTCTACCATTCAACATACAAAAGACCGACCATTGGTTTCAACCTACACAGAAGATTACTATCAACCCCAGAGTTCTTCCATTATCAATTCAAGTGCCGTAAATCTCACCATAAGCTCGGCTATTTAAACTATTCAAACTGGTATCAGAAAAACCAACAAGTCACAAGTTCGAATCGTGGAGGAACTCAAAAGAACTGACTAATGAAACCCTGGAGTTTCTCGGCCTGTCGGCCTCTCCACAGAGCCACCTCCCAACACACTGAATGCCCAAGGAAAACAATAACCGCGTAAACGTAGTGAATTTTAGGGTTAAGACCAAAGTCCAAGACCCACGTGTGATCAACGGTGGAGATTCACTTGATCAACACTTTGTTTCCCCAAGCAACTACCATATTTATGAAGGGAATTAATCACTATTGCCACCATGGAGACAGCTAGGACAAACCCCAAGCGAGATCATTTACAACTCGACCTTGTAAACTGCCTTGTCACTTTACCTTCACGTGACATAGACCACGATGGTAGCCACGGTGACTTTCCATTGAATCCGGTTGTTGGGAGTATTAAATGCCAAGGGTGAATGCGAATGCTTACCAGCATATTTTTCCACTATTTTCATTATTATCCAAACCTTTCACACGTTGCTACATTGATTACAGTTGCCACCCTATCATAACATATTCCATGTGCTAAGTATAGTTCGTCTTGATAAGACCTAGTTATATACATGGTATCATTTATAAGTGTTGATGTATATGTAACTTCGGAATGTATTTCACCTATGTATATTGTACTCCTATAGAGATGTTATTATTCCTCTATACAGAAGTGTCGTCCATTGTATTGACAAGTGTCGCAAGTGTCGTAACTTGCAAGTGATGGGTTATTAGACCACCAAGTGTGGGGTCGGCCCTGATTAGTATTACCATGGGTTATTAGACTGAGTTAGACAAGTCGGCCCTGCTAGTTTATTAGGCAGGTCAGGTCATGTATAAATAGAGTCTGGGAGGCACTCTATTTGATCATCTCATTATTCACTTCTACACTACTCGGAAAGTGGCACACTAGTGGAGGAGGAGGTTCTGCTGCTAGGAGGACTATCTCTTGTACTTTGGTTGTATCATTGCTCTTTCTATCTCTGAGGAAGTTGTGGGGTTTTTCAACTTTATGGTTTTCCCCAAAGAAACTCTATGTGTCTATTATCTCATGTGATTGCTTGGTGTGATTGATATGCATTGTTATACTTGATATGTTGTACATGGTATTCTCTCAGTAAAGATCCTAGAGTATATTGAATTAATACTCAAAAATTAACATGGTATCAGAGCTAACCTGAGAAGAAGACACTGTGCAGTTGCGAAAACTAGGGTTTCATGTTTATTGGGTTTCTCTTCACAGATCTTGAAAGGCAGTAGGGTATTTTGACTCTCCTCAGCAAGACACATCTTTCTGTCCAATTATAATTCAATTCTGGGCACTTTCATTTTTTGCCCTAAAAATTAGGGTTTCCACAAAAATAGGAATTTTTGAATTCTAAGGACATAGCTGGAAGCTCCTTGGAAAAATCGAAGTTTAGAGCTTTGGATTGAACTTTTTGGTTGGGTGAAGCTACGTGAAACGCAAACCCTAATTCAGGGTCCTCCCTAGTGAATCCAGGAAGACTAAAAGGCATTTCTGAAGGGTGAAACTCTGCAGATTTAAAATTCTGAATACACCAGGCTGATCAGCTCATCAAGGCACATCTTTCTATCCTTTCAGAAAGTTGAAATTCACATTTTGAATTTTTAGAGTTTCTCTAACAAACCCTAATCCAGCACCAGATCCATATTTCTGCAAATCAAGTGGTAAGACCTAAATCTTTTATTTCCATTTGAGTTTCTCATTAAAATGTCTTACAACACCAAGATTGAGGATAAGCTTGAAGGGGCTGATTACTTCCGAGCATGGAAGTATAGGATTGGGTTAATCCTGGAAGAAAATGAATTGGATACTTACATAAGTGAAGAGGTCCCTGTCCCAGAGGGAGAAGAGGCTAAGGCCTTACATAAGAAGAATTTGGTCAAGGCAAAGAGGATCATTGCTGATTCGATCAAAGACCATCTCATACCACATGTGTCATCTCTAAAGACACCCAAGGAAATGTTTGATTCCCTAACCAAGCTTTTTGAAGGGAAGAACACAAATCAGAAGATGACTTTGCGGAACCAATTGAAAGGGGTAAAGCTTCAAAATGGATAGACCATTCAATCCTATTTATCTAAGGTCTCTCATATCAAGGAACAACTTGAAGCTGTGGATGAAGTAGTATATAATGGTGAAGTTGTCATGACCACATTGAATGGCCTACCTAGGTCATGGGACTCCTTCATCCAAGGAATCTGTGCAAGAAGGAAGTTGATCTCATTCAGTAGACTATGGGAGGAATGCTCATAAGAAGAACCAAGGCTTGTGGCTCGAGAAGAAAAGATGGGAAATGAAGATCAAGCTCTCACAGCACACACCAAGAAAGGAAGGTTAAAGAGGGAGCATTCTCATACCAAGAAATATTCACACCACCATCAACATAAAGATAAGAAAGATCTCAGATGCTTCACATGTAATGAGAAGGGACACTTTGCTTCAGATTGTCCTAAGAACAAAAAGAACAACAACAACAACTTCAAAAAAAGGAAGAAGAACAACAAGAAGAGATATCATGCTCATACTGTCAAGGATGATGTACCTCCCAAGAAGAAGGCTAGAGCAGAAAGTGATGACTCATCCAGTGAAGATGAATATGTTCTAATCTTTGCTCTCACAGGTACTATCTCTCATGGTTGTAATGATTGGCTTATTGATAGTGGGGCTTCCAAACACATGATTGGGTTTAAATAATATTTTGTAAATCTATCTGAACATGAGTCACCTCATAAGGTGAAACTTGGGGATGACTATCAATACCCTATTAAGGGAAGTGGTGAAGCCTCCTACAATATAGACTCTAGGAAGTCTTTGAAGATGAAAGATTTTCTATATGTACTTGGGCTCAAGAAGAACTTACTCTCCATATCTGCATTGGATGCAAAAGGTATGAGGGTTGCATTTGTAGATAGCCAAGTACTAATGTGGCCAAAGGGTAAAACTATAGATGATGCAGTAGTGATTGGAGAGCAAGAGGGAGGATTGTACAAACTGAAGGGACAACCTAAACATGCCATGGTACATGAATCCATGGAGCCAAGTGAACTTTGGCATAGAAGGCTTGCCATGTACACTATAGGGAACTACCAATTGCAAGCAAAGTTGTAGAGAGTCTTCCTGAAATCAAGACAAAGCATGAAGGCGTTTGCAAAGGATGTGCAAAAGGAAAGAACATTAAGAAGGAATTTCCAAGCAGTGAAAGCAAAGCTAAAGGAATCTTGGAAATTATCCACTCCGATGTATGCGATTCGATGTCATCCAGTTCTCTGAGCGGATATGTATACTATGTCTCTTTCATTGATGATTTATCTAGGAAGACTTGGGTTTATTTCTTGAAGAACAAAGATGAAGTGTTTGATAAGTTCAAGGAATTCAAAACCTTGATGGAAAATCAATAAGAAAATCAAGACATTCAGATCCAACAATGGCGGAGAATTCACTTTAGGTGATTTCAAGAAACTATGCAGTGATTCAGGGATTAAGAGGGAGTTTACTGCTCCCTACAATCCACAACAGAATGGGGTTGCAAAAAGAAAGAATAGAACAATCATGGAAGTAGCACGGGAAATGCTGCATGACTAGGATCTGCATATGCATCTATGGGCAGAAGCAGCTAGGACAGCTGTATATGTGCAGAACAAAACACCTCACAAGATATTGGACAACAAGACACCAAAAGAGGTATTCTCTGGTAAGAAACCTGAAGTCAACCATCTCAGAATATTTGGTTGTCCAGTATATACACATGTTCCAAAGGAAAAGAGAACAAAACTAGATCCTTCAGGAAAGAAGGGCATCTTTGTGGGGTATAGTGAAAGCTCAAAAGCTTACAGAATATACTTTCCAGGGTTCAAGAAGATTGATGTCAACAGGGATGTAACATTTGATGAAAACTCAACCTTCATCAAATCAAAGAAGCCACATGTTGAAGATCATGAAGAACCAAAGGAAAAGAGATTTCAAGACACCATCATGACTGAATCAATTCCAGAAGCAGATCGTGAAGTTGAAGATCCACAAGAACCTGTAGATCCACCTCGTGAGAAGAACTCTCACAAGAGGAAACCTACATCGGCTAGAGAGCTCATTCAAGATGCAGAAAGGTATGGCATTCCAGAAGAATAACACAGAGAAAGCAAGAGGACTAGATCTCATACCAGTTATGTTGCCTTACTCTGTGACATTATGAACAAAGAACCTTCCAATTATGAAGAAGCAGCGGAAAAGAAAGAATGGAAGGATGCCATGGTTGAGGAATACCGTTCGATCATGAAGAATGATGTTTCGGATGTGGTCCCAACACCTGAAGGGAAGTCTGTTGTGACTTCCAAGTGGATCTACAAGATCAAGCATGCTGCAGATGGCAGCATAGAAAAGTACAAAGCAAGATTTGTAGCTCGTGGCTTCTCCCAGAAAGAGGGAATAGACTATGAAGAAATTTTTTCTCTTGTAGCCAGGTACACTTCCATCAGATCAGTACTTGCCCTCGCTGCAGTGATGAAATGGAAGATACACCAGATAGATGTCAAGACAACTTTCTTGAATGGTGTAGTCGAAGAGGAAGTGTATGTGGAGCAACCACTTGGTTTTGAGACACATGACAAGGAGTCATATGTGTGCAGGTTGAAGAAAGCCTTGTATGGATTGAAGCAAGCCCCTACGACTTGGTATGGTAGCCGGGATAGATAGCTTTCTATCCAGTTTGGGCTTTACTAAGAGTAAAGCAGATTCCAACCTTTACTACAAGGTTGAGGAAGGAAATCATGTGATACTACTTCTGTATGTGGATGACCTGTTTGTTACAGGTGAGGATGGATTGATTGCCGATACCAAGAGGAATATTTTTTCCGAGTTCGAGATGAAGGACTTGGGGATGATGCACTATTTTCTAGGAATGGAGGTGTGGCAAAGTGCAAATGGGATCTTCCTTATACAAGGGAAGTATGCAGTAGAAATCCTAAAGAGGTTCGGGATGATGGACTGCAAGGCCATGGCCACACCTATGGCATCGAACCTGAAGCTTCTGTGTGATGCTTCATCTGATCCGGTTGATGTCACTGTACATTGTCAGATGATTGGGTTCTTGATGTACCTGACGAACACTAGACCAGATATTTGCTTTGCAGTGAACACATTGAGCCAGTTCCTGACGGATCCCAGAGGTGTTCACCTAGTTGTTGTAAAGCATATTCTGAGGTACCTGAACGGTACAATTGATTATGGGCTCAAGTATGATGCGAATCAAAAGTTTAACCTATAGGGTTATGTTGATTCAGACTGGGCAGGCAGTGCTGCAGATAGGAAGAGCATATCTGGGTGCTGCTTCAGTATGGGATCGGGTGTGATCTCTTGGTTTAGCAGGAAGCAATCCTACATAGCACTGAGTACAGCCGAAGCAGAGTATGTTGCAGCTTGTTCGGCTAGTTGTGAGGCAGTATGGCTCCGGAAGCTACTGTCTGAGTTATTTGATCTCCCGCTAGAGGCTACTGGTATCTTTTGTGACAACCAGAGTTGTGTGAAGCTATCTGAGAACTCGATGTTCCATGACAGGTCGAAGCACATTAAGATCAAATATCACTATATCAGGGATATGGTGCAGAGAGGAGCAGTAAAGCTCCTGTATGTTGCGACAGATGAGCAGGTTGCAGATGTGTTAAGGAAACCACTAGCCAGAGTGAAGTTTGAGTACTTCAGAGAGAGGCTTGGTGTTCTTCAGATTGATGACACTTCGAGGAACAAGTGATGGACACATTTGCTGGAGCCATTCCAAGCATGGTGAGAGGAGGATCCTTCCCATGGTTGTGGATGTAAGCACTGGATGATGAGCATCAGGATGATGAGCATCAGGATGATGCTCCAGTTACTGCTCTGTATATGCATCATGTGGGATGCTGGATATGATCAGTTGGATCATGTATATGTATATGCATCATGTTGGATGATGGATATGATCAGTTGGATCATGTATATGTATATGCATCATGTTGGATGCTTGATATGATCAATTGGATCATGTATTTGTGTATGTATCAGGTGGATACTTTGTATGATCAGGTACATCATATATGTTGATATGTATCAGGTGGATACATTGTATGGTCAGGTAGATCATGTATGTTGATATGTATCAGGTGGATACATTGTATGATCAGGTAGATCATGTATGATGATATGTATCAAGTGGATACATGGTATGCATCAGGTGGATGCATTGATGATCAGGATGATCATGCTATGATGACATGCATCAGGTAGATGCTTTGACATGATCAGGTGGATTATGTGTGATGAGTCCGAAGACACAGATGCACAGAGCCCTTTCGACATGGTGGTTGATGTGTTCTCCCATGTGCGTTGATGTAAGTGCGGAGCCTTTCCGACATGGTGGTAGAAGTGTTCTCCCATGTGCGTTGATGTAAGGGCAAAGCCTTTCTGACATGGTAGTAGATGTGTTCTCCCATGTGCATTGATGTAAGTGTAGAGCCTTTTCGACATGGTGGTAGATGTGTTCTCCCATGTGCGTTGATGTAAGTGCAGATCCTTTCCGACATGGTGGTTGTTACCGGACAATCCACTCGAGCCGACGCGAGCAGGATCTCCCTAGCTCAATGCGAGTCTAGAACAAATAGAACAGACTACAAACACGTTTCCTAGATCTACTTAAGGACCAGGTACTAGATGTCTTACCTTTTTACTATGCGATCCTTTCTCCCGAATGTTGATCCATGTCCCACGGTCGTCAGATCCAAGCTGTAAGACCTGTCAAAACATCAAACAAGAGCAACTAGTACAAGACATCTATATAATAAGCGATCTAAGTAAACAATTAAGCAGGTAAAATACACAATATCATTACACATAAGAACAATATTGGTGGAAAGCATTTGTATTACTGTAAATAGAGGAGTACATGATAGAGATATAGGACTACAACCAGAGACTTAATGTAGCAGCCCTTCTCCGACCAAGCCAATTGCCATGTTCTTCCGAAGGAGTATGAATTCGCCAAGAGGTGAATGGAGGTGTCTTAAGAGAGATTTCCCCAGCATGTAAGTACTATAGGCTTCCTCCTAAAATAGATTTCACCAACATGTAGATACCATAGCCTTCCTCCCTTTGGAATGGGAGTGAGCTTCACTTATATAGGACTAAGTGGATAGGGTATGGATAGGATGGGTTGAAAGATGGTAGGAGAGAGATAGGGGATTCTCCCAAAGAGTTAGGGGTCGAGTACCAACTCCCCTAGAGGTCAGGGATAAGCCCCTAAATGGGTAAGTTTCGAGAAGGATCTCGAATAGGTTTATTTTTTCCCATTAACAGACCTCGTTGCACCCTGCAGTGGAGCAAGCTGCGACGCCACATGTTGCTAGTGTGCAACCTGCGACGACCTTTCAAAAGTTTGCAGGATTGAGTGCAAATCCTCCCAAATGAAAATACTTAGTCCAGGTGACTTCAGGGATGTATACACTGAATCTAATGATGAGTAGATTTTGGGTGTAACACAATGCCCCCCAAAGCATGAAGCTGTTAAGGATGTACAGGTGAAGTGCTTTGATAGAAATAATGGCAAAAGACTCGTCGGATGAAGGACGCTACTACAGTACAACTGACTTTGAACTGACAATCTTATGTGAAGTACAACATGGCTGCCGACCAATACATTGCAGATCCATGGTAGTAATGATCGACTGAACACAATCATGGCTACTAGACACAAGCGTAGATCCATGATGAGATGATAACACAGCCACGACCAATACAAAAGTGGATCCGTGTAATGTGACTCAATACAAACTCCATCGCAACCTGGGTAAAACATGACTTCCTAGGGTCTTCAAGTTGAACCCACAATGATACAAATCTATCCATGTGATTACAAATGTCTCGACGTCGAACATGGTAGAAACCACTTGATTACCGGTCATTGATGTAAACCGTTAACAAGTGCGAGGGAGATCACCATTGATGTCAATGATTCCCAAGGTATCACAATACATATCATCAAGCGTGAATAAATGATTTGAAGTCGAACGCAAGATGAAATATTTCAATCAAGAGTCAATGATGTAAACTCATGACAAAAGCAAGGTAACCTGCCATTGAGGCATGCAGGGCCAAGGCACTTGACTGGTTTCTAGATTCAATCCTCGGATGATGTGTTGAATTCAACAAGGATGAATCCGTCGAAGGAGGGCCATGATGAATCCCCCATCAATCGACACAAAACACGACAAAAGATGTGTAGAGTGGATCGGATGGTACAGTAACATGTAAGACTGACTCAAAGTAACAACGGCATGACGACGTGTGTACTGACTATAGATGATAGATGATAGACGTGTTCTTGAACATGGGCATGGCATGGCTTGGCAGTATTGACATAATGAGAATGACGCAAACTTCTAATGCAACTGATGATGGAAGCTTTCTCCGAATGACTCAAAGGAGTAGCAGGACTCAGAAAGTAAGCGGGGACTCATAGACAAACAGATGACCCAAGTACTGTATGCGAATGCAGATGAGTGCCATGTTCAAGAATGACTATATACTGCCACTAAGGTATGTAATACAAACACTTTCCTTTTTCCCCATCATGAATGATGATTGCCTCATGTGTTTTTTACGAGCTTGATGAGGGTAACCAGATGCTCGGTATAGCTCATCGCATAGATGAGTCCAATCCCAAATATTTTTCGAACCTGGGATAGGAGGGGTTCGTCCCATGATGGGCCCTTCAATGTGAAAATTTAACGAGTCCATAGAAGGTAAGCTCGGTCGTCATTTCATATTTAGAGAGTCTGAAAAGAACTAAAGGGGACTCCAACGGTTCTTTTTCGTAAAGTTAGCCTCATCGCCCGAAAAGGGGTAAAACAACGCGGGAGAGGACTCTTCCAGTGATTGGCTGGAGTATTCCTTTTACGTAATTAGTGCCTCCTAGTCTGAAAAAGGGGTAAACTATCACCGGGAAGATGACCATTCAAATACTTTAACAAGCGTGAATGCAACAAGTTTGCTTGGCAATTTTTTTCATTTTTCGAGAGCCTGAAAAGAGCTTAACGGTAGACTCCGGGGGGTGTCCTTTTCCTTGGAAGTTTAACGAGCCCGGAAAAGTGATAAATCATAACTCGATACTTGTTCTCATGGTTGGGTGAGTACGATAACAAACGAAGAGTGAACTCATCCTCATGCAATAATTACGACTAACCAAAAAATAATAATGACAAAACATTGAAAAGGGGTGTTCATACCTGTAGTTACCGTTGGTAATGCGAGAAACGGCACAAAATACCACTTTACGAC
The DNA here is from genome assembly GCA_027924585.1 of Larix kaempferi. Taxonomy (NCBI): domain Eukaryota; kingdom Viridiplantae; phylum Streptophyta; class Pinopsida; order Pinales; family Pinaceae; genus Larix; species Larix kaempferi. Next base: position 926,364 of record BSBM01000721.1, on the reverse strand, counting down.
TCCTGTACACTAGAGAAAGTGTCAAATAGCCCCAAATATAATGACAAATGGTCGAAACTATAGTAAATGGCCCAAAAAGCATCAAAATATTTGAAAAAGAATATTCCATTCTATTTATAAATAGAAATATGGGCAAAAAATAGAAACATTGTTCAAATTGCCAATTTGGGTGGAGAAGTACCAATTTGGAGCCAAAACTTCCTTTGCCGATTTCGGGAGCTACGATCCGCCATTTCACCAGCCGTCTAGACCAGGTAGGCCTAAATCTCATCCTGCAACTTTCCAGTGGTTTAGTTTTTTATTTCTTGTCCATTTTTTGGGTTTTTGATGGTGTTAAGGAGGGCTTTATGTGCCCTCGGCTCATCGTAGGTTACCCTTTCGGTACCTGCGACGAGGCCGAGTCGTTGCAACTCTCGAAAACGCGACGTGCGACGACGTCACCCTGTACCTGAATGCACGGTGCGACGACGGAAACCCAAAACTCAAAATAATCCAAAAAAGGAGTTTGTGAAAGTTGAGGAAGGGCCTAACAGGGTTTAAATGTCCCTTTTGGCAGGTTACTAGCAAGCAAAAATGGTATTGGAGTGGCGAGAGAGAGAACACAAACTTGAGGATGAACAAGCCGCAAACGATCCACAATGCGTGGATGCTTTAAGAAACTGCGGGTTACTCAAGTTCTTTGAGATATAGGGGATGAGAGCCCAAATCCCGCTACTGACACACATGCTCCAGAGTTTTTGATGGTGTTATGGAGGGCTTTATGTGCCCTCGGCTCATCGTAGGTTACCCTTTCGGTACCTACGACGAGGCCGAGTCGTTGCAAGTCTCAAAAACACGACGTGCGACGATGTCGCCCTGTACCTGAATGCACGTTGCGACGACGGAAACCCAAAACTTGAAATAATCCAAAAAAGGAGTTTGTGAAAGTTGAGGAAGGGCCTAACGGGGTTTAAATGTCCCTTTTGGCAGGTTACTAGCAAGCAAAAATGGTATTGGAGTGGCGAGAGAGAGAACACAAACTTGAGGATGAACAAGCCGCAAACGATCCACAATGCATGGATGCTTTAAGAAACTGCGGGTTACTCAAGTTCTTTGAGATATAGGGGATGAGAGCCCAAATCCCGCTACTGACACACATGCTCCAGAGTTGGGATGCGGCCCAACAATACTTTGTGATAGGTGAGCATAACCTCACGATTGATATTGAGGATATATACTTTCTGATCGGTTTGTCCCGAAGAGGGGACGCTGTACAACTTACTCGGACACGGGCCAGTGACCGTACAGTTGAGGACATGGTGTCACAGCACTGTGTTGCTACTTCTCGTCCTTCCAGCGGGAAGATACTCATCAGGGATGTGGTGAGCCGTCCACTGCGGACCATATTGCTTACCATTACTAGGGTGGCGGGTAGCCAAGCCTCACACACGGCTACTCGGACCCAGATGTTGTATGCGAAACATTGTATGTCTCCCAAGGTTTTCAACTGGTGCGAGCGTCTCCTCGCCAACATCCGAGCTCAGCTGACCAAGTGTCAGCGCGGGGAGCTCAAGCAGTTTGGATATGGATCGATCATAGTATCGTTCCTCTTGGAGCGGATTCCTCTTCTACGTCCGCAGTTGGTACTTGATGACAGGGAGCCCAGGGATCCCCATATGCTCAGATGGGCTGAGGTCATGACCCGTCATGGTGGTGGGCCCATCATTAGCTTTGGTCCCGAGTTTTTCAGATGGCTAGAGGGCCAATTACTTATGGTCGAGGACTTTCCATACAGCGGCACAGACTTTCGAGAGGATCTCGACTTGGCACTGCCAAAGGGTACAGCATGGGGTGATATAGGTGAGAACAAAACCCTTGTATTTTTTATTTTTGTATATTATATCATTTTTTTATGTAGTGCTAACAAGTATGTAATATGTGTGTGCAGATGTGGGCCCCGTGTGACTAGTGGGTCTCTCCCTTCTGGCGAGGAGAGACAGAGGCGAGGAGGCAGTCGTTCCTGCAAGTGCTCATGCTGCCATCGAGGAAATGGAGGAGGTGTACAGGAACCTATCCGAGCTGACTGTGGAGGTACCAGAGCCAGCTATCGATGACTTATCGAGGCCCATGCAGAGATTTGGGGTTGGAGCATATGTGCACTTCAACACATTACTCCACAAGGTGGCTCGGACCGTGGACTGCTTTCTCAACCAGTGACAGCGGGCTGTTCGAGCTAGGGGTGTACGGGTCAAGAGTCAGGCCTGATGACACTACTATACTTGTACTGATAGCTTAGAGGCCTCAGATTTTGTACTATTGAAGGCTACAATGCTTCAGATTTTTGTAGAGACTCACTGAAAGCCATCGTGCTTCATATTTTGTACTGGCACTACTTTTTGAGCGATATATATATACAGACATTACCGGCGATTTATACATTATGTGTTTTTTAAAAATGATTAGTGATGTGATCTTGTTTACATGTTTTCTTTTATACATTATATTTACATCTTGTGAATGCTTTTACATATTATGAGTATTATGTGTGTGCGATGTACCAATCCAAAATGAAGTTGGCCATCGAGTCAGCAACTATGTTTAACTCCCATGGAATGTGCAGGTATTGAACGGATTCAAATGGCCTTTCCAGGAGACATACTCGTCTGAAGAGACGGAGTAAGGTGGGATCACGAATGGCGTAGACCCGTATAAGATGGGAAACCACTAATTGAGAATCCATGTGGATGACAATGTGGTCCATACCCAAGGAAATGGCTTTAGCTAGGGTTCCGATTACTGCCTAATATTCTGCGGCATTGTTGGTTGCAAACCCTAGGCAACTTCCTCCTGAGCTAATGAGCTCACCTGTTGGGGAATATAGTACCCAGGCTGCCGAAGCAAGGTTATGGGTATGCTGGCTGGCGCCGTCCGCGAATCCATAGCACGTTGCCATCTGCACATGCAGACAGAACATGGTATAAGAAGCAGAAACAAGATCAAAAGACACTCGAAAAGAAATGCGTCACACCACACAAAAACACGCCATGTACAATATATACAAGCAAGTCTATGCATGAGAGATCAAGTGTAGTATCTCTTCAGGTAAAGCCCATTGCGGGGTTCACCCAAAGAGATTCCGTCATAATCTTCAAGCTCGTAAGCACCTTTTTCCAACACACGTTTTATAACGTAAGGTCCATGCCACATGGATCGAACTTCCCTACTCCTAGTTTGTCATGCTTCTGGTCATAAGTAAGGACCAGGTCACCCTCGTTAAAGATACGAGGTTCAACTGACTTATCGTATTGGGATTTGATGCGTTTCTTGTGCACTTCATTAGCGAGAGCGGCATCTCGGCGAGACTCGTCAAGTTTTGCTAAGTGCAAGAGACGTTCTTCCTCAGCGGTAGTGTTAGGAAGAAGTTCGACAACGAGTTGTAGAGACAGAATTTCGCACTCTATCGGTAGGAAAACCTCCAATCCATATACCAATTGGAAAGGAGTGAAGTCTGTGGCGGTTTTGACGGAAGTTCGGTAGGCCCATAATGCTGAAAATAGCATGTTGTGCCAATTGGACTGATGTGTCCCTACCATCCTTTGGACCATAGTTTTCAAGACCTTGTTAATGGCCTCGACCTATCCATTGGATTGCGGGTAGTAGGGTGTTGAATTTTCATGGCGAAAACCCAACCTGTCGCTCAATTCATCAACCATACGGTTCTGAAAAATGAGAACCATGATCAGTAACAATTGCCTGAGGAACTCCGAACCGTGCTATTACCTGATTGAACATGAAGAGTGCGGCGGTTTTGCCGTCATTTTGGTATGTAGGCATATCTTCGGCCCACTTTGTGAAGTAATCCACAGCTACAATTATGTAACTATGCCCCTCGGCCGAGGTAGGATTACAATGCATAAAATCAATGCCCCATTTTGCAAATGGGCCAACGGCAATAACTGGATGTAACGGGGCCGGATGAGTGCGCTTCTTCGTATGGAAGTGTTGGCAAGGACATTTTTTTATGGCCTCAATACAATATTTGAAGATAGTAGGCCAGAAATATCCTGCGCGCAAAATCTTCTGGGCTGTAGCCATCCCAGAGAGGTGACCGCCACATGCCCCAGCGTGATAGACATTTAGAACGCGTTCAGACTCGTCATGAGTGAGACAACGTCGAAGAAGTGAATCGACGCCACAATGATACAAAGTATCATTGACGATTAAATAATGCTTTGCATGGTGACGAATCTTACGACGGTCGTCGCAAGAAAATTGAGGATTGAAGCATTGGGTTTGAATATACAACAAGATATCTCCATACCATGGATCAGTTGTACCGATGAGAAACAATGATTCATCCAGAAAGGAGTCATTGTGCTCAACTTCTACATCAGGACAGGGAAGGTCGCAAATGAGCTCGACAAACACCAAATACTTCTTAGACTTGGCTTTCTCGAAAAGAAGATCGAATTCTTGCAGTATCACGATCCAACGTGAATACTTGCCCCCAAGCACCTGATGTGTCAGTACGTGGTACATGGGGTTCGAGTCGGCAATGATAGTGGTGGTGCGGAGCAATATGTAGTGACAAAACTTTTGGACAGAAATGACTGCCGCGAAAGCAAGTTTTTTGACATGTGAATATCTAGTTTCAGCATCAGCCAGACCCTTACTTGTAGAGTATATTACATGTTCCTAGGCATTTTGATCCTCCTGTACGAAAACCATGGCAATAGTGGTAGCAGAAGCGGCGAGATATAGGATGTAATCTCGATAATAATTAGACGGTTGGAGCACTAGGGCATGTGTGATAGAATGTTTGATACTGTCGAAGGATTTTTGAGCTTGGTCGTCCCAAATGAACAAGACGTCCTTCTTGAGCAGTCTCATGTACCCTTGAGTCTTCTCCGCGAAATGACAAACAAAACGTCGTAAATAAGTTGCCTTCCCTTGGAGACTTTGAAGTTCCGTAACATCAGTCGGGGGTGGAAAGTTGATGATGGCCTCCACCTTTAAGGGATCGATGCGGATCCCATCCTTCGAAACGATAAATCCTAATAGGCGTCCGGACTCAACGCAAAAGATACACTTATGAGGATTCATATGGATATTGTACCATCTGTATTTGAGAAAAATGGCTGTCAAATGATCAATGTGGAACTCACGCTGCTTTGAATGAGCAGGGAGATCGTCCAGGTAGGGTTCCACAAAGTCCTTAATATCGTGGAAGGCGTACGACATAGCCCGCTGAAACGTGGCGCCAGCATTTTTAAGGCCAAATGGGAGTTTAAGGTATGAAAATGTACCCCATGGGCAGATGAAAGTTGTCTTGTGTTGGTCGGCTGGGTTGATCTCAATTTGGTTGTAACCAAAAAATCCATCCATGAATGAGAAGATGACGCTTCCGGCACAGTTGTCGATGATCTGGTGGATGAAGGGGGTCGGGTAGTTGTCTTTCGGACAAGCCCGATTAAGGTCCCGATAATCAACACAGACGCGAATGGTGCCCTGCTTTTTGTTCACAGGAACGACGTTTGAGACCCAATCCGTCAATGGGACAGGATAAATAAAACCAGCCTTTAAGAGCTTTTCAATTTCTGCCTTTATTACCGCAGTCTTTCGGGGGTGTACCGGTCGCAACTTTTGGCGTACAGGTTTGATGTCGGGATAGGTTTTTATTTCATGAGAAACAATTGCGGGGTCTATCCCAGGCATCTCCTCATAGGACCAAGCAAATATGTCTCAAAATTGCTTGAACAAGGCCGTGCTAACAGCGATTTCTTTAGGGGAACACTTCTGGCCTATACAAATGTGTTCCACTATACCTAGTTTCACCGAGATGTCTACCGGGGTGGTTGGCTCAATGTTGGCCAGGTTTCCCTCGGTGTCCGTAAGACATGTAAGAATGGGGGAACGAGGGGATGGGTATATATCTGGCGAAAAGAGGGTATGGATGTTGTTCTCTATGTATTCCAAAGGAGGAAGAAAAGATGACCTATGATGGAGATCATCCCACGGACTGTCGTCAACATTCATTACTTCCATGATGGACTCGTCTGAATGAAAAGTTTGAAGTAAGAGATCAGGTAGAGATGACGTCCGTCGTAGAGAACAAGATGGGGAGGCCACGGTTAAATGGTCCTCCGGTGTTGATTGGATAGCCTCATAAATACGTTCAGCGGGTGAAAGAGGCATTATGTCTCCAAACAGGTGTGTTGTGGCTTCATCCGGTACAAGCCAAGCATCGTTTGAGTGAGATAAAATCTCTGTGGAGATCATGTTCACCGTAGCAACATGATTAGGGGGGTCCGCGGCTGGAAAAAATCCCATGAGAGATGAATCTTTCAAAAGGCCAACCCCTACACTCTCATACCGTTTTGACATCTGTCCAAGGAAGGAATATGGTCACCAGGATGAGTAGTGGCGTCTGGTGTACAAAAATCTAATTGGTCGATAGTAACAATTCGTCCTTGGTGGGGGAATTGTACTATGTGGAAGACTGAAGAGGCTACCACCTGCATAGTGTAAAACCAATTGTGACCAAGCAAGAGATTATAATCTAACGGGGCTGAGGCCACTTCCATGTTAATGGTTACGGTCTTTCCGCCCAACTCAACTGCAAGAGCTTGTAAGAGTCCATGAGGTTGAGAGCCACGCCCGTCGAATGCTTTCAACGTGGTAGGAGAATGATTCAATTCGGCGGAGCCAATGGCTCTCCAATAGGCGATGGACATGACAGAAGTGGAGGCACCTTCGTCCAAAAGAGTACGATGGACAATTTTTCCAGCAATGTTCACATAAACTTGGAATGCGAGCTGGTGTGAGAGCCTCGACTTAAAGTTGTCAAGTTGAAACATGATGGTGTTCGAGGAATCCGGGTCTACTGCACCAATGGCTGCAAGGAGAGTTTTGCGTTGATTGGGACAATTCTGCAAAACTTCTGGGGTTAACATGGCGCAAGGAGCTTGTGCCAAGTCCTCTACAATATTGTAATTTTGTGCCACTCGAGCATTAGGATTGAAAACAACTTTTTGAATCGTACTCTTGGACGGACGTAATATTGAATCTAAGGAGGGATTCTCAATGGTGAGAGAAGTCGATGGTACAGTGACATCAATTAAGGAGTTGGAAGCTTTTTCAGTATTACTTCTAGCGAGTTCCTTCGAAGGGACCAGTTCATAAGATCGAGAGCAAGTATTCAAATTGATCGTCTCATTACGCAACATGAGAACATGTGCGGTATTGGACGGTTCCCCCTGGGCTGGGGGGGTTTGAGAAATCATCTGCTGGTTCTGAGTAGGAAACGAGTCGTTGAGAACTGCGGGAGTCGGTTTACCCCTAAGAAACTTTTTCACTTCGTCTCTATGGGGACACTCTTTGGAGAAATGGTCTTCTCCACACAGTAAGCAAGGATACTTCAGTTTCCTTTTCTGCTTAGGATCGTCAAGAGTGCTCTTCGGTTCCTGTTGGGCAGAAGACTTTTTGGGTTTCCCCTTGTTCTTCTTTTTGCCGTTAAACTTCTGAGATGAAGCTGATTGAACAGAATTCACCTCTTCAGTTACAGCAGGAGTGGTTGACATGGTGGTGCTGTGTCCAGCCTGAGTTGGGTTGGATGATCCAACAGTGCTAGCAGCAGGCTAGGTGTTAAGGGATCCGATGATTCCATCAGTTTGGAGTCCCTTATGTGGTTTCGCAGGATTGTTAACGTCACGAGGTGCATCAGGAAGAATATTAAACAAAGTGCCAGATTGAGTGTAGACCAGGTCTAGCAGATGGGCACTCGCGATGGCTTGTTCTTCGATGACAACACCTCTCATGGAAACATCTTTTGCTATGGTGGGAATGAGCAATTTTGTAAACCAGTCTGCTAGGAGCTAATCTGGAATAGGAGCTTTAATGAGACGTCGTCTCCTTCGCCATTCATGGATATGATCCGAAATGTGAGTGGCAGTATTCTGACGGAGCGAGGTTAAAAGCTCAGTACCAGTCTCATACCGTATAGGCAGCTGGAAGTGCCTCAAAAAGTTCATAGCAAGAGAGCCGAAATTAAGAAAAGAGTGTGGTGGCAACTCAACGTACCACTTGGCAGCTGAACCGGTGAGGGTCCTTTGAAACAATCTAAGATGAATTGAATCGTCCATTAAGGAATTAGATGAACACCATAAGTGGTATGTCATCACATGGTTCTTGGGGTCTTCACCCGACTTGTCGTCAAACTTGGGGATATCAGACGGAAGTTTCACCGGAATTGGTCGCCAGTTAGATCCGTGATAAATAGGATCATTGGTTAACCAGGATAGGTCAGGTAAGTCCAAAGTAGCCAGGAAAGGCAGCTGTGGATTAGGCTGCGCTTATTAATAATACAGATAAGGCGTGTAAGGACTAAACTGACCGTAAGGTGTACTAGGATGAAACTGACTGTGGGGGGGTGTGCTGCCCGGAGTATAAGGAGGTCTGCCACCATAAGGTGGTCCATTCCAATAAGGTGGGGGTCCACCTCCACCACCGGGAGGGGGCGAAGGTCCGCCTCCACCACCGGGAGGAGGTGGGGGTCCATAACCGTAAAAAGGTGGCCCACCACCACCTCTGCCTGGGGGAGGTGGTGGACCACTTCCACCGCCAGAAGGATGGGGGCCCCCACCGCCTCCGCTTCCGGAAGGATGGGGGTCTCCACCACCATCGCCACCACCATAGTAATGAGGTCCGCCACCGCCTCCTCCTAGAGGGGGTGGTGGCCCACCTCCGCCGCCTGAAGGGAAATGTCCTCCTCCACCATGATAAGGTGGTCCCCCCACCGCCTCCGCTGGGAGGGGGAGGTGGACCATTCCTGCCACCGCCTGAGGGGTGAGGGATGTTGTAGGTAAAATGAGGTGGTCCTCCACCAATGTTAGGTGGGGGCCCGCCGCCTCCAGTAGGAGGTGGGGGAGGGCCAATCGGGAGTGGTGGTACTTGAGGGATGATCGGTTGGGATCCGTGTTGCAATGCAGGTTGTTGCACCCATAGAGTGTATGGATTCCCAAGATAAGGTACCCTGTATGGCGCATTTCCGGGATCAGGTTGGCCCGGCACAGGGTTAACAGAACCTAGATACACTTGATTCCATGAGGGTTGAGTTACATTTGATAGACCTCCAACATGAGATAATCCTGTGGTGGACGGTCTAGTGGGTTGGGACAGTCCAACGAAAGGCCTGTTGGGGTTTCCGCCGCCTATGTTCTGGTTAGGAAACGGGGGTTGCCCCCCAGCCATAACAGGTTGACCATTGTTCAAGGGGTGAACCAACGTAGGTTGTTGACTAGCTACCATAGTAATAACATTACCAATAAGGTAACCCGGGGGAACGAAATACCCTCCCCTCAAATTTTGAGGTGGGGGAGGAACTGGTAAAGTAACAATGGTAGTGACGGGTGTGTGGGACTGTTGTCCTTCCACTGGTCGGTTCACTTGAGGTGCGGGACTGGACTCTTGCGAGGGTTGACCAATCTCATTAACGGTCACGTGGTGGGGTGCTTCAGGTGATTCGAAAGATATCGGATGAACTGGGATAGGTTGATCGTCAAATCTTATTTGGAAATGGCGATTATGGAACTCTTCAGAGTGTTGCCCGAGACTTTGTCTTCGGAGCTCATCACCTTTAATACGTAACTATTCCAAATGTTCATGAATGGGGCCGAAAATTTTGGCAGGGTCAGGCCTATAGTAAGGCCTAGAGAACTCTGGAGTAGTCCAGTTGGGTGGGGATGAGATGGAAAAATGAGCCACTGGGTGGTCTGTAGAAGATGTCCAATAAGCTACTGAAGGACCAACAGCTGTTGTAGGGTCATCCTGGGGTCGGTTTATCCATTCCAATGATCCAGGTTCTCCTGATATAACGGGAGGAAGGTCTTGTGAAGTGGGGGTTTGTGCTCTTTCATCCTGCGGGGGATGAGAGGCAGGTGAATCTGGTGGAAACAAAAGTCCGCCAACATTCAAAGTGGGGTTCTCCACTTCAGTAACTACGACTGCGTTATGCTGATCCATTCTTACCCTTGAAATAACCTCCGGATTAAGGGGATATTCGGGTGATAAGTTCAAGATCCTACAGGATCTTCTCCAGGGGAAATCCGCCAGAGTATCAGGAAGATCAGCCAGAAAGGCTAAAACAACATTTCTCCTAAGGGTATGCTAGAAGAAAAGCAGTCCAGAAAAAAACCTACTCAAATTAAGGCAACAAGCAAACTTATGTGACAGAGTGAATTCAAAAGTCTGGAACCTCACGGGATTATCAAGGCATTGCAAACCGCGATATACTGCAGGGTCCAACAATATGACGTGACAAGGAGGATTGGGACCGTACCCTTACCTGCATACCCGATTACCTGGACAATACGTGCGTGCTAATCTCCCCGAGTGTTGTTCTCGGTGTATTGCTTTGCCAAGACGGACAAATGGTTAACTCGGTTGGTTTTAGGAATCCTAATGGTGTCTCCCGATATACGCAAGGTACGTGGGAGCTCAAATCCGTAGTGGTGCTGTCTAATGCACAGCCGTTGGCACGAGACCTTCCGATATACGTGTCGAGTACATGATACACCCTTCGATATACGCCAAGTATGGATTATGGTACTTGGTGGGTACGTGAAGGAGCTCGATATACCGATGTACGTGGAAGACTACAATACCCCCGGACTACAGTGCTAGAAAATAACGATAGCTGCCATGCTTAATGATGTCGGAACACGTCTCTAACTTACACACAAGTTGCTAAAAATTTTACCTAGTTCTACCGTTAATTTTATCTTGGACGGTTAGGTGAATGCATGAGGTGAGTACATAATCGGAAGCATAATGCAAGCCCTAGCTACATGCACAAAATATTATTTTCTTTCAATGAATTTTAGCTATGGGAAGGAGAAAGCTTTTTTTCCAATGGTATTGCCAAAACAAACTCAGTACAACACAATTCCCAATGCAAACAAATTTGACAATGAAAGTATTCTTTTCCTTTTCAACGAAACACAAAAGTACACAACACTACTAAACCAAATCAAAACAACTTTTTTCTTTTCTTCTTCTTTTCAAAGTAAAACGACACTAAATGATGAAAATAGAGGATTCTGAAATGAGAAATGCAAGCTTTTCAATTTCAATGATCTAAGAACAACAAGAATTAAAAATGCATCTATCTTTCCTTAGCATGGAATTAATCTTGCAAAAATCGAAATGTGCTTTGAGTTTTTCAAGAAAATGAGCAATTCATAATTCGAGAAAAACACAACAAATCATACATTCATTCAATTTTTCCAAAACATAAATGAGAATTTTCTAATGCACAACAATCTTTCTTCAAATTTTTTTATTTTTTTTTGAGAAACAATGGGAAAGAAGCACTTTTAATCTTTTCGGTGGATGCATCAAAGAATAAACTTGATAACAACTTTGTTCTCAGATCTAAATGACTGAAAAGAAAACACTACTTGCAGCACTCCTACATTCAGAAAGCTCAAGAAAAGACAATCACTCAACCAAGTTGAAAAACACACTTAACTCAAAATCAAGCAGCAGCAAGCAAACTAAGCAAGCAAAGCTCAAAACAAATTTAACTGAGGTCTGGAGGTTGATCCAATGCAATGATCAGATCAGGGATGGAAGGAAGGGAATGCAAGAGTGAATGGATGAAGGTGGAGGAGACTAGAGTGTCCACCACTACCGATTTCAAACTTGTCCAAGACGGAACCCAAACTCAATCCAAATGAAACCAAACTCTCAACACACAAATCAAAAATAGGGTCTCTGGCTGGATCTTGCAGCACAGAGGGAGTTCATACATCAGACCAAGGTTCAAGTTGTCAGATGACGGAAGGGATGCCAGTATGCTAAATTTTGACAGATCGGTGCACTCTGTCTCCACACATAGTGCGACGTCGCAGTCTACCTTCACGGGAGGTGCGACGATGTCGCAGTATACTAATGTAAAGGATGCGACGGGTTACTAACAAGTGAAGAACAGAAGCTCAGAATGACACAATGTCGCTCTGTTTCCACTTCCCAGGTGCGACATGCGAGGTCTAGATTCAAAAATGAACTAGACCTCTCAATAATGAACCAAAAACAGGTTTGAAAATGAATTGTATAAACTCAGAGGAAGCAAATCAGAGTCTTCAACGTGAAGATCTGATAGTAAAATCAATCCTAAGAAGTAAATGGCAAAAAATGATAAAAGAGGCTTGTGTCAAGTAATCAACTGAAAATGACTCTTAGATTAATGACCACTAAACAAGACAAACACTACTCCCCAGTATGCTCGCCAGATTTGTTACCGGACAATCCACTCGAGCGGACGCGAGCAAGATCTCGCTAGCTCAATGCAAGTCTAGAACAAATAGAACAGACTACAAACACGTTTCCTAGATCTACTTAAGGACCAGGTACTAGATGCCTTACCTTTTTACTATGCGATCCTTTCTCCTGAATGTTGATCCACATCCCACGGTCGTCAAATCCAAGCTGTAAGGCCTGTCAAGACATCAAACAAGAGAAACGAGTAAAAGACATCTATACAATAAGCGATCTAAGTAAACAATTAAGCAAATAAACTACACAATATCATTACACATAAGAACAAGATTGGTTGAAAGCATTTGTATTACTATAAATAGAGGAGTACATGATAAAGATATAGGACTACAAACAGAGACTTAACGTAGCATCCCTTCTCCGACCAAGCCAAATGCCATGTTCTTCTGAAGGAGTATGAGTTCTCCAAGAGGTGAATGGAGGTGTCTTAAGAGAGATTTCCCAGCATGTAAGTACTATAGGCTTCCTCCTAAGATAGATTTCACCAGCATGTAGATACCATAGCCTTCCTCCCTTTGGAATGGGAGTGAGCTTCACTTATATAGGACTAAGTGGATAGGGTATGGATAGGAGTGGATAGGGTATGGATAGGATGGGTTGAGAGATGGTAGGAGAGAGATAGGGGATCCTCCCAAAGAGTTAGGGGTTGAGTACCATCTCCCCTAGAGGTCAGGGATAAGCCCCTAAATGGGTAAGTTTCGAGAAGGATCTCGAATAGGCTATTTTTTCCCATTAACAAACCTCGTTGCACCCTGCAGTGGAGCAAGCTGCGACGTTGCATATTGCTAGTGTGCAACCTGTAACGACCTCTCAAAAGTTTGCAGGATTGAGTGCAAATCCTCCCAAATGAAAATACTTAGTCCAGGTGACTTCAGGGATGTATACACTGAATCTAATGATGAGTAGATTTTGGGTGTGACAGTGGTAGATGTGTTCTCCCATGTGCGTTGATGTAAGTGCAGAGCCTTTCCGACATGGTGGTAGATGTGTTCTCCCATGTGTGTTGATGTGAGTGCTGAGCCCTTCCCGGATGGTTGAAGTGTGTCTTCCCATGCCGGTGAGTGTAAGTGTTGTATTGTGTGCATTTGGACTGTGCTTCGTAGACGATGTTATGATCAGTATGATCATGAGTATCAGGATGATACTATGTGGCCGTGGACAGGTTGTGCAGTGGCATGTAAAAGGTCCTGGGAGATCCGATAGGTTGAGCTGTGTGCTCATAAAAGTCCTGGGATGCTCTTTCAAGGTTTTGTTGACTTACATAATAAGTCCCGAGGATTCCACAGTATGGCCAGTGATGATGAAGACCTGTAGGTGGTGGGCCTACATCCAGTATGAAAAAGGACTGGCTCTGTAGAACTTCCTATGACGAGTAGATCGGAGATTGATTGAGATAGCAGCAGCAGTGACGATGACGATGATCCAGTGACGATGATCCAGAGAAGAAGACTTGTGCTAGCAGATCTGTGTCGAGAAATACCTTCCTAGTTAAGAGGGAGTGTTGATGTATATGTAACTTCGGAATGTATTTCACCTATGTATATTGTACTCCTATAGAGATGTTAGTATTACTCTATACAGAAGTGTCGTCATTTGTATTGACAAGTGTCGCAAGTGTCGTAACTTGCAAGTGATGGGTTATTAGACCACCAAGTGTGGGGTCGGCCCTGATTAGTATTACCATGGGTTATTAGACTGAGTTAGACAAGTTGACCCTGCTAGTTTATTAGGAAGGTCAGGTTATGTATAAATAGAGTGCGGGAGGCACTCTATTTGATCATCTCATTATTCACTTCTACACTACTCGAAAAGTGGTGCATTAGTGGAGGAGGAGGTTCAACTGCTAGGAGGACTATCTCTTGTACTTTGGTTGTATCATTGCTCTTTCTATCTCTGAGGAAGTTGTGGGGTTTTTCACCTTTATGGTTTTCCCCAGAGAAACTCTGTGTGTCTATTGTCTCATGTAATTGCTTGGTATGATTGATATGCATTGTTATACTTCATATGTTGTACATGTTATTCTCTCAGTAAAGATCCTAGAGTATATTGAATTAATACTCAAAAATTAACAATAAGGTTCAAAGGGTCACGACGTTTGTATCTATGCATATAGTTTACATGTTATAAAAATTCAATAGAATTCGCCTATAGTATATGCTATAGGAGTTTACATATAGTGTTAAGGGATAAATAGGACTTGCATATAGTTTTTATGCATCGAGAATTATACAATTAAATAGAATTTGCATGCTATAGGAAATACATAAAACTTGTTATTTGTTTACAATATAGAAATTATATTGAAAATGACATATGTTTTATACTATAGGGTATGTAAATAACATGGTATATAGTTCTTGCACATAGTCAATATATCAAGGAATTGTATTATACTTACCTACAGTCATGTACGATAGAAAACGTATGGTAACTGTATAAAGTTTGCATAATATAGGTTAGAGCAAGAAGTACATAACAATCATACATATTAATATGAAAACCAGATATTAACGGAAGAGATCTTACCGGCTTTTCAACATTATTCTCTAAACTATTAAGACACGTGGAGATTACTGAAACTAGTTAGGAACTCTTCTGTCACACTTCATAAACATTAAAGCTCTTACCTGTAATCTGCAAAAGGAACAATTCAAATGCTTTAGCACGAATGCTAAGTAAGCCTCGGGGTACCCTCAGGACCCCTTTCATCATCAAAATAAGAACAACAATTAGCACTTGTAAACAATGATAATTGACAGAACATTAACATAAGTATTATAAAAAATATAACTGAATTTCAAATAGCATCTGAGTGTAAACTTGTCATCATCATAATTAATTATTAGTTAAAAGAATTTAGCAATCATTTTTATTTCCGCATTAGCATTTTCAATATTTAATACTATTTTAAAATTTTGTGGATTTTTCGGGATGTTACAGGTACAGGGACCTATGGGTCTATCATTTGGAATAGATGTGCTAATGTCGACAAAGGAAGACCTGCAAATACCAAGCCAATGAGGATTCCTTGATAGGAGCGCGAGGTATACACTAGAGAGGGAATGAATCTGGACACGGGATTGAGACACTGAATGGGGATACAAGGAAAATTGTGTAGAGGGGACATAGACTTCCTTTGTGCAAAGTATGATGGCAGGGATTACCTGGAAGCATATGAAACTAATCTCAGGGGAGGGGAACATAGTTGGGGTGACCTGGTGGGGATTATTGTAATGGTGGATTCTTGGAGAAGGGAGTAAATACATGACATTAGGGGGAATCCAAGGATGACTTCTCGTAGAATAATCTAAACAAAGGCGGCCATACTAGGGATGCTGCCATAATAAGAGACTATATGTGATATGAAGGGGCACTGAAAGGCACCGTTTGGGCCTTCTTCATTTTTTTTAATGAGCTTAAAGAAGGGATAGAAGGGTGCTCAATAATGTACTAACCCGTGGATTTTGATCAAGCCTGGGTTAGTTAATGTTCCTCGGTGTTTTCAATTTTAGAGAGTCTAAAAACATGAAGAAAAATACATTGGGGTTCTTTTTCGTAAAGAGTCTCCCAAACCAGAAAAAGAATAAAATTATGCAGGTGAGAACTCTTCTAGCCAAAGGGACTAGAATATTCCTTTTTCATAATTAGTCCATTCAAACCAAAAAAGGGTTAAACTTATATCAGACAGACACCCTTTAAAATACTTTAATGAGCATGAAAGGAATCAAGTTTGCTTGGTGATCTTTTCATTCTTTAAGGAGTCATAAATTTTTTTTAAAAGAAACTCCATACCTGGGGTCTGTTTACAAGAACTGGCCAATGAGTGACAATATGAATGTAATGCATGTGGCTTCGTTTCTGGATGTTAAACTATGAGGACTCTTGATCCTATGGGTATTTGAACGACATGGGTTCCAAACGCGAGGGATACTAAAACGGTCACCCATGTGAGGTAGCCTCTATTGCCGAGTAAGGGCAAAATCAATGGTGGCTGGGTTGGGCCACTTACTCGAATAAGGGCGAATCCTATAGGCGTAAAGGGGAAACTGGACCAATGCATCAAATACTCTGGGGGAGAAGATGACCTATATGCCAGTTAAGAGGTTATACTTGCAGCGATTGGCTGTCGGTTGAAACAAGTGGAGTTCAATGCAACTTGGACTTGTACACATGGAAATGATACCAAAGCGTAAAATGTGCATCTAGAAATCAAAGCAAATATACAGGTGAAATGTGACCTCAATAATGGTCGAGATCGCATATGTGAAAAAGTGAGCAAGGTTAAGGTCCTACCCCCATGTGATGGGAATGGGGTTTGTGATTTTGGATCACATATGTGTTGGATTGAGCTAGGGGGTCATTGAAGTACTGAGATAGATGTGATGGGGTAGTGTCCAAATGATTGAGCATGCCCCTTATACCAAGGTCAAGGTAGTCTATTATGCCCCCCATCCTAGAGGTGTCAATGCACTACGGATGCTCTCCTAGAGAGTTACAAACATGGCATTGATTAGCTACTGGAAGGGAGGTGTACTGTGAGGCTATTGGCCATGGTGGCACACTGAATTGATGATATGATGATGGGAGGTGGCCCTCACGGGGTGGATGCCCCCAGTATTTTCGATAAGGGCGACGCTGATGAGTAGGAAGGTCTGGAGGTTTGCTCCCATGCTGTGGACATTGGATTTCCTCATCGATGAAAAAGGATTGACTAGAAATGTCTAAGGGACCCATGTTTGTCGACGTAGTCATAGTAATATGGGTTGACAATGAAGGGTCATTAGAGGATGAGCTGAAAAAAATGGTGTTCGTCTCGCGGGAAGAAGACTCTGGAGGTTGAACTTCTTCTATAATGGTGACTTGCGATTCTAGAGAGAACCAACGTAAGTCAGTGAGGGAAGATCTGTATTCGGACAGATCATGACAGTGCTGGGAGTAGTGGCCATAAGTGCCACAAATTGCATAAGAATGGTTTGTGCGTAAGGACTTGTTACACATTTGGATATGGTCAGGTACTTGGATAACTGGAATATTTTCATCATCGTCCAATGTCTGCATGTGAGTATGGAGGATGGGAAAATCTGGACGATCATGGGCAGCGTGACCTGGAAGATCACATAAAGTGCATGGCAGAGGTGCTTGCACTGCAGTTGGAGGAGGCGGTGTCAAATATTTGTTTGTTGTTGCTGGCATGGTTGGATTTGATATCTTGCCCCATATTTCTTAGCCGGTGGGGGAGAGGGTGCAGAGGGTATCACATTGAACACACGAGGAGATGCGTGTTGGGCAATCTTGATCGGTTGGACCGATTGTAAAACAACTTGTGGGGTTGAGGGTGGGATGTCATGTCCCAAATTTGGCATTGGATCACAATGGCCTAATCACATTGGCCATATTCATTAGAGTTTGTCAAATTGATGCTAAAGGTCAAATAATTGCCAAGGAGGAAAATTACTAGTTTCCTAGGTTTGGGGTGGAAGCTTTGGGATTTGGAATAATAGTGATAATAAATGATGTTGGAACATTAGGATGGAATAAATATTTAATAAAGGAGATAAATAAATATATACAAGATAAAATCAAAGTGGCATTTGATCATGAAGACACATGGAGGAAGTGGGACCCACACAAGCAAGAATTTATGTGCCACATGGCATCCTCTTCTTGCAATTTTGAATCCATGGGAAGCCTAATGTTCTTGGGATGAGTTATAAGGTCAATAATACTTGGCATGAGTCAGTGAGGTCGAAATATAGAGGAAGAGTAACTCCCATGGAAGAAGAAGAGGCAATTTGGAGCTAGTGAGACACTTGGGCTAGATTCCCTAGCTCTATGACAACAATGATGAAGATGCTATGACACCTATGACACAAATCAGACCTGAAGGCTGACATATGACATATATGACATGTCAGGGCTAAAAATAGACTCCAAGAGGGTGCTCAAGGGTGTTAGGGTAGCTAAGGTGCTTCCACATGTGATTTGGTGGAAGTGGGAGACTAGGAATTGTTGTACAAGTGGCGTTCTTTGGAATATCTTCCCAACTTGAGTTGGCATGAGTCTCTTGGAAGGAATTCGACCCATGGAGGACATTAGAAGTTTATAAATGTAAATAACAAAGAATGAAACCAGTTTTTGATCATTTGTATAATTTGCAATTGCATTTGTGAAGAGGGAGAGCTAGTGGATGACTAGTTTCTTGCCTTAGCCAATTTCGAGGGTGAAAGATTCCCATCCAAGTTGGTTATTGGGAAGGCCATTCAGAACTTTCATTTGGAGCTTTAATGGAGTCTTTATTTGCAGGTGTAAGCTACAGGTGCAGATCATGGTTTCTTCTATTGCAGCTCACTCCTTCAACCATTTCCAGTTTTGATGGCATATTCTTGATCCTTGAGGGAGGGCGTTTTTGGTGAGATATTGTACTCTTTGGGGGAGATTCTAATGCTCCATTTATTTTTTAATATGAATTAAATACTCTTTTCTTCATCTCCAAAAATTTTCAGGTTGAAATTCCTAGTAGAAATGTATAAATCTCATTTTTAATGAAAGAACAGTGCCATTTCCCCACTACCTTGTTGTGAACCAATGTAATGCTGATGATTTCGAATGAATGGATGATTCTATGATGAATTTGTGATTAATGGACTGCCATGGATGTATTTTACAAGTTTCATGTACTGTACTTGAGCATTTGAAGTATTTTTACTCATTTTAATTGCATTGGGAGAATAAATAGTGTCATTTCCCCAAGGGTCGAATTGATGATTTTTTCAGCTGAATGGAAGAGGGTTGGAACAGAAATAATAATCAATTAATGGTGCACATAAGACCTTAATAACATCCTTAATACATTCCCTACCTTTTTTCATAAATTTGAGTGGTTTTGGAGGCATTTGGGAAGCCATTTTCAGTACTTACCCCAGGGGGATTTGAACCCCAAATTACTAGTAAAATTGCATACTTGGTCCAAAATCTTAAGAGAGTTTTTAGAGGTCTTTTGGTGGCCATATATCATCCCTGAACATCATATTCAATTACTAATATCATTCATACACCTTCCTTGAATATTTGAAGGCATTTGGAGTCAATTTGAGACCTAGAGACCAATACTAGTCAAAGGGAAATTACTAGTAAAGTTCCCTACATTGGCCAGAATTGAAAGAGGATTTTCAGAAGTGTTTTAAAGTTACAAAAGCATCCTTGAAATACATATTTATGTTTTAACATCATCCATATACCTTCTCAGAAGATTTGGGAGCAATTGGAGCAATTTGGGGACCTAGAGCTCAAAACTAGTCAAAGGTCTAACTAGGGAAAAAAGTGAAAAATTGTCATTTTAATAAAATTCCTAACAAGGGACATTACAGATAGGTTCAGGTAGATACCACACAAGAAGGCCTAACGTCAATCCTAGAAGGCTGGGAGTAGCCATAACCGATGTGCTCACAGTGTTCGATGGAGGAAACAAAAACGGGATCGTATGGATAGGCGTAGCCCCCACCATGTTGGGTACGAATGCTAGTTGTAGTTGAGTTTTCGGTGGGCGTTGAGGTTGTAAGTGTGGTTTGGTGGGACCATAGGTTTACTAGACGAAATGGTGCACAAATCTGATATCTCAATTGTCGGAGGGGGCGGGGGAAAAGCCTTAAAAGTGCTAGTCAACGAGGTGTCATGGAAGAGGCCTGGCCCAATGACAAAAGGCAAGGGGATGGAGACGTTGTTGATAGAATTGTTAGTGGTAGGGAGGACATTTCCAGAGGTAGCTAGTCCCTTGGGATCATAGTAAGTCAATTGGTCGATCTTGACAATCCCCCCTTCATGAGAGAACATCATAAGTAGAAAGACTAATGAAGCAACAACTTTCATGGCATACATATAGCTACAACCAAGGAGGAGGTTGTAGTCAGGTTGGGCATTGACAACCTCGATGTCAATGAGGACCATTTTTTCGGCTATCTCCACAGGAACATTCATGAGAAGTCCCTGGGGTTGGGTAGTAGGACCATCATAGGCACATAATGTGGTAGTAAAGGGTTGCAAGGGAGGTGACTCCAGCTTCTTCCAAACAAAGGTTGACAAAAAACAAGTGGAGGCACCTTCATCAATGATACATCGATGAATGAGGAGGTTATGGATTGACACAAGAATATGGAACGCGATAGACGAAGGCATTTGGGGTTCTAACTGATCCAAGTTGAAGGTGATCAAATGTGAATCAGATAGGTCTATAACGCCTAAATTCGACAATAAGGCCTTGCGTTGCATGGGGCAGTTCTTGAGAACCTCCAAGGTCGACATGGCGATAGGTGATTGGGCCAAATCATTCACAATGATATAGTTAAGTGCAGCTCGAGCATTGGGATTATTCACAATGCAACGCAAAGCAAAATTTAGGACTTTGGGAGCTCCATCAGTTGGTGGTGCAGGTAGGCATAAAGACATGTCCACAGGGGTGGATGCTACAACCTTATCTGTGGGTATGGTTTCGGTAACTGAACTGTATTGGTTGCATCTGGTTTGAAGGTTGATGTCATATGACATCATCAAAAGGTGGCGAAAACCCGAATCAGGGGGCTGAATCGATGAAGTGGGTGTGGCATGGTACGAGACCATGGGTTGTGCGGCAACAATGCCTTGAATAGGAAAGGGATCCTACAACACCATAGGTTGTTGGCTGGGGTGAGGTGGGGGATTGGAATGTGCCTGAGGATAAACAATCCTTTGTCGTTGGTTAGCCTCGTCCCCAATCTGTTTAGCTATATCCAAGTAGGGGAAGTGATGCGTATAATGGCCATAGACACCACAGAAAGAACACGAGTGGTTGGTACGAAGTTGCAGGTTCTTCCCTTGCATGGGTGGTTTATTGGGGTTATGAGGTGCATGATTGTATCCATTATTATTAGGGGGTTGTGGAGGTTGGCCACCCCCATCCCGACGTTGATTGTTTCCGCGGTTCCTCCCTCTTCGATGCTTACCCTTCCCTTGTTGGTTATTGGGGGCAGGTTGAGTGGGCATGTTTTGCTGCACATAAACTTGCCCTTGCGGAGAAGGTGGAACATGGGAAGGAGTTGGCATAGGAGTTGTCGCAGGTTGGATAGGATAAGGATAGTAAATAGTAGGCGCTTGAGGGGATGTAAATCCTTCGGGGTTACCACCACATGCACATCCGAAAGAGGAAGGTCCATGAAAATGTGGGGTAGGAGGCACATAAGAGGGTGTCGCTCCTAATTGGGATGAGGCACAAGATAGATCAAGTCCATAAACTTGTGCGGGAAAGGAACTCGTCGAAGGCTTCACAACACTAGGGGCGTTTCCATATATGAGGTTGGTTTCTATTGAGGTGAAGGGAGCATACGAGCTAGGTTGGGATGCGACGGTGCCAATAACACCATCGGTGGCATGGGATGTCCCAGGGCATATTTTGGAGAGGAGTTTCCATAGGGGGCATCAAGAATAATGGTGTATAGGTAGCCAGACTGTGCATAGATCAAGTCAAACTGTTGGGCCTTAAGGATAACTTCTTCCTCAGACTACAGGTGCTTAGAGGCTACGTCCTTGGCAATGGGAGAGAGTATGGACTTGAGGAACAATCTAAGAATATCCGCTCATTGAGCTTGATTTTACATAAGCTTTGACGTCGACGCCACTCATGAATGTGGTTCGTGATGTGGGTAGCAGTATTCTAGTGGCAAGATAGGAGAATCTCAACTCCGTCATCGTATCGGATGGGTAACTGAAAGAACTACAAAAAAGTGGAAGCTAAGGACACAATGTTGGAGTGTGCCCCATGAGGTAGTTCAATGTACTACATGCTTACGGCATGGGTAAGGGTGTGCTGAAACAATCGCAATCTAATGGAATCATCCACTATGCTGTTATAGGAACACCATAAGTGGAAGGACATAATATGGTTCTGGGGGTCTTCCTCGGCCTTCGCTTCAAAATTAGGGATGTCTGAGAGGATTAGGCAGGCATTGGGGGCCACTTGGGATCATGTCTAATAGGGTTGTTGGTCAGTCTATCCAAATATGGGAGGTTTAGATTGGCCATAAAGGGCAGGCTAGCAGTAGGATATGACATGGTAGGGCGAAGATGGGTGCTGGCCACAAAGGAAAACGTGGTGGAGTGACAGTGGTCATCATGGTGAGGACCATAGAACCAACAACAAGGGTTGGTGTGACTGTGATGGAGGGGCCAATGACCCTAGGAATAGATCCAATGACTGTATGGACTGTGGTCGTGGGGGTGGGCCCACTGCTAGAGGGCATAGAGTTGGTAACCATTAGAGTTGTACTGGTGGAAGTAGGTCCAATGCTACCAGGAATAGTAGTTCCCGTGGACCAACAATCAGAGTGGTTGTTGCAGTGACTATAGGGTCACTGTTATTCCCACCACCAATGATCCCTCCAAAAAATGGGTTAGGACTCGTGCTAACCATAGGGCCATGTGTAGGTGAATGTGTGAGTGACTTTGACTGGGAAGAGTTAGAAGTGAAGCCAGGTGCCTTGGGAAAAGGTTTCGAAGACAGTGAGGTGCGTTGGACCGGGGTCTGACATGTGTGGTCCAAGAAACTGGACTGAGGCGACTACCTTTGAAGTCGATGAGAGTACCTCAAAGGAGTTATAGTGACGGGAAAGTGCTATGGGTGTAAGCTCAATGATTGAGAAAAAAGGCTCAAGAATCCTAATGCAGCTGAGAGTGCAAGAAGAGAGTGCAACAAAGAGGCACTCAGGCCAAAAAATAGCCTCAAAAAACCAATTGCAACCGTGTGTCACAACAGGTGAGTTACAAAAAAATGGCCACAAATCCAACAAGCAACACTACATATCAAAAGAAAAATGGTCCACTAACCTATGAGGTATGGGAGCAAGCAACCACCTAACTAAAAGATGGAAGGCCTTCTTAAATCGCTTCCTCTGTGGGGGTCTCAATTCCCATCAAAAAAATAAAAATGGAAAACCAAATATGGCCAAGGGATATCCCCCTACCAAAGGGGATCCTGGGTAAAAGATCCCTAGAAGACTGGAAACTACGATACATCGTTTAAGGAACGTCCAAAAAGGTTACCCACGGATTCATTCCTTTGGTCGTTGCACAACTAGTATGGTCGCCAGTATGTACAATGAGGACAAGGAGTTGGTTTCCTTCAGTACAAAGTGGAGAGCAACATTCCACCCATAACTCTAGAACTAATCTTGCCACTTGCCCTCCTAAGGGAGAGCCCCCCTGAAAAATCAGTATCAACCATGCCAATAAATACAATAGGATTTCGGTCCCCTAATTGGGAAACTACTAAGTCTCAGATGTAAGTGACAAAGGGGAATTGTTTGGATTCCTATATCCAGTGTCCTAACCTAGTTGTAATGAATTGTTTTGGTCCTCAAGTGAGGTTAATGTTGGTTTAGTTAAGGTTAATTTTAAGGCTCTGCTTGAGGCCAGGAACCAAGTGTTTAATATTAAGGTGTGGGATGTGTGCACATGCGGTCTGTATAACCTAGAGATATCTCCAATAAAATAAATGGTGAACTGAAATGATAAATGATGCTATGTAAAAACCAATCTTTTATTCATCATTTCAACTAAATGCAAGCACTTCGCTTCACAACTAACTACAAGCAATGATTTATGACCATACAACTTACTGAAACAGAAAATGATGCATGTTTAACAGATCTAAATGGAACCAAGAGGTGCAACAAAGACTCAAAAATAGGTTGATCTTCACTACGGGGCTCAACAAAGGTAGACCAATAGACAACTACAACAAGCAAATAGGTGCAAGAAGAACAAAAAGGGCACTGCAAACAGATAAATTTGGAAAAATCAAAGTATGTTGTAGAGGGCAACGAACTTAGACTGATTCCTATAACTTTTTATGTAGAATTTTCAGAAACAAACTACAAATCTTATTTCCTCCCGAAAAAATAATCGGTTTAAAAAAAACCACTCAATTCTGAGTCTCGGAGGCCGAGATATCTAAGTTTGAAAATATGCAATTTTTTGCAATTTTCGGCTCGGACTAAAATTTTGTAGATGGAATATTTCCGCACTGGATAATCAAAGTGCGACCAAATCAGTGCCATTGGATAGGAAATCTCCAGGGGTTTGATTTGACATATTATATGTCATACTTTTGATCAATAGCATGGATGCTACAACCATTACAAAATTTTCCCTCAAAATCCTATGGGAGTCAAGATCTAAGGATGGACTAGAGAATTTTTTCAATTTCTTAGTCCTAATCTGATAGACGGTGACAAATAGGGTACAGATCTAACCCAAAATGGAGAGATCTAACAGGGACAATGATCCAGATCCACTAATCGACTAAATAAAGCAAACCAAGCAAAATAGACCCAAATAGAAAACGGAAAGGACGACCAAACAATACCAGAGATCGATAGAGATCGAACTTCGTGGGAGTTGCCAAAACTGTAGTTAGTGTTTTCACACTAGCTGGTGCTAAAAAGCACATGTTAACACTTATGGAAATCTTAGTAATAGTTCGAATGGTGGTGCAAATAATGAAAAATAAACTAGATCTACACTAAGCATACATTAAGCTAACATCAATTTAAAATGGTTTTAAAAGAGCACAATTTAGGATCATAAGAAGAACCTAGAAGTGTGGGCCCTTCCAGTCTTCCAAAGTAATGTGTCATTGGTCTCCTAGAAGCTCCACAGTTTCCAGCTACACGTCACAAGAGGTGCCAAAGCTCAACATATGGGTAAAGAGGACTCTATGGAATTTTGGCAGAGTAGCAGCATACATGAGGTGGAGAATATCTTATATGTGAAATGGGGGACCTTCACATGTATATATAGATATTGTGGCCCATGGTATTCGGTGGCCTATGGGATTGGCAAATAGTATCTGGATAAACATTACGGAATGGGTTAGATCCAACTTCCTTTTCCCTTTTTTTATGGAATTTTTATTGTTTGTGGGAATTTTATATTTTTGGGGATTTTTCCCTTTTCCCATTTTTTAGGAATGTGTCGATTTCCCTCTTTTGTGGAAAGAGTAAATAATACAAAGGGCCATTTATGATATTTTTTTTCCATGTGATGGTCAAAGTGGTGGAAATGGAAAGTGGACATGATGTATGATATGGTGTGGCTAGTGGATAAACAAAGTGGACAAACTTCTGGTGTTAACATAAAAGTTAAAACTTCATATTCCAATTATTGACTTTATCTTCCTCATACTTTTATAAGCGATATGTAAAATACCTTTATTGCAAGGAGGGTTTTAATCATATTCATTTAGAAATTTTCCATAATTTTCCATAATTCCCTTAATGAACTTTAGGAGTATATCATTCAATTCCCTCATATTTCTTCCCATGATGTTCCATGTTATTGTGAATATTACCTACCTTGTGATTATTGGTTGTTGACATCCTTGCTTGACTGTTTAATCAAATTTTAAACCCAATTTTGATATCTCCTATAATTAGGATGAATGGAAAATGACACATTATCATTGCAGATATAGATCTTAGCTAGAACTAAAGCAAAATTAAGATATAACCCCGAAGTCAAAGAGACATGAACGAAAAGGACAAAATATTGGGGCACCTTCCACCCAAGTTAATTGGGCTTGCAAATATGGGTTGGATTAACTAGAGGAAGGGCTCTCCAAATAAACTTTTTTGGCTACGTACTTATAATAAAATTCTAAATAGGATGTTTTACCATAAAATTCTAAAGAGGGGAAAACACTAACACAAAAAACTTAATTTGAGGCCAAGTTATTTATGTGGAGACATTTCTTTAATGTGGCCATATCCTCACAAAAGGGTTATCATGCCCATACTAAGCTACGTACATTGTGTGTCACTCTAAGGTTTGGGCACATTTTCACATGGTAACAACTATTGGGGGATTTTCACCTTCATAACCAATATCTTGTAGTGAATAATGCATGTGTGCCACTATGAGGTTGAAGGTTGAAGATTTTTGCTAATGCTGAGGTGGACATTGGGCATGTTTAATCCAAATGGTAGATTCTTACATATTATTTAGGCTTTGTCGTAGCTTGTTATGTGTACAGATTACGTCGTTAATAATATGTATCGCAAACCATAGAATTTAGGATATTGTTATAAATATCTATAGGTTTGTCATGTATAGACATAGCTCTACGTGAAGAGTCACTTTAAGGCCTAAAAATACCAAGTCCATTTCATGTGTGTGTCCAATTAAATACATTTAAATCAATTATAGCTTTTGCTACATTGGTATTAGATCCACTTCGTGGTAGTTTTAAACTCACAGCCTCAGCCATCATAATTTTTTAAATAGAGGAGCTTTGCAAGAAATTGAAGGAAGATATGAAGAATTGGTACAATAATTGACAAAAGATTTTCACAAGAGACTAAAAGACATCACCTTGCACTTTGATAACGACAGAGATGCACACAAAATCCCAAAGGTTCTTGTGCCTCATGAAGCTTGCGAAAATAATGATTTATATAACCAAGAAGAATTAGACCTTGGATCATAGAGAATTATCGTTTGGCATTCACTGCAGTCGAGAGAGAAGTTAGGGATATAATCCTTGCAGAGGGTCGATTTCAGGCCACCCCCATCTTGAAAAGAAGACTTTGAACCATAGGACTTGTCATGAGAAATGATTCGTAAACTTTGTGGATATTCCACTCTGACAGTTCGTCACAACGAATATTACAACTTAGTTGTTTTTATTAGCTTATTTCCACTGAATGTTGAATAAATTGGAACTGAAAGGAAAATAACTAGAGCAAAGAAATACACAATCCACACAAACAACACAATATTTACCTTAGGAAAACCACTATGGGGAAAAACCCATCCAGAAATGAGCACTATGCCTTGCTCTTTAATATGTAGTGCAAATACCAAGAAAGCGGTACTCTCTGTGTGGTTACATATGACTATGGGGCCATAATGGTTACTACAGAATCTCCTACTTCCTCTATTATTCTTTAATATCTACTCCCATGTTGTTGCTCAACTATGGAACAATACAATAACATCATAAGGATGGAACCCCTTCTTTTCCTAATGGATTGATATTAAACATAGCTTGATAGCCATATTAATTTTAGGGTTTTTGCATGCCTCAATTCCTGATTAGGGTTAGGGTTTTGGACCCTCTATAATTTTCTTGAAATTCCACACATGACTAGATCCACGTGTGTGAGAAATGAGAGATAACGTGGAATCCACTATGTACCAAGTGGTCAATTAGATAGGTTAACTTGCGGGAGGCATATTCCTCATATGGACTTCGTTTGAGGAGATTCTTGGATCATTGGAAAGGTATCGAAGTGTAGAATAGCTGCAAAGAGTATTGCACAAGGGATACAATTTTGATCCCCCAAAAAAATCACTTAATCCCTCAAACATGCCTTAGAAGGTTCTGGACCCCAAATCTACAAAGTGAGACCAGCCCCTAAAATGGGCCCTTTAGGAAAATTCATCCAATCTTTCCACCTAGAAAGCACCAAAAATATATGACAAATTATATATTGGTCCATTTATAATCACACCTCCCCATTTTGAAAGGCCTTTGGTCTCGAAAATCGTTTACTAAATGAGGTGAGGAATTTTCTCCTCTACCTTCTCCTTGGAGTACCATTTAGCCTTGCTTGGAAGTTGTCCTTTCAACCCCACCTACCATAGTTCATACTGTCCTCGCCTAGTGGTTCTAGACATATTCTGCAAAATTATGTCTTATGCTTACTCTGCTTGAGCCTTTGGTGCTAATTTTTCTACAGAAAGTAAGACCTACTCAGGTTCTTGGTCTAACATGGAAGGTTCACAGAGTTTCATATTTTCCACATTCACTACTTAGTAAATGTGCATATACGGGGGTAGATTGATTATGTAGGCATTATCTACTACACTATCCAAAAATTCAAAAGGATCATACTGTAATTCCTTGATCTTCTTACCAAGATCATGTAGTCTTTCCTTATTCAAGTGCAACCAAAATCTGTCTCCCACTTGAATGTTTTCTCAACCCTGTGTTGATCATGTCTAGCCTTGTACTTTTTTTGTGACTTCTTCAATGTCTCTTGTACTTGCAAATGGATTTGCCTAATCTTATCAATGAGTTTCTCAGCTCTTAATGGTTCACAAGTGGTGTCTTCCCTCACTCCCCCTTCATGTCCATAAAGAACATCTAGAGGTGAAGGTGGCATATATCCAAAAAAAGTTTAAAAAGGGGACTTACCAATGGAAGTGTGGATTACTTTGTTATAAGAGTGACAAATGTAGATCACACTGTCATCCCAAGTCTTTGGATGCTTCTTATTGTAACCCCTCAAAGGCTACACCAAAGTCTTGTTGACTACTTCTGTCTAGCCATCTATCTATGGATTAAATGTTGCAGATATCTTCAATCTAGTGTCCATGTTCTCCCAAAGTGTAGTCCAAAGGAACTAATAAATCTAGTATCCCCATCTAATATGATGCTCCTTGGTATCCCAAAGTGCACCCATACCTACTCAAAGAACATGTTTGTTGCTTCCTGTCCTTTGATGATCTTTTCACAAGGCATAAGAATGCACATCTTGTTGAGTTTGTCAACTACCACAAATAAATATTCGTGTCCCTTATTAATGGTTGGAAAACCACCCACAAAATCCATGGAGATGCTCTCCCATGGTCTCATAGGAACAAATAAGGAATTGTATAGACCTTGATTCCTATTACTAGGTTTGCTTGTTCAACAAAGTATGCATCCTCTAATAAAGCGAGCTACAACTTCTTGCATTCTAAGCCAATAAACATACCTTGGAAACTATCTTCTCAACACCAAAATGGCCTACAACTTTGGAGCTGTGAGCCTCTCTCATGAGTTGCACTCTCTCACCTTTAGGAACATAAATCTTGTTCAACTTATAGAGTATCCCATCTTGGAGATGATAGTCAGCCTTGTTGTCACCTTCTACTACATGGAATTGGCCTTGTAGCTGTTGAAATATCTCCTTGAAGTCCTCATATTCTTTGTATGCCTCCTTGTATGCATCATGGGTGAAAGGATCCATATGCATACGAGTACCCAAAGTTGTGATCTTGGCTATAGGTGTCCTTGGGATCATGTCTGCCAGCTTGTTTGCATTTCCCTTCTTATATTTGATGATTAGATGGAATTGTTGTAAAAATCCCATCCACTTGTAGTTTTGTGTTTGTTGTAGCTTACTTTGGGCCTTCAAATACAACAATGACTAGTGATCAACGTGAATGATGGTCTCCTTTCCCATCAGGTAGTGTTTCCATTTCTTAACATCTTGAACCAAGGCATAGAGTTCCTAGTCATAGGTAGGGTAATTTAGGACTCTTCCATGGAACATTTCAAAGTTATTGCATAATGGCTTCCCTCCTTGCATCAAAACCACTCCTATAGCATACCCACTTACATTTGTCTCCAATTCGAAAGGTTTATGCAAGTTAGGAAATGTGAGAACTAGCACTTGGATGATATTTTGCTTGACCTCCTCAAAGGCTTTCCACTGGTTCTTTCCCTACTGGAACCCCTTGTTGCTAGCTATTATGGAATGGAGAGGTGCATCCATAGCCAAAAATGAATCTATATACTTCCAAAGGTATCATATTCCCCCCTAAAAGCTCCTAACTTCAGTGAAATTTGTAGGAGTAGGCCACTTAGTGATGGACTCCATATTTGTAGGATCAATCTTAAGGTCTCCTCCATGAATCACATATGTTAAATACACCAAAGACTGTTGAGCAAATTCACACTTCTTAATGTTTGCCAACAATTGATGTTTTTTCAAGGTCTCCAACACCTGCTTGAGATGTGAGATATGCTCTTCCCAAGTAGAACTATAAACCAATATATCATCTAAATACACCATTACAAATGAATATATGAAGGGACACAATACATCATTCATCAAACACATAAATGTAGCCGGTGCACTACACAAACAGAAAGGCATTACGAACCATTCATATAGACCTTGCCTAGTCTTGAAGGCAGTATTCCATGTGTATTCTTACTTCACTTGTACCTATTGGTATCCTTATTTGAGATCCAACTTGGTGAAGTACTTGACATGCTGCAACTGATCTAGCAAATCATTGATCCTGGGTTGAGGGTATTGATTCTTGAGGACAATCTTATTCAAAGCTCTTTATTCAATACACATCCTCCAAGTCCCATCCTTCTTGGATACTATGATAATATGTGGCCCACAAGGTGAGGTGCTTGGTTGGATTACTCCCTGCTCCAACAATTGTTGCAACTGCTTCTTCACTTCTTCTGCTTCCAAAATAGACTATTTGTACAATGTGATGTTCGCCAATGGAGAATATGGCAGTAGTTATATCTCATGCTCCACTTGCCTCTTAGGAGGTAGCCCTCTAGGCTCTTGGAACACTTCTCTGTATGCTTGCAAAAGGTTCTCCAATTGGTGTTTATTCTCTTTGGTACATCCCTCCAAAGATGCCTTTACTTTTACCGATTCACCTTCTTGCTAATTATGTCCGAAGAAAAGCAACACAAACTTTGTACTTGAACTGATCAACTTTTTCGCTTGATTGGCACTTACTAAAGAGATCTTCGATTTACCTTTGTAAGCATTGATGATGAAATATTTCCCATCCTTGATCAAGTGGTATGGCTTTGCTCTCCTCGTGAAGATTGTATCCCTCTTATACATGTAGGGGCTTCCAAACAATACACCACAAATGTCAAGGGGTACTACATCCACCTCCACTTCATCAATATAATCTGAACTTATGGAAAATTTAATCTTGCATTGTTTTGTGACTCTAATTTTTGTATCCTTATTTACCCATCCCAATGGAAAGGGGATAGGGTGATCATGTACTTCCAATCCAAGCTTACTTACCTGATCTTTTATGAAATTGGCCTATGGAATGGAATTAAATAGAGCATCAACCTTGGTATTTTTGACCGAATCTTGATGTGGAAGAATTTTGTCATCTCCTTCTCTTCCTCGTGATGAAGGCTACTTAGGTTCACCTCCTCCTGCACTGAAGTGCCAACAATATTCTTATCCACATATGAGTTTCTCTCTACCTCTTTGCTTGAATATATGGCTAGAAGGGTTTTCTTCTTAGCATCCTTCTTGCGGTTCTTAGGGTTCAACTATGGATGTAGATTTCAACACTTTTCTTTAGTGTGACCATCGATGTTACAATGGTTACAGTGTTTTTTCGGATCCTTGCACCGATGTGTTGTGGTTGTAGTATTCTTATCTTTTCCTTTCCACTTCTTCCCCTCCTTGGAAGTATCTTGGTTCTCTTTCTGTTTGGAACCACTTGGATGCCCTTTCTTATGACCTATATTTTCTAGGTACTGTGCTTACATACATGACTCATTAATTGTCCTCGGCGTGGAGAGCATCACTTACTTTCATAAATGACTATGTAGATCCCCTATATACTTGAGGAGTACATTTGGATTCTTGGGTGAGATACCCAACATGATAGCCATCTTCTTGAATTCCGTGGTGTCCTCTTGCACACTTTGCCCTTTCCTTTGCCTGGAGTAATGCTAGTGGATCCATTTTCCCTTTACATACCTAATAGGGTAGAACTAGGACTTAATGAGGGTTTTGAAATTCTCACACTTAGTTATTGGCAGATCACACTCCAATTGAAGTGCCTTTATGTGTCTTTCCCACCAAGTTAATGCATGGCCCTCTACTTTCAGTCAAGCAAATTAAATTTTCTACTCCTTATCTATTTGATGGATACTAAAATAGACCTCTAATTGCTATAACCAATGATTCAACTTTAAATCACTGATCTCACCTTGGAACGGTTTGATACCGACTTTCACTTCCATCTTAAATAAAGAATGGGAAGGAATACTGGTGCTGGAACTTGGCTGCTCTTTTCTTGGCTCCTTTTATGCGTTGCCTTTATATTCTGATTTCCCCTTTGATCCGATCTCTGAGTTAGAGCCTCCAAAATCATTGAAATGTCCAAACTTGTTCTCCAAAGCCACCATGAGGATTTACATGTTGCATGAGATATCGACGACTTGTATTTCCGACTTTATAAATCCCTGCTCAAAATCACCTGCCACTTATCCATTAGACTCCTCCGCCATGGCTAGGGTTTGCAGTATTTTTCTTTATTTTGCCACTAGATCTTGCAATTTCACACAAAACCCCAAATAAAACTGCTATGATACCAATATGATTCATAAACTGTTGTGGGTATTCCACTGGAACAGTTCGTCACAATGGATCTTACAACTTAGTTCTCTTTATTAGCTTATTTCCACTGAATGTTGAATAAAGTAGAACTGGAAGGAAAATAACTAGAGCAAATAAATAACAATCCACACAAACAACACAAAATTTACCCTGGGAAAATCCACTATGGGGAAAACCTAGCCATAAATGAGGACTATGCCTTGCTCTTCAATATGCAATGCAAATGTAAGGAAAGTGGTACTCTCTATGGAGTTATCTGTGACTCTGTGGCCAAAATGGCTACTACATGATCTCATACTTCCTCTATTATGCTATAATATCCACTCCCATGTTGTTGCACAATTATGGAACAATACAATATCATCATAAGAATGGAACCCCTTCTTCTCCTAATGACCCAGTATTTAACATAACTTGATAGCTGCCTAGGGTTAATTTTAGGGTTTTTGCATGCCTCAATTCCCTATTAGGGTTAGAGTTTTGGAACTTCTAGAATGTTCTTGAAAGTGCACACATGAATAGCTCCACATGTGTGACAAATTAGAGCTGAAGTGGAATCCACTCGATACCATGGTGGTCAATTAGATAGGTCAACTTGTAGGAGGCATAACTTCCTCATATAGACTTCATTTGACGCGATTCTTAGACCACTGGAAAGGTCTCAAAGTGTAGAATAAACTCAAGGGGTGTTGTGCAAGGGATATATTTTGACCCCGAAAAGCATTGTTTAAGATCTCAAAGAAGCCTCAGAAGGTTATGGACCCCAAATATGCAAAGTGAGACCTAGCCCTAAAATGGGTCCTGCAATCCAATTCATCGACAATCTTTCCACCCAGAAAGCAACAAAATAAATGAAAAATTATATATTGATCCATTTCAGATCAATAAGACACAAAACCCTTGCAAAGAGAAGATTCATAGGTGACATTTTTAAGTAGAGAGGATATTCATGATCAATTTTTTCTAAGAGAAGAGGTATGTCTTTTATCTCTGGTTCATGAAGATATGCAAAGGCAACATTCACATCTTTCACATCAGGAAGGTGTAAGACACAAGTTTTTCTTTGAGAAAATAAATACAGACACTGTATTTAAGTCATGGATATTTGCGTACACATCATTTACCATGTGACGATTTATATAATCAACCTATGTTCAGAGGAGGTGCCTATGAGTCACTACTCAGAGGTGATTCATGGTTTCATGATCATGATGCATGATCTTATTTAGTGATATGTGAAGTATTTCATTTTCAACATGTACTTAGAGAAAATTCTCATGTTCTTATAGAAGTATTATTGCCAAAAGTGGATTTTCATCCAACTCCAATTGACATATCTAAGGAGTTGCAAGCATATTTCTATTTGCATGCAGGACTATCTATACTTGCTCAATCAACTTCCCATACATCTTCATCTACTCCAAGAAGCCAATATGATCCCTTGTATGACAATAGATTTTGGATCGAGATTATGTGGCTCTAGTGGACGAAGACATGGTCGTGTTACAGGAGAACCTAAAGGCGCATTACCAACGATTGAAAACATTGTAGTTAGGGTTGATGGATGTTCCGTAATCCAAGGTAAAGCTTATATGGGAGCAATTACAAAAAAATGAAACTTGCATATTTGGAATATTGGAGACAATGGGTGAAACATATACCAAAAAACAATTAGGAGACATCCTTTTCGATAAGGGTAAAAATCAAGAATGGAAACAATAACCCGAATAACTTTATCATTGCTTCAAGGACGAAGCGTTTTAAAGAAGGCGATAATGTTATGTATATAAATTAAGTCATTAATAATATATATATCGCCAACTATAGAATTTAGGATCTTGTTATAAGCATCAATAGGTGTGCCACGTATAGATAGCTCTACGTGAAGAGTCACCTTAATGCTTATAAATAATGAGGCCATTTCATCATTGTAATTATCTTTTTATTTTGTAAGCTAGTACCCACGAAGTTTTGAACCGGTGACCTAACACAAGGAGTGCTTTAACAGTACACCCATTCACTATCTATTCTACGCCCCGTGGGCTAATTATCTATTTTTATTATTATACATTCAATATATATATATATATATATATATATATATATATATACCCAATTAAAGATGTCTAAGTCAATTATAGCTTTCACTACATAGTTAATGAATCCAATGAACTAGAACTCACCATTGTCCATGATCATGATTGAAACATACTTTTTTGTGGGTTTTCCTTTTTGGTAGATGGATTCACAATGTTCAACTTTTCTAATGAGATTACAACTTCCATTTGTTATTGTTATTTCATATTTCTCCAATTAACATACAAAATGATTCAAAACAGAACCGTAGGCCACATTACTCACTCACCTAGTAATAACTCCAGTGGTCCTCTCCAGAACAAGCTTTGAATAAGAAGGACAATTGTTGTAGAACAAAATCTCCTTGGTTATGTAGGGAGTGCTCGCAATGGGCCCAATCAAAGTCAATAAACGTTTCCTCTAGATCGACAATAAACTTATATTATAATCAAGTTTTGAAGCTTCCTTCCATTATGACTTTTGTACCCAAGACCCAGAGGACAATGCACATGCATACACCTCTTGTATTCCTTGAGCTTGGTGTTGATCCCTTTTTGGAATTGACTTTGAATAAAGGTAGAGTTACAAGGAAAGATAAGTGCTAATAACAAAGATAACTAGTAAGCATAAATGATTCATATTATAACTTTGTAAGCCCTTACTATAACATATGGGTCGGTGCATTGGTTCCATTAAGCATTCCAATCTAGACAACCCATCATGAAAATTTGTGATAAGCACATTGTGATTGCTATGATGAGCAAGGAGACATGGGTACCACCCAATCAACTTAATAACCATTGCAAACCTTAGTGATTTTGCAATGAGCTCATACAACATTTACAACTCTAAATTGTTCCTTCCTATGACATTGAAAATAACACAAACTCCTCCATACCTTGTCTTATATGTTCATCTTCCTTTTCCTTCGACACTTCCCTTCACCCATCTCAACTGTATGCTAATAATGAAACAAAGTGAGTTAATAAGTGGAGAAACTCAATCTTTCTTGTGAGTTTATATTTTCCCCAAGGTTCCACTTTGAAACTATCAACTAGGTGGTTGGGAGAATTGGTTGTTATCCTCCCACCCAAGTTAAAATCTCCCTATCTCATGTTAAAACTGAACTATATTGAAAAAAATTCCACTTTGATATACTCATTTTCTAAAAATTCTAATGATCTTAAAATAAAAACCAAATCATTCCCATACAAAAAATTTATAATCAAAATTCTTATCAACCTGCAAAACTATTATTATCAACAAAATTTATATCACATTTTGCAAGTTCACAATAACATTGTAAAAGTAATAATAATAAGTTACCAACCTTGCTTTTATTACCAATCTCAAACCCTCGTCACTACCCCCAAGTTCTAAATATAATTCATTTCCCTGTCCCAAACCCTAACCCTAACCCTAACCCATTTCCATTATTTGTCTTGAAAGACGAGTCTCAAACCCTAGCCCAAACATCACTTGTGAGCGTCTCAGATAATCATCCATCAGATCTTGTGCGACGGAGATCGGTTTTATACGGCCCGGATGAATTTGAAAATCAGTCGGTTACCTGCTTTAAACAGATCGATCCCTGTCTGTTCGAGAGAGGTTGTCTTAGGGTTTGTGCTTAGTAAAATCACGAATGTCCACATTT
Source organism: Larix kaempferi (assembly GCA_027924585.1). Taxonomy (NCBI): domain Eukaryota; kingdom Viridiplantae; phylum Streptophyta; class Pinopsida; order Pinales; family Pinaceae; genus Larix; species Larix kaempferi. The sequence goes on along the minus strand of BSBM01000721.1, from coordinate 890,115 downwards.
TATCTATCTGTACACAATTAAGCCGCTTCGTTGAATTGCCGAGGCAAATGAGAATAGCACGGTTATGTGTACACCGCACAGACAGCAATTAGGGGTGATTCTGCTTGCTTTGACGTCCTGCGGGCCACAGATAAGCCAGCTTGGATTACCCTCACTAAATCTCTTAATTTATGTGATTTTATTTTGAAGGATGCTTCACTATCTGGTCACAGGATTTATCATTGTCTTGTTGATTCGTTCCTTTGAAGCAAAATTAGTGCTTGGGATTATTGACTATCCCTCCCCCTCTCGCTATTCATCTGCAATTAATTCCCGTTTGCATTTGAACGTTGAGGCGGTACACCACTAAAACCTTTTACTATGTTTGCTGATTTTATGTTTGGGCATTTGTAATGTGGGTTGATGGCTCTTAATATGATTTGCCTTCAATGAGATGCATTTCATCTGTTTTCCCGGTATTTCACAATTGCTTGTTGCATTTTGTAATGCTCGCTCTATTGATTTATTTAAAAAACTGGTAAACGATGTTTTTTATTGAATGTTATCTGGAATCTTGATTTGTCCATTAGCGGCTCGAAATTCAAAAGGCAGTTTTCAAGGGTACATGCGATGCAACCTTTCAGCGTACACTTTCTCGTGCACTTTCAAAAGCTAATTAATATCCGTAAATGTTTCAGCTTCATGCTCAAACTTTATGAACAGAAAGGGCACGAGGGAATGAAAAAACAAATTGGAAAATTTTATTGGGTACACATTTTTCTGACTAGAAAAATTACATTTAGACTCAGAAAATGGACAGGATTAATTTTTCCTAAAGATGAAAGAATACTGTGATATTCTTTAATGTTTCTAATTTTCCTTGAGCTGCAAAATAATTGGTCGATTTCACGGGGATGGACTTTGAAGACAATTTAAAAATAATTCTCATCTATATCATAAGCTCTATTTAAGAGAGATTCGATAAGATCACATAATTTTCCATATTTCAATCTCACAGGATAAACTAAATCCAATGTAGACATTGTCCGTTCCTTGAATTACGACTCTCTCTCTCTCTTCTATATATATATATATATCCATCTCTATTCTATATATATCCAACGACGACCAGGTATCCACCAAGGCACTGGGGCTGTGACTAGTTCTTTTAGACATACCTTTTTGTGTGGCAATGGCTTGACATGCTTTGGTCTTGAACTCATGATCAAATCCCAAAGGACTGAATGAGGCTGGGTGAACCATATCGCCTACAGGCGTAATTACGCCCAACTATATTTGGAGAGACCAGTCCAGACTTACAGTGGTTTGGACTTAATATTGCACAGAATTAATAAACACTTGACACAGGACATGTGGGACATGCTGATACGAGTCAACATATGGTAAATACTAGAATCGTAGATGGAATAATCTCATAGCTTGTTAGCTGTTATCCTGCATGGCATAATCATCAAGATCACCATCACTGTCAGTGTTCTCCTCCTCCTCCATCTCCTTATATATTCCAAGTATTCCAAGATTTGCAGGTGTTGTGGATGACCCTTCAAGAGGATCACCATCATCAGAAGTGATTGACCTCTAGCACTGCTTCATTAAGATCCAAGTTGGCCAATGCCAATTCAACTGTCCAAATCTGCATCAACATGAATTACATCCCATATTTTTGTCTTTCCCTTCAACCACTCATCCCTCATCTTGTGCTCAAGCTTGCTTTTCTTCAGATTGTGTAAATTCTTTTATGTGCACTGTTACCAACTGAGTTGCACATCAGTTGGACTTCCAGAGAGCCGCCAAAGTTTGCACAAATACTTGTGCATTTCAGTGTTTAAAAGTTCAAATCAGGCATTTTCAACAATCTTCAACAATGATAGATTTGTGTAACTATTTATAGATTGTGAGGGCATTGGTATGGTTATGTACAAAATTGTGGATATGGTGTGCATAATCAATGAGTGTTCCCATCCATGTCACATCTGATATGAAGCAATAGATTAAGTGCTAAATTCAAAGAATTAATAATGCAAAATGTTTGTGGATATTTAGTTTCCACAATCATGACAACAACCTTGCAAATAGGTACATTATTTGTTATCATTTGCACACAATAATCAACACCTTCATCTTCAATGGACTATAATGAACTATTCACCCATATATTGCACATTCTTGTATTTTCCAAATGCATCCACTCCTTTCAAGAAAACTGGTCTATTAGGGGATGACACCATGAAATTGATGAAGGGTGCTATATCTGTCCATTATTCATCAGAACGATACTAACACCTACGATTTTATCCATCTCCTAGTCCTTCTTTTCCTTAACCAACAAAAATCAAAGGAGATTTTTGTAACATTATATAATTTGAAGTTGAGATAGAAAAAGAATCCAATGGTAAGATCAATTTTTCTTGTTACTCATCGAAAGATCTTATCCATTGGACTGCAATTGGGAGCTGGCCTCTTTCTTGCTGCTGAATTGCAGTCTCACTCTCACTTCTGTTGGATGTCTTCCTGAAAAATGGAAGAGGGTCTTCATCTTTGTGTGTTTGGATGTCTTCCTGAAAAATGGAAGAGGATCTTCATCTTTGTGTGTCCTACTTGCTACTGCTACCTTCCCCAAATCAATAGCATTCTGTGTTGTCATATTTTTATGTGGGTAGAATTCATCAATTTACATGTGCCAAGTCTACACTTAAGGCCTAAGAAATGGCCCTTAATTTAGTGGTAAGTGCTCTTGATTTTGACATGGTAGAAATTTAATGTTCAAACAACATTTCCCCAGCAAGCTTTGCCGCGGGCTCTTGTTTATTCTTACATACTTCCACAGTGCAAATTTTTTTCTTCAGCTTCTTGTCTTGCTACAACAAGGTTATTTGTGGTTCTGGTAGCTCCACTTGCAGCAGTAATAGCAATAGATGAACTTGGAGGAGGTGGGGTGAACATTATTCCCTTTCCTTTGACATTTAACAGCAGCCCTGGATGATTGAGCCATTATTTCTGTGTTATGAATGAAGAAGAACATAGTTGTTGGAGAAACGTCAAATTTGGGAAGTTGGGATTCTTCAAATCTTCCAGAATCCCTTCAAATCTGGTTTTTCTCCTTCACTTGCACAATGCACAATGCTAGATAGAGCGTTTTTTCTATTGCTGAAGGTGAAAAGAGAAGTGTACATCACTTTTTTTTAATCTCTATTTGGCGCCTCATTCTGTTTTTGTTCGTGGTGTTCGACACGTTGGGACACTGCCACGGCACTTGCCCTAGTGTGTCACATACTCAACACACAGGATATAGACATCCAGGCCCTGGGGGATGTGTCCTGTTTCTCAGATTATAATCATAGTAGACGAAACAAAATGGAAGGGACTTGACAAAACACATTAGAGACCAAAAAGTGAATAGAGCCCAACATGGATGATTGTGGAGAGCTCAGGCCAAGCTTTTCTTTTTCAATAATGGTTCCTGGAAGGTTGTGGAATCCACACACATGCTTTAGTTTTAGGATATGCGGGGTCTTTTTCTCGAACCCAATACCTGAGGTGATACTCTTCTCTTGGTCTTTGAAAAACTTGATGTTTATTTATAGCATTGGAATCTGTGTTCTACAAAGTTTTTCACCTACTCGTAGTTGTACCAGTGTAAATTCTCAAGGTTCCCTCCTACCTCATTTGAACAAACTAATGATCTATTCTTCTTCCCCCTTCGGCGACTAAAGGGTGGGTATCTGAAATGCGTGAATGAAGTTTTAGTTCGCTATCGCCCCTTTAAAACTTTTAAGACTTCGTTCCTTTTGCTTCTTCGGTCCCACCAGAGGGAATGAAAAAGCATGACCATACAAACTACCACTGATCAACTGAATGGACCAAATGACCCAGATGGAGCACTTTAGGGAACCTAGTCTTCCAATTTACAATCCTCTTCAAGTCGTGGTTTGATAATTCAATACTGATCTCGCCTCGGATGAAGTTGCTGGTTGTATTTCTATTTAGATCAATTATAAGCTTAAGTCTCCTTCGAAAGTTACCATTTTAATTCTCATATCAATGGCTTCTTTTTTCCCTCGGATCGTCATGTTATACTGTCTTGTTCTTGTTTGTGCTGCTACCCGGGAATTGATAGTTGATAGTATACTTGTAACACGGTCTCTTGGTCCAGTCAGGCCAGGGTTTATTTTGTATGTACCATCAAATTTAACGCTAACCTATCCCTCATGAGGGAGTGTCCTTACTTATGTCTTCCATGACCTTTCTCATGGCAGCTGCCTTTTGAAGTTGGATCAATAAGATGCAAAAACTCTTGTTTCGCTTCAGGGATGATATAATCTCTCACCTTTCATTATTTTTCTTTGATTGTTTTATTTCAGTGTCCTTTAACTTTTTGTAAAATGATTATTGCTTTTCAGAAAAAAATCTAGTGATTCCCAGCATTCCATGAAAGCCAGATAATCAATCCAGGTAAAAGATTCCGCATATTTTTAAGGACCTCAGATTTCCAGGGAAATCTTTTCCATTTCAAAAGCAACTTATCCACTGCATCAACCTTTGGTATGGCTTACCTGCTGAAATATCCCACATTTTTTAAGGATCACAGATTTCCTGGGAGACCTTTTCCATTTCAAAAACAACTCATCCACTGCATCATTCTTTGGTTTAGCTTGCTTGCCGAATTCACTCCATAGAGTTTCGACTTGTAAACCAATTTTCATTGGATCAAATTATGCATGCAGTATTTACTTATTGTAGAGTTACATTCGCATTTTGCATATGCATCCTCTGCATTTTTTCATAATTTCATTGGCTGACCATAAACTAGACAGATCCCCTATTCCAAACAACATAAACTAGACAGATCCCCTATTCCAAACAACATGAGATCTAATTGGGCTGTCACCTTTGGGTGAATCCCTTCTAGTTGTACAAGGAAATTTCACCCTTGCTAGAAGGAAGTCCTTGAATGGATGAAAGAGATCCTATGGAATCCTATAATAGAAATCCACATTATAGCCATATCTCTATTCAAGTTGAAGATTTAACTCAGAACCAATTTTTCACGAGACTATTGTTGGTTTCAAAATCTTGTTTCCTCATATAATTTAAGGAATTGTATGTTTTCCCTAATTAAGAAGTTGACGAGTTCTGTCATTTTAACCAAGCATACAAAAAAGAGTTCTGTCATTTTAACCACGCATACAAAAAAAAGTATTGGTAGATTACCTATTTCTCCCTTGCTTCGTAAAAGCAAGGGAACGACTATAAAACTTATCCAGACTCCTTCCCATACTTCCTAAAAAGAGAGAACGACTAGAAAACTTATCCATACTCCTAAGCAAATTTTTTAGTAGATACCATGGATGATAGATACCATGGATGATTTGATTGACCTTGATTTCGATGAAATTCTCTAACCTCTAGAGGTGATTCCTTCAACTCTTCCAAGTTCAACTATTCATTCTTCTATTTCCCCAAATCCTGATATTGATCTTGAATTTATTATGCAAGCTTGTGAATTTATAAGGAGGTTCCTAGAGACAAAAATGAATCAAAATCAACCCAAACTAATAGCCAAGAGGTACTATTTAACAGGTCAGCTCCATGACTTGCCAAACCATCCTGAGCACATGCTCCCTAAATTTGACCTGACAAGTTATAGTCTCCTAAAAATCTTATAAAAAAACCTATATGATCATTCGATTAATGAAGGTTAAGCATGATTTGCAAATTGTTTCCACATACGTTTAAAAAGAAAAGGCTTTCACATGGTACTTTAACCTCCCGATTGGGTCAATCTCAAATTGGGATGATCTTGAAATGACATTTGGGATGATCTTGAAATGACATTCATATTGGGTCAATCTCAAATTGGGATGATCTTGAAATGACATTTATTCGATTAATGAAGGTTAAGCATGAAGATGCAGTTTGCAAATTGTTTCCACATACGTTTAAAAAGAAAAGGCTTTCACATGGTACTTTAACCTCCCGATTGGGTCAATCTCAAATTGGGATGATCTTGAAATGACATTCACATTGGGTCAATCTCAAATTGGGATGATCTTGAAATGACATTCATAGGAAAGTTTGGGGATGCATCAACTGTAGCCACACTCTTGAAGGACACACTCTTGAAGGAACTAAATTCTATCAGAATAGATAGGAAAGAAAAAATAAAGGACTTCAATTTAGCAGTTTACCACCATTCTAAACAAATTCCCATCATATTCTACCCTAGATTAAAATGTAGTATTTGAATATTACACTTCTTCTCTTTATGCATATATCACCATGTTTGTGAAAAGAGTTGGTAAGACTTCTCTGGTTGATAACGTCGAGGAAGATAAGGATGTATAAAAGGAGATGTTAAGCCTAGTTGGAGTCCCTAGAGTGGAGGACACCAAAATTATCTTTATTTCTAAGAAACCTGACAACTTACCTAAACCACTAGCTAGGATGAATAATAATGAGACATAAGATAAGGAACACCTGGACATGGGCGAATTTCATCTTACACGAGGTTGTTATGGAAAATTACTACAATGTCTTATGATTAGTAACAAAAACATGTTAAATGAATTTTTCAACTTAAAAACAAAGTTGAAAGTACTCCAAATCATAAGACTTGTTGAAAGTACTCCAAATCATAAGACTTACAATCTTTTTACAAAAATAATAACAACCCCAAAATATCTATAATATTCAAGTTTTAATTTCATCTTACATGAGGTTGGTATGGAAAATTACTATACTAATCATCTTGCTAGTCACTCATAAAAACTTTTCCACAATGGATTCATTTCATTAAAATGATGGCCAATCAATTTCTTAATCAATAAAAATAAAAACAAAATGAGGTCTATGCTTGTTAGGGTCTATCCTAACCCCCTCACTTTATTAATGTAAAAGTCCATAAAGCCCATTAGTTAGTTAGTGGGTAGTGACTTAATTTAAAAATGAGGTCTATGCTTGTTAGGGTCTATCCTAACCCCCTCACTTTATTAATGTAAAAGTCCATAAGGCCCATTAGTTAGTTAGTGCACTTTATTAATGTAAAAGTCCATAAGGCCCATTAGTTAGTTAGTGGGTAGTGACTTAATTTAAAAGGGATCTATTTATTGAAAAAAGACCCCTAGGTGGTTGACCTCATTAATAATGAAACCACAAGTAGTTAGGACTTTGGCTATTAAAGCACTATATATATATATATATATAATAGTAAGCTATGTAATGTTTAGTTAAGAATTGCCATTGTATTTGGAGCTTTCACTTTTGTAGGTTTTCCCCTTGAAGAGGTAAGTGAGCATAGCAATCTATTTTATTTATTCTCTCTTTTTTTTTTTAATATTGTTTCTATGAATTTTTGTCTAAAAGTATAACAAGTGGTATCAGATCTCTTTCTCTTTCTTGGGCCGAACATGAAGAATTTTTAATACCAGGGTTTGGCTATTTCAAATGAGTCATCTTGGCACTTTTACTATCTAATATTTTCAAGGTACATAAAGGACATACAAAAGTAACTTGTATGAAAACTTCATTCTCTAGTTCACTATCATTTTGGAGATACACTCTATGTAAGCTAGTTTTTTTTAATCTAGAATTCTTGGCTCCTTCAAATGAGTCAGCATGGCATTTTTGCTCCAATTTTTTTTTTGCGAAATTTTAGGTTCTAAAATTTTTAGGTTACAGTGAGGATATAAGGAAGTATCTTGGGCCAAAAGTTCAAGTTTTGAGTCACTATACATTCAGAGACAAAGCCTGTGTAAGTTAGGGTTTGTGACTAGCCCAAAACTACCCTTAAACAAGTGTTATGGGTAAAACTATTATATTTGAATTTCTAAAAATACAAATTGAGGGCCACCAATTGTATTAGAAATAAGACAAACCAAAGTATTTATGGTAAAAATTTCATATGCAGAACTGAAATTGAGTGCCACCAATTGTATTAGAAATAAGACAAACCAAAGTATTTATGGTAAAAATTTCATTTTCAGAATTGAAAAATTGAACACATCGAAGGCCATACAACTTTGCTATTTTGAGAAGGACAAAATTAGCAAGTTTGGGAAAATTACCCTAATTTTTTCTTGGCACATCATAATTTAGTAAAACCTATGACAATGCAAAATGGACATATCGGGATACTATAGAATAAAATTCAGACTCAAAGGTGTGGAAATTTCAAAGTTATTAAATTTTTAAGGTGATCTTGCAGGACTCCCCCAAAGCAGGGTTTTACAAGGAGTTGTGTTTATTTCAAATTTTTTTCCTCAAACACTACCTTGAAAAGTAAGTTTTTCTTTTATTATTATTATTATTATTATTATTGTAGATCTCTTTCTTGGGTTATTGAGTTCAATTTTTGTTTTTGTTTTTTAAGAGATGAGTTATAGCATCTTTGAATAACATTGAGATCTATCGTTCAATGGGTAAATTTTTGGTTGGGGAAGCATACCCACAAAAACTACAAGTGGTACTTAAGTCACATTGTTGTGCACCTTTGTAACCTATATTGGTACCCCTTCAAGTAGTGTCGTATCATACAACACATGTATATGGAATTTCACTTCCACATACCTTTGGTTATATCATAAGTCCCCTAGGTATACCTGGAATTAGCTTAGATAAAATGATCGGTGACCTTGTTGCTATAGCATTGAGGACAATACTCAAGGAGATCACTCTCTAGTACCTGGGTAGTTGAGTAGTATGGCTAAGAGAACAATTGAGCCTCTTTATTTATTGTCCTAAGATATTGGGCCGATTACTACTATTGGACCCTACATGTATATCATAGAGCTATAGCACCTAACACTCCTTTATCCTTAGGACTTGATGGATTCCACTCATGGTGGATCCCTACAAACCACCTCATACCAACACCCCAAACAATATGACCAAACTCTCTACTATTGGCAAATTGGACAACTTAGAAGCTCAATACAAAAATCTTAATGGCTAGTTTCAACATCTTCAACAAAACATCAATAGTTGGGAGAAAAAATGGGATAAGAAGTTGGAGACAAAAATAAACCGCTTGGAGAAGATATTGGATGAGAATTTTACACGTTTGATAGTTAGCGGTACACAATCAGAAGACCATAGGAATGCACAACATAGTGAGAGACACTAGGGAGACTTTTCACTCTGGACCATCTAGCCACCGACAACCCCCTTTGAGTCCTCATAACAATAAACCACCCTCCATGGATAATAACACTTGGAACCGTTTTCCTAAAGTAGACCTAAACAAGTTGGATGGTTCTAACCCATCAGGATGGGTAACTCAAATGGAACATTGCTTCGTCGTTCATGGTATTATTGATGACATGATGAAATTTAGGGTGGGGGACTTGTGTTTGGATCCAAAATGATGGAAATTGTGGGAGTGGTATAAAAAATCCTATGGGTGCTACATTGCTTGGATTTGATTTGTTAAAGCTCTCCATGATTGTTATGAGCGAGATACTCAATATTTGGGGCAACTTACCAAGTTACACCAAACAAGCTCAGTCGTAGACTTTGTCCCAGCCTTTTAGAAATTAGCCATCCATGTTGAGAACTTAACATACTCTTTCTATACAGAATGTTTCATTATTGGCCTCAAGGAGGTGATTCAAGCACAAGTCAAAATGCAACATCTTGCTACCAAGTTGGAGGCATCTCAAAGGGCTCTAGAAGCAGAGGAAATGATTAATGCACAAACCGACAAACCAAACTTCATTCCTTGTTCACACCTTATAGAGGTCAATTCCTCAAGTAAAATTCCTTCTCCTTCCTTAAAGGTACAAAGGTTGCCTCCAACAAAAATGGAAGACCGACAAAGACGAGATATTTGCTATAATTGTGACGAAACATATGCTTCGAGTCATAAATGAAAAGAACATAAGTTATTTCAAATTGAGGTGACTACTCCTACCCATACAAAGATATCATTTTGAAATATAACCCTAAGTTGGAGACTACTGAGCAAACTTATCCCATGCAAGAAGAAGTGTAAACTGAATTTCATCAAGAAGAACCACTCATCTCTCTTCATGCTTTCTCTGACATTTCATCCCCAAGACCCTTGAAACTTCTGGGTTACATCAAGCACCACAAAGTGGTAGTCTTGGTTGAGAGTGCAACACCCACTATTTTACTTATCGATAAGTGGTTGAAGAACTCCACCTTTATGTCCACCTAGTGCCCAAATTTCAAACTATGATAGCCAATGGTGATGATGAAATGTGGGTGCATTGTGAAAATGTGAGGCTCCAATTGGGTGATTATCATCTAAAAAACCATATGTTGGCCATAGATATGGGTGGTTGTGATATAGTTTTATGGGCATAACGGCTACACAAATTGTGGCCAATTACCATTGACTTTAAGGAATTATACTTGAGCTTTACTCAAAATTCTCATACTCACACCCTCAAAGGGCCCCATGCAAGCCCCCCCTGAAATCATAGGTTCTCATCAAATGGAAAAATGATTGAAGAAAGACCACCATGGAATTATTGCTCACTCCATACCATACAAGTTCTAGATAACAACACACCAAAAATCCATCCCGTGTCATAAAAGGTTTTGGAAAAACATCAACAAGTCTTTGAGACACCAAGGGTTTACTACACCTGTTGTGGCGAGCATGATCAAGATATACCCTTTATTCTGGGCATTGAATCACTTGCATATGCACCCATTTGCAGAAATAATAAAATTATCACTTAGGAGCTACTAGAGTCATTTGTCCCAACACTAGCCCATATTCATCCCAGTGACCATGTTTTTAAAGCAAGAAGGGAAAGGTCACATGCATCTTGATTTTATTCCTTTGCATAGAACGAAGAAAAGAAAAATCCTTTGCAGTTTTAAAGCTTGTTATGTGCACCACTCCGGTTTTAGCCGCGCCTGAATTTATTAATACTTTTGTATTGGAATTTGATGCTTCTAGAAAAATTTTGGGTGCAATTTTAATGCAATATCTATGACCCTTAGCGTTCACTAGTAAGTAGTGGGATAATAGGGATTTGGACAAGTTTACCTACAAGAAATAAATGATGGCCATCCTACATGCAGTCAACACATGGTGACAATATCTCCTAGGGAAACGTTTCTAGATAAATCATCATAGCTTGAAGTATTTTTTGGAACAAATGTTGTTATCCCAATGACAACATAAATGGGTCATCAAGATGCTTGGATATATTTACAAAATCATCTACAAACAAGAAAAATATATTGTTGTGGTAGATTCTTTATCTAGGAAATATGAGTAATATGGATCCCTTTTTGACTTATCTTCTCTGGTACAATAATGGGTAGAAAAAACACGACAAGAATGGCTCACCAATGTTACTACATCTTAGCTCATCAAGCGACTTAAGGAAGATCTCAACATTCACCAGCTATCCAACACCCCTTCACCAAAGTTTTACGGTCCATATAAGATTGTTCAAGGCATGGGACATGTGGCTTACAACTTAGAGCTCCAAGCATGCTATGAGATCTACCTAGTATTTTATGTGTTTTGTTTGAAGAAGGGTGTGGGTTAAAATTGTCAAGTTCAAACTCCATTACCAGAACTCAATGTGAAAGGATCCATTTAGCTTCATTCCTTTGGCCAGATGAGAGCATCACCTACACCAGCACATAGTCAAGGAAGTTCTACCCCAGTGGAAGAATATGTAACCAAAAGATGTTACTTGGAACCATTATCGCTTTTACAATAGTTCCCATCTCCAACCTTAAGGACAAGGCTACTTTTGAAGGGGTAGGGCATGTTAAGGTCCTACATTAACCCCCTACTTTATTAATGTAAAAGGCCATAAGGCCAATTAGTTAGTTAGTGGGTAGTGTATTAATGTAAAAGGACCTTCCTTATTGAATAAAGGGCCCTAGATGGTTGACCCTCATTAATAAAGGGACCACAAATAGTTAGGCATCTCGCTATTGAAGCACTATACATAGAATAGTATTGAAGCACTATACATAGAGTAGTAAGTTATGCAATGTGAGTGAAGAATTGCCATTGTATTATGAGATTTTCTCTTGGAGGTTGCCCCCTTCAGAGGCAAGTGAACATAGCTATCTATTTTATATATTCTTTATTGTGTAATTTTTATATCTTTTCTATGAATTTTTGGGTTTATGTATATTACAATGCTCAAGAGACAAATGATGAACTTGGATGGAAGAAGAGGAAGAACGAGTTGGAGAAGAAACCATGTTCTTGTGGGATATGCCATTTGATCTCCTGGATGAACAGGGGGAAGCAATAGGGGAATTATAGGCCACTCAGGTGATCTATAAAGATTACCCACTATGAAGCAAATGACCTATACCTTCTCATTATCCATTGTCCAACCCACTATAGAATATGAAATATCACAGTTATTGTTTAACCTAAGAAAACAACAGTACTTGGTCAGACTATTCTAACCATGGATTATAGTGTGTTCTAACACATGAAAAACGCAAAGGCAAATATTTCCATGTTCGACATTTGCAACATCCCCCAACAATGAGATCTTTTGCAATAGGCTTTTAGACAACTATCTTAGGTAATTTAGAAAATAGTGGCTAGTCTAAAAGCAAAAAACATAAATCCCTTGTATTAAAGTTGAACTTAGAACTTGAGTAGAAAATTGTTGTGCTTGACATTTTAATAGGAATTTGATCAAACTCACAAACACCTCAATTTTTGTTGACCTTTGAAATTTTCAATCACAATGTCCACAACTATTTGGTGGACTCCATCTTCGAATGTAACGTCTTTTTCTAATTGTAAGAAAATTAATGCAACCCCAACCAAGTGTTCCAGTTGTATTATTCAATTAGATAGATCAAATGTAGATAGATCAGAAGTAAAATTATATCAAATAGTAGATATAATTATTGTTGATATACTAGAATATTATGGTTTGGTGTAACATGGAATGGAATACAAAATCAAATTCATATTGATAGGGAAGCTCATATGAATCACATTGTCATGGAATTGGAAAGACATAGCGAACCTATACAGTTCACAAAATCAATTCTAGGAAGCTATATTTTAGAAACTAAAATGGGTAATTATTGTTAGAGTTTGGACTTTAAATCAATTTAGTTAGATATTTAAACTGAAAGAAAGGAAAGCACAACAAAACTTATAGACACAAGAATTTTCCTAGTGGAAACCATAAAGGAGAAACCCCTGCAACTTCCTCAGAATATATTTGTCACTAGTACAATATCAAGCAAGATAGAAACCCAAAACATAAGATGTATTCTGCAACTCTCTCTCTTTCTTCACCACTGAACTTGTCTAGTTGAGTGAGGTGACAAATATAAGAGTGATCCTCTATTTATACTTTATGTGCGGGTGACCTTTTTTTTAATGGGGTCGACCTCACTATCTTGACTGGACCGACCTGTCCTAGGGAGACTCAAAAATACAATTTACATTTATCTTTTGGGGATCTATTGCCTCGACTTATAATGGAGGTTTTACCTCGATATTCTAGCCTAACCAAATATAATAATGACATCCCCGAACAGAGGAAAAACATCTCCGACAGAGGTACAATAAAATACAATAATAATAATAAACAGAAGAATATCTTCCAAAGTTACAATTACAACAACACTCCCTCTTAACTAGGAAGGTATTCTCTCGCCATAGTTATCATCACAGCTGGACACGTACTCTGGATCATCATCGCTGGAACATCATCAACACTGGATCATCATTGTCGCTGCTGCATCAATCTTCATCTAGTTGATAATTGAATAGTGACATCTCTCGAATCTATCCGTCATGGGAAGTTCTACAAAGCCAACCCTTTTTCGTGCTGGATGTAGGCCTAGAGCTCTCATCTAGGTATTCATCATCTCCACGAGCAAGCCATCAAGTAGGTACAACCCATGAAAACAAATTACATTGCCACAACAATCACCTGTGTATCCTATTATCATCTTATCGTATCCAGATCATCTCATCACACACGGAGAGCATCCCAAGTGCACACCTCATGTCCAACAAACCACCTACGTCTCCCACCTAGTGGGTACAACCCAGGAGCACCCCAGGTGCATTATGTCTATCACGGTAAGCCTGCGCCTCGAACATGTGGATACAGCCCAGGAGCACCCCAGGTGCATTACATCCCAAGAACCACCTGCGTCTTCCACCATGTGAGAACCAACCTAGGAGCACCCCAGGTGTCTTTGTGACCAGTGGACCTATCAGCGTTTCCAACACGTGGATACATCCCAAGAGCACCCCAGGTGCATTACGTCCCATGAACCACCTGCGTCTTCCACCATGTGATAACTATCCCTAGTGCACTTGCATCTTCGGTCTCATCACTCCCTCTTTCGAGTAACATCAAGCTTCTCTTTGAAGTACTCGAACTTCACTCTTGCTAATGACTTGGTCAACACATCAGCTATCTACTCGTCTGTCGCCATATACTAGAGCTTCACTGCTCCTCTCTGCACCGTATCCCGGATATAGTGGTACTTGATCTCAATATGATTTGACTTGTCATGGAACATCGGGTTCTCGGACAACTTCACACAACTCTGGTTGTCATAGAAGATACGAGTCGCCTCTAACTCGAGATCAAACAAATATGACAGTAGCTTCCGAAGCCATATTTCCTCACAATTGGCCGAACAGGTTGCAACATACTTTGCTTTGGTTGTAATCAATGCCACACATGAATGTTTCTTGCTGAACTAGGAGATCATATCGGATCCCAAACTGAAGCAACATCCCGAAGTGCTCTTCCTATCTATGGCACTGCTTTCCCAATCCAAATCAACATAACCATGTAGGTTAATCCTCTGATTCGTCTCATACTTGAGCCCATACTCAGTTGCACCCTTCAGGTACCCCAATATATGTTTTGCAGCTATCAGGTGAACATGTCTCGGATCCGTCAGGAATTGGATCAAGGTGTTTACAACAAAACATATGTCTGGCCTTGTGTTTGTCAAGTACATCAACGAACCAATCATCTGCCTATACATCGTGGAATCAACTGTCTCTAATGAAGCATCACATAGTAGATTCAAGTTCGATGCCATTGGTGTGGCCATTGCCTTGCAGTCCATCATTCCGAACCTCTTCATAATATCCATTGCATACTTTCCTTGACCAAGGAAAATTCCATTTGCACTCTGCCACACCTCCATGCCTAAGAAGTAGTGCATCATCCCCAGGTCCTTCATATCGAACTCTGCGGAAAGCTTTCTCTTCGTATCTGTAATGAGCTCATCCACCCCTGTTACAAACAAGTCATCTACATAAAGTAGTAATATCACCAATCTTCCGCCCTCAACGTTGAAGTAAAGGTTGGAATCTGCTTTACTCTTGGTAAAGCCTAAGCTCATCAAAAAGCTGTCCATCCTGCCATACCATGTCCTGGGTACCTTCTTCAAGCCATACAAGGCTTTCTTCAACTTGCACACATGAGTTTGTCTGTCATGTGTCTCGAATCCCAGTGGCCGCTCCACGTATACTTCCTCTTCTACTACACCATTCAAGAATGTTGTCTTGATGTCCATCTGGTGTACCTTCCATTTCATTACTGTAGCCAATGCAAGTATAGATATGATGGAAGTGTATCTTGCTACAGGTGCAAACATCTCTTTGTAGTCTATGCCTTCCTTCTTGGAGAAGCCGCGTGCCACAAATCTTGCCTTGTATTTTTCAATGCTACCATCCGCAGCATGCTTGATCTTGTAGATCCACTTCGAAGTCACAACAGACTTCCCGACTGGTCTTGGAACTATCTCCCAGACATCATTCTTCATAATCGACTGGTACTCCTCGATCATGGAATCCTTCCATTCCTTCTTCTCTGCTGCTTCCTTATAGTTGGAAGGTTCTTTATCAATGATGTCACATAGTAGGGCCACATAGCTGGAGTATGGTATGGGTCTCTTGCTTTCTCTATGCATCCCATCTGGAGCACTATACTTCTCTGCATCTTGTATTGCTTCTCGTGCCCATGCTGGTCTTCTTTTGTGGGAGTTCTTCTCACGAGGTGGATCTATAGGTTCTTGTGGTTCTGTCATGTCGCGGTCTTCATGATCCTCTTGAATTGCTTCTTCCATAACTGTGTCTCTAGTTCTGGGGACTTCAGGTTCTTCAATTTCTTCATTAGGTAATTTTCTTGATTTGATGTATGCTGAATCTTCATCGAACGTCACGTCTCTATTGATCTCGATCTTCTTGAATCCTGGGAAGTATATTCAGAAGGATTTTGATGTGTCGCTGTATACTACGAATATTCCCTTCTTTCTTGAAGGATATAGCTTGGTTCTCTTTTCCTTCTGGATGTGTATGTACACCGGGAAACCAAATATTATGAGATGGCTGACTTCTGGTTTCTCTCCTGAGAAAGCTTCTTCGAGAGTCTTGTTATTTAATACACGGTGAGGTGTACAGTTTTGTATATACACAACTGTCCTTGTTGCTTCTTCCCACAAGTGCATTGAAAGATCTTGATCATGTAGCATTGCCTTCGCTGCTTCCATTATTTTTCTGTTCTTTCGTTCTGCAACACCATTTTGTTGAGGATTGTAAGGAGTGCTAAACTCCCTCTTAATCCCAGATTCTCTGCAAAGGTCCTTGAATTCTTCTGAAGTGAATTCTCCACCATTGTCTGATCGTAGAGTCTTGATCTTCCTCTCAGTGTGATTTTCAACCAAGGCTTTGCATTCCTTGAATTTGCTAAATACTTCATCTTTTCCCTTCAAGAAATAAATCCATGTCTTACGGGAGAAATCATCTATAAAATAAACACAATATACATACCCCCTTAATGAGCTGGAAGACATGGGACCACACACATCTGAGTGGACTATCTCCAATCTTCATTATTCCTTGCTTTCACTGTTGGGGAAAGTCTTCTTCACATTATTTCCTTGTGCACATCCCTTGCAAATGCCTTCATGCTTTGTTTGGATTTCTGGTAGACCTGAAACTGCCTTGCTTGCAATAGGTAGTGCTCTATAGTGCACATGTGCAAGCCTTCTGTGCCATAACTCACTTGGTTCCATGGAGTCATGGATCAATGCTTGTTCTGGTTGTCCTTTCAACTTGGAGTTGCATCGTCTATTGTCTTTTCTTTTGGCCAAATTAGAACTTGGCCATCAACAAATGCAACCCTCATTCCCTTAGCATCTAGTGTTGAGATGGAGAAAAGGTTCTTCTTCAATCCTGGTACATAGAGAACATATTTCATCTTCAATGCTTTGCCAGGATCTAGCTTGTAAGAAGCTTCACCACTTCCTTTGATGGGATATTGATAATCATCCCCAAGTTTCACCTTGTGAGGTGACTCATGTTCTGATAAGTTGATGAAAGATTTTTTGTACCCCATCATATGCTTGGATGCTCCACTATCTACAAGCCAATCATTGCTCCCATACGTGACGGTACCTATGAGTGATGAGATTAAGACATATTATTCATCACTTGAAGAATCATCTCTTTCTTCTTTGGTTCTCTTCCTTGCTGGTTCATCGTCTTCAGAAGTGTGAGCATGATGCCTCTTCTTGTTCATATTCTTGTAGGATTCTTGATTTCTGGGACAATTTCTTGAGTAATGTCCCTTCTCATCACATGTGTACCATTTGATACTGGAGAGATCCCTTCTGGATCCATGATGCCTTCTGAATCTTCTGTGATGGTGGTCCTTCCTATTGTTGTGATTTCTTTTAGTGTGAACAGTTAGAACTTGGTCATCATTAGCTCCCATCTTCTCTTCTCTTGCTACTAGTCGAGATTTTTCATGGGTGCATTCTTCCCATAGTCTACTGAAGGTGATCAACTTCTTCCCGGCACATATTCCTTGAATGAATGAGTCCCATGATCTTGGGAGACTATTCAAGGTGGTCATGACTATCTCTCCTTCATCTACTTTGTCTTCAATTGCTTCAAGTTGCTCCTTGATTTGAGATACCCTTGTGAAGTAAGATTGCATGGTCTCTGAGTGTTGGATCTTCACATTTTTGGCCTGGTTCCTTAGTGTCATCTTCCGATTGATGTTCTTCCCTTCAAATATCTTTGTCAAAGCATCAAACATCTCCTTGGGAGTCTTCAAGGATGATACATGAGGGATGAGATGATCTTTGATGGAGTCTGCAATAATCCTCTTGGCCTTGATCAAGTTCTTCTTGTGGATTGATTTTGCCTCATCTCCCTTTGGTGCTAGAACCTCCTCATTTATATACTTGTCCAAATCATTTTCTTTTAGGAAAAGAGAGATTCTATACTTCCATGCTCGGAAGTTGTCAGTTCCTTTAAGCTTATCCTCAATCTTGGTGTAGTTTGTCATTTTGAAATGAGAACCTCAAATGGAAATATCAAAGAATTAGAACTTACCAATTTGAGATGCCCAACCTGGTTTTGGAGCTGGCTGACCTAGGGTTTGTCAGAGAAACCCTAATTTTTACAAATTGGAATTTTGAACTTCTGATTGGACAGAAAGATGCGCCTCCTCAAGGCGAGTTGTCCAATGTACTCTTTTGTCTGGATTGATGGAGGAAAACCCCTAAAACTTGATGCCCTAGTTTTCTCCCGGCACTAGTGTCTGGGTCAAAAATGAAAATTCTTCAAATTGAATTCTACTTCCTCCAAAAGATGTGCCCTCCTAGGGTGAGTTAGCCTAGCCCTCTTTTTCTGATGATTGGTGGAGAGAAGACCTTGAACTAGGAAGCCCTAGTTTCCCGCTGCTGCACAATGCCTTCTTTCAGGATGGCTCTGATACCATGTTAGAGTTTGCACTTTAATTCAATTTAGTTAGATCTTTAAACTGAAAGAAAGACAAGCACAACAAAACAAAAATACACAAGATTTTTCCTCGAGGAAACCATAAAGGAGAAAACCACATAACTTCCTCATAATAGATTTGTCACTAATACAATATCAAGCAAGATGGAAAACCCAAAACATAAGATGTCTTCTACAGCTCTGTCTCTTTCTTCACAAACGAACTTGTCTAGTTGAGTGAGGTGACAAATGAGAGAGTGATCCTCTCTATTTATACTTTATGTGTGGGTGACCTTTTTCCTAATGGGGCCAACCTCACTATCTTGACTGGGACGACCTGTCCTAGGGAGACTCAAAAGTACAATTTACATTTATCTTTTGGGGATCTATTGCCCCGACTTACAATGGAGGTTTTACCTCGATATTCTAGCCTAACCAAATATAACAATGACATCCCCGAACGGAGGAAAAACATCTTTGACGGAGGTACAATAAAATACAATAATAATATAATAATAATAAACAAAAGAATATCTTCCGAAGTTACAATTACAACAACAATTATACAACATAAGAGTCATCCATGGGAATTAATGAACAATTTGATCTTCTTCATTGCACTTGGACTAATGAAATTGATAATTGTGCCATAATAGATGAAACAGTTAGTCTTTCAAGTAACACAAGTGTAGATAATGTCATTGGACTTTGTTTCTTTATGAATCTAGGTCACAAGAAGGCACATGAGTTGGTTGTATTATCATAAATCTACTATAGAAAAACATCATATTATGTATTGTAGATTAGAATTTGAGTGCACCGACAATATTGTTGAGTACAAAGCCTTAATTCAGGGTCTAAAAAATGCAAATGATTTAAAGATTAAAATTGTAAAAGTATTTTGTGATTTCGAGATAATTGTGAAAGAGTTAAAAAATTCAATTCACTCTTTATCAACTCATTTGAAGAGTTACTAGTCTAATGTATGGAAGTTCTTTAATGAATTTGGTACTTTCAATATTATTCTATCCCTCATTATTTGATGTAGCTCTTAATTTGTTAGCTAATGTTGCTTCTTCATTGACAAATTTTATGTTAAATTACCTTTTAGTCCATCGATATTAGATAAAATCAATAAATATACTTAATGAAAATCATAAAATAATCTTATTCCTAACCAATGGAGACACTTTTAAAGGTGCAGTGACCGATGACGAAGAACATGCTACAACCATAAACAAATTCCAAGATGAAATGAAATATATCAAAAGTAATTTGATACCAAGGAATGTCTAAATCTAGAGAAGTTTTTCAATCTACATATAAGGTTTCAAAGATCTATAAATGTTATGACAAACAATTCTTCTATGAATTATGAATTGATAAACTTGGAAACTATAGAAAATCTCATAACTATAAATTTTGGAATTTGGTGTTCACCAATAGAGAAAAAACCTACATTCATTTATTCATATAGTATTTATACATGGTTGCTTAGACTCATGGAGACTTGAATACATATGACACCAAAGTTATACAACATGTTTTTCCCTTGAAAGAGGGTATCAAAACATTCCAGGAGAGCCTAAGAAAAGTGCATCTCACTTGATGAGTAGCACACTTGATTCCCATCAAAATTTAAATCAAGAGAGACTGGATTATGCGTCAATTTCCATAATCTGAATAGAGAACCAAACAAAGACAACTACCCTATCCCTCCAATGGAATATATTTTATAGTTTGTGTTAAGATCGGAGATGTTTTCACTTCAAGATAGTTTCTCTAGCTACAATTAAGTCCTAGTGGTGAAAAAAGACATGCTGAAAACCATATTTCATATGAAATAGGGAACTTTTTTATATTGAAGGATGCCATTCATGTTGATTAATATGGATGCCACATTCCAATGAGCCATGGAAATAGAATTTAGAGGACTCATAAATCTCAGTGTGGTCATACTCCTAGATGATGTGCCAGTCTATTTGAAGAATAAAGAATACCACATTCACCACCTAAAACATATTTTCGAAAGATGTAGAAAGTAAGACATTTCCCTCAATCCAAAGAAAAGTACTTTTGTAGTCTCAGAGGGAAAATTGCTTGGCCATATTATTTCTAAAGATGGCATTTTGAATGACATGTGGAGAACAAAATCAACCACCCAAAATCCCCATGCCCATTAGTAAGAAGGAAATGGAATCTTTCTTCAGTAAAATAAACTTTGAAAGAAGGTTTGTATCAAACTTTACCGAAATATCGGGCCTCACCAAAAAGTGATAAAGAAGGTCAATGCTTTCAAATGGACTATAATTGAGAAGAAATCCTTTTAGAAAATAAAAATAATAATAGTTAAAGCTCCAATGTTGCAAAACCTTGATTTTAACAAAGATTTTACATTGTATACATTCACATTTGACTATTCCCTTGCATCCTTACTCATACAGAAAAATGAGCAAGGTGATAAACATCTAATATCTTTTACGAGCACTGGTCTATAGGGTACTAAACTGAATTGTCCCACCATTGATAAACAAGACTTCAAAGTATTCAAGGTCATTAAATAATTTAGACCCTACATTCTGAAAAACCAATCTAAAGTCATCATACCTTACCCAACCATCAACTTCTTATTTGTACAAAAGGAACTAGGGGAAAGGAGAGGGAATTGGATGGCTACCATTTAGGGATATGAATTGGATTTTAATCCTGCAAATATGATCAGACGCCAAGGCCTATGAAATCTAGCATCATAAGTGTTAGATCTACATGAAGTTGTAGATGAAGGATAGGAAAATGAAATCCTACTATACATGCTAGAAGTCCTATACATCCTTACTATAGTAGATTCCTAGTACGTTGATCTGAAACAAATTCTACAACCTAGCATGAGCCCCAATGATATAAATTCTAAGCAAAAGAGAGCATTGAGGATTAATTCTACTCAAGGTCAATTAGTAAATGGAATTTTATTTTAGACAAAGTACAATAGTGTTACTAAGATGCCCAGAAAACAAAGACATTGACAAGGTCCTCAAAGAATTACATTATGGACCTATTGGAGGACATTACGTTGGGGGAACCATAGGTCACAAAATCTAAGAGCATGATACTATTGGCCAACATTATTCATAGATGCCTAGTCATATGCCTAGAAGTGCAAAGTTTTCCAAACATGAGTTGAACATGATAAGAAATTGGCCATCTCGTTGTAGCTAGTAATAATACATAAACCATTCTAGCAATTGGGATTGGATATCATATGAGAAATAAATCCAAATTATTCAAAGAAACACAAGTGCATTCTCACTACTACAAACTATTTTATGAGGTGGACAAAAGCAACTCTATTGATTAAATTAAATGAAGCTGTCATCATTGAATTCATTGAGCAATCATTAATAGTCAAGTTTAGTATTCCTTCATTTATTTCCTTTGATAACAATTTGTATTTTTATTCCTTCAAATTGAATTAAGTTTCCTTAGAGGAGGCAATTATCTTGAGATATTCATCCAACTACTACCCACAATGTAATGCCATAGTTGAATCCACCAACAATAGCTTTATCATGATTCTAAAAAAACTGTAGTGGATATTCAAAGAATTAGCATTAAGTGTTACCAAAATCTCTCTAGGCCGATAGTGTTACCACCAAGATTACTCTAGGAACCTCCCCATATTTCCTATTATACAGAAGAGAACCCATATTGCCCCCTAATGTATTCCTACCCTCTCTTCAATTGATGCAAGCCTCTCAAGGGTAGAATTACCTAGCTATCCAATAAAGATTTAATGTTCTACTCCAATTAGAACAAGAACGAGAAAAGGCCAAGAAAAATTCCACTATCCATCAATAAGTAGTGAAAATATTGTTTCATAAACATCCCATAGGGTGCAATATATTTAAGGTAGGGGACCTAGTTCTGAAATGAGATAAACTAAATGAACATAAAGGGAAACACACTAAATTTCAACATTTATGGCTTGGTCTATTCGAGGTGATTGAAAAACTCAACCCTGGAACATATAGATTGCTGAATATGGAAGGGGATGTAGACCTCCTTCTTGTCAATGATGAAGTCTTGAAATGTTACTTTAGTTAGTTTCCCACAAAAGGCAATTGACTTGTACAGAAGTAGCTCGCGTCTGCATTTCCATCCTTTGAAAATTTTCTTTCATAAGTAAGGTTCTACTTGAATTTTCTTTCCTTCCATGTTTCGTAATTTTTAGCTCATTTTTCTTTCAAGCACTTCATTTTCCTTGAATGTTGTTTTGAATCTCATTCTACTTACTTTTTAGTGCTAGAATTTTAGGTTTCTCTCTTGATAGAATGAAGATTGTTTCATCACCTACATGTTTATTAATGAGAATTCGATATTTTGATTATATCTTGACATTTTCTTATAAGACCAACAATTGACATAGGGTTAAGGATGAAACATTCCACATCCTAATGTTTGAGTATGAGCTTGGAGGGAAGAGGATCCAATTGCAGATCATAAGTGCAATGAAACATAGTGTGAGTGTTTGGACCGTGCTTATTTTGAATAATAGGCCATGGTTTTCCTTATTAGTTTGGCCAAAAAATTCAATGTGTTGAAGGTTCCACCCATGCACATTATAGAATTGGTCATGAGATAGTTAAGAAATAAAAATTCTATGGGCCGAAAAACTAAAAGGGAATTACTTAAATAACTAGGCACAACTAATCATTAATGGAAATTCTGTGAGGTAGTCATTCCTAGTAAGTGCGTAAAAGCCACGACTTCCCCCATCCAATATTTTCTAAAATCGATTTCAAAATTTAAAAAAGGATTGGGAACATAAATACAATTAATGAAAGGGAAATGTTGGCAACTCCACCATGCCTATGGATTCTCGTTGGCAGTGGGGATATGTCTGTGATGTTGTAGTGACTCCATCAAGGCTATGGACGCCACATGTAGTGTAGCAACACTTGAAGGATATCATATCATTATGACCTAGTAAAAATCATTCTAATCCCAAATTTACTATGCATATGACAAAGATTTCAACTTCCATCATTGATCCATTTCTATGGAAAATAAATCTCATAATATCTATCTTTCTGTGCAAAATTTAAGTTTTCTAAACTATCATGAAACATTATCAAAGAAAATATCACAAACACCCACTAAATATAATGGTTTAGATAGTTGGAACATAGGAAAAAGGATTATCTACCCTGCATGTTCATAACATAACCAAATGCTTAAGTTGAAAACTTCCAAACTCTGGATAAGCACCCCTTGTCATGTGTTTCCAAGAGTTTGGAGTTTCCAATGGATGCACCACAACACATAAACGGTAAAGTTGGGTGACCCAATGACCATGGTATATCACATCGTTAAGCAAAAGTCTCAACTACATGACACATCACATGGGTCTGAAAGTTCAAAATTGCATGAAAGTACGATCCCTCGAAACAAGCTACGTCAAGATTTCATTTAACATGATGTATTCTCAACGGTGCACCATTCCAAAACTTAAAAATGTGATGTACCATATCCTTCCTAAAGTTAAGAATCATGCGTTGCATCATGTCCCTTTGAAAGTTGGTAGTCACAACAACAATATATCACACTCGTTACAAGTTTTGGAACCACACAATATATTGTAGCCCTTTGAAAGTTTGGTTGATAGCCACAATATCACACATTCATTGATTAATTGCAAGCAATGACACGTCACACTTGCCAAACGTTTGGAAACCGTGTGATGCATCACACTCTCTTAAAATTTTGTGATACAATATCACATTCCTTTCAAAGTTTTGTTAGTGATATTGTATCACAATATTTTGAAATTTTTATTGCAAGTGATGAAATATTTACCTGTGTTGCCTGAGATGAAATATTTTACCTGTGTTGCCTGAGAGGAAATGTACCAAAATAAAAGGAAACTCTGCACAATGCATCAACTTTAGAGTCTATGTAGTGTAAGCAAAAGTTTCATACATATTAAAAGGAATGTATAATATAAGCTATGGGTTTACAATGTCAATTGCAGAAGTGAATATTGTGGACATAATGAAAATATTACAAACCCTCTTACTTGAAGAGGCCAATTGCTACTTGAGTGGAACTAAAGGGAAAAGTGATAACTTAGCATCATCTCAACCCATCTTCAGATACATATACACCTTTTGAGAGGTAGATGACTCCATTCCCCATCTTGTTACTTTTATCTATGCTTAGTAGTGGGGGCACATTTTACATTTTCTTTAATGCATTGAACCAAACAATGTCAATACCCACTCAAAGAGAATACAAACCTTGGGATTCCTTCCTTATTAATATGCCACTTGACATCTTGTATGGATAGGTTGTCCAAACCTTATACCCATAAAAGAACCAACATATAAGGTTTGTCTAGGATCTACAGGTCACAATTATAACAAGATTTAAATACTAGTGTTTCAAATACAAATTATATAATAGGGGCTTTGCATTTGGCTAGCGATTTAGTTGTTCCAAGAGTGAATCTTAATTAGAATGAAGCGATAACCATCTTGAGAGTCCATTCCTTTCTTTCCTAGGGAAAAAGTGATCCATTAATGTTAGAGAGTGAACAATCCTTTTGGTCATGCTCACACATTGTAACCATGTTTTGGAATGTTGGTTCACTCGCTCAAGTCCAATATCAATATTGTGAGATATCAAATCTTGATGTAAATGCAAACAATAAAAGAGAGATATTCACAATTCCATTGATTTGAGAGATGAAGCGAATACACATCACATTTCAATGCATGCTTGATTGTGTTATAAACACTTTTGAATAGTTTTTCCAATGGGTACTTCACGTTTATTCAAGTAAATGGTGAAGGCATAGGAAAAAAATAGGGCCTTAGTCATCATAGTCTTACAAAGATCAACATACCTAAGAAATAATCAAGAACTTATTGAACTGGTTCAGTTATTTCTACTAATATTTGTAATGGTTGAAATGGCTATTTATTCGAAGCACAAATCATATAGATGTCTCTAAAGAATTATTTCAAAGACAAGGGAAAGGCACCCCAAGCTCTACAAGAAGTGGAGATTGATATTGAACTAGTAATTGAAAAGACAATCATGCCATATTATGGGGATACTTGATGCAAAATGGATTCATGGCAAAATCTACAATGGGGAGAAATTTATCAAATGTTCAAAAGCAAAAATTGTTGATTCCCAACATCGGAATGGTTCCAAAGCGTCGAAACATGATGTACAAGGAAAACACCTTTAACTATGTCGTCATGCTATTATCCCTCAACCATCAAGTCATGCTCAAAGTCCTCATCACGCCTGTATTCAGTTTTGATGTACCTTGTCATTTACCTCTCGCATTACACATAAGAAATTTCATCTTGTTTAGCAAATCACACCAATTTTATTTAGTTATGTATCCTTTAATAAAATTCACTAGATCTTTCCCATTAGTTTTGCCGCCATTATCTTTCTCCAAAAAGAAAAAAAAGAGGCCCCCCACCGAAGCCTCTCTAATCAATTTTCCCCATGTCATTTTATTTCCCCAAAAAAACATCCCTCTACCCAACGTACCTACGATATCCATAAACTTACACAACATAGATATACTTTCAACCCAAACATCTTAAGGTAGACTTTATTTATACTTTTGTTTTTCAATACAAGTGGCCAAGGTTTCATGAGAATTTGTGGAACTCAATCAATTCAATGATATCTTCTCATTTTGATTTTTGTGTCAAAGTTTCACATGACACCGGTGGTTAGGTTATATTCACATAAAACCTTAATTCGTGAAGATATTCTTGATACCTTTTCCATCACCTATCCTTCATTCAATATGAACCATTGAAAGCAAGGGGCCACTCTTTTCCACAATTAGCCATACACACTTTTTATCTTCAGGAAGACACCAAATTTTAATAAAAAAAAGGGACCTTTTGTTTTACATGCTTCATTATATTGGTGTCCTTTGATTCTCCCACCGTTGGAAATCCAAAATATTTTCAAAACCTAAAGGGTCGAAGATAGAGTTTTTTTTGCAAACTGTGGGAGGTTTTTTTTGCGAAGAGAAAATGAAACATAACCAACACAAGTTCTACTTTGAAGGAAACACTCTTGAAGAAGTGGCTGATTACAAGTACCTCATAATCAATTTGAACAAAAATCTAAGTTGGGAAGGTTCCAGAAAGAAAAAGAACTTTGGGAGGTTGGAAAGCGTTCTATGCTTTTCAAAATAGATGCAGAGAGGCATAAATACGGGATTGAAAGACTATGCAAACTCTTTTTGGGTTTTTAGTGATCCCAATTATTCTCTATGGTTGTGAAGTGTGGTCCAACAATACCTCTGACTTACAGTGGAAGCAAATCGAGAAGATTCAAAAGCGTTTGATTACAAACAAGTTCAAAATTAAAAATTCAGTCCTATATGACATCATGTTGAGTAAAATGGGAGCTACTTATATTGAAGCAATTGCTATGGTGCGACTCATAAGATATCTAAAAATAATTGAGCAAATGGAAGACTACAAATGCCCTAAGGTCGTCTTCAATGACATATTGTGCGAAAGAAAGAATACTTGGATGCAGAAAAATATCAAATGGCTTAGTAAATGGGATATTTGCTTGAACATGTGCCCCATGAATAACAAAGAGATAAATTCTTTAGTTATCGATAAGTTCCACAAGTGAACTTCGGATAAAGGATTAGGAAGAAAGAAAAAGTATTATATTGAAGAGTTTAACCCCACTCACAATCATCATCAAAAAATGTACATAGGGGCTAATATATCTTGGAGAGCCAAAATACTTACTGCTCAATTAAGAAATAATTCCCATCAACTCCGTTGTGAGACCGGGCACTAGAAAAGGCCAAAAGAAGCCTGAGAAGAAAAAGTGTGTATTTTTTGCACCTCCGGAAAAGTGGAGACAGAAAATAATTTCATTTTAGAGTGTGAATCCTTCACGGATAGTAGGGACATTTATGCAAATATCTTGTTAGCTGGCTATTGGGATAATTTATTCAGTGAGGGGACCATGGAGAAATTGGGGGCGCTCATCATCAAGTTGAACATAAAAAGGGTTGAAATGCATAAATTAGTGTGTGAGGCGGTCTGTCCCATAGGCTATTTTTAGCCTTGCGGACGTTAAACTAATTTCTTTCTTTCTTTCAGTAGAGGAAGATGTAGTACATTCTCCAAAGTGCAGTTATGCATGCCACGTGGAGTGGAGTGGATACCCACTTGAAGGTTCAGAAAACGATTAAAGCTATGTGACACCAATTCCATAGGACTTTTAAAGTACTCCCCAAACTCGATAATTGGGAGGAGCATCTTGCCATATCATCCGAGGCAAGGTTACTAAGGATTTGAAGACAATAAGGAGAGGTGGTCGACGAAGTCAACATAACGCCATTTATTAAATGACGAAATATCAACTCGACGAGTTATACCAAAGGTTATTTTGACAATGGTTAGATCGCGTAATAATTTTGTTTTCACTTTCGAGATGGCGAGGGTGCAACATGAATGAGTCGTGTTTATAATAACTATAATCAATTCAAATTGAATTACTAATGGGATGCCAACTTATGGTCAGGTTGTCAGCGTTCTTCGTCATCATTGTGCCAAGTGTTGCGGGTTAATTACTTGGTGATAGGAAGGTTATTTTGGTTGGTTACCACATCTACAATGATGAAAAAACCCTAGACCCAACCCAGGCGGTTCAAGTAAGAAAAATTATATCTCCAAATGGATTCTCCCCAACCAGATTACCATTAAATAACCATTACGACAACGCTTGCGACATGAGGAGAATCACGAAACTCGTCACAGGGCGATGTCATATGTTCACGCTTAAGAGACCCCATCTGGGTTGGTGAAAAGTGGTGGTTATGTCTTCATAGGTCACCCGTGCAAATATTGTGGGTCAGAGGTTGAGAATGTGAGCTATCCTGAATAGGGCTAAGTTGTGGGGTGTCCAAGGCGGAACTCATCTTCGCACAATCTTGGTTTGAGTACCTCTCATAGCAGGCAGATTGTTCTTCCATTCAAACTAAGGCTGGCCTCGACTAAGGTTATAGACCCATCCTATGGACGTGGGAGATTCCTCATCCTGTCAAAAAAAGAGACCCCATGTGAAACACTCTACACTCTAGCATTTTGAAATAGATATTATATTGAATGACAAGCAAATGTTTTTCCTGCTAGGTGTCGACGTTGTTGCACCGGTCCATAGACACAAACCACATGATGGATACAGAAAGAGGAAACACATGTTTATAAACACAAAGGAAGTAGGGGGTTTACAACATTGAGATACCATAGAGAATCGTGCATGCATACGAAGTTACGCACGATAGTCATAGTCACACTTCTAAGGAGATGTGCAAAGAGAGTATGGGAGAATCTAACAAATAGTTGCTAACCCCCACTGTTGTTTTTTCTCATCGGTGGTGTCGAAGGAACCAAGAAACACACCACAATTATGATGAAAGTCCAAACACTAAGTAGCTCAACCATGGTGCCGAAGGAACCAGGAAACACGCCACAATTATGATGAAATTCCAAACACCAAGTAGCTCAACCAAGAGCAACCAACCCGTCCGCAAAAGGAAACCCTTACATTTTTGTGCATTCATGCCGTGCATGGACCCTCATTAACTATGGAATAAGTAACAATGGTTCCACTCTTCATTTTAACATATGTTGCTATCGGAGGAGAGTTGTTGGTGCAATGCTTCATGTTTTAAACAACAGTGGTATTGTCAGGTTCAACACGGGGAATTTGCATGGAATATTAATGACCGTGAAATTTGTGATGTGGTTTGTAGTGGGGAGAATACATTATGAGATCAAGTCTTGTGTACATGCAAAAATTAGAGTGGGAGCAACCGCGTCTTTGTACATGGAAATCCTTATGGAGTTGGCATGGAATGCTAGCAAAGATCTCAAGGCGAAACACATTACACCAAGGCATTTGCAACTTTCCATTTGGAGAGACGAGGGTTTAGACACGCTTATTAATGGAACAATTGCAGCTATACTTCTATATATGGGAAGCTTATGCACAACGCCTGCTTTGTCATTTTATCATGTGTATTTCCTGGTCAAGAATGTTTATGTGCATAATTTGCTTGAAAATGTGATAGACGAGCAACTAAAAGAACTTTTGGTTGACATGATGAAGTTACTAAAGTCATCCTAGTGGAACAAAAGCATGGGAAACCAAATAGTGATTTTGGCTTTGTTCATTATGCTAACCATTCTAGTGCCATGAAAGCTATTGAAAAAACAGAGAAATATGCTCTTGAAGATCAGAAGTTGTCAGTACATTTGGAAAGACTTTCAAGTGATAAGAAGCCCCAAATTATGGAAAACTCTACTTCTTTTCAGAGGCCTTTGTTTTCAAAATTTCAGCCTTAGGTTGGGTATGTTTGCAATCCAAACATGCATGGTTTTGGCTCCATGGGTGACACTCAAGTTGTCTATTTTCAAATTTTTAGCCTTAGGTTGGGTATGTTTACAATCCAAACATGCATGGTTTTGGTTCCATGGGTGACACTCAACTTGTCATCTATGGTATAGGTCCGACACTTGAAGGCATGATGGTGGCTCCCATGATACTTCCAAATGGGCGTGTTGGATATGTAGGAGGATCTACCCCATACATAGCATAAGGGCGTGCTTTTTACAGAGGTGGGTTTGAATTGTATAGATCAAGTAGAACTGGTTCATGCAATAGAAAGCATTTTAAAGACCGATTATAAGGGAAAATTTTTGGATCGATTCTTCATGCAAATGTACACAATGTTATTTTAACACATGTATGTCAACAAAATCATAGAAGTGATCCTCAGAACATAATTTCATGACTCTTTGAATGCCCCAAAGATTGAGCATGGGAATTGATTCCAAGAGATTATCATGCGTCCACAAGATATTCAAGCATATGAAATGTCAAGCATCGTTAAAAATGCCCAAGCTTCCAAATGCAGTCGAAACACTTCATTTACCCCTCAGATGTGCTTAAATATAAAGATGACAAGAGCTCAAATCATCGAAGGTAAGGAGCAGGTATAACTATGTTCCTGGTAATTTTTTCATTTCCCCTTTCATGCACATTCATTTGATAGCCTAACAATAGGTGATGGTAGGTAAGGATACTTCCAAGTCCATCCAATAGGCTGAAAGCAAAGCGTCTTTCCATTGGAAGTACGTTCTGTTATTCTGCATGTTATTTGCACCTTTTTGTATATTTTAAGGCTAACACCTTCATGCGTGTAGGTTACCTCAAGATAATCTCAGTGTGGGCACATTCAAAATGTCCGGGTTTCACCAAGTTGAGCCGTGGAATGTTGAGAGTAGAATAGGATCCCGAAAACCTCCTCTCCTCAAGGGTCTAAAACCGGTTGTGGTTGTTATGTATCGATGACCATCAAATTCCAGTTTCTTAATAAAATATTTTTGGACATACTTGTATCCTTTCTTGCACATTTTTAATCATTCGGTCTTCTTTTATTTTTCCTATTTATTCAATCATTTTTTTACAAACTATATATAATAAGGTGTGTACATATTATTTTAACTTGTACATTTTAACAAAGATTTTATTGACAAGCATTTAGCTTTATGATTTAATTTTCTTAAAATCAAACTCGCTGCTAGCATCTATCTTTCATGCTCTTCAACATAACACAGATTAATAAGTTAAAAGATTTCATTTTACAAAATCATTCACATTTAATAAGTAATATACCCCATAGCGATTTTATCACATGCTAACGAAATTTTTACATTTTGCAATGCTGATTTTTAACACTTAAATGACATACATTTTCGTGCATGTTAAGCAGCTAGATAATCTAATGTAAACAAGGCTTATATTTTTTGTTAAGTTTAATTTCAATAACTAATGCTTTGAATTTTATTCATTAGTTTATCATTTGCCTTCTTAAAGTTTATTCCATCAATTTTAGCTGATTTTTGTATATATTTTTAACTAACACTTTTTAGTTTTTATTCTTTAGTTGTTTATGCACTTATATATTATATATTTTATTTTATTTCGTTAATTTCATAATATCATTCAATTAATTATTGTATATAATTTCTTCAACTAACACTATAGGTTTAATCGACACCGAGGGCTCTAAACAATACTCGAGTTTCCATCCCCTTTTCCCTCGACCAACCCTCCAAGGGTGTTCCTTCACTATTTTTCTTGAATCAATCTGAGCATTAAGATAAAATGGTGACCATACTAGGGAACAAAGTTCCTAGTTTTCTTATCTATTTGTAGACATGAGACTTGATCTCTTCTCGATAGCCTTGTGCATTATCAAACCCTTCATCGCATCTATCTTGTTTATCATTTTTTAATCATGATTGATGTCTAGTGGCCTGCGATTATACCTATCGATCCTCCAGGTGTCCCAGATTACATCCTGGTGCCCTGGTGTTTGGTCAGAAACCTTCGTCAATTCAAAGGCTTGCCTCACAATAACCCTAATGATCATATCACAAGTTTTTGCTAGTATTGTCTTGCAAATGACATTTCTAATCTTTCTGTGATGGTTTGTATTTTTCCTCACGTGGTTTGGTACAAGGCTACCAAGTGGTTTGATTCTCTGCTTAACCATTCTATCTAGGGCTGTGAGCAATTTTTTGATATTTTCAAGATCATGTTTGAAAATTCAAAGGCTCCTTTTCCTTGGTGTGACTTTTGTGATGAACATCATGATCCTAACACTTGTCAAGAATTATTGGAAGCCAAGAGATTAACCAGGACTGATCAATATAGGAAGCAATGGTAGGATATGTTGAGTAAAATCCCTTTTGAGGATTATCCCCAACTCTTGAGCTCCCTTCTCCACGTAATCAAGAATACAATTGATGTCCCTAAGTCTATTTCCCCTCCTACGCAAGACATTCAAGATATTTTCCTTTTTGACGATACTATCTTCCAAGCCAATTTCAAGCCAACCTCTCACATTCCCATTCCTTAAGGGTATTCTATCCCTCCTTGCCATGACTATTAGAGGAAATTTGGGGTCTAAAATGGGCCTCCTAAGGAAAATACTAAAAAAATACACGTCACACTATAGATATGTCATGTCACACTAAGTTAAAGGTGTTATCTAGTGAAGGTCAACCTATAATATCTCATTAATGGTAGTTGACAAGTATGTTGGGTTAGTGTAGAGTTAAGAGATGATGGTTGAAAAAAATAATGAAATGCTTAGATTACCATGCATACACAATAAATGATATAGTGTTAAATTTTTTAAATTTATATTATAATTTATTTATAAATATACCACTACTTCTTTTTATATATTTAATAAAATCTAAAACTTAAGAAAAAAACTAAAATTATAATGAAAAAATATAATCACTATAATACTAAAAATAACAATCACTATTTTTATTTTATTATATATTATCACTACTTCCAAGTTCTTTAAAATATAAATCTCACATTAATTAAAATGAAAGTGATTAAAATGAAAGTGGAGTAATTTTGAAATAATAAAATCATTTATATAATTAGTCTCTAAAAAATAAAAATAAATCATATTTAAATAATATCATAAATAAAAAATAAGAGAGAGAGAGGAATTGTTTGTTAGTTTTGTGATAACTTTCTCATATAAACTCAGAATTTGACGTTTTTGGTACCGTTGGAAAGGTACCAACGAGAGATACAACTTTCATGTATTGAGTTTTCTAAGATTTGGCACCGATTTTCTAGGACGGACATGTTAGTAAAAATGTCCATCCCGAAAAATCTGTGCCGAATCTTAGAAAACTCAAAATATGAAAGTTGTAGCCCTCGTCTATACCTTTCCAACGGTACCAAAAACGTTAAATTCTGAGTTTATGTGAAAAAATTATTGCAAAAATAACAAACAATTCTTCTCTCTCTCTCTCTCTCTCTTTCCTATTTTTTATTTATGATATTTTTTTAATTATTATTTATTTTTATTAATGAAAGATTAATTATATAAATGTTTTTGTTATTTCAAAATTACTCCACTTTCATCTTCATTAATGTGATTTATAATACTTTTTTTAAATATTATTTATTTTCATTTATGAGATATTAATTATATAAATGTTTTTATTATTTCAAAATTACTCCACTATCATCTTAATTAATATGAGATTTATATTTTAAAGAACTTAGAAGTAGTGATAATATAAAATAGTCTATATTTATTATTTCAAGTATATTTATCATATTTTGAGATGAACTTTTCAAAATCTTAACCAGGGCAAGGTTTATAAATTACGACACATAAGCATCTTTGACTTCTATAGGTCCAACTAGATCATAATGGTTGACCAAAATACTTAAATTCTATTGGTTTGAGAGATCTTACTGATCACATACTTGTCCATGGCACATTTTTTTATAAGGCCCATTTTAGACCCCAAATATCCTCTAATTATATCGTTTTCGCCTTATCCGCAAGGTGGTGTCTTTTTTGAGGATGAGACCTGTAATCTGCAAGATGATATCTTATTCAACAATGATATTACCTTAGATAATTTCTTTGTGAATGAGCATCAGAGGGAATACACTGGTCCTTATGATGAATTGGTTCAAAATGATCTTGAAAGTGTTATCCATACCCTTTTTGACTATGAAGTTACAAGCTTGGATGACATTGTCTTTGGTAATTTTGCCGAGCCCCTCATATCCAAGATGGTTCCACCAATTCATGACCCAAATGAGGACGATGCTCAGTCCTTTTGGATTGAGGTTGAGAATCCAATTTTCAATAATCCTACCCTCGAGTTAGAACATTATGTTTTCAAGGTAATCCCTCAACCGACGTATGATGATTACTATGAGTATTTTATTGATGATGATTGTTGTCTTGACGATGAGTTTGAGGTCATAGAGGTCCTGGAAGTAACGCCCTATCCCAAGTTCAATTGCATCCTATCTATGATGAATACCCTAAATCTATACCAGATCACTATGTTGATGAGGAAATCGATAGTTATGAAAGAATCCATGTGGATTTGATCCATGCTAGTTATGAAGAAAGTATTATATACATCATTCCCATCCTTAATGAGCAAATGATAAGCAATGAGTTGGATAGGGAAATTTCTAGGCTGGTTTTTGAAAATTTCATTTGGGATTCATGGGCTAAAAACTTTTGTGTTTCCACTAGAACTAAATTGTTGAGCCTTCATTGCTTTCTATTCATTTTAGTTGAGTTCAACACTCATTTTCAACAATTATCAATCAAGCCCGTTTTTGTTTTTGGCACTCAAGACAAAAATCCTGGCAATCATCATGATCCAAATCATAATCGTCATAACATTGCCAATGCTTTCCTCTACCACAATTGACACCCACCATGATTAGATGTGTATCCTTTGTAGTTGTAGGGTTTTAGGCTCACATTTTTTAATCCTAGGTTAGTTTGCTTCCTTGTTTTGCGTTTAGTTATTGTTTTATCACATTAGCTTATGTGTTTTTATTTCCTTAGTTTGACATTCCTTAATTGCATCTTGTTTCTTTTTTGTCGGTTTCCCAATTAGTTTCCTTAGAATTTGACATTGTTTCAAAACTATACTCCAGCTATGCTCTCCCTTCAAATTGTTTATTCATTAATCTCTCTGACATAAATATTTTTAGCCATGATATATAGGAGAGGATGTGACTCAGAGGAAGCATAATTGTTGGGCGATTCCTAGTGATTAGCCTGGGTACATTGAACGATCATTTCTTTATGTTATTGGTTTTCCCAGCTCTTCTTCTTATCCCTTAGCTTCACCCATCATGGAACACTAGCCCTACTCTGTTCACTCCCTGCCCTTTTCGGGGATGAATATGAGTACAAATGCTTGTTTTGTGGTTATGAGTTTATCTACACATCATGTTGATAAGTTCTTATCGAGACGTCACACATACTCGTGTCCTTATCGTTCGTCGTTTGTTGGCTAGATGTTGATTCCCAACATCGACATGGTTTCAAAGCATTAAAACATGATGTCAAAGGTGAACAACCTTAACTATGTCATCATCCTATTATCCCTTGAACATCGAGTCATGCTTGAAGTCCTCATCATGCTCGTGTTCAATTTCATCATGTACCTTGTCATTTACCTTTTATGTTACTTGTAACAAATTTCATCTTGTCTAACAAATCACGGCAATTTTACTTAGTTATGTGTCCTTTAATAAAATTCACCAACTCTTTCCCATTAGTTTCCTCGCCATTATCTTTCCTCAAAAATGAAAAAATAAGTCCCCCTTTAGCCTCTCCAGTAAATTTTTCCATGTCAATTTATCGAAGAAGAAAAAAAAAA
Organism: Larix kaempferi; assembly: GCA_027924585.1. Taxonomy (NCBI): domain Eukaryota; kingdom Viridiplantae; phylum Streptophyta; class Pinopsida; order Pinales; family Pinaceae; genus Larix; species Larix kaempferi. Next base: position 854,052 of record BSBM01000721.1, on the reverse strand, counting down.
TACAAAAACAAAACAAAACATCCCTCTATCCAATATCCCTGTGAGATCCATAAAATTACACAACATAGATATACTTTCAACCCATACATCTTCAGGTAGACTTTTTCTAGAGTTTTGCTTTTCAATACAGGTGGCGAAGGTTTTATGAGAATTTGTGGAACTCAAACACTTCAATGATATCTTCTCATTTAGATCTTTGTGTCAAAGTTTCACGTGACACCGATGGTTAGCAACTTAGCCACTTGAAGTTTCGGAAAGCAGTTTGCCGTATTTTTTTATTATTTTCCAACCAAGGAAAACTGTAGAGCGAAGCTAGAACTGAAGCTGGAGTAGATCACTGAGTCCAAAGGTAGAATTGGAGCTGAAGTAGATCACTTAATCCAAAGGTAGCAGAAAACCTGGGCCGGAGCCCGCCTAAGCTTGCCGTATCATCCGAGGCGAGCTTACGAAGGATTTGAAGACGATAAGGACACGTGGTGAACATAATGCCATTTGTTAAACGACAAAAGAGCAAGTAAACTTAGTTATACCAAAGGTTAGTTCAGAAATTGTTACATCGCGTAGTTAAGAAATTTCACTTCAGACATGGCGAGGGTGCAACATGAACGACTCGTGTTTAAAATAACTATAAAGAATTCAAATTCAATTAATAATCGCATGCCAGCCTGCGGTCAGGCTGTCAGCATTCTCTGTCATCATTGTGCCAAGTGTTGTGGGTTAATTACTTGGTGATAGGAAGGTTATTTCGGTCACTTACCATATCTACAGCTACTCGGAAAATCCTAGACCCAACCCAGGAGGTTCAAGTAAGAGAAATTTCATTGGTGGTGTCGAAGGAACTAGGAAACACGCCACAGTTATAATGAAAGTCCAAATGCGAAGCAATTTGACCAGGAGCAACTGACTCGTTCGGAAAAGAAAACCCTCACCTTTCTGTGCATTCACGCCGTGCACATCCTCATTGACTGTGGCACGAGGAACAATGATTCCACCCTTCATTTTAATATATGTTGCTATTAGAGGAGAGCTGTTGATGCAACACTTCATGTTTTAAACTACAGTGGTATTACCAGGTTCTGTATGGGGAAATTTGCATGCAATATTAATGACTGGTAAATTTGTGATGATGTTTCCAGTGGGAAGAATACATTGTGAGATCAAGTCTCGTGTACATGCAAAAATCAGAGTGGGATAAACCGTGGCTTTGTAAATTGCAGTCGTAGTTGGCAGGGAATGCTAGCAAAAGATCTGAAGGCGAAACACATTACACCAAGGCATCTGCAGCTTTCCATTCGGGAGATGAGGGTCTAGACACACTGATTAAGGGCACAATTGCAACTATACTTCTCTGTAAAGCGAAGCTTATTAACATCGCCCAATTTGTCTTATGATCATGTGTATTTTTAGGTCAAGTCTGTGTTAGCATTTGGGTTTAGTTCTCCCTTGAGTTTCGCAACATGGGTTAACCCTCTCTTGTGGATTTTAAATTTGGCAATTGTAGTGGAGATTAATGCCTGCGGGTTTTGGTCTAACGACAATCGTGCTCCAACAAATGGTATCAGAGCGGTAGTTCTCGAGTTCGAAACTCACCTGAGTAACGTTGGGGAGATTGTTGGCATTTGCGTCCCGTGCTCCCCTTGAGTTTCGCGACATGGGTTAACCCCCTCTCGTGGATCTTAACTTTGGTGATTGTATCGAAGATTAACGCCTGTGGGTTTTGGTCTAATAGAAATTGTGCTCCAATAGTCTATCTATGTGCATAATTTGCCCTAGAGATAGATTAGCAACTAAAAGAACTTTTCATCGACATAGTGAAGTTACTAAAGTTGTCCTATTGGAAAAAATCTTGGGAAACCAAAACAAGATTTTGTCTTTTTTCATTATGCTAAGCATTCCGGTGCCATGAAAGCTATTAAAAAAACAAATAAATATGCTATTGAAGATCGAGAGATGTCGGTATCTTTTGCAAGACCTTCGAGTGATAAGAATCCACAAACTATGGCAAACCATACTTTTTTTTAGATGCCTATATTTTCAAATTTTCAACCTCAAGTTGGGTATGGTTACAATCCAAACATGCATGGCTTTGTCTCCATGGGTGATACTCATCCTGTCATCTCTGGTAGAGCTCCGACACCTAAAAGGCATTAGGATGGTACCCATGATACTTCCAAATGGGCGTGTTGAATATGTAGGAGGACCTACTCCATATAGAGTAGAAGGGTTTGCATTTTATGAAGGCGGGTCTGCATTGTATAGATAAACTAGAACTGGTTCAGGCAATATAAAGTGTTTTAAAGACCGATTATACGGGCAAATTTTTGGATCGATTTTTCATGCAATTGATCGTGCAAATGTACATGATGTTATTTTAACATGTGTATGTCAAAAAAATCATGGAAATTATTGTATAAATCAAGGATGGAATTTGACGGGAAAATTGCTCGTCACGAGGCAATTTACCTGTCAAATATAGCCAAGATTTCAGTAAATCCATCAACAAATAGCTTGAAATGTGTAAAACTTTCAATAATTTAGACAAAATTGTCAATTTTGACTATGATATCATTTTGAAATTCCAACCTTGGTTGAAATATAATTTCATGACTCTTTGACTGCCCCAAAGATTGAGCATGGGAATTGATTCCAAGACATTATCATGCGTCCACCGAATCACCAAACATATGAAACATCAAATGCCACCAAAAACACCTAAGCTTCCAAAGGTAGTCGCAACATTTCATCTACTCCTCGGATGTGTTTAAATGCGAAGTTGAGCGAGAGATCAAATCATCGAAGGTAAGAAGCACGTATAACTGTGTTCTAGTTGTTTTTTCATTACCCCTTTCATACACAGTCGTATGATATCCTAATAGTGTGGCAATGGCAGGGAAGGCTATTTCCATGTCCATCCATTAGGGTGAAAACAAAGCATTTTTCCGTCGAAGGTATGCTATGTTATTCTGCATGTTATTCACACTTTTCCGTATATTTTAAGGCTAACACCTTCATGTGTGCAAGTTGCCTCAAGACAATCTGAGCATGGGCACATTCACACTATCTGGGTTTCACCCGATTAAGTCATGGAATGTTGAGAGTAGAATAGAGTCCCGGAAGCCTCCTGCCCTCAGGTGTCTAAACGCGGTCGCAGCTGTTATGTACTGATGACTATCAAATTCCAGTTTCTTAATAAAATATTTTTGAGCATACCTACGTCATCCTTGTCTCCACATTTTTAATCATCTGGTCTTCTTTTATTTTTCCTATTTATTCAACTTCTTTTTTACAAATTCTATAAATAAAGACTCTACATATTATTTTAACTTGTACATTTTTTAGGAAGTTTTATATTACAGATGTTTAACTTTATGATTTAATTTTTGTAAACACAAACTAGATGCTAGCATCTATTTTTCATGCTCTTCAACATAACACATATTAATAAGTTAAAGCATTTCATTTTACAAAACCACTCACAGTTAATAAGTAATATACAATGTAGCGACTTTATCACATGCACGAAACATAACCAAATTTTTACAATCCACAATTATGATTTTTAACACTTAATTGACATACATTTTTGCAAATGTTAAGTAGCTAGATAAAACATATACATTACATATTTTTAATAAGTTTACTTTCGCTAACTAATCCTTTCAAATTTAATCATTATTTGATCATTTTCCTTCTTAAAGTTTATTCTATAATTTTTAGTTGATTTTTGTATACATATGTTTAACTAACGTGTTTTAGTTTTTATGCTTTAGTTGTAATTACACTTATCTATTTTACTTTTATTCTATTAATTTCATAAGATCATTCAATTAACTACTGTATATAATTTCTTTGACTAACACTATAGGTTTAATCCATATTGAGGGCTCTAAACAACACCCAAGTTTTCGTCCCCCTTTTCCCCTTTACCACCCATCCAAGGTTGTTCCTTCATTGTTTTTGTCTATAAGCATTAAGAAAATTATCTAGGGATATCTACACAACCTGGACAACTTGATACTAATCTTGGAGTTTACTAGTCAATTATAAGATCCCATTTTCACATGGTAGTAGCAAGGCCAACTTTGACGCCCATAGCATGAGCAGTTTCATGGCTGATTAACCGTGGTGATTAAATATTATAATGGGAAGGCCATAACTTCATTCCAACCTTCATGTCTAGACGTACACTAGAATTTCCCCAAGACAAAGATTAACATGAATGATGAATGTGTAGCTAAATTCACCATTGACAAAGATTATCATGAAGTATTGAAAAGTTGGTGGATTAAGGACAAGTTATTTTAGGAAAGTTAGAAGGGTATATATCCCACCTCACTTCTTAGATTGCCTAATACGTACATAGTAGCATTATTTAGTAGGTTATATGGTGAGAAATATGCACATAGTTCAAAAGATCATGGATTATTCTTATATATCAAGTAGTTGAGATAGGTAAAATCTTCAACTAGCCAACCAACATATTTGCCACTTTGAACAATGCTATATCTAGAGAGAAATATTCTACTCTAAATAGTCCCACAACATTTTACATGTTGTTGTTCATAGTAGATATCATTTGGGTAGCCAATTACTTCATAAGAATGGAATAGCAATGATAACTGAAAGATAAGGACAATCAAGTTTATTGTCACATCCTGTGGGACCAACAATATAGAAATGAGTTGACACGAATTTGTGATAATTTCATTGATCCCTTGTATGCTTTAGTTTTCTACAAGTCATTTCCTTGTATGATTGAGGAGGCAATGCAAGTAGTCAACATACTATATTATTGGTATGTAATGGAGACACACAACTATCTCAGAATATATGGAGCATCTAAACATCCTCATATTTTACCCAAGTTCATCCCCAACAAGCTTATATAACAAATATTTTCTATCATACTTTCCTTAATGGACTCACATCATTACTAGAAAAACATAAGAAAGCACTTTGGCCTATATTGCCACTTTCCATAAGATCTTATAGTATATGCAGTTCCAAATCAATTGCAACAAAAGCAAAGGCACTAGTATCCTATAATTTAAGTGAGGAGAGGTTCATAAGACATGACCCTTTGGGCATAGTTGCAAACCACTATTTGATGTTGGTTTACAAGTGGCCTTATGAAAATGAGACATGTATATATGAGAAGGTATATAAGAGAGGTAGATCATATGGTGAGGCTATTATGAAAATGAGTAAAATACAAAAGGACAAACAATGATAAAAAGAGGAAAAAAAGAAAAGGCTAAGGAGGAAGCCAAGGAACAAGCAACTAAGAAAGAGCAAACTCATAAAGAAGAAGATGTAGATGCCAAATCTAAGGATGGAAATGATAAAAAGAGGGAAGAGGATAAAGTGACTATTTCACAACAAGAAGATACAAGAGTGACATAAACACATGACTCAAGTTCTCCAAACCTCACCAATATTCCATAAATGCAATCGATAAGTGATAGGGGGTCATCCTCCTTTTCCTTGACTTAGTGTACGAAAGCCTTCACCAACAAACATGGGACATCTGGCTATCTTAGATTCATTTGTATTGAACAAGAAAAGGAAACAAGTGATGAAGAAAACTCATAAAAAATTGAATATTTCAAAAGTTTAAGAATTTATTTAACCATTGAGGTGTCATTCATTAAAGATGAATTCCAATCCTTTAACCACAATATCAATAAGAGTTGCCTTCTTTTAGGCTACATAGATGAACATGGATGATATGGTGAAAGAGTTACATGCATTGAATAAGAATATGGCGATGTTGGAGCATCGATCAAAATACTACTAAGAGGAGATAATCAACCTAACATAGTTCAAATCATGTGTTATGGAGGTACAAGATGAATTGAATGAATAAAAAACAATGTTGTTAAAAAAGATACTAGACTTACAAGAACAAGATTTTCAACTTTGAATTGAATGGTACTTAGATTGGTTTTGAAAACTTGAGAAAATGGTTGGAGGAATAAAAATATTCTTTTAAACACTTGCCAAGGATGAGCAAAAAGGAGATTGACTACACAGTGGTAGCACTTGCAAACTAGAAAACAACATGGATAAAGTTATAATTTAATATTGAAGTGGATTTGAATAGACATATGCGACTATTCCAAGCAGCTAAAAGAGTAATCTAGAAATTCCAACTGCCTTCTCTCAATGAAACAAAATTACCTAGGCCAATGCAACAATGCATGGGAAGACTCAGAGAACAATACCAAGCTAGAGAAAGAAGTCATAGAAACTACTCTGAGAGTGATTAAGGAAATGTTGGTGGGGTATATATCAATTCCTTCAAAAGAAATAAATTTGATTAATTCATTTTCTTAACACCTTGCAACATGGATTGGAGCTAATTTCTAGAGAGATAAGCATGTATGAAGTGACTTTGAGCAATTGAGTTTTCCATGCTCTATAGGATTATTGGCAATATATGAAAATTGGACCTAGTATTTTCAAGTTAAAGTTGAAGGGTGAAATTAATTTGATTAAAATACAAAATAATAGCTTTTCAACATGGAATTCAAGACCAAAAGACCTACATGATGAAGCAGTTACTTGTAATAAGATCATGCATGTAGCTTTGAGAAGAGAGAAAAGGATCTTTTCCTTGTGTAATTTTGTAAATTGCTTTAGAAAATTGAGGAGAAGTCATTGTTGGTCGAATTATTGAGAGCAGAACTGTGATTCTATTGCTATGACATGTACATAATTGTTCCATTTGATTACTAGTATTAGAATTGTTAAGATAATGTTGATTAATTGGTAGACTATTCTCTAATTGATGGTGAACTTTTATTTATGTTCATCTCATGATTGACTATTTGTCTACAGTCTATAGATACAAAATTGTAGCTAGTTATTAAATTATAGACTATTCTTAATTAATGATTAGTTATTTATATTTCCACATTAATAACTCAATAACTATTTGCTGAAAATAATCATGAGAATGCATGTGGTTTTGTGTCTAATACTCTAATCTAATAGTCCTAGATTGCATTTAAAATAGGACTGCATAATACATTTAGGGTAGATTTGTATTCACATTTTGCATGTGCATCATTTACATTTTTTTAGAATTTCAATGATAAAACTATAATAGTATCCTTCAGGTTATAAATCAGATGGATTCCCTATTCCAAATAGTGTGAGGTCTAGTTGGGACCTTAAATTGGGGAGAATCCATGTTGATTGCACATGGAAAATTTTCCATGTCATCATGTTCATAACCTTGACTTCCCAACATTAACCTTGGCCCGTAAGATGTCCCATTAACACTTTCCCATTGATTGTTTTTTACCAAACATAAAACACATGGACTATCAATTTCAATAGGCTGACCAAACATCCATAGATCATATTTTTAGGAACCCTAAAGGTTCAACAACTGGGATGAATATAGAGACACTAGCTTTCAACTAACTTCCAACCTTCAACACAACTTGTCCTGACTTCTCCCCGACCAAAAAGTGACATTCATTACTAAATTAATGACTCATTGAACTAAATTACTTGGATCCCCAACCAAAAACTTTTACTAGGGCTGGAATGAAATAACTTGAAATACAAAAACTTATAGTCTAATGAAAAATAAAATCAGTTAACTCAAATAAACTTGTAGAACAAACTAAAACAAGAATTGAACTACCCTACCCTACTCCATTTGATATTAGTGCAACAACACATATTCATGTTTACCTACTCACTAGCATACATTACAAGCCTTGGCATAATCATTGGAATCTTATATATATATATATATATATATATATATATATATATATATATCCATTATGAAACTCCAAAGGATACCATTAAGGACGAACTTGTTCAACTATTCTAAAATTAATTGATAATCAACCATTCTAACCAATGTATAAAATTTATGAGTTGTGAATAATCTTTTGTTGTAGCACATTAAAAAAAAAAAATTCACCAACTAGTCAATGACAACTTTTACCTTGAATAAAGATGCATGTATAACATTTATGAGTTGTGAAATAATCTTTTGGTGTAGCACATTTTTTTTTTTTTTTTCGCCAAGTAGTCAATGACAACTTTTACCTTGAATAAAGATGCATATGGAAGTTGATAATCCATAACACCACCTAATTCTTATAATTCCATCCCATAACGATGACTATCTCTTACATTATTATAATCCAGTTTCACCACAACTTCAAATTAAAATTCCTAAAACAAGAGAAACAATCTATAAATATGACCCTCTAACACATTCTTTTTATCCAAATACTTCAATGCAAAATGATCAACATAAACTCAAAATTCCCTCCTAAAATGTAATACAATAACTTTGGTAGAGAATAAACCATAGCAAGTCCTTCTCATTCAGTTATTGCAGTTTCACTTAGCCTGTGGAAAATTTCTACTTGAAAAGTATGTGGAATGGTCCAAATTTCCTTCTCCTAGTTGCACAAGAAATGCTCCTAATTCTATCATGGAACATCTACATGTAAATGGAATTCCACTTTCCAATCAAGGAACATAAGAATTGGGGTGCTTACCATTTTTTTCCTTGAGCAAATTTGTAGTAAATAGTCCTTGTTTGTTACTATTTATAGAAGATTTATGATATATAAGAATATATATTGAATAATAAATGATTTATAAGATATTTGTAATATGATGATAATAATATCCCTTAAGGTGTAGACCAGTTGGAAATAGGGTGCACTGTTAAGGAACTCCTTGTGATGTTGCAGGTTCAAACCTTGAATAATCTGTGCACTTGTGTAGGGGCAGTGTGGGTGCACCTAGGGGTATAGTGGTAGCATAAGGGAATTGAACCCGTGTCATGTAATTACGAGCCTCACCCCAGTTTCCAATTCCCCTAGCCAAAATAGAATATGATGATAATAATGAGCCTCGTTTCAATATACTTATATGCATTGACTGGTCACAAGGTGAATGGGTATGTGCTCTTTGATATTTCATTAGCCTAATTATATTATTATCATTATAACATTACCACCCTCTTAAGGAATTTTTTGTCCTCAAAGAATGGTAAACATGATTATCTCTAGCTGATGATGTTCCAATAGTGGCATCAAGTTTGTCTATAATTAAGGGTTTGACATTGTTCCTTCTTTGAGTGTTGTTGAGGTTCCTTTGTATTGTTTACATCATATCCTGAAGTCTTTTGACCTAATTGTTTAATGTGAAACCTTTATGCTTCTTTGTAATATATTTCTCTTGATTTTGTTGATGTACGTTTGACTTTGTTTCTCTCTCTTTTTGATTAGTTTTAGTTCACCCTTATTGAGAGTAGAACCATATAATTTGTAATGTTGACCTTGCTAGTTAAACTCCATGAATTATTCTTCAAGGTTTCTAGTATAAATTCCCAACTGAATCAACCATTATGCACCTAACACCATATCCATTTCTTTGAGTAGTAAATCACAAATTCTTGTTTGTAGTTCCAATTCTTCTTTTTGAACTAAGACATTATGACATCTTGCTACTTCTTTGACCTTTTTTTCATCAATGACCATAACTATGAGGTCCTTGGTGGGATACACAAAAATGTTTAGTTTTTTAGCAACAATGATGTCTATATAGTTTTAAGTACCGAGAGAATCTATGAGTATCATTACATTTCTATATTTTATGACTCCTTTAATTTTCAGGGTCTTAGGTTGTGAATTTCTCATCATGGTTTCTGGTGGAATTGTAGGTTTTCTTTCTTCTTTTCTTGGAATTTAGATCTTATCAACCTTTGAGAGATAGGGTGAAATGTATTTTGTAATTGATTGTTGTATTTGGTCTTTCAAAGTAACTAATTTTATTTGAAGCATGTCTTCCCCATTTATCTTTTGTTGGGTGAATAAGATTGAAATTAATGATATTTTTGGTAGTTCTCCATTTTCACTTTTTAAATCTACTAGGTTGACATGTTCTACCCTAATATCTTGTGTGGACTATGGTTGATGAGTTCACAATTTTGAATGGATTTTCATGATTTTGGGGTTTTATCACTGACTCATATTTTTCTAGTTAGTCAATGAAATCCTTCTCTATCATCATTGATCATTTTTGATACATTGTCCTTGTTAGGATCTAAATTGTATCCACTAGTAATTTCGTTTGTCGGGTTTGAAATTCCTACTTCATTTCCATCAACAATTTTTTAATAGTGTAGGGACTTGTCCTCACATAAATGTCCTATAATCCACCTACTATCACATTCACAACAGATATTTCCCTTCTGTGATGAACCTGCAATAATTAATTAATGCAAATACACAAGATATCAGAAATAACAGAACTTAGAATCACTTTTATATTGATCATGGGCCACTTCGAGGGGGCAACCTCCTTTGAGCAAGCTCAATACACTTAACTTCACCATGCCTTCAATGACCTCAACACACACTTATATACTAAGTCTATGCCCAATACTATGAGTCAAAACCATGGGACATATAATACTACGGGACGACTTACAAAGCATATGTGTCCAATACTATGGGTCAATACTATGGGCTAATATAAACTACGGATCAACAAATACTACGGGACGACTTACAAAGCATATGCGTCCAACAACAATATACTAACATAGTAAAGAGGAGGGTTGAAATATGTTCCTAACACCTTCTTTATTAATTCTAGCCATCATCTTTGGGATTATTCAAATAACTTGTCAAATATATCCCCACTTATTATTATTTTGTTAATTTTTTTCCTTGCTCTTTTTGCAACTCACCAAGTCTATTCATAATTTCCATGGAATTGTTGGTTTCATTTTCATAAGAATGAAAATATTTGTGCACTTTGTCATAATTAGGGAAATTTTAGGGGTGAAATTTAGACCATTGTCTATTTTTCGACCTTTTTTTCCAAAAAAAGTTTCACTAATTTCCTTTTTTTTCTTCTTCCAAAAATGATTCTCCCAAATTCCATAGGATACTTTTTTTTCTCTAAAACCGCCAAACTTGTCCAAAAACTATGTAAACTCCTTACAAATTTGAATCTTTTTACAAAAAGTTTTCCAAACATTTTATGGTTGCAAATTGCTGCTATTGTTGCACTGAAAACTTCTCAAAATCCTACAAAAACTCTCAAATTGAAGATAAACTAACCTTGTTGGGATATGATACCATGTGAAATTATGGAACACAACAACTATTTGAGCTTGAGAATACCTCACAATGATAGGATTAGCAAGGAGGAAGAATTGCAGTGAAATGAGCAGTAAAATGAAACATGCATTCAAACTCAAATGTGCACAGAAAAGTGTGTCATATTCCATTAATCAGTATAGTCAACAGATATGGTACAATAGAGGAAATACGAATACCCAAAGAGAATTCGAATCCAAGTCAGTCTAGCCTAGGAATTATCACCACTACAGTGCTCTGAGGCTACCAAACTCAACTAAGACTCAGTGAACTGAAGCTACTGTCAATGAACTGACCATGCAAGGTGCATTAGTGAGTTTGTCATGCAAAATATCATGCAATCAGGCTAGAGAGGGCGCACTAGATCACAATCAGTGGCAATCGGAGCACAAAACCTCCCACTAGAGTTAGGAACTCAGGTGGACTGAACCTAATCATTGAGTTAGCTCCTAAAATGTAGGGAACTAACTTTGGATGTCCTAAAATCGTGCATGCAGGGCGCATCAAGTGGATAATGAGGCCTAGATGACATTTGCACACCACTAGGGGGAAAATGACATCATCCAATACTAGGAAAATATTAATAATACTAAGGTGGATAAGGTTGGAGTATTAATTATCCTAATAGAATTATACCACCATTCAGCAAGATGCAACCATTAAAACCATTTATTTTTCTTATCAATTACAAATCAACGCAGGTAGGTTTCCAAGTATTTATTGATGATTTATGTTTGACTATTTGTTTGGGGATAGTAAGTTGAGCTCATGTTAAGTGACGTCCCAATTTGTTTGCAAGATTCTCTCCAAAATTTTCCTTTAAACTTGGCATCTCCGTCGCTAATGATAATCTTTGGAAACCCGTGTAACTTGTAGACATTTTTGCATAAAACTTTAGTTGTTTCCTTGGCGAAGTCCATTTTTCTTACCCCGATGAAATGTGCATACATGGTTAGTCTGTCTACTACCAACAATATTTTGTCCTTCCCTTCTAACATGGGTAATCCTTCAATGAAGTCCATTGAGATTTCTTCCCATTTCTGATTTGGGGTGTGCAACGGATGGAGTAGCCCGGGGGTTAGGACATTTTCATTTATTTCTTTGTCAAATGTCACATTTTGCTACATATTTTTTAATGGCTGCATTCATTCCCTTCCAAAAAATTGATTGTATTGCATTGTAATAGGTTTTGAAAAATCCTACGTGTCCTGTAACTGGACAGTCATGGGAATATTTAAGTACCTTGGTTTTACAACTTGAGTTGGGGATTAATTAAATCCTCCCCTTATACCACAAGATGCCATTTTCCATTCAAATTTGGGGTACTCATTTATATTGTTAATTATGGAGCAAGTCTCTAGCTTTTTTGCATAAGGCACAGAGTAAGAGAGATGGAATGCGTGTAGGAATAGGAGTGTTGAATGGAATGGAGTGTGGTGAGCAGGTGTGGGAATATTGGAATGTAGGGTGTTGGACATATGAGGGAGCGGTAGGTGGTAAAAGGCGAGTGTGTAGGGGTGTTTATGAAGGGATGGTGCTAGAGGAGTGCACAGAATGGAGAAAGCACGGGAGGAGTGCTTGCGGCGCAGAAGAGGGAGGTGTGGAGTAGAAAGGGAATGAGGGAAAAATATGGAGCAATGAAGCTAAATGAAAATGAGGGACACGGGTGACAAAGAGGATAGAAGGAGGTGGGGCAGTGGAATGGATCTAAGCAAAGGGAATTGAAAGATGGATGTGGGCATGGACCGGAGTGGATATTGGAGATGTGGATGTGATGTTATCTTCCTTGAATCCCACGCATATCGGTCTCTTCGCTCCAAGAAGAATCGCTTTGATACCAATGGTACGACAAATGAATTATTGAATAGATGATATAATAGAGTACATAGAGTGACTTAAATAGTCCATCTCGCAACTAATCAAAAGGGATGAAACCCCTCAATTAATATTACAATTTATTAATTATTAAATATTATGAGATTTTATTTATATATTTACATAATATATTATGTATGCAACACTAATTTATACCTTGCAAAAGAATCTTGTGAATGATCAAGAGGGAAGCCCAAGCGATTTTCTGGAGTTATTCAAGGACAAGGATGTCTCCACTAGGGAAGCACGTGCCCAACTATGGAAAGTCCAATTTATTATGCTTTGAGAACAAAACATTCCTTAAGAGGGTGGCAATGTAACAAATATAAATAAATGTGTAATAGTAATAATAATCACATAAATAATAATAAGTAATTAATATTAATAAATACGGTTAGTAATTAGTGAAGTGTTAAAGGACACAAGTGTTCACCCTTGTGGCCAGTCAATGCCTATAAAGGTATACCGTCATAAAGGATTGCAATCATCGAATAAATAATAAAATATATTTTTATAGAAATTCCCTACAACCCCTTGCGGAACATCGTCATCACTATTATTCGGTAGAGTGTATGAAATTGATGATAGTGATACATTTTGCGACGTTTTGTCATAATCAACATCTAGGTTGTATGTCATAGTGACTTCATTTTTGTCTCCCCTAACCAACATTTTTCAAAATCTTCGGCTACCTTGTTAACTCCATTTGTGAATAATTTATGCATGTTAGCTATCAATCTATCGATTTTGTTGCCTAACTTTGTTTGGCCCTCGACTAACTGTTTATGCAACTTCGTAATGTTATCCATAATTAGTGAGGTGTTATTGGCTTCATATTTATAATGATAAACATATATGTTCTCTTCCTTATAATATCCATGTTGGTGATAGCTTATTACATGCCCACCTTACTTTTAATTTTATATATAATTTATATATAAAGTTTTTAATTTTTGGAAAAGGTAAAAGGGAAAAAATGATAACCCTTAGAGGTAAAAGATTAAAAAAAAGAAAAATAATCATGACATTAGGAACACCTTAGTTTACTTTATAGTATATAAAGTTAAATAATGTTTTCATAAACTAATGTTCAATTTAACCCACAATTGACCTTATCATATCAATGAAAAAAATAAAAATTAGAGGGGTGCGATCAGGCCTGGAATTTCAAATTCCCTTTGCCTCTCAAATGGAAATTTGTTGACGGTTTCCTATTTTAATTGCCTATCACTTTACGTTTTAACCAACAAGAAGGGAGAGACTTATATCCCATACATTCATCCAAAATATTTCATTTTATCTAATAAACTACCTACCTTGTATTTCATTTTATCTAACAAACTACCTACCCTGTAGACAGCCCGACGACCCTTGAAAATCTATTGTTTATTGATCCTTCTCATGAATAAAATAGACCTAGAATATTGATTATCCTAATTCTAAATGAATAAAATAGACCTAAAATATTGATTATCCTAATTCTAAATCAAATTGATGTTTACTTGAAAACAATCAAATAAAATATACCTAAAAACATTTTAAAATATAAAAAAAACAATAATTTAAAAAACAAAAACAAAGACTTAACTCTATACAAAAATACCTGGACAAGAGCATGGACCCATTCCATGGCCAAGGCAAAGGGTTGCAGGCACAACCCATTCAGCCTCCCTTTTTTATGCTCCCGAACGCTGGCAATCCTGCTGAATCCGTTTTTGACCATATTGAGATGTGCTGCTAGCTGGGCGAGCTTTTTGTGCTCGAAGGAGACCCAGATTTTTGTGCTAACTAATAATTTAATTATATTTAAAAATTTACAATATTAAAATATATTTAAAAAACTAAAACACTAAAATATATTAAAAGGATTACTCTGTAACTTATTGAAGTCGGCCATATTCTACTTCCCTTCTCGCTGGAATAGGGTGACTTTTAGAACTATTTATTCGTTGTTCCCAGATTTACAAGCTCTCTATAAACCCCAAAGTTCAGAGTACTGCTTAAGTTTGAAAATGAATATGCTCCTTCCAGGCTTCCCAAATGTTGTCCCAAAAGCAGGATGTTCCCATTTTTCAAGATTGAGAGTGATGAATTAACATATTGTGAAGTGGATTCATAGAATTTGACCTGTGTGCACAGCCTAGGGCGATGATACATGAGTTAACCTGCTCATTTATCCCAGAGAGTATAGAGAATGTATACTCCAACAGCGAGCCTTCCGATTCTCCCAAGTTTGATGCCCATCCTACTGCAAAAGCTCAACTGCGAGCAAATGATCCAACCTGACCGACTGCGTGCCAATGATCCAGGTATCTGCTGCTCTCTCTATTACTATGTATATACTTCGTTAAGTAGTATGCAATCTGTCGTTTGTGGATGGCCGCATATTATTAATTTTTGTTTTAATACTGTGGCATGTCTTTTTGCACAACGTTTAGTTAGAACGGTAGGGTTACGAAGTCTAGCCAAGCGCACCGTCGTCTGTCTTTTTGCACAGCCTTGGTCAAACTTGGTATTAAAAATGACCAACCACCTTAGTCAGCTTTTGGGCAAGTGCTCATTGGTTTCACCTAGCGAGTGCGTAATAGATTTTTTATTTTCGTCGTTCTGCACAGTCGTGGCCAAAAGGGATTTAAATTTTTTATTTGCAAACTACATTTAATGACATCCCCAACTGTATTTATGCAAAGCTTCTGCGACTCCGTTATCTCTATTGGGGAGCAATTTTAATTTATAATGCTTACTCATAGACCCGTGAACCATGAAGATTGGTTTTAGAGTATCACTGTACCCTTCTCTCTTTAAAAATTTACATTAACGATCAATATACCATTGTTAATCATAATTGTTTCTTTTATATACAATAAATCATAGAACCAGATTTTGATATCTTGTGTGCTTTTATAAGTAAAGTCCGGTCGACTTAAGGCATCTTCAAGATTATCAATCTTACAAGATCACCCTAACGCTCACCGGAAGGACTCACTTAAGGATTATAATAGTCAACAACATGAATACATTTTCCAAGTTTCCAACTCATAAGTTAGAACTCAGCAAAGGGCACTAGAAATTATGACATGTAAATAAATTTAATGGACGTCAAATTTACGGTTTTCAATTTTGCATACCTGTCAACCTTGACGTTTAAATTGTAAATTTAGCTGTCAAATACATTTTGAATTGCTAAATACGTTCTGTACAACATCAAATTCCAGGCCTGGGTGCAATTGTATGGAAGGAACTTGTACAAATTTAATTACAAGTATGGATGAGTAAATTATTGTTAAGTACGATGCACAGAAAAAATGATGGTGGTTTGTACGGGACTATTGATTGGCGGATGAGTAGAGGGTATGGCGGTAAGGATCACATGGGTAAGTGAAAAGGTGGTTGTAGAATAGACAAAAGGGCGGCAGGTACAATTAGCGGTTGGCGTACATAACAAGTATGGATTGTGATGACAGTGACAATAACAAGTACATATAGTGATGCATGAGGGAGAAAGCTAAGCATTGAGTTGCAGAGCATTAAATGCGGCAGCTCAGTGCTTAGGGTCCATTGGATCCAGAGAATCTCGAGATCCAACAGATCCTAAGCACTGAGCTGCCGCATTAAATGCTCTGCAGCTCAATGCTTAGCTTTCACCATGCATGAGTACAAATAACATAATAAATAGGGGATGGACGTATAGAATTGCAACGACAGACTGTACGAACCAACAAGTGTAATTTGTATGGACCACATATGTGAGGGTTTGCAGAATTAAATTGAAATTGGCTCTGATACTAGTGTAGCAGCGGAAGTGATGAATTCACAGAAATGTTCCGCAATTTGAATGTATAAAATATATTTGATTGAATGAATGATGATTTACAATCCTTCGTGACAGTATACATTTATAGGATTTGACTGGCCACAAGGGTGAACATGTGTGTCCTTTGACCCTTTATTAATTACTAAACGTATTTATTAATATTAATTTCTTCTTATTTATTGTTATTTATGTGATTATTATTAATATTACACATTTTTATATTGGTTATATTCACTTTCATAAAGTCTAATTATTAAATTACCATATTTTTATACTTTTGAAAGAAGGTAAAAATTAAGGTGGGTCCACAAAAAGTCATCACCAAAATAGATAATTGTGACCAGGGAAAATTTTAAGGATCCCTAATTTTCTCGAAGTGTAGAAACCTTGGTGAATCTTACTAATTCTTAGTTTCAATTTGTATTCGCTCCAACAGCTACACATGGAGAATTCCAATGCTCCTTTGACTCCAAGAATCCTGACACCCTTCAATTATCTTGATTGGAGGGCTGATATGTATATTGTGTCTCGCAACAGGGGTTTGTACATGGTCACAATGGGCAAGGAGGTCGAACCTCAGGAAGCTATTGAGAAAGAAAAGTACCTGAACACATTAGATGAGGCTTTTGGTTTTATGTGTGTTTACATCTCTAGATATTTTCTCTTCCATCTTGATGGATTGAAGACACCAAGAGAGGTTTGGTTGAAGCTTGAAACTCTCTTTGTAAAGCAAGAGGAGTTGAGAGGCCACATTTTTTAGAATGAATTAATTTCTCTTCAACCAAACAATTTCGAAACCATAGAACAGTTCTTTTCAAAGTTCAATTCCTTGGTTATACAGTGCAAACAATGCGCCATTGACAAGAAGGATGAGTAGCTGGTGTTATCCATCCTAAGCAAGCTTGATCCTAAATTTTCAATATTTGTTTCTACCTTCCATTTTGGAATATTGTCAATACCCAATTGGAAACTGCCTTCTTTAGATGCATTCACTGATTCTCTCATCCAAGAAAAAGACAAACTGATTCAAATGGGCGCCTTGAAGGCTTCCAAAAATCAAGCTCTTATGGCTAGGGAGTCAAAAAGTGTGAATGCTAAAGGGAGGCAGAAAGGAAAAGACAAGAAACAATTTGAATCCAAGCCAAAGGAGAAGCCTAATCCATCAGAAGGAGCCTCTAGCTCCAAGAAGTATAAGTAAAAGAGGTTTGAGAATACCAAGTGTACCTATTGCAAGAAAGGAAACCATCCAGAGAGTTCATGCATGAAGAAGAAGATACATCAAATGACCAAACTTATTGAATAACACAACATTGCCCTCCCAGAAGGCATAAGGACGAATGATTCTGGAAGTGAGACAGATCATCATGAGAGATGCCATGCACTGAAGGTTGGATTCTCACAGTCACAAGCCTTCCTCATTGATTCTGGAGCCTCCAACGACATGGTTTCCTACAAAGAATCATTTTCTTCTCTAGATCTCACTGATGGTCCTAGTAATCACATGGGAGATGATTCACAGATCTCTGCTGAAGGGAAGGGCACAATACAACTAGAGCATGGAAAATTCAATAATGTTTTGTATGTGCCTTATTTGGAAGCAAACTTGTTATCTATTTATCAGATGAAACACACAGGTTCACCGAATAAAGTTTTTTTTGGACTTGAAACAATTGATATTACATAGATCTCATATGGGAATCTAATAGCTAAAGGTGTTGCAAACTTATGCCTCAAAGGCATATGAGTTCTCCCATTTTTTTCCATATTCACATCAAAGTGCTCTCTTGACTCATGCAAATGAGAGTAGTAGACTCAATCATGAGAGATTCTGACATCTAAATTTCAAGTACTTGCAGCAGTTGCGCAAGGAAGATATGGTTGAAGGATTGCCTGATATAAAATTCTCTCAAGAGATCTGCAAAGGTTGTTTGGTAGGGAAGCATCTAGAGAAAAAGTTTGATGTTAGGAGGGCAAAGAGAGCTTCTTCCACACTTGGTTTGATACATAGTGATGTCTCAGGACCGATTCCCACAACTTCTATGAATGGATCCAGATACCTTCTGACCTTCATCGATGACTTTTGTAGGTTCTGTTGGATCTATTTTATTAAGTTGAAGTCTGAGGTATTTGAGTCTTTCAAAGTTTTCAAGGCCTTAGTTGAGAACACTGTTGGGAAGAAGATAAAAGCACCTAGATCAGACAATGGAGGAGAGTACATCAAGAAGGAGTTGCAACATTTTTGTGCTTTTGAGGGCATCCAAATGAAATATTCCGTCCCATACACACCACATCAAAATGGTGTAGCTGAGAGGAAAAATAGGTCATTGAAAGAGATGGATACCTGTTTGCTTGAAGCAAGGGATCTTACACCATATCTATCTATGGGAAAAAGCAGTGATCTGTTCCACATACATTCAAAATAGGGCACCCCACAAATATGTGGATGAGGTCACTCCATTCGAAGCACTGAAAGGAAACAAACCTAATGTCTGACCTAAGGTTTTTTGGATCCAAGGCATGGGACAGAATCCCATCTGAAAAAAGAAAGGATCTTCAACCCCAAAGTAGCGAATGCATTATGCTGGGATATGCAGAAGATGAAAAAGAATGCAAGTTGATGGAGATTGCAACCAAATGATGCTTCATTGAAAGAAGTGTCAAGTTCATTGAAGATCTATTGCAATATCTACAGCGAGATGAAGACCAAGGTAGATCTGATTTGCCTACTCCATTTGCACAAGATGAAGATGAGAATGATGTCTCTTCTGATGAGGACCAAGTTGAATCATATTTTGATGTTGAGAATGAAGTTCAAGCAGATCCATATCTAGAACCAACACCTGCTCCCAATCCATGGCCAAGGAAAAAATGGGTTCACAAACTCCTTGAAGCTGCTGGGAACATAGCTAGAGATTCATCTGACCATAGAAGAACCAGATTTCGGTACCAAGATGCAAACCTGGCACCATGTCATACAGATCCACTTCTCCCAGAGATGTGCTACATGATGATGGGGTTTGATCCACAATCCTTCAAAGAGGCATGCCATGATCCAAGATGGAAAATTGAGGTTCACATGCACTAAAACAGGGAACTAGTGCACAATAGGACCAACGCACTGCATTGCTATCCCATAGAGAACTAGACTGTAGACATTTTTACAAATTCTTTGCACATGTGAAGGTTGTTTGAGTTTCCTGATGTCTATTTTTGAGGGGGGGTATTTTTCCCATGAGGTTTTTCCCCATTTCCTTAGTTTCATGAACAATTATTTTATTATTATTGATTGTATGGGTGACCTTTGGTCTCAGTAACTAGGGATAAGAATGTCTAAGTTTGGATTAAGGGGGGGTGTTAGGATAAGTAATACTCCAACCTTGTCCACCTTAGTATTATTAGTCTTTTCCTAGTATTGAATGCTGTCATTTTCCCCCTAGTGGTGTGCATATGTCATCTAGGCCTCATTATCCACTTGATGCGCCCTACATGCATGATTTTAGGACCTCCAAAGTTAGCTCCATACATTTTAGGAGCTAAATCAATGATGTGGTTCAGTCCACCTGAGTTCCTAACTCTAGTGGGGGGTTTGTGCTCCGATTTCCACTGATTGTGATCTAATGCCCCCTCTCTAGCCTGATTGCATGATATTTTGCATGACAAGCTCACTAATGTGCCTTGCATGGTTAGTTAATTGACAATAGATTCAGTTCACTAAGTCTTAGTTGAATTTGGTAGCCTTACATCACTGTAGTGGTGATATTTCCTAGGATAGATTGACATGGATTTGAATTCTCTTTCGGTATTCAAATTTCCTCTATTGAACCATATCTGTTGACTATATTGATTAATGGAATATGATACACTTTTCTGTGCACATTTGACTTTGAATGCATGCTTAATTTTACTACTCATTTCACTGCAATTTTCATTGTAATTCTTCCTCCTTGCTAATCCTATCACTATGAGGAATTCTTAGGCTCAAAGATCTATTGTGTTCCAAAATTTCACAAATTCCACATATCATACATATACTAGAATGACACCATTCCAAGCTCTCTATGGATATGAACCCCCAAAATGAAAGGAGATAGCTACAAATTAGGCGAAGGTCGCATCAATAAAAGATCATTTAGAAGAGAATAAAAAAGTTGTTCAAATACTTAAGGAGAATCTAGATGTCTCCAAGAATCAAGTGAAAAAACAAGCCAATCAACATCGAACAGAAAGAGAGTTTGAAATTGGAGATTGGGTATTTGTGAGACTACAACACTATAAGCAGTTACCACTTAAACAAGGTAGAAAGAATAAACTAGCTCCAAGGTTTTATGGACCATATCATATCAATAAGAAGATTAGTTACATGGCATATGGATTGAAATTACCGGACATAAGTCACATCCACAACGTTTTTCATGTATCATGTCTGAAAAAGGTGTTAGGACAACATCATAAAGCACAAACAATACTTCCTATGTTGGACGATGAATGGCGTATTATCTTCAAGCCATAAGCTATTATTTCTTCAAGGGAAAAGATATTGCACTCTTGAGTGATTAAAGAATATCTTATTAAATGGAAAAAATTTCTTGAAGAAGATGCATCTTGGGAATCAGAACACTTTCGACAACTACATCCCTCATTACCAGTGATTTGAGGACAAAGCAAAATTTTAAGGGAAGGGAAATGTTACATACATAATATATTATGTAAATATATAAATAAAAGATCATAATATTTAATAATTAATAAATTGTAATATTAATTGAAGGGTTGCATCTCTTTCGGTTAGTCATGAGTTGGACTATTTAAGTCCCGCCGTGTACTCTAAATTATAGCATCTATTAAAGAATTCATTATATATATATATATATATATATATATATATATATAGATATATATATATATATATATATATAGATATATATATATATATATATATATATATATATATATATATATATATATATGTTGTTGTTGTTGTGCCAACTAGACCTTGAAGTCTTTTGACCTAGTGATTTAACTTAAAATTTTGATTCTTCTTGGGCATAAATATCTCTTGTTTTGTTGTTCTATGCCTTTTTGTGCTTCTTTCCTCTTTTCTTGTGGTTGTAGTTCACCTTCTTTGGGGATGGAATCTTTACCATGTAATTTATAATGTTTACCATGTAAGTGAAATTCCGTGAATTGTTTTTCAAGGTTAGTAGTATAAGTGCCCAATTGTGCTAACCATTTTGCACCTAGCACCATATCCATCCCATCGAGTGGCAGCGCATAAAATCTTGATTGTATTTCTAGTATTTGTATGTGAATTGAGATTTTATGACATCTTCCTTTGTTGTTGATGTGATGTCCATCAACAACCCTAGTAGTGAGGTCCTTTGTGGTGTACAAAAAATGTTTAACTCTTTAACGACATTGATGTCTACATTGTTATGAGTGCTACTGGAATCTACAAGACTTGTTAGTTCCTTATTTTTTCAATTCCCATGAGCTTCAATGTCTTGGGCTATGAGTTTTTGGTCCTAATTGTAGATGAAACTGTCATTTTTTCTACCTCTTTTTTTGGAACCTTGACCTCATTAGTCTTCCTAAGATGAGGAGGGAAATATTTGGTGGTTACTCGTGTTTTATTTTTTTGAACACCCCCCCCCCCTTCCGGCACATCGTCATCACTACTATTTGATAGTGTGCATGGAATTGATGATATGATACTTTTTGCGACGTTTTTTCATAATCAACATCTGAGTTGTATTCCATCGTGACTTCGTTTTTGTCCTCGTTTCTCATTTTTGTCTCCCCTAACCAATGTTCTTTATAATCTTTGGCTACCATGTTGACTCTATTTGTGAATAATTTATGCATGTTAGCTATCAATCTATTGATTTTGTTTACTAACTCTTTTTGTCCTTTGACTAATTATTTCTGCGACTTCATGATGTTATCCATAATTAGTGAGGTGTTATTGGCTTCTTCTTTATAAAAATAAAAATGCATGTTCTCTTCCTTGTTAATATCCATGTTGGCGACAACTTATTGCAGGGTCCACCTTACTTTTACTTTTATATATAATTTATATATAAAGTTTTTAATTTTTGGAGGCAGGTACAATTGATGACTGGTGTACAGAACATCAAGTGCAGACTGCGAAAACAGTGAAAACAACAAGTATAGATAGTGACATGGGAGTATGAATAACATAATAACTGGAAACTAGATGTATGGAATTGCAATATCAAACTGTACAAGCCAACAAGTGTAATCTATACAGACCAAAGATGTGAGGGTTTGTGGAATTAGCCCAAAATTACCTCTAATACCAATTCTAGGGAATTTATATAAAAATATTATTTATTCAATGATTACAATCCTTCATGACAGTATGCCTTTATAAGGATTGACTGGCCACAAGGGTGAA
This sequence comes from Larix kaempferi, assembly GCA_027924585.1. NCBI lineage: Eukaryota > Viridiplantae > Streptophyta > Pinopsida > Pinales > Pinaceae > Larix > Larix kaempferi. Next base: position 830,795 of record BSBM01000721.1, on the reverse strand, counting down.
CAAGTGTGTCCTTTGACCCTTCATTAATTACTAATTGTATTTAATAATATTAATTACTTCTTATTATTTATTATTATTAATGTGATTATTATTAATATGACACATCTATTTATATTTGTTATAGTGAATCAACTCAATGAAGAAATAAGATGAAAATGTCTAGTTCTTCCCATCAAAGCCAATTTATTCAATATTCTATTATATAGGATTCACAGTTTTCAATTCACAATCTAATCTATGTGAGTGTAAATGCCAAACATGCTTATACCATGTAGCTTGCGTATAGAAAATGCCTACCTTTATGTGAATTCACAAGGAAAAAATTTAAGACACTTTTTTTTAAGAAACATTACTTTTGTGGGCAACTATGGTGGAAGGTCAACTAAAATTTAGCAAGTCGTATGGATTTTTAAGATGTTAGAAGTGTATGGCACTAGAAACTATGGTAAGATGGATTTATATGGTGGAAATCTTGACATGGAAGATGTATTCTGAATGCATATGGAACTTTATGGTAATGGTGGTGGTAGCAAGTAAAGAAACTAGTGGCTAACAATCGGGTGAAAACATGAAGTTGGGTAATGTTTTTTTAGAATGGAGTGGAAAATAAAAATAGTGCACGCGAATAAATACGTGAAAAAATTCAACTTCAAACTCTAGGCCGAGAGTTTAAAAAACTCTAGGTTGAGAGTTTGTGAGACTTCAAACTCAAGGTCGAGGTTTAAAAAAGTCTAGGCTGAGAGTTTGAACCAATCACAACGTCGTATTTTAAAAAAAATCTTTGGCTGAGAATTTCAACTAAAATCTCGGTCGATATTTTCAACTAAACTCTCGTCCGAGAGTTTCAACTAAACTCTCGACTGAGAGTTTGAAAGATAATTTCTCGGCTAAGAGTTTGAAAGATAATTTATCGGCTAAGAGTTTGTGGTCAACAAAACCTACGAAAATCTCATGCATCTTTCCAGAACCTGCAACTTCAACAAGGCTAAACCCTTGCAAGTTTTAAAGATTATTTGTCGGACTTGGTACCAATGGATTCATCTCTGAATCTAGTTTCCAATGATATAATAATTGTTTCATTTCATTTTTAATTTCTATTTATTAATAATTTTTTCTAAACCTTATCCCTTAAGAATTTCATTGTTATGAAAATCACCTGAAATGAAAATTCAATATCATAACAAAGACAACACCAAAAAAAATTGAAATATTCATAAAGATATTCCTTGCCCTCTCCTCTTCAAAAGGGTCTTTAGTTTTTTCAATAAGATTCGTACTAAAAAGAAAATTGAAGGTCACTAACATGTGTTGATAAGACACCATTTTTTGAACATATGCTATTTCGATAAATAATAAAAAATAGCTCTCAAGTCTAAAAGACCTCAAAATATAGTCCATTAACAAGTGCAGTGTGTGTAGATTATGGGCATACACTTTTTTCCCTAAAATAGTAACTATATTACAAAAACCCAAAGGCCACGCAATTCACTCATTATCCATGCCTAAAATTTTCAACTATATGCCGTTGGTGGTCTCCAAATTTGTCCCAAGATATGTGCATAATTTTATTTTGAAAAATACGAGTACAAATATAATTCAATTCTATAAAACATTTGAGTTTATTTCAAGGTGAAATTCCTAAGGGAGATATGGGTTTAAAGGGGTCGAATTTGAAATACATAAATTTTGCAGTTTTTTTGTCAAAAAACAAGCAAAAGTGTTACCCAACTTCATGTTTTCATCCAAGGTACATATTATTAAATTGAGTTGGTAGTAGTTATGGATCACAATTAAGTTCGCACAACAATTTTTTATACATAATATGGAACTTGTACATCAAAATTGCGTATAAGTGGGTAATATTGTAGGTGTAGAATGTTTGTAGTATACAACGTATGGCAAGGTGGTACAAAAATTGTACAAAAAATTGGCTATGGAAAATTGTACTACTAATTTGGCAGTGGATCAATGTGTATGTATTAGTGCATGGACAACAATATTAGGCTATGTAATATATATTGGGTTGTTGAGGTACTTTAACTCCCAAATTGGCCTACCTAGCTCTGATACCAAATGTCATAAAGAGTCCATTTTTATTATGATTGGAAAAATATTTGTAATATATAATAATGTATATTGAATAATAAATGATTAATAAGATATTGGTAAGATGAAGATTACAATGAGCCTCGTGACAATATACTCACACATTGACTAGTTACAAGGTGAAAGGGTATATGCTCTTTGACCTTTTGTTACCCCAATTATATTATTATTATTATTATAACAAAATCAAAAGCCGCTTCACATTCTAGCGTCCATAGGAATAACTCAACCTTCTTTAGTAACTTCTCTAGAGTCATTGTGATGAAATAATAGTCGTGGATAAACCTTTTGTAGTATCTTGTATGTCTCAAAGTAGACCACAACTATTTCACACTTGTTGGGGTAGGCAAATTCATAATAACTACAATCTTGGTGGGTTCCACCAATACACCTACCTTGCAAACAATGTGTTCCAACAAAGTGCCAAAATGGTATACACAATATGCATTTATGAAGTTTAAGGAGATATGGAGTTTCCTACATTTATCAAGAATTAGTATCAACCACCCAATGCGCTCTTTTAATAAACCATAAACAATCCAACAATCTACATACACTTATAAAATTTTATGAATAAAATATTTCAATGTTGCAATCACAATTTAAGAAAAGACAATTGGGGCATTCTTGATCCCAATAGGCACGACATTGTTTGCAAAGGAGCCCCTATTTAGTGGTAAAGAAGGTATTTTTTTAATCCTTGTCTACAATTTGAACTTGATGATACCTTAAAATCCATTTATAAATGAATAAGATCCTTTACCCCAACTTGATCAAGAAACCCATCACTGAAAGAAGTGGGAAAATAATCATGTATTGAAGCATAATTCAAACTCTTGAATTTCACATAAACTCAGATGCCATCAATTTCCTTCTTATTTTGAATAATAATGGGATCTATCCAATTGGATTCATCTACTTAAATATTAGTCATGCAACCAACATTCAATTTCCTTCTTCACTTTCTCCTTAAACTTGGGATTAAGATAGTAGGGGCGATGTTTAAAAGGATTAGCATCTAGCTACAACTCAGTCTTCTTTCATCCTAACTCTCCCATGATTCTTTTCATCTTATTGAATCTCTACAAAAATAAGTATTCATATTTGATTAGTAAGGTGTTAATCTCGGACATAGTTTGTTCATCCCAACAATATCCTATGGAAACCATTTTGGGTCTCTCCTCACTCCCAGTATTGACTTTCCACGAGTTCATACGTTGATTATAGGATGCACTAAGAATATCCTTACTCTTCTCCTTAATTTATCTAGACCCTTCAAATTCCTTGAAAGACAAATGCCTCAATTCCTTCAAATCATTTGCATCCTCTCCATTATCTCCACTTTTCTACAATGGAGAGGAAGGTCCAACTATTTTATAGGTACTTGGAAATTATACATCTCTTGATGATATGGAAAAATAACCGAAGAATGAGTGCTCCACAACTTTTGAATTACAAAATTTACTTAATGAGCTTCAAAACCTCAATTATTTTAGGGGACTTACCAACAAAAGAAAAGTATTCACAAAATTGCATCTAAAGGACAACCCAACTCTTGGTTTGTTTTTTGGTGTCTTCATGCATGTATTGGGCCTTAGGAGTGGGTCCCAAAGTATAAAAGAATTTGTGAAACCAAAACTGAAGCTACAATCCTTCACTTTCCTAATTATGGGTACAATTGTCAACATGGATGCATATATATCCTACCTTGAATGCATATATATCCTACCTTGAAAGCATATATGTACAGTATACGAACTCTATGCTTGCAAAAAACTTTGATATGGTGCAACATTGTGAAAATCAATTGCGAAAACATTCCTCATGTAGGCCTTCCTAGAAATGGATTCATAGGGGGTTTAGGTGGAAGACCCCCTGCAACAATGGGAACTCTAAAGCATGATTTCTTTTCATCTTACACATTGTACACCACACTTTCTCTTTGATAACTTTAGGCAATGAACATTATTGTATGTTCATGGTAAGGGCACCAATCTGATTCAAAAACTGTGAAAAATTTGGGCATGTCCTAGTTATTATGGCCTTAGTATTGCGATGATATCTAGACATATATTCAATCCTCATTGCCTACTCCAAATATACTCTCAGAGTGTTAATATTTTGTTTCATTAAGGGAATCTGAGTCAAGGGGAATAGTCCTTGGCTAAACCATTCATTGTGATGAGTATCATGGATGCAAAAAATAAACATTCCCATGAGATCCTAGAACCTATGAGTGTACTCCCATGATGACTCACCTACCATCCATCTAAATGATTTCATCTTTGTTATTCCTTGTTTCTCAAACTTGGGCAATTAACAAGTGAGAGGCACACCCATAGGTGGGCAGTCCGCAAACTTCATAAACCATTGTAGTGCTCTTCCTCTATGATTTGTATGAAACTCTATTAACATAGAAGCATCTTGAATTCCCTTATATATATTCATATGGATTTACAAAGAAATTAGTGTTTCTAAACATCTTCTTTCCCTTTCCCACAAAATTCAGGTATTTCATAAAGGATCAACCATGTGTTCTCACCATCCCATTAGGGGTAAATCCTACTAAAAGAGAACCACAAGGACCTGGTTGTGTAACCAACCTTTGACTTGATATGGATAGTCGAGTGTTAACTCCTTGAGTTGTACTAAGTTCTCCTGAATTACTACAACTTCCCAATAGTATTCCAATATGAATGCTACTACTTCCCAACACAGTTCTAGCCTGAATACTACTACCACTTAATCTCTTAGGCAATGGAAAATGCAAAACATAATTAGACTTGGAAGATGCATTATAATTCAAAATGCTTGAGGAGTGGTTGAATTTGGTTTGGTTTCTTTAGCTTTAGGTATGACCGCCTAAAGATGGGGGTATTCATACTTTTGAAATAACTAGTTCACGTGCACAATAATACCATCCTATTTGTTAATAAATTCGTGATCTATTGGATCTCTTGGTTTGAGTTGTTATACAAGTTCCTTTATGGTATTCTCTACTTTGTCAATTTGGATGACTACACCTATCTTCAACATCTCTCTATTTCTCTCTTTAGATGTCGTTGACACTCCTTCATGCCAACTACCTCTTACTAGAATTCCTTCCATCACTATTCCTCTCTTCCTCAACCATGAGTTGGCTAGCTTAACTGGTCTTCTCAAATTCTGCAAATCTTTTAGAATTCCCTCATAAATACCTTTACTAGTGATATCCTTCTATAACTTCTCACTTCTCTTACTTATTGCTTGTGTTTGATTCATCCACCACTAATTTGTGATATCTAACCTTTGCAGGACTTGTTCAATCCTCTCACTATTCTCTTATTCCACACCAATTCGGCTATTTCCCTACATCCCGCAACTCACCATCACCATTCCAACCAACCCCCCTGGTGCAAGAGAATGACTCAACCATGTCTATAGAGGTAAATGGAAACATTCCCTCTTCTATGAGAACTACCTTTATTAAAAGAGGAATCTCACATACTAATATGCCAAAACCTTTTTCTTAATAGCTACTTCCTCTTTAGTAAAGGATTGGTAATCTTTCACCACAAACACTATAATGTATTCATCTAAAATATTCTCTACCAAAAAGTCGACAAATCAACTAATATGGTGATCCATTGGTTACAATACGATGAGGTTTGAAATGATCCTTTGAATAGTCTTTTCTATCCTTCATTCTACTCCAGGGCTTCTATAAGTATTTTTAACCATTTATATAGGATTACAAAAAACTTGCATTGACATGCCTCGTAGGGCCGTTGTACATTACAAATGCTCCACACATCTGTAGATTCCATTCGCGCAACTCAACCTCTTGTTGTACAAAGTATTTAAACCTTTTCTCCCACTAGTTTAGGGCCTTGTATTATAGATTCTCTTCATCCTACAAATTTATCCCTCTAAAGAATGGTCCCAAAAATATAACCATTTGTTGACATTTAATAGAAACCATGGTTCTCATAAGGAACCAACAAAAGCTCCACTGTAGTCTAGATGCACTACCATTTTCTATCTTATTGAAGGGAAGAAGGTCTCATCCAAAGCACAACCAAGATTTTATAATGATAGGGAGAAACAACATGATTTCTAAAACCTCATAGATATCATTATCCTATCACACATTCCTTCTATACTTGCATAATGTCTTAATAATTAGAAGAAATAAAGAACCAAAAATGTTTCCAAAAGCCAAACAAATAATAACTAGAGTATATGCAAACATGAAAGTAATGCAACTCCATTACACATGCATAAAGGAAATAATGGTCATACTTTTTTAAAGGGGTCCAAAGCATTGCTTTATTCATATCTTCCATCAACGTATAATACAATTATGTTATAAATTAGTGAAGATACTTAGAAAACAAAGATCATCTCACCCAATACAACCAATGGACTACCGGACTAACAATACAAATTGTGATAAACTCATCAATAGCCCTAGCATGACCAATAGACCAACCGATCAATCAACCCTTATACCCTAACTCTAAAGAGATTTTATACAATACTAGTTGCTAAGGTTGACCATGTCAAGTTAGTTACATAATGGATAGGGATGATTGTGTCAACCCACTACCCTAGTTGACTCATTAATTATATTACTCAATTCTTAGTCATTTGTAGCTAACTTTTGTTGCATTCCTTTATGTCCTTCACACATCCCCTGTGCCAATCTCCATGATTTTTTGTTTCACATCACTATCCATCCATCCATATGTAACTTCCCAAAAATGAAGGGGCCAACAATAATATTTCTTGATACCTTACACTACCAAATTTCAATCCCTAATCAAAGTGGTGGTTTTCAACTTTGATTGTATTCTCTTTATTCTTAACTCAATATGGGGTGTGGTTCCAAATGTGATGCATCACTATAACATCCAATACATCTTTTTAATGAGTCTATATAGTGAACATGCATTATATTTTTACTTCTCTATTTTGTACTTTATCCTTATCTCTTTTGGGTAAGTTAATCTATTCGTGTAACTATTAAAAAGATAATTGCCCCTCCTATCTATCTTCATATCAATCAAAGGCATGCCAAAAATATTCATTGATTCTACAAAAGAGTCCACATATATAACTACCATTACTAAAAAAGATCGCTAAACAACCCATAAAGTATAAGATTTCACCCGCTAATAAAAATATATAAAACAAAGCATGCAATAAAATTCTTTCCAGCATATTATCTAGAAGATATAGAAATTGGAAAATATATAAAAACATGAACATTTAACAACCCTCTACTCATAATTTAGAAAGAATTACCTCCTAATGATTTTCACTGGACTTTTAGGGTGCTTGAATCCATTCACAATATCTATAATAACCCTTGATTAGATTTCCAACTGCAATCCGTCTTTTGACAAGCCATCTACCACCATATTTAGCTCTCTATAAACATAGTACAATCCATCTTTTGACAAGCCATTTCCAATATCATGTTAGCCTTAAGGTTACTTCAAAAGTGTTTCTACCATATCTCGGGTTGCTTCATAAGAATTGGGGTACATGGTGTATGTTCATGCCCCCAAACGGTTTAAGATGGATTGGCATGTGGGAGATGGTTTGTGATGGATTTGCACTTTGGAGATAGCTTGCCCAGTGGTTGCTTGACCTCAGTTAGGCTCTTGTGCCTTGGAATTCTTCCCTAAGTATGGAGTTCTCTTGATAACTTGGGGGATCCCTTCATGATGGTCACATGGAGAGGTTTGGTTTATTGGAGAACAACTTACTTAATAGGAGAGCATCTTGGAGGAGCAGATCAAGCCTTAAAGACGATGGGGTAGTTTGGATTCTTGTATGGAAGCTTAGAGTTAGCTCAAGGATGCCTGGGTTGCAATAATGTTCATTAAAGGGGAGTGAACCTAGTGGAGTACATGTCTTAGGAGCAATGGAGACATGTGCTTCTAATAGAGGGGTGTAAGCGCACCTTGTGTACTACATGTGCAATGGAGTAACTAGAGCACCTTGTGTAGTACATCTTTCTCTCTCTCTCTCTCTCTCTCTCTCTCTCTATCTGAGTCACTAGGGTTTCTTGATCTTCTTAGAGCATCGTCAAGTCTACAGTTAGAGTTTAATCCCTTGAAGATTTGGATATCATGCTTTTGAGATGAAACCCTAGGCTATACTTGGTGAATAAGAAGAAGAGGAGGAGATATCTTGCCTTGGAGGACTAGCTTGCATGATTCAAACTTGTTGGAGCTTCTTGGTTGAGCTAGGGTTTTGAGGGGCTAGTGAATTGTAGTAGACTTTTGCAAAAGCTATGGTATGCAAAACAAATTCATGTTATATATATTAATGAAGTTTTTAGCTTTCTAGTACTCATGTAAATTCCTAATTTGATTTTGAACCATCTATATTCTTCATGATTTGTTATTTACAGCTAAATGTCTTGTTGACTTGACATTCGTAAAGGGCAATTATGTTAAATGATTTAATATCACAATTGAAGAAGATCAAGGTTGTTTTACTGTGTAACAAAGAGTTTTCAAATATGGTTTATGCATGATAAGATTGTTGTAAGAGGGTTGAAACTCACCATAACACTTCGATATCTTTTCTCCTTGGATTGCCTTGAATATTGGGTTGTTGAGGATTGAAATATTGTTCACTTTCCACTGTTGTTTTGTTCTATAGTTCATAACATCACTAGGGTTGGAAATCCAGAGGGTTAAGATCCAAGAAACCTCTAGTCAAAGAGGCAAAATTTATGTTTTGCATTAAACTATTAAAACACATAAATTTCCACATATTCAAAGTGAGAGATTCTTCTTAGAGTTATACATTCCATAGAATCGCCCAATCAAGGTTTTACTTGACATTTTGACTATTTGATCCATGTTAATATCTTCTCTAAGCCCAATTTGGTCTTGGGTTTTAGCAACTTGACACAGTTCCCACGCTTACTCCTTGAATTAAGTAGAGGGATACCACCTTTCTTTCCTGCACAATTCAAACCATCACCTTCTAGTCCTTCCTCTTCCACTTTTCAAATCCCACCTTCAAACTATCCTCCTTGACACCAGTAACATCCCATACAAAGTTCTAAGCAGTACGGTCTTACAAAATTAATGTATTCCCTTCTAGGTCCTTGCTCATATCCATGCACAAAAAGCTTCGAAGGTGAAAGGTCATGACATAGTAAAGACGAGAATGATTCCACCTAACATGGGGTCTTGTCACCAACAACCCACAAAATGAATTTTACTTCTAGCTTAGTCCCTCAGACATAGTTGTCACTTCTTTGTATGACCTCCATCCTTCCATTGAAGTCCAAGGTTTTTGGTATGTGTGACGTAGTAACTAGTTGAATCCCCCCCTCCACCCATTCTTCCTTAGAGCACAAACCTTAGGAACAACACCTTGCCTAGACATCAACTTGACCCTATTAAGGAAGGCGGGAGACCCTTGGTTGGATCTACAATGTAATAGACTTGCTTCTCTTCCAGCCCTAGGTTTTGCAAAACCCTAAATCTCCAAGCCTCCTCCTCAACCACCATTACTCACTACCATGTCATCAATCATATTTGATTCCCTTATTGATACAAATCAGTAAACATTTATTTCTTAAATTGATCACTCTCCACTTCATATAAGATGTTTCAATAGCACAATTAACACAAATCATCTAAAAGCTTATTTATTTCAATAGAAATGAGTGTACATATATTTCTTAAATTGATCACTTTCCACTTTATATTGAGACGATGTTTCAATAGCATGGTTGACAAAATAATTCAAGTTATGTAACAAGTTGAAATTTTATTTTGTCAAAATTAATAGGTGCCATGTATTTCAAGCCCTCTAATGACACACATAAGAAATTTTGTTTTCTATTCAACTATGGTTTTACATTATGACTAAGAAAAAGTATGCATGAACAGAATCTAAAAATCCTCATGGGTCTCCAAAAAAAAATTGATTTTAGATAAGAGTCAATGGCGAGTTATTCCTTCTCACATAACAACAAAATTAGTTTTGAATTTTCTGCTATGATCTTTCTTTATCTCCATTTAATCAGCATTCAACTTACCATTTTGATCAAAATAACACATAATTAAACTCAATTTTGAGCTTTGATAATGTTTGTAGGCCACTTTTTTTATTTAAGTTTGTATAATAAAATGCAAACTATGCACATATTTTGATCAAATTAATAATTAAAGGAAACATTAGAACAAGAAAAAATGGTCTCCATGACACTGACATGGATTAAAAAGAGAGCAAAATGGAACCAAGCTACCAGTTGATTGACTTATTTATCTATTCGACAAGGTTACTTGCACACGGATCTCATACACATTAATTCATGGGCTAGTAGAAATAATGAAGCTATACTCCTATAACGTTAATAAGTAGAAAATAAAATATTATCTTCGTGGATTTGGCGTCTACCAATGTTCTGTAGTCAATTACAGTTACAACTAATAGGTTGATTATGACTTGTTTGACATTTAATTATTGAGATAACTTTTCACCTTGACTCGACCATCTGCCAACAATGAAGGTGTTTTACTCCTAGCATATTGGATCATTTTCTCACAATAATAAAAGTTGCCGAACATGATGCATAATATTCATACTGATTGAAAAAACTGATGCCTTTAATCTTTAAAAAATGCATAATATTAATACTAATTAAAAAAAAATGCCTTCAATCTTTAAAAATGTTGTATTAAACTATAATATATCAAAATGAATCACACTTCAACAGATACTTTTGCTAAAAAAAACATTTTGTGAAATCACATTTACTCCAAAAGAGAGCTTTATTAGTACGTAAAATATTGACTTAATTTACGTTACAAGTAATCGGTTTGAGTTAACCAATTTGCATCTAGTATATGCAAGTCCATAAGGTATTTTTTTTTAGTGCATAAGGTATATTACAAATAGTGACAAGTTATGATATTACATGGTAAACGTATTCCTCATTAAATGAGTATTATATTAAGGTCAAATCATATAAGGACAAAATGTTCTTTTCAGGTCACTTTGCACTTATCATTATGTTGAAATAAATGAGATAAACTAGGAGGTTCAATTTTTCACTGACTTGTGTAAGTACACGAATACCTTTTCAAGGAAGTACATTTTCGACATATTATTGAGAAATAAGATGCAATATGCTATCGATTTGTCAAATTTATATTTTTGAACTTTATTTGTTGACGATATTAGGATATAATGGTATTATATAAACAATTTATCCAACTCAGTGAGGCCCAAAATATGAACATTGATTCAGACTCGGAATAATCCTTCCCAGACAACAGCCCTGTGTGGGCAGAATTTTTCTAGCATAGCCTTGAAATTGCATCGTTCTTTTTCAATCCTCTCCAACAATTCCTCACTTCCATTAATCCATTGCAGTTGCTGGGACAATAAAGAAAAATTCCAAGGTGATAAGATATTAATAGGCACCACTTGTGCTAGTCATAGCAATCAACTGTTATATGATGCCTTATTTTTTTCAAAAGACATATATTCATTCCAAGGAAAATTTAGTGGAGAAAGCCAAGGGATGCTTCCTCACATTTGTGGATGTCATCCCTAGTAAGCCCATTGGCATAGACTAGTGTGCCTAACCCAGGAGGTTGGCACACAACTAACCAAATACCCAACAACATTGGTGACAACTGGTTGAGCTACACAGTTATTTACTATAAATATGTGTGTAGCTCAAGGGGTAGCTCAACAGGTTGTCACCAATGTTCTATAAATATCTGTGTGTAGCTCAACCGGTTGTTGCCAATGTTGTTGGGTATTTGGCTAGTTTCCTACCAGCGAGTGCTGACTTTGAATCTTGCGAGATTTTCCTTGAAACATATACACACACATAACAGTGCCATGCAATCTGTTAGACATACTTTCTGCCAAGAACTGAAAGCTTACCATGATCATCCACATCTTGTACATGGCTGCATACTCTTTCTGTTGAGTGGTATCTTCAAAGCCGGTGTCAGGCATACTCAAACAGGTGTCAATGAGCTCAAACTCTTCATCCAGAAAAGCATGTATTTGTTGGAGGCTGTAGTGATCTTTGAAAACTTCTTTCTTAGGACCAATATCACAGTGTATTGTAGATGTCTCACTCTGGTGAAATCCAGGCTGCTGTATCAACTCATGAAAGAGGAAACGGCGGTGAATCCAAAGAGCCTACATCACAGTAAGGATACAATGAAAATATCTCAAACAGAAGGCATATGGATGAAAAGTAAGTGACATAAATTATGTAAATAATATTTTGACAATATATTATGCAATGAACTTTGAAGTCTGAAAGAATTTTTTATAACTAAATGAGAGGAGGTAATATAGTTTGACACTAATTATACAATGAACTTTGAAGTTTGAAAGATATTTTTTAGAACTAAATAAGCCTGAGGTATTTTATCAACAAAACATTGGTTTATACAGATGTTTTCCTGTGAGACTTTGCCAAAAAACACTATAGTGGGCTAATAAACACCCTTCAAAACAAATGCATTATTACAATCTAGTTCAAGCTGTGGTCACTTTACCTTCCAAGTTAACAGATTGTTAGAATCACAATCCAACATTTCTTTCAGCTGCTACATTTTGAGAATATGCATGTGAATTGCAATTGGAAAAGGGACTTTGCAATCTGACTTTACTACTTTGGATGTACATAGTTGTGTGCCCAAAGTGTAAGATGGTGAGGAGGCCTGATGATAGGGATATTTAGCACACGATGAATGGAAATTGGAAGTATTCACGTGCATGGGTATAGCAAAACTTATTTTTATGTGAACTTAAATATCAAGTAATCTCAAAACAGAAAAAGTTAGCTAAGTAGAAGAATGCTAAAATTAAAAATGAGACAAAAACATAGGGCATGTTACCCCTCAAATTGAACAAGGGGTAAAGATGATGATGATCCAGATGAATCTCAAGGTATGGCTTGTCTAAGCCAATTATGTAAACTGTCTTTTGTATCAAGTGATCCATGATTGTGATGTAATGTAATGATGTAACTGAGATGTATCTTGTAAATGTAGAAGGCCAGTTATATCACATACTTAGTTCCCCTATGATGGTGAGACAAAGGGAATGTCTCTTGAGTGTTTTTTTACTGAGGATTATTTACATCATCAAAATCATAAATAATCCAAGGGTTTTTCACTTGAAATCCTCCAAGTTGGGGAATTTTCCTAGGTGCAACTTGCCACATATTAGAGCACCTGAGCCCCATTGACTCATTGGTTGGACATTGATCAAATTATCTTATCTTATCTTACATTATCTCATTAAAGTGCCTACAATAGTTCTGGATTTTTCTAGTACGATCAACTTGTGCTAACACACACAAATACTGAGTTGATGGTTCATGCAAGTAACTAGGAATATAGTTCCATTTCTAACACATGGTTACTTGTCACTTTCTTGCCTAAACTTGTACACATCTTCAAATATCTAAGGGATTGAATAATTTGTTGTTTTAACTGTTAAATTTCGCTTGCAATATTCAACTTTTGGGGTTAACAAACAGATTTGCAATTGCTTGTTTAATCTGGGATTTATCTTGCAACTCTGTTCTATTGGCAATCCTAGCTTTTGAACAGGAGTTTGTGTAGTTTAACTTCTATATTTCATGTTCTACTTGCAATTTTATAAAGCTTTAAATCAGTTTGCACACACGTCACTGTTATTTCTTGGTTTATAGCTTTTCTCCATTTGTTGGTTATAAGAAAGCTCATCATAAGTCATAATAGCAATTCTGCATTTGGATCTATAATTGTTTAATGGGATTTATTTCAGTTTTGGTTATCATTAACATTCTCACTTAAACAAACCACATTTAAGATCTCTAGAAAGCCATAAAAATTAGATATATTAAAAAGCCCTAAAAACTTGCAAAAATTCAAAAATCCAAAATTATTGAGAATTTTTGAAAACTGGTCACAGGCCCTAATCCCCCCTGGGTGAATTATCCATCAATCTCAAAGGGCGTCACACTTGGTGGCCTAGGAAATTATGAAATTACCGAAAAGCTCTGATACTGTTGATTGTCCAGTGAATTTGTTGCACCCCTCTTTTTGCTGATTTTGATTAACTGGTTAACTCACTTTAGTCCATATATTACTGCTCTCTGAAATTAGTGCTGATATTGCTGATCATTACTGCTGTTACACTGTTTATTACTGCTGTTGAGTACTGTGCTAGTCGACAAATCTCTGTCTTAATTTAACTGCTGGTAATGTGTGTAATGCTGTTGCAAATGGGTGATTATTTAATGACAAGTGCATGATTGCAAACTCGGTTTCAGGCCTACCTTATACACTACCTAATACCTGCTGCAAATTTACTGTGAATTAAGTGCTCGGATTAATGATTACAACTGATCTTCGATTGGTTAGAATACAGGGTTGGACTTGATTTAGATTTAAAGAATTATAATATCAAACTGTTGCCTAAGTCCTTCTACCTACTTTATTCGTGTTATACAAAGAATGACTTCTGGTGTATTATAATAACCTACAACAATTGAAGACACATACTTTGCATTGAAAAGGTTTACTGCAGAATTGAATACTTGCTCAGTTGCTTGTCATTACTAAACTCTGACTCCATTCTAAGGCACTGATCCAAAGCCTAGAGGCATAGAGAGGCATTTGTTTGGTGCTAAGATTGTTTGCAAATATCATTGAAGGGCTCTCCCCTGGGTGAATAACTCCCAAAGAAGTTGGAGGAGATAGACCGATGTGACATTGGGTCTAGCCCTCCTCTCCTATGCTTACCCAACCGTGCCCTGTTAGTTCGATTGGTAACATTTTTTGGTGCTGTTGCTGGGGATTTCAAAACGATTGAGGTAGTTTACTCTTGGTCTTATTCTTCATTAAAATAATTTTGCTTCTCAATCTCAAATTGTAATTGTCTATTGATCGCTATATAATGCCCTAACTTGCCCAATGCTACTTGTAATTGTAACTGCATATCTGAATCGGTAATTGCCATAGTTCACGACTTCTGATTCTTCTTAAAACTTCTTTCCTTGCTTTAGTACTAGGATTTAAATCATTTTTAAATAACTTCTTTTAATGTCATCTATATTCCACCATTTGAAAGATTTCAAAACTCTTTAATCACCACCTTTTCGAACTTAAAGTCTCGCTCTTTTATAGTATATTCCTTAATAATCCAATATAATATTATATTCTTCACTTTGTATATATATAAAATATACTCTTTAATATAACTTTTTGATGTAGTACCAATGTATGAATAATACTTTTGATAATATGGATTTAAAGCCCTTTTTACCTTTCGAATATATTACTTTATATCCTAACTTCAGCAATGTGCTAAATAAATGATGCACCACTTCACAAATGATGCAACATTTTTACTCAATGTTTAAAAGAACATATCGTCTCATTTCATCAAGTGTCACAACTACCAGCACAGCAATCATGAGAAGGCATCACGAGTAAGAACAAAGGATAAGGTTTTCCATAATAATGCTTTGAGGACAAAGCATTTCTAAGGGGAAGGCAATGTAATAGATAAAATATATGAATATTAAATAATAATAATCAAAATAATAATAAAAGAAAAATAATGATTAGAAATTAGAAATTATTTAACTTAATTAAAAGACATGTCTTTTCATGTGAAAAGGCACACGTAGACCTATTTAATTGGGTCTCGATTGTATTGCAAAAACATATTCCATATCATTATCATATTATATTTCCTATTCTATAGATTATTTATTTTATCTACATTGGAAGTTTTCTTAGTGACGAATCTTGTTCGTTACATAATGTAATAGATGAAATATATAAATATTAAATAATAATAATCATAATAATAATAATAAAAGATAAATAGTAATTAGAAATTAGAATTTATTTAAGTTAATTAAAAGCAACGTTGAAAAAGTCGGACTCGGCAAAAAGTCGGCAAGGGTCCCGAAAACAATTTCTCGGCAACATCGGCGAAAAAATCGGAAAAAATCGGAAATAGTCGGCCAACATTAAAAAATACAAAATACATTCATTTTTTTCAGAATTTTAAACATATAAAGCAACAATAACATCAGATAAACACATTGGAACATAAATATGTAGAAAGCACTAATATATAGATGTAGTGGATGCAAATAACTTGGAGTGGTTTGATTTCAATGACTCAG
The DNA here is from genome assembly GCA_027924585.1 of Larix kaempferi. NCBI lineage: Eukaryota > Viridiplantae > Streptophyta > Pinopsida > Pinales > Pinaceae > Larix > Larix kaempferi. The sequence goes on along the minus strand of BSBM01000721.1, from coordinate 814,510 downwards.
ACTGTTAAAAAATACATAAAATTTTACAATTTTAATGAAAAAAATATATATTAAAGATTCCAAGCTATGATTCCAAACCATTAGAGACAAAATATTATCAAAATGGCACCAAGCGCAATACATATCTAAATCAAAATTGAAAAAACATAATCATCAAAATCATTGTCTATGTCGAGATCATATTCATCAATAGCACCATGTTCCCCCACCTCTAGGCTCTAGACTTTGCCTCTGCTTCCAATCTCGAAGTTGATCCTCCAAGGATTTCAATTAACACCCTACAATTTTGTTCAAACTTCTTAATCCAAGCGTTAAAATAAGGTAGAAAGAGCTTCCCATGCTTAATAAGTGATTTTGCTTGACTGAAGGGTACATTTTTTTTATTAAGGTCATGACAGTGGAATTCAAACAACTTTAACAATCAGGCATCGACACCACCAACATCAAGGTACATAGAGAGTTTGATGTACTTCATTAAATTCCAATCCCTTACCCACATACATGATAGAATCCACTAGAAACGTTGCAATCCTGAAATCCTGAAAACCATTAAGTCTGTTGAATTCTAAATGGGATCTAAAATCCTACTTTTTGCATATGAAGTCTGATGAGGTTGGAACCACTCTCAAACATCCTGAAACAATTAATGGTAATGTTACAAATTTAAGTAAAAGGATGGAAAATGAAAGATAAAGAGAATGTCACTTTACCATTAAACATTAAACATTACCATTTAGTACTGTTGACATAAATGTTACATGTACAAAACTCATCAAATTTATAAAAAAAAAAACCCGAGTTTTTAAAACTCTGAAAAAGCCTGGGCGATTTTTTCCTTCAACTCGCGATTTTTTCGAAAAAATCGCCGATTTTTTGAAAAAGTCGGAAATCGCCGAATTTTAAAAAAATCGCGATTTTTAAGCGCCGATTTTTCGGCAGGGTCTTCACCTCGCGACTTTTACAAAAAGTCGCGATTTTTCGGCGATTTTTTCAAGTATGATTAAAAGACATGTCCTTTCATGTGAAAAGGCACAAGTAGACCTATTTATTTGGATCCTGATTGTATTGTAAAAACATATCTCATATCATTATCATATTATATTTCTTATTCGATGGATTATTTATTTTATTTGGAAGTTTTCTTAGTAACAAACTTTGTTTGTTTCATTGGTATCATAACAAGTATGATCTGACCTAAGTTGCCAGGGTACTCGGTTACTGGGATGGGTACGGGTACGGGTATGCCACTTTTTGAAATAGGGTACTTGGGTACGTCGGGGTACTGTAGACATATATATATATATAATTTTCAAGTTTAAATTATAAATTTATATTAATAATTATAATAAGTTTTCAACAAGTAACACACATTTCACATTTGACATTGGTATTGCTGCATGCATATTAATTCAAATTACATATATGATATTGATATCGATATGAATCATTAGCATAATATCATGATATATTAATAATTTTAAATTTTATATAATTACAAAATTAATGGAAAACTCAACTAAGAACTTCCATTAACGCCCAATATTAAAAAATCGTGATCATCCTTCCATTAATGCCCAACAGAAACTGAAAACTCTGTTTGACAGTTTGTTCATTGTTGAATTTTTAATTTTTTAGCAGTTGGATAAGTTTACTATTTAATTTGAATTATAGCTGTGCTTGCACATTTACCCTTGTACACATGAATCCACATCTCAGTCTTCATAGCATAAGACAACATACCCTGTTGAAATACCCAATATGGCAAAAATATAGGCAGTCATGACAGTAAAACCCAGAATTACACTCTTGACACTATCAAAATGCAATCTTTATACTGATAATTTAATTTTAATTTTAATTTTTTAATATTAATGATTATAGTTTACTGTTTAACTTTTAAGTTTACTGTTTGAGGCTTTGAGCCAAATTAAAATATAATTAATAAAACAGAAAATTAAGCTAAATTAAAATTATTAATATGAAAAAATTAAAAATTGAAAATCAATGAAACATAAAATTTAAAATTTAAATAAGTAAATTTAAAATTACTAATTAGTAATTAGTAATAACAGTGAACAGTAACACTAAAAGGAAGTGAACAGTAACTCGAGTCTCGACCCTGCAAACTGCAAACTCCAACAACGATGAACACACAACAATGAATAGCGCCCTCGACCTCCAACCCGACAGTGATGAACACACAGCAACCTCCAATCTTCACCGGCGGATGAACACACTGCAAATAAGTTAATAACTTCAACGGAAACCGGCGGATTGACCTTCGTTTTAGGTTTGTGAAATTTGTTTTATGCTTATGGGAATGATCCCCACCATCCACCTTGCCTGTAAAACCAAAGTTAAATGTATTTTCCAGTCCGTGTCTTCAGTTTCATGCCCGGAAGTACCTGCGGAGTACCCAAACTCGCGGTACGAGGTCCTTTTGCAGTACCAATACCCTAAAATCCGTTACCAAGTACCCGGTACTTGGGTGAAGTACCCGATACTTACATGGTACTCCGAGAGGTACTAGTTCCGGTACCCGGTACGGCGGTATGGGTACCTGGTACTGGTATGGGTGCCCAACCCCCCGGTACGGGTACCCTGGCAACTTAGGATCTGACCTTTGGCTATTGGCTTGTGGCCATATAAATTTCAGAGTTTCTATGGTAAATTGGTCTTTGACAATATTTTTTTTTTACGGTCTTTGGCCTTGACCCCTAGCCATTCACAACTCAAAATTCAATTGAAGAAGAAAATAAGTCCGCTGCAAAAACAAATCATAGAATAAAAAAAATAAAATAATAATAATAGAAAACAAAATATAACCAACACATGGTTTTATAAAAACAACACGTGGTTTTATTTTCCAACCTCTTGTTGGAAAAATCAACGAAGCTTTCGTGAAAGGTAATAAAAAGCATAGAAACATATATACACCAATTATAAAGGTGTTGATTATTAAGTGGGAAATTCTTTATTTAGCACATTATTGAAGTTAGGATATAAAGTAATATATTCAAAAGCTAAAAAGGGTTTTAGATCCATATTATCAAAAGCATTACTCGTACATTAGTAGTACATCAAAGAGTTATATTAAAGAGTATACTTTATATATATACAAAGTGAAGAATATAATATTATATTGGATTAGCAAGGAGTATGCTATAAAAAAGCTCGATATTAAGTTAAAAAAAGTGGTGATTAATGAGTTTTGAAATCTTTCAAAAGGTGGAATACAAGAGATATTAAAATAAGTTATTTAAAAATGATTTAAATCCTAGTACTAAAGCAAGGAAGAGAAGAAGTAAAGCAAAACAAAAGCAGTAAAGCAAAAAAATAAGAAGTTGTAAACCACAAAGACTATATATAAATCAAAGTTTTGGGCCAAATGTCCTTATTGCGAAATGGAGTTTGAGTATATGACAACCTTTAAAAATCACAAACGCTCTTGTCCAATATGTGAAAAGTTGTTTATTATGGACAAATATGAAGGTAATCTGGAAATACAAATACAAAAATTAAAAGGCGAACTACGATATTACAAGGAAAACAATAAAAATTTACAATTTGAAAGTGACAAAGAGAAGTATTTTAATGGTTTAATAAAGACATAAAATTCTAAATTGAAAGATCGTATTCGGGAGTCCACTACACAAATTAAGGAATTTAAAACCGTGAAAAACAAATTTGACAAGGACATACAAGAACGAGATGAAGAGATCTCTCGTCTAAAAGATCATAATAAAAAACTACTTGTTCAAATCAAGAAGAAAAAGGATAAAACGCAGTGCAATAAAAAATTATAAGAGGAGAATCAAGATCTTCAGAAAAAAAATTATTAGGAAAAAATGAAGACAATTCCTTTTGAAAAAGGGTTAATCAGGAATTGCTAGAGCAAATAAAAAGGTTGAGAGAAAGTGAGCAAGCAAATCAAGATACTCAAAATGAAATTGACAAGTCGGATTGTAAAGAAGAACTCTTTCGTTTAAGGGGACATAATCAGAGTTTACTTACACAAATTAAGAAACTAAAGCATGATAAAAATTTGTTACAAGAAAGGATAGAGCAAATTACCAACAAGGAATCAAAGGTCGATAAAGAGACAATGACCGAAACCGTTGAAATGGTGACATCATTAAAGGTACAAATCCAAACTTTGGAGAAGGAAACTAGTACAGGCCCAATAGAAATCTTGTCAACCAATACATCACCGGAAGTATCAAAAGTTGAATTTTCTATAAACATTCCACAAGCAACTAGAATACCGTATCATCATCCAAATCATAAGAGTTGTTACAACCAATGACAAAGTCAAGAGGAAAATAAACAATATTCTACTTATAAACGAACCACGTATAACATTGAAAAAGTACAAAGACAAAACCGATAACTTGTATGGAAGCCTAAAATGAGAAGTTCGATCCGAACAATTGATCAACAAACACTTCCAATGAAGCTAGATTTGGGATGGACCACTTCACAAATGATGCAACATTTTTACTCAATGTTTAAAAGAACATATCGTCTCGTTTCATTAAGTGTCGCAACTACCGGCACAAAAGATTATGAGAAGGCATCACGAGCAAGAACAAAAGATAAAGTCTTCCATAATAATGCTTTGATAATGCTTTGAGGATAAAGCATTTCTAAGGGAGAGGCAATGTAATAGATAAAATATATAAATATTAAATAATAATAATAATAATAATAATAATAAAAGATAAATAATAATTAGAAATTAGAAATTATTTTAGTTAATTAAGGACACGTCCTTTCATGTGAAAAGGCACAAGTAGACCTATTTATTTGGGTCCCGATTGTATTGTAAAAACATATCTCATATCATTATCATATTATATTTCCTATTCTATGGATTATTTATATTATCTACATTGGAAGTTTTCTTAGTAACAATTTGTTCATTTCAAGCTTTCACCTTACTCTAGCACTGGTCTACATTTTGGTTCAATCATTTATTTCAAGTACTTATTTACTTATGAATTTGTCATCATGTGTTAATAATTCATATGCTCCTAGATTAGATTTGTTTTATTGCTCTTTCCTCGATATAATTCCTAGATTGTGTTTCACGTTATAGGTTATTCATCCTTAGTTCTGTTTTTGAGGGACCACCCCCCTTGGCTTCGCTAGGAGTTGGCCTAGACAGAGAAGTCAAGTGTTAAGTGACAATAAATCGATTCAAAGCTTGTCCCTAAGGACACACCCAGTGGATTGAAGATTTCTACCATGTTACCCGAGGTGTGTATAAAAGGAAGCAACATTATTTGGTGTTGTTGCCAAATATAAATCTTTATATTCCCAGAATACGACTTTTGTTTCCCTTTTTGTTTCTACTTTGTTTGATGCATCTTGTGAATATTAGAAAATGACTTGATCATCTAGCGACTCCACTGTCAAATAATTCTACAAGGTATTCTACAAGAAGGAACTCACAGGAGCTACTCAATTTCATTCATGAACCTAAGAAAGTTTATCGAAGGAGATTGAACAGGCTTACTTCTTGTAGAATCCTTAACAATCTTAGATCCGAGTCCATTTTTGATATCCACCTTTTATTTAATAATTTGCAAGTAGAGGAAATGGAAGATTATTTTAACCCAATTGATTTTACTCAAATAAATGGCTATCTGCATGATATACCTGAAAAGGCTATTGAAAAGTTGCCTTCTTTTCAAGGAAACAATGCTGTCAGTGCCAAATCTCATATCAAATCTTTTTCACAATGTATTAATAAATGGTGTGATGCAGTGGTTCACAATCATCAGGGTGTTAAAAATGAAATTCTATTAGAGGAAATTTGGGGTCTAAAATGGGCTTTATAAAAAAATGTGCCATGGATGAGTTGGATTTCTCAAACCAATAGAATTTTAATAACTTTGGTCAACCATTATGGTTGAGTTGGACATATAGATGTCAAAGATGCTTATGTGTCATAATTTTATTTGACAATAGCTAACTTCATACAAACCCCACCTTGGTTAAGATTTTGAAAAGTTCATCTAGAAATATGATAAATATACTTGAAATAATAAATATAGAGTATTTTTATGTTAGCATTACTTCTAAGTTCTTTAAAATATAAATCTCACATTAATTAAGATAATAGTGGAGTAATTTTGAAATAATAAATATAAAGTATTTTATATTATCACTACTTCTAAGTTCTTTAAAATATAATTCTCACATTAATTGTAAATTTTCTGTGTTTTGTAGCTTGCTGGTTTATGTCAAGTTTTTCGTGGTTTTCATCCCCAACCGGTTTTGCATTGGCTGGAAATTACTTATGAAAAATTCAGACAGTTAAACACATCGTAGAAAAACTTTTAATAGGCAAAAAATTAATTTAACCATGCACACCATAAAAAAATCAGACCCAGAAATTTTGGCCAATAGCCCTGGAAAAACCCCCACGGGGAAAACCAGTCAGAGAGAGAGAGTTTATTATTTCTTCAGTAAATCTCAGTACATAAATATTATAGTAGAAATGTACTTATCTCCACCATGAAATTTCACCCAGAATCTGCCTCGATTTCTGTGCCAGGGTGCTACCTCGAATTCTGTGCCAAACACTGTCTCGATTTCTGTGCCAATCCTACCTCAATTTTTGTGCCAACCTCTACCTCGATTTCTATGTCCACTCTTGCCTCGATTTCTGTGCCAAAAGACAGTCCCGATTTCTGTGCAAAAACAGTCTTGAAATCTGTGCAGCAAGTACAGTCCTTACAGACTGTACAGACCTTGAAATATGTGCAGAAAAAATATTCTGGAAAAATGTGCCTAGGAACAACCTAGAAACTCGTGCCCTATCTCGGGAAATGTCCACAACAATACTGCATAGAAAATCGTGCCTACCTCGGGATGTGTGCCCAATTGAACTCCTCGGTTTCTGTGCCCATAATCATGCTGTACCTTCTCGATTTCTGTGCTGCTTTTTAATGCTCCCTAGAGCTGCCTCAAAATGCGTGCCCTCCCTTCTTCACTCTCTTTTCACTCTTGTCTCAAGAATGAAGGCAAATTGCCTCCCTTTTCCTTTTTGGATGAAAACCTAGGGTTGATGAAGAGATTCTAATCCAATGGTGAGAAATGCATTGGATCAATGGATGAGATAACTCTCACATTAAATCTCATAAAAAAATTAATTTTATCCTCATCACTTAAATTTTTACCCAAAAGTGACTTTAAGTTATAAAGTCACATTAAATGCTTTTCACAAGTCATTTAATGCAAGGGTCACTTTGCCTCCTTTTTAAGTGACTTAGGAAAAAGTCACCAGGCAAACACTTCCCTGGGTACAAAAACTAACACTCCCTCTTACCGAGGAAGGTGTTCTGCACCACTCCTAACTTGTTTCTAAAGAAAACAAACTTGCCCCTCCCCAAAGATTTCGTCAGGATATTTGCTACCTGCTCATCAGTGGATATGTACTGCAACTCTACAACTCCTCTTTGAATGTAGTCATGGATGAAATGGTACTTGATCTCAATATGCTTTGACCTGTCATGGAACACTGGATTCTCAAAGAGCTGAATGCAACTCTGATTGTCACAGTAGATCACCGTAGGCCTAAGCTCCTGATCAAACAAATCTACCAACAACTTACAAACCATAGTGCCTTGCAGGTAGCCTGATTGGCTGCCATATACTCAACCTCGGCGGAACTCAATGCAACGGACTTATGTTTCCGACTGAACCACGACACTGCTGCCGAACCCAAACTGAAACAACAACCGGAAGTGCTCTTCCGATCCCTCACACTGCCTGCCCAGTCTAAATCTGTGAAACCAACCAAACTGACTCCACCCGAACCCCTGTAATCCAAACCATAGTCCACTGTATTTGCAAGATATCTCAGCAAATGTTTTGCGGTAGTCCAATGTACACTCCTAGGCTCCACCATGAACTGGCTAAGAGTGTTCACCGCAAAACACAAGTCTGGCCTGGTGTTGACCAGATACATCAACGACCCAATGAGCTGACGGTAAAGTGTAGGATCCACCAACTTACCCTCAGAAGCATGAAGCTACTTCCAGTTGGTGATCATAGGTGTGGACATCGGCCTGCAGTCCTCCATCTGAAATCTCCTCAGAATATCAACTGCATACTTCCCCTGTCCCAGGAAAATATGTCCAGGCTCCTGCCAAACCTCCATCCCCAGATAATAATGCATCAACCCAATGTCAGTCATCTCGTACTCCGTAGCAAGATCTCTCTTGAAATGTGCAATGAGATGCTCCTCTCCAGTGATAAACAAGCCATCAACATATAACAAAAGAATGAGAGGATCTCCACCAACCACAATGTAGTAAAGGTTGGGATCAGCCTCACTCTTCTGAAAACCCATCGAAGTCAAGTACGCATCGATCCTGGAGTACCAAGCTCTAGGAGCTTGCTTCAGTCTATACAAGGCTTTCCTCAGCCTGCACACATGAGAATCTCTCCCATGGATCTCAAATCCTTGTGGCTGCTCTAAGTAAACCTCCTCCTGCAGAAGACCATTGAGAAATGCGGTCTTCACATCCATTTGGTGGATCTTCAAACCCATCTCTGCTGCTATAGAAATCACTAACTTGATGGAAGAATAACGAGCAACTGGCGCAAAGGTCTCATCATAATCATCTCCCCCAACCTGTGAAAACCCCCGTGCCACAAACTGAGCCTTGTACTTCTCCACACTGCCATCCGCAGCATGCTTCACCTTATAGATCCACTTGGAAGTCACAACAGACTTCCCCTCTGGTCTTGGCACTATCTCCCAAGCATCATTCTTCATGATGGAATGGTGCTCTTCCATCATGGCATCTCTCCAAACATGATGCTGAGAGGCCTCCTCAAATATGGAAGGCTCTGAATCACGAAGACTCGCAACAAGAGCCATATCCAATCTAGCTGGCATCACTATTGTCTTGATCTCCTCCCGGGGTCTACCAAATTCCTCTGGTTCCTCCAAGGTATCACGAATCCATTTAGGCTTCCTCTTCCTTGAAGGCTCCTCCCATACTGGTTTATCCTCATCTGAAGAACTCCCAGAAGTAGAAGGTTCAACACCCCGAGGACCAGTGACTGATGAACTAGTCCCTGAAGTACTTGTAACCTGAGAACCAGAACTTGAACCTGTCCTTGAAGTACCTATCACCTGAACCACTGAACCTATAGAAGCTGTGCCTGTAATCTGTGATCCAGTCACTCCGAAAACCTTTGGACCTGAGATCTGTATCGAAGAAGCTTGAGTCACCTGAGGTGTGGAAGCCGGTGGCTCCCCCTGCTCTATCTCTCTAGACTTCCTGAAGGCTCTCTCCTCATCAAACTTCACCTCCTGCCTAACAACAACCTTCTTCAGGCCAGGAAGGTAAATCCGTTAAGCCTTCGAAATCTCATCATATCCCACAAAGATGCCTCTCTCTGCAGTGGGATCAAACTTCATCCTCTTCTCAGAAGGGACGTGAGAGTAAGTCAAAGAACCAAATATGCGAAAATGGCTCACCTCAGGGTTCTTGCCTATGTACATCTCCTCATGAGTCTTCCTCCCCAAAGCACGATGAGGACTCCTGTTCTGCAGATAAACTGCAGTGCTGCATGCCTCTGCCCATAGAAAGAACGGTAAACCCTGATCATGGAGCATTGCTTTCGCTGCTCCCACAATCGACCTATTCTTCATCTTTGCTACTCCATTCTGCTCTTGAGTGTAGGGAATGGTTAACTGTCTCTGTATACCCTCCTGTGTGCAAACTCATCGAACTCCTTGGAGGTATACTCACCCCCATTGTCCGATCTCAACATCCGAATCTTCCTCCCTGTCTGCTTCTCCACAAGGGCTTTGAACCCTTGGAAGACTCTCAATACTAAGGGTGACTTCTTGCTCGTCAAGAAGTAGATCCAGGTCTTCCTGGAGTAGTCATCAATAAAAGAGATATAGTACTCAAATCCAGTCAAAGAGACTGATGACATAGGGCCACAAATATCAGAATGGATCAAGTCAAGTACTTTTGCTGCTCTGGTGTCACTGCTTGGAAAAACAGTCTTGGTGTACTTTCCCAAAGCACACCCCCTACACACATCACTCTGCCCAGTGCTGAACTCGGGTAAACCTGTAACCATGCTCCTCAACAATCTCAGAGCTGGGTGATGTAAGCGGGCCATCCTCCGATGCCATAGCTCACAAAGCTCACTACTGTTGCTGTGTGCTAGAGCGTGTTGCGGCTGAAACAAGAGCTCGTATAGCTTTCCACATCTAACCCCAATGTCCATGGAGCTAGATAATCCTGTAGTCTTGGGGAATACCTGCACTCGACCATCCAAGAAACATACCCCAAGACCCCTATCCTCAATGGTGGAAACTGATACAAGGTTCTTTTTTAGCCTAGGGACAAATAACACATCCCTCAGAGTCATGGGACTCATAGAATCCCTCTGAAATGTAATGGTCCCCTGACCAACTGCTCTAACAATGGTATTGTCACCAAGTACCACCTCCACATCTCTAACTGTCTGTGATAACTCGGAGAACAACTCTCGAGCACCTGTCATGTGGTTCGAGGCTCCGCTGTCAATATACTAGGTGCTAGTGGTGGATGCACCCATCTGATGGCCTGTCAATAAGGAATACTCCATCTCCAAATCCACATCAGTGCTGGTAACTAAAGAGGCTTGTTGCCGCCTGGTTCCACTTCTGGGAAAACGCAGCAGAAGTCTTCAAGCTGTTGGTGTGGCCTTGGGGGCAAGTCAGAGTCAAGTGCTGTCACTTGGGACTCTACTCCTCCGTCTAGGCTTTCCTAGCGAAGCCAAGGGGGGTGGACCCTAAAAATGAAAAGAAACTATGGTGTCTAATCTAGGAGTTAGAAATATTTTTTGAAACCAAGCTAATGCAACATACATTTATACATATAAAGCAAAGCATCATTCATCAACATTTCATATGCAAATATTCAACATCACCATCATAAACAACATTCATCAATAACATGAAATATAACAATATAAACCAGTGCCTGAATGGAGTCGAAATAGATGCATGAACTGAAAAAGTAAATGTTGTGCAAGTGTTCTTGGTTTATTTTAATTTAAATGTGGTAGTGATCTTTTTATTAGGGTTGGTGGGTTCCCAATATACACGAAGGTACGGGAAACATGTCCGGAATTTTGATGTGTGGCATCTCACTCAGACTTGGGCTGAATTGGAGTCTCAAGGAGGTGTTCAGATGCTGTACCAGCAAGGGCAAACCTAACGGTTTCTAAGAGGTTACTACTCAGTTTTGTCCCAAGCCCTCTGAAAATTTCCCCACGACAACAAAATACTCGTGTTGTGTTGGATTTTCACAAAAAGGTTTGTTTATTGGGTTGGTGTTAGATTCTATTACTAGTCATCTCCCTCTTTCTGATGCGTACCAACATGATTAGACTAAACTGCAAGTTGGCCATAGAGCATACGGGAGAAGACCTTGGAAATTAAAAAAAATAAAATTATGAACCAAAATTTTATCTTTTAAAACCCCAAGAGTCTCTTTTCAGGCCAGTACTTGGGCAAGCCCTTGTTCTGAAACCCTACTTCGAGAAAGCAAGGGGGCATTTGAGTTTGTAAAAAAAAATGATAAAATCTATGTCCTGAGTGAACTTGTGGCCCGGCAGTGGAACGGACCAACAAGGTAAATTTTAACCCTAGTAAGTTTTATTAAATGCTGAAAATAAAAGAAGTAAACTATTCTAAAAAATCACACCATGAAAAGAGATGACATAAGCCACCCCTGGGGGGGTGGGGTGTGGGCGCTGGCTAGCCCACTTGCTCTCGTTTAATAATCTTTTACAATGATTAGAGAAGTGCCCCAGTCTACTTAAAGTGACTTGGTGGCTTACAATTTAGTAGGAAAATTTAACCGATTTTACAAAAATTCAATACTGGTCCTCCAGATTGCCTGGATCTTTGAAATTTTGGCAGCACCTCCTCCTACCTGTTCGTCTTTTGTTGCAAACCAGCAAGCAAGCGTCAGTATAAGATGCCCAAAAACACTTTAAGAGTGTCTTTGGAACCTCCTAAAAAACCCAGAAAAAACTAATTGTTAAAACTAGTTAAAAATGACGAAATTTAACCAAGTAAAACAAGCAATGGGGCTTGTTTACTTGGGGTCTTTGCAAGCTTTTAAGGGCTGCAAATTATAAGCTCTATTCACAGCTAGATGTACTTTAAAATTAGAACTATCATTACTCAACAAAACTCTGAAAGAAGAAGCAATTTTTTGCAAGTTTGAAAAGAGTATGATGCCAAATGAAAGAAAGATCTAATCAGTCAAAGATATAAACTTTAATAAACAACTAGACTAGATTTTCCTGAAGTAATTCTTGATCACATCAAGATATGCGACTCAGTATATAAATCAGAAAATACTTTTCTTATGTAACCAGTAACCAGAGAAAACTTTTTTTTGAAATAAGAGGGAGGTAGAGATGGAGCAATTTTTTGTTGAATAAAACCGAAACTTTGGAGATCCTTTCCAGTGGTGAGCTGAGGGACTGTATCTGCATAAAAGATTAGATAAATAGAAGACACAAACAAGTTCTCCAACCTATCCGCCTGAGACAACCTGTAAAAACACCACAACTTGCAATAAAAGATCAAATGTAGATAAAACACATAGTAGAAATTTGAAGAAAATATTCATAAACAAATGATATATTTAAATTTGATCTCTACCAAAGTGTAAAATGAAAGACTAAGTAATAAACTAATTACTCAACTTTCCTCATAAACCAATACTGATCTTTCCCAAAGCTATACTTGATCTTAAAAAAACAAAATGCATCAATACAAGTTACCTCATTTGAAATAAGACATTCACCCACTCACAAAGCCCAACACCATAAGTGACCTCCAAAGCCTTTTATTAATCAAAATGTGCTAAAAGTATTACAATGATAAGTTCCTTGCTTGTTGGACACACGGAGCACACTTAGAGGGGGGGTGAACAGTGTGTGTAGCTTTTATTACTTTTTCAACTTTAACAATCATCAGCAGCTTATTCAATACATCATTCATTAATGCATTATCACATTATCATTATATCATCAGCATTATTAACAGTTACAGCTCATCATATCATCATCACATAAGAAGCATAGAAAAACACAGTACACAAGATTTTTACGTGGAAACCCAAGTCCTGGGGGAAAAACCACGGAAGCCTTTATAATAATAATTTACCAGCAACTACTGGAAGGAGGCAACAACCCCCTTTGTTACAAAGACTTCAATTCTCCAGCTACAACTAGAAGGAGGCTACAACCCCCTGGTTTACAGGCTACAACCTGAAGGAAGCCTTAGCTCCCTCAATTTCCTTGCCCCGTCCTGCCACCCTGATATGAAGATAGAAACTGAACTACTGAACCACAAACTGCACTGATCCTACGGACCTACTATCCAACACCTGTACCACACTGCACAATCTAAACCACACTGCACAACCTGTACCACACTGCAAAACCTAAACCACACTGCACAATCTAAACCACACTGCACAACCTGTACCACACTGCAAAACCTAAACCACACTGCACAACCTGTACCACACTGCAAAACCACTTTCACTGCTCATCAACTGACCACTGCTCATCAACTGTTCACTGCTCATCAACCGTCCACTGATCATCACAACTGTGCCACATTGTTCATCAACCTGTACATTCAATCTGTCCAATCTAGCTGTACCAATCAATCTCAGCTATACCAATCAATCTGTCTGCATAAATCAATCTGCTGTTCACATCATTTGAATCAATCAATATGAGTTCAACCAACTGTGTACCAGACCACCTGGGTCAAACCAACTGCTCATACAACTCAGCCAATCTGAGTTAGACCAATTGCACATGTAACCTATTCTTCTGAATCAATGTACTCACTGCTCATAGCCACTGGTCATCATTTCATTATTGTCATCTATATATTGCTGCATACATCACTGAGCATATATATATAATCCTGTGTTCATTACTGAGCATATTACATATCACTGAGTGTCTTACATTACTGAGCATATCATATCATTACTGTGTCATACATATCATTGAGCATATCACTGTGCAAACTGATCATTACTGAGCATACATATCTTCATTGTTTATATCACTATGTATATCATCATTGTGTAAACTCAGCATACATATCATTACTGTGTAAACTGAGCATACATGTCATCACTCTGTGTATCATCACTATGCAAGCTGAGCATACTTTTCATCATTGAGCATATACACTATTGAACATCATCACATCATGTATACATCATAATGCATAGGAGAGCATCATCACACTATGGCATGCATGTACATCATATAGTATAGGAGTGCATCAACTTCATAGAGTGTACATCATTATCACATGCATTATCATCATAAAGTGTATAATATCATAGCATAAAGGTATGCAACATCATCATCATATCCTCCATAATGACTTCAAATATATATACCAATATATAGGCTCACATACTAATATCAAAGATGAACTCTATCCATGAGAGACATGTGCCATTACAAGAGAAACCCAGAAGCATGAGCCATACCTTTTTGAAGATCATAAGGTCAAGAAACAATAGACAAACCAAAAGAAACTCTATATCATGTCATCACATAGCCCTCGTAACAAGCTTTCCAACGAGCCAAGAATTTTGTAATTCCGATTCCGTATGAGAAAGTTATGCCAATTTTAGTGAAGATACCCAAAAAAATTTCCTCCACAAAATTTCGCACTTTTCTCCAAGAGTTGCGAAATTCCAATTGATAAGCAAATGAAATGTTTTATATTCTATTTATATAGGTCGTAGAGGAAAGTTATTATCTCAAACTGGGCCGACATGCAATTCAAAATTACAAATAATTAATTTTTCTTTTGTTTGGTCGGCTCACCCAAAAAGGTGGGGTACACCAACTTCAAAAATTCATATCTCTTCAACCGTAAGGAGTTAGAAGATGCTCCACATATCAATGGAAATGGCTTGATGAGGACTATCTCCCTATGATGGGTTTATTTGCAAATTCTTGGTATAATACACTTAAATTATTCAATATGTCCAGGACGTAAAAGACGCCACACATGAGGGTGCCAAAGACCATACCACTAACTACAAGAGTTTCAAAGTCTTCTTCAACATATCAAGGCACATCCGTGGGATCTACCTCCATCTACATCCCAATATCCATACAACCACAAATAGGATTATACATCACCATGGTTCAAGACCCAAGGCACCACATGCAAGGGTTTCAAGGACTCTTTCAAGGATATCATATAATATTTGAAGATACTTTCCATGGACTTCAAGCCCATCACATAGGACTCCATCATCAAGTGATGAGGGCATCATGACCAAGGATTCTATCATATCAAAGGCTCCAACAATCATGGGATTACAAACCACCATATGTATGGATTCCAAGATCCAAATCATTTCCAAATGCACCATCAATGATCATATAGTGTCCAAGGGTCATCATGTCGCCATTTATGTGGGTGCCAGACCTTCTCATGCATAATGACCATCTCCAAGGGTTCCATGACCCCAACAAGGGATACACGGGCATCAAGATCTTCATCAAGGGTTCCAAGTCTACATCAAGTCATTAATGACCACATCATCACCTTTAAGGGGACAAGGACCATTAAGCCACCAAATGTGGGTCCAAGGACTTCTTTAGGGCTTCTTCATCAAGCAAGGGGATTCATAGGCTTCTTCAACCACCTCAACCACACCAGGAGACCTCCAAGGGTCAAGATCCATCATGACATCACCTGTGGGGTTGCTAGACCTTCTCCTGGGGTACCATGACCTCAATAAACACAAATGAACACTGAAAGGGTCATTGGACTCTTGTAACTTCTTGAACACTTTTGTAGCGTACTGGGGCATAAGTTGTGGTACTGGGGAAACAAAGAAACAATTGGGGAAACACAAAACATCTTTGGGGTACTTAAACACTCTACAGGGTGTTCAGGGCTTTTGTCATTGTCCCAAGGGCTCCAAGGGCTTCAAACTTGGGCTTGGACAAGATCAAAAGGTCTCCTTAGGCACTGACAATTACTTAACTCTCAGGGGCTCCTCAAGGGGCACCAAGGCATGTTGGCATCAATGACTATACACTGTTGGCATCAAATGACAACTTAATCAACATTGCTATCCAACTCCCACTGAAAAATAATGGAGAAGAGCTCTCCAATTTATAGAAGAGAATGGGCAAGGGAGGGCGCACTTATGAAGGGAGTGAGTGGCACGATTCATGGAGGAGATAGGGCTGCCCATCCCTATGAAAATGCTGCCATAGAGCAGCCCTAAACGTGCCCATACTGCAACACTAAACAAGCTGCTCAAATCAACACCAAACGTGGGTCTCCCCATTGGGAAATGCGCCCAAGTGAAGGAAAGCGACCAGCTTGATATGGGTGAATTATTTCCGTCAAATGAGCTGCCCAAAACACTTATATTTCAGCCTAAAATGCTCCTTGAAACATGCTGAAGTGAATCAGTCCCCCAAATCACTCAAAAAACATTTAATTTTGTAAGTCATTTTTCCAATTTTTTGATTTTTTTATGACTTTTATGACTTTTTTGGGTTTTTTGACCATAGGTGAAAAATTAAGCACCCAAACATTAGGAAAAGTGGGTTTAGGGGTTAAGGGGGTGCTCTGAGTTGGAAAACGAGCACCCCTAAGGCAAAAAAGACTCCCAGATGCCACTTCTAGGCCAAATACAAATTTTTTAATTGAACCATTAAAATATGGCCCAATTTACGGAAAAAATAAATTTCGCCGAAAATTAAAAAGCTACCTAGGGGGACTTAGCACATGTCCATATGACTCAAAAACAATGTCTAGCATGTTCATATACATTGACCCCTGGACTTTAACAATCCCCTAAGGCCCGTTAACCTCTCCAGGCATTCCAGCTTTGGAGGAGTAGGAGAAAAGCCCAAGAATTATGTTATGCAATAACGCAAGACATAATTAATAGGTGAAAAACTCCTTGGAATACTTGACTTAGCTAAAAAGTCATAGGGAACCAAGTCCTTTACAAAACACCATGCTAGTACATTTTATTACAAACACCGCAGGGCCATGGACATGTGGAAAAATAAAAAAAAGGTGGCCCTTTAAAAGGCCTGCTGGACATCAAATTATCGAAAAATGAACATTGAAATGTTCAACTCTGCCCGCTCGCTTGATAATCCAACCAAGTACAACTTATTTGGCAACAAGGCTCTCTCTCTCTCAATCTGTCCAACACACAGAGAAAACTCTCTCTGAAATCTGTCTCCAAAGTCATCAACCTTCGCTGAAGCTGCAGTTTGCTGTCCCTTCTTCTTCTTGCTTGGACACTGTGAAGCATAGTGCCCAAATGCCTGACATGCATAACACTTGATTTTACTCCAGTCCTTCTTCTGCCCACCTTGCTGCTGCTTGGCCCCACCCTTCTTCTTCTTCTTCCCCTTTGCTGTCAAAGCCACATTCTCCTCATCTTCCCTACCCTGTGAAGAACTGCCCTGTACAAGACCTCTCCTGGTCTCTTCCTGCACAAAGTCATCCCACAGTCTTTCCCATGAAGGTAGGTTCTCTCTGCCCACTATAGCCTGCACAAATGCACCCCAAGGCTTTGAAGCCCCATTCACTGTTGTACGTGTAGATTTTTCTGGGTTTTACTGCTTGCTAGTTTATGTCAACATTTCAGTGTTTTTCACCTTTAGCCGGTTATGCATAGGCTGAAAGCTACTTATGAAATTTACTGTAACAATTAAACACACAGTAAAATACCACTAACAGGCTGAAAAACAAATATTTAACACATGCACACCATAAAAGATAGAGACTCAGATTTTTCAGCAACTGTGCCCTGGAAAAACCCCCACGGGGAAAACCAGTTAGAGAGAGAGATTTTTATTTCTTCAGTAATATATTTCAGTACAGCTATTACAGTCAAAATTTTACTTATCTGACCAACCTAGAGTGCTGCCTTGATTTCTGTGCCTCACTGTGCCTCGATTTTTGTACCTTACTGTCTCGATTTTTGTACCTTACTGTCTCGATTTTTGTGTCACTATTCTGTCTTGATTTTTGTGCCAGCTCTGTCTCGATTTCTGTGCATTAAAATCACCTCGAAAACAGTGCCAAACCTCTCGAAAACTGTGTAGCAGAAAACCTCGAAAACTGTGCAGAAAAACAGCCCATACGGATTCTAGAAATCTGTGCAATAAATGCCTCGGGATGTGTGCCCAAATTTCAATGCAGAAATTAATTATTCACTCCTCGGGAAATGTGCCCTGCTCACTCCTCGATATTTGCGCCAAGAAACTGCTGAAACAAACTCCTCGATTTCTGTGCTGTACGACCAACATTAAATGCTGCTATACAATACCTTGATTTCTGTGCTTAGCTTCTGCTGCCTTGGGATGTATGCCCACTAAAGAAATAAATGCTGATTAAGAATCCGTACTGTGCAATAAATGCTCAACAAACTTTCTTGGAAGTCGTGCCAGCTCAACCCTGCATTAATGGCTCCTTGGAATTCGTGCCCTAGTCTCTTGCTCTCTCTCTAGCTCTTTCTCAAGAATAATGAAGCCAAATGCCTCCCTCAACCCTTTTTGTCTAACCCTAAGAGAGAATCTAATCCGATGGTGGAGAAAGATCCAATCCAATGGATAAGAATCAATGAGAGTAAAAATCACTTTATTTAAATCACTTAAATAAATATTTCACTCACCCACTTAACTTTAGCAAAAAAGTGACTTTCATTTTATAAAGTCTCATTAATGTCATTTAATGTGAGGGTCACCTTTTTCCTCCTTCTAAGTGACATTAGGCGATTGTCACTTAGGGAACACTTCCCTAGGTACAAAACTAACAATACGCACAAGCTCAGTATCAATGACCACTTCCCCAACTCCTGCTAACTCATCTCTAACTGCAGATATCCTGGTAAGGTATGAAGTCACTCCCTCTCCACCATTAATCTTTACACTTTTTAGTTTGTCCTTGAGAACCATCTTTCGGTTCTCATTGGTACTCTCGAATAAACTGGTTAAAGCACTCCACATCAAATGTGCCCTAGCTTTACCTGAAATGTGAGGGATGATATGGTCCTTAACTGCATCAAGGATTATTCTTCTAGCTTTATAGTCCTTCTTGTTGAAAGCTGATAATGCTACTGCACTGTAGCAGCGGGAATCTGAACAGGGTTTGTTATAGTATTTCTAACCACCTCCTCCCACATTTCATTTTCCTCTAAAACCAGCAAAATCCTAGCCTTCCATGGCACAAAGTTTCCTGTCCCATCCAGCCTATCCTCCAACCTAAGTTCTATAACCATCTCTACTGCCAACCCAACAAGGTGCTGTTCACTAACAGAAGAAAATAGCCAAATTTGGAAATTTCTGTGTGTCTGCAAATTTTTACTGTTTTCTGCCCCCAAGCTCTGATACCATGTTAATTTTCTGTGTTTTGCAGCTTGCTGGTTTATGTCAAGTTTTTCGTGGTTTCCATCCCCAACCGATTTTGCATTGGCTGGAAATTACTTATGAAAAATTCAGACAGTTAAACACACTGTAGAAACACTTTTAATAGGCAGAAAATCAATTTAACCATGCACACCATAAAAAAATCAGACTAAAGTTTTTTGGCCAATAGCCCTGGAAAAAACCCCCACGGGGAAAAGCAGTCAGAGAGAGAGTTTATTATTTCTTCAGTAAATCTCAGTACATAAATTTTACAGTAGAAATGTACTTATCTCCACCATGAAATTTTGACCAGAATCTGCCTCGATTTCTGTGCCAAGGTGTTGCCTTGAATTCTGTGCCAAACATTGTCTCGATTTCTGTGCCAATCGTGCCTCGATTTCTGTGCCAACCTCTGCCTTGATTTCTGTGTCCACTCTTGCCTTGGTTTCTGTGCCAAAATACAGTCCTGATTTCTGTGCAAAAACAATCTCGAAATCTGTGCAGCAAGTATAGTACGTAAGGACTGTACATACCTTGAAATATGTGCAGAAAAAATATTCTGGAAAAACGTGGCCAAGAATAGCCTAGAAACTCGTGCCCTATCTTGGGAAATGTGCCCAACAATACTGCATAGAAAACCGGGCCTACCTCGGGATGTGTGCTCAGCTGAACTCCTTCATTTCTGTGCCCAGAATCACGCTGTACCTTCTCGATTTCTGTGCTGCTCTTTAATGCTCCCTAGAGTTGCCTCGAAATGCGTGCCCTCTCTTCTTCACTCTTGTCTCAAGAATGAATGCAAATTGCCTCCCTTTTCCTTTTTAGATGAAAACCTAGGGTTGATGAAGAGATTTTAATCCAACGGTGAGAAATGCATTGGATCAATGGATGAGATAACTCTCACATTAAATTTCATAAAAAAATTAATTTTATCCTCATCACTTAAATTTTTACCCAAAAGTGACTTTAAGATATAAAGTCACATTAAATGCTTTTCACAAGTCATTTAATGCAAGGGTCACTTTTCCCCCTTTTTAGGTGACTTAGGTAAAAGTCATTAGGGGAAAACTTCCCTAGGTACAAAAACTAACATTAATTAAGATGATAGTGGAGTAATTTTGAAATAATAAAAACATTTATATAATTAATCTCTTATAAAAAAAAAAAAGTATCATAGATTAAAAAATAGGAGAGAGATAAAATAATCTTTCGCTATTTTTGCGCAAACTTTCTCCTCCGAGCTCGGAAATTGAGGCTTTTGGTACCTTTGGAAAGGTCTCGACGAGAGCTACAACTTTCGTGTTTTGTGTTTTCCGAGATTCTGCACCGATTTTTTGGGGCGGATATTTTAGTACCCTCGTACTAAAATATCCGCCCCAAAAAATCGGTGCGGAATCTCGTAAAACTCAAAACACGAAAGTTGTAGCTCTTGTCGAGACCTTTCCAACAATACCAAACACGTCAAATTCTGAGCTCGGAGATAAAGTTATCGCAAAAATAGCGAAAGCTTATTTTATCTCTCTCCTTTTTATTTATTTATTTATGATACTTTTATTAGATTATGGTAACTTCGAGATGTCGTCCATGGTTCAGATGCCTTACATGGAGGTACATTAGCTGCATAGGCATCAAGATGGAGTAGAGGGTGAGATGCACTCTACTTAGTGGCATGAGTCCAGTGGGGGCTGCATGTGGAGCTTTCGTGGAGATTGACCTTTGCATGCATGAGTTTTGCATGACCTGACAGCGATCAGTGATTGCATGCAAAAGTGACCTTTTGCATGCTCAGAATTAGGGTTTTGGCAAACTTAATTCATTGGTAAGATTATTTATAGAGGCAGGGGGTCCCCAGATGAGGTTACTCAGTTGCATTGTCAGAGAGAGATACTGCTAGAGTGAGGAGGGCGTAGCTGTACATGTGGGGCGACTTTCTGAGAGAGAGAGAAGCTGCTGCAGGAGTTAGGAAGGTCAGATCTGAGCTAGATCAGTGACCTTCAGTCCCAGAGTTGTTAGTCACCCATTACTGTGAGCTGAGATAGCTCATCAGTGTGATTTCTGATCAGTTTGGAGGAGGTCGAGTTCTCTTGGAGGAGGGCGCATTTCCCAAGGAGGGAGAAGCTTGTTTTGAGCTGGATTGACTGATTCGGAGTCTGAGACTTCCAAGATAGCCTTGCCTCAGCATTGGAGGAAGGTTAGGGACCATCAGAGCTCAGATCTGCTGAGATCCGGACCGGTACGAGCATTTGACATCAATAGGAGAGGGTGCACTTGTGCATGCAGAGGAGGCCGAATTCGTCAGAGGGCAGTCTTCAGAGCGAGCAGATCAGAGAAGTTAGATACAAAGAGGGCAGATCAGTCAGAGGCATCTTCAGAGCACTCAGATCCAGTTTGGCAGTTAGGGCTTACTCTTTCAGTGCATGCATCAGCTGGATGCATGCAAATCTAGAGTCTATCCTATTTCAGAGAGGATTGAGTTACCTGCTGAGGTAATTCTGTATTGTATTGTCATTACCTGCTGAGGTAATCCTGTATTGTATTGTCATTTATATCTATATGCTCTGGGCTCGAGAGAGAAGATAGCCCCACAGTTAGTTGGTTTTTCCTGAAAGGGTTCCAGGGTATATCTGTTGTTTATGTGTGTGATTGTATTTATATTTCAGTTGGTAAATGCAGATCTAGTTGTTTGAGTCTATATTTTTATGAGCATATATTGATATCGAGACTCATACCGCTTGAGATCTTAGGGCAATTTAGAGGGAGTAGTGATCTCTGAGTCAAATATTTACAACCTTTTAAAATTGATTTATAACAGATTAATCATATAAATGTTTTTATTATTTCAAAATTACTCCACTATCATCTTAATTAATATGAGATTTGTATTTTAAAGGACTTGGAAGTAGTGATAATATAAAATTAAAAAAAAATAATGATTGTTTATTTTTAATATTATTGTAATTATATTTTTCAATTGTAATTTTAGTTTTTTTTTTAAAGTTTTATATTTTATTAAATATATAAAAAGAAGTAGTGGTACATTTATTAAAAAATAAATAAATTATAATATAAATTTAAAAAATTTATCACTATATCATTTATTGTGTATGCATAAGAATCTAAACCTTTCATTATTATTTTCATCCATCATCTCTTAACTCTACACTAACCCAACATACTTGTCAACTACCATTAATGAGATATTATAGGTTGACCTTCACTAGATAACACCTTTAACTTAGTGTGACATGGCATAGTGGTAGTGTGACGTGGCTTTTTTTATTATTTTCCTTAGGACGCCCATTTTAGACCCCAAATTTTCTCTAATGTTTGCCTTGTCTCTTGAAGAAAATGCTTATGATTGGTTTTCTAGGTTAGAGGATGACAAGTTCAAAACCATCTCCAAGTTAATAAATGCTTTTACAGAGAGGTGGGAAGACAAGAAAGAACATCATCATTTGTTGGATGCCCTTCATACTATAAAGAAAAATGACAATGAAACAATGGAGGAATCCAATAAGAAGTTCAATGATTTGATTACAAGTCTTCACAAAGACATTGAGCCTCAAAATGTTTCCATACACGTCTACTATATGAAATCCTTCATGTAAATATTAGATCAGAGATCACTACTCCCTCTAGATCGCCCTGAGATCTCAAGTGGTATGAGTCTCAATATCAGTATATACTCATAAAAATATAGACTCAAACAACTAGATCTGCATTTACCAACTGAAATATAAATGCAATCAACCACATAAACAACAGATGTACCCTGGAACCCTTGTGGGAAAAACCAGCTAACTATGGGGCCTGAGTATAAATGACAACACAATATAGGATTACCTCAGCCGGTAACTCAATCCCTCTGAAATAGGATAGACTCTAACTTTGCATGCATCCAACTGATGCATGCACTGAAGAAGTAAGCCCTAAATGCCAAAATGGATCTGAGTGCTCTAAAGGTGCCTCTAACTGATTTGCCCACTCTGTATCTCTCTGCTCTGATCTGCTCGCTCTAAAGACTGCCCTCTGATGAAATCGACCTCCTCTGCATGCATAAGTGCGCCCTCCCCTCTGGATGTCAAATGCTCGTATTCCGGATCTCAACAGATCTGAGCTCCGATCATCCCTAACCTTCCTCCAATGCTGAGGCAAGGCTATCCTGGAAGTCTCAGACTCTGAATCGGTCAATCCAACTCACAACGAGCTTCTCCCCCCTCAGGAAAAACGTCCTCCTCCAAGAGAACTCGACCTCCTCCAATCTCCACAGAAATCATATTGTTGAGCGCTCTCAGCTCACAGTACTTGGTGTCTAGCCTCCCTGGAACTGAAAGTCACTGATCTAGCTCAGATCTGACCTTCCTAGCTCCTGCAACAACTCCTTTCTATCTCAGAAAGTCGCCCCACATGTGCAGCTACGCCCTTTTCACTCTAGCAGTATCTCTCTCCGACAATGCAACTGAGTAACCTCATTTGGGGATCCCCTACCTCTATAAATAATCTCACCGATGAATTAGGTTTCCCAAAACCCTAATTCCTGGTGCATGCAAAAAGTCACTTTTGCATGCATGCATGCAAAAGGTCACTTTTGCATGCAGTCACTGAATGCTGACAAATCATGCAAATCTCATGCATGCAAAGGTCAATCTCCCCTGAAGCTTCGCATGCAACCCCCATTGGACTCATGCCACTGAGTAGAGTGCCTCTACTCCATCCTGATGCCTATGCAACTAATGTACCTCCATGTAAGGCATCTGAACCATGGAGGACATCCCGAAGTTACCATAATCTAACACTGCCTCTTAATGAGGGAAGTCCTGACACTGATGCCTGGATCCATCAAGTCCGCTGCAGCTGCCACTGATCTAACTGATCTGCCTGACACTGCTCTCTGACTTGAAGGACTCTGATCAATCTCCATATGTGTGGCTTCAGAAGAAGCCCTCTTGTCAACCACGGCTGACTCTGCCACTGCACTCCGACTCAGACTCCCTTTGAGTCTCTGCTGCTGTAACCAACCCTGAAGACCTCTGTCAAGTGGATCTACTGCTTTGTAGATCATCTGCCTATGGCCCTAAGTTGACTTAGCTCTGTAAGTCAACTCCCTCCGTCTCTGAACTGACTGAACTGACGTAGCTCTCTCTCCTGAGCCAAGTCCATCTCAACCATGTTATACCAGCTCACTCTCTGACTGGTGCCTGCATGAGCCGCATGCTCATCCATCTGATATGAGCCCAAGGGCTCAATCTCCTGAGACTTATCACAGTCATGAGCGTCTCGCTCATCCATCGGAACTCCAGAATCGCTGCCCTGATCCTCATCATGATGAGCATCTCACCCACCCATCTGCTGAACAAGCTCACTCATCCTGGCCTCGTCTCTGCTGTGAGCATCCCGCTCATCCTCCTCCTTTGCATCTGAAGAGAATGCACTCAACGATCCTGATGTGCCTGAGGTAGGCTATCCATGAACCAAGTAATCACCATCGATCTTGTGACCAAATAAGACTGGGTCTACTCCTCTAGGATAGGTGAAGAACTGATCCTTGTGAAACGCTACAGGGTAGCCTGCTGCTGCCAATGCTGCTACTGAAAGGACACTCCCTCTCAGTCCTGGAACAAAAAGCACTCCTGAAACCTCTAGGAGCTCTCCACGGTCAAGCAGAAATCTCACTCTGCCCACTCCAGTAACCAAATGGTCAACCCCCTGAACATCCCAAGTCAACTGTACTGAAGTATGCTCTAGGATCAAGAATGCATCTCGCACTCCTGTCATATGACTGCTGAGAGTGCTATCCATTCTACCTCTGATCAACCTGAGCCTCTGGTAGGCTACTATCATGTCCTGACTGAGCTGTGGCCAAAGAGAATTCCTTCTCAAATCGAGAAGAGAACTCATCAACCTCCTCTGTTGCTGCCACCTGCTCGTCCTTCGCCTGCTTCCCCCTCTTCTTATGCGGACACTGTCCCACATAATGTCCATACTCGTTGCAGGCGAAGCATTTGATCTTGCTCAGATCCTTCTTTTGTCTGCCTCTCTGTTTCTCGCCTATTGCGAGAGCCACATCCTCCTCTAGAATGGCAGAAGCTGAACCTTGAATGTACCCTCTCCGGATATCCTCCTGTGTGAAATCATCCCACAGGCGATCCCACTTGGGAAGGTTCTCACGACCTATGATAGACTGAACAAACACTGCCCATGACACAGTCACGCCATTCAAGGCCTGTCAAACCAGCTCACTATCCTCTACCTTCTCACCGACTGCTCCCAACTCATCTCTCACTTGAGTTATCTTGGTGAGATAAGTAACCATGCTCTCATCCTTCCCCATCTTGATGCTTCTCCCTGAGAACCATCTTCCTATTTTCATTGGAGCTCTGGTACAGACTAGTCAATGCATCGCACATCTCAAACACATTGTCTTTGGTAGAGACATGTGGGATGAGGTGATCCTTGATCGCATCAAGAAGGATCCTCTGAGCCTTCACATTTTTCTTGTCATACACTGCTTTGGCAGTGGCATCAGACGAAACTGTAACGGGATTTGCTGTTGTGTTGTTCACAACATCCCATAGCTCACTCCTTTCAGCAAGAGAGTAATATGTGCCCTCCATGCACTATAGTTGGAGGCACCATCCAACCGATCCATACTCACCCAACTGAAGGAACTGTAATCCACAGTGAACAAGAGTCTCTCATGATCACAGATTCAACAGAGCTGTCTCAGATCTGACCACAAACCAACTGATTTGATAGATTTGACCTCTACAACCTCAGATCTGAACGGGAATGTTCAAATCTCGTAGATCTGGTCTCTATCTCCACAGATCTACTAGATCTATCTCAGATCTAGTCACCAACACTGCAGATCTGTTACCAACTTATTTGTACCATAGTTGGATTATCTGAAGAGCCGCCATTTGACAAACATGATGAATGTTTGTACTCCAGTGTATCAGATGATCCAGCATTTGTGCTTAGCCAGTTTTGTTTTTCAGTCGACATGACCATGGCCCCATGGGGTTTGTAATAAAGTGTGCTAGTAGGATTTTGAGTGTCTCGGTTCCCCATGACTTGATTAAGCAACTAAGGTATTCCAGGGAGTTTTTTCCCTTGTCAATTATACTTTGCCTATAGCCGAGCTATAATCGATGAGGTTTTCTCCCGCTTCCTCCAAAGCTGGAATGCCCGATTTTGAAAATTTTAGCCATGGGGGGTTATTAGAGTCCAACTGATGTATATAAGCCTATTAGACACTATTAGAGTAGGTGTTGGTCATGTCTTAGGTCCCTAGAACCCTCAGAAAAATTTTCGAAATTTTTTTACCGGGTCCTTCGGTTTTGGGTTTTATTTATTTTTAAAATTTTAATAAATTTCTCTGTAGTTTAAATAGAGAAATTTCAATTTGTAATATGTCAGTCGTCCGGGATCCGAATTCAATGATTGAAGGCTCCAACCTTAAGCCAAAAATCATTCGCGATCCCCAGACCGGTTTATACTAAGTTTCGGATGTCGATTCAGCCTCATAATTAATAATTTCTCAAAAAACAAAGTTACAGAGAAATTATTAATTAAAATAGTAAAATTGAATATTTTGGAGATAATCCAAATCTCTCCAAAATAATCCAAAAAGATTAAAGTAAAAGGCTAATTGACATGGCATTGGACATTAATGAAGATTCCAATCATCTCAGTCATCATTCAGTTGAGTATATAGTCAGCACAAGAGATCTCCATCAAGTAAATTCGTCCTCCCTCATGCAGAAGTCGAATTGGTGTATGTGGCATTGATTAAGTGGATGTTTGAGTTGATTGATTGGAATTTATTGCCAGTTGGGCGCCCTCCTAAAGTCATGGCCATGACAAGGCATTGGCTCTTAGTGAAGGCGAGTTAGACTTCAAAGCAACTCGTGACATGTCTCTCTTCAACCCTCACACCAATCTAGGTCACAACTTGTGATTGATAGCATGGCTCTTTCTCATTCGCTTGGTGATGGTTCCTATGGAGAGTGGGGGGTGCCTTGCCTAGGTGGAGGCCACCTCCCCACTCCCAACCACTGAGATTCGATTTGTTTGGTGAGTTAACTCCAAAGCTTGGCTTTGATCATGATGTTGATTGAGATTTTGACTTGGAATTCGAATTGCATCTAGTGCCATTGGCTCTCCTTCATGCCAATTCGACTTAGGTGTTAGGTAGCTAGTCTTTGCTATAAAGAGATGTCGTTTTGGCCATTCTCTCATGGATATTTTGAGCATGAACACTCTGCCAAAATATTATTGTAACATTTGTTTGATTCTTGAATAAAATTGTGACTTTGGAGGTCCATCAAGAGCTTTTGGGGTTGTCTTTCACATTGCTTGGTGACATCTTTCTCACCCTACTCTTTACTTCAAGCTTTTCATTATTTAGTATATGTTCTATAATTGTTAGAAATGTACTATTCGGTTTGGCTTGTTTAATGTGTAAGGGTTTTGCAGGATTCACACAAGGTGGAGAACGACTTGGAGATCAAGTTACTCTTTGCATACCAATGGTTATTAACACCTAATCAAACTTTCTTGTAGGTTCCCAAAAGATATTTTTATCTCAAGAGAAGAAACGAATAGGAGAGTTTGACCTCTTCCTCCATCAACAAGCATTTTCAAAACAAGTTACCTTGGTTACCCCAGCTTCCATCTTCTAGCTATCTAGTTTTCTCCATTGAATGTCCCCTTTTTGACTTGATTTGCTAAACCTTGCTCTTCATCCATTCGTCCAACCTCCTCTTGCAATCTCTTTTTTCTCCTTTTCAAAACCATCCTCCTTAGCTTTTATTTGGCCCTAGTTTTCCCTCTTTTTTCACTCCATTTGTCCCTCCTCCTTAAGCTCTCCTCATCCATTCGTTTTTGTCTTCAAAACCTTCCCTTGTCCTCCATTCGTCCATCCTAAAAGAGCCCTAAAAACACATTAAAAACACAAAACGATTTGCTTAAGTTAGTGTTAGTTTCATTCTTAGTTTATTTTTTACATTGTTAGTCTTAGTTAATTTTTTGCATTTTAAATCTCATATTAGAAGTTTAGATCTTGCCTTTGAAAAGTTTATTGAGCGTATAGGGTAGTGAAATATTGCATGTAGCTTGCACTTGTTTGAATTTTCTTCCCTCATTCAAAAGATAGATATTTTTACACAAAAATATTTCAAATTTTTTATGTTTTAGATCTCATTCCTAGCATCTTTTAGGCACATGTTGTTTGCTGGTCCGTTTTACATTTGTGCACTTTTTAAAAGTAAAATCTCATGCACATAGCTTTTAGAAGTCCTTTATAAATCCTAGGTCTAAGTAGTTTCAAGTTCTCTTTGATTTTCAGTAACATCTAATGGGTGTTTGTTGAGATCTTTTTTTGAGATTTGTGTAGGTTACTTTGAAGAAGAAGAGGTGCGTTTTTGGAAAGCAAGACTCAAGAAGATCTAACCCAAGATAAGACTTAAACTAAGAAAGACAAATACTACAAGCATTATCCTTTGTAAAAAGCCCTCAAGGGTTTCCCGGTTTAAAAGTTCTCATTAGTCATTTCATTCTTCTCAAAAGACCTTGCAAGGATCTCATTCCCAAGGTAATTGTATCAAGTTAATAAAAAGCCAAGTGGAGGAGTCCTCCACTTTTTTGGGTTTTTCTTCCCCATTTGGGGAAGAGTGTTGTGCTTTGCTTAGCTTAGATCTCCCTTTCTCTTTTAGTTCTTAGATTAATATTTCATTCTTGTACTCCATTTCCAAGTTTTGACTAGAGTAAGCAAATTTTGGGAGTGCATCCCAAAGGCCACATAGCTTTGTGGTAGCTTCTCGTTCCCCATTAGCCTCATTGCCGAAGTTCCAGCTAGCTGGAAAGTCTCAAGGACTAGTGGTTCTAGTGATCAACCTTGTTCGGAGGTAGATCCCACTTTTAGATTAGTATTGTTTGGTAGAACACTAAGTTTGCTTTTGGTTTGTTTCAAGCATCTTGTTAATCTTGCTATCATCTTTTTATTTTCAGTCATTCAAAGCTTCATATTGGTCCTTCAAGTTACAACTGCTTCTTTTTCATAAAAGGAACTAAAGTCTCTTGAACTTGGCCAAATCCAAGTCAAGAGCACTCTCTGTCGGAGAGCATTTAGTTGTTGCATTTCCCTTGCATTAGGCATTTAGATTAATTAAAGTCTCTTGAACTTTGGTCTTAAGACTAAGTCAAGAGCGCTCTCTATCGAAGAGTTGAACTGTGCTTTAATAATAAAATATTCCAACTCACACCCCTTCATAATTAATTTATCTTGGTCGATTATTCAACACCCGTATGCTCTGCCAACCTGAAAGGGTTGGGCTAGTACTCAGAAAGGTGTTGGATTTGCTAATCTCACAAGTGATAATTTAATAAAACTTTACCCCAACCAACGAACCGGCGTTGCCCTTCGAAAAATACTGAGGTTGTTTCCTGAAACAGGTGGTGCCGAAATCCCGCTGTCAGACTCAAGGGTGGTCAAGCCAATTGAATACTTACCCTTTTTGCAATCTGAGCGGCTTCGACCTATCATCTAAGAGGTTACCAGTATTATTTCCGGACTTTTGATATCCTTGTTTTTAGCCTGATAATCAAGACCATTAAAACTTGTAATTTATCAAGATAATTTGCACAACGGTCTCACGAACAGTACCTTTCAAGACCCACACATTCAACATCACATCTTTATGATTTTTTGACTCCATAAGGCACTGGTTATTTAAAATTCATATCTTGATCAGGACCATTTGTCCTTGTGTTTTTACTTGATCTTGTGGATGCATTTTTAACTTCAAATCTTGAAACGTATTGTCATTTTGATATCTTATTTAGCAACGTGGATTGCATCTTCTCTTGTTTATCACATTTATAATTTGGTCTCATCACAAAAAATCCTAAACAACACCCATCCGCATCATACCATACACTTAAAACATTAAAACACATTGATCCATAGTCAACTCTTTGTAGGGACTACCCCCCTTGGCTACGTTAGGAGTTAGCCTAAACGGAGGAGCTGGGATTTAGGTGACAGTACCTAGCCCATTGCTTGCCCCCAGGGCCACACCTCTCCCCACGTCTAGTGAGGGGGACAGCTTTCGAAAGATTTCCGCTGCCAGTGTGCAATCTGGCGGACAACAAGATCTATGTGTGACTGCTCACCCTGACCCTCAATAGGGCTCTGATAACATGTAAATATTAGATCCAGAGATCACTACTCCCTCTGGATCACACTGAGATCTCAAGTGGTATGAGTCTCAATATCAGTATATACTCATAAAAATATAGACTCAAACAACTAGATCTGAATTTACCAACTAAAATATAAATGCAATCAACCACATAAACAATAGATGTACCCTGGAACCCTTGCGGGAAAAAACAACTAACTATGGGGCTATCTTCTCTCTTGAGCCCAGAGCATATAGATGTATAAATGACAATACAATACAGGATTACCTTAGCCGGTAACTCAATCCCTCTGAAATAGGACAGACTCTAACTTTGCATGCATCCAACTGATGCATGCACTAAAGAAGTAATCCCTAACTGCCAAACTGGATCTGAGTGCTCTGAAGGTGCCGCTGACTGATCTGCCCTCTCTATATCTCTCTTCTCTGATCTGCTCGCTCTAAAGATTGCCCTCTGATGAAATGGACCTCCTCTGCATGCACAAGTGTTCCCTCCCCTCTGGATGTCAAATGCTCGTACTGGTCCGGATCTCAACAGATCTGAGCTCCAATCGTCCCTAACCTTCCTCTAATGCTGAGGCAAGGCTATCCTGGAAGTCTTAGACTCCGAATCGGTCAATCCATCTCACAACGAGCTTCTCCCCCCTCAGGAAAAACGTCTTCCTCCAAGAGAACTCGGCCTCCTCCAATCTCCACAGAAATCACACTGTTGAGCTCTCTCAACTCACAGTACTGGGTGTCTAGCCTCTCTGGAACTGAAGGTCACTGATCTAGCTCAGATTTGACCTTCCTAGTTCCTGTAGCAACTCCTCTCTATCTCAGAAAGTCGCCCCACATGTGCAGCTACGCCCTCCTCACTCTACTAGTATCTCTCTCCGACAATGCAACTGAGTAACCTCATCTGGGGGCCCCCTGCCTCTATAAATAATCTCACTGATGAATTAGGTTTGCCAAAACCCTAATTCTTGGTGCATGCAAAAGGTCACTTTTGAATGCATGCATGCAAAATGCCACTTTTGCATGCAGTCACTGAATGCTGGCAGGTCATGCAAAACTCATGCATGCAAAGCTCAATCTCCCCTGAAGCTCCGCATGCAGCCCCCACTGGACTTATGCCACTGAGTAGAGTGCCTCTACTCCATCCTGATGCCTATGTAGCTAATGTACCTCCATGTAAGGCATCTAAACCATGGAGGGCATCCCAAAACAAAGAGATGGTCTCTAGCAGCTTCCTCCTTCTCCACTTGTGCGAACTCCTCTCTCTCACTAATGCAAAGTGAGTGATTGAGTGAATGTGAGTGAGTGAATAAATAGAGAGCCTAGCTCTCTATTTATACTTTACCTTTCACATTACCTTTACCACTTGACAAGTCGGCCTCAACTAAAGTTGACTGGGCTGACTCCTTTAGGGGACTTAAACACCCCAATACAAATGACTCTAGGGGAACTAATGCCTTGACTTACATGGGAGGATTAACCTCATTGACTTTACATGACCCAAATACAACAATTACTTCTCCAACCAGAGGAATAAACATCTCCGTCGGAGATACAATAATAAAATACAAATACAATATAAAATATACAATTGAATATCTTCCGAAGTTACAAATACATCAACACTCTTGTTATCACATATATAGTAGCTGAGCTACCATACATTATTTTTCTGATGCCAGTACACTATTCAACCAGTTCCCTTACATTTGAGATGCTGAGATGAGCATCTATATTGGATCACTATCAGATTGTGGATAGCAGTTGTATTCCCCATGCCATGACTGAGTCTCAGGACACTTAGAGAGATGACCGATGTAGCCATTATACCATTGGTACAGAGCAGTCAATAGTGCCTAGAGTTACAGCAACAGTTTGAGAGGACAGATGATGGTACAGGTTGATGAGCAGTCAGGTATATTACTCAATAGGTATATCATTGTGTTATGGTTATATTGCTTTTATACTTATTCTTATAGCATGTCTTAGCACTTAGTGTCGTGATCTGACGATCATATAGATATGTGGACTTGGTTGATCTTATTATATATATTATATTGTCCCTACTCAGACTTAGAAGTTCACTATTCATACTCATTGGTCTTACCCTCCTTAGGGAGAATAGAGGTGATCATTCCACCATACCTTGGCTTGCTAGTGTCGGCTCCATTATTCATTGTCTTCATCCATCCATTGCCTACCTTCTAGTTTATCACCTTGACTTACTACTTGACTAGTGACATGGAGGATCTTTTCCCCACTGTAGCCTCTGTATTGGATGAGCTTTCCTGTTTATTGTGTCTCGGCTCTGAGTTGGTGACAAAACTTGCCTATGGTGAGTTGGCGTTCCTTGTGAATTCCCCCTAGTCACTAAAGTTGTGTTGGCTAAACCTGAAACTTTTAGTGCTGCTATGAATACAAAGTCTGGAAAAAATGAAATGCTATATCTTGTATGAAAAGCCCATTCATGCAATGTGTTTCTAAACACACATGAATGAAAGGCATGCCAAATGAAAATGGCCATGAAAATAAAATGTTATATCTTTTGGAAATGTAATTACCTAGGTAAACAAGCTGTCTGTGACACACCTAGAAGTGCTCAGGTAAACAAGTGCCTTAAAAACACACTTGCAGCAGAAAGCCTAAAATAAATGAAAATCTATGCAATGTGTTTATAAACACACATAGACCAAGGCTATGGAAACTTCAAGCCCAAAAAGCAATGGAACTTAAATGCTATATCAAAACAATTGTTGGCCTTATTTGTATTATGGATTGTGCGCATCTGTTAAAGGTGAATAAACCCTCTTTGAACAACTCATCCATTTGTGAGACACCGCCATTCCCTGTGTTGTTGCTCATTCAGTATATACTATGGCGTGTATTCCCTTTCCCTTTGCCAAAGTGTCACAAAGTTAAGTCAGTCAAGTCATCCCTTAGCCTAGCCAGTTATTTTAGTCTTCACCCTTCACTAGCAAATTGATCACAGCTATGAAGTGAGTATGATCTTGAAAGTCTAGTCTGAGTAATAATAATAATTAATGATATTATATATTTGGATTTAGATCGCCAGTAATGATTACTTTGTGTTATAATTGTTATTTGAATAAGTTGTAGAGCATGCATTAACCTTTGACACTTTGCAGCAGCTTCCGATGATAGATCTGAGTTATATTTGGTCATGTTGACTTGGTCAAACCTAGTTTGACCAAGGTCAACCATAGGACATGAGATGGTTGGACCTTATGATGATATGGATAGATGATATATGGTCTATGTACACATACATGATGATTCTATGCAACAGCTACAGGGTTATGATGGTGATTCATGGTTTACAGCAGTATTTGATCATTTACAGATTATTATTATTTGCCTGTTCTGGTATATTGGATATATATATTGATCAGGTAGAGACTCATATGGTGTATGAGTACACATCTTGGATGGATTTGGACCTTCTGAGTCCAATGAGACAGTTTGTTTTCAGTTCCGGGAACTTACAGTGATGATTGAGCCTCAGTAGGCTATCCCAATGCAGTTTTGGTCTGTCGGAGGCCCTGTCAGAGCAGATGTGATTTTTATCCGGTTGACCTAGGGCGCTGTGCTTGGAGGGGGTGGTCCAGCCACTTGTTTTTACCATATATTACCCCCCTCCCGGACACACTGGTGCCCTCACCTTGACAGCACAGGCACTCCAGGAGGCAGTTTGGGGCAGTTTCACGCTTCCTGAGGCATTTCAGGATTGGTAGAAATGGCTATTGAGGAAATCGATTTGGGCTACTGAGGCAATGTTATGGCATGGGATGATCAGTGATGATGGATCGATGTCTTCCACACCTCCTCCAGCAGTTTCAGCTTCATCGAGGCCCGCATCCATCACTTATGGCACTTTCTGATGATTTTTGAGGTCTTTTGAGGCCTACGATTTGACCATAGAGGCATGATTTGGTATATTGATGACTATTTTATTATTATTGTGCTATGGGGATTGACCAAGGGTGGATAAAATTACCCCTTGGACCCACCATAAGCCTCTTATTATATTTTGTCATCATGATTTGGTGGGATTCCCCTCTTCTAGGGCGATTTTGTCCACTCATATTATATTTGATTAGTGATCCATGTATTTTATTGTTGAGCTCATCTCAACCATTGATTAGACATTTGTATTTTTTAATCTTAGCCACTCATTCAAAAAGTGGTTAGGATTTTGATGCCTCTCCTTCCTATTTAAAGGAGAGAGCTTCTCATTGTAAAGGGGACTTGTGGCTCTGGATTATTGGAATAGAAAATTATTATTGCATCTATCTCCAGTGTTGTGGTGAATGTTTTTGGTGTTCGTTTGTTGGTTCTTCCTTTGCACTGAGTTATTGGAGATCTTGTTTTGCCATATCTTTTGTACCACGTTTTTTGCATCTACAGGTGGAGGCCGATTTGCTTTGAGGAGGAAGTATTGGTAGGGGAAGACTCTCCCGACTTCTTCTTTGGATCTCTTCGTTGGTAACAGGGAGTATTACTGTCCCAGGACCTTCTATTCTATGTTATCATTGCATTTTACTTGTATTTCCTCCATACTTGACCTCTCTGATTGAAATCGATTTTCCTTGGATTGACAGGTAGAGGAGGGCGCACTTGTGGGCTAGGGCATCAATTTGGCAAGCAAAATCAACAATCTCTCATTTGATCTCTATGGGAATCTTCCTCAACATCAAAGCATCTCTCTTCATCACTCAGGTATGATCTCAAGGTAAGTTCTATCTCCATGATCTATCCACTTGTCTAAAATATTTAAAACCCTAATCAATCAAAACCCCATTTTTACATTTTTTCAGATCTACTAAGATCTAGTGGCTTCTTGGGTAAGATATTGAAAACCCACCTCTATAGTATCCATGGCATCCCGGATCTATAGTTTGGTGAGGATTGGCTTCCATTTGACCCTCTTCCCAAGGCATTTAGCCTCTCCAAGCAAGGGCGCACTTCCTAGTTTGGTGAGTTGACCTAGATCTAGTATGTGGGTAGGTGAGATCCCGCTTGATTCATGATCTACACATCCAATAACCTACCCCCAGATTGTCACTTTTCTGATTGCTACCTTGTGGGCCCTATTCCACATTTTAAGGGATTTAATCCCCATTTTGGACCACTTGGTATCTTCAAACTCAGATCTAGTAAGATCTAACCATTGGATTGCCTTGAAATTGTAGATCCACACTCCTACTTGATTAACCTACCCGGATCTAATGTTTGGATGCCATCGGACTTGTCTTGACCCACTTAACCCACATTTTAGCCTCCTTGGGTAAAGTTGCACTACCTTGGAGAAGGGAGTTGTCCCACTTCTAGGACGTGGGTACTTGAGATTTCAGTGGATTTGGAACGGGAATAATTCAAAACCTAGGTCTAGTAGGTCACTTTGTCAAATCTTGCCTTGGGGATAGCATTCCTTGTTTTAAGGGATTGTGGTCCACTTAGGTCAAACCTAGATCTAGACCTATTCATCCATCAAGACTTTAATTGCCCACTTGTCTCATGCAATAGGAGTTCTTAACTACAAGTTAACTTTACTTTGACTCCATTATCCCAATTCCCAAGGCACTGGTCTCTCTCCAAGTCAATTCGACTTTCCTAGATTGTTGGATTAACTTGTGGTTTGACCCTTGTGTGGTAAACTAAACCCTTTGATGCCATCATACTGCATGATCAAGCTTGTCACTTGTACTAGTTAGCCCCAATTCAACCCCTAAACTACCCTGCATTGGACACGGTTCCCAAGGCAGTGGATTTTCTCACATTGAACTAGTACTTTAATCCTGGATCCTACTTCACAAATCATAAGTCACTCTCACATCAATAATGAACCAAAGCTATACTCATTGAACCCCTCACTTGTCTTGTGACTTCATCCTAAGGTCTAGGATAAACCATACACCTTACTTCACTTAGAATTAACTTGATTTGGTGTCTTGGTTTTGATCTCTCCTGTCGGGAGTAGATCGGGTCTCCCCCTTTGTTGTCTGGGCTAGATAACATAAAGTGAAGGTTGCCTCGACTGGCGTGACAACCATATATTGGAGGTCGAGGTGATCGTGGTTGCACCTTTTGAGTTGCCCTTCCCTATTGCCATCCATGAGTGGATACATCCATAGGGGTAACTACAGTTTAGTTGATAACAACTCCCTCTTAACTAGGAAGGTATTCTCTTGACACAATTAATCAGCACAAGTCTTCGTCATTGGATCATCATCAAAGCTGGATCATCATCGTCACTGTTGCTGCTATCTCGACCATCAATCTCCAATCTACTCGTCATAGGAAGTTCTACAAAGCCAACCCTTTTTCATGCTGGATGTAGGCCTAGCCTCCATGTAGGTCTTCATCATCTCTGTGAGCAAGCCATCAAGTAGGTACATCTCAGGACTGATTACACTGCCTTTGCAAAACCTGCAAGATCTCCCAGGACTGATTATATGCCACTGAAAAACCTGAAGGAGCATCTTAGGACTGATTATATGCCTCTGCAAAACCTGTGTACCCTACTGTCACCTCATCATCTTCAAAACATCTCATTGTTGACGGAGCATAGCCCAGATGCACATAACACAACACTTACACTCACCGGCATGGAAGGACATTCCTATCACCATCCGGGAAAAGCTCAGCAATTACATCAACAACCATGGAAGGACTAACCTCTAACCATGTCGGAAAATCCTCGGCAATTACATCAACGACCATGGAAGGACTAACCTCTGACCATGTCGGAAAAGCCCGACCCTTACATCTACACCATGGGAGGACTTTCCTACCACGATGTGAGAATGGCCCAACCCTTACATCTACACCATAGGAGGACTTTCCTACCACTATGTGAGAATGGCTCATGTGCATCTGCGTCTTCCGAACTCATCATTTCCCCTTGGAGGGAACCTCGATCTGAAGTACACCAAGCTTCTCTCTGAAGTACTCAAACTTCACTCTGGCCAACGGCTTGGTCAATACATCGACTATTTGCTCATCTGTCGCAACATACTGGAGCTTCATTGCTCCTCTCTGCACCATATCCCTGATATAGTGATACTTGATCTCAATGTGCTTCGACTTGTCATGGAACACCGGGTTCTCAGGCAACTTCACACAACTCTGGTTGTCGTAATGTATACAAGTCACGTCCAACTGGAGATCAAACGAATCAGACAGTAGCTTTCTTAGCCACACTGCCTCACAACTAGTCGAACAAGCTGCAACATATTTTGCTTCGGCTGTACTCAGTGTCACGCAGGACTGCTTCCTGCTAAACCAAGAGATCACACCTGATCCCATACTAAAGCAGCACCCCGAAGTACTCTTCCTATCAATGGCACTGCCTACCCAATCCGAATCAACATAACCCTCCAAGTTAATCATCTGATTCGCATCATACTTGAGCCCATAATCAATCGTACCCTTCAGGTACCTTTGGAATATGCTTTGCAGCAATCAAGTGAACATGTCTTGAATCCGTCAGGAACTGGCTCAATGTGTTCATAGCAAAGCAAATATCTGGTCTCGTATTCGTCAGGTACATCAAAGACCCAATCATCTGACGATACATTTTGGCATCAACCGACTTTGATGAAGCATCACACAATATCTTCAGGTTCGATGCCATAGGTGTGGCCATGGCGTTGCAGTCCATCATCCCGAACCTCTTCAAAATCTCTACTGCATGCTTCCCTTGTCCAAGGAAGATTCCATCCGCACTTTGCCACACCTCCATGCCTAGAAAATAGTGCATCATACCCAAGTCCTTCATCTCGAACTCGACAGTCTCGAACTCGACAGCAAGCTTCCTCTTCGTGTTAGCAATCAACCCATCCTCACCTGTCACAAACAAGTCATCTACATACAGTAGGAGTATCACTGGATTGCCTTCCTCAACCTTGTAGTAAAGGTTGGAATCCGCTTTAATCTTGGTAAAGCCCAAACTAGTCAGGAAGCTATCAATCTCGCCGTACCATGTCCTGGTTGCCTGTTTCAAGCCGTACAAGGCTTTCTTCAGTTTGCACACATGAGTCTCTCTGTCGTGTCTCAAACCCGAGTGGCTGCTCCACATACACTTCCTCTTCCACTACACCATTCAAGAATGCTGTCTTGACATCCAGTTGGTGTATCTTCCATTTCATCACTGCAGCCAGAGCAAGTACTGTTTTGATGGAAGTGTATCTGGCTACAGGTGCAAATTTCTCATCATAATCTATCCCTTCTTTCTGGGAGAAGCCACGTGCCACAAATCTTGCCTTGTATTTCTCTATGCTGTCATATGCAGCATGCGTGATCTTGTAGATCCACTTGGAAGTCACCACAAACTTCCCTTCTGGTCTCAGGACCACATCCCAGACATCATTCTTCATGATCGACTAGTACTCCTTGATCATGGCATCCTTCCATTCCATTCTTTCTGCCGCTTATTCATAGTTGGCAGGTTCCTTGTCAATGATGTCACATAGCAGGGCTACATAACTGGTGTATGGCCTCGGTCTCTTGCTTTCTCCGTGCATTCCTTCCGAAGCACCATACCTTTCTGCATCTTGAATTACCTCTCGTAGCCATGCTGGTTTCCTCTTGTGAGAATTCTTCTCATGGGGTGGATATACAGGTTCCTGTGGGTCCTCCATCTTGCGTTCTTCATATTCTTTTGGAATCGCTTCTTCCATTTACTGTATTTCTGATCCTGGGAACTTTACATTCTTCAATATCTTCAATAGGTAGCTTTCTGGATTTGTTGTATGCTGAGTCTTCGTCGCTTGTTCTTCGAAACAAGTCTCTCTTGTAGGTGATGGTATACGATCTTCCCTACAAGTCAAGTTCAATTGCATGATTAGAAACATCTCATAGTTTTCAGAACAAATTCTTACACATAAAAACATAAGTCATACAGTCATGCAATTATCTTAGCCAATGCTTCAATACAACATTTATCCATATCCTGTAACTTTCTAGATGCCTTCCATCTCTACCAAAGCATTGTTAAGAGTGTGCACTACTCCAACATGTCAGCAAAGAGGTTTCAATATAGATAAGTAGCAATGGAGTGTTGTACAGTACCATAGGCCACTTACCCATTACTTGCATATTAGTAGTATCTTGTTCATTAATGCAACTTTTCTAACATGCATAATATACATCCGGAATCTAGGAACATAAGTATGTACATGACTGAACAACATCATTTAAGTAATCATATATACAAGAAATGACAATTCAAATACTGATCTTTGTTTGGTCGTTGGGTGGACTCCCTCTCAATCTTTGCTTCCTTGCAAGAACTACTGGAGTGTGCTCCCTCTTGATCTCTATTTTCCCTTTGTGATAGCATCATGATTATATGTCTTTGAACTTCTATCCATCCTGCACCACTATGCATGCTTAAGTGTGCACTAGTTTCATCATTGTGTCATTCTCAAGATCTCATACATAATCATACATTTATTAGTATAATCTCAATACTATCAAAACATTATAATCCTATAATCTTAACATGTATGGTCATGATCATTTCATACATAGGTAATTTATCACAAGCATTAGTATTCAAGGTTTCAGGGAGTACTTATTTTACTCATGCATATTCTTATTTGACCATAGACTCTTCTAGTTTGTCATATCATTAATCAAACTAAGAAGCATAATATGCATAAACCCTGTTATCACACAACTTGTAGTTGTCCCTAGTGGTATCCCATCCGAGACGGTAGAGGAGATGGACAACTAAAGAGGTGACCCAAGAGATGCCACGGTTCCCAATGCAAGGTGGGAGTCACGTCAACCGAGGCACTCTTCACTTTAGATCTAGATAAATCAAGACCTAGGGGGAGACCCTATAAACAATCAAAGATGATTGGTCCCAAACAAAGGTTCCTAGGGATGAGTAAATGGTAAGTTACAGAAACCAATGCAAGGTAAAGTGGACTCAGAAATTAAAGTATGGTTGAAGGTGGTTTGAGAAATGATTAGTGTTTCAACCAATGTATGATTTAGGCCACATGATTAGTTATAATGACAAGATATAGTACCATGTCTTACATAAGTGGGTCCTACTTTCTTGGGATATGTGAATGACTCAAATGGGACCCACAAGGTGGATTTTAAGAGAGGAAATTGGTACTATGGGAGATGTAATGAGTAGATCTATGGATCTAAGTTGAAATTAGGAAACCCACATATGGGATCTAAGGTTCGACACAATTCCCAAGGAGTGCGACTTGCTTAAAGAGAACTAGTGCCTTGTTGGATGGGTTAATGGAGTCAAAAGATATGTCAAAGTGTAGATTGGGACACCTAGTATGCAAATCAAGTGGGCTAATTGGGATATGATGGTTGGATTTTACTAGATCTAGGGTTTCATGATATGACCCAAGTGGACCACAATCCCTTAAAATAAGGAATGCTACCCCCAAGGCAGATCGTCACAAAATGATACTCTAGACCTAGGTTTCAAGGTAGCCCGTTCCAAATCTACCAAAATCTCAACTACCCACATCCTTAAAGTGGGCAAACTCACTCACCCAAGGAAGTGCGATTTGGTTCAAGAGGGCTAAAAGGTGGAGAAGGGGTATCAAATCAAGTCCAATGGCCACCAAATTATAGATCCAAGTAGTTTAGGCACTGATCTATGTGGATCTAGAAAATCAAGCCAATCCAAGGGTTAGATCTTACTAGATCTGAGTTTTAAGGTGCCAAGTAATTCAAAAGGGGGTTTTAATCCCTTAAAATGTGGAATGATGCCCACAAGGTAGAAATCACCCAAGTAAAAGTCTAGGGGTAGGTTATCAAGTGTGTAGATTGCAAATCAAGTGGGATCTCACCTACCCACATGCTAGATCTAACCAAACAAGCCTCTCCAAGGAAGTGCGATTTGGTTTAAGAGGGCTTTATTGCCTTGAAAAGTGTGTCAATTTTAACCCAATCACCACCAAACTATAGATCCAACTAGGGGTGGATGCTATAGAGGTGGGTTTTCAATATCTTTTCAAAAGCAAGGCTAGATCTAAGTAGATCTAAGAAAAACCAAAATTGGGGTTTTGATTAATTAGGGTTTGTGACCAATGAAGAGAGAATGGATGGAAAGAGGCACATACCTTGTAGATCTTACCTCAATTGCTTGTGGCCACCTTGCAAATTGATAGCATTCTCCTATGTATATATTCAAGAGTGAGATCCAAGAGCTCCAACCAAAACGTCCTCCTCCAAGATAGCCAAATCGTCCTCCTCCTACAAGACGATCAAAGAAACAAGTCAAGTAAGATGATTATGAAAATGATAGAAAGATGTAATAGAAAGCATCAACTATGTCACGAAGATACAATAATGATACTCCCTGTCACAAGATCAACCCAAGAGAGAATATGTGGATCCCTCCAACAATAACCCTGAAGAAATCACCCTCCTCTCCACCAATTTGACTTTCCTGCAAGAAAACTAGTAGAAGCACCAAAATCCACAATGATACATAGAAGAGATACTGTATACTCAAGATGCAAGAGAATCCACAAGACAAGAGATATATGCTCCACAAAGAAGTGTTCTATTCCAATATTCCAGAGCTCCAAAGGTGAGCTATACAATAGGGGTTCTCCTCCTTATATAGAATAATAAAGACCAAAACCCTATACCACTTTACAATACTACATCAAATGAGTGGTTGAGATTAAAAGATCTCAATACATGATCAATGGCTAATAATGAATCATAACAATATATCACATGGATCACCCAATATAATGATGACGCCCTAACTAAATGGTACAAAGTGAGGATGACTTCATCCACTAGAGGGGTAAAAGTACAAAAATCCACCTCATAATGACTAGGACATGACATAAGAAACACATGG
The DNA here is from genome assembly GCA_027924585.1 of Larix kaempferi. Lineage (NCBI taxonomy): Eukaryota > Viridiplantae > Streptophyta > Pinopsida > Pinales > Pinaceae > Larix > Larix kaempferi. The sequence goes on along the minus strand of BSBM01000721.1, from coordinate 771,946 downwards.
TGGGGCTAGGAGGCATCAATCCTTACTAGCTCATCCCCAAGGCACAATAAAATAATAAAATATGTCCAAGATAATATAAACGATCAAATCTGTGACAGACAAGCAATAAAAGACCTCCTGTGATCGCTGTGGGTCTACCCACATGGTGAAAACTGGCTGGAAGATAGTGGGATCACCCTGGAAGATGTCTGTGAAAACCAAGTGCCAAAATCTTGCATCAATTGCCTAAATCGAATTCCTCAGTGACCACTTTATCCCATTTTTTAACTGCCTCGGTAACTGTGAAAGTGCCAAAAACTGCCTCCCAGGGCACCTGCGCTGTCCAAACTGAGCCCACCAGGCTCTCCAAAAGGGGGGTAAATGGTAAAAACAAGTGGTTGGACCACCCCCTCCTCGTACAGCGCCCTAGGTGAACTGGCCTCTCATGGCCCCTACTACTCAGGCTGGGAAATCAGCCCCAAATCTGGTCAACAAGTGTAAAACTGCATCAATCACTGTCAGAAGTGCCTGAAATTGAAAGATAAGTGTCTCATTGGATCCAGAAGACCTGAATCCACTAGGAATGTGTACTCATACACCATGGGTTGCCCTAATGGGCCAGCTGTAGGGTCCACCATATATGGACAGTGTATAATCTGATGATCTGAAGTAATAAATAAAACTGCTGAACTGCATCAATCATCATCTGCATCATATATCCATCATATGGCATCATCATCAAGAGTATGTGGGTCCATCAATCATCATCTATAAGCATATGTGTACTACATCATCATAGATCCCAAGAAATGACCATAGTCAAACTAGGTTTGACTAGGTCCATATATAACCAAGGAAAAATCATATCAGTTGACTAAGACATGTTCCTCTAATCATTCTCACAGCTTAGCTCAAAGTATAACATCCATTCAGTGGCATTAATCAAGTTAGCATATTCCTTTGTTACATGAAATTACTTGCACAATAGTTTAAATGACAAAGTCACCCATTGGACATGGTCAAATTGCTAGTGAAGGATGAAGGCTAGGAACAAGGTTGGGCCAAGGGGTTGACTTGTCTTACTCAACTCAAAAATACTTTGGACTGGGAGAAGGGGGAAAGCTACAAACTCTGTGCTGGACAAAATAACACAGGGGATGGCTGTGCCTCACAAATGGATAAGTTGTTTAGAGAGTGCTTATTCAACTTAGGCATCATGTCTACATCAAGTTGATCCAGATTCATTAGGATCATTCAATTTCATTTCATGGCCTTTTTGGCCTACATAACCCTTCGGATCTCAGGTGTGCTGATAAGCACAACTAGTTGCAGCTTGCATCCAGGGCATGTTTTCATATACATATAAGGTCAGCAATTGTTTAGATATAGCTTTTAAGAACCATTGCTTTTTGGACCTTTCTTATACTCTTCTAGGAGTATTTTTAGCAGTTCATTGCTCTTGCCCTTTTTTAATATCCATGGGCGAATTTATAAGTTTCCATAAGTAGTACATGAGCTTTTAGTTTTAGCCAACAACATCTCAAGTGACTAGGGGGAGTTCGAGCCAATGCCAAACATCGGGACAACCGACCATAATGATTTAGGCCTACAATCCAACTCACCAAAGGCAAGTTTTGTCACCAACTTAGAGCCGAGACACTGAACATACAGGGATGCGGTCCAAACACAGAGGTAGAAAATGGGGAAGTCCTTAGTATCAGAAAGTCAAATAAGACAGGTCAAGGTTTAAAGTCAGATAAGGAAAGTCATGTATGGATGGAGTCAAGTGAATATGGAGCCTAAAATAGCAGACAACTGGTGTCAGGAAATACCATATCTATGTAAGGTGGAAAACCAGTGGGTTTTGTTAAATGACCTAAATGTGCAAGCAATTGTCCATTTTATGATTTATAGTTCATTTTAAACAGTTTGCCACATCAGGAATAATATACCAAGCAGATGCTGTGAACATGACTAAATCAACAAGATAATAATCCACAGTCAATGATAAAATATCCATAGATCATACAACATCATCATAGTACTAAACATCATATACCATCTGAAACACTGCTGCAATACATCTCTAAGCACTGAACTGAAACTGTATGGGATAAAGGGTCACATCGGTTATCAAATCTGAACTCTCAAGGCTCAGCCTTGACACAAGGTCTAACATAAGTCTGAATAATACACTGCTTTGATATGAGTGATCACAAAATATACAATCATCATAGCCATGCTCTGAATAATGGAAGCTCTGGAATGTGCAGATATCTACTAAACAAGAATAGTAGCCCTGCTACTATGGTGTGATAACAAACCCATTGTTGCCAACTAAATTGTACAATAGTTGAACCTCCATTGAGCCGCTAGTGTTTGAACATGATCAATGTTCACTTCCAGAGTATCAGGGGTTTGGTTTGTGATGACTAGCCACTTTTGGCTAGCCACTTTTGCTTTTCTGTTAAAATGACCATGGCCCCATGGGGTTTGTAATAAGTGTGCTAGTAGGGTTTTGAGTGGCTCGGTTCCCCATGACTTGACTATCAACTGAGGAATTCCGGGGATTTTTTTGCCATTGTCAATTATTCTTTGCCTATAGCAGAGTAATAATCGATGAAGTTTTCTCCCGCTTCCTTTAAAGCTGGAATGCCCGATTTTGAAAGTCTGAGCCTTGGGGGGTTATTAGAGTCCAACTGATATATATGAATCTACTAGACACCATTTGTATGTTAGATGGTCATTTCCTAGGTCTCTTATTCATTTAAAACAATGTCCGAATTTTTTTTACCGGACGCGTTGGACAAGTTTTTATTTTTTATTATTTTTCGAAATATTTAATTGGAAAAATTCAATTTGTAATATGTCAGTCGTTTGGGGGTGGGTTTCAGAGATTGGAGGCTCAATTCCTAAGCCAATAATCCCAGTTAAACCCCAAATCCACTTATCCTAAGTTTCAGATAGTCATTTAGCCACTTAATTAATATTTTCTCAAAAAATCAATAAAAGAGATTATTAATTAAAATAATAAAAAAATAATAAATTGGAGAATTATCCAAATCTCTCCAAAATAATCCAATTGGATTAAATAAATAGGCTAAATGACATGGCATCAGGCATTTAAGAAGATTCCAATCAAGTCCAAGTGGATTCAATTAACTATCCAGTCACCAGAAGTCTATTCACTAAGAGAAATTCGCCCTCCTTCATGCAAATCACGAATTAGTGATGTGGCAATTGATTAATGGATGGTTGAAGGTGCATTTACTTTATGGTAGGCGCTTTCCTAAGTTTGTGGCCACATCACATGGCTTGGCTCATCTTGAACTCGAGCTATCCCTACATCAACTCCAAGTTTATCCATCATGAGACTCATGCATTCCTTCATGAGCTCACGACTTTCCCACATGGAGCTCACGTATTGGCTTGGTGTATATTACAAGGTTGGGTGATGGTTACTATGTGGGAGTGGGGGGTGCCTTGCCTAGGTGGAGGCCACCTCCCCACTCATACCTACCAAGAACTCGAGTTAGTGATTGGATCTTCACTCCAAGCTTTGTCATAGATTGAGAATTCAACTTTGTGTCTATTGCCATTGGCTCTCCTTTATGCCAAATTCGAAATAGGTTTTAGGTGTCTAGTTTTTGTTAAAATATTAACCAGGAAAATGATCGGAGAGAAATGCATTGAAAGGTTTGCTTGCATGCATGCAAAAGTGAGTTTTGCATGCAACTATTTTTTAGGTTTTTGGTAAACCTAACTTCACAATGAGATGTTATAAGGAAGACAGGAGGTGGTTGTCTTCATCAGAGAGACTATTGATCTGAGATAGATCATGAGAGAGGAGGACGACTTTCCTTGAGTAGGAGGACACATTCCTCAAGGAGGAAGAAGCTCGTACCGCATCCGGTAGAGCGTTTGAGGGTCTGTAACTTGCAGAGTATCTTCGTCTCAGAGATTGAGGAAGATCAGTGACGATCAGAGCTTAGATTTGCTGATATCTGATTTAGTACGAGTCATTCATCATTTGAAAGAGGGCACACTTGTGCATGCAAAGGAGGACGTTTTCAGTCAGAGGGTAGTCTTCAGAGCGAGCAAAGCAGAGCAGAGGATAGAGAGAGATAGATCGAACAGAGGCGGATGCAGGGATACTCAGATCCAGTTTTGCAGTTAGGGCCATTCCTTCAGTGCATGCATCAGCTGGATGCATGCAAATCTAGGTTTTTCCTGAAGAAATTTCTGAGCTAACCCTGTATTGTACTTGTCTCATTTCCTATATGCTCTGGGCTCGAGAGAGAAGATAGCCCCACAGTTTGCTGGTTTTTCCCCAAAAGGGTTCCAGAGTACATCTATTGTTTATGTATGATTGCATTTATATTTTCAGTTGGTAAATGCAGATCTAGTTGTTTGAGTTTATATTAATGTTGTATTGATATCGAGACTCATACCGCTTGATATCTCAGGGCGATCCAGAGGGAGTAGTGATCTCTGGATCAAATATTTACATGGTATCAGAGCCCTGGTAAGGGTTAGGGAGTGCTTTCATACTCAGATCTACAGCTGCAACATCAGATCTACATCATGGGGGAAGAGCAAATTGTTTGCACTTCTTGCTCCGCTACGGATATTGATGAGTGTACTACCGACGGGATTGACAGGGTGATGGCTCTTAACTCTTATCAATCATTGATGGCCTCCACTTCTAGTGTATGGTACATAGACAGTGGAGCTTCGAGTCATATGACAGGTGTTCGCGGATATTTTTCTGGCCTAACAGAGGATGGGATAGATCTTGAGATTGTCCTAGGAGACAACTCTACGGTCAAGGCTATAGGACGAGGAACTGTGTCCTTCCAGAAAGACTTTGGAGAACATATGAGAGTTCGTGATGTTCCAGGTCTTAAGAAAAACTTGATCTCCATTTCTACCATTGAAGATCGAGGACTATGGGTGATGTTCAGAGATGGAAACGTGCTAGTTCATCCAAAGGGATCCAAGGTTTCCTCAGATGAGAGGATTGGAGTCCGCTATGGGAAGCTATATAAACTGACCTTCCAACTTCATCATGCCCTAAGTCATAGCAGTCGGGATGAGGGATGTGATCCCTATGAGCTTTGGCACAGAAGAATGGCTCATCTGCACCATCCGGCTCTAAATATTATGAGGGAGATTGTGATAGGAGTACCTGAGTTCAACACTAAGCACACTGATGTGTGTAAGGGGTGTGCTCTCGGAAAGTACGTCAAGACTGCATTTCCCAAGAGCAACACTAGAGCTACAAGAGCTCTTGATTTGATTCATTTTGACCTTTGTGGTCCGATGTCCACCACATCATTGAAAGGATACAAGTACTATGTGTCTTTCATTGATGACTATTCCAGGAAGACCTGGATTTACTTCCTGAAGAGCAAAGAGTCTAAGGAAGTTTTGCAAAAGTTTTAGGAGTTCAAGGATCTTGTGGAAAAACAGACACAAAGGAAGATTAAGATCTTCAGATCAGATAATGGCGGAGAGTACACCTCCACTGAGTTCAGTAAGTTCTGCACTCAGGAAGGGCATCAAGAGGCAGTTGATTGTTCCTTATACACCTCAACAAAATGGAGTGTTTGAGAGGAAGAATAGGGCCATTATTGGAGCTGCGAGATCCATGTTGCATGATCAGGGATTGCCATTTTTTCTTTGGGATGAAGCATGCAACATTGCAACCTACATTCAGAAAAGGAGCCCCAATAAAGCTTTGGGGGACACGACCCCCGAGGAGGCCTTCTTTGGGAAGAAACTTGAAGTTGGGCACTTCAGGATTTTTGGATGCCTCACCTACTCTCATGTTCCTTCGGAGAAAAGGACAAAGCTGGAACCCACTGCAAAAAGAGGAATTCTTGTTGGGTATGATGAGACTTCAAAGGCCTATCGCATTTACATCCCTGCTCTCAAAAAGACTGTTGTGAGGCGGGATGTGAAGTTCGAGGAGGATCGGGCCTTTCGGAAGTCGTGTGATTCGGAGAAGGGAAAACAACAAGAAGCTACATCCCTACTTGACACAGGACAGAGTACTGCTCAGCAGTCAACAGGGTCCCAAGTGTCTGCAGTGACAAATGCACAAGATACGATTTCCACGGGCACAGGAGCAAGAACTAGCACATATCTCAGGTTGGTGATCAACTGAGATCAGGATCCCAGATTACAGGTTCTCGAGCTACAGGATCAACAGCTACTGGCACCTCTACTGGAGGTACTCACTCACATACAGGATATTGGGACGAGGATGAGGAGTTCTCATATCAGGATGTCACTTTAGGAAAGAGGAAGCCTAAGTGGCTTCAGGACACCTTGAAGGATGCTCAGGCAGTAGGAACTCCCAAGAAAGATGTGAGAGAAAGAAAGGCTCCAAAGAGATTCTGCAGTTACTTAGCTCTAGTAAGCAGCATCAATGAGTCAGAACTTTCATCATACGAACAAGTAGCAGGAAAGCAGGCTTGGAGAGATGCCATGTTGGAAGAGTATGCTTCCATCATGAAGAATGATGTCTGGGAAGTGGTACCCAGAACAGAAGGAAAATCTGTAGTCACCTCCAGATGGCTCTATAAGATTAAGTATGCAGCAGATGGCAACATTGAGAAATACAAAGCCAGGTTTGTGGCCAGAGGGTTCTCACAGATAGAGGGAGTTGACTATGAGGAGACGTTTGCTCTTGTGGCCAGGTATTCTTCCATCAGGACTTTGATTTCAGTTGCGGTAGAAATGGGATGGAAGATAAATCAGATGGATGCCAAGACATCTTTCCTCAATGGACTCATAGAGGAGGAGGTTTACATTGAGCAACCTGAGGGCTGAGTTACTTGAGAGAGAGTCTCATGTGTGCAGATTGAAGAAAGCTCTATATGGCTTAAAACAGGCACCCAGAGCTTGGTATTCTAGGATAGATACCTATTTGCAGTAGCTAGGGTTTCAAAAGAGTGAAGCAGATCCAAATCTTTACTTCATCGTAGTGAAAGAGGATCCTCTTATCTTTGTGCTTTATGTAGATGATCTGTTTATCACAGGGGCAGAAAAACTCATCAATGATTGCAAGACGGACCTTGCATCTGAGTTTGAGATGAAGGATATACGGCTGATGCATTACTTCCTAGGGATGGAAGTCTGGTAGGAGGATGGGCATATCTTTCTCAGTCAGGGCAAGTATGCAATGGACTTTCTGAAGAGATTTTAGATGCAGGATTGCAAGCCTATGACTACCCCTATGATGACCAATTGGAAGAAGCAAGTGGCTTCTGAGAGTAAGTTGGTCGATTCCACTAAGTATAGACAGCTCATCGGTTCCTTGATGTATTTGGTCAACACCAGACCAGATTTGAGCTTTGCTGTCAACACCTTGAGTTAGTACATGGTAGAACCCAGAGACATGCAATGGGTAGCAGCAAAGCATGTTTTGAGATACATCAGTGGAACAACAAAATATGGATTGAATTATGTGAGGCAGGGAGAAGTCCGGCTTGTGGGGTGCACAGATTTAGACAGGGCAGGGAATGCAGATGACAGGAAAAGCACCTCCGGGTGTCGCTTCAGCTTAGGTTCGGCAGTTGTGTCATGGTTCAACAGGAAGCAAAAGTCCATTGCATTGAGCTCTGCTGAGGCAGAATATATGGCGGCTAGCTTAGCTAGTTGTGAATCCATCTGGCTTTGCAAGATGTTGGTGAGTCTATTTGATCAGCAGTTGGAGCCTACGGTGATTCACTATGACAATCAGAGTTGCATCAAACTTTATGAGAATCTAGTGTTTCATGATCGATCCAAACACATTGAGATCAGATATCACTTCATTTGTGATCATGTTCAGAAGGGAGCAGTTGAGCTATAGTACATTTCTACATATGAGCAAGTTGCAGACATTCTGAGGAAGTCCTTGATGAAGACTAAGTTTGAGTACTTCAAGGAGAATATGGGAGTGGTACAGAATCCTTTCCTGGTTAAGAGGGAGTATTAAAATATTAACTAGGAAAATGATCGAAGAGAAATGCATGCAAAGGTTTGCATGCAACTATTTTTTAGGTTTTTGGTAAACTTAACTTCACAGTGAGATGTTATAAGGAAGGAGGTGGTTGTCTTCATCAGAGAGACTATTGATTTGAGATAGATCATGAGAGAGGAGGACGACTTTCCTTGAGTAGGAGGATGCATTCCTCAAGAAGGAAGAAGCTCGTACCGCATTCGGTAGAGCGTTTGAGTGTCTGTAACTTGCAGAGTATCTTCGTCTTAGAGATTGAGGAAGATCAGTGACGATCAGAGCTCAGATATGCCGAGATCTGATTCAGTACGAGTCATTCATCATTTGAGGGAGGGCGCACTTGTGCATGCAGAGGAAGACGTTTTCAGTCAGAGGGTAGTCTTCAGAGCGAGCAGAGGATAGAGAGAAACAGATCAGACAGAGGCGGATGCAGGGATACTCAGATCCGGTTTTGCAGTTAGGGCACATTCCTTCAGTGCATGCATCAGCTGGATGCATGCAAATCTAGGTTTTTCCTGAAGAAATTTCTGAGCTAACCCTGTATTGTACTTGTCTCATTTCCTATATGCTCTGGGCTCGAGAGAGAAGATAACCCCACAGTTTGTTGGTTTTTCCCCGAAAGGGTTCCAGGGTACATCTGTTGTTTATGTATGATTGCATTTATATTTTCAGTTGGTAAATGCAGATCTAGTTGTTTGAGTTTATATTAATGTTGTATTGATATCGAGACTCATACCGCTTGAGATCTCAGGGTGATTTAGAGGGAGTAGTGATCTCTGGATAAAATATTTACAGATTTTGTATAAAGAGAGGTCTCTTTAGCTCTCTTAGGATGGAGATTTTGTGCAAGAGAACTCTGCCAAAAATTGTATTGTAATCATTTGTTTAAATCTTGGAATAAAAGCGACTTTGGAGGTCCATGCAAGGGTTCTTTGTGTTGTGGTTTCATCCTTTTGAGGTGATATCTCTCTCACCCTACTATCTTATTTGCAAACTATGTTCAATGCTAGCTTTAGAAGACTATCAATCTAGTACATAAGGTTAGTCAATTAAAGTTTTTATTTGATTATCTATGCTAGATCTTTCAATTATTTAGATATTTGTTTGATTTAACATCCTAGCATTTGATCTGGTTTGTCTTGTTGAGAGTTGTGTTTTTCAAGGATCACTGAAGGTGGAGAAGCGTTTGGAGATCAACCTTTTCTCTATTAAACAAGAGTTCTTACCATCTAGTACATTCACTTTGCAGGGTCTACAAGAAGCTTTCACTTCCAAGTGAAGAAACATAGCCAACATGAGTTCTTCCTCATCCATCACACTTCAATTTTAAAAGCAATTTTCAGTTACTTGTGGTCCTTTAAGAAGCCCTAAACACCATTTTTCCATCCTTTGGCTTCTCTTCTCTTTGCCTTGTTTGGCTTGCCCTTTTACTCTTCTCTTCGTTTCCTCTTCCCTCTCGTTTTCCTCTTCCTACCTTGCTCTCGCTTTTTGCCTAATCCTCTCTTTGCTTTCGTTTTTCCCTTCTTCATCTTTTTGTTTTCTTCCTCTAGTTTCCTCTCCCTTTCGTTCGCCTTCCCTTCCTCCTTCTTTTTTCCTCCTTCCTCCTAGCTCTCGTCTTTCTCTTTTCTTCCTTGCCTTCTTCTCCCTCTAGATCTACTCCTTCTCGTTTTTTCTCACCCTCTCATCCTTTCGTCCTAGTCCTCCCTTCTTTCATTTCGTTTCACCCTTCCTTCCTCCTTCTCGTCCTACCTTCTTTCTCATCTCTTCTTCTCCTAGATCTATAAATCCCCTTCTCCCTTCGTTTTCTTCTTCTTCCCATTCCATTCCTTGCTTTCCTTGCTCCTTTTTTTGTTGTTAAAGTTTAGATCTTAAAAAGTTAGAAGTTAGTTCATTTGAAGTTTGGTTTTAGATCTCATCCTAAAAAAGTTCAAAACTTGCATTTAAAAAGTAATTTGGCATATAGTTTAGACTGATTAGTCTTGCATCTAGTTTCATTGTTAGTTGCATTAGATCTCATAGTTTCAAAGCTTTGCCTCTTAGATCTATTTTTTGTACTTACATTTTAAAGTTTGGTTTTCAAAGTTAGTTAGTTTTTGTTACCAACTGAGTTGCACTACAGTTGGACTTCAGTGAGCCGCCAGAATTGCACATTTACTTGTGCCTTTTTCAGAGTTCAGAAGTTCCAAGTTTGGCTTTTTTAGGGCCCATTTTTCAGTTTTTGTAGTACATGACTGTGCCCCACGAGGTTTGTAATAAGCGTACTAGCATGGTGGTCTTTGAGTGACTCAGTTCCCTAGTACTTGACAACCAAAGAAGGTATTCCAAGGAGTTTTTTCCCTTGTCGATTATGCCTTGCCTTTAGCTGAGTATAATCGGTGAGGTTTTCTCCTGCTCCTCCAAAGCTGGAATGCCCAAAGTGGGGGTTAGGCCTTAGGGGATTATTAGAGCCCATTTTATAACATGTATAAACATGCTAGGCGCTACAGTTTTATCGTTTTGTCATGTACTAGGTTCCCCTGAAGTTTCAGTCAATTCCAACAAAAAATATTTTTCGCATTTTTTAAGCCATTTTTTTATGGTTTAATTAAAATATTTCAAAAATTGATAAAAGTTTGATCCAAAGTCGGAATTTGGCACAGGGATGCTTGTTTTCAAGCTCAGAGCACCCTCTTTACCCCGGGTACCCAGTTTTCCTACATTTTGGGCGACCAGGACACCCCGTGGAGTAGTTTTTCCTATCAGAGCTATAAAGTGGCACTTTAATGCCAGAAATGCATCAAAATGCACCATGGGCAAATGATTAAAGTATTAAAAAATGGAATAAGTCACATGGAAAATGACTTGGCACTAAGTCAAACTAAGGAGGGCGATTATGTCCAAAGGCAAAGCTTATGTTATAACTTGTTCTAAAGTCATTTTTTATTTTATGCATCCTTCACGTGGGCATACGGCCGTACGGTCTCTTATGTGAATGGCGAGCTTGAAAGAATGGGCCACCCTTGGTGACTTGGATTTAATTCACAAATGAGGGAAGATTATATCATATGGTTCAAAGCATGTATTAAAATCAAGTTTTAAAAGGTTGTGAGCTAAAAACCAGATCCGTACGATTCTTCATGTGGGCCAGCTTCCTTCAACACAGCTGCTACCTCGTGACATGGCATTAGTTAGCTTCGGTGGGTGATTATGCTAAGAGTTTAGACCTAGTCAAAGGGTGGTCGAATTCAGGTTTGAAACATTTGTATTATTTCCAAGATCGTTCTTCCTTCACGTGGGGCCGACTTGTCCACACGGCCATGGACAAGTTTCGTTTTTGATTGAGGAGGAGTTCGAAAAAGGTGGGAGCCTACCTCTTGAGGTGGCATTGAACCACATGGTTTCTAAATTAGAGCATCCAACCAACCCCCACGCGAAAGCATGAACATGGAAGGAAACTCGGGTTCTCTCACCTTTAGTTCAACTTCTTTCATTCTATCTTGGTTACTAGTTCCATAACTCTCTAGATCTCAAGTGTTGAAAGTTTCTTAAGGAAGTAGATCTAGATTTATTATTCCAATGTTAGTATGCTACAAAGTTTAAATCTTATTATTTGCATTAGTAATCAAATCTCTTATTTTCTAGCATTTGAAAGGTTAAATTTTTTAACTAGATTAGAGAAGAGAAGTGTCCTTTAAAGCATTTAAAAAGATAAATCTAGTAGTTGAGTGCTTATAGTTTCGGTTTGCTATCTCTAGAGAGGGCAGCCAAAAGATCCTAGCGAGATAAGTTTTCTAGCTTGTCTTACTAGTTGAGTTTTTTGGCATCTTTTGCTTGTCTTTTTACTTAGATTTTGTTTAAAGATAATTTTAGGGTTTCCTTTCAAGGTTTTTCTAAGTGTTTCTTGGTCTTTCTTGACAAAAGGAGCTCGCTGGTTTTTTGGTTCTACATATCAGAAAGTAATTTCAAAATCATTTTAAAGACTCCTAAGTTGTCCAAAATACCCTTTTTTACATGCTAGTTTAGCTCATTTTAATTTTTTGCAATTTCTAGCATTATCAGAACACTCGTAAAGTGTTCCGATTGTCTTTTTAATTAACATTTTTGCTTGCTAGTTTGATTTATTTTCCCAACAGGTTGGAGCTAAAAAAATCACAAGACAAGCATTCGAAGGCTTCCTGAACCACCCAGAGAGAACCGATTTCAAGCACCATCGTTATTTCTCTCAAACATTGTAAACTGACTTGTTCCCTAGTGATAAAGGGCAAGCAGTATTTCTCTTAAGTTTCCAAGTTGTAATCAAAAAATAAAAAGAGCACAGCAGGCAATTCCAGCGCCTGAACCCAATCCCCCCAGGGGGGATTCGCACCTTTTTTTTTTATTTTTATTTTTATTTTTTCGTTTTAGATTAGTTTTCATTCGAGCAGTAGTAATTAAATAACTCCCTCAAGCACACAACGTCCTCCGAGGACCCGTTTATCATTTTATATGCTTTTGTGTTTATTTCAAATTATTATTCTGTTCTTAAAATTTAATCCTAAAATTAACCCCCCTTGCTTTATGCTTGGGGTTTAGTGTAGAATAATCATCCACTCACACGTCTTAATAAAACGAACAACGCCCCAAACCCGGAGTATGCTCTTGACTACTGCAGCTTAGTCGGAACAGTTGGCTCAATCAAAAATGGGTGCAAGGTAATTAGTGTTAATAGGATAATCCATCAGAATCCAATCCTAAGAACTCGGGAGGTTGCATGGATTGAATCCACAGAGTCAGCAGGTTCTTAAGCGGGTTCATCATCGCCTGGTTGGACACTTGGTAAGGTTGCTAGAGCACTCAGTTCGAAGTTTAGTTTTCTTTTGGGCCAAACCAAGAATTAACCCACTCCTTAACTACTCATTTAATAATCATAAAAATTACCAATCGAGCCACCGCAATACTTTCACTGAGACTACACAAGCAACCCTACACAACAATAATTGCAAGTATTTTTACATTCTCGGCACTGGTCTTTAATTTTCTATGTTTAAATTTCAATCACAAATGTTGTGAATGCTTATCTATCTTGTGTTGAGTTAATCAATTGATTTAATTTGCAAGCAGTGGTTAGTTGTTAATATTTCATCTCATCATCTTTTTAAACTCCTAGAATAGACTTTTATCTTTTGTTGTAGATTAAAAGCCTTAATTTAATTTTTATAGGGACCACCCCCCTTGGCTTCACTAGGAGTAAGCCTAGACGGAGGAGTCGAGTAATCAGGTGATAGCACTTGACTCTCACTTGCCCCCAAGGACACACCGAGTGGCTTGAAGGTTTCCTGCCGTGTCCCCCCCCAGGTGTGTATTAGGCGGCAACAGTTTCCATTTCTAAAATCTAGATTTTAGATTAGTTTTGAGTTTCTATTTGGTTTGACTAATGCATAATGGGTGTTTTGAATTGATTTTTGTTATAGGTACTTGACGAAAAGAACAAACCAAGAAGAAGAGATCAAATTCAAGAAGCAGCTAAAACCAAGAAGCAAGAAGAAGATCCAAAACAAAGAGTAGATTTAAACCAAAGAAACATAAAACCATTCTCCTTTTGTAAAAGCTCTTAAGAGCTTCATAGCATTCTTCTATTTCCATACTTCTTCTTTCTTTCAAAGGTTGAAATCCCAAAAAAAGTTGTAATCGATTAATAAGAAGAGCAAGTGGGATTTAAGGCTCCCACACCCAACTTCCCCATTTGGGGAAGTTTGTAGTGTCTTTGTCCTTTTCTTGCTTCATTGTTAGCTTAGTTCTCCATTTTGCAAGTAGATCACTAGTTGTTAGTTTAGTTCTTTTTGCATTCTTAGAACACTAATTGCTAGTTTAGATCTTTGCTCTTTATTTTGATTCAATTGTTGTGTTTTTTTATCATAATTGTTTCTCAATCTTAAAAAGAACACAAAAGTCTCTTGAACTTGTCATAAGACAAGAGCACTCTCTGTCGGAGAGCATATTGTTGCATTTTGCACTTGCATATAGATTAGATAAGACTCTTGAATCTCACCATAAGGTGGATCAAGAGCACTCTCTGTCGGAGAGGCTTGTTTCTTTGTGCTCTAATTAAAACCATTCACAACTCATTCTCCCTTTAAAATTGGAATTTATTTGTTTTTTTCATACCACGTATGCTCTGCCCAACCTTGAGAAAGGTTGGAATACTCAGAAACGGTATTGGCTACTTAATCTCTCAATTTTAAACCATAATAAAATCACCACCCCCATAACCAACGAATCCGGCACTAATCGATAATATTCTAACGTGGGCAAATTCCAAGTGGGGGCGCCGGGTAGCCATGTCCAGGTTCTAGTGGCTGGTTAGCTATTGAGCGCCTCACTAGAAAACTGGGTGGTCCGTCATGTCTTCGAACAGAGACACTTAGATTATTTCCAGACAGATTTCCAGTACCTTGCATATCAGTTGGAAATTCCCTTCAGCCATAATAATCAAGATCACTTCAAAATACACACTAAACTTACCAAGAGCATTGCAAAACAATCTCACGAACACACATTGGGACTTGTATTTCAGCATCCCCAAGCACTTTTGACTCCATTTCGCACTGGTTCCTCAAACTTATCTATGTATCACCTTAATTTGGACCATATGTCCTTCATTTGCTTAAGTCATTATCATTCCGCGAATGCTTTAATTTTCAGTCATTATATCAATTGTGTATCTCATCTTGTGTTTTGCAATTGCAACGTGGATTGCCTAATTATTATTGTGTTAATCTCAAAAAATTCCTTAACAACACCCATCCGCATCCATACACCCAAAAACACTTAAAAACATAAGAGCCTTAGACAACTCTTTGTTAGGGACAACCCCCCTTGGCTTTGTTAGGAGTTAGCCTAAACGGAGGAGCTGGGATTCAGGTGACAGTACCTGGCTCATTGCTTGCCCCCAAAGCCACACCTTTCCCACTTGTAGTGATGAAACAACTTTCGAAAGATTTATGTTGTTGGTGAGCATCTTGACGGACAACAGCCATGATTACTCAAACTTATAACTTCATGAATAATCATTATCAATCATACAAAAGTATACTTATATAAGATCCTAACAGAAGGCAGGATTCTAACTCAAAATAGGAAAACATACCTGGATTATCATGCTTTCCAGTTATGTCTAACATACCCAAACAATGTCTTCTTTGTTCTCTTCAATGATTTAGAGACCTTGTGCTAGTAACCTGCATATCTCATAAGTTAAGCATTGTAGAACCAAATTATACATACCTCGTAAGTAGAGCTTTTATGTGATCAATGACTATGGATGAGTCTTTGTCTTCATGTCACCATGGTCATATATTCTTGATCTAGAACTTGATTTGTCTTTCTTAATGTACCTTTCATGTTAGCGGACAACATCATCCTCATACAACACCACAGTGCATTAGTACAATCATAAGTATCATAACCCTAATCAATGAATGTCTTCTATCAGTCACATGCATTCATACTTTTACTAAGGTGATAAGACAAGTCTAAAATTAATCAAGATTGTACTAACCTCAATAATATGAAGACAAACATATCATAAACTTAATCATCAGATAAATTAAACAAATTTCAAAACATACCTGCATCTCCTCAAGTCATACCTGTCGAGATTGCTTGTAGTCTTCTCTATAAGGGTAAAACCCTAATCATCCAACGTATATCACATGTAAACATCTTATATAGGTTCATGGTGCTAGGATGATAGAATATCAGTGCCATTTAAACCTCCTTCATTGCTGCCCTATGCATCTCCCAACTTTGCTAGGGTTTCTTCTTACTTGGAAACCCTAATTTTCAATCTCCTTCTTCCAACAACATTTTGATGGAGGATTAATATCTATGATGAATGGATTCCAAATCCATTTTCAAAGTTTCCCATGTTGCATCAAATGTCTCCAACATTGTATCAGGTCATGCCATACCTAAAAAACTGAAAACCCTAAGTGAGAGCTTCTTCCTCCTCTTCTTTGATTTCCTCTGTTGAGCCATTTCAGATGTGTCATATTGTTTCTGGTGTATCTCTGAAATTTTGGATCTGCAGGGTCTGAAACTTCGGCCTGTGGTAGCCTGACCTGTCATCTTTCCAACCCCACAGGTTTGAGCTTCATTGGATTCTCCATTAGAGAGATATGATCAGTTTCCCAACATGACCTGTTTAAGGCATGAAACAGCATAGCAAACTTGTACGAAGTGCCACGTGTCACTGTTTCATCTTTGGCCTCTGAAACTCGAACATGTGAAACTACAGTCCGTTCCCTAACTGTCACTTTTTACGGAATTCCATTTGGAGCTCCCTAGCTCGAGATATGACCTTTTTACCTAGGTCACCTGTTTAGGGCTTCATTCTGGAAGAGGCAGAAACCCTAACTTGTACGGATCATATCTTAGAAAGTACAACGAATCTCAGTCTGAAACTCGGACACGAGGTACAAGAAAATTTCATCTTCGGCCTGTCCAAGTTTTAGGTCCTGAACTTTCGCCAAAATTGATTTATAGCAAAAGTTCCACGATGACTAGGTTTTGCTATACAAAGCCCTAGCTTTCAAATTGTCGCAAGTGAAACAAGTGTCGTAAATGCCATACAATGCCTTCCTTCAGGCTAGCTATGATACCATGTTAGTTTTTCATCATTTAATTCAATATCATCTAAAATCTTATATGAGAGAACAACATGTACAACATATCAAACACAAGAGACAAGAGACACAAAGCATTTCACTGGGGAAACCATAAAGGAGAAAACCCTGCAACTTCCTCAGAGATAGAATGAACAATAATATAAAACCCCAAAACAAAGAGTTGGTCTCCAGCAACTTCCTCCTTCTCCACTTGTGCGAACTCCTCCTCTCTCTCTCCCTATTGTAAAGTGAGTGAGTGAGTGAGTGAATGTGAGTGAGTGAATAAATAGAGAGCCTAGTTCTCTAGTTATACTTTACCTTTCACTTTACCTTTACCACTTGACAAGTCGGCCTCAACTAAAGTTGACTGGGCCGACTCCTTTAGGGGACTTAAACACTCCAATACAAATGACTCTAGGGGAATTAATGCCCCGACTTACATGGGAGGATTAACCTCATTGACTTTACATGACCCAAATACAATAATAACTTCTCCAACCAGAGGAATAAACATCTCTGTCGAAGGTACAATAATAAAATACAAATACAATATAAAATATACAAGTGAATTAGAATATCTTCCGAAGTTACAAATACATCAACAATAAGGATCATAATGAGTGGAAGTTTCGTAGGGGATAGATAAGATACACCACAAAGTACTTTACATTATGTATCGCACAATCCCATTGACCTACTTTTGTGATCAATTGTTGGACATTAATAAAATTATCTCATCTTATCTTATTATCTACACTATGTATGTGCTTCTATAGCTTTTTCCATGGAGCTTGTACTTGACAATTAAAATAAAGAGGATGGTACTTTAAATTGTGTTGGAAAACTTGTCACTTAATAATTGTGTTCATCAACCACCAAATAGTAGTACAAAATAGTTAATATTAAAAAACAACAAATTGAATCATATAATTATCTAAATTCATGAATCGCTAAAAGCATGGGATACATACTTCTCGGCCGATATAATATTTGATCAAATATGTGTTCCAATCAAGCTCATCCTGCACATAATAAACTAGAACTCTTCAAAAGAACTCTAATACTCCAAAAGTATAAAATGTTTTAATGCAATGATAAGAAAGCCAAATCAACAAAGCCAGTGCACATTAGTTTGACCTCCATCTCTACTTTGCATCTCTATATATTCCAATATCAAAGGTTATAGGAAAAAATTTGTTTAGTGGCAACAAGAGGGGATAATTGTAGGTCCTTTATCTAAGAAGTACATTGTAGAAAATATACATTATAAACAAAATGCAAATAGGAATCTAATATGTTGTTAGTTATTACTCTTGGAATTCGGATGATGCAAATCATTTTAGTACAGCAAAGGAAAAATCAAGTGAGTAATGTTAAAGTGAAAATTCTCAAGGACTTCAAAAGGGTAAAAGACTAAGGAAGCTAAAAAAACAAGAATACACATTTCTATTATTTTGATGGAAACAGTGTTGCAACCTTCAATTAGGGCTATTATTGAATTTTCTAATCCTAATGAAATTTCTAAGGTCAGACAACAAACTCCAAAGGAACATCATGATCCCAAAGAAAGTCCGAGCTAAGTAAACTTTCCAAATCTCCATTAAAATCTAGAATTTAATTAGCACTCTTCAAGAACCAAGCAATACTACGATATGGATTCCAAAAGATATCCAAGCGGGATAACCACAAGCTTGAGGGTATGGCATAAGGTAGTTATGCACAAGTAGAAACATAAACAAACTGTTCAAGAAAAAAAGAGAAATTTTAGGCCATAAAATAAGCAGGTATTCTGTTACTCAAAAGGAGAATATAGCTAATCTTTGAGATGAGATGTACAAGAAGTACTAATTCCTAAACAAGATTTACTCAACTACTTAAGAGGCTTCAAAAGAACCGCAACACCTATATATGCAAATAGTGGTACATATATAATGTTGCAAATGAGTGGATGAGAAAAACCCAGTTAAAACTGAGTGGATGAGAAAATGGCCACAATTGCATGGAAGCTAGGAATCCTCAATCCAGGTAGCATTGTCAGTGATTGTTGGTTTGTTGCTATGGCATCAATTATCATAGCATTGAGCTGTTTAACATCATGTTTTAACTTTTGGTTGCTTGGCAATAGTTGGGTTTGCACAAAGTCTGCACTGAGACATCTTGGCAATTCAACGACGCATGCCAACTTCTGTGATCAAACAAGAGTACACTAGCAGAATCACTGCAACCACAACATAAACTATGGCAAGTTCTACTGAAAAGCACTTTACTTAAGCTTATGGCATGTTATGTTATTAAGATAACTCAAGCAGAAATGAACTCATACATTTGACATACATTAGCATGATAAAATTGGGTAGCAAACTCAACTCCAAATTCTCATGAATACAATAAACTATGAAACAAGATATGAACAACACGAAAGTGGTTATAACAACAAAGTATCATCCATTAACCAACAACTTGTTTATAATCTTGAGGTGAATTATAAATAATCTAAGTGAATACGAAACACTTAATTTCTCATTCATTCATACTCTCTAAATTATATAACATAGAAATATGGAAAGACAAAGAGACAAAGAAAGAGGATGATCCATTGTGACTGTTGATCTTTTCCATGCAGATTGATGAGTTATCTATTGGTGCCAACAAGCATATGGAATTGTGTCTACAAAAAAGGTCAACAGGACAAGGTAGCATGGTAATGTTTAGCAAGATGGTGCTAATTTGCACAATAATATGCATCAAAGTTGCCCATGAAAGTGTACATCTTGTGTTGATGATTCTGCATCATCTACACCTCTAATACAATGACCAAATTTATGTGCCCTTGAATAGACAAATTCTTTGGTGAACTTACTCTTTAGAACAACTCCTCCAATAATGAACTTTGTTGAACTCTGACTACATCTAGGGCCATTTGGTGCAAGGAAGCTTCAACATGTTAGTTTTTGGTAGCTTGGAGGTACTTCCGCATTGGCAGTGCCTAGCATGCAGAAGTGACCGAGCAAATTTCACTCTCCAGGCAGTTTACTTTATAAAGTGATTTTATAAAGTTGGTAAGTGTACTTTTATTATTTTAATGACTAAAATAACTTTTTATAAAGTCTGACTGACTTAAGTGATTTAAGTCATCTCAATGAGAGATTAAGTCACAACAGTAGATCTAGTGAGGCCAAGATCTAATCTTGACTATTGAGATCTGGAGGTAGCTGAAGGGTTATTAGAAAAATAATAAAAGGAGAAAGTGAGAGTGAAGAGGCACAATTTCCAAGAGAGATCAAGAGAGATTGAGCTGAAAGGAAGGGAGGAGTAGCAAGAATGGGGTGCAAATCCCAAGAGGAAGAGGGGGCACACATCCCAAGAAAAGTTTAGCCATTAATACAGTACCGTACAGCATTAAAGGAGGGCTGTACAGTACAGATTTGCTGGGCCGTACAGCTGGTTTTATGCACTGAAATTGAGGCATCCATCCAGTAGAAGTTTGGCACCATTTTCAAGGCACCTAGCTGCAGAAATCTGTACAGAAGTACAGCAGTTGTGCACAGAAATTGAGGTGTTATTGCTGCCAGAACAGATCGTACAGCACAGGCTGTACAACAGAGAAAGGGCACAGATTTCAAAGCAGAAATCAGGTTCAGATTCTGAAGGTCTTTGGCACAGTTCTTGAGGTGGATTGTTGGCACATTTTCCTAGATAAGGACTGTATTTTTTGCTGAAAAGATTACTGCTGTAACCTCAGAAAAATTCTCTGAGCTCACTATTAAAAGAATCTCTCTCAGACTGGTTTTCCCTTCGGGGTTTTTCCAGGGGCATTGCCCGAATATCTTTGTGTCAAATGTGAATGGTATGTGTCTACTGTTCATTTATTTCCACTGTAAGTTCTTAGTCATTTGTGTTTCTGCTCATATAATACAGTTGAATGTATTGGGTTTAAATGCATTACTTGTGATGTTTTATTGGAAACTGAAATCAGAGTTTGGTTAAGTGTTTGACTAAATTCCTACAAGAGTTAGACTAGTTTGTAGGTGAAATCTCAACACAACATGGTCACAATGTGGTTCCTTGTCGCAGTAAGAATGCTCAACATACTAAAAATGTTGTTTGTTGCAATTACAAAGACTTGACGATATCCAGGAGTCTGTATTCTTCTGCCTAAGCTTGAAAGTTGAACTTGCACTTGCTCTTTGATCAGTTGCCCCTGCTTGGTTAGCAATGGTCCCCATGGCATCTATTTGTAGGTGTGAAATATAGTGCAACGTGTTAGTTTTTGTACCTAGGGAAGTGTTCCCCTAGTGAATTTTTGCCTAAGTCACTTAGAAAAGGGAAAAAGTGACCCTTGCATTAAATGACTTGTGAAAAGCATTTAATGTGACTTTATAACATAAAGTCACATCCCAAGAAAAGTTTAGCCATTAATACAGTACCGTACAGCATTAAAGGAGGGCTGTACAGTACAGATTTGCTGGGCCGTACAGCTGGTTTTATGCACTGAAATTGAGGCATCCATCCAGTAGAAGTTTGGCACCATTTTCAAGGCACCTAGCTGCAGAAATCTGTACAGAAGTACAGCAGTTGTGCACAGAAATTGAGGTGTTATTGCTGCCAGAACAGATCGTACAGCACAGGCTGTACAACAGAGAAAGGGCACAGATTTCAAAGCAGAAATCAGGTTCAGATTCTGAAGGTCTTTGGCACAGTTCTTGAGGTGGATTGTTGGCACATTTTCCTAGATAAGGACTGTATTTTTTGCTGAAAAGATTACTGCTGTAACCTCAGAAAAATTCTCTGAGCTCACTATTAAAAGAATCTCTCTCAGACTGGTTTTCCCTTCGGGGTTTTTCCAGGGGCATTGCCCGAATATCTTTGTGTCAAATGTGAATGGTATGTGTCTACTGTTCATTTATTTCCACTGTAAGTTCTTAGTCATTTGTGTTTCTGCTCATATAATACAGTTGAATGTATTGGGTTTAAATGCATTACTTGTGATGTTTTATTGGAAACTGAAATCAGAGTTTGGTTAAGTGTTTGACTAAATTCCTACAAGAGTTAGACTAGTTTGTAGGTGAAATCTCAACACAACATGGTCACAATGTGGTTCCTTGTCGCAGTAAGAATGCTCAACATACTAAAAATGTTGTTTGTTGCAATTACAAAGACTTGACGATATCCAGGAGTCTGTATTCTTCTGCCTAAGCTTGAAAGTTGAACTTGCACTTGCTCTTTGATCAGTTGCCCCTGCTTGGTTAGCAATGGTCCCCATGGCATCTATTTGTAGGTGTGAAATATAGTGCAACGTGTTAGTTTTTGTACCTAGGGAAGTGTTCCCCTAGTGAATTTTTGCCTAAGTCACTTAGAAAAGGGAAAAAGTGACCCTTGCATTAAATGACTTGTGAAAAGCATTTAATGTGACTTTATAACATAAAGTCACATCCCAAGAAAAGTTTAGCCATTAATACAGTACCGTACAGCATTAAAGGAGGGCTGTACAGTACAGATTTGCTGGGCCGTACAGCTGGTTTTATGCACTGAAATTGAGGCATCCATCCAGTAGAAGTTTGGCACCATTTTCAAGGCACCTAGCTGCAGAAATCTGTACAGAAGTACAGCAGTTGTGCACATAAATTGAGGTGTTATTGCTGCCAGAACAGATCGTACAGCACAGGCTGTACAACAGAGAAAGGGCACAGATTTCAAAGCAGAAATCAGGTTCAGATTCTGAAGGTCTTTGGCACAGTTCTTGAGGTGGATTGTTGGCACATTTTCCTAGATAAGGACTGTATTTTTTGCTGAAAAGATTACTGCTGTAACCTCAGAAAAATTCTCTGAGCTCACTATTAAAAGAATCTCTCTCAGACTGGTTTTCCCTTCGGGGTTTTTCCAGGGGCATTGCCCGAATATCTTTGTGTCAAATGTGAATGGTATGTGTCTACTGTTCATTTATTTCCACTGTAAGTTCTTAGTCATTTGTGTTTCTGCTCATATAATACAGTTGAATGTATTGGGTTTAAATGCATTACTTGTGATGTTTTATTGGAAACTGAAATCAGAGTTTGGTTAAGTGTTTGACTAAATTCCTACAAGAGTTAGACTAGTTTGTAGGTGAAATCTCAACACAACATGGTCACAATGTGGTTCCTTGTCGCAGTAAGAATGCTCAACATACTAAAAATGTTGTTTGTTGCAATTACAAAGACTTGACGATATCCAGGAGTCTGTATTCTTCTGCCTAAGCTTGAAAGTTGAACTTGCACTTGCTCTTTGATCAGTTGCCCCTGCTTGGTTAGCAATGGTCCCCATGGCATCTATTTGTAGGTGTGAAATATAGTGCAACGTGTTAGTTTTTGTACCTAGGGAAGTGTTCCCCTAGTGAATTTTTGCCTAAGTCACTTAGAAAAGGGAAAAAGTGACCCTTGCATTAAATGACTTGTGAAAAGCATTTAATGTGACTTTATAACATAAAGTCACATCCCAAGAAAAGTTTAGCCATTAATACAGTACCGTACAGCATTAAAGGAGGGCTGTACAGTACAGATTTGCTGGGCCGTACAGCTGGTTTTATGCACTGAAATTGAGGCATCCATCCAGTAGAAGTTTGGCACCATTTTCAAGGCACCTAGCTGCAGAAATCTGTACAGAAGTACAGCAGTTGTGCACAGAAATTGAGGTGTTATTGCTGCCAGAACAGATCGTACAGCACAGGCTGTACAACAGAGAAAGGGCACAGATTTCAAAGCAGAAATCAGGTTCAGATTCTGAAGGTCTTTGGCACAGTTCTTGAGGTGGATTGTTGGCACATTTTCCTAGATAAGGACTGTATTTTTTGCTGAAAAGATTACTGCTGTAACCTCAGAAAAATTCTCTGAGCTCACTATTAAAAGAATCTCTCTCAGACTGGTTTTCCCTTCGGGGTTTTTCCAGGGGCATTGCCCGAATATCTTTGTGTCAAATGTGAATGGTATGTGTCTACTGTTCATTTATTTCCACTGTAAGTTCTTAGTCATTTGTGTTTCTGCTCATATAATACAGTTGAATGTATTGGGTTTAAATGCATTACTTGTGATGTTTTATTGGAAACTGAAATCAGAGTTTGGTTAAGTGTTTGACTAAATTCCTACAAGAGTTAGACTAGTTTGTAGGTGAAATCTCAACACAACATGGTCACAATGTGGTTCCTTGTCGCAGTAAGAATGCTCAACATACTAAAAATGTTGTTTGTTGCAATTACAAAGACTTGACGATATCCAGGAGTCTGTATTCTTCTGCCTAAGCTTGAAAGTTGAACTTGCACTTGCTCTTTGATCAGTTGCCCCTGCTTGGTTAGCAATGGTCCCCATGGCATCTATTTGTAGGTGTGAAATATAGTGCAACGTGTTAGTTTTTGTACCTAGGGAAGTGTTCCCCTAGTGAATTTTTGCCTAAGTCACTTAGAAAAGGGAAAAAGTGACCCTTGCATTAAATGACTTGTGAAAAGCATTTAATGTGACTTTATAACATAAAGTCACTTTTGATAAATTTAAGCGGGTGAGTGAAATTAATTTTTTTAATGTGACTTTATAACATAAAGTCACTTTTGATAAATTTAACTGGGTGAGTGAAATTAATTTTATGAGAATTAAATGAGACATTTTATTCTCATCTCATCTCAACCGTTGGATTTAATCTAATTTCCATCGTTGAATGAGAAACCTACTTAGGGTTTTGTATAAAAGGAAAAGGGAGGCAAAAGGGAGTTACTTTTGAGAAGAGAGTGAAAGAGAGAGCAGGGAGAGAAGGAGGACAAATTTCTAGGCAGCAAGTTTATTTTCTGCAGCACGAATTTCGAGAGAGCTCAGTTTTCAAGGCAAAGAGATTTAGAATCAGCAAAAATGAGTTTCTGTAGTTGACACAGAAATTGGGCAGCACGCATAGAAATCGATCGCAGGCACAGAAACGAATTTCTGCAACATGCACATAAACAAGTTTCTGTAGTTGACACAGAAATCGGGCCACATGCGGAAAAATTGGTCGCAGGCACAGAAACGAATTTCTGCAGTTGACACAAAAATCGGGCAGCACGCACAGAAATCAGTCGCAGGCACAAAAACTAATTTTTGTAGCAGGCACAGAAAACGAGTTTCTGTAGGTGGAACAGAAATCGAGAAGGCTTGACACAGAATTCGAGGAAGCTTCTGGGTGTATTTATTGCGGCGGAGATAAGTTGTATTTTCTACTGTAATTGCTGTTCTATATTTTGCTGAAGAAATAAAAATCTCTCTCTGACTGGTTTTCCCCGTGGAGGTTTTTCAGGGCTATTGGCCAAAATTTCCGAGTCTGATTTTTTTATGGTGTGCATGGTTAAATTAATTTTCAGCCTATTAAAGTGTTTTTACAGCGTGTTTAATTGTCTGTAATTTCTATAAATAATTTCCAGCCAATGCAAAACCGGTTGGAAATGAAAAACACTGAAATGTTGACATAAACCAGCAAGCTGCAAAACATAGAAAATTTACATGGTATCGGAGCTTGGGGACAGAAAATAGTAAAATTTGCAGCCATAGAAATTTCCAGATTTGGGTATTTTCTTCTATTAGTGAACAACACCTTGTTGGGTTGACAGTAGAGATGGTTCCAGGACTTAGGTTGGAGGATAGGATGGATGGGATAGGAAACTTTGTGCCATGGAAGGCTAGGATTTTGCTGGTTTTAGAGGAAAATGAAATGTGGGAGGAGGTGGTTAGAAACACTACAGCAAACCCCGTTTAGATTCTCGCTGCTGCAGATGCAGCAGCATTATCAGCCTTCAACAAGAAGGACTGTAAAGCTAGAAGAATAATCCTTGATGCAGTTAAAGATCATATCATCCCTCACATTTCAGGTAAAGCTAGGGCACATTTGATGTGAAGTGGTTTGACCAGTTTATACGAGAGTACCAATGAGAACCGGAAGATGGTTCTCAAGGTGAAACTCAAGAGTGTAAAGATGAATGGTGGAGAGGGAGTGACTTCATACGTTACCAAGATATCTGCAGTTAGAGATGAGCTAGCAGCAGTTGGGGAGGTGGTCACTGCTACTGAGCTTGTGCGTACAACAGTGAATGGGGCTTCAAAGCCCTGGGGTGCATTTGTACAGGCTATAGTGGGCAGAGAGAACCCACCTTCATGGGAGAGACTGTGGGATGACTTTGTGCAGGAGGAGACCAGGAGTGGTCTTATACAGGGCAGTTCGTCACAGGGTAGGGAGGATGAGGAGAATGTGGCTTTGATGACAAAGGGGAAGAAGAAGAAGGGTCCCAAGAAGGGTGACGCCAAGCAACAACAACAGCAGCAGGGCGGGCAGAAGGACTTGAGTAAAATCAAGTGTTATGGTTGTCAGACATTTGGGCACTATGCTTCATAGTGTCCAACCAAGAAGAAAAAGCGACAACAGACTGTAGCTTCAGCAGAGGTTGATGACTTTGGAGACAGATTTTAGAGAGAGTTTTCTCTGTGTGCTGAACAAATTGCGAGAGAGAGAGCCTCTTTAGTTACCAGCACTGATGTGGATATAGAGATTGAGTATTCCTTATTGGCAGGGCATCAGATGAGTGCATCCACCACTGGCACTTGGTATATTGACAGCGGAGCCTCGAGCCACATGACAGGAGCTCGAGAGATGTTCTCTGAACTATCATAGATAGGTACAGATGTGGAGGTTGTACTAGGCGACGACACCATTGTTAGAGCAGTTGGTCGGGGGACCATTACATTTCAGAGGGAGTCTATGAGTCCCATGACTCTGAGGGATGTGTTATATGTCCCTGGGCTGAAAAAGAACCTTGTATTAGTTTCCACCATTGAGGACAGGGGTCTTGGGGTATGTTTCTCGGATGGGAGAGTGTAGGTATTCCTCGGGACTACAAGATTATCTAGCTCCATGGATATTGGGGTTAGATGTGGAAAGTTGTACAAGCTCTTTTTTCAGCCGCAGCACGCTCTAGCACATAGCAGTAGCAGTTAGCTATGTGAGCTATGGCATCGAAGGATGGCCCACTTACATCATCCAACTATGAGATTGTTGATGAGCATGGTTACAGGTTTACCCGAGTTCAGCATTGAGCAGAGTGATGTGTGCAGGGGTGTGCTTTGGGAAACTACACCAAGACTGCTTTTCCAAGTAGTGACACCAGAGCAGCAGGAGTACTTGACTTGATCCATTCTGATATTTGTGGCCCTATGTCATCAGTGTCTTTGACTGGATTTGAGTACTATTTCACCTTCATTGATGACTACTCCAGGAATACCTGGATCTACTTCTTGAGGAGCAAGAAGTCACCCTTAGTATTGAGTGTCTTCCAAGGGTTCAAAGCCCTTGTGGAGAAGCAGACAGGGAGGAAGATTCGGATGTTGTGACTGGACAATGGGGGTGAGTATACCTCCAAGGAGTTCGATGGATTTTGCACATAGGAGGGTATACAGAGACAGCTGACAGTTCCCTACACTCCTGAGCAGAATGGAGTAGTAGAGAGGAAGAACAGGTCGATTGTGGGAGCAGTGAGAGCGATGGTCCATGATCAGGGTTTACCGTTCTTTTTATGGGAAGAGGCATGCAGCACTGCAGTTTATCTGCAGAACAGGAATCCTCATCGTGCTTTGGGGAGGTAGACTCCTGAGGAGATGTACACAAGCAAGAAGCTTGAGGTGAGCCACTTTCGTATATTTGGTTCTTTGACTTACTCTTACGTCCCTTCTAAGAAGAGGACGAAGTTTGATCCCACTGTAGAGAGAGGCATCTTTGTGGAATATGATGAGACTTCGAAGGGTTATCGGATTTACCTTCCTGACCTGAAGAAGGTTGTTGTTAGTCGGGAGGTGAAGTTTGATGAGGAGAGAGCCTTCAGGAAGTCCAGAGAGATAGAGCAGGGAAAGCCACCGGCTTCCACACCTCAAGTGACTCAGGCTTCTTTGATACAGATCTCAGGTCCACAGGTTTCCGGAGTCACTGGATCACAGAGTACAGGCACAGCTCCTACAGGTTCAGTGGTTCAGGTGATAGGTACTGTTATCACACCATAGTAGCAGGGCTACTATTCTTGTACAGCAGATATCTGCACATTCCAGAGCCTACATTTTTTCCAGAGCATGGCTATACATATTGGATCACTCATGATCAGAGCAGTACATTATTCAGATTTTATGACCTTGTGTCAAGGCTGAGCCTTGAGAGTTCAGATTTGATGACTGATGTGACCACTTATCCCATTACAGTTTCAGTTCAGTGCCTAGAGATATATTGCAGCAGTGTTTCAGTTGATGCATGATGATGATTATTATGATGATGTTGTATGATCTATGGATATGTGCTCACTGACTGTGGATTATTATCTTGTTGATTTAGTCATGATCATGGCATGTGCTTGGTATATTATTCCGGATGTGGCAAACTATTTAAAATGAACTGTAAATCATAAAATGGACAATTGCTTGCACTTTTAGGTCATTTAACAAACTTACTGGTATTTCACCTTACATAGACATGGTCTTTCCCCGACACTGGTTGTCTGCTAGTGTAGGCTCCATCTTCACTTGTCTCCATCCATACATGACCTTCCTGTTTGACTTTAAACCCTGACTTGTCTCATTTGACTTTCTAATACCGAGGACTTCCCCATTTTTCTACCTCTGTGTTTGGACCGCATCCCTGTTTATCCAGTGTCTCGGCTCTGAGTTGGTGACAGAACTTGCCTTTGGTGAGTTGGATTGTAGGCCTAAATCATTCTGGTCGGTTGTCCCGATGTTTGGCATTGGCACGAACTCCCCCTAGTCACTTGAGATGTTGTTGGCTAAAACTGAAAGCTCATGTTCTACCTATGGAAACTAAAAAATTCGCCCATGGAAACAAGAAAAAGGGCAAGAGCAATGAAAAGCTAAAAATACTCCTCGAAGAGTATAAGAAAGGTCCAAAAAGCAATGGTTCTTAAAAGTTATATCTAAACAATTGCTGACCTTATAAATATGTGAGAAACATGCCCTGGATGCAAGCTGCAACTAGTTGTGCTTCTCAGCACATCTGAAATCCGAAGGGTTATGTAGGCCAAAAAGGCCATGGAAATGAAATTGAATGATCCTAATGAACCTGGATCAACTTGATGTAGACATGATGCCTAAGTTGAATAAGCACTCTCTAAACAACTTATCCATTTGTGAGGCACAGCCATCCCCCGTGTTCTTTTGTCCAGCACAGAGTTTGTAGCTTCCCCCCTTCTCCCAGTCCAAAGTATTTTTGAGTTAAGTTAGACAAGTCAAACCCTTGGCCCAATCTTGCTCCTAGCCTTCATCCTTCACTAGCAGTTTGACCATGTCCAATGGGTGAGTTTGTTATTTGAACTATTGTGCAAGTAATTTTATATAATCACAGAATATGTTAACTTGATTAATGCCACTGAATGGAATTTATACTTTGAGCTTAGCTGTGGGAATGATTAGAGAAACATTGTCTTAGTCCACTGATGTGATTTATCCTTGATTATATATTCTTGGGATCCGTGATGATGTGGGCCATGTATGGATGATTATTGATGATGATTTATGGTCCCACATGTTTGATGATGATATCATATGATGGACATATGATGTAGATGATGTTTGATCCAGTTCAGCAGGTTTATTATTATTTCAGATCAGCAGATTATACATTGTCCATATATGGTGGACCCTACAGCTGGCCCATTAGGGCAACCCATGATGTATGAGTACTCATTCCTAGTGGATTTGGGTCTTCTGGATCCATTGAGACACTTATCTTTCAGTTCCGGGCACTTCTAACAGTGATTGATGCAGTTTTACACTTGTTGACCAGATTTGGGGCTGATTTCCCAGCCTGAGCAGCAGGGGCCCCGAGAGGCCAGTTCACCTAGGGCGCTGATGATGGAGGGGGTGGTCCAGCCACTTGTTATTACCATTCATCCCCCCTTCCGGAGAGCCCGGTGGGCTCAGATTGACAGCGCTAGCACCCTAGGAGGCAGTTTTGGCACTTTCACAGTTCCCGAGGCAGTTAAAAAATGGGAAAAGGTGGTCACTGAGGAAATCGATTTGGGCAATTGAGGCAAGGTTTTGGCATTTGGTTTTCACAGAGGTCTTCCAGGGCGGCATCACTACCTTCCAGTCAGTTTTCACCATGTGGGTATGCCCAGATTGATCACAGGAGGACATTTACTGCTTGAGTGTCATGGATTCTGAGGACAGTTTTGGTCATTTTTATTATATTGGACATATTTTATTATTTTTATTGTGCCTTGGGGATGAGCTAGTAAGGATTAAAACCTCCTAGCCCCACCATGAGCTTATATTGTTATGTCCTAGTCACCATGAGGTGGATTTTGATGCTTATAGTTTCTCTTGTGGATGACGTCACCCCTCATTGTACCTTTTTAGTGGGGGCACTATCATTATGTGGGTGATCCATGTGATATATGGTTATGATTTATTATTAGCCATTGATTATGTTGTGAGATCTTTTAATCTCAACCACTCATTTCAAAAAGTGGTTTTGAGATCTAGGGTTTTGGTCTTTATTATCCTATATAAGGAGGAGACCCCCTCATTGTAAAATTCATCTAGAGATTTTTGGCTCTTGGCTCTTGGAATAAAATTTCTATCTTTTGGAGTACATGCTTGGATTGGAGTGGATGTTGGTTGTTTCGATTGTAAATGCTATTGTCCATTGCACTAGAGGATCTATTGTAGCTATCTTGCATATTTGCCATACTTTATTTGCAGGTTAAGAGGACGATTTTGACAAGTGAGAATTGGTGGGGAGGCTTGCCCTTCAAGCTTGGAAGAAGTCGTTTTGGGTTTGACAGGGAGTAGTTTTGCCTTTGTGTCAACTATTCTATGTTTCTCTCTCTCTTGCTTGTATCTACCTTCAATTTGTTAAACTGATTGATGCTTTGCTCCTTGGCTTGACAGGTTAGAAGGAAATACATGTGGCTTGGAAAAATCGATTTGGCAAGAGGGCTTCAACAATTCTCCATTTGATCTTTGGCAAAGTAATCCTCGTCTCAACTAGCATTCATCTCTTCATCCAGGTATGTTCCAAGAGGTATGATCTTCTCTTCCTTGAATCTTCCATAATTTCTAGATCATAAAAACCCTAATCAAATTAAAACCCTTGTTTTTGGTATTTTTCAGATCTACTTAGATCTAGCCTTGCGATTGAAAAGATATTAAAAACCCACCTCTATAGGATCCACCCCTAGTTGGATCTATAGTTTGGTGGTGATTGGCTAAAAATTGACACACTTTTCAATGCAAAAAGCCCTCTTGAACCTAAATCGATTTTCCTAAGAGAAGCTTGTTGGGTTAGATCTAGCACATGGGTAGGTGAGATCCCACTTGATTTGACATCTAGACACTTGATAACCTAAACCCATATCCTTACTTTGGTGAAAACTACCTTGTGGACATCTCTCCATGTTTTAAGGGGTTGAAACCCCCTTTTGATCTTCTTGGTACCTTAAAACTTAGATCTACCAAGATCTAGCCATTCAATTCACTTGAAATTTTGAAGATACATAGATCGGGGTACAAGCCACTTGGATCTACAGTTTGGTGGCCATTGGACTTGATTTGGTCCACCAAACCCATCTTTTGCCCTTCCTTGAGCAAGTCGCACCCCCTTGAAGTTTTGAGTTGGTCCACTTCTAGGAAGTGGGTGTTGGAGTTTTTTGTGGATTTGGAATGCTCATGCCTTGAAACCTAGGTCTACACTGTCTGTTTGTCAAGATCTGCCTTGGGGATTGCATTCCTTGTTTTAAGGGATTGTGGTCCACTTTTGGTCATCACTTAAAAACCTAGATCTAGTAAGATCCAACCATTGGATCTCATCCAACCCACTTGACTTGGCTTCTAGGTGTCCCGATCTACACTTTGACATCCTTCTTGACTCCATTAGCCCATCCAACAAGGCACTAGTCCTTCTCCAAGCAAGGCGCACTTCTTGGGATTAGTGTCAAACCCTAGATCTAGTACATGGGTAATCCTAGAACCAACTCCAACTTATAGATCTAGCCTAGATCTAACCTATAGTACCATCCTCACACCTAACTTCACCTTGTGGGTCCATCTAGAACCATTTCACACTTCCCAAGAAACTAGACCCACTTGTGCAAACACATGGTACTATACCTAGTAATCATACCCCAACATGTGGCCTAAACCATACATAGGTTGAAACACTAACTATCCATTATACCACCTTCAACCATACCTTAAACTTTAGGTCCACTTAGCCTTGCATTGGTTTCCGTAACTCATCATTTATCCACCCTTTGAAACCTTTGCTTGGGTCCAATCAACTGTGATAGGGGTATAGGGTCTCCCCCTTGGTCTAGTTACACCTTGACCTAAAGCGAAGAGTGCCTCAGTTGACGTGACTCCCGCATTGCATTGGGAACCGTGGCATCTCTTAGGTCACCTCTTTAGTTGCCTAACTCCTCTACCGTCCCGGATGGGATACCTCTAGGGGCAACTACAAGTTGTGTGATAACAGGTACTTCAGGGACAAGTTCAAGTTCTGGTTCGCAGGTTACAGGTTCTTCAGGGACCGGTTCATCAGTCACTGGTCCTCGGGCTGTTGGACCTTCTGCTTCTGGGAGTTCCTCAGATGAGGATAGACCAGTATGGGAGGAGCCTTCAAGGAAGAGGAAGCCTAAATGGCTTCAGGAGACCTTAAAGGAGGCAGAGGCATTTGATAGACCTCAGGAGGAGATCATGACAGTTGTGATGCCAGATAGATTGGGTAGTTGCAAGTCTTTGTGATTCAGAGCCTTCGACATTTGAGGAGGCTTCTCAGCATTAGGTTTGGAGAGATGCCATGATGGAAGAGTACCATTCCATCATGAAGAATGATGCTTGGGAGATAGTGCCGAGACCAGAGGGGAAGTCTGTTGTGACTTCCAAGTGGATCTACAAGGTGAAGCATGTGCGGATGGCAGTGTGGAGAAGTACAAGGCTCGGTTTGTGGCATGGGGGTTTTCACAGGTTGAGGGAGTTGATTATGATGAGACCCTTGCGCCAGTTGCTCGGTATTCTTCCATCAGAGCAGTGATTTCTATAGCAGCAGAGATGGGTTGGAAGATCCACCAGATGGATGTGAAGACCGCATTTCTCAATGGTCTTCTGCAGGAGGAGGTTTACTTAGAGCAGCGACAGGGATTTGAGATTCATGAGAGAGATTCTCATGTGTGCAGGCTGAGGAAAGCCTTGTATGGACTAAAGCAAGCCTTTAGAGGTTAGTACTCCAAGATCGATGCATACTTGACTTCGATGGGTTTTCAAAAGACTGAGGCTGATCTTAACCTTTACTACATTGTGGTTGGTGGAGATCCTCTCATTCTTTTGTTATATGTTGATGACTTGTTTATCACTAGAGAGGAGCATCTCATTGCACATTGCAAGAGAGACCTTGCTACTGAGTATGAGATGATTGACATTGGGTTGATGCATTACTATCTAGGGATGGAGGTTTGGCAAGAGCCTGGACATATTTTCCTGGGGCAGGGGAAGTATGCAGTTGATATTTTGAGGAGATTTCGGATGGAGGATTGCAGGCCGATGTCTACACCTATGATCACCAACTGGAAGCAACTTCATGCTTTCGAGGGTAAGATGGTGGATCCTACACTTTACCGTCAGCTCATTGGGTCGTTGATGTATCTGGTCAACCCCAGGCCAGACTTGTGTTTCGCAGTGAACACTCTTAGCCAGTTCATGGGGGAGCCTAGGAGTGTACATTGGATTGCCGCAAAACATGTACTGAGATATCTTGCAGGTACAGTGAACTATGGTTTGGACTACAGGGGTTCGGGTGGAGTTAGTTTGGTTGGTTTCACAGATTCAGATTGGGCAGGTAGTGTGAGGGATCGGAAGAACACTTCCGGTTGTTGTTTTAGTTTGGGCTCGGCAGCAGTGTCGTGGTTCAGTCGGAAACAAAAATTCGTTGCATTGAGTTCTGCTGAGGCTGAGTATATCGTAGCTAGTCAAGCTACTTGCGAGGCACTGTGGCTTTGTAAGTTGTTGGTAGATTTATTTGATCAGGAGCTTAGGCCTACGGGGATCTACTATGACAATTAGAGTTGCATTCAGCTCTCCAAGAATCCAGTGTTCCATGACAAGTCAAAGCATATTGAGATCAAATACCATTTCATCCGTGACTACGTCTAGAGAGGAGCAGTTGAGTTGCAGTACATATCCACTGATGAGCAGGTAGCAGATATCTTGACGAAATCTTTGGGGAGGGGCAAGTTTGTTTTCTTCAGAGACAAGTTGGGAGTGGTGTAGAACACCTTCCTTGGTAAAAGGGAGTGTTAGTTTTTGTACCTAGGGAAGTGTTTCCCTAGTGACTTTTTGCCTAAGTCACTTAGAAAAGGGAAAAAGTGACCCTTGCATTAAATGACTTGTGAAAAGCATTTAATGTGACTTTATAACATAAAGTCACTTTTGATAAATTTAAGTGGGTGAGTGAAATTAATTTTATGAGAATTAAATGAGACATTTTATTCTCATCTCATCTCAACCATCGGATTTAATCTAATCTCCATCGTTGGATGAGAAATCTACTTAGGGTTTTGTCAACCGTCGGATTTAATCTAATCTCCACCATTGGATGAGAAACCTACTTAGGGTTTTGTCAAAAAGGAAAATGGAGGCAAAAGAGAGTTTCTTTTGAGAAGAGAGTGAAAGAGAGAAGGGAGAGAAGGAGCACGAATTTCTAGGCAGCAAGTTTATTTTCTGCAGCACGAATTTCAAGAGACCTCAGATTTCAAGGCAAAGAGATTTAGAATCAGCAAAAACGAGTTTCTGTGGTTGACACAGATATCGGGCAGCACGCACAGAAATCGGTTGCAGGCACAGAAACGAATTTCTGCAGCAGGCATGGAAATCGAACAGCAGGCACAGAAAACGAGTTTCTGTAGCTGGAAAAGAAATCGAGAATGCTTCACACAGAATTCGAGGAAGCTTCTGGGTGCATTTATTGCAGTGGAGATAAGTTGTATTTTCTACTGTAATTGTTGTTCTATATTTTGCTAAAGAAATAAAAATCTCTCTCTCTAACTCGTTTTCCCAATGGGGGTTTTTCCAGGGCTATTGGCCAAAATTTCCGAGTCTGATTTTTTTATGGTGTGCATGGTTAAATTAATTTTTTGCCTATTAAAGTGTTTTTACAGCATGTTTAATTATCTATAATTTCTATAAGTAATTTCCAGCCAATGCAAAACGATTGGAAATGAAAAACAATGAAATGTTGACATAAACTAGCAAGCTGCAAAACACAAAAAATTTAGACAACGTAAACCACTTAGTTTGCACAATGAATTTCCTTGCATCAATGACAAAAAACAAAAGGGAAAGGAATATATATTTTCACATGTGCTTAGACTTTTTATCTGTGATATGATTCCGGTTTGCTAGTGCACTATATTCAGGACCAATGTTAATTGGAGGTTCAAGATCTCTTGTAGATTGATCCAAAAACGGGGACTGAGCATACCTACCATTTTATCACTTATCATACTTTTCATCACTGTGTGTATCATTATATCACTTGTCATCTGTCTGGTCACTTGAAGTTTCACTGTGCATACCTGAGTAGAGGACAGTCAGCCTGAAATCATCATGGAAGCAGCCCGGAAATCTTACAGAGACAGTCCAGATTACTACACAGAAGCAGCCCGAGTTTTGCAGAAGAAACAGTCCAAATTTATGAGAAGTACACAGCCCGAATTTTGCAGAAGAGACATTCCAGAATTTATGAGAAGTAGGCAGCCCAAATTTTGTAGAAGAGACAATCCAGAATTTATGAGAAGTA
This sequence comes from Larix kaempferi, assembly GCA_027924585.1. Lineage (NCBI taxonomy): Eukaryota > Viridiplantae > Streptophyta > Pinopsida > Pinales > Pinaceae > Larix > Larix kaempferi. The sequence goes on along the minus strand of BSBM01000721.1, from coordinate 736,510 downwards.
GGCAGCCCAAAATTTTTGCAGAGACAGTCTGAAATACCCAGAAGGAGGTAGCCACCGAAAATCAGAGCTCACTCAAGACACCTCTCCATTGAAATGAGGCGGATTAGGTTTTATTTATACACATGTTTCATGAGAAAATTTTCTGGGCTAAGCTAGTTTTTTTAGGAGTAATTTATTTATTTTTATTTTAAAGTATTTCTTTTAGGGCTGGCCGACTTTGGGAGTTTATAGCATTGAGCATAACCATTTTGATTTAAGTCAAATGCTATGGTTTTTACTAATATCTTTTAACCAAGGTAAGGGCTTCTACAAAAAGGTTTAAACCATTCTTGTCCACATGCTTTGACCAGATTATTAATAACACTTCACCATTCTTTATGCAACCATAAGGGCTTTAATTAGCATGCATGAGGGTTTTAAGGCTTTAAGGGCTTTCAACACAATGTGGCTTCATAACCATATGTCAAGTGCATGGTCAAACTTCAAAGGGACCACTAGTGTATGGGCTTCAAGGTATGACTCGAAGTAGGGGCACAGGTCAAATTTTTCTTTGTCACTTCAAACTTGGAGGGCTTCACCACCACATGTATGGGTTCCAAGGACTTCATCATTGGCTTCTATGGATTGTGCAAGAGGGCTTCTTTGTGGGCTTCTTCGTGCTACACCTATTAACCTTAGGGCTTTTCTATGCCACGTTGAGGACTTCCTTTCATCAAGTGTGTCATATTCAAGAGCATCATGTGTGAAGGTTCTAGGACCTCTAACAATGGTACAAGGGTATCAATGGGGCTGCAAATTAGCATAAATAAGGATTTTAAGGTTTTAAAGTCTTCAACACGATAGCTATATGTCCAAGGGCTCCATATTCCAAGTTTGTGGACTGAAGGACCAAACTACCACATCATTCAATCAAGCAACATAGAGACCTGTTATCACATATATAGTAGCTGGGCTACCATACATTATTTTTCTGATGCCAGTACACTATTCAGCCAGTCCCTTACATTTGAGATGCTGAGATGAGCATCTATATTGGATCACTATCAGATTTTGGACAACAATTATATTCCCCATGCCATGATTGAGTCTCAAGACACTCAGAGAGATGACCGATGTAGCCATTATACCATTTGTACAGAGCAGTCAGTAGTGCCCAGAGTTACAGTAGCAGTTTCAGAGGACAGATGATGGTATAGGTGATGAGCATTCAGGTATATGACTCAGCAAGTATATCATTGTGTTATGGTTATATTGCTTTTATATTTATTCTTATAGCATGTCTTAGCACTTAGTGTCATGATCTGGCGATCATATAGATATGCGGACCTGGTTGATCACATTATATATATTATATTGTCCCTACTCAAACTTAAAAGTTCACTATTCATACTCATTGGTTTTACCCTCCTTAGGGAGAATAGAGGTGATCATTCAACCATACCTTGGCTTGCTAGTGTTGGCTCCATTATTCATTGTCTTCATCCATCCATTGCCTACCTTTTAGTTTATCACCCTAACTTACTACTTGACTAGTGGCATGGAGGACTTTTCCCCACTATAGCCTCTATATTGGATGAGCTTCCCTGTTTACTGTGTCTCGGCTCTGAGTTGGTGACAAAACTTACCTTTGGTGAGTTGGATTGTAGGCCTAAATCATTCTGGTCGGTTGTCCCGATGTTTGGCATTGGCTCGAACTCCCCGTAGTCACTTGAGATGTTGTTGGCTAAAACTGAAAGCTCATGTACTATTTATGGAAACAGATAAATTCGCCCATGGAAACTAAAAAGGGAAAGAGTGATGAACTGCTGAAAAATACTCCTCGAAGAGTATAAGAAAGGTCCAAAAAGCAATGATTCTTAAAAGCTATCTCTAAACAATTGTTGACCTTATACATGTATAAAAAAATGCCCTGGATGCAAGCTGCAACTAGTTGTACTTATCAACACACCTGAGATCCGAAGGATTATGTAGGCCAAAAAGGCCATGAAATGAAATTGAATGATCCTAATGAACCTGGATCAACTTGATGTAGACATGATGCCTAAGTTGAATAAGCACTCTCTAAACAACTTATCCATTTGTGAGACACCGCCATTCCCTGTGTTGTTGCTCATTCAGTATATATTATGGTGTGTGTTCCCTTTCCCATTGCCAAAGTGTCACAAAGTTAAGTCGGTCAAGTCATCCCTTAGCCTAGTCAGTTATTTTAGCCTTCACCATTCACTAGCAAACTGATCACAGCTATGAATTGAGTATGGTCTTGAAAGTCTAGTCTGAGTAATAATAATAATTAATGACATTATATATTTGATTTAGATCGCCAGTAATGATTACTTCGTGTTATAATTGTTATTTGAATAAGTTGTAGAGCATGCATTAACCTTTGACACTTTGCAACAACTTCTGATGATGGTCTGAGTTATATTTGGTCATGTTGACTTGGTCAAACCTAGTTTGACCAAGGTCAACCATAGGACATGAGATGCTTGGACATTGTGATGATATGGATAGATGATATATGGTCTATGTACGTGTATATGATGATTCTATGCAGCAGCTACAGGGTTATGATGATGATTCATTGTTTACAACAGTATTTGATCATTTACATATTATTATTATTTGACCTGTTCTGGTATATTGGATATATATTTTGATCATGCAGAGACTCATATGGTGTATGAGTACACATCTTGGATAGATTTGGACCTTCTGAGTCCAATGAGACTGTTTGTTTTCAGTTCCGGGCACTTACAGTGATGATTGAGCCTCAGTAGGCTATCCCAGTGCAGTTTTGGTCTGTTGGAGACCCTGTCAGAGCAGATGTGATTTTTATCCGGTTGACCTAGGGCGCTGTGCTTGGAGGGGGTGGTCCAGCCACTTGTTTTTACCATATTACCCCCCTCCCGGACACACCGGTGCCCTCACCTTGACAGCACAGGCACTCCAGGAGGCAGTTTGGGGTAGTTTCATGCTTCCCGAGGCATTTCAGGATTGGTAGAAATGGCTATTGAGGAATTCGATTTGGGCTACTAAGGCAATGTTTTGGCATGGGATGATCAGTGATGATGGATTGATGTCTTCCACACCTCCTCTAGCAGTTTCAGCTTCATCGAGACCCGCATCCATCACTTATGGCACTTTCTGATGATTTCCGAGGTCTTTTGAGGCCTACGATTTGACCATAGAGGCATGATTTGGTATTTTGATGACTATTTTATTATTATTGTGCTATGGGGATTTACCAAGGGTGGATAAAATTACCCCTTGGAGCCACCACAAGCTTCTTATTATATTTTGTCATCATGATTTGGTGGGATTCCCCTCTTCTAGGGTGATTTTATCCACTTATGTTATATTTTATGAGTGATCCATGTATTTTATTGTTGAGGTCATCTCAACCGTTGATTAGACATTTGTATCTTTTAATCTTAGCCACTCATTCAAAAATTGGTTAGGATTTTGATGCCTCTCCTTCCTATTTAAAGGAGAGAGCTTCTCATTGTAAGGGGTCTTTAGCTCTTAGATTATTGGTATAGAAAAACTTTCTTGTGGAAATTCTTGTGGTCTCCTTTGCATCTGGTGTTCTTAGATGGTGATTGGAAAGTCTATTGCAACCTAGCATTTGGAATTTGTGGTAAGATCTATCTATTTTGGAAATCATTGTCTTGTCTACAGGAGGGCGACTTCAACAAGGGCGATTTTGCAAAGCTTCTTCAAATCAACTTTCTTGGCATTTTCTTGTATCAGGGGGTTATCATTAGTATCATTGTGATCTATGCTATCTTCTGTTACTTCTCTTGTGGCATTAGTCTTATCTCTTGATTACATCAAATCTAATATTGTTGACATTTGTTGTGCAGGAGAGAGGGCGCATTGGCTTCTTGGACTAAATCGATTGCATAGAAAACTACCTCAAAGCTTCTCAAATTGATCGAGTTTGCATAGATCATCATCATCAAGGCATCTACAAGGTTACCCAGGTAAGATCCACAGGTTTGTTTCTCTTATCTTGATCCAATCCATTGACATAGCTCATAAATTGATAAAACCCTTATTTCTTCAAGCCCTCATTTTTACATTTTTTCAGATCTACTAAGATCCAGTGGCTTCTTGGGTAAGATATTTAAAACCCACCTCTATAGTATCCACGGCATCCCGGATCTATAGTTTGGTGAGGATTGTCCTCCATTTGACCCTCTTCCCAAGGCATTTAGCCTCTCCAAGCAAGGGCGCACTTCCTAGTTTGGTGGGTTGACCTAGATCTAGTATGTGGGTAGTTGAGATCCCGCTTGATTCATGATCTTAACATCCAATAACCTACCCCCAGATTGTCACTTTTATGATTTTTACCTTGTGGGCCCTATTCCACATTTTAAGGGATTTAATCCCCATTTTGGACCACTTGGTATCTTTAAACTCAGATCTAGTAAGATCTAGCCATTGGATTGCCATGAAATTATAGATCCACACTCTCACTTGCTTAAACTACTTGGATCTAAAGTTTGGATGCCATTGGACTTGTCTTGAGTCATTTATCCCACTTTTTATCCTCCTCGGGTAAAGTCGCACCACTTTGGAGAAGTGAGTTGGTCCACTTTTAGGACATGGGTACATGAGATCTTTGTGGATTTGGAACGAGCATAATTCAAAACCTAGGTCTAGTAGGTCACCTTGTCAAATCTTGCCTTGGGGATAGCATTCATTGTTTTAAGGGATTGTGGTCCACTTAGGGTAAAACATTAAATCTCTAGATCTAGACCTATTCATTCATCAAGACTTTAATTGCCCACTTGTCTCATGCAATAGGAGTCCTTAACCACAAGTTAACCTTACTTTGACTCCATTATCCCAATTCCCAAGGCACTGGTTTCTCTCCAAGTCAATTCGACTTTTCTAGATTGTTGGATTAACTTGTGGTTTGACCTTTGTGTGGTGAACTAAACCCTTTGATGTCATCATGTATCATGATCAAGCTTGTCACTTGTACTAGTCAGCCCCAATTCAACCCATAAACTACCCTGTATTGGACACGGTTCCCAAGGCAGTGGATTTTCTCACATTGAACTAGTACTTTAATCTTGGATCCTATTTCACAAATCATAAGTCACTCTCACATCAATAATGAACCAAAGCTATACTCATTGAACCCCTCACTTGTCTTGTGACTTCATCCTAAGGTTTAGGATAAACCATACACCTTACTCACTTAGAATTAACTTGATTTGGTGTCTTGGTTTTGATCTCTTCTATCGGTAGTAGATCGGGTCTCCCCCTTTGTTGTCTGGGCTAGATAACATAAAGTGAAGATTGCCTCGACTAGCGTGACAACCATATATTTGAGGTCGAGGTGATCGTGGTTGCACCTTTGGAGTTGCCCTTCCCTATTGCCATCCATTTATGGATACATCCACAGGGGTAACTATAGTTTAGGTGATAACAAGACTTTCAATCAACAGACAACCAGGAACAAGGATACAACAATGGACTCAACGGTACCAAGATACAACTTAGGGAGACTTTACCATGCAAGGGTTAACCTGTGGCTTTTGTTATTGTATGAAGGCTTCCAAGGGCTTCAAAGTTGGGCTTGGACAACCACAAAAAGGACTCCTGTGACTTTGTTAAAACGACCAGACATGAGACACCGTTGTCATCAATCTCTTTTCCCTTTCGGTACTTCGGGAATGCATAGCCGGATTTAGTTTTTTATGTTTGTTAATTGTAAAGTGAAGTACAAGATTGTGAAATAAATATTGTAAAAGTAAAAAAGCAAAAAGTAACTATACAACGCTATAAGGGAGGATTGTGTGCATGCGATGATCAAGTAAAGCAAGAAAAGTTAGAAAAAAGCAAACCACAAAAAAGTGCGAATCTCCCCAGTGGGGCTGGGGTGTGGGCGCTGGGTAGGCCACTTGCTCTTCTTTTTTATTTATGGTTTACAATAATCTCAGGAAGAAATGCCTTGGATCTTTACAGAGATAGATCCTAATGAGCATGGTTTTCATTGATGACAACACATTAATGACAAAGGTTGATGACATGCAAAGCAAGCATGACAAGCATTGATGACATAGCAAAGGACAAAGCATGACAAAGGTTGATGACATCGAAAGCATGAGCAACACATTAACATTAATGACAAAGTAGAATAACAAGGTTGATGACATTGCGGGCATTTGAAGGACAACTTGCGGGCATCTTCAAAGATCCTTTGCAGGCATTTCTTTAGCCCCTTGCGGGCATATCTATGGACAAGTTGCAGGCAAGTGAAAAGGCCCTTGCCGGCATTTCATTGGAGCTATGCGGGCATACTATAGAGTAGCGGCAGGCATATGAGAAGGAGCCCTTGTAGGCATCCCTTAGTGCCAATGTGGGCATATCTTAGAGCCCTTGCAGGCATCCTCTAAGAGCCCTTGCGGGCATTTTCTAAAGCCCTTGTGGGCATTTCCTTGGAGCCCTTGCGAGCATATATGAGAACAGTGCGGGCATGTGAAAAGAGCCCCTTGTGGGCATCTTTTGGAGCATCCCGCGGGCATAAGAAAAGAGCAGTGCGGCCACATGATGGAGCAGCCCTTACGGGCATATGGAAGGATTGCGGGCATTCTAGAAGGACAGTCAATGACATGGCAATCATTTAAATTCACACTCTTGATTGATGAACATGATGACATGTGAAGGGTTGGGTCTTGGACCCACAAGTGTTGATTCTTGAGGTTGTTGACTAAAGCCCTATCTCCTTGATTGAAGGATCGACCACCTAAAATAAATCTTATTTGAACTATTTAATGATAAAAATAAAAAGAAATGATAATCTCTTTAACATGTCGACCTAGCATAATTTATTGAGAAGTGTATAAATAAGAGATAAAGCTCTAATTTGATTAAGAGGATTTCGGTGGAGCAAGAGAGTGAGTGAGCTCTGATTTTCGGGTGTAAGAAAAGAGGTCTGAGTTTTTCAGGGGTGCACTGAGGCAGATTTGGCAAGATGTAATTTTGGCTGTCTCTGGAGTAGCAGCAAATCAACAGCCAAGTACTTTTAATCTTTTCTTCTCTTCATGATTTCAGGTGGCTAACGGAGCAACATACACATAAATATACTCAGTACATAGAATTATGATGACAGTTTGACTTGACAGAGATGGCTTGATGACAAAATATAAGTTCAATCTAGAGCATTTTTTGATCTTCTAGGGCAGCAGTAATGGTTGATTGATGACATGATTGTGTTAACAAGGACAGGTTGATGAAATGTGATGTGACAAGTATCTCTATGTAATTGTAAGTTGGGTCTTGCAAACCCCTTTCTTAGTTGGATCTAAGAAAAGACCAAGTTGTGTCTTGGAATAGAAGTTGGTGTTTCTCATTCAGTTGTAGCTGGTCTAACCTAACGGTTGTGGCCGATTGAAAATTATCAAATTAAATATAACAAAGTTTACAAAGCTTATCTTGTGATGCGATGATGTGTATTGATGAGATGACATGTTTAATTTGATGAATGTTGATGTATAACTTATTGTGAATGATGAATTCTTCCTAGTGTTGAAGTGAAATTGTTAAATGATATATGTTTAAGTTTTGAAGAAGTTGAAATTGGTATCAAGTGTTGGCCCACTGATTCACCCCCCCCTCTCAGTGTGCCATTGTGTCTAACAATTGGTATCATAGCCTAGCCTTCATCACAAGCCTAACTAGCTTGAAGGAGATCCGTGGACACAAGATGGAAGGACCAACACATCAACAATGAAGTTCCAGTTTTTGAAATATCATATTATTTTGGTTGGAGAAGTAAAATGAAAGCTTACTTGAAGAGGTTTGGTGTTTGAGAAATTGTGGTTAATTCACTTGTCCAGACCAACAAGAAGACAAAGACAGCTGCCGAGAAAGACAATAACATTGCCTTGAAGTTTCTAATGGATAGACTCTCAAGCCCTATCAAAGAAAGTGTAAGAGAATACACCTCTGCCAAAGATCTTTGGTTCAAGCTGGAAGGTGAGTATCAAAGGAGAAATCAAGACACAAAGAAGGAAACAAAAGTCAATCCCTCTGAAGATGAGAAGCAAGAAGAAAAGGAGGAACAAGCTTCAGATGTCAGTGAAGGTAAGGACTCTTCTGTTAGTGATAACTCTGAATGTGATGATGTTGAAATTCTACTTACAGAAGATGAAAAGGAAGACTTGTTGAAAGTCAATCATACATTTGCATGTACCCTATTGGATATTGATCTCAAATTCAATCCAAGGCTTAAAAAGAATATTTTGGGGTCATTTGAAAAATACCAAATGGAGATAAAGACATTGCTCATGAGATTGAAACTCAAGAACAAAGATTTCCAAGATGAGCTAGAAGATCAAAATGATGAAGTTAGAAGATTGAAGACTGAATTAGCAAAAGAATAAGAAGAGGCTGGTAAAGACCCTACAGAGCTTGAAGAAACAAGAAGGGCCAATATTAATTTGAAGACTCAGTTGCAGGAAGCCAAAAGAATAGAAGAAATCATGAAGTTTCAGCTGTAGGAAAAAGAGAAGACAAACCAAAAGCTTGAGATGGATGTTGTTAATCTCAGAAAGAAGATTGAAAAGTCAAACGCTCATGTGAAGTTCAATAACAATTCAGCCATCTTGGATGGGATCTTGGATTGTCAAAGATCTTGATTTGACAAATCCGGTTTTGGCTTCAACAAGGAAGTAGGAAAATCGGACATTGTTACTTGGTCCCCCAAGACTCCTGAAGTAGGATCCACATCCTTCAAAGGTGAAAGCAAAGTTGTTCCTCATGAACCTGCACAAAACAGAGAAGATTTCAAAAGATCAGGAATGCATCAAGAAGTTGGTCCCACTCCTCAAAGCAAATTCTTCAGAAGAGAGACAACTCCAAGATGGAATCAAGCACCCAGGTATGATAGTAGCTTTAATGGTTATTGCTATTCATATAATGGTTTTGGTCACAAGGCTATGAACTGTACATTCTATGGAAGAAGAAGTGTTGGAAGTCGAAGTAACGCAATTAGATGCTGGACATGTGATCGAATTGGACATTTTGCTGCTAACTGTCACACATGGAGATGCTTCACCTGTGGTGGTTTTGGTCATAAATCCCAAGATTGTGCAAGTCCAACAAGACAATCCATGAGAAGTCTTTCAGCAAGGAAAGTAGATGAATCTTGGAAGAAGAATAATGCAAAAAGATTTGAAGACCAAAGGACAAATGATCACAGCCAAGGATATTCTCAGGTATGGATGAAAAATAATGTTTTGTTGAATGTAAATGAAGTTTATCATTGTACAGAAGATGGTTGCCATATGGCAAGCCACGTTTGAGGTCTTTCAAGGACCTAAGCATATCTTGAGTCCATGGAATTGGAGGATGGACTCAAGGGAAATTGATGACTACTCCAAGCAAAATAACAGGTCCTAGGATCGTGATTGCAATGGAAGATAGATATGCATGATGATAGAGGGAGCAGTTAGAAGTGATTTCATATTCATTTTATATCTGACTTTGTGTTACAGAAGGGTGATTGAGGTGAGCTCGATATATAGTAAGTCCAGTAGCATTGTCAAGTGGCCATAGTCAAAAGCATGCCTTTTAAATATGTAGATATATCTTTGGATTTGGTTAAAGCATTGAGCATGAGGTCCATGATCGATGATGCACATTTATGAAGCACTCAATTAAAGACTTGAGAAGTTCCTTAAGGAGTGCAAAAACAAGTGAGTCTTCAACATTTATATAAACTCCTCATTTTGGATATGTCAAGACAATATTGAATCAAGTTTGGACAGTGTTCTAAACTCAGCCACAATGACAGTAAGTGTCATTCATTATGAAGCAGCATATTGATGACAATGATGAAAAAGGACCTTATACAGCCCGAATAAGTGTAGAAGTCATATCCACAGCAACAAAGGAAGCAACAAGCTTGTATGAAGACATTGCACAGAGGTTCAAATCATTAAAGCAACCAAAGTTTTAAAGGATTGATTAGCATCCTAGCTATCATTCATGAAAGATCTGAAAAATAAGAAGAGAAATTTATTAGCAGCCAAGATTCAGATCAGATGATACTATGCATTTGATAGGAGCAGACAAGACAAAGGCACCTTGATAGGGAGAGTATGGTTAGCAAATGAAGTGGAGCAGCTGAAAGTTTTCTTCATGATGGAAAATGATGATATCATTACCTCTATTAAGCCATGGAAACAAATTGCAAAGTGTTTTGTGAGATAAGAAAGGTGCATATCTAACATCAAAATCCATTCAAATCTTGGGTTTCCAAAGGCAGATTCAAGCCTACTAAATGATATATCAGTCCAAATCAAGCCCAGAATTTGAGCAGCCTAGGTGTCGTATTGAAGAAAGAAGTGAAGCAAAATGGCAGATTGTCCTTAATGCATGATTACCTTTAATAAAGCTTGAAGAAATGTTGTTTGTAACATGTATGATCAAAAGATTTTTTTTAAGTGAGGCAACATTCTGCTTGATGCATGCTTACCTCTTAGGTGCAGATTGATGATATCAAGATGTATTTTTTTGGGGCATTGTGAAGGTTTTGATGGTTAGATGATTGGCCATTTGTCATTAATGTCAAAGGGGGAGAAAAATTAAAAGAATGTTGCTATCAATGACAAAGGGGGAGATTGATGAGTATGGTTGTCATTGATGACAACACATCAATGAAAAAGGTTGATGACATGGCAAGCAAGCATTGTAAATATTTGATTCAGAGATCACTACTCCCTCTGAATCGCCATGAGATCTCAAGTGGTATGAGTCTCGATATCAATATATGCTCATAAGAATTTAAACTCAAACAACTAGATCTGCATTTACCAACTGAAACATAAATGCAATCACACATACACAACAAATATACCCTGGAACCCTTTCGAGAAAAACCAACAAACTGTGGGGCTATCTTCTCTCTCAAGCCCAGAGCATATAGGAAATGAGACAAGTACAATACAAGGTTACCTCATAAATCACCTCAGGCAAACTCTAGATTTGCATGCATCAGTTGGTGCATGCACTGGAAGAATGAGCATGTTATCACACCATAGTAGTTGGACTACTATTCTTGTTTAGCAAATATCTGCACATTCCAGAGCTTCCATTATTCAGAGCGTGGCTATGATGATTGTATATTTTGTGATCACTCATGATCAGAGCAGTGTATTATTCAGACTTATGTTAGACCTTGTGTTAAGGCTGAGCCTTGAGAGTTAAGATTTGATGATTGATGTGACCCTTTATCCCATACAGTTTCAGTTCAGTGCTTAGAGATGTATTGCAACAGTGTTTCAGATGGTATATGATGTTTATTACTATGATGATGTTGTATGATCTATGGATATTTTATCATTGACCGTGGATTATTATCTTGTTGATTTAGTCATGTTCACAACATCTGCTTGGTATAGTATTCCTGATGTGGCAAACTATTTAAAATGAACTATAAATCATAAAATGAACAATTGCTTGCACATTTAGGTCATTTAACAAAACCCACTGGTTTTCCACCTTACATAGATATGGTCTTTCCTGACACCAGTTGTCTGCTAGTGTAGGCTCCATATTCACTTGACCCCATCCATACATGACTTTCCTATTTGACTTTAAACCTTGACCTGTCTCATTTGACTTTCTGATACTGAAGACTTCCCATTTTTCTACCTCTGTGTTTGGACCACATCCCTATATGTTCAGTGTCTCGGCTTTAAGTTGGTGACAAAAATTGCCTTTGGTGAGTTGGATTGTAGGCCTAAATCATTCTGGTCGGTTGTCCCGATGTTTGGCATTGGCTCGAACTCCCCCTAGTCACTTGAGATGTTGTTGGCTGAAACTGAAAGCTCATGTTCTACTTATGGAAACTTATAAATTCGCCCATGGAAACTAAAAAGGGAAAGAGCGATGAACAGCTAAAAATACTCCTTGAAGAGTATAAGAAAGGTCCAAAAAGCAATGGTTCTTAAAAGCTATATCTAAACAATTGCTGACCTTATATGTATTTGAAAACATGCCCTGGATGCAAGCTGCAACTAGTTGTGCTTATCAACACACCTGAGATCCGAAGGGTTATGTAGGCCAAAAAGGCCATGAAATGAAATTGAATGATCCTAATGAACCTGGATCAACTTGATGTAGACATGATGCCTAAGTTGAATAAGCACTCTCTGAACAACTTATCCATTTGTGAGGCATAGCCATCCCCCGTGTTATTTTGTCCAGCACAGAGTTTGTAGCTTCCCGCTTCTCCCAATCCAAAGTATTTTTGAGTTAAGTTAGACAAGTCAACCCCTTGGCCCAACCTTGTTCCTAGCCTTCATCCTTCACTAGCAGTTTGACCATGTCCAATGGGTGAGTTTGTCATTTGAACTATTGTGCAAGTAATTTTATATAACAAAGGAATACGCTAACTTGATTAATGCCACTGAATGGATGTTATACTTTGAGCTTGGCTGTGAGAATGATTAAAGAAGCATGTCTTAGTCTACTAATGTGATTTATCCTTGGTTGTATATTATTGGGATCTATGATGATGTGGGCCATATCTATACCTATTGATGATGATTGATGGTCCCACATACTTGATGATGATGTCATATGATGGACATATGGTTCAGATGATGATTGATGCAGTTCAGCAGGTTTTATTATTATTTCAGATCATCAGATTATGCACTGTCCATATATGGTGGACCCTACAGCTGGCCCATTAGGGAAACCCATGCTGTATGAGCACACATTCCTAGTGGATTTGGGTCTTCTGGATCCAATGAGACACTTATCTTTCAGCTCCGGGCACTTCTGACAGTGATTGATGCAGTTTTACACTTGTTGACCAGATTTGGAGCTGATTTCCTAGCCTGAGCAGCAGGGGCCATGAGAGGCCAGTTCACCTAGGGCGTTGTATGAGGAGGGGGTGGTCCAGCCACTTGTTTTTACCATTTACCCCCCCTTCTGGAGAGCCTGGTGGGCTCAGTTGGACAGCGCAGATGCCCTAGGAGGCCGTTTTGGCACTTTCATAGTTACCGAGGCAGTAAAAAAATGGGATAAAGTGGTCATTGAGGAATTCGATTTGGGCAATTGAGGCAAGGTTTTGGCATTTGCTTTTCACAGAGGTCTTCCAGGGTGATCCCACTATCTTCCAACCAGTTTTCACCATGTGGGTAGGCCCACAGCGATCACAGGAGGTCTTTTACTGCTTGTCTATCACAGATTTTGAGGACAGATTTGATCATTTATATTATATTGGACATATTTTTTTTAATTTTATTGTGCCTTGGGGATGAGCTAGTAAGGATTGATGCCTCCTAGCCCCACCATGTGCTTATTATGTCATGTCCTAATCATCATGAGGTCGATTTTTGGTACTTTTACCCCCTCTAGTGGATGACGTCATCATTATATTGGGTGATCCATGTGATATATTGTTATGGTTCATCTTAGCCATTGATTGTATGATGAGATCTTTTAATCTCAACCACTCATTTGATGTAGTATTGTAAAGTGGTATAGGGTTTTGGTCTTTATTATCCTATATAAGGAGGAGACCCTCTATTGTATAGCTCACCTTTGGAGCTCTGGAATATTGGAATAGAACACTTCTTTGTGGAGCATATCTCTTGTCTTGAGGATTCTCTTGCATATTGAGTATACAGTAACTCTTTTATGTATCATTGTGGATTTTGGTGCTTCTACTAGTTTTCTTGCAGGAAAGTCGAATTGATGGAGAGGAGGGTGATTTCTTGAGGGTTATTGTTGGAGGGATCCACATATTCTCTCTTGGGTTGATCTTGTGACAAGGAGTATCATTATTGTATCTTTATGACATAGTTGATGCTTTCTATTACATATTTCTATCATTTTCATAATCATCTTGCTTGACTTGTTTCTTTGATCTTGTCTTGTAGGAGGAGGACGATTTGGCTATCTTGGAGGTGGACGTTTTGGTTGGAGCTCCTGGATCTCACTCTTGAATATACACATAGGGGAATGCTACCAATTTGCAAGGTGGCCACAAGCAATTGAGGTAAGATCTACAAGGTATGGGCCTCTTTCATCCATTCTATCTTCATTGGTCACAAACCCTAATTAAGTAAAACCCTCATTTTTGTTTTTTTTTAGATCTACTTAGATATAGCCTTGCTTTTGAAAAGATCATAAGAACCCACCTCTATAGCATCCACCCCTAGTTGGATCTATAGTTGGGTGATGATTGGGTTAAAATTGACACACTTTTCAAGGCAATATAGCCCTCTTGAACAAGATCGCACTTCCTTGGAGAGGCTTGTTCGGTTAGATCTAGCATATGGGTAGGTGAGATTCCGCTTGATTTGTAATCTACACACTTGATAACCTATCCCCAGACTTTTACTTTGGTGATTTCTACCTTGTGGGCATCATTCCACATTTTAAGGGATTAAAACCCCCTTTTGAACTACTTGGCATCTTAAAACTCAGATCTAGTAAGATCTAACCCTTGGATTGACTTGATTTTCTAGATCCACATAGATCGGTGCATAAGCTACTTGGATCTACAGTTTGGTGGCCATTGGACTTGATTTGGTCCACCTTATCCATCTTTTAGCCCTCCTTGAGCAAGGTCGCACTCCCTTGGGTGAGTGAGTTTGTCCACTTTGAGGAAGTGGGTGGTTGAGATTTTTGTGGAGTTGGAACGGCCATACCTTGAAACCTAGGTCTAGAGTATCATTTTGTGACGATCTGCCTTGGAGGTAGCATTCCTTGTTTTAAGGGATTGTGGTCCACTTAGGGTCATTTCATGAAACCCTAGATCTAGCTAGATCCAACCATTCTATCGCAATTAGCCCACTTGAATTGACCTCTAGGTGTCCCGATCTACACTTTGACATATCTTTTGATTCCATTAACCCATCCAACAAGGCACTAGTCCTCCTCAAGCAAGTCGCACTCCTTGGGAATTGTGTCAAACCTTAGATCCTGTGCATGGGTACTCCTAATTTCAACTTAGATCCATAGATCTACTTATCATATATCCTCTAGTGCCAATTGCATCCCTTAATTTCACCTTGTGGGTTCACTTTAAGCTATTTCACATATCCCAAGAAAGTAGGACCCACTTGTGTAGTACATGGTACTATATCTTGCCATCATAACTAATCATGTGGCCTAAATCATACATTGGTTGAAACACTAATCATTTCTCAAACCACCTTCAACCATACTTTAATTTCTAGGTCCACTTTACCTTGCATTGGTTTCCGTAACTTACCATTTACTCATCCCTAGGAACCTTTGTTTGAGTCCAATCATCTTTGATTGGTTATAGGGTCTCCCCCTAGGTCTTGGTTTATCTAGATCTAAAGCAAAGAGTGCCTCGGTTGACGTGACTCCCACCTTGCATTGGGAACCGTGGCATCTCTTGGGTCACCTCTTTAGTTGCCCATCTCCTCTACCGTCCCGGATGGGATACCACTAAGGGCAACTACAAGTTGTGTGATAACAGAGCCCTAACTGGAAAACTTGATATGAGTATCCCTACATCCGCCTCTGTCTGATCTGTCTCTCTCTATCCTCTGCTCTGTAACTGAAGAAGCCTTCTGCTGAAAACGTCCTCCCTTGCATGCACGAGTGCACCCTCCCTCCAAAGAAGAATGACTCGTACTAAATCAGATCTCAACAGATCTGAGCTCTGATCATCATTGATCTTCCTCAATCACTGAGACGAAGATACACTGCAAGTTACAGACACTCAATCGCTCAACCGGATGCGATTCGAGCTTCCTCCTCTTTAAGGAATGCGCCCTCCTTCTCAAGGAAAGTCGTCCTTCTCTCAATTGATCTATCTCAGATCAATTATCTCAATAGTGAAGACAGACACCTTCGGTCTTCCTTAAATCATCTCACTATCAAATTAGGTTTACCAAAAACCTAGAAGTAGGTGCATGCAAAACTCACTTTTGCATGCATTTCTTCCCGAACATTTTCCCGGTTGATATTTTAACACTCCCTCTTAACCAGGAAAGGATTTTGCACCACTCCCATCTTCTCCTTGAAGTACTCAAATTTATTCTTCATCAAGGACTTTGTTAGAATGTCTGCAACCCGCTCATCTGTGGAAATGTATTGGAGCTCAACTGCTCCCTTCTGAACATGATCACGAATGCAGTGATATCTGATCTCAATGTGTTTGGATCGATCATGAAATACTGGATTCTCAGAGAGTTTGATGCAACTTTGATTGTCACAGTGAATCACCGTAGGTTCCAACCGCTGATCAAATAGACTTACCAACATCTTGCGAAGCCAGATGGCTTCACAACTGGCTAGGCTAGCCGCCATATATTCTGCTTCAGCAGAACTCAATGCAACGGACTTATGCTTCCTACTAAACCATGACACAACTGTCGATCCTAAGCTGAAGCAACACCCGAGGGTGCTTTTCCTGTCACCTGCATTACCTGCCCAATCTAAATCTGTGAACCCTAGAAGCTGGACTTCTCCCTACCTCACGTAATTCAACCCATATTCTGTTGTTCCACTGATGTATCTCAAAACATGCTTTGCAGCCACCCAGTGCACATCTCTAGGTTCTACCATGTACTAACTCAAGGTGTTGACTGCAAAACTCAAATCTGATCTGGTGTTGACCAAATACATCAGGGAACCGATGAGCTGTCGGTACCTCGTGGAATCAACCAACTTGCTCTCAGAAGCCACCTGCTTCTTCCAGTCGGTTGTCATAGGGGTAGTCATGGGCTTGCAATCCTGCATCTGAAATCTCTTCAGAATGTCCATTGCATACTTGCCCTGACTGAGAAAGATATGCCCATCCTCCTGCCAGACTTCCATCCCTAGGAAGTAATGCATTAACCCTATATCCTTCATTTCAAAATCAGATGCAAGATCCTTCTTGCAATCACTGATGAGTTTCTTTGTCCCTGTAATAAACATGAAATCTACATAAAGCACAAGAATGAGGGTCCCCTCTCACCACAATGAAGTAGAGATTTGGGTTTGCTTCACTTTTCTGAAACCCTAGCTGCTGCAAATAGGTATCTATGCTAGAATACCAAGCTCTGGGTGCCTGTTTCAAACGATACACGGCTTTCCTAAATCTCCATACATGAGACTCTCGCTCACGTCCCTCGAAGCTCTCTGTCTGCTCAATGTATACCTCCTCCTTGATGAGTCCATTGAGGAAAGCTGTCTTGACATCCATCTGGTGAATCTTCCATCCCATTTCTACTGCAACAGAAATCACAGTCCTGATGGAAGAGTACCTGGCCACAGGAGCAAATGTCTCATCATAGTCAACTCCCTCTATCTGTGATAACCCTCTAGCAACAAACCTGGCTTTGTACTTCTCAATGCTGCCATCTGCAGCATATTTGATTTTGTAGAGCCATCTAGAGGTGACCTTAGATTTTCCCTCAGGTCTAGGTACCACTATCCAGACATTATTCTTCATGATGGAAGCAAACTTTTCCAACATGGCATCTCTCTAGACCTGCTTACTTGCTGCTTGTTCGTAAGACGATGGCTCTGACTCACTGATACTGCTTACTAGAGCTAAGTAACTACAGAATCATTGTGGAGCCTTTCTTTCTCTTACGTCTTTCTTGGGAGGTCTTACTGCCTGAACGTCCTTCAAGGTATCTTGAAGCCACTTAGGCTTCCTCTTCCTTGAAGTGACATCCTGTGAGGAGAACTCCTCATCCTCATCCCAATGACATGTATGAGAATGAGTACCTCCGGTAGAGGTGCCTGTAGCCGTTGATCCTGTAGCTCGAGAACTTGTAATTTGGGACCCTGATCTCAGTTGATCACCAATCTGAGAACTTGTGCTAGTTCCTGCTCCTATGCCCATGGAACCCGAATCTTGTGCATTTGTCACTCCTGACACTTGGGACCCTGTTGGTCGCTGAACAGTACTCTAACCTGTGTCATGAAGGGAAGTAGCAACCTGATGTTTTCCCTTCTTTGACTCACATGATTTTCAAAAGGCCCGTCGATCCTCTTCAAGCTTCACATCTCGCCTCACAACAGTCTTTTTGAGAGTAGGGATGTAAATACGATAGGCCTTCGAAGTCTCATCATACCCAACAAGAATTCCTCTTTCTATAGTGGGTTCCAGCTTTGTCCTTTTCTTCGAAGGAACATGAGAGTAGGTAAGGCATCCAAAAATTCTGAAGTGCCCAACTTCGGGTTTCTTTCCAGAAAAAGCCTCCTCAGGGGTCTTGTCCCCCAATGCCTTGAGGGCTCTTGTTCTGAATGTAGGCTGCAGTGTTGTATGCTTCAGCCCAAAGAAAGAATGGCAATCCCTGATCATGCAACATGGATCTCGCAGCTCCAATGATGGCCCCATTCTTCCTCTCAGCCACCCCGTTCTGTTGAGGTGTATAAGGTACAATCAACTGCCTCTTGATGCCTTCCTGAGTGAAAAACTAATTGAACTCATTGGAGGTGTACTCTCCCCCATTATCTGATCTGGAGATCTTAATCTTCCTTTCTGTATGTTTTTCCACAAGAGCTTTGAACTCTTGAAACTTCTGCAAAACTTCCTTAGACTCTTTGTTTTTCAAGAAGTAGATCCAAGTTTTCCTGGAATAGTCATCAATGAAAGATATATAGTACTTGTATCCTTTCAGTGATGTGGTGGACATCAGACCACAAAGGTCAGAATGAATCAAATCAAGAACTCCCGTAGCTCTGGTATCGTTCTTAGGAAATGCTGTCTTGACGTACTTCCCGAGAGCACACCCCTTACACACATCGGTGTGCTCAGTGTTGAACTCAGGTACTCCTGTCACAATCTCCCTCAGAATCTTTAGGGCAAGATGGTGCAGATGAGCCATCCTCCTATGCCAAATCTCACAGAAGTCACATCCCTCATCTTGGCTACTATGACTTAGGGCATGATGTAGTTGGAAACTCAGTTTGTATAGTTTCCCACTGTGGACTCCAATCCTCTCAACTGAGGCAACACTGGATCCCTTGGGATGAACTAGCACATTTCCATCTCTGAACATCACCCATAGTCCTCGATCTTCAATAGTAGATACGGAGATCAAGTTCTTCTTAAAACCTGGAACGTATAGGACATCACGAACTCTCATCTGTTCTCCAGAGTCTTTCTGAAAGGACACAGTTCCTCGTCCTATAGCTTTGACCGTAGAGTTGTCTCCTAGGACAATCTCAAGATCTATCCCATCCTCTGCTAGGTCAGAAAAGTATCCTCGAACACCCATCATATGACTAGAAGCTCCACTGTCTAAGTACCATACACTAGAAGTGGAGGCCATCAATGATTGACAAGAGTTGAGAGCCATCTCCCTTTCAATCCCATTGGTAGCACACTCATCAATATCCATAGCGGAGCAAGACATGCAAGCAATATGATCCTCCCCCATAATCGTAGATCTGATGCTGTAGTTGTAGATCTGAGTGTGATGCTCTCCCTGACCCTTACCAAGGCTCTGATACCATGTAAATATTTGATTTAGACATCACTACTCCCTCTGAATCGCCATGAGATCTCAAGTGGTATGAGTCTCGATATCAATATATGCTCATAAGAATATAAACTCAAACAACTAGATCTGCATTTACCAACCGAAACATAAATGCAATCACACATAAACAACAAATATGCCCTGGAACCCTTTTGGGAAAAACCAGCAAACTCTGGGGCTATCTTCTTTCTCGAGTCCACAGCATAAAGGAAATGAGACAAGTACTATACAGGGTTACCTCAGAAATCACTTGAGGCAAACTCTAGATTTGCATGCATCAGCTAATGCATGCACTGGAAGAATGAGCCCTAACTAGAAAATTGGATCTAAGTATCCCTGCATCCGCCTCTGTCTGATCTGTCTCTCTCCATCCTCTGCTTTGATCTGCTCTGTAACTGAAGAAGCCTACTGCTGAAAACGTCCTCCTCTGCATGCACAAGTGCACCCTCCCTCCAAAGAAGAATGACTCGTACTAAATCAGATCTCAGCAGATCTAAGTTATGATCGTCACTGATCTTCCTCAATCACTGAGACGAAGATACACTGCAAGTTACAGGCACTCAATTGCTCAACCGGATGCGGTGCAAGCTTCCTCCTCCTTAAGGAATGCACCCTCCTTCTTAAGGAAAGTCGTCCTCCTCTCAATTGATCTATCTCAGATCAATTATCTCAGTAGTGAAGACAGACACCTTCTGTCTTCCTTAAATCATCTCACTGTCAAATTAGGTTTACCAAAAACCTAAAAGTAGGTGCATGCATTTCTTCCCGAACATTTTCCTGGTTAATATTTTAACAAGCATGACAAGCATTAATGGCATGGCAAAGGACAAAGCAAGTCAAAGGTTGATGACATGGCAAGCATGAGAAACACATTAACATTAATGACAAAGCAGAATAACAAGGTTGATGACATGGCGGGAATTTGAAGGACAGCTTGCGGGCATCTTCAAAGATCCTTTGCGAGCATTTCTTTAGCCCCTTGCGGGCATATCTATGAAGTAATGCAAGAATCTTCTAAGGCCCCTTGCGGGCATATCTATGGACCAGCTGTGGGAAAGTGAAAAGGCCCTTGCGGGCATTTAATTGGAGCTATGCAGGCATGCTATAGGGCAGCTACGAGCATATGAGAAGGAGCCCTTGCGGACATCCCTTAGTGCCAATGCGGGCATATCTTGGAGCCCTTGCGGGCATCCTCTAAGATCCCTTGCGGGCATTTTCTAAAGCCTTTGTGGGCATTTCCTTGGAGCCCTTGCGGGCATATATGAGAGCAGTGCGGTCATGTGAAAAGATCCCCTTGCAGGCATCTTTTGGAGTGGCCTGCAGGCATATGAAAAGAGCAGTGCGAGCACATGATGGAGCAGCCCTTACGGGCATATGGAAGGATTGCGGGCATTCTGGAAGGACAGTCAATGACATGGCAATCATTTAAATTCACACTCTTGATTGATGAACATGATGACATGTGAAGGGTTGGGTCTTGGACCCACAAGTGTTGGTTCTTGAGGTTGTTGACTTAAGCCCTATCTCCTTGATTGAAGGATTGACCACCTAAAATAAATCTTATTTGAATTATTTAATGATAAAAATAAAAAAGAAATGATAATCTCTTTGACATGTCGGCCTAGCATAATTTATGGAGAAGTGTATAAATAAGAAACAAAGCTCTAATTTGATTAAGAGGATTTCGGTGGAGCAAGAGAGTGAGTGAGCTCTGATTTTCGGGTGTAAGAAAAGATGTCTGAGTTTTTCGAGGGTGCACTGAGGCAGATTTGGCAAGATGTAAATTTGTGTGTCTCTGGAGTAGCAGCAAATCAGCAGTAAAGTAATTTTAATCTTTTCTTCTCTTCATGATTTCGAGTGGCTCAAGGAGCAGCATACACAAAAATATACTCAGTACACAGAATTATGATGACAGTTTGACTTGATAGAGATAGCTTGATGACAGAATATAAGTTCAGTCTAGAGCATTTTTTGATATTCTAGTGCAGCAGTAATGGTTGATTGATGACATGATTGTGTTAACAAGGACAAGTTGATTAAATGTGATGTGACAAGTATCTATATGTAGTTGTAACCTAGGTCTTGCAAACCCCTTTCTTAGTTGGATCTAAGAAAAGACCAAGCTGTGTCTTGGAATAGAAGTTGGTTCTTCTCAATCAGTTGTAGCTGTCGTAACCTAACAGTTGTGACCGATTGAAAATTATCAAATTAAATATAACAAAGTTTACAAAGCTTATCTTGTGATGTGATGATGTGTATTGATGAGATGACATGTTTAATTTGATGAATGTTGATGTATAACTTATTGTGAATGATAAACTCTGCCTGGTGTTGAAGTGAAATTGTTAAATGATATATGTTTAAGTTTTGAAGAAGTTGAAATTGGTATTAAGTGTTGGCCCATTGATTCACCCCCCCAACCCTCTCAGTGTGCCATTGTGTCTAATAGATCCAAAGGCTTACAAAAAATGCTAAAACACGCTGCCGGATGAAGCTAGGATGCTCCGGGAAGCCCCGAATTGGCCCCAAACTTGTTTTTTTGCCAAAAAAGTTCCAAAAGCTGCTAAAAATAAAAAAATTACAGTGAAGATATTAGTGCTTACGAATGCCCAAAATCACTTTAAAAGTGATTTGGGCGAACTAGAAAATTATTAGAAAATTATAAGTTAAAAGTATTTACAAAAATGACTAAAAGAACTCAAAAGGACAAGTCCTTTTGAAGATCTTGGCTTGCTTTTTAGGGCAGCCAATAGAGCACTTTTAATTTGCTCAATATGAAATTTAAACCAATGTAAAAGCATCCCTTGCACAAACCTCAAGATCTACTTTAAACTAGCTTGCATAAAGGAAAACTTTCTACTATATCTAGATGTAAAATCAAATTCTTAGATCTAAGCATGCAAAACTACAACAAAAGTCTAATTTTTAATGAAACTTTAATAGATATATCAGATCTAAGTTATAGTATAAAAACAAGTAACTAAGTAAAAATTTTAATTTAAAGTGAAGGAAAGAGAGAGATAGAAGGAATGTTGAAGCCTAGGAATGCTTGAGCTATAAAGCCTGTTGGTGGAGAGCAGAGGGACTGCATCCTTAAAGTGCTTGAAAAGTAGTAGAGTCAAACTAGATCATCTACACGTTCAAGCTTAGACAACCTACACAACTAAAACTACTTGCACAAAAGTGTCAAATCCGGTGCTTCTCATGCCAAAAATCAGAAGAGTAAGCATACAAACAAGTAAAACATACACATTCTATATCGCGGACATGAGTAAGCAATAAATGAAATCAAACTAGAATCATAAATCCTACCAACTAGTACTAGCTCTTCAAAGGCCTGATCATCAGCCAATGCAACAAATAATTAAGCTACGGTACAGTTACCTCATAAACCATTGACATTTGCATCCACACACAGAGCCATACACCACAGATTTGCCTCCAAAGCCTTCTTTATTCCAATAGATATTACAACATACAGTACAAGGCTCATCAGCCTTTCGGTCCTCTTTGACCATGACCAAATGAGAGCCCAATGCCTTGCTTAAATAACAAATGATAGAAGACGGGGGGCGTATGAGGTTAAGAGAGAGCAAGAGGGGAAAATCCCATGAATAGAGGCTTGATTGATGCCTTGACATAAGACTTGATTGATGGTCGATCGATGAAGTGGCTTCCACCTCACAAGAGGGGCGCCCTTCTTACCTTGATTTCTCCACCATCCAAACAATAGATTCCACCACAACAAAGTCGCCCAAGTGATGAAGGAGGGCGCAACTCATGAAGGAGATTCATTTTTTGTTCACTGATTTGATTGCCAATCACCCTGGAGCTGATTGATTTGATCTCTGATATAGACTTCAATCATAACTGGGCCTTTAGTTGGACAAATTTACTTTGATTTAGGAAATTTGATTTCCTTGTTACAATGACTTCAATTCTCCAGCTACAACTGGAAGGAGGCTACAACCCCCTAGTTTACAGGTTGCAACCTGAAGGAAGCCCTAGCTCCCTAGATTTCCTTGCCCCGTCCTGCCACCCTGATATGAAGATAGAAACTGCTGAACTAAAACTGCACTAATCCTGCGGACCTGCTAACCAACATCTGTACCACACTGCACAACCTGCACCACACAACTACTGTCATTGCTGACTACTGCTCATCAACTGTCCACTGATCACTTCACATCAAATGAGTCACACTGCGTATCAACATGTACAACTATCACTTCTCAATCTACTATGTACAAAACTCAGTCCACCTGTGTCAAACCAACTGCTCATACAACTTAGCCAATCTGAGTCAGATCAACTGCACATAGGGCAACCTGTGCCAATTCTGCTCAACTAAACCAACCGATACCAAATTGATTGTGTACCTGGTCAAGACAAGGTTAGTACAATACAATCATAACTAACTCATCCAATCATACTCATCCCAATGTTAACACATCCAACCTCAATCATAGTCTAGAAGACTTACATACAAGACTTTACCACAATCAACTCTTAGCAAGACTTGATAGTCAAACAAGTAAAACAAATAGCATCAACTAACCCCAGTCTTACACATGTACAAACTCAAGGTCAACAGTCATACAATCTAAGACACTTACAACTTATCAAATCATACAAGGTTAGAATGTCAAACTCAGTCAATGCAAGCTCTTGCAGTCAGCTTGTCAAATCACTGTCAAGTGATACTTAAACACTCAATCAACGTTAGCTTGTCAAGTCACTCTAGCTCAATCTACAAATCTTTCATTTGATTTGTGTGGAAGTAATCCTCGTCATAATCGACATCCATTCTCATTTTCCAGGTAAGCTTGAGAGGCACGTATTTTATTCTTTCGATCTGTCCATTTATTCTCTAGATCTCAAAACCCTTAAAATCAAAACACTCATTTTGTTTTCAAATCTATGGAGATCTAGCACTCACTTGGGCTTAATAATTAAAACCCACCTTAATATTAATTAACACATCACAGATCTATAATTTGGTGGACATCTGACTCCATTTACCCCTTGATCTAAGGCACTGGGCCTCTCCAAGGGAGGTCGCACTTGTTGGGTAGGTGGGCCTTTGCTAGATCTACATTGTGGGTATTGCTTGTTCCTTGTCAAATCATTACATTCATTGCATATCAAACCCTCTAGTGCCATTTCATCTTGATCTTCACCTTGTGGACCCCATTTGGACCATTTTCCTTAATTTAAGGGTGGGCCCTGTTGCCAGCTAAGTTGTACTTAGTTGGATTATCAAGTGAGCGGGCAAAGCTGAACATGTCAATGTTCAGTTTCGATGATATGATGACCTTCAGGCCTTTTTGAGGGCCCTTTTTTACTTTTTTTACCACATGTCCATGGACCTGCGGGGTTCGTAATAAAATGTACTAGCATGGTGTTTTGTAAAGGACTTGGTTCCCTAGGACTTTTTGACTAAGTCAGGTATTCCAAGGAGTTTTTTCACCTATTAATTATGTCTTGCATTAGTGCATAACATAATTTTTGGGTCAATGTAAATGAACATGCTAGACATTGTTTTTGAGTCGTATGGACATGTGCTAAGCTAAGTTACCAGAAACGTCACCCGAGGGGTGCTGAAACGTCATTCCAAGCTTCAGATACGGATACGGATCTGAAACGCGGTTGAAACGTCATGGATACGAATCGAAGAGGTATGAAATGGATCCACGAATTCGGAAACGGATCTGAGAAATCCTGAAACGGATTGGGGAAAAGATGAAATGGATCTGAGCAGCTTCAAGTTTAAACATTACGCTCACCACTGAGCAGCTTCACGGTTTCAGTTTTACGCTCAGCACTGAGCAGGTATGCGTCCAAGCCTACTCAAGGTGCACACACAGCAGTCCGCGACTCTGCGTTGGGGTTTCCGTCTTCCGGTTTCAACAATGACCAATCGGCTATGGATGTTGCTTTTAATGGGTTGATTGGTAAAATAATTGAAATCAATGTTGAAAAAGTCGGCAAGGGTCCCGAATACAACTTCTCGGCAACATCGGCGAAAAAATCGGGAAAAATCGGCAAAAGTCGACAAACATTAAAAAATACAAAATACATTCATTTTTTTTCAGAATTTTAAACATATAACGTAACAATAACATCAAATAAACACATTGGAACATAAATATGAAGAAATCACTAATATATAGATGTAGTGGATGCAAATAACTCAGAGTGGTTTGATTTCAATGACTCGGACTGTTAAAAAATACATAAAATTTTACAATTTTAATGAAAAAAATATATATTAAAGATTCCAAGCTATGATTCCAAACCATTAGAGACAAAATATTATCAAAATGGCACCAAGCACAATACATATCTAAATCAAAATTGAAAAAACATAATCATCAAAATCATTGTCTATGTCGAGATCATATTCATCAATAGCACCATGTTCCCCCACCTCTAGGCTCTAGACTTTGCCTCTGCCTCCAATCTCGAAGTTGATCCTCCAAGGACATCAATTAACACCGTACAATTTTGTTCAAACTTCTTAATCCAAATGTTAAAATAAGGTAGAAAGAGCTTCCCATGCTTAATAAGTGATTTTGCTTGACTGAAGGGTACATTTTTTTATTAAGGTCATGATAGTGGAATTCAAACAACTTTAACAATCAGGCATCGACACCACCAACATCAAGGTACATAGAGAGTTTGATGTACTTCATTAAATTCCAATCCCTTACCCACATACATGATAGAATCCACTGGAAACGTTGGAATCCTGAAATCCTGAAAACCATTAAGTCTGTTAAATTCTAAATGGGATCTAAAATCCTACTTCTTGCATATGAAGTCTGATGAGGTTGGAATCACTCTCAAACATCCTTAAACAACTAATGGTAATGTTAAAAATTTAAGTAAAAGTGACATTCTCTTTATCTTTCATTTTCCATTCTCTTTATCTTTCATTTTCCATCTTTTTTTAAGAATTTAACATTACCATTTAGTATTGTTGACATCAATGTTACATGTACAAAACTCATCAAATTTATAAAAAAAAACACGAGTTTTTTAAACTGTGAAAAACCTGGGCGATTTTTTCCTTCGACTCGCGATTTTTCCAAAAAAAGCGCCGATTTTTTGAAAAAGTTGGAAGTCGCTGATTTTTTAAAAAATCGCAATTTTTAAGCGCCGATTTTTCGGCAAAGGTAAAACCTCACGATTGTTTGAAAAAGTCGCGATTTTTCGACGATTTTTGCAACATTGATTGAAATATTTCAAGATGATCTAACGGTATATTCTAGAGAAAGATCAGATCATGTTGGTCATCTCAAAAAAAAAAATTGAGAGATGCAGAAAATATGGCATATCATTAAATCCAACTAAATCTATGCTCTATGTTGATGAAGGAAAACTATTGGGGCATATTATCACTAAGGATGGTGTGAAGGTTGATCCTGAAAGAGTTGAGGCCATTAAAAAGGTTCCTATCCCTACCAATGTCAAAGCTCTCCAATCCTTTAACGGCCAAATTAATTTCATTAGAAGATTTATTCCAAATTTAGCTAAACTAATGAAGCCTTTACAACTCTTTCTTAAGAAGGATGCTAAATTTGAATGGACCAAACAAGGGAAATAAGCTTTCTCAGGTGTCAAGGATGCCATATCTAGATCCCCTGTGTTGATAAGCCCTGATTATTCCAAGGAATTCCAAGTCTTTTCCTTTGCTTCTGAACATACTATTGCCGGATTTTTACTTCAGAAAAATGACCAAGGCCAAGAACAACCCATAGCTTTCTTCAGTAGAGCTTTACAAAATTCAGAACTTAAATATACTAAAATGGAGAAGCAAGCGTATGCCCTTGTTAAGTCTTTGAAACATTTCAGAATATATATTAGGTATTCCAGGGTTGTGGGTTATGTTCCTCACACTGCTGTTAAAGATATATTAGCTCAACAGGATTGCCTTGGTATAAGGGGTAAGTGGGTATCCAAAATACAAGAGTATGACTTGGAGATCAAACCTACTAAGTTAATCAAGGGTCAAGGTGTTGCACGCATGATGACAGAAAGCAATAAAAAAGTGGTAGGAATGATTTGTCAAAATAATGAGTCAACACCCATCATATCTGAAGAGCTTCAAAGATTGAGTCAAACACAATGGTATTCTGACATGATTTACCTTCTTAACAATTTTGCTTGTCCTGAACAACTTGTTGGTCACAAAAGAAGGTATCTAAGACTTAAAGCCACTAAGTATTGTATAACTCATAATGGATTAGTTTGGAGAAATCCTGATGCCTCTGTTCTTAGATGTGTTGATGAACCAGATTCCAAAAAGCTTCTGGTTGAGTTTCATACAGGATTTTGTGGTGGTCACTATGCAGCAGATACAACATCCCACAAGATTCTTAGATCAGGTTACTATTGGCCCACCCTGTTTACTGATGTGCATAGGTTTGTTAGATCTTGTCCCCAATGTCAGTTGTTCACTGGGAAACAGAAATTGGCAACTTTACCTCTTGAGCCAGTAGTTGTTCAAGCCTCTTTCCAACAATGGGATCTTGATTTTATCGATCAGTTTAAGGAAAATTCAAGCAATGGTCATACCTGGATCCTAACTGCTACCGATTACTTCACTAAATGGGTGGAAGCAATCCCCACTAAGTTTGCAACAGATAAAGTAGTTATGGAATTTCTTGAAAATCATATCATAACTAGATTTGGGGTGCCATCCAAGATAACAACACAATGGTCCAAGCTTTAGTTCCATGGCTTTTTCTTCATTTTGCTTCAAGTATGGTATAATCCTTTCCCACTCATCCAACTATTATCCCCAAGGAAATGGATTGGTTGAATCAACCAACAAGACCTTAATGAACATTTTAAAGAAGACTGTTGGGGATAATAAGAAGTCTTGGGATTCTTAGATAAAATTTGCTATATGGGCTGACAGAATAACACAAAAACGTGCCACTGGGAAAACCCCTTTTCAGTTGGTTTATGGTTTAGAAGCTTCTGTGCCCATTCATATTCAGTTGCCAGTGTATCAGATGTTGCATGATTATGATCCAAATGATGATGGTATGCAGAATAGAATTGAGCAGATTATGAAATTAGATGAGACCAGAAGAAAGGCCTTAGACCAGAGTATCATAAATTAGGACAGGGTTAAAAGAACTTTTGACAAATCTACTAAGCCTAGAGACTTCCAGCCAGGGGATTGGGTTCTTTTATGGGATAAGCGAAGGGATAAACTAGTAAAGCATAGAAAGTTTGATAGCCTATGGTTGGGACCATATGTTATATTTGAACCAGCAGGGGTTAATTTTTTCTTCCTTTGCACTATGGATGGAGAAAGATTGACTCTACCAATCAATGGACAGCATCTCAAGCAATTCTTCAAAGAAGATCTTCTAATGCCCATGGGGGCAGATTGATAGCAGGGCCATTTCTAAACCTTTGCCTTGCATTTTTGTATATTATTGATGTATATTAGTTTCATTTACTTGTTTTAGTTTTATTTTTGAATAATGTTACAACTTATGTTTCATTTGGCAAAAACATGTGGGACTGATGCATTCTAGTTTTCACGCAAGAACCAAAGATTCTTGGATTCTCGCATACTCTCTTTGATTGAGAGAATCAGGTCGAGTACACGTCCTGTAGTTGGAGCCAGATGTTTCCAACTAAGTTGTACTTGGTTGGATTATCAAGCGAGCGGGCAAAGTTGAGCATGTCAATGTTCATTTTCGATGATATGATGACCTTCAGGCCTTTTTGAAGGCCCTTTTTTTACTTTTTTACCACATGTCAATGTTCATTTTCGATGATATGATGACCTTCAAGCCTTTTTGAGGGCCATTTTTTTACTCTTTTTACCACATGTCCATGGCCTTGCGGGGTTTGTAATAAAATGTACTAGCATGGTGTTTTGTAAAGGACTTGGTTTCCTAGGACTTTTTGACTAAGTCAGATATTCCAAAGAGTTTTTCACCTATTAATTATGTCTTGCATTAGTGCATAACATAATTTTTGGGTTTTTCTCCTACTCCTCCAAAGTTGGAATGCCTGGTGATGTTAATGGGCCTTAGGGGATTATTAAAGTCCATGGGTCAATGTATATGAATATGCTAGACATTGTTTTTGAGTCGTATGGACATGTGCTAAGTCCCCCTAGGTTGTTTTTTAATTTTCGGCGAATTTTATTTTTTCCGTAAATTGGGCCATTTTTTAATGGTTCAATTAAAATTTTCGTAAATGGCATAGAAATGTCATCTAGGGGACTTTTTTGCCTTGGGAGTGCTCGTTTTCCAACTCATAGCACCGACCTTACCCGTAAAACCCACTTTTTATAATGTTTGGGTCTTTAATTTTTCACTTATGGAGAAAAAATAAAAATAAAAAGTGAAAAAGTCATAAAAAAATAAAAAAAGTGAAAAATGACTTAAAAAATTAAATATTTTTTGAGTGATTTGAGGAACTGATTTGGATCAGCACTATTTATGGAGAGTATTGAGCTGATTTCTATGTCATTTGGTCAGCCCATTTGGTGGGAGTGACTCCCCACAAGTGGTGGGCACATTCCTTCAATGGGGGGCGCATTTCCCAATAGTGGGACACCCACGTTTCATGCTGCTAGCAGCTTGTTTTGTGTTGGGCTGTTAGCACATTTGGTGCTGATATTGGGCAGCTAGATCGGTGGAGTTGGCAGCCCCTATTTGCTCCACGATTTTGGCTATCACTCCACCCTCTTCTCCTCACAAATGCGCCCTCCTTGATCTCTCCTTCTCTATAAATTGAGGGTGCTCTCTCCCATGTTGGGTTAGTTGGAGATTGGAGCAGACCTGATTCTATTTTGTTTATCTTTTGTCAATGAATAAAGAAGACTTTCGAGGTCAGCTTGTGTTGTTCTTGTGAAAAGTGGATGTACCATCTTGTGTTTTTGCCAAGGTAACTTGTGCATAAGCTTCATTTTTTCAAAGGTCTGGTGTACTCATTGAAAAGATTGTTATCAATTTATGAGATAAGTTGTTTTAATTTGTTTATTGCACTAGCTTATTGATATATGCTTATTAAGAGATTGTGATTGTGTGTTTCATTTGTTTATGGATATGCAACGGTGATTTCTTGTGAGTATATGTCTACACTTGATTTTTGTTGGTGAGGTCTGTGATGTGCAGGTGATTCTTGAGCTGGAAGTGGGTGGATCTTGTTTGTTTTCTCCTCTTCCTAATCTTTGTTTGTAGATGCAATCCCTTGGAACATCATAAAGCAGTCTCCAAAGCTTCAGATTTCATAAAAGATTTGCTTCATCTCTCTCTCTCTCTCTTACTTAAAAAAAAATTCTATGGTTACTAGTTACTTATGAAAAAGTATTTCTTATTTATGTGCTAATATTCATACTCTAAATAGATCAGAAATTGCTTTCAAGAAGTCTAGTCCTTTTTTATTTATAAAGCATTCATCTTTCATAGATTAGAGCTTCTTGCTTATCTAGCATTTTACCTTCAAACTTTTTAAAATCGTCAAAATTTCAAAAGAGTTTAAAGGGTAGTGTTAGAGCTGGTTAAAAAGTTTATCTAGCTGATTAAAAGAGCTTAGAATTTGCAGCTCTTAAAGCTTGCAAAGATCCCAAGTAAACAAGCTCCATTGCTTGTCTTACTTGGTTAATTTCTTGCATTTTTAACTAGTTTTACACTTAGATTTTTTTGGGTTTTTTAGAAGGTGTTCCAAAGACACTCTTAAAGTATTTTTGGGCATCTTGTACTAAAGTTTACTAGTTGGTTTGCAGCAGAAGACGAACAGACAAGAGGAAGTGCTGGCCAAAAATCGAAGATCCAGGCCATCTGGAGTACCAAAACTTAATTTTTATAAAACCGGTTACTTTTCTCTTTAGTATTGTAAGCCACAAAGTCATTCTAAAGAGACCAGGGCACTTCTCTATTTATTGTAAAGAGTATCAAACGAGAGCAAGTGGGCTAACCAGCCCCCACACCCCATCCCCCCAGGGGTGGTCTGTGTCGTCTCAATTTTCATGGCATGATTGTTAGATTAGTTTTATTTCTTTCATTTCGGCATTAAATAAAATTAACTAGGACTAAATTTACCTCGTTGGTCCATTCCATTGGTGGGCCACGAGTTCACTCAGGACTTAGATTTTCTCATTTTTTTTACAATTTGAAAAACACCCCCTTGCTTTCCCGAAGTAGAGTTTCAGGACAAAGGCTTGCCCGAGTACTGGCCTGAAAAGAGACTCTTGGGGCTCTAAAAAGATAAAAATTTTGTTCCTAAAAAGATTAAAAAAATTTCAAGGTCTTCTCCCGTATGCTCTGTGGCCAACTTGCAGCTCAGTCTCAACACGTTGGTATGTATCAGAAAGGGGAAGATGACTAGTAGTAGGTTTTAACACACCCGAATAAACAAACCTACTTGTGAAAATCCGGCACAAAGCAAACATTCTTCTGTTGTGGGCAAATTTTTCAAAGGGCTTGGGATAACACTGGGTAGTGACCTCTTGGAAACCGTTAGGCTTGCCCTCGTTGGTATAGCATCTGAACACCTCCTCGAAACTCTGATCCAGCCCAAGTCTGAGTGAGAAACCACATAGCTGACTTCTAGACATATTCCCTGTACCTTTGTGTATATCGGGAATCCACCGGCCCTAATAAAAAGATCATTACCACATTCAAAAATAAAATAAACCAAGAACAAATCACACAACATTTTCTTTTTAGTTCAAGCATCTATTTTGACTCCATTTATTGGCACTGGTTTATCTTGTTATATTTCAAGTTGTTGATGGATGTTTTAAATGACAAATGATGATGATGGATGTTTGTAAATGAAATGTTGATGAATGATTTTTGCTTTACACATATATATGATGCATTGTCTTAGTTTACAAAAAATATTCTAACTCCTAGATTAGATGCTTTGTCTTTTATAGATTAGACACCATAGTTTGTTTTCACTTTTTAGGGTATAACCCTCATTGGTATAGCATCTGAACACCTCCTCGAAACTCCGATCCAGCCCAAGTCTGAGTGAGAAACCACATAGCTGACTTCTAGACATATTCCCTGTACCTTTGTGTATATCGGGAATCCACCGGCCCTAATAAAAAGATCATTACCACATTCAAAAATAAAATAAACCAAGAACAAATCGCACAACATTTTCTTTTCAGTTCAAGCATCTATTTTGACTCCATTTATTGGCACTGGTTTATCTTGTTATATTTCAAGTTGTTGAAGGATGTTTTAAATGACAAATGATGATGATGGATGTTTGTAAATGAAATGTTGATGAATGATTTTTGCTTTACACATATATATGATGCATTGTCTTGGTTTACAAAAAATATTCTAATTCCTAGATTAGATGCTTTGTCTTTTATAGATTAGACACCATAGTTTGTTTTCACTTTTTAGGGTCCACCCCCCTTGGCTTCTCTAGGAAAGCCTAGACGGAGGAGTCGAGTTTCAGGTGATAGCATTTGACTCTGACTTGCCCCCAAGGCCACACCAGCAGCTCGAATACTTCTGCTGCGTTTTCCCACGTGTGGAACCAGGCAGCAACAGGCCCCACTTGGATATTTTTAATTGGCATTAGATCTATCTAGATCTACTAATTTAAACCTATAAGTGGCCATTATCTTTCATGGTTGAACATTTGTCCATCTCTTAAGCCTCTTCAACCAAGCCCTAATTCATTGGGTCCACTTATCCATTCTAGATCTAGATCCATTCACTCTTGATCTCTTCATATTTTACTTTCATATTTCCCTAGGAGGTCTTGAGTGGGTTCGCTAGCCTTCACAGGTTAGCTAGGGTCTTGCTATCACATCTATGTTAGCTGGAGCTACCATACTCCAGGCTGTGTGGCCAAGGACCACACAGTACCTTTTTTTCCATACCAGAGATCCGATGCCTTCAAAGGAGGCACACAGTTTTGTTCAGATTGCCCCGAGCAGATGTATCAGAGGGGACAGATGGTTGTACAGTCGTCCATTCATGTTACTTAGCATTCATCGCAGGGACACCCTTCATTTCCAGGCTTTGATATGAGCCCATTGAGACAGTTGCCTAGTCTCGCTTTGATTGAGACTATCACAGAGTATTGTTGGTTTACTATTTGTGCCCGGATTCAGCAGAGATCCAGTTCAGAGACAACCTCAGCAGTAGGTATATGGTGTGGCAGGTATTGCATTTGATGTTTGTTGCCCATGATTGTTGCTTAGACTTGTTTATACATGATAGTACACTAACTTTGCATATGATGATTGATTTGGTGATCTAGCTATTGTTATGATATATGATTGGGCCCTTGGTGATGTCAGTCCACCCCTTCTTAGTAGGCCCCTATATATGCACACCGGGTCACACCCCTACTCTTGGTATAGACTTGGTCACTTAGTTCCCCTAGGCAGCTGACTTTGGATCCACTTTCACCTTCTCCATTCATCTGACTCATCCATGATAGTCTTTCTCGACTTGGATTTTGATTTGTGACCTTGAGGATCCCTTTCCCCACTGATCTATGACTATGCCATGATTCCCTGTCTATCGTGCCTCGGCTCTTTAGTGTGTGAGATACACTCTCAAACCTGGGATTTGCTCCTGTCGGTTGCCCCCGATGTTGCAATGCAGTTAGGATTGTGTAGCCTCACCGGGTGCTCCCCATTGGTCATCGAAGCATGTATTGCTCACCCCCATTACTTTGCAGTATGAGCACCATGATTATATCTATTGAGATATGCATGTAGCCCAAAAGGGACTTGATGTAAATTGAAGAAATGTAAAGCAAGCCAGAAAGGCTTTTTCTAAATGTAAAATCTAGCCAAAAAAGGGCTAAGTATGAAATTCATTGCAAAATCCATGCAATGTGTTTGTAAACACACATAGACATAGGTCAGCCGTACATGTCAGCATTTGTAGTGGTTATTTCCTCACCTAGTCCTGCGGGGCAAGAAGGTGAGAGGGAGCAAGGGACAAGCTCAAGATTGTCCCCTAGAGTCTCAAGTTACGGTTTGTCGAACACCTAGTTTGGCGGCTCTAGAAAAGAACCTCATGGAGTCTTTAGGCACGGATGTGAGTTGTGAGATACTTGTTAGATGACTAGTGGCGGTTTCCCTGCACTATACCCATTGGTGAGGCACCGCCCTTCCCCGTGTTTTTGTCATGGCATGCTTATCTCAGTGGACCTCGCTTTCCCAAGTCATCCGAAAGGTCACATGATCTTTATCCTTGTCATCCCTCATCCTTCACCGTGTATTCCACATCACCCAAAGTCAGCTAGGTGGTCAAGTCTATAGGTTGTACATAGCAGTTGAGTCTTTTGGATGTGGTGGGCCCACCTCACCTGGGGCCTTGTATTTTTCCGAGATTTAATGCAATTTTTTATCACCATATTATTGTCATATTGTTTAGTAATGTACTAACTTGTATAAGGAATCCTTTCACTTCATGATTGCATACAAGTATTCAGCTAGCACCATTGTTGACCAGATTTGACTTGGTCAAACTAGGTTGACCAGGCCAAAAATGGGCCCGAAAAAATGTTGCGACCAGAATTTCGATTTTGGTCAATTATTATCTACAGGGGACCCATATGAGCTTCCAAATGACAAAATGCAAAAAGATCGAGGTGTTTGTGAGATTTTTAATTATCATTGGTCATTAATGACATGTTTGAATTAAAAATCATAGATTTTAGGCAAATTATGCCTAAGTGATGGATCGGGGTCGTTCGAGTGGTCATTCCTACTATTTTTGGGTCCACAATCACATTGCAACAGACGGTTCGGCAATCCGGGCACTCTAGGTTGGTCACAAGCCCAAATTACATCTTCAACAATAAAAACTAGCAATAAAATACATGGAAAATAAAAAATTGACAAAGGCAACTATAGCAAAGGGAAAAAATCAATGGTTGGCAAATAAAGGGGTGATTCCTAAGGTAAATTGGTAATGTTTGGCATGGTATTTGTGCATTGTGGGGCCCTCTCTTGCCCAGCTCACTAGGTTGGACGAATTGCCCATGGGGGGCGTTTTTCTCCACTTGGGGAATTTCGATTTGGATGTTGATGGTCATGTGGGACCTTGATGCATTAACTAGGGGTATAAAACATGTTATAGAAATAGGTTTTGAGAGTTGCCTTTCTCTATAAGAGAAGGCACTCACTCCATTGTTGCCTCTCTTGGCATTTTTGTAAACTTGTGACTTGTGAATAGAGAAGCATTTCTTTCGATCTTCTTGTGTACATGGTGGTTAAGTGTTTAGATGATGACTCTTAGCTTGTTGTTCATGCATTGTTGAGTGTTTGTGCGCTATTTCCATCCATTTCCTTGGGCCAAACGAACTGCAGGTGAACTGACCACTTGAAGGGGGACGCGGCCATTGGGCCTGGCAGCTCCACGTTGCTCTTTCTCGTCGAGGTTTCAACAAAAGGGAGTAAAAATTACTTTGTTATC
Organism: Larix kaempferi; assembly: GCA_027924585.1. Taxonomy (NCBI): domain Eukaryota; kingdom Viridiplantae; phylum Streptophyta; class Pinopsida; order Pinales; family Pinaceae; genus Larix; species Larix kaempferi. Next base: position 700,569 of record BSBM01000721.1, on the reverse strand, counting down.
TTATTTCCTTTCATCATTTGTCGTTTATTTCCTGATTTCTCCTTGTTATTTGCCATAGTTTCTGACTTAGCTCTCTCTTTGGCAGGTACAGGGGCGCACTTGGTCAACAGGATGCTCCAAACGTTGAAGGAAAACGCTCAGCTGCTCAATATTTGGACTTCAGAATTTGTGTTCATCATGAAGCTCTTCTTCTCCATTGTTTCAGGTAGGCAATCTCTGCTTGTTTCTCTAGTTTCCATTTCCATTGTGAATGCTAGGCTGCAAAACATTAAAGAAAACCCTAAAATTGATAGCTAAATTTCTCACCGTTAAAACCTTATTTTTAATGCAAACCCGCGTATTATTTGTTCCTAAAAGCCTATATCTCAAGTTTGGTACAATTCTGACTCCATCTACCCATAGTTTTGGCACTGATCTACTTAGCAAAAACGCCCACCTAGGGCGTTTTTCTCTTCTGCTTGCTTGGGTCAGTTAGGGGTTCTGGGTAGTCTTGATTTTGGTCCTAATCATCTTTTTATCAATCGATATCAAGCTTTTCATTGCTAGAAGCATTTTAAACGAGTATTTGTTGATGCCCTAGGTCCACCATTTCGCTATTTAACTGTTTTCCTTGGGTAAGTACATTTCCCTTCTCCACTTCTAGCTTATTGATTGTTCATTGCTTAATTCCAGCCACAAACACTAATCTAATCTCATTTTACTCACCTTATTTGATCGCTGGTCACATTACATTATTTTACACTTATTTCATACTTGTGCCCAGCCCATGGCTGAGATTAAGCTTAGGACCTATTTACACTCACTTCCTGTCCTGTACTTCTTTCTATCTTTGGGATTTGAGTGTGTTTTGTCTCTCAACCATCACTGGTTTAGCAGGGTCTCCCCCTTGAGTTGGCCACGAGCCTCGTCTAAAGCAACAACAGCCTTGTCCGGTGTGACTTCCGTTCCTTGAACGGAGGACCTGGCTATTGCTGGTTACACCTTCCTAGCTGTTCACCTCTACCATCCCTATTGGGACACCTACTACCAAACAGCTAGAGTTTGTGTGATAATAGGTCTCCCCCTTGGTCTTGCTTTGGCTTGATCTAAACTGAAGAGTGCCTCAATTAGCGTGACATCGAATTGCATTGGGAACAGTGGCATCTCTCGGGTCACCAATTTAGTTGTCCATTGCCTCTACCATCCTAGATAGGATAACCTTTAGGGACAACTACAAGTTGTGTGATAACATTTTTGGCGCCATTGCCGAAGAGGTAGAGGCTTACCTCAGGTGTCTGCAAGTGTCTGTGCGTAATTTATATCTTATCGCATATGGTTGTGTAATTTGAACGGTTATCATTTATATCCTCAAATCATACATAACCATTTTATTTCACTCATTTATATCCTTGTTTGTTCCCCCAAATCATTGAAGCTCAAACTATCTCATATCATCCTCATTCTGTACATATCATAATTCTGTACACAGGCACATCATCACTCTGTCCCTCAGCACATCATCATCATTACCAGCACTTCATCATCCTATCAATCATAAGCAAGATCTTATGTCACTATATATCTCTGCTGAATCAATTCAAACTTCATTTTCAGCTTGTTGCTATGGTGTCCTCATGCCCGAAAAACAGAAATGAAGAAAACCATTTCTTCCTTCTGCTGCTACACCAAACCTGTCCTCATCTCCTCAGCACTGCGAAAACTGAACTCCCCTACCTCTCCGAAAAAATCTTCCCTACTTCTCACAAACACAAACACAAAGGTTTGTCGTCTTTAAATATACTTTTCTTTACCACAATTTTTGGAGGCCGACATGACATCTTTTGTTTTTCATTTTATTTTCTATTTTTCAAATAATATTTTTTTTTCCATATTATCCTAAAATATATATATATATATGTCAATTTTTTTTCTTTGCCACATCATCAACTTCAACTCTTCTTATGACCCTTACTCCTCCATATGCCCGCAATAGTCTTTTTAAGATGCCCACAAGGGGCCTTTATTATGCCTACAATGGTCACATGAAATGCCCGCAAGGGTCATGTTATCACACCATAGTAGTAGGGCTACTATTCTTGCTTAGCGGATATCTGCACATTTCAAAGCTTGGATTATTCAGAGCTTGGCTATGATGAGTTTATATTTTGAGATCACTCATGATCAAAGCCGTGTATTTTATCAGACTTATGTTAGACCTTGTGCCAAGCCTGAGCCTTGAGAGTTCAGATTTGAATACCGATGTGACCCTTTATGCCATACAGTTTCAGTTCAGTGCCTAGAGATGTTATTGCATCAGTGTTTCAGATGGTTTATGATGATTATTTTGATGAAATGTTATGACCTATGGATTTCTGTGTTGGACACACCGAGCACACTGAGAGGGGGGGGGTGAACAGTGTGTGTAGCTTTTATTACTTTCCCAATTTTAACAACCATTGGCAGCTTTTTCAATAGTATGCGGAGTACGTAATTATCACATTATCATTATATCATCAGCAGCATTATTAACAACTACATCTCATCATCACATAGGAAGCATTGCAAAACACAGTACACAATATTTTTACGTGGAAACCCAAGTCCTGGGGGAAAAACCACGGAAGCCTTTATAATAATAATTTACTAGCAACAACTGGAAGGAGGCAACAACCCCCTTTGTTACAAAGACTTCAATTCTCCAGCTACAACTGGAAGGAGGCTACAACCCCCTGGCTTACAGGCTACAACCTGAAGGAAGCCTTAGCTCCCTATATTTCCTTGCCCCGTCCTGCCACCCTGATATCAAGATAGTAACTGAAACTACTGAACCAAAAACTTCACTGATCCTGTGGACCTGCGATCCAACACTTGTACCCAATCTGTACCACACTGCACAACCACTGTCACTACTCATCAACTGACCACTACTCACCAACTATTCACTACTCATCAACTGTCCACTGACCACTGCACCACAACTGCTCCACACTACTCATCAATTGACCAATCAATCTGTCTGCACCAATCAATCTATTGTTCACATCATCCGACTTAGTCAATTTGAGTCTAACCAACTGCACACCAAACCCTGAATCTGCTGCTGATAACCTCTGCACTCTTATCACTGCCAAATCATCCATGTATACCAACAAGTCATTTTACTACCATACACTACTCATGTACATCCTTGTACACCTCGTCATACGCAGTCACTGAACAAATAATCCTTCTTTGCTTCCACTGAACATAAGGCATGCATCATCATGCATCATCATCATAGGTATGCATCATCGTCATAGGGTATGCATCATCATCATAAAATATGCATAATCGTCACTTCAGTGTGCACCGTGTATGCATCATCAACATCAAGTATACATCATTATGCATAGGAGTGCATCATCACACTATGGTATGCATGTACATCATATTGTATAGGAGTGCATCAACTTCATTGAGTGTACATCATTATCACATGCATTATCATCATAAAGTGTATAATATCATAGCATAAAGGTATGCAACATCATCATCATATCCTCCATAATGACTTCAAGTATATATACCAATATATAGGCTCACATACTAATTCAAAGATGAACTCTATCCATGAGAGACATGTGCCATTACAAGAGAAACCCAAAAGCATGAGCCATACCTTTTTGAAGATCATAAGGTCAAGAAACAATAGACAAACCAAAATAAACTCTATATCATGTCATCACATAGCCCTCGTAACAAGCTTTCCAACGAGCCAAGAATTTTGTAATTCCGATTCCGTATGAGAAAGTTATGCCAATTTTATTGAAGATACCCAAAAATTTCTCCTCCACAAAATTTCGCACTTTTCTCCAAGAGTTGTGAAATTCCAATTGATAAGAAAATGAAATGTTTTATATTCTATTTATATAGGTCGCAGAGGAAAGTTATTACCTCAAACTAGGCCGACATGCAATTCAAAATTACAAATAATTAATTTTTCTTTTGTTTGGTCGGCTCACCCAAAATGGTGGGGTACACCAACTTCAAAAATTCATATCTCTTCAACCATAAGGAGTTAGAAGATGCTCTACATATCAATGGAAATGGCTTGACGAGGACTATCTCCCTATGATGGGTTTATTTGTAAATTCTTGGTCTAATACCCTTAAATTATTCAATATGTCCAGGATGTCAAAGACCCCACACATGAGGGTGCCAAAGACCATACCACTAACTGCAAGAGTTTCAAAGTCTTCTTCAACATATCAAGGCACGTCCGTGGGATCTACCTCCATCTACATCCCAATATCCATACAACCACAAATAGGACCATACATCACCATGGTTCAAGACCCAAGGCACCACATGCAAGGGTTTCAAGGACTCTTTCAAGGATATCATATAATATTTAAACAAGATACTTTCCATGGACTTCAAGCCCATCACATAGGACTCCATCACCAAGTGATGAGGGCATCATGACCAAGGATTCTATCATATCAAAGGATCCAACAATCATGGGCTTACAAACCACCATATGTATGGATTCCAAGACCCAAATCATTTCCAAATGCACCATCAATGATCATATAGTGTCCAAGGGTCATCATGCCGCCATTTATGTGGCTGCCAGAACTTCTCATGCATAATGACCATCTCCAAGGGTTCCATGACCCCAACAAGGGATACACGGGCATCAAGATCTTCGTCAAGGGTTCTAAGTCTTCATCAAGTCATTAATGACCACATCATCACCTTTAAGGGGACAAGGACCATTAAGCCATCAAATGTGGGTCCAAGGACTTCTTCAGGGCTTCTTCATCAAGTAAGGGGATTCATAGGCTTCTTCAACCACCTCAACCACACCAAGAGACCTCCAAGAGTCAAGATCCATCATGACATCACCTGTGGGGTTGCTAGACCTTCTCCTGGGGTACCATGACCTCAATAAACACAAATGACCACTGAAAGGGTCATTTGGACTCTTGCAACTTCTTCAACACTTTTGTAGCATACTGGGGCATAAGTTGTGGTACTGGGGAACCAAAGAAACAACTGGGGAACCGCAAAACATCTTTGGGGTACTTAAACACTCTACAAGGTGTTCAAGGCTTTTATCATTGTCCCAAGGGCACCAAGCGCTTCAAACTTGGGCTTGGACAAGATCAAAAGGTCTCCTTAGACACTGACAATTACTTAACCCTCAGGGGCCCCTCAAGGGGCACTAAGACATGTTGGAATCAATGACTATACAATGTTGGCATCAATGACAACTTAATCAACAATCCTTGTGCCAAGCCTGAGCCTTGAGAGTTCAGATTTGAATACCGATGTGACACTTTATTCCATACAGTTTCAGTTCAGTGCCTACAGATGTTATTGCATCAGTGTTTCAGATGGTTTATGATGATTATTTTGATGAAATGTTATGACCTATGGATTTTTGTTCATTGACTATGGATTATTATCTTGTTGTTTTAGTCATGTTCACATCATTAGCTTGGTATATAATTCATGATGTGGCAAACTTTGTAAAATGAAAATGAATTATCTTAATGATGTTATAAAATGGACATAGTACTTGCACATTTGTTTCTTAACAAGATTCACTAGTTTACTACCTTGCATAGATATAGTCTTTCTTGACATCATTTGTTTGCTAGCTTAGGCACCACTTTCACTTGACTCCATCCATCCATGACCTTCCTTATTTGGCTTTTACCCTTGACTTGTCTTGCTTGACTTTTTCATATTGAGGACTTCCCTTTTTGCTACCTTTGTGTTGGATCGCATCCATGTTTGTTTAGTGTCTCGGCTCTGAGTTGGTGACAAAACTTGCTTTTAGCAAGTTGGATTGTAGTTCTAAATCATTTTGGTCAGTTCTCCCAATGTTTGGCACTGTTATGAAGTCCCCTTAGTCACTTGAGTTGTTGTTGGCTAAAACTGAAAGCTCATGTACTACTTATGGAAACTTGTGTAAATTCGCCCATGGAAACTGTAAACTCCAGAATATGTTTATTAACACACGTGAGTAAAGGGCAAGAGTGATGAACTGCTAAAAATATTTCTCGAAGAGTATAAGAAAGGTCCAAAAAGCAATGGTTCTTAAATTCTATATCTAAACGATTGTTGACCTTATATATATATGAACATGCCCTGGATGCAAGCTGCGATTCGTTGTGCTTCTTAGAACACCTGAGATCCGAAGGGTTATGTAGGCCAAAAAGGCCAAGAAATGAAATTGAATGATCCTAATGAACTTGGATCAGCTTGACGTAGACATGATGCCTAAGTTGAAAAAGCACTCTCTAAACAACTTATCCATTTGTGAGGCACATCCCTTCCCCGTGTTATTTGTCCAACACAGAGTGTAGCTTCCCCCTTCTCCCAGTCCAAAGTGTCTTTTAGTTGAGTTTAGACAAGTCATCCCTTTTGCCCAGCCTTGTTCCTAGCCTTCATCCTTAGTTAGCAGTTAGACCATGTCCAATGGGTGAGTTTGTCACTTAAGCTATTGTGCAAGTAAATATAAATAACAGTGGAATATGCAAACATGATTAATGCCACTAAATGATGTTATACTTTAAGTTAAGTTGTGAGTATGATTAGAGGAACATGTCTTAGTCTATTGATATGATTTATCCTTGGTTGTATATTGACCTAGTCAAACCCAGTTTGACTATGGTCATTTCTTGGGATCCGTGATGATGTGGGCCATGTATGCTTATTGATGATGATTGATGGGCCCACATACTCTTGATGATGATGCTATATGATGGACATATGATTCAAATGGTGATTGATGCAGTTCAACAAGTTTTATTATTACTTCAGATCATTAGATTATGCAATGTCCACATATGGTGGACCCTACAGTTGGCCCATCAGGGCAACCCATGATGTATGAGTATACATTCTTAGTATTTTTGGGTCTTCTGGACCCAATGAGACACTTATCATTTAGTTCTGGGCACTTCTGACAGTGATAGATGCATTTTTCCACTTGTTGACCAGTTTTGAGGTTGTTTTCCCAGCCTGACCAACAGGGGCCATGAGAGGCCACTTCACCTAGGGCGTTGTATGAGGAGGGGGTGGTCCAGCCACTTGATATTACCATTTACCCCCCCTTCTGGAGAGCCTGGTGGGATCAGTTTGACAGCGCAGGTGCCCTAGGAGGTAGTTTCAGCAGCTTCACAGTTACCGAGGCAGGTTAAAAATGGAATAAAAGGGTCACTGAAGAATTTGATTTGGACAATTGAGGCAAGTTTTTGGCACTTGGTCTTCACTGAGGTCTTTCCGGGTGAACCCCCCATCTTCTAGCCAATTTTCATCAGTCAGTGGGGTCCATAGAGGCTACAGGAGGCCTTTTACTGCATGTCTCTCACAGATTTTGATTATTTGTGTTATTTGGACATATTATTTATTTATCATTGTGCCATGGGGATGAGCTAGTAAGGATTGATGCCTCCTAGCCCCACCATGAGCTTCATGAGTCATGTCCTCGTCATATGAGGTGGGCCCATGTACTTTTGCCCCCTTTAGAGGATGATGTCACCCTCACTTAGCCTCACCTAGCTATGACGTAACCTCTATTTTGAGTGATCCATGTGTTATATTGTTATGATTCATCTTAGCCATTGATTATGTATTGAGATCTTTTAATCTCAACCACTCATTTCATAAAGTGGTTTTGAGATCTAGGGTTTTGGTCTTTATTATCCCTATTGTATAGCTCACCTTTGGAGCTCTTGAATATTGAAATAGAATACTTCTTTGTGGAGCATACTTCTCGTCTTGTGGATTCTTTTGCACTTTGAATATACAGTATCTCTTCTATATATCATTGTGGATCTTAGGGCTACACATTGTTTTCTTGCAGGGAAGTCGAATTGGTGGAGAGGACAATTTGAAGAGGGTTATTGTTGGAGGGATCCACATATTCTCTCTTGAGTTGATCTTGGTAACAGGGAGTATCATTATTGTATCTTTGTGACATAGTTGATGCTTTCTATTACATCTTTCCATCATTTTCATAATTTTCTTACTTGGCTTGTTTCACTTGATCTTGTCTTGTAGGAGGAGGACGATTTGGCTTCATTGGAGGAGGATGTTTTGGCTTGGAGCACTTGGATCTCACTCTTGAATATACACATAGGGGAATGCTATCAATTTGCCAAGTGGCCACAAGCAATTGAGGTAAGTTCATCAAGGTATGTACCTAGATCCATCCATTCTTCTTCATTGGTCATAAAACCCTTAAAATCAAAACCCTCATTTTTTTGTTTTTCTTAGATCTACTAAGATCTAGCTTGGATTTGGGTATAATAAAAAGAACCCACCTCTATAGTATCCACGGCAATTCGTATCTATAGTTTGGTGGCATTTGGACTTCATTTGACCCTTCCCCCAAAGCACTTAGCCTTCCTTGAGTGAGGTCGCCCTCCTTTGTTAGGTTAGTTGAGCTAGTTCCAACACATGGGTAGGTGAGATCCCACTTGTTTTATACTCCTCTCACTTAATAACCTACCCCTAGTGCTTCACTTCATTGATTTTCACCTTGTGGGCCCCATTCCTCATTTTGAGGGTTGTGCCCCACTTGGGTCAATTTTGTGATGCATTTTCCATTTTAGATCTATGGATATCTAGCCATCATTGGGGCATGCCTTCCTAAACCCACTTTGATAATTGCCTAAACTACCCCGATCTATAATTTGGCATACTTTGGACTCCATTTACCCGTCCATCTCAAGGCACTAGTACACCTAAGGCAAATCACACTTCTTAGGATTAGCGTCATGTGCTAGATCCCATATGTGGGTATCCTCTATTTCATCCTCGATCCATAGATCTACTTCTTGCAGACCCCTTGGTACCATTTGCACCCCTAATCTCACCTTGTGGGTCCCATTGGACCATTTCCATATTCTAAGGAAGTGGGCCCCACTTGTGTATTTCATGGTAATAGATCTTGTCATTTGATCTCATAATGTGGCCTAAATCATTCATTGGTTGAAACACTAGTCATCCCTTAAGCCTCTTTCAACCATACTTAAACTTCTAGGTCCACCTAACCTTGCATTGGTTTCTGTAACTTGTCTTTCACACTTCCCTATGAACCTTTGCTTTGGTCCAATCACCTTTGATTGGCTATAGGGTTTCCCCCTTGGTCTTGATTCATCTTGATCTAAAGTGAAGAGTGCCTCGGTTGACGTGACTCCCAACTTGCATTGGGAATCGTGGCATCTCTTGGGTCACCTCTTTAGTTTTCCATCTCCTCTACCATCCCGAATGGGATACCATTAGGGACAACTACAAGTTGTGTGATAACAGGTCACATGAAATGCCCGCAGCACTTATTCTTCATATCCTCATATGCTTGCAGCTGATCGTTTTCCAGATGCCCGCAAGGGCTCCTTACAGCTCCCATAAGATGCCGGCAATGGACTTTTGAAAAATGCCTGCAAGGGTTCATGAAGAATGCCCGCAGTGGACCTTTATAAATGCCCGCAAGGGCTTATTAGGATGCCCACAAGGGCTGCTAAATGATGCCCAAATATGCCTGCAAGCATGCCTTACATTATGCCCGCAGTGGCTACATATAATGCCCGCAAAGGGCCTCATTGCCTTATTAAAAATGCCCGCAGGCCTCATTTTGAGATGCCTGCAAGCTCCTCTTAAAGATGCATGCATGGCTCCTTCTCATCAACACTTGTCGTGTCATGTTTGCCACTTTTCATACCAACCTTGTCATCACTTTGACACTTGTCATACATCATTTTTCTTTTGCTTGTCATGTCCTTAATGCTGCTTGTCTTCCATCTTTGTCATTTTGTCATTGCCATGTCATGTCTTTTGTTCTTGTCCTCCATGTCACCGAGTCATCAACCTTGTCATGTCATCATGCTTAACCTTTCATCACTTCAACCTTTGTCATGTCCTCCGTGTCTTTTGTCTTGTGCCATGTCCTCATGTGTGTTCTCCATGTCATCATTTCAGCATCTGTCATTAATGTGTTGTCATCAATGACAATCATGCTCGTCAATCTCCCCCTTTGTCATTGGTGGCAACCAAAATTTCTCTCCCCCTTTGACATTAATGACAAAGGGCCAATTAGCCATCAAAAGCTTCACAATGCCCAAAAAAAAATTGTATCTTTAAAAACTTCATGAAATCATTTGCTGAGTTTGATCTTCCATCACTTGCCATCTTCAAATGTTTCATAAGTATATATATATACTCCCCCTTTCATGTAGACTTCTTGATTTTCTGAGATTGATTCTCTCTTATAGGATCTGCCTGCTTCCTCATTAAATATGTTGATGTAGTTTTTGAACTAGCTCCCCCTATCAAGTGTACTGCTGTAGCCTTTTTGAACCAACTCTCTCTTCGGGTTCTTCCCCAGAATTTAATACTCAGGTGCTACTCCTGTCTTTTTGGAATTCCAAAAATCAGAGTTCAAGTTCCATTCACAAATTATCACCATGTTTTCATATGCTGCAACTGCCTTTCATATGTATATTTTTTGTCCAAAAATGCTTCAAATCTGTCATTTGGTACACTATAGGTTTGCTCAATCAGACTGTTCTTTCAAATTGTCTCATAGATGGTCCTTTATCAACATCATTATGCAGTTTCAACACCTTGGCTACCCGGATCAATCCCTGATCTCAAAGGTGACATAAACTTGCATGGCTGCCTGAGATTATACTTCAAAATATTCAGCACATTGCTTCACTGTGGCTTCATACTTCAAATCTGCTTTTGATAATCTTCAATCTTTCACTAACTCATCAACTTCAACTGATTTATAACTTTAAATGATGCATCAAAAATTTCTTTGTTTGACAGAAGTCTGGGATTGTTCAAAGTCTTCTTGTTCAGATCTGATATTAGTTTTCTTCATCTTTTCAGCAATCGGATGTGACTTCAAAATTCTTCACAAGATTTGACCATAATGTTGCTTTTTGGCTCACTATACTCACTGTAGCCATGATCCACAAGTGTTTGCTTCTCCAAACTTCATGTCATTCCTTGACAATTTGTGGTCATGCCATGTTCTTGTCATCAATTCTGCTTTACCAAACTTGTTCACTCTTGTTACTTTCAAGTCAATTCAGTTTGTCAAACTATTGCAAAAAGAAATTCCTTTTGATCAAACATTTCTCTTCAATAGTCTTCCAACGTGTTCTTCACAACACTCAATGCTTCTTCAAATGTTGTACTACTTGCCAAGTTACTATCATGTAAGTCTCGGATCTATCTTCATCCAAATCTTCTCTTACTCAAGCAACTGTTCCACAATACTGTCCTCTACCAAATCATTTACCAGCATAGTAGCAACATCTGTAGACATGTTAGTGCAAATAGTATCTTTATTATGAATACTCTCGTGTTTGACCTTTTCAATTTCTCATGTCTCCTTTTGTGCACTAGCCAATCCCAATATAACACATACAATCAGACATTAGTGACAAGTGTTTTTGTCAATCATATCAAGGCTAGAGAGAGTCATGCTCAACAATAATCTAGTAAGAGCATGTACAATTTTCCACACATCAATGTGTTCATTCATTTCGTTTGCTAACCATATTCCCCCTATCAATCATATCATCACTCAGATTTTCATCATCAAACTTCTTTTCAAAAACAGGATGAATAACATTCTCTTAATTTGTACTCCTTCAAGCATGCTTAAACTTCATCCCTGCCTGAATTCCTTCTGTTAGCAATTTTCTATTGGAGCAACCCGAGATGCTTCTTTGCAGACCTATGGATGCCTCAGCTGTTCCCCAATATAAGTCTTGCAATCAGATATCAACAACAAGTGTTTCCAGATATTCTTGCCAATCGAATGCATAAAAATTCATAAAACGTAAGCATGCATCAATCACAATGTTGCTTTACTTCAACTACTACCTCTACCATAATTTCTTCTTTATCCTTCTTGCTGCATTTATCTTGATAAAATGAAGAATCAAGACCTTCGTCATTTCTCAAGTCAATGTGTAAGCAAGTCATTTCAAGAGTCTCTTCTCTGGAAGAGTGCTTCTTCTCAGTCTTGAATACATACACTTCTACGAAGATGACTAGACCTTTGTCTTTGTATAATAGATCATGTTAACCTGATGTCTAGGTAGAGTAACTCCTTTTTCTTACTTAAATAGGGTCTTCAACAAGCTACTGTAGGAAATTAGTGAACTGAGTGCTCAACCTTATGTTGTTGGTGTCTCAGTTGATCAACTTTGCATATATCTAGGCTTTGAACTTTGTTGCTTCTGCTCCCCCTATTAATATGCCTCTTCCTTGAGTTACATAGGGCCAAATTGTATTACCCCATACTCTACACATTTCATCCCTGCCTATTAGCAATCCGATCCTAGGACCTGTTTGGAGCATTCATCATTTACCATTTGAGTTCATCCTCCAATGATGAACTCAAGGTGTACCCAAGGTCTTTAAAAGACCTCAAGTTTGGCGTGCCATATGGAAGCCACCTTCATTTGTGCAATGATCATCCACTTCATTTAGATTTAACAAAAGATTTTTCTCCACCCATATCTGAGAATGTCCTTGGCTGCGATTATTAGTCCTTTGGTCTTCAATTCTTTTTGCATTATTCTCCTTCCAAGATTCACTGGTTCTTCTTGCTGATATGTATAAAGGACTCCTCCTAAGTTGACTCCTTTGAATTGCACATCCTTGAGCTTTGTGACCAAAACCACTACATGTGTAGCACCTCAGTGTGTGACAATTAGCAGCAAGATGCCCAATTTGGTCACAAGTCCAGCATCTAATCTTGTCATTGTGTCTTCCACCACTTCTTCTACAATCCATAGCCTTATTACCAAAGTTAGAACAAGAAAAACAGTAACCATTAAATCCATTTTCATACCTAGGACTTTGGTTCCACCTTGGAGTTATCTCCTCTCTAAATTTGCTTTGAGGTGCAGTGTTGACTTCTTCAGGCATTTTTGATCTTCCAAATTCTTTGTTGTCATGTGCAGGTGCATGGGGAGCAGCTTTGTCTTTACCTTTGGAGGATGATGGACCTGCTTCTGGAGTTTTGGGAGACCAAGTGCCACCTTCAGTTTTTTCTTCTTGCTTCATGTACCCAAGACCAGATTTGTCAAAAGGTGACCTTTGACAATTCAGTATTTTATCCAATATGACCAAGCTGTTATTGAACTTCACATGATTGTTTGATTTTTTGATCTTCTTTCTAAGACCAACAATTTCCATTTCAAGCCTATGATTTGTCTTTTCTTTTTCTTCCAACTGAACCTTCATTATATCTTCTATTCTCTTTGCTTCTTCCAACTGAATCTTCAAATCAAAATTGGCCCTTCTTGTCTCTTCCAGCTCTTTAGGATCTTCACCAATCTCTTCTTGTTCTTTTGCTAATTCAGTCTTCAATCTTCTGATTTCATTATTTTGATCTTCCAGCTCATCTTGCAACTCTTTGTTCTTAAGTTTGAAACTCATGAGTAAAGCCTTTGTCACCTTCTGGTAATTTTCAAATGACCCCGAAATCTTTTTTCTAGGCCTTGAGTTGAATTTGGTATCCATATCGAATAGGGTACATGCAAATTCCTCCTTGACTTTCAATAAGTCTTCCTTCTCATCTTCTGTAAGTAGAATTTCAACATCATCACATTCCGAATTATTACTAATAGAGGAGTCCTTACCTTCATTTGCATTTGAAGCTTGTACCTCTCTCTCTTCTTGTTTCTCATCTTCATAGGTCTTGAATTCTGTTTCCTTTTCCTTGTCTTAACTCCTTCTTTGGTATTCTTCTTCTAGTTTGAGCCACAGATCTTTGGCTAAAGTGTACTTACCAACATTTAGTCTTTCCTTCTCAGATTGAGATAAGCCCCTCATAATCAAGCTTAGTGCCTTTTCATTGTTTTCATGTAGCTTCTTAGTTGTTGCTCCCTTTGGTCTGCCTTTTGGAGGAGTGTAAACATCTTCAACTAATTCCCAAAGATCATATCCCTGTGCCTGTAAATAAACCCTCATTTCGATGCTCCAAGACTCATAGTTTGATCTATTAAACAATGGAACTCCCTCTTCTGAATAAGCATCCATGATTTGCCTTCCACTTGTGTCCATGGATCTCCTTCAAGCTTGCTAGGCTTGTGATGAAGGCCAAGCTCTGATACCAATTGATGGACACAATGGCTCACTGAGAGGGGGGCGGTGAATCAGTGAGAGCACTTGATACCAAATTTTAACTTCTTCAATCCTAACTTATATCATTTGCATTTCCACTTTAACATTCAGTTATAGATCATCATTCACACTGAGATATAAATCTATAAACATCAACTTTAAAGTATGTCATTCATCAAATAGAACAAATTATCATTAACACATCATAGACACCTCACAAGAGACACAAGATATAGGCTTTGTAAACTTTTTATATTTTGATTGGAGACTTCAATCTCTAAAATGGGGTACAACCCAAAGGTGGCACCAACCACAATATAATTATGTCAGCTGCAACTGACTGGGATGCACCAACACCCCAAAGTACAAATTTACCAATGATATATCAGACTTCTCATACATCATCAAACAAGAGTCCCTTGTTTGTTCCCCCAAATCATTGAAGATCAAACTATCTCATATCATCCTCATTTTGCACATATCATAATTTTGTACATAGGCACATCATCATGTTGTCGCTCAGCTCATCATCATCATTACCAGCACTTCATCATTCCTATCAATCATAAGCAAGATCTTATGTCACTGTATATCTCTGCTGAATAAATTCAAACTTCATTTTCAGCTTGCTGCTGCTTTGGTGTCCTCATGCCCGAAAAACAGAAATGAAGAAAACCATTTCTTCCTGCTGCTCCTTTTGATCTGCTGCTACACCGAACCTATCCTCATCTCCTCAGCACCCCGAAAATTGAGCTCTCCTACCTCTCCGAAAAAATCTTCCCTACTTCTCACAAACACAAAGGTTTGTCCTCTTTATATATACTTTTCTTTTCCACAATTTCTGGAGGCCGACATGTCATCTTTTGTTTTTCATTTTATTTTCTATTTTTTCAAATAATATTTTTGTTTCCATATTATCCTCAAAAATATATATATATATATGTCGATTTTTTTTCTTTGCCACATCATCAACTTCAACTCTTCTTATGACCCTTACTCTTTCATATGCTCGCAATAGTCTTTTTAAAATGCCTGCAAGGGGCCTTTATTATGCCCGCAATGGTCACATGAAATGCTCGCAAGGGCTATTTCAAAATGCACACAAGGGTCACATGAAATGCCTACAGCACCCTTAAGAAAATGCTCGCAGCACTTATTCTTCATATCCTCATATGCCCGTAGCTGATCCTTTTCCAGATGCCTGCAAGGGCTGCTTACAGCTCCCATAAGATGCCCGTAATGGGCTTTTGAAAAATGGCCGCAAGGGCTCATGAAGAATGCCCGCAGTGGGCCTTTATAAATGCCCGCAAGGGCTGCTCAATGATGCCCAAATATGCCCGCAAGCATGCCTTACATTATGCCCGCAATGGCTACATATAATGCCCGAAGAGGATCTCATTGCTTTATTAAAAATGCTCGCAGGCCTCATTTGGAGATGCCCACAAGCTCCTCTTAAAGATGCCCGCATGGCTCCTTCTCATCAACACTTGTCGTGTCATGTTTACCACTTGTGATACCAACCTTGTCATCACTTTGCCACTTGTCATACATCATTGTCTTTTGCTTTTCATGTCCTCAATGCTGCTTGTCTTCCATCTTTGTCAGTTTGTCATTGCCATGTCTGGCCTTTTTTCTTGTCCTCCATGTCACCAAGTCATCAACCTTGTCATGTCATCATGCTTAACCTTTCATCACTTCAACCTTTGTCATGTCCTCCTTGTCTTTTGTCTTGTGCCATGTCCTCATGTGTGTTCTCCATGTCATCATTTCAGCCTTTGTCATTAATGCGTTGTCATCAATGACAATCATGCTCGTCAAATGTTATATTTTGTCTCTTGAGAGTGCTCTCCATTTATACATCATTATTGAGTAAATCAAGGGTTTACTTCCATGAGTCAAGGGGTCAACAAATAATATAATATGCTTTAATAGGGTCCTTTTACTTTCAAAGTGGGCTTTTGATACCTTACACTTTTGTTAAGGTCCTGTTATCACCTAAACTGTAGTTACCCCAGTGGATGTATCCATTAATGGATGGCAATAGGGAAGGGCAACTCAAAAGGTGCAACCACAATCACCTCGACCTCCAATAGATGGTTGTCACGCCAGTCGAGGCAACCTTCGCTTTATGTTATCTAGCCCAAACAACAAAGGGGGAGACTCGATCTACTCCCGACAGGAGAGATCAAAACCAAGACACCAAATCAAGTTAATACTAAGTGATGTAAGGTGTATGGTTTATCTTAGACCTAAGGATGAAGTCACAATATAAGTAAGGGGTTCAATGAGTATAGCTTTGGTTCATAATTTATGTGAGAGTGACTTATAGTATTTGAAATAGGATCCAGGATTAAGTACTAGTTCAATGTGAGAAAACTCCACTACCTTGGGAACCGTGTCCAATGCAGGGTAATTTAGGGGTTGAATTAGGGCTAACTAGTACAAGTGACAAGCTTGATCATGATATATGATGACATCAAAGGGTTTAGTCCACCAAACAAGGATCAATCCACAAGTTAATCCAACAATCTAGGAAAGTTGAATTGACTTGGAGAGAGATCAGTGCCTTGGGAATTGGGATAATGGAGTCAAAGTGAAGTTAACTTGTGGTTGATGACTCCTATTGCATGAGACAAGTGGGCAATTAAAGTCTTGATGGATGAATGGGTCTAGATCTAGAGATTCAAGGTTTGACCGAAGTGGACCACAATCCCTTAAAACAAGGAATGCTATCCCCAAGGCAAGATTAGATGAAGTGACCAACTAGACCTAGGTTTTGAATTATGCTCATTCCAAATCCACCAAAATCTCATGTACCCATGTACTAGATCTAGGTCAACTCACCCTCACCCAGAAGTGCGACCTCACTTGGGGAAGCTAAGTTGGCTTGTGAAGGGGGTCAAATGGAGGCCAATCCTCACCAAACTATAGATCCGGGATGTCGTGGATACTATAGAGGTGGATTTTCAATATTACACCCAATGAGGGTTTGAATTAATTAGATTTTCAATTATGTGTTATGTCAATGGATTGGATCAAGATAAGAGAAACAAACCTGTGGATCTTACCTAGGTAACCTTGTAGATGCCTTGATGATAATGATCTATAATAACCTGATCAATTTGAGAAACTTTGAGGTAGTTTTCTATGAAGTCGATTTAGTCCAAGAAGCCAATGCGCCCTCTCTCCTGCACAACAAACATCAACAATATCAGATTTGATGCAATCTAGAGATAAGACTAATGCCACAAGAGAAGTAACAGAAAGATAGCATAGATCACAATGATACTAATGATAACCCCCTGATACAAGCAAATGCCAAGAAGATCGATTTGAAGAAGTCTTGCAAAATCACCCTTGTTGAAGTCGCCCTCCTATAGACAAGACAATGATTTCCAAAAAAGATAGATCTTACCACAAATTCCAAATGCTAGGTTGCAATAGATTTTCCAATCACCATCTAAGAACACCAGATGCAAAGGAGACCACAAGAAAGTTTTCCTATACCAATAATCCAAAAGCCAAAGACCCCTTACAATGAGAAGCTCTCTCCTTTAAATAGGAAGGAGAGGCATCAAAATCCTAACCACTTTTTGAATGAGTGGCTAAGATTAAAAGATACAAATGTTTAATCAATGGTTGAGATGAGCTCAACAATAAAATACATGGATCACTAATGAAATATAACATAAGTGGACAAAATCACCATAGGAGAGGGGAATCCCACCATATCATGATGACAAAATATAATAAGAAGCTTATGGTGGGTCCAAGGGGTAATTTTAGCCACCCTTGGTCAATCCCCATAGCACAATAATAATAAAATAGTCATCAATATACCAAATTGTGCCTCTATGGACAAATCGTGGGCCTTAAAAGGACTCAGAAATCATCAGAAAGTGCCATAAGTGATGGATGCGGGTCCTGATGAAGCTGAAACTGCTGGAGGAGGTGTGGAAGACATCAATCCATCATCACTGATCATCCCATGCCAAAACATTGCCTCAGTAGCCCAAATTGAATTCCTCAATAGCCATTTCTACCAATCCTAAAATGCCTCGGGAAGCGTGAAACTGCCCCAAACTGCCTCCTGGAGTGCCTGCGCTATCAAGGTGAGGGCACCAGTGTATCCGAGAGGGAGGTAATATGGTAAAAACAAGTGGTTGGACCACCCCCTCCAAGCATAGCGCCCTAGGTCAACCGAATAAAAATCCTCTCTGCTCTGACAGGGTCTCCGACAGACCAAAACTGCACTGGGTTAGCCTGCTGAGGCTCAATCATCACTGTAAGTGCCCGGAACTGAAAACAGACTATCTCATTGGACTCAGAAGGTCCAAATCCATCCAAGATGTGTGCTCATACACCATATGCGTCTCTGCATGATCATGTAATATATCCAATATACCGGAACAGGTGAAATAATAATAACCTGTAAATGATCAAATAATGCTGTAAACCATAAAACATCATCATAACCCTATATCTGCTGCATAGAATCATCATGTACATGTACATAGACCATATATCATCTATCCATATCATCACAAGGTCCAACCATCTCATGTCCTGTGGTTGACCTTGGTCAAACTAGGTTTGACCAAGTCAACATGACCAAATATAACTCAGACTATCATCAGAAGCTGCTACAAAGTGTCAAAGGTTAATGCATGCTCTACAACTTATTCAAATAGCAATTATAACACAAAGTAATCATTACTGGCGATCTAAATCCAAATATATAATGTCATTAATTATTATTATTACTCAAACTAGACTTTCAAGACCATACTCACTTCATAGTTGTGATCAATTTGCTAGTGAAGGGTGAAGGCTAAAATAACTGGCTAGGCTAAGGGATGACTTGACTGACTTAACATTGTGACACTTTGGAAAAGGGTAGGGAATACACACCATAGTATATACTGAATGAGCAACAACACAAGGAATGGCGGTGTCTCACAAATGGATGAGTTGTTCAAAGAAGGTATATTCAGCTTTAACAGATGCGCACAATCCATAATACAAATGAAGCCAGCAATAATTTAGATATAGCATTTAAGTTCCATTGCTTTTTGGGCCTGAAGTTTCCATAGCCTTGATCTATGTGTGTTTATAAACACATTGCATAGATTTACATTTATTTAGGCTTTCTGCTGTAGGTGTGTTTTTAAGGCACTTGTTTACCTGAGCACTTCTAGGTGTGTCACAGACAGCTTGTTTACCTAGGTATTTATTTCACAAAAGATATAACATTTTATTTTCATGGCCAATTTCATTTGGCATGCCTTTCATTCATGTGTGTTTAGAAACACATTGCATGAACAACTTTTCATACAAGATATAGCATTTCATTTTTCCAGATTTTGTATTCATGGCAGCACTAAAAGTTTTAGGTTTAGCCAACACAACTTTAGTGAATAGGGGGAATTCACAAGGAACTCCAACTCACCATAGGTAAGTTTTGTCGCCAACTCAGAGCCGAGACACAATAAACAGGGAAGCTCATCCAATACAGAGGCTACAGTGGGGAAAAGTCCTCCATGCCACTAGTCAAGTAGTAATTCAGGGTGATAAACTAAAAGGTAGGTAATGGATGGATGAAGACAATGAATAATGGAGCCAACACTAGCAAGCCAAGGTATGGTGGAATGATCACCTCTATTCTCCCTAAGGAGGGTAAAACCAATGAGTATGAATAGTGAACTTCTAGGTTTGAGTAGGGACAATATAATATATATATATAATAAGATCAACCAGGTCCACATATCTATATGATCACCAGATCATGACACTAAGTGCTAAGACATGCTATAAGAATAAATATAAAAGCAATATAACCATAACACCATGATATACCTGCTGAGTCATACACCTGAATGCTCATCATCTAAACCATCATCTGTCCTCTGAAACTGCTGCTGTAACCCTAGGCACTATTGACTACTCTATACAAATGGTATAATGGCTACATCAGTCATCTCTCTGAGTGTCCTGAGACTCAATCATGGCAATGGGTTATAGATATACTGTCCAAAATTTGATAGTGATCCAATATAGATGCTCATCTCAGCATTTCAATGTAAGGGAACTTGCTGGATAGTGTACTGGAATCTGACAAAAAATGTATGGTAACCTGGCTACTATATATGTGATAATAGGTCCTTTTAAGTTCAATGTGGGCTTTCAACCCACCCTTCTTGGGTAAGTCACCTTCTGACTTTTTATCTTGGCCTTTAGCCCTTCACTAGTGGGCTTTTGATCCTTCATTGGGGTTTCATGACCATAGCTCCTTAAACAAGTCATCTTAGACCCTTCTCTTGGTCTCTATGGTACACACGTGCCAGCTCAAAGTACATCATCATAAATAAGGAAGAATTATCCTTTGATTGACTTAGAATCAATATTAAAAGCTGTTCTTCTAATTTCTCATGAAGGCTTAACTTCTAGCCCCTTTTTGGTCAAATGTGCCCTAGAAACCTTAGGGTCTTTTAGAACCTTCTGGCTTGAGTCCTTGTGACTAAAGTCACTAAACCATTAAGTATTGGTCCTCTTTTCAATGGTCAACTTGTCTTCTAGAATCTTTATCATAAGAAAGGTTTTCTAAGAAATCTCATGCCATCAACGTGCTGGGCCCTGACCAGGTTTTCAGCCCCAGGCTGATGCCAATTCTCTCAGAGAATGGCTCTTGATGCTGCCCAAAAATTAACACTTAGGAGACCTAAAGAGAGAGGACTCTGCATGTGTGACACTTAGGGGTAGTGTCCTGAGGTTTTGCCGGGTTAGCAACTGATTAATCCTTGCAATCTCAAGGATGCTAGTTTGTGGAGCAACATTAACAAACCCCTAACTCTTTCTTAATTTTTAGTGTTAGACCATAGACAAATAATCTGAATATAATTTGAAGTTTGAACCAGCATAGGTATAGGAAAAATCATTAAGAAAGCATCAACAAGAGCTATTGTTGGCATTTGTTGAAACTTTCCCCAAACTTTGGGTGCTTGTTCCAACCTAGAAAAGTATGACTTTCTTTTCCCTGCAAGCTGAAATAGTTCTAAAACACATTTAAAGTAAATCTATGCTGCAATCTATTCAAAGATGAGTATGAGAAGAAAAAAACCTTTCTTAAATAAGCCTCTCTGACAATCATTCACCCACTTTTCATAAAATGTTGCTTTTAGGATGTAATTATTAGTTTTCTCATTATTGACTTTCTGGGGGTCATTTAGAATAACATTAAGGTGGATTTCCTTATCTCATCACTAACACTTCTCGTCTTTTCTGCTCTGAGCATCATTCTAGCATGTCTTTCCTGGCCTATAACAAATACAATGTTAGAGAACTGATTCAATGTCTAAAACCAACTCTTTTTTCTTATCCAAATAAGGCAACATAATATTGTTCACTTCTCAACACTTTATCTTAACCAAAAATAAATTCCCTTTTAGAAATTAAATCTACGCATTGCATCATATGAAAGATGCTATCACTTATGACCAAATTAGTAGTATATACCTTCCAAATCATTAAAGGTTCATCCCAATCTTCCTTGGTATCATTCTGGAAACTTCCATTAAAATCTTCTGTAGAAAAGACTTTGTTCTCTCTACTAACAGAACTTTTGTTTTGACATAGATGTAGCAATAAACACTGCAATTCAACAATTCAATCATACAGATTGTAAGATATCACCACATTTTTCTAATCATCTTCTTATCAAAAAGAGGTAATGCATATGGTTCAATATAGTCGAAATCTAAGCAAACATGTAGCAGAAAAAGCTAGCACAGAATTCAATGTACTCTTAGCATTGAGCAATAAAGCCCATGGCATCCACATCTCTTCTAGTGAGCTCAACTACCATAACATTATTATTTTAAAATTTACATCTCAATGGAATTTATAGAAAGATTCATGCCTTTCCAAAAGCTATAAGCAAGAATTATGACATGATAACATTGATAACTTCATCAGTGATTGGTTCCAACTATCTTTTTGATGAAGCTTTTATACAAAGATCTAGACCAATGATGAAGGGAAACTATAAGATAACTATAATGATATTAATGATGAAACTATTCTTCATTGGATAGGTGATTGTGGCCTGCGCACATGTACATAGACCGTTTGTGAGAAATCCCACCCTTATAAAGCTTGATTAATAATTATAACACTATTGCCATAATGGTTGGTAGTGGTCACAAGTTTCCATAGGCAAAATTGTATTGGCTTTCTAAAAGCACATGCAATCCGAATGTCAATGTCCATGACTTTGCAAAAGATGAAATTGCTAAAGTTCACAAATTATTAAATTGAAACAATTGCAATTCTAACTTGATATTTGTTTTAGACATAAAAAGACAAGAATAAATAATAAAGTAAAAGACAAGAATAAATAATAAAGTAAAAGACAAATAATAATAATAAACCATAATATAATAATTTAAAAGACAAAAAATAAATAATATTAAATATTAAATATATATTGAAGTAAATTAAGGAAAAGGAGTATGTAATGACACAACCTTTCGATTAAAGGGCACAAGATTCTTCAGGATATATTTATATCGAAATTTCATACTTGTAAAGATCATCTTCTAATCAATCATATCTTATTTACATATATATTTTTTCAGGAAAATTATTTTATTGGCAACTGCGTATTCTATTTCAATATTTTTTATGTTAGAATTGAAGTTGAATAGACGATTGAAATAAAAGGAATTCATGCACTATTGTAAAAAATAATTAAAGTACAAGAAGGTCAAAGATATGATTGTCAATATTTCATTCTAAATCCCTTTTAGACTTGGGTGATATTGATAAAGTGTAAGAAACACAAATTGATAAGTAACAGCATGCAATGTTCAAAGCCTATACAAGGTTAAATCTATCATTAAATTTGTCATGGGACAATCAGAAATTGTAAAAAAAAAACATGAGAAACAGTTATAGTTTATTTGGGGTAAAATCTCAAATGGTTGTTAGGAAATTATCAAATCAAGAAGTATGAAACTGGTGCTTGTTGAGCACTGTGGATTTTGGTTTACACAGTCCCAAAGATAATATTATAGGTTGAAATACTAGTGATTCTGGGATTTTTCTAGAAGTGTATTGTTATCACACCATAGTAGCAGGGCTACTATTCTTGTACAACAGATATCTGCACCTTCCAGAGCTTCCATTATTCCAGAGCATGGCTACATATTTTGGATCACTCATGATCAGAGCAGTACATTATTCAGATTTGTATATGACCTTGTGTCAAGGCTGAGCCTTGAGAGTTCAGATTTGATGACTGATGTGACCACTTATCTCATTACAGTTTCAGTTCAGTGCCTAGAGATGTATTACAGCAGTGTTTAAGATGATATTGGATGATTATTATTATGATGATGTTGTATGATCTATGGATATGTTCTCACTGACTGTGGATTATTATCTTGTTGATTTAGTCATGATCATAGCATGTGCTTGGTATATTATTCCTGATGTGGCAAATTATTTAAAATGAACTGTAAATCATAAAATGGACAATTGCTTGCACATTTAGGTCATTTAACAAAACTTACTGGTTTTTCACCTTACATAGATATGGTCTTTCCCGACACCAGTTGTCTGCTAGTGTAGGCTCCATATTCACTTGTCCCCATCCATACATGACCTTCCTGTTTGACTTTAAACCTTGACTTGTCTCATTTGACTTTCTGATACCAAGGACTTCCCCATTTTTCTACCTCTGTGTTTGGACCGCATCCCTGTTTATTCAGTGTCTCGGCTCTGAGTTGGTGGCAAAACTTGCCTTTGGTGAGTTGGATTGTAGGCCTAAATCATTCTGGTCGGTTGTCCCGATGTTTGGCATTGGCTCGAACTCCCCCTAGTCACTTGAGATGTTGTTGGCTAAAACTGAAAGCTCATGTTCTACCTATGGAAACTTAATAAATTCGCCCATGGAAACAAAAAAAAAGGGCAAGAGCGATGAAAAGCTAAAAATACTCCTCGAAGAGTATAAGAAAGGTCCAAAAAGCAATGGTTCTTAAAAGCTATATCTAAACAATTGCTGACCTTGTATAAATATATGAAAAACATGCCCTGGATGCAAGCTGCAACTAGTTGTGCTTCTCAGCACATCTGAAATCCGAAGGGTTATGTAGGCCAAAAAGGCCATGGAATAAAATTGAATGATCCTAATGAACCTGGATCAACTTGATGTAGACATGATGCCTAAGTTGAATAAGCACTCTCTAAACAACTTATCCATTTGTGAGGCACAGCCATCCCCCGTGTTCTTTTGTCCAGCACAGAGTTTGTAGCTTCCCCCTCTCCCAGTTCAAAGTATTTTTGAGTTAAGTTAGACAAGTCAAACCCTGGCCCAACCTTTCTCCTATCCTTCATCCTTCACTAGCAGTTTGACCATGTCCAATGGGTAAGTTTGTCATTGGAACTATTGTGCAAGTAATTTTATATAACAACGGAATATGTTAACTTGATTAATGCCACTGAATGGAATTTATACTTTGAGCTTAGCTGTGAGAATGATTAGAGAAGCATTGTCTTAGTCTACTGATGTGATTTATCCTTGATTATATATTCTTGGGATCCGTGATGATGTGGACCATGTATGGATGATTATTGATGATGATTTATGGGCCCACATGTTTGATGATGATATCATATGATGGGCATATGATGCATATGATGTTTGATCCAGTTCAGCAGGTTTATTACTACTTCAGATCAGCAGATTATACATTGTCCATATATGGTGGACCCTACAGCAGGCCCATTAGGGCAACCCAGGGTGTATGAGTACTCATTCCTAGTGGATTTGGGTCTTCTAGATCCATTGAGACACTTATCTTTCAGTTTCGGGCACTTCTGACAGTGATTGATGCAGTTTTACACTTGTTGACCAGATTGGGGGCTGATTTCCCAGCCTGAGCAACAGGGGCCCCGAGAGGCCAGTTCACCTAGGGCGCTGATGATGGAGGGGGTGGTCCAGCCACTTGTTATTACCATTTACCCCCCCTTCCGGAGAGCCTAGTGGGCTCAGATGGACAGCGCTAGCACCCTAGGAGGCAGTTTTGGCACTTTCACAGTTCCCGAGGCAGTTAAAAAATGGGATAAAGTGGTCACTGAGGAAATCGATTTGGGCAATTGAGGCAAGGTTTTGGCATTTGGTCTTCACAGAGGTCTTCCAGGGTGGCATCACTATCTTCCAGTCAGTTTTCACCATGTGGGTATGCCCAGATTGATCACAGGAGGACATTTACTGCTTGACTGTCATGGATTCTGAGGACAGTTTTGATCATTTATATTATATTGGACATATTTTATTATTTTATTGTGCCTTGGGGATGAGCTAGTAAGGATTAATACCTCCTAGCCCCACCATGAGCTTATGATGTCATGTCCTAGTCACCATGAGGTGGATTTTGGGTACTTATCTTTCTCTAGTGGATGACGTCACCCTCTTATGGTACCATTTAGGGAGGGCGCTATTGTTATTTTGAGTGATCCATGTGATATATTGTTATGGGTCATCTTAGCCATTGATTGTATGATGAGATCTTTTAATCTCAACCACTCATTTGATGTAGTATTGTAGAGTGGTATAGGGTTTTGGTCTTTATTATCCTATATAAGGAGGAGACCCCCCATTGTAAAGCTCACCTTTGGAGCTCTGGAATATTGGAATAGAAGATTTTTTGTGGAGCATATCTCTCTTGCATTGTGGATTCTCTTGCATATTGAATATACAGTATCTCTTCTATGTATCATTGTGGATTTTGGTGCTTTTGCTAACCTTTTGACAGGAAAGTCGAATTGGAGAGAGGAGGGCGACTTCATGAGGGTTATTGTTGGAGGGATCCACATATTCTCTCTTGGGTTGATCTTGTGACAGGGAGTATCATTATTGTATCTTCGTGACATAGTTGATGCTTTCTATTACATCTTTCTACCATTTTCATAATCATCTTGCTTGACTTGTTTCTTTGATCTTGTCTTGTAGGAGGAGGACGATTTGGCTATCTTGGAGAAGGGCGATTTGGTTGGAGCACTTGGATCTCACTCTTGAATATACACATCGGAGAATGCTATCAACTTGCAAGGTGGCCATAAGCAATTGAGGTAAGATCTACAAGGTATGTGCCTCTTTCATCCATTCTATCTTCATTGGTCATAAAACCCTAATTAAATCAAAACCCCAATTTTGGTATTTCTTAGATCTACTTAGATCTAGCCTTGCAATTGAAAAGATATTAAAAACCCACCTCTATTGGATCCACCCCTAGTTGGATCTATAGTTTGGTGGTGATTGGCTAAAAATTGAAACACTTTTCAATGCAAAAAGCCTTCTTGAACCTAAATCGATTTTCCTAAGAGAAGCTTGTTGGGTTAGATCTAGCACATGGGTAGGTGAGATCCCACTTGATTTGACATCTAGACATTTGATAACCTATACCCATATCTTTACTTTGGTGAAAACTACCTTGTGGACATCTCTCCATGTTTTAAGGGGTTGAAACCCCCTTTTGACCTTCTTGGCATCTTAAAACTTAGATCTACTAAGATCTAGCCCTTGGATTTACTTGAAACTTTGAACATGCATAGATCGGGGTACTAGTATCCCGGATCTACATTTTGGTGGCCATTGGACTTGATTTGGTCCACCAAAAACCACTTTTGGACCTTCCTTGAGCAAATCGCACCCCCTTGATTTTTTGAGTTGGTCCACTTCTAGGAAGTGGGTGTTGGAGATTTTCGTGGATTTGGAATGCCCATGCCTTGAAACCTAGGTCTATACTGTCCTTTCGTCAAGATCCGCCTTGGGGATTGCACTCCTTGTTTTAAGGGATTGTGGTCCACTTTTGGTCATCACTTAAAAACCTAGATCTAATAAGATCCAACCATTGGATCTCATTCAATCCACTTGACTTGGCTTCTAGGTGTCCCGATCTACAATTTGACATACTTTTGACCCCATTAGCCCACTTAACAAGGCACTAGTCCACCACCAAGCAAGTCGCACTCCTTGGGATTGGTGTCAAATCCTAGATCTAGCACATGGGTATCCTTAAAATCAACTTCAACTCATAGATCTAACCTACATTTAACCTATAGTACCTGTTATCACATATATAGTAGCCGGGCTACCATACATTATTTTTCTCATTCCAGTACACTATTCAGCCAGTTCCCTTGCATTTGAGATGCTGAGATGAGCATCTATATTGGATCACTATCAGATTGTGGACAGCAGTTATATTCCCCATGCCATGACTGAGTTTCAGGACACTCAGAGAGATGCCCGATACAGCCATTATACCATTGGTACAGAGCAGTCAGTAGTGCCCATAGTTACAGCAGCAGTTCCAGAGGACAGATGATGGTACAGGTTGATGTGCATTCAGGTATATGACTCAGCAGGTATATTATTGTGTTATGGTTAGATTGCTTTTATACTTATTCTTATAGCATGTCTTAGCACTTAGTGTCATGATCTGGCGATCATATAGATACATGGACCTGGTTGACCTATTATTTATATTATATTGTCCCTACTCAGACTTAGAAGTTCACTATTCATACTCATTGGTACATACCCTCCTTAGGGAGAATAGAGGTGATCATTCAACCATACCTTGGCTTGCTAGTGTTGGCTTCATCTTTTCATTGTCTTCATCCATCCATGGCCTACCTTTTAGATTATCACCTTGATTTGCTACTTGACTAGTGACATGGAGGACCTTTCCCCACTGTAGCCTCTGTATTGGATGAGCTTCCCTGTTTATTGTGTCTCGGCTCTGAGTTGGTGACAGAACTTACCTATGGTGAGTTGGAGTTCCTTGAGAATTCCCCCTAGTCACTAAAGTTGTGTTGGCTAAACCTGAAACTTTTAGTGCTGCCATCAATACAAAATCTGGAAAAATCAAATGCTATATCTTGTATATGAAAGAAATGCCAAATGAAAATGGCCATGAAAAATAAAATGTTATATCTTTTGGAAAAATAAATACCTAGGTAAACAAGTTGTCCATGACACACCTAGAAGTGCTCAGGTAAACAAGTGCCTTAAAAACACACCTGCAGCAGAAAGCCTAAAAATAAATGTAAATCTATGCAATGTGTTTGTAAACACACATAGATCAAGGCTATGGAAACCTCAGGCCCAAAAAGCAATGGAACTTAAATGTTATATCTAAACAATTGCTGGCCTTGTTTGTATTATGGATTGTGCGCATCTGTGAAGGTGAATAAACCCTCTTTAAACAACTCATCCATTTGTGAGACACCGCCATTCCCTGTGTTATTGCTCATTCAGTATATACTATGGTGTACATTCCCTTTCCCTTGCCGAAGTGTCACAAAGTCAAGTCAGTCAAGTCATCCCTTAGCCTAGCCAGTTATTTCAGCCTTCACCCTTCACTAGCAAATTGATCACAACTATGAAGTGAGTATGGTCCTGAAAGTCTAGTCTGAGTAATAATAATAATTAAAGACACTATATATTTGGATTTAGATCGCCAGTCATGATTACTCTGTGTTTTAGTAGCTATTTGAATAAATTGTAAAGCATGTATTAACCTTGACACCTTGCAGCAGCCATGGATGATAGTCTGAGTTGTATTTGGTCTTGGTTAGACCTAGTTTGACCATGGAGGACCATGAGACATGAGATGTTGGACCTTATGATGATATGGATAGATGATATATGGTCTATGTACACATACAGGATGATTCTATGCAGCAGCTACAGGGTTATGATGATGATTCTTGGGATACAGCAGTGTTTGGTCATTTACAGATCATTATTATTGGCCTTGTTCCGGTACATTGGATATTTATTTTGATCATGCAGAGATTCATATGGTGTATGAGTACACATCTTGGATGGATTTGGACCTTCTGAGTCCAATGGGACAGTTTGTTTTCAGTTCCGGGCACTTACAGTGATGATTTAGCCTCAGTAGGCTGTCCTAGTGCAGTTTTGGTCTGTTGGAGGCCCTGTCGGAGCAGAGATGATTTTTATCCGGTTGACCTAGGGCGCTGATGATGGAGGGGGTGGTCCAGCCACTTGTTTTTACCATATTACCCCCCTCCCGGACACATTGGTACCCTCACCTTGACAGCGCCATCACTCCAGGAGGCAGTTTGGGCAGTTTCACGTTTCCCGAGGCAGTTCAGGATTGGTAGAAATGGCTATTGAGGAAATCGATTTGGGCTACTGAGGCAAGCTTATGGCATGGGATGATCAGTGATGATAGATCGGGACCTTCCACACCTCCTCCAGCAGTTTCAGCTTCATCGGGGCCCTCATCCATCACTTATGGCACTTTCTGTGGATTTTTGAGGTCTTTTGAGGACCACGACTTCACCTTGGAGGCACGATTTGGTACTTTCATGATTATTTATTGGTTATTGTGCCATGGGGATTGACCAAGGAGGGATAAAATTACCCCTTGGACCCACCATGAGCCTCTTATGATATTTTGTCATCATGATTCGGTGGGACTCCCCTCTCCTAGGGCGACTTTGTCCACTTATGTATATTTTATGTGTGATCCATGTATTATGTTGTTGAGCTCATCTCAACCATTGATTAGACATTTGTATCTTTTAATCTTAGCCACTCATTCAAAAAGTGGTTAGGGTTTTGGTGCCTCTCCTTCCTATTTAAAGGAGAGAGCTTCTCATTGTAAAGGGTCTTTGGCTCTTGGATTATTGGTATAGAAAAATATTCTTGTGGAAATTCTTGTGGTCTCCTTTGCATCTGGTGTTCTTAGATGGTGATTGGAAAGTCTATTGCAACCTAGCATTTGGAAATTGTGGTAATATCTATCTTTGTTTGGAAATCATTGTTTGTCTACAGGAGGGCGACTTCAACAAGGGCGATTTTGCAAGGCTTCTTCAAATCGACTTTCTTGGCATTCGCTTGTATCAGGGGGTTATCATTAGTATCATTGTGATCTATGCTATCTTTCTGTTACTTCTTTTGTGGCATTAGTCTTATCTCTTGATGCATCAAATCTGATATTGTTGACGTTTGTTGTGCAGGAGAGAGGGCGCATTGGCTTCTTGGACTAAATCGATTTGCATAGAGACTACCTCAAAGCTTCCAAATTGATCGGGATTGCATAGATCATCATCATCAAGGCATCTACAAGGTTATCCAGGTAAGATCCACAGGTTTGTTTCTCTTTCCTTTATCCAATCCATTGACATAATGCATAAATTGTTAAAACCCTAAATACTTCAAAACCCCCATTTTACATTTTGTCAGATCTACTTAGATCTAGTGGGTTGTTGGGCATGATATTGAAAACCCACCTCTATAGCATCCACGGCATCCCGGATCTATAGTTTGGTGTGGATTGGCTTCCGTTTGACCCCTCTCCCAAGCCAACTTAGCTTCTCCCAAGGAAGGCGCACTTCACCATTTGAGCAAGTTGACCTAGATCCAGTTGATGGGTGTTTGAGATTTCACTTGATTTGACATCTACACATAAAATAACATACACCCAGGTTGTCCCTTTCTTGAATTTCACCTTGTGGGTCCCATTCCACATTTTAAGGGATTTTATCCCCATTTTGGACCACTTGGAACACTTAAACTCAGATCTACAAAGATCTAACCGGTGGATAGCCACGAAATTACAGATCCATACCCCTACTTGACTGATCTACCCGGATCTAAAGTTTGGATGCCATCCGACATGATTTGACCCACCTAAACCCAAATTGAAGCCTCCTTAGGGAAAGTCGCACCACCTTGGAGAAGTGAGTTCACTCACTTCGAGGAACTGGGTACTTGAGATTTTTGCAGATCCGGAATCAGAATAATTCAAAACCTAGGTCTAGACTGTCACTTTGTCAAATCTTGCCTTGGGGACTGCATTCCTTGTTTTAAGGGATTGTGGTCCACTTGGGTCAAACCTAGATCTAGACATATTTAACCATCAAGGCCTATACTGTCCACTTATCTCATGTTGTAGGAGTCCTAAACCATAAAGTCAACCCTACTTTGACTCCACTTCCCAATTCCCAAGGCACTGGTTTATCTCCAAGGCAACCCACTCTCCTAGATTGTTGGATTGACTTGTGGTTTGACTTTTGCATGGTGAACTATACCTTTGAAGACATCATGAACCATGGTCAAGCTTGTCTCATGTACTAGTTAGCCCCAATACAACCCTTAACTATCCTGCATTGGACACGGTTCCCAAGGCAGTGAATCTTTTGACATTGACCTAGTACACTAGCCCTAGATCTCACTTTAAACATTATAAGTCACTTTCACATCAACTATGAACCAAAGCTATACCTATTGAACCCCTCACTTGGCGTGTGACTTCATCCTTAGGTCTAGGATAAACCATACACCTAACTTCAACTAGAAATACCCTGATTTGGTGTCTTGGTTTTGATCTCTCCTATCGGGAGTAGATCGGGTCTCCCCCTTTGTTGTCTGGGCTAGATAACATAAAGTGAAGGTTGCCTCGATTGGCGTGACAACCATACATTTTGGAGGTCGAGGTGATCGTGGTTGCACCTTTTGAGTTGCCCTTCCCTATTGCCATCCATGACTGGATCCATCCATAGGGGTAACTACATCTTAGGTGATAACAGTACCTACCTCACACCTAACTTCACCTTGTGGGCCTACCTAGAATCACTTCACACTTTCCAAGAAAACAAGACCCACTTGTGTAAACACATGGTACTATACCTTGTCATCATACCCCATCATGTGGCCTAAACCATACACAGGTTGAAACATTAACAATCTCTTACACCTCCCTCAACCATACCTTAATCCTTAGGCCCACTTAGCCTTGCATTGGTTTCCGTAACTCATTGCTTACCTACCCTAAGAAACATTTGTTTGAGTCCAATCAACTGTGATTGGGGTATAGGGTCTCCCCCTTGGTCTAGTTACACCTTGACCTAAAGTGAAGAGTGCCTCGGTTGACGTGACTCCCACATTTCATTGGGAACCGTGGCATCTCTTGGGTCACCTCTTTAGTTGCCTGACTCCTCTACCGTCCCGGATGGGATACCTCTAGGGGCAACTACAAGTTGTGTGATAACATGTATAATAAATGAGAAGATGTTCTGTTGTGTGAAAATGAGGTCCGCACGACCCATCCTCGTTAAAGTCAACCATATAATCTACTACATGTTTTGAACGGTGTAATCCTCACATTTGGTTACAGCTAGCTCTTATTCTGTTATTAATGTGATCATTTATTGTATTACTAGGTCATGGTTAAAACTTAAGGCAAACCTAGTCAAATTTGATATGTCGGCTCAACAACTCTGTTGCATAGTTCACCCTACTTATGTGAGCCCATAACCCCTCTCTATCCAAAAACCTAGAAACCCTAATACATGCGAGAGATACACAAAATAACACAATATGATATTATGAGTAACTAGTGCTCGTTTTACAATGGAGTTCAGTTCTTTATATACCAATGTTCACTGAGAAAGTTATTTCCACTTATGAATGTGGGATAAACTACTTTACACATAAAGTGAACATTAGCCCAACCTAAAGTCATAAAGTGACTTTATTCTATAATAAGCCTTATATTCTAACACCCCCACTTAAGGCTTATCGTACTGAAAGAAAAATATACTAACTAAAGATAAAACACACTGACTAAAATATTAAAGCATAAAATCCAAAACATTCTTCAGAAGCTTCTTCTTTGCAAAAAAATCCTGAATCAGGCAGAACTCCATCAAGTTGCCTTATACCCCTCGTAAAGGTGTAGCTCCCAAGTTGAATTCCCGTGTTCCCAGATTTCACATCATTGAACTCCTGAATTAAATTACTGGACAACAATCCACATGCATGTCTCGTAACCTACTAGGGGATAATTCCCAAGATCCACAAACTCCTGAACTAGCTGGGCAACTAACCATGCTGAGTTGTATCTACATTTGATCCCATCCTATCTTCAAAGTGCAGACTTCCTAAAATGCATAGAAGGCCCTTTCTTTAGTAAGATCATCACCATTATCAGCATCTGGTAGATCTTCAATAATGGTTGCATTAATTCGATGTAATTTGTCTTTGACTTTTCCCTTGAGTACATCATTGGCTCAAAATATATAGTACCAAGCTATATGACCCATTTTCTTGTAGTAGTAGCATTCCAACTCCCCCCTGTCTTTAGTTCATCTACTCCGATTGTTTCTCGAGTATAATGCCATCTCAAATAGAGGATCGCGTTCAATCTCTGTTTCAGTGGTTCTCTTTTCTTCGGCGAAAGAGCATCAATCATATCTTCTAGAGTTTGAGAAAGTAACTGACTAAGAGTATGGATTACATTGTTATATTGAGAAAGAAGGCAGATTGTTTACCAAAATAGCCTTGGCATCTTCTTTCTCTATTCTAGCTTTGACTTGAGCTAATTGTCTGATGAGATATCTCAGATTATTTATGTGGCTAGACATAGTGATCTTGAATTTGAATAATTGTAGTTTCAAAGAAAACTTTGCATGAACTACTTGTGCTCCAAATAACTTATTCAGATAGTCCTAGATTACCTCGGATGATTTTTTGAAGTCTATGTGATGCAATTCAGAATCACAGAGAGCAAAGCCAATAATAGCTTTGGCTTTATTGTGTCTGCTTTCCCATTCCAATAATCTATTTGGATCTGTCGGTGGTGTCCCAATGCCTTTCACAGTTACCCATAGGTTTTTATTCATCAATTGTATCTGAATTTTCACTTTCCAAGTGTGGAAATTGAAATCCAAAATATTTATCTAATGGCATTCCCATTGTTTTATAGCCAAATCTAGTCACAGATATACTATTTTTGGCACAAATTGATAAAAATACAGCAAGAGTCACGCAAGAAATATTTCGATATGCTATTAGTCTGTCAAGGATTTTGAAAAAATGGCATTTTATCCTAATAAGACAAACATGGATGCTGAAAATTTGCCATAGAAATCAAGATACAGCTATACATCCTATTGATTTCAGATCTGATCTACCAAAACAAAATTTAATTAGCAGTTAACTAATCTGTAAAGAACACATATGATGAACTGTACGGAAATCAACTTGATGAGGATCGTATGTCTAACTGTATGACTAAATATACACTGTATGACTGACCGTACAAAAGTCAACTTGATGGAGATTGTACAAATGATTGTGTGGCTGAATCTGGACTGTACGATTGAGTAAAATTTGTTGTATGGCAGTGGAAGTCAGAATTCGTATGATATTGGAGCAAGCATGCACGACAGCTTTAGCGAATATTAAAAAAAGCCATTGTATGTACGGTCATACGACTGATCGTACAATGTACAGCTAAGCGAAAAAAGGCAACTGTATGTACAACGGTTCAATGTATGGATAAGCATAAAAATGGCGACTGTAGGTACAAAAGCACAGTAGACAAAAAAGGTGGCTATATGCATGGCAGAACGGTGGAAAATAATTGTTGTTGTATGTATGGTGATTTGGTAGATCATACGAAGTACAACTGAGACAAAATACAAAAAAAAAGTGGCAATTGTATGGCAAACTGAATCAATTACTAATCACACCCTTCTATTTTCCATATCATCTTGCGATGCAAAAGAAAATCATACTTAGTGGACTAGACAAGGGCACACTCCCACTCTGATGCCATATTACAAAAACCTAGAAACCTAAAACATGTGAGAGATATACAAAATAACACAATATGATATTATGAGTAACTAGTGCTCACTTTACAATGGAGTTCACCTCCTTATATACCAATGTCAATGTTGAAAAAGTCCGCATCGGCAAGGGTCTCGAATACAACTTCTCGGCAACATCGGCGAAAAAATTGGCAAACCGTGGCAAACATTATAAAATACAAAATATATTCATTTTTTTCAGAATTTTAAACAAATAAAGCAACAACAACATTAGATAAACACATTGGCACATAAATATGGAGAAAGCGCTGATATATAGATGTAGTGGATGCAAATAACTCGGAGCGGTTTGATTTCAATGACTCGGACTACTAAAAAATACATAAAATTTTACAATTTTAATGAAAAATATATATATTAAAGATTCCAAGCAATGATTCCAAACCATTAGAGACAAAATATGCAAAGTCTACTCATGTATATACCATCTAAGGGTGAATATATCAAAATGGCACCAAGTGCAATAAATATCTAAATCAAAATTGAAAAAACATAATCATCAAAATCATTGTCTATGTTGGAATCATATTCATCAATAGCACCATGTTCCCCCACCTCTAGGATCTAGCCCTTGCATCTACCTCTAATCTCAAAGTTGATCCTCCAAGGACATCAGTTAACACCCTACAATTTTGATGAAAGTTCTTAATCCAAGCGTTAAAATAAGGTAGAAAGAGCTTCCCATGCTTAATAGGTGATTTTGTTTAACTGAAGGGTACATTTTTTATTAAGGTCATGATAGATGAATTCAATCGACTTCAACAATCAGGCATCGACACCACCAACATCAAGGTACATAGAGAGTTTGATGTGCTTGATTAAATTCCAATCCCTTACCCACACACATGATAGAATCCAGTGGAAACATTACAATCCTGAAATCCTGAAATTAAGTCTGATGAATTCTGAAAGGGATCTAAAATTGTACTTTTCGCATATGAAGTCCGATGAGGTTGGAACCACTCTCAAACATCCTGAAACAATTAATGGTGATGTTAAAAATTTAAGTAAAAGGATGGAAAATGAAAGATAAATAGAATGTCACTTTTACTTCAATGTTGACTTACTATTTAGTATTGTTGACTTCAATGTCACTTGCAGAAAGCTCATCATTTTTTTTTTTAAATCCGAGTTTTTAAAACTATGAAAAAAGCCTCCTTGGCGATTTTTTCCAT
This sequence comes from Larix kaempferi, assembly GCA_027924585.1. NCBI lineage: Eukaryota > Viridiplantae > Streptophyta > Pinopsida > Pinales > Pinaceae > Larix > Larix kaempferi. Next base: position 664,552 of record BSBM01000721.1, on the reverse strand, counting down.
TATGACACGCTAATTACCAAAAAATCACAATTTTTTCTAAAAACTTGAGCAACATTCAAATTTAAAAAAATCGTGATTTTTCCTCGCCGAAAAATCGGCTAGAGGAAAAAATCGCAATTTTGCCGCTTTTTTTTCCGAAAAATCAACGATGCTTTCAACACTCACCAATGTTCACTGAGCAAGTCATTTCCACTTATGAAAGTGGGATAAATTGCTTTACACATAGAGTGAAGATTAAGCCAACGGAAAGTCATAAAGTGACTTTATTACATAATAAGCCTTATATTTTAACACTCTCGAGAGAACACCCTACTTGAGTTTTGTAAGAATATGTAGCTCAAACACCATTTGTAAAGCATCTTTTCTTTATCGTTGAGCTAAGGTTTTCCAATACAAGTGTTTCAAACCTACAGACACCACATCTTTGGCGTTATATTATAGTTGGCATAGTTTCTTTTCTATGTGCATTTGTTCATCTCATTTGTAGCACACTCATGCTTGCACCTCTTTCTTTCTAGTGCACTTTTGGTTCAACCCTAGCACACTTCTTTACTGTTGTTCTTTTCTCTTTTTACTACAAGTTTTTGGATTGGTATTGTTACAGCACAAACTAGCATGTGGAATGAAAGTCCAAAGGAACAATTCGAGGCCATTTGTACCTAAGAGGGAGGCCACTGTCACCTCACCAACCCTCTTCTACACTTTTGGTTGGCTCTCCTCCAACACAAGGTAGGTTTTGCTAACTAGGATTGATAAAGCTTATACATTAGGCTCAAGGTGAAATAGGAGAGTAACTCTAGCAAAACAAACAGTTGTAGCGTAGGTTTTTAATCAAATATCGAAGGATTAAGACTAGTGTGAGGTCCTTATGAGCCATATCCTCAAGTAACAAGAAAATTCTATTGTTGGAATGAGCCAAATATAGCATACTTATATAGTTGTTAATGAGTGCAAAAATCAGATTTCAAGAGATTTGAATGAAAGAGACATTGCAATGTTCATAAGGAAGTTGGAAAACCCAAAACTTCCATTTAAAAGGCAATCGCGTCCCTCTTTTCCCCTTCCTAACCAATTCACCCCTCCTTTGAGGCCAATTCGTCCTTGTTATGCCACATTCTCTGGGCATACCTTTTTCCAAAGTCAAACAAATTTTTGCTTTTGAGCAAGATGCAATCCAGAGTATTGAGGCCCATCTTTGCTGCTCTTGAGCCTCCCCCTTGATGTGATGAGATACATAATGTGATGATTAGAGATATGCCAATGTTGTTACCACTATGCCACGCCGTGATGATGTACTACCTGCTTCTATTGCCATAGTTGATGTATATATTGTTTGATGAGTCTAGCTAGTAGTATCACACATTCAAATTGATGAGGGTAGTAGATCCTTGATTTACTTATGTACCATTGAACCTAGGTAATTGTTATCACACAACTTGTAGTTGTCCCTAAAGGTATCCCATCCGGGATGGTAGAGGAGATGGACAACTAAAGAGGTGACCCAAGAGATGCCACGGTTCCCAATGCAAGCTAGGAGTCACGTCAACAGAGGTACTCTTCACTTTAGATCAAGATGAATCAAAACCAAGGGGGAGACCCTATAGCCAATCAAAGGAGATTGGACCCAAACAATGGTTTCTAGGGAAGTGTGAAAGATGAGTTACAGAAACCAATGCAAGGTTAGGTGGACCTAGAAGTTTAAGTATGGTTGAAAGAGGCTTAAGGGATGACTTATGTTTCAACCAATAAATGATTTAGGCCACATAATGAGATCAAATGACAAAATCTAGTACCATGAAATACGCAAGTAGGGCCTATTGTCCGCCAAATTGCACACCAGCAGTAGAAATCTTTCGAAAGTTGCCTCTTCACTATAAGTGAGAGAGGTGTGGCCTTGGGGGCATGCAATGAGCCAAGTACTTGTTATCACCTAAATTGTAGTTACTGTTACCAACTGAGTTGCACTACAGTTGAACTTCAGTGAGCCGCCAGTATTGCACATTTACTTGTGCCTTTTTCTGAGTTCAGATGTTCCAAGTTTGGCCTTTTCAAGACCCATTTTTCAATTTTTGTAGTACATGACTGTGCCCCACGGGGTTTGTAATAAGCGTACTAGCATGGTGGTCTTTGAGTGACTCGGTTCCCTAGGACTTGACAACCAAAGAAGGTATTCCAAGGAGTTTTTTCCCTTGTCGATTATGCCTTGCCTTTAGCCGAGTATAATCGGTAAGGTTTTCTCCTGCTCCTCCAAAGCTGGAATGCCCAAAGTGATGGTTAGGCCTTAGGGGATTATTAAAGCCCATTTTGCAACATGTATGAACATGCTAGACGCTATAATTTTATCGTTTTGTCATGTACTAGGTCCCCCTGAAGTTTCAGTCAATTCCGAGAAAAATATTTTTTCTCATTTTAAGCCATTTTTTTAGTGGTTTAATTAAAAAAATTCAAAGGATGATAAAAATGCGATCTGGAGTCAGAATTTGGCGCAAGGATGCTCGTTTTCAACCTCAGAGCATCCTCTTTACCTTGGTACCTAGTTTTCCTACTTTTCACGCGACCAAAAACCCCCGTGGAGAAGTTTTGCCTATCAGAGCTACATTTTGGCACTTTAATGCTAAAATTGCATACAAATTGCACCATGGGCAAATGATTAAAATATTAAAAATTGGAATAAGTCACATGTCAAATGACATGGCACTCATTCACTTAAGCTAAACGACTATATCCAAAGGCAAAGCATGTGTATTAAAGTCAAATTTTAAAATGTTGAGAAATTGTATTAAAACAAAATCATACGGCCTCCTCCTCACGTGGGCCATCTACTTCAACATGGCAACGATTGAGTGGGCATGTGATCTCAATGGAGAGCAATTAAGTGAATGATGCCAAAGTTTACATTATATGGTCAAAGGGTGAAATATTTAAAAAGGTTGAGCATTTGATTATTGCCAAAACCGTACGGATCTTCACGTGGGGCCAATCTTACTCATGACATAGCCGTAAGCGTTTTTGAATGGGTGATAAGTATGTCACATGGTGGGCCAAGTTAAAGATTAAGGTTTGAAGCATATATACCATATGTATGGTAAAGCCAAAGTTTAAACGATTTCCCATCACCGCTCTATCATTCACGTGGGCCAGTTCCATCACGGCCATACAGTTTTTTGCTTGAGAGATGGTTCGAATGGGTGGAGTTGCCACCTCATATGGCATCATCCACATGTATAACCTTCTTATTACATCAACCAATAGAAACTCTTCAACGTAAAAGCTTCAGCCATTGTGGAAACATCCACTTACCATCCTCATCCTCACGCGTGAGCTTCACAAGGGGGCAACTTCTTCATCAAACTCGGCATTTTCTACTTTGAAGTGTTTTTTGCCATTTGATTAGAGTTTCACCATTGGATGAGAGCTTTCCTTGCTCTACAATCTAGCTCCTTAGGGTTTTGCGTCCTAGCTTGCTCATGATGTGCTATATATTGAGGAGCTCGGCTCCATTGTAGTGATCTGAAGGTGGAAGCTCTGCACTTATATTGTTGTATTATTTCTGTGTTCTTGAGTATAAAGTTAAGGCTTTGGAGGCTACCCTAGTGTACTTGTTGGGTTGGATCAAGGTTATTTTGCTTCTTATGAGGTAAATTTGTATCATACATTATGCTAGTATATGTTGGATTAATCTGTCTTTAAAGAGAAATTATTTTCATTAAGAATAGTAAGTAGTGCTTTATAGTCTATCTTATCCATTGTAAACTTCATTAGAATACTAGAGGTAGAGAACATTCTTGTTTGAATCCATCATCTCTATTTTTCTTTTGGTTATTTACACAGGTTATTTTTATCCCTTTGCTAGTCTCTTTTGTGATTTTACAGGTGGCTTCATGTTGGATGAACGGATGAACATGTTAGATCTACTGTTCTTTCAACAAACTTAGGCAGATTGGTAGATCGCACCGGTACACCAAGAAGTTGACTCCAAGGCCCATTCTTCACTTGCTCAAACCCCCCAGGGTTCAGTCTTCAAGATCCAAAATTGTTCATCTAAATCGGTTACTCTTTCCTTATATCTTTTTTTAGAGCTTGAATTATAAAGTTTCATTGATAAATAGATCTAAAGTCGAATTTGCAACCTAATAATTTTAATACATTTGATAATCTAGATCTTGGTTGTTTCAGTTCTCTATTTTGCAATTTTGAAGTAGATCCAAAGCATAGTAGAGTATTTCATTTTACAACGTCCTTTACTAAGCAGTTTAAGTGCCTAAATCATTTACTCGCTATCTCTTAAAGAGACAAGTAAAGACCCTAAGAAGACAAGCTTTATAGCTTGCCTTACTTAGTTGTTTATTTCATTTTAGTTTAGCTAGTTTGCATCAGTCTTTTAGGCATATTTTACATAAGTGGTCAAATCACTTTCTTAGTGTTTTTGGCCATTTTATGATAAAAAGAGCTCGCTGGTTTTTTGGATTTGCACATAAAAAGTTAATTGAAAGTTAGTTTAAAAACTCAAAAAGTTGCCCAAAAACATGTTTTTTGCATACTAGTTGCATTGGTTTTGATTTTGACAGTTTGTAGCATTGTCAGAACCAAAGTTTGAAAAATCGAAATCGGACTCGGAATCGGTCGAGGGTCAACTCGGAATTGGAATCGGTAATGAATCGGTCATAAATCGGCCGATTTGAATTTAATGAATCGGTTTACTCAAAAATACATAAAATATTTAAATTTTAAAGAAAAACAACATTTTCAAGATTTTAGGACTATTGTTATGACCTAAACCTATTGTTTGAAGGCCAAAGAGCACCTTTACTTGTTGTTTAGGGATGCTTTCATCCACAGTACTGCTCACAATTTATTTTTAGCCTTCAAGGTGATTTTCATGACTTTTTACTGCTACAAAGGTCATAACAGGCACATGTTTGCTTCAAAAATTTTGTATGAGGGTTTGAACAGCTTCAACCTAAGTTGCATGAAACGGGGAAACGAGGACGAAACGGAGAAACTTCGAAACAGGGGAAACGTGACCCCCAAAATTGTGGAAATGAGGAAATGCAATATATATATATATATATTAAATTAATAAATTAGCAAAGACATTTACAAAAATGAATGTGAAATATAAATCATCAATCATACATGTCAACGAATCATTGCCTATATTGGGATCCTATTCATCAATAGCACCCTATGCGTCCCTCCTCTAGGCTCTAGCCCTTGCCTCTAACTCGAATTTCAAAGTTGATCCTCCAAGGACATTAGTCAACGACTCAACACACTACAATTTTGATGAAACTTCCTAATCCAATCGCTAAAATAACGTAGAAAAAGCTTTCGATGCTTGATAAGTGATTTTGCATGAGTGAAGAGTACATTTTTATTAAGGTCATGACAGAGGAATTCAACAATCAACACCACCAACATCAAGGTACATATAGGGGTTGATGTGCTTGATTAAATGCCAATTCCATACCCTCATACATGATAGAATCTGGTGGACACCTTACAATCCTAAAATCCTGAAAACTATTAAGTCTGATGAATTTTGAATGGGATCTAAAAATCTACTTTTTGCATATGAAGTCCAATGAAGTTGGAACCACTCTCAAACATCCTGAAACAATTAATGATAATGTTAAAAATTTAAGTAAAAGGATGGAAAATAAAAGATAAGGAGAATGTCACTTTTACTATCACCATTACCATTAGTATCACCAAGTACTACATCACCATGGGGATATAGGTTAAAAATTAAAAAAAAACATTTTTTAATGGCCCACAGACCCACACCAAAAAATCGGCCGATTTTTGTCAAAAATCGGTGGACAAGATCGGTTCGGTACTGAACCGGCCGATTTGATACCGAATCGGCCGGTTCGGTACCAAACCGGTCCTCTGATCCGATTTGGAGACCGGTTTGAACCGGTCTTGCCTTAAATCGGTGAATCGACCGATTCCGATTCCGATTTCACCGATTTTTAAAACACAGGTCAGACAGGTCAGAACACTCTCAAAGTCTTATGATTATCATTTTCTAACCAACATACTTCGCTGATCTGTTTTGATTTCATAATAGGTTGGAGTAATAAAATTAAATAAAACTTACATTTGGAGCTTCCTGAACCACCCAGAGAGAACCAGTTTCAAGTACCATCGTCATTTCTCTCAAACATTGTAAACTGACTTGTTCCCTAATGATAAAGGGCAAGTAGTATTTCTCTTAAGTTTCCAAGTTGTAATCAAAAAAATAAAAAGAGCACAGCAGGCAATTCCAGCGCCTGAACCCAATCCCCCCAGGGGGATTCGCACCTTTTTTTTATTTTTTCGTTTTAGATTAGTTTTCATTCGAGCAGTAGTAATTAAATAACTCACTCAAGCACACAACGTCCTCCGAGGACCTGTTTATCATCTTATATGCTTTTGTGTTTATTTCAAATTATTATTCTGTTCTTAAAATTTAATCCTAAAATTAACCCCCCTTGCTTTATGCTTGGGGTTTAGTGTAGAATAATCATCCACTCACACGTCTTAATAAAACGAACAACGCCCCAAACCCGGAGTATGCTCTTGACTACTGCAGCTTAGTCGGAACAGTTGGCTCAATCAGAAACGGGTGCAAGGTAATTAGTGTAAATAGGACAATCCATCAGAATCCAATCCTAAGAACTCAAGAGGTTGCATGGACTGAATCCACAGAGTCAACAGGTTCTTAAGCGGGTTCATCCTCGCCTGGTTGGACACTTGGTAAGGTTGCTAGAGCACTCAGTTCGAAGTTTAGTTTTCTTTTGGGCCAAACCAAGAATTAACCCACTCCTTAACTACTCATTTAGTAATCATAAAAATTACTAACCGAGCCACTGCAATACTTTCACTGAGACTACACAAGCAACCCTACACAACAACAATTGCAAGCATTTTTACATTCTCGGCACTAGTCTTTAATTTTTTATGTTTAAGTTTCAATCACAAATGTCATGAATGCATATCTATCTTGTGTTGGGTTAATCAATTGATTTAATTGGCAAGCAGTGGTTAGTTGTTAATTTTTCATCTCATCATCTTTTTAACTCCTAGAATAGACTTTTATTTTTTGTTGTAGATTAAAAACCTTAGTTTAATTTTCATAGGGACCACCCCCCTTGGCTTCGCTAGGAGTAAGCCTAGACAGTGGAGTCGAGTAATCAGGTGTCAGCACTTGACTCTCACTTGCCCCCAAGGACACACCGAGCGGCTTGAAGGTTTCCTGCCGCGTCCCCCCCAGGTCTGTATTAGGCTGCAACAGTTACCCCTGTGGATCTATCCATAAATGGATGGCAATAGTGAAGGGCAACTCAAAAGGTGCAACCACAATCACCTCCACCTCCAATAGATAGTTGTCACGCCAATCGAGGCAACCTTCACTTTATGTTATCTAGCCCAGACAACAAAGGGGGAGACCCAATCTACTCCCGACAGGAGAGATCAAACCAAGACACCAAATCAAGTTAAGATTAAGTGAAATAAGGTGTATGGTTTATCCTAGACCTTAGGATGAAGTCACAAGGTAAGTGAGGGGTTCAATGAGTATAGCTTTGTTTCATTGTTGATGTGAGAGTGACTTATGATATTTGAAGTGAGATCCAGGATTAGAGTACTAGTTCAATGTGAGAAAATCCACTGCCTTGGGAACCATGTCCAATGCAGGGTAGTTTACGGGTTGAATTGGGGCTAACTAGTACAAGTGACAAGCTTGATCATGATATATGATGACATCAAAGGGTTTAGTCCACCACACAAGGATCAAACCACAAGTTAATCCAACAATCTAGGAAAGTCAAATTGACTTGGAGAGAGATCCGTGCCTTGGGAATTGGGATTAATGGAGTCAAAGTGGAGTTAACTTGTGGTTATTGACTCCTATTGCATGTGGCAAGTGGGCAATTAAAGGTTTAATGGATGAATAAGTCTAGATCTAAAGATTCAAGGTTTGACCTAAGTGGACCACAATCCCTTAAAACAAGGAATGCTATCCCCAAGGCAAGATTTGATGAAGTGACCAATTAGACCTAGGTTTTGAATTATGCTCGTTCCAAATCTACTAAAATCTCATGTACCCACGTCCTAGAAGTGGTCCAACTCCAATCTCCAAGGAAGTGCGACTTTGCCCAAGGAGGGTAAAATGTGGGATATATGGGATCAAGACAAGTCCAATGACATCCAAATTTTAGATCCAAGTAGGTTGATCAAGTGTGAGTGTGGATCTACAATTTCAAGGCAATCCAATGGCTAGATCTTACTAGATCTGAGTTGGAAGATACCAAGTGGTCCAAAATGGGGATTAAATCCCTTAAAATGTGGAATAGGGCCCACAAGGTAGAAATTGCCAAAGTAGGACTCTAGGGGTAGGTTTTAGGATGTGTAGATCATGAACCAATTAAAATCTCAACTACCCATCAACTAGATCTAGGTCAACTCAACTCTCCAAGAAGTGCACCCTCACTTGGGGAAGCCAAGTTGGCTTGGGAAGGGGATCGAATGAAGGCCAATCCTCACCAAACTATAGATCCAGGATGTCGTGGATACTATGGAGTTGGGTTTTCAATATTATACCCAACAACCCACTATATCTCAGTAGATCTAAGAAAATGTAACAATGAGGGTTTTGATTAATTAGGGTTTGAAATATTTAAGACAAGTGGATAGATCATGGAGATAGAAATTACCTTGAGATCATACCTGAGTGATGAAGAGAGATGCCTTGATGTTGAGGAAGATTCCCGCAGAGATCAAATGAGAGATGGTTGATTTTGCTTGCCAAATCAATGCCCTAGCCCACAAGTGCGACCTCCTCTACCTGTCAAACCAAGGAATAGCGATTCAATCAGTAAGACCAAATATGGAGGAAATACAAGTGAAATGCAATAGTAACATGAAATAGAAGGTCCTAGGACAGTAATACTCCCTGTTACCAACAAAGAGATCCAAAGAAGAAGTAAGGAGAGTCTTCCCCTACCAATACTTCCTCCTCAAAGCAAATCGGCCTCCAACTGTAGATGCAAAAACGTGGTACAAAAGATATGGCATAACAAGATCTCCAATAACTCAGTGCAAAGGAAGAACCAACAAACAAACACCAAAAACATTCACCACGACACTGGAGATAGATGCAATAATAATTTTCTATTCCAATAATCCAGAGCCACAAGTCCCTTTTACAATGAGAGGCTCTCTCCTTTAAATAGGACGGAGAGAGTCCATAATCTAACCACTTTTTGAATGAGTGGCTAAGATTAAAAGATCAAAAGATCTAATCAATGGTTGAGATGAGCTCAACAATAAAATACATGGATCACTAATAAAATATAACAATAAGTGGACAAAATCGCCCTAGGAGAGGGGATCCGACCAAATCATGATGACAAAATATAACAATAAGCTTATGGTGGGTCAAAGGGGTAATTTTAGACACCCTTGGTCAATCCCCATAGCACAATAATAATAAAATAGTCATCAATATACCAAATCGTGCCTCTATGGACAAATCGTGGACCTTAAGAGGCCTCAAAAATCATCAGAAAGTGCCATAAGTGATGGATGTGGGCCCCGATAAAGCTAAAACTGTTGGAGGAGGTGTGGAAGACATCAACCCATCATCACTGATCATCCCATGGCAAGACATTGCCTCAGTAGCCCAAATCGAATTCCTCAATAGCCATTTCTACCAATCCTAAAATGCATCGGGAAGCGTGAAACTGCCCCAAACTGCCTCCTGGAGTGCCTGCGTTGTCAAGGTGAGGGCACCAGTGTGTTCGGGAGGGGGGTAATATGGTAAAAACAAGTGGCTGGACCACCCCCTCCAAGCACAGCGCCCTAGGTCAACCAAATAAAAATCCTCTCTGCTCTAACAGGGTCTCCGACAGACCAAAACTGCACTGGGTTAGCCTACTGAGGCTCAATCATCACTGTAAGTGCCCGGAACTGAAAACAGACTGTCTCATTGGACTCAGAAGGTCCAAATCCATCCAAGATGTGTACTCATACACCATATGAGTCTCTGCATGATCATATAATATATCCAATATATCGGAACAGGTGAAATAATAATAATCTGTAAATGATCAATAAATGCTGAAAACCATGAATCATCATCATAAACCTGTATCTAATGCATAGAATCATCATGTACATGTACATAGACCATATATCATCTATCTGTATCATCACAAGGTCCAACCATCACATGTCCTATGGTTGACCTTGGTCAAACTAGGTTTGACCAAGTCAACATGACCAAATATAACTCAGACTATCATCAGAAGCTGCTGCAAAGTGTCAAAGGTTAATGCATGCTCTACAACTTATTCAAATAACAATTATAACACAAAGTAATCATTTCTGGCGATCTAAATCCAAATATATAATGTCATTCATTATTATTTTACTCAGATTAGACTTTCAGGATCATACTCACTTCATAGTTGTGATCAATTTGCTAGTGAAGGGTGAAGGCTAAAATAAACTGGCTAGGCTAAAGGATGACTTGACTGACTTAACGTTGTGACACTTTGGATATGGGAAAGGGAATACACACCATAGTATATACTGAATGAGCAACAACACAGGGAATGGCGGTGTCTCACAAATGGATGAGTTGTTCAAAGAGGATTTATTCACCTTTAACAGATGCGCACAATCCATAATACAAATGAGGCCAACAATTATTTAGATATAGAATTTAAGTTCCATTGCTTTTTGGGCCTGAAGTTTCCATAGCCTTGATCTATGTGTGTTTATAAACACATTGCATAGATTTACATTTATTTGAGGCTTTCTACTGCAGGGGTGTTTTTAAGGCACTTGTTTACCTGAGCACTTCTAGGTGTGTCACAGACAACTTGTTTACCTAGGTATTTATTTCACAAAAGATATAACATTTATTTTCATGGCCACTTTCATTTGGCATGCCTTTCATTCATGTGTGTTTAGAAACACATTGCATGAACAGGTTTTTCATACAACATATAGCATTTCATTTTTCCAGATTTTGTATTCATGGCAGCACTAAAAGTTTTGGGTTTAGCCAACACACCTTTAGTGACTAGGGGGAATTCACAAGGAACTCCAACTCACCATAGGTAAGTTTTTGTCACCAAGTTAGAGCCGAGACACAATAAACAGAGAAGCTCATCCAATACAGAGGCTACAGTGGGGAAAAGGTCCTCCATGTCACTAGTCAAGTAGTAAGTCGGGGTGGTAAACTAAAAGGTAGGAAATGGATGGATGAAGACAATGAATAATGTAGCCAACACTAGCAAGCCAAGGTATGGTGGAATGATCACCTCTATTCTCCCTAAGGAGGGTAAAGCCAATGAATATGAATAGTGAACTTCTAAGTTTGAGTAGGGACAATATAATATATATAATAAGATCAACCAGGTCCACATATCTATATGATCGCCAGATCATGACACTAGGTGCTAAGACATGCTATAAGAATAAATATAAAAGCAATATAACCAAAACACTATGATATACCTGCTGAGTCATATACATGAATGCTCATCATCCGAACCATCATCTGTCCTCTGAAACTGCTGCTGTAACTCTGGGCACTACTGAATACTCTATACAAATGGTATGATGGCTATATCGGTCATCTCTCTGAGTGTCCTGAGACTCAGTCATGGCATGGGGAATATATATACTGTTGTCCAAAATCTGATAGTGATCCAATATAGATGCTCATCTCAGCATCTCAATGTAAGGGAACTGGCTGAATAGTGTCCTGGAATCAGAAAAATAATGTATGGTAGCTTGGCTACTATATATGTGATAACAGTACTATCACCTGAATCCTAGCTCCTCCGTTTAGGCTAACTCCTAACGAAGCCAAGGGGAGTAGTCCCTACAAAGATTTTTCACTAAAGCTCTTACGTGTTTTCAGTGTTTTTTGTATGGGGTGATGCAGATGAATGTTGTTTAGGAGTTTTCAGATGATAGATTTTTATGAAATAAACACAAGATAAGCAATCCACGTTGCGATATGAGACAAGAGATTCGAGATATAACCACTTTGGTAAAATTAAATCAAGACAACCATAGAACTATAAATGCTCCAAATAGATAATAAGCAAATAAATGATGACAAGGACCAGTGCCTTATGGAGGAAAAAATTGTCTTAGGTGCTTGGGTTGCTTGATACAAGAGTTCAAAGTGATGGTGTTCGTGAGATCGTCCTGTGAATTAATCTTGGTTTATTGAATGTTTTAGTGATCTTGTTTATTAGGCTAAAACCAAGGATATCAAAAGAGTTAAAACAAACGGGAAAAATACTGGCAACCTCTTAGATGATAGGTCGAGAGCACCCAGATTTAAAGGATAGGTGTCCAATGTTTGAACCGCCCTCGAGTCTGACCAGTGGATTCTCGGCACCACCTATTTCAGGAAGTAACCTCAGTATTTGACACCGGTTTGGATTGGGGTAAAGTTTTTAATTAGATTGTCGCTTGTAAGCTTAGCAAATCCAACACCTTTCTGAGTACTAGCCCAACCCTTTCAGGTTGGCAAAGCATACAGGTGTTGGATAATCGACCAAAGTAAATTAATTAAAAGGGAGATATGAGTTGAAATATTTTATTATTAAAGAGCACAGTTCAACTCTCCGATAGAGAGCGCTCTTGACTTAGTCTTAAGACCAAAGTTCAAGAGACTTTTCTACTCTAAAATGCCTAATGCAGGGGGGAAAATGTAAGTTTAAGATGCTCTCCGACAAAGAGTGCTCTTAACTTAGATTTGGCCAAATTCAAGAGGCTTTGTTTATTTTATGAAAAAAGCAACAGTTGTGATATTTGAAGAAATAGAATGAAACTTTATAAGTGACTGAAAGTAAAAGATGATAACAACAAGTACAACAAAATGCTTGAAGATAACTGAAAAGATCTAATGTTCTACCAAACAAGATTTATTCTAAGGTGGGATCAACCTCCGAACAAGGTCGATCACTCAGAACCGTTATTCCTTGAGACTTTCGAGCTAGCTGAAACTTCGGCAAGGAGGCTAATGGGGGAATGAGAAGCTACCACAAAACTATGTGGCCTTTCGGATACAATCCCAAAGTTAGCTTGCTCTGGTCAAAACTTGGAAGAGAGTACAATGAAATAAAAATGACTAATCTAAATCATGAAACAAAAAGATCTAAACTAACAAGACACAATACTCTTCCCCAAATGGGGAAGACACCCAAAAAAAGTGGAGGACTCCTCCACTTAGCTTACTTTTATTAAGCTATTACAAATGCCTTTGGAAAAAATCCTTGAAAGGTCTTTAAGGGAAATAACTTGAAAAGTATACTTGAAACACGCTCTTAAGAGCTTTTACAAAGAGGAAAATTTTGGTTTATGCTTCTTGGTTTGATGCTTGATTTTGGGTTGTGGATTCTTTGCTTCTTCTCTTGGATTCGTTTTTCTTCACACCTATGACACAACAAAACAAATCAAACTACACACACCCATTAACATTAGTCAAAATAATTCAAACAACACTTAAGATCTAATCTAGAAATTTGAATCTAAGATGCAAGTTTAACTTGTAAGTGAAATCTAATGCAAACAAACAAGAAAATAAACTAGATCTAAAGTCTAAGATGAGATCTAAACAATGCAAATGAAAAATAAGAGAGCTCGACAATGCCCAACTATTTGCTTTGAGAGAAAACTAAGTTCTAACCAAAACTTTGCTTGTTTTCTTCTTTATGTTTTTTATTTGTAGTGTTTTAGGAGTTTGTAATGAATGGAATGAAAAGAGGGATGTCTTAGGACAGTAAACAAAGGGGCAGCCAATGAAGTGGATGGTGGGCAGCCTTCAAAAGTGGTGGACAGTCAACTCAATGGGCAGCCTTCAAAAGTGGTGGACAGTCAACTAAAAGGGCAGCCAATAGGGTGGACAGTCAACTCAATGGACAGCCCAAAAGATAGGGCAGCTAATGCAAAGATATGGGTAAATGGAAGAAGGATGGGAGACCGGATAAATCGCAAGAAGAGAGGATAATAGGCTAGCAATTCAAGGCAAGAGAATCAAAGAGAAAGTGGAAGGTTTGAAGAAATAAACCCTTAAGAACCAATAACCAAGGTAAAAAATTGTTTGAATATTGATGGGGAAGAGCTAGATCCTCTTTTTATCAAGTCCATAAAGCATGAGACCTCTTTAGCCTTATGTGGAGTGAAGGTGTACCTGCAAGAACCTTAAGCATTTGTGCAATATATGTAAAAACAAGAGTATTCAAGCGAAAAGAACTAGATACATGCTTACTTGTGCTAGATTGTTAGCCCTCTTTGAAGCAAGATCTACAACTTAATAATCTCAAATACAAATGCAAAACAATATCACCTCATTTATAAGATGAAGCAATGGCCACCAAGAGCCTCCATGTTTTTGACCTCCAAAGTCTCAACTTTATTATTAAAAAATAGCTTACAAAATCTCCAGAGTTTCTTTGCTCAAAAGTCCATGAAGAATGAGGGAAAAGAGCCTCATTATATAGCACAAGACAAACCCCAGTCTAACCTAACTCGAATTGGCTTGAGTGGAGCCAATAGCACCTAACACAATTCGAACTCCCAATCAACACTAGTTACATCCAATCAAAAAGCTTCATAATTCGAATCAGCATTTAATTAGGGTGGGGAGGTGGCCTCCACCTAGGCAAGGCACCCCCCATCCATTCTTGGAAAAATCACCATGCGAATGAGTGCATGCCACATGTGAAGCTCGAGCTCTAAGTAGAGATGACGTGAGGACATCAAGGAGGTCGAATTTGCCACATAATACAAGCTTGGAGTGGAGTGGTTGGTGGTAACACGAGTTATGAAGGGAGCCATGCACAAATCAAGGAATGGCACCTACCATATCTATTAGTGCAACCACCAACCCAATGGCCATGTGCCAACACACCAAATCGAGTTTCTTATTGAAGGAGGGCGAATTCTCTTTGAGAGATCCACTTGTGGTGACTGTACAGTTGATTGAATGTTGACTGAGATGACTGGAATCTTCATAAATGTTGAGTGCCATGTCAATTAGCCTTTTACTTTATTCCATTTGGATTATTTTGGAGAGATTTGGATTATCTCCAAAATAATCATTTTTATTATTTTAATAAATAATTTCTCTGTAACTGGGTTTTTTGAGAAATTATTAATTATGAGGCCTAATTGACATCCGAAACTTAGGATAAACTGGTCTGGGGATCATGAATGATTTTTGGATTAAGTCTGGAGCCTTCAATCATCAAATTCGGATCCCGGATGACTGACATATTACAAATTGATATTTCTCTATTTAAACTATAGAGAAATTTATTAAATTTAAAAATAATTAAAAACCCAAATTTCAACGGACCTGGTAAAAAAATTTTGAAATTTTTTATGAGGGTTCTAAGGACCTAAAACATGACCGACACTTATTCTAATAGTGTCTAGTAGACTTATATACATCAGTTGGACTCTAATAACCCCCCATGGCTAAAATTTTCAAAATCGGGCATTCCATCTTTGGAGGAAGCAGGAGAAAACCTCATCGATTATAGCTCGGCACTAGGCAAAGTATAATTGACAAGGGAAAAGACTCCCTGGAATACCTTAGTTGCTTATTCAGTCATGGGGAACCGAGACACTCAAATCCTACTAGCACACTTTATTACAAACCCCATGGGGCCATGGTCATGTCGACTGGAAAACAAAACTGGTTGGGCATAAATGTTGGATCATCTGATACATTGGAGTACAAACATTCATCATGTTTATCAAATGGCGGCTCTTTAGATAATCCAACTATGGTACAAATAAGTTGGTAACATCTGGCTCCAACTGCGGGATGGGTGCTCGTTTGATTTATGGATCAAAGAGAGTATTCGAGAATCCCAGCATATCAGTTTCCTGCACAGAAACGGAAGTGTCTTAGTCCACGCATACATGATAAAATATGCCAAAATGAAATACCAACATAATATTTTTTTTTGCTTTTTTCAATAATCAAAGGTACATGAAAAAATAAAATCTTTTCTTTTTCAACATATATATGAAGCATGATACAAAAAGCTAACATGTGAAAAACTATGATACATCAATATGGTACATAAGAAAAAATTCATAAAGATCAACAAGGATGGGTTTAGAGATGTCCTGAGATGACCCCTTGGTCATCTTAGAGGCTGCTCCGATAAAAAGACTTCAGGTGTTGCCCACTTCTAGGTAGGCTCAGTTCTTCTCCTTCCATGGTATTCAGCAAGAAAGAATTAGTGCCAGCAATGGCATGGATGATAAATGGACCTTTCCAAAGGCTGTCGAATTTCCCATGTTTCCCAGGCTTCTCCCTTCTTTTGTCCAATAGGAGAACAGTATCTCCTACCTGGAAGGGTCTTGGCTTAGCTGATTTGTCAAATGTACCCTTCATACTTTCTTGATGTCTTAGGGACTAATCAAGGGCAACTCTTCTAGCTTCATCTAACTCTATGATCTGATTTATCCTCTGTTCCATTTCCAATTTTTCTGTTCCATATTCACTTATTAATTTGAAAATTGGAATCTGCATGCTAACCGGAAGGGTGGCTGTGAGACCATATACTAACTCAAAAGGGGATTTCCCTGTGGAGTTCTTCTTGGTTATTCTATCAACCCATACAGCATACTTAATCCTGCTATCCCATGCTTTCTTATTATCACCCACAGTTTTCTTAAGGATACTCATCAAATTTTTATTTGTAGACTCAGTAAGTCCATTTCCTTGTGGGTAGTAATCTGAGGAATGGGATAGGATGATGCCGTATTTGAAACAGAAGTCATTTACTTCTCCGGAACTGAAGGCCTTGGCATTATCAGTTGTTATCTTTAAAGGGATTCCGAACCTGGTGATGATTCTTTCTTCAATGAAGTTTATAACAACCTTTTCATTGGCTTTTTTAGTAAGCATGGCCTCTACCCATTTGGTGAAGTAATCGGTTGCCGTAAGAATCCAACAAAATCCATTGCTAGAGTTATCTTTGAACTTGTCGATAAAATCAAGCCCCCATTGTTGAAAAGGGGCAAGGACCACAACAAGTGTGAGGGGGAGTGCAGCCAACTTCTGCTTACCAGTAAAAAGCTATCACTCTTGGCAACACTTGACATGTTTGTGAACATCTGCGAAGATGGTGGGCCAATAGTATCCAGCTCTTAGGATCTTGTGAGCAGTTGTATTCGCTGCATAATGCCCTCCGCAAAATCCTGAGTGAAACTCAGTTAAGATTCTTTTGGAGTCTTGTTCATTTACACACCTAAGTATGATGCCATCTGGGTTTCTCCAGCCCAAACCTTCTTGGGTAAGGCAATACCTAGCAGTTTTGAGTCTCAAAGCCCTTTGCTTGTGACCCTTGAGGTGATCAGGACAATTGAAATGGATAAGGAAGTAGATGATGTCAGAATACCAGATGTTGTCAAGCTCTTGGAGGGAAGGAGTCATGGGAGGTTGAGGAATGTTGTTTTCAGCAATCATTTCAATGGCTTCTTCATTCTTTTGAGTGAGCATTTTAGCCAGCCCTTGTCCTTTGATTAACTTGGTGGGTTTTATCTCAAGATCATATTCCTGGATTTTGGAAACCCATGTTCCTCTTATTCCTAAACAATCCTGTTGAGATAGGATGTTTTTACCGCAGCATGAGGAACATACCCTATAACCTTGGAATAGCCGATATATGTTCTGAAGTGTTTCAAAGATTTGACTCAGGCATAAGCCTGTTTTCCAATGATTGTGTACTTTAACTCGGAATTTTGTAATGCTCTACTCATAAAGGCAATTGGTTGCTCAAACCCTTCAAAGTTCTTTCGGAGCAACACACCAACAATGGTGTCTTCCGAGGCAAGGGAAAAAATCATGAAATCTTTCGTGTAATCCGGGCTGACTAAGACAGGTGATCTAGTAATAGCATCTTTGATGGTTGCAAAGGCTTCCCTCCCTTCATCATCCCAGACAAATTTAGCATCCTTTTTTAACAACCGTTGCATGGGTTTCATTAGCTCGGCTAAATTTGGGATGAATCTTCTTATGAAGTTGATATGACCGTTGAAAGATTGAAGACCCTTAACATTTCTAGGAAAGGGAATTTTCTGGATAGCTTCAACTCTTTCAGGGTCAATTTTGACCCGTCTTTGTTAACAATGTGACCTAAAAGCTTGCCCTCCTCAATGCCAAAGACTGACTTTACCGGATTTAAAGAAATCTCATATTCCCTGCATCTTTCAAATACCTTCCTAAGTTGACCAATATGGCTAGATCTTTCTTTTGAAAATACAGTGAAGTCATCTTGGTAGATTTCAATGATTTTTCCCACCAATTCCTTGAAAGCATAATCCATGGCCCTTTGGAAAGTAGCCCCAGCATTTGTAAGGCCAAAAGGCATTCTTAGATACTCGAAGGTTCCCCAAGGGGTGGTAAAAGTAGTTTTGTGTCTATCTTCTTCCTTGATGACTACCTGATTGTAACCCGAAAAGCCATCTAGCATTGACATCATGCTTGATCCAGTGACCCATCGGAGGAGGGTCTCCATATTTGGAAGGGGGTAATTGTCTTTTTGACATGCTATGTTTAGATTTCTGAAATCTATACATATTCTTAAGCTGCCATTTTTCTTTCTGACTACCACTAAGTTGGAACACCACGAAGTATGCCGAGTAGGTGCTATAATGCCTGCCGCCAACATCTTTTTTAATTCCTGTTTGACAATGGGAGCTAGCTTAAGATTTATTTGTCTTAGCTTTTGCCGGAAAGGTTTACCCTTTTGACACTCGGGCTTTAAAGGAATGGTGTCTTGAAATACATCTTCCCTATATGCTTTGAGCTCATCATAGGTGAAAGCAAATATATAAGGTCATTTCTTTCTTCATCAGAGATACCTTTTCCGATTTTCAGTATTTTTGGTTCCTTTTCCGTTCCAATGTTAATCTCAATGTACTCACCTGGCTTCATCTGGTCCACATTATTCTTTCTCCTATCTTGTCTATCAAAAATATTTTCCAAGGCAACAAAACCCCGTGGAACTGGATTTGAGCAGTTACCTTCATCATGATAGACTTTGCCTTCTTCCTGATCATTTGATTTATAATTCAAGATCTCATCAATGTTATTTATGAACTTTAGGATCTATTCATCATCTCTGAAAACCTGCCAATGTTCTATATTATCAGGACTGGAAGGTCTGAAATTTATTTCCAAAGGGCAATGTCCTTCTAACATTTCATCTAAAGGTCGAAGTGTTGAGGCTGAAATTGCAAGTCTATCTGCGGCACAATTTTGATCTCGAGGGATTGCTTCTATATTAAGGGCATCAAAGAATTCCATTGTGTCCCAGATTGCATTTCGGTATTTCTTAAGTCTCTGACATTTACATGCAAACTGACCCTTAATCTGTTGGACAATTAGATCTGAATCCCCTTTTATAGTTAGCAGTTTGATTCCCATGTCCTTGACAATTTCTATGCCTAGTAGAAGTCCCTCATACTCCGCAACGTTGTTTGTGGCTTCAAATTCAAGTCTGAAAGCAAAATTGAAGACCTTCCCTTCGGGTGATGTCAAGGTTATGCCAGCACCTTTGCCAGCTCTGGAAGAAGCACCGTCAAACTCCATTTTCCATAATCCATCAACTTTTTATATTTAATTTCCCTATGAACAGGATCTAAAAAGGTGGAATTTACCTGGTAGGTCCCTATTTCGTCCGTATTGCAGATGTATTCATTTGATGGTTTCTGGGGATTTTCAACATGGTACCTTCTTTCTTTTTCCGAGTGTAGTTTGACGAGAGAATTTTCGGATGCTGGAACAGTTGCATAAGATAAGTCTAATTGTATTGACCCACCCAAAGTAGCACCCCACTTTCTAGAGAGAAACATCCCCCACTTGTCAGGTACATCTATGACAAGGATATCCATGGCGACATAGATGTCTAGATACTTGGCCAACTTGACGATTTGATTTTCAATCATTCCTTCAACTTCAACAGGCCTAGAATCCATGGCACACACATTTCCATAAGGTCTAGTGGTTTTTAGATTGAGTTGTTGCATAACGGTTTTGGTCATTAGGCTTGCACCAGATCCTGAATCCAGCATACATTTGTGTAGCAGAAGGTCACCTATCATCAATGATATGTAAAGGCAGGTGAGCTTCTTTTCTTGTTTCCTTGGTATGTAGGACTATAGGAGGATCCCCAAAATCATTTTCACAGCTTATTGAAGGTTGCTCTTTAGTTTCTGAGAAAGTTACCTTCTTAGGGGTGGGATGCTTTGCAGGTGGAGGAGGCTTTTCAGATGCTATCGGTTTTGGAGTAGGAGGAAGAACATCATCTGCTTGAGAATCTAACATTTTCAAGAGCTTCTCTTTTTGACCAGGAATCTTACATAGTTCAAGTACTGGGACTGGAACTTTAGTATTGGCCAACCAACTACCTAAATCAAAACTTAAAGCAACAGATTCCTTTATATGGCAAATATGCAAGATAGCTACAAGAGATCCTCCACTGCAATGGACAAAAGCGTTTACAATCAAAACAACCAACATCCACTCCAAGATCCAAGCATGTACTCCAAAAGATAGAAATTTTATTCCAAGAGCCAAGAGCCAAATTCTCTAGATGATTTTACAATGAGGGGGGTCTCCTCCTTATATAGGATAATAAAGACCAAAACCCTAGATCTCAAAACCACTTTTTGAAATGAGTGGTTGAGATTAAAAGATCTCAATACATGATCAATGGCTAAGATGAAACATAACAATAGAACACATGGATCACTCAAATAATGATGATGTCATAGCCTAAAGATACTCATGGAGGGTGACATCATCCACTAGAGGGGGCAAAAGTACATGGGCTCACCTCATATGACTAGGACATGACACATGGAACTCATGGTGGGGCTAGGAGGCATCAATCCTTACTAGCTCATCCCCATAGCACAATAAAATAATATAATATGTCCAAAATAATACAAATGATCAAATATGTCCTCAAAATCTGTGAGAGACATGCAGTAAAAGGCCTCCTGTGGCCTCTGTGGACCCCACTGATTGATGAAAACTGGCTGGAAGATAGGGGGTTCACCCTGGTAGACCTCTATGAAAACCAAGTGTCAAAACCTTGCCTCAATTGCCCAAATCGAATTCCTCAGTGACCCTTTTATCCCATTTCTGGACTGCCTTGGTAACTGTGAAAGTGTCGAAACTGCCTCCTAGGGCACCTGCGCTGTCAAACTAAGCCCACCAAGCTCTCCAGAAGGGGGGTTAAATGATAATATCAAGTGGCTGGACCACCCCCTCCTCATACAGTGCCCTAGGTGAACTGGCCTCTCATGGCCCCTGCTGCTCAGGCTGGGAAATCAACCCCAAATCTGGTCAACAAGTGTAAAATTGCATCTATCACTATCAAAACTGCCCGGAGCAAAAAGATAAGTGTCTCATTGGATCCAGAAGACCCAAATCCACTAAGAATGTGTACTCATACAGCATGGGTTGCCCTGCTGGGCTAACTGTAGAGTCCACCATATATGGACAGTGTATAATCTGATGATCTGAAGTAATAATAAAACCTGCTAAACTGCATCAATCATCACCTGAAACATATGTCCATCATATAGCATTATCATCAATAGTATGTGGGCCCATACATCATCATCAATAAGCCTTCATGGCCCACATCATCACAGATCCCAATAAATGACCATAGTGAAACTAGGTTTGACTAGGTCCATATACAACCAAGGATAAATCATATCAATAGACTAAGACATGTTCCTCTAATCATACTCACAGCTTAACTTAAAGTATAACATCATTAAGTGGCATTAATCATATTTATTTATTCTGTTGTTATTTATATTTACTTGCACAATAGCTTAAATGACAAACTCACCCATTGGACATGGTCTAACTGCTAGCTAAGGATGAAGGCTAAGAACAAGATTGGGCAAAGGAGGTGACCTGTCTAAACTCAACTAAAAGTCACTTTGAACTGGGAGAAAGGGGAAGCTACAAACTCTGTGTTTGGACAAAATAAACATGGGGAATGGCTATGCCTCACAAATGGGTAAGTTGTTTAGAGAGTGCTTATTCAACTTAGGCATCATGTCTACTTTCATAAAAGATGATCTAGTTTCATTAAGATCCATTGATTTCATTTCATGGCCTTTTTGGCCTACATAACCCTTCGGATCTCAAGTGTCCTGATAAGCACAGCTAATTGCAGCTTGCATCCAGGGCATGTTTGTATATATATAAGGTCAGCAATTGTTTAGATATAGGTTTTAAGAACCATTGCTTTTTGGACCTTTCTTATACTCTTCGAGGAGTATTTTTAGCAGTTCATCGCTCTTACCCTTTTTTAGTTTTCATGGGCGAATTTACATAAGTTTCCATAAGTAGTACATGAGCTTTCAGTTTTAGCCAACAACATCTCAAGTGACCAAGGGGAGTTCGAGCCAGTGCCAAACATCGGAACTATTGATAAAGTTTTGTCATTGATGCCAACAATGCCCTGGTGAGGGCTTGTGGTGTCTTGGTGCCCCTTGTGGAGCGCCTGAAAGTCTTTTGTGTTGTTGGAGTCTAAGGAGTCCTTTTGTGGTTGTCCAAGCCCAAGCTTGAAGCCCTTGGAGGCCTTGAGACAATTACAAAGCCCTATTTACCCTTTGACTTTGTTGGGTTGCCCTTGAAGAAGCCCATGAAGCCTCTTGGCTTGATGAAAACGCCTTTGGACCCACAATTATTGATTAATGGTCCTTGTACCATTGAAGCTTGGTAAAGATCTAGTTCATTGGTGGGGACCTTGCCCTTGGAGCATTTGATGTTCAAAATGAAGAAGCCCATTGCACTTGGTTGTAAAAGTTCTTAAACCCACACACATGACACTTGGACCACTTGATGGCCATAGTGTTGGGCCCCTACTTGTTGACAAAGGTTGATGACAGAGGTTGTTGATGACATGGCAAACAGATAGCACGGACATTGTAGCCCATTCATAGATGGTGTGTGTGCAAATGACCCATTCTGTGGTCATTTGTTGAAGATGTTTGTGGCAAAGTAAATTGGCAAATTATATGGCATTTTGTGGAACCCATGGACATGATTGAAGCCCTTACTTGTTATCTAGATTGACAATGACTATAAATGTATGGAGCTCATAGTCATGATGATGATCACACATGTATTTTGATGGTTTAGCCCTCATTGAAACCCACATACAAAGAAAACAAATGATATAACATGGTGCTAAAGCCCCAACTATGGAGGATTGAAGCAAACTCTAAAATAAATTTTGAATGGTGAACTCGACCCTCAAAAGGAGTAAAGAAACCTTACAACAACTCCTTCAACAAGTCGGCCCAGCTATCATAAAAATTATAATTAAAAAACAATTTTTTCTAAGGAAGTCGGCACAGTCACTTAAAAATGAAACAATTAAAATTAATTTTTGGAAGTCGGCTCAGTAAAATAAATTATTGAAAATCTATATAAATAAAATGAAATCAGTCTCATTTTAAGACGTGGGAAGTGTGCTCAGACCTCTGATTTTTGGACCCCCTCTGAAGCAGTAGTGAAGTTTTACAGCTCTGATTTTCGGCACACAGGAGAAAACTGATAGTAGCTAAGCCAAGGTTGAATGTCTTCTGAAATTTGGGCTAGACAGCAAGCTTGAAGTTGGAAAATCCTCTCTGAATTTCGGTGGTGGAATTACCTTGATGCAGCCGATGTAAAGAAGACTGTTTGGTCTGATTTTTTTTAAGAACTCTAAAATTTTGGGCATCATCTACATATCTAAGGCAGCTACAGTATTGGTACTTTCTTTGTTGGTGTATTTTCGGACTGTCTCTTCTACACAATTTTGGGTTGTCTCCTCTCTGAACTTGGGCTGCTCTGAACTGTCTCTTCTCTGCATAATTCGGACTGTCTCCACAGTGTATTTCGGGTTGCTTCCATGATGAACTTGGACTGTTTTAGTGATGAATTCGAGATGTTTCAGTAATGAATCAAAGTTGTCTCCTTCAGTGATGTGTGCATGCTGATTTTGGGCTGCTGAGTATTGATTTCAGGTTGATTGTCCTCTACTCAGGTATGCACAGTTAAAATTCAAGTGACTAGACAATGATCAGTGATCTATATATATGTATGATGAAACACAGTAATGTGATGTGATGATGCCCACACCTAAGCACAGTGATATGATACAGTGAAATGTTCAGTAATGCTTAGTGATGACATATATACTAAGAAGTACACAGTGATGTGCTAGAGATGTTTACACAGTGATGTGCTAGATATACTAAGCTTACGTATGACATGATCAGTGATGTTTTACAATATGATAATGCTCAGCTGTGGTAGTTATGTTTCATGATGTATACACCTATATGTTGATATGATCAGAGATGATAATGATATGATAATGCTCAGCTGTGGTAGTTATGTTTCATTATGTATACACCTATATGTTGATATGATCAGAGATGTATGCTTAGCATTCACAGTGATGATATGCAAGATTACACAGTGACTTGTTAGTAAACAGTGAGATGATGTTTACACAGTAAGATGTTTAGCAATGCTCAATGATGACAAATATGCTCAGTACACAGAACAATGAACTATGATCATACATAGTAATGATACTCATTGATGATGAGTAGTAATTGGAGTTGATAACAGCTGTTGAATGAGCAGACATTGGGCATGAGCAGAATTACTTCAGTGATATATATACAGTGATGATTTGGCAGAGCAGAGGTTATCAGCAGCAGAAAGTAAAGGGTTTGTTGTTTGACAGGTCCACAAGTTCAGCAATCTTTTTCTTCAGGGTGGTAGGGTGGTGCTAGGGCTCACAATCTTGTGAGCTGAGCTGTTGTAGCAGCTTGTTAGTTACGGCTGACGAAGCAAGGGGGTTGTAGCCCCTTCCAGTTGTAGCTGGAGAAGTTGTATTAAATTTGTAACCCCAGTTGTTGCTGGGTCAAATTTTATCATAAAAGGCTTCCGTGGTTTTACCCCTAGGACTTGGGTTTCCACGTAAAAATATTGTGTACTGTGCATCTTGTTATCTTTCATGAATGTTAATGATATGCTGTTATGATTGGTGATTAGCAACTTGCTCTTGACTGAAATTTTTAATGATTGGCAAACACTGATTCACCCCCCTCTCAGTATTTCAACAGGAACAACCTACCAGAATGATTTAGGCCTACAATCCAACTTACCAAAGGCGAGTTTTGTCACCAACTCAAAGCCGAGACACTAAACAAAAGGGATGCAGTCCAAACACAGAGGTAGTAAAAAGGGAAGTCCTCAATATCAAAAAGTCAAGCAAGACAAGTTAAGGGCTAAAGTCAAATAAGGAAAGTCATGAATGGATGGAGTCAAGTGAAAGTGGAACCTAAGCTAGCAGACAAATGGTGTCAAGGAAGACCATATCTATGCAAGGTAGTGAACCAGTGAGTTTTGTCAAACAACCTAAATGTGCAAGTAAAATGTCCATTTTATAATTCATCATTAAGATAGTTCATTTTAAGTTTTGCCACATCATGAATGATATACCAAGCTAATGCTATGAACATGACTAAAGCAACAAGATAATAATCCACAGTCAATGATCAAACATCCATAGGTCATACAACATCATCATAAGAATAATCATCATAAACCATCTAAAACACTGCTACAATACATCTCTGGGCACTGAAGTGAAACTGTATGGAATAAAAGGTCACATCGGTCATCAAACCTGAACTCTCGAGGCTCAGCCTTGACACAAGGTCCAACATAAGTCTGAATAATATACTGCTATAATCATGAGTGATCTCAAAATATACAATCATCACAGTCAAGCTCTGAATAATTGAAGCTCTGGAATGTGCAGATATCTCCTAAGCAAAAATAGTAGCCCTGCTACTATGGTGTGATAACAGTAATTTTTGAGTATTTTGCAAGGACTTGTACCCTATAATGTCCTCTTTTGCTTAAGCATAGAGGAGCATCCCGCTAACCTATCTAATTCCCATAGGTTTGAGCGGGTACTGACATTCAGGGAATTGACTAAGGATTGATGCCATTTACACCATAAGAAGATCTTAATTCATGGTTATTAGATCGTCAGTAGGTAAATGAGGGCCACTGACATGCATGACATGTAGTCCATATTTCATGATGCATGTACTGAAACACCTGACAAGCAAAGTTGTCATTGATGACACACCATTAATGACAAAGGTCAAAATTAGGACCAGAAGGACATGAAGCCAAAGCAAGCAAGTGTGTGATGGTGACATGGATCACATGGAAGGCATTGGAGCCCATGATGAGCCAAAAGCCAAATGACCCATATTATGGTCATTTGAAAATGATCGGGACATAGGTGACATGGCATGAAGTTGATATGGCTAAGTGGGCATGAAGACAAAGGCAAGATGACAAGTGGCAAGATGGCCAACAGCATGGAAGACAAAGGCAAGATGACAAGTGGCAAGATGGCATGATAAGAATGATGACATGGAGAACACATGGCAAGCAAGACAAAGTATGGAAGAAAATGGACAAAGTGACATGCGGGCATTTTCCTTGAGGCCATGAATACCACTCTACGGGCATTTGCTGGAGGGTTATTAACCCTAGCTGCAAGCATTCTCATTGGTCACATGCGGGCATACTTATGTGCATAAAGAGAAGCCCATGTGGGCATCTAACAAGCTGTTGCGGGCATCTAAAGTGAGGACATGCGGGCATACTTATGTGCATGAAGAGAAGCCCATGTGGGCATCTCTAAGACAGCCCTGCAGGCATATTGAATGGTCCTTGCGGGCATGTGTTGTGATGACTCTTGGGCATGAGTAGTAGTCATGTGCGGGCATACCTTACAGTGCCTTGCGGGCATGTTTGTATCCCACTGCGGGCATCTTTTTGTGTGTTGCGGGCATCTTTATGAAGACCCTTGAGCGCATAAAAGCTAATGTGGGCATCTGGACAATCTCTTGATGAAGTGGCATAAAGATCAAATAAATATATGAGTATATTTATATTGGATGAAGAAAATATGGAAGTAAAAATAAATTGATTTAATGAATGATGAAGTCGGCCTCCAGAGTTCAAGGAAGTAAACTAAATATCATTTCATGGAATAAAAATATTATTTGTTTTGATTTGGACAAGTCGGCCTCCCTAAGATTATGGACAAAACAAAGTATAAATAGAGGAGGAGTTGTGTGGAGACAAATTGGAAATATGTGAAGAGAAATTTTGGATAAGTGAGTCTGATTTTCAAGGGTTATAAGGAGATGAGGACAGGTTCGGTGGTCAGCACAGGAGCAACAAGAGCAGCATGAAAGAAGATTTGTATCTTTGATTTCTGGGTTGATATGAGGCAACAGCAACATGGACAGAATTGAAATGGAGACATGATGCTGGGAAAGAATGAAGTTATTATGGGCTGCAGTATTGAACATGAGGATAGAATCATAATGACCAGAAAGATACTGGACAGTTTGTTGATGTGCTGATGATATGTATGGACAGAATTAAATATGTTTGATGCAAGGACAGTCAGAAAAAATAAGGTTAATTATTGTGGTATGCTAATGATGTTGTGGATGTGACAACAAGAGATGATGTATGTGGCAGACTTTAGAAGAGTATGATGTATCAACTGTAAAATTGTATTATTGGGGGTGTTGTAGCATCCCAGTCAGTTGTAGCTGACTGAACAATTCTGGTGGGTGGTGCCACCTTATGGGTTGTAGCCCATATTGGAGATTGAAGTCTCCATTTATACATAACTTACAAAGTTTATATCTTGTCTCTTGCAATGTGTTGAAGTGTTTATGTTGATAATACATTAATGAATATAATATTGAAGTGAATGTGAATTAATGTTTTAAGATTTAAAGTTGGAACAAGTTGAATTTTGGATTAAGTGTAGGCTCACTGATTCACCCCCCCTTTCAGTGAGCCATTGTGTCGAACAATTGGTGTTAGAGCAGGCCTTCAGCATAAGCCTAACAAGCTTGAAGGAAATCAGTAGACACAAGTGAAGGAAAGTCATGGATGATTATTCGGAAGATGGAGTTCCATTACTCAATGAATCAAATTATGAGTATTGGATCATCAGAATGAAGCATCACGTAGTGGCAAAAGGATATGACATCTGGAAATCAATTAAAGAGGGAGTAGCTAAGAAGCCACTTGAAAGCAACGAAAAGGGATTAAGCTTAATCTTGATGGCCTTGTCTCAATCAGAGAAGGAAAGACTAGATGTTGGAAAGTACACTTCAGCCAATGAACTCTGGAGCACACTTGAAGGTGAGCACAAAAGGAAAATTCAAGACATGGACAAAGAAAAGGAAGTCAAGACATCTGATGATGAAGATCAAGGAAGGAAAAAGGCTCAAGCATCAAGCTTTAGTGAAGGTAAGAACTCTCCTATTGAAATTATTGATGGTGAAGTTGCACTTGTAAAGGATGAAGAAGATGAGTTATTGAAAATCAAAGAGGCATTTGCAAAAAATCTATTGGATAAGGATGTCAAATCCAATATAAGGCTTAAAAAGAAGATTATGGGCGCATTTGAAAAATACCAAAAAGAGACAAAAGCATTGTTTACGAGTTTGAAGCTCAAGAACAAAGACTTGCAAGTTGAGTTAGAAGATAAAAATCTTGAGGTCAAGAGGTTGAAGAATGAACTAGGAAAAGGACAAGAAAAGATTGATGTCGATCCTAGAGAACTTGAAGAGACAAGATGGGCTAATCTTGATTTGAAAATTCAGCTGAAGGAAGCTAAAAGAAGAGAAGAAACTATGAAGATCCAGCTAGAAGAAAAAGAGAAGACTATGGACCTACTCAAGACAAGCTTACAACGTGAGTTAGAAGATCAAAATCTTGAGGTCAGAAGATTGAAGGTTGATCTAGCAAGAGTACAAGAGAAGATTGATAAAAGCCCTAAAGAGCTTGAAGAGGCAAGGAGAAACAATATTGGCTAGAGGACTCAGCTCGAAAAAGCCAGAAGAATAAAAGAAGCCATGAAGCTTTAGCTGGATGAAAAGGAGAAGATTTGTGAGCACTTTGAAATGGAAGTGGTTGGACTCAAGAAGAAAAATGAAAAGTTTCATGCATATGGCAAGTTCAATCACAGCTCAGCCATCCTAGATGAAATATTAGATTGGCAAAGGTCCCCATTTGACAAATTTGGCCTTGGGTATAAAAAGGTAAAAGACAAATTGGAAGAAGGAAATGTTTCACCCAAGACTCTTGAAGTTGGAATCACATCCTCCAAAGAAGAAAGCAAAGCTCCTCATGTACCTGCACATGAAAACAAAGAAGTTGGAAGAACAAATATGCATCAAGAAGTTAGTTTTGCATCTCCAAGCAAACCAAGACGAGAAACAACTCCAAGATGGAATCAAAGTCCAAGGTATGAGAACAAGTTCAATGGTTATTGTTTTTCTTGTACTAAATTTGGTCATAAGGCTATGGAATGTAGATCCTATGGAAGAAGAAGTGTTGGAAGCCCTAATGACAAAATTAGGTGTTGGACATGTGACCAAATTGGACACATAGCTGCCAACTGCCACACCTTAAGATGCTACAATTGCAGTGGCTTTGGTCATAAAGCCCAAACTTGTACAAGTCCTAGACGACAACAATTGAAGAGCCCATCATATACATCAACAAGGAGAACCAATGAATCATGGAAGAAGTATAACAAAGACAAAATTGAAAATCAGAAGACAAACAATCTCAGCCAAGGACACTCTAAGGTATGGGTAAGAAAAAATATTTTGCTGGACCTAAATGAGGTTGAGGATCAATGCACAAAAGGAGATGATGGTTGCCATATGACAAGCCATACTTGAAGTCTTCTAAAAAGACTTTGAGTATACCTTGAGTCCATGGAATTGGAGGATGAACTCAAAGGTAAGTAAAGGTTGCTCCAAATAGGTCCAAGGATCGTGGCATATAGCAGAAGTACAGATCTCATGAAGCAAGAAGGTAACTACAGGTGTCTTATTTTCGGTGGCACAAAGAACAGCAATTGAAAATAATAAATCAAGAAGAGTGATTTCCTATGTTGAAGAGATTAACTAAGACAGTGATAAATAATCCTTTCTAAAGCAAGTCAAAAGTTCTGGTATGTAATTGTCTGAGGTGCATGATTTTGGTTGCGAAGAAGACATACTAGCAGCATGTATGAAGTAAAAACACACCTCTGAGTTTGCTTAAGAAGAGATGCATGCTGAATGACACACCAAGATGACTATATGATGACTGAGAATATTGTATGATGAGTGATGAATATAGTGCACATACAGTGGTATTTCACAGTCATAATTTGACTTCAGCAGACACATGGTTATCCACTGTTCTGGTCATCTACAGAAGAGACAAAAGCAATAAGAAATATTTTGGTATTTAATTGTATGAAAACAAAACAAGGGCAGCTGGAGTAAGAAGATAAAGTAAGGAAGAGGCATGTTGATAGGGGAGCCTGACTTAACAAGTGACAAGTTGGTTTACAAAGAAGGTTATGATCGAAGGCATGAAGCATAAATCTCAGCTTGAAAGGGGGAGCAGGATGAAGACTTATCTTTACCAAAAACACTCGAGAAGGTCAAATTCTGTAAAGACTTTCTGAAGACATATTCACTTGTTGAAAAGATGAAGGATACAAGGAAGACAATTTATGTTGAACACACATTCATGGGCTGATTAAAACAATTTATGTGGGTTGGAAAAACAATAAGCATTCAATAGAAGTCAACAAAGAAAGAAGGATGTACCTAAAAGTCAAATTCATGAAGCTCAACCACAGCCAAAAGATAGGAGCCTGGATGCAAAAAGAGGATATTATGACAAGATCATGGATGCAGCACTGAAGTTTGTGATTCAAGTAGCCTACAGATACATCAAGCTTTAGCCAGCAGAAGTTGATTGACATGAAAAGTTAGCAAACAGTACTTTGACATGACAACTGATTTGCTAGGGGGGACACAACATCAAGTGAAGCCTTTGGGTATTGTGAAGCCTTTAATGGTTGATTGCTCCTTTGTGATTAATTTCAAAGGGGGAGAGAACTAGTAGGTTGCAATCAATGACAAAGGGGGAGATTGACAAGCAAAGTTGTCATTGATGACACACCATTAATGACAAAGGTCAAAATGTGGACAAGAAGGACATGAAGCCAAAGCAAGCAAGTGTGTGATGGTGACATGGATCACATGGAAGGCATTGGATAGGATAGAAGAAATTCATACCTCATGGAACATACCTGGAGCTTGAAGTTGGAATGCTTGTGGTGATTGTAAATGCTTCTTCGTCTACATTGACAGACATTGGTGGCCATCTTGATTTTATCTTCAACTAACATTGTTTTGTAGGTAAAGAAGGCGATTTTGAGGAGTGCGAATTGGTGGGGAGGCCTACCCATCAAGCTTCAAGAGGACGTTTTGGGTGACAGGGAGTTGATTTGTCTTTGTACCAACAATTCATGTTTCTCATATCTTTGTTTGCATCTCATCCCATTCTTGATTGATTAATTGATTGATCTTTGTGTTTTTGATTGACAAGAATAGGGAAAATCGATTTGGTTGAAGGAGGCAAAACGTTGGCAAGAAGGGCTCATCAAAGTTTGGCATTTGATCTTTGTGGGTAGTAATCCTCATCTCAAGCCTCTTCCATCTTCATTTTCCAGGTATGTTCCATGAGGTATGAATTTCTTCTATCCTATCCATCTACTCTCTTAGATCACAAAACCCTAATTGATTAAAACCCTCATTTTTCTATTTTTCTAGATCTACATGGATCTAGCTTGGCTTTGGGGAAGTTATTGAAAACCCACCTCTATAGCATCCACGGCAATTCGGATCTATAGTTTGGTGTGGATTGGCCTCCATTTGACACACTTTCCAAGGCACTTTAGCCTCCTTGAGGGAGGTCGCACTCCTTGAGGGAAGCTATTGGGGCTAGTTCCAAGTTGTGGGTAGGAGAGATCCCACTTGATTTGCATAGATCTACCTTGATAACCTACCCCTAGTGCTTCACCTTGTTGATTTTCACCTTGTGGGCCTCATTCCTCATTTTGAGGGATTGAGCCCCACTTGGGTCACTTGGTGATGCATTTTGAATCTCAGATCTACTGAGATCTAGCCATTGGATGCTCTTGAACTTCAAAACCCACCTTGTTTTGCACCTTGATTACCCCGATCTACAATTTGGTGGACATCCAACTCCATTTGGCACTTGATCTAAGGCACTAATCTCCCTTGGGGCAATTCGCATTTCTTGGGGTTAGTGGCCTTTGCTAGATCCCACATTTGGGTGCTCTTAATTATTGGTCAATCCATAGATCCATGCCATAGAGCCCCTCTAATAGCATCTTCCATTAATTTTGACCAAGTGGACCCATCTTGGACCATTTTCCCTGTTTTAAGGAAGTGGGCCCCACTTGTGTATCTTCATGGTGCTAGATTTATCCATTGAGCTTCAATAAGTGGCCTAAATCATACATTGGTTGAACACTTGTCACATCCTAAGCCTCTTCAACCATACTTAACTCTTGGGTCCACTAAATCCATCTCACGCATTGGTTTCCGTAACCTCACTTACACATTTCCCTAGGAACCTTTGTGTTAGCTAATCTTCATTGATTGGCTATGGTCTCCCCCTTGGTCTTGATTCCTCATGATCGAAAGTGAAGAGTGCCTCGGTTATCGTGACACCCAACTTGCATTGGGAAACATTGCACTTCTTGGGTCACCTCTTTAGTTGTCCGTCTCTTCTACCGTCCCGGATGGGATACCTTTAGGGACAACTACAAGTTGTGTGATAACAATATCTTCAAACAACTTCATGGGATAAATAAGTTATCCATTAACCGGTATCAAAAAAACACTAAGTCATTTAAAAGAGCTCTTTTCTCCTATGGGGGTGGAGTTAACATGGTCAACCGAGGTTATTCAAGTGATTTTTGCATGGCTTAAACAAGACTAATGGATTCTAAACAAGGGAAAACTTTGTGTTCTTCACCATTCAGACAAACACTACGGGTGTGTCTCACAAAGGGAGTCAGAAGTAGCAAGATACTCTTCCGATTGATCTTATCAAGCCACCTTTATACTTTATTTGCATTTCAATTTGTCCTTTTCCTTTAGATTTAGCATTTATAGCACATTCCACTTTATTCATTTGATTTCTCATTTCATTGCTCAGGATGACAATTGAAAGGTACCGGCCCAAAATACCCTTGTGGGCCCGATGGAGTTGCCAGGGTAATGCCTTTTTATAGCAAGTAGGTTTAACCTCTTAATTCAAGGAGCACCTACCCTTCTAACTGCCACCTTAATTGACTTTAACATAGAATAACTTAGATAATACCTTGGGAAGAGTATTGCTCACTTGACAAATCCTATTGTATGTGAGGGCCTTATACAATGAAAATAAAAATGACCCACAATCACCCAGCATTCATTGTTAAAGATGATCAATCCTAAGACACCATGGAAAAACTGAGAAGTCTTCTTGGTGAAAGAAACACAGAGGGGGGAGGTCTATAATCCATCTATCAAGTTTTAACCAAGGTTGCAGACCAGAAATGAAGTGAGATACAGAGGATGGATAATAGGCCATAGGTGGACCCAACGGAAGGAATAAGAGCTCTTTATAATACAAAGGGTAAACTTGGTGACTTGGTTAATACATAAACCATGCATCTTTCACCCTCGTCAAGCTAAGGGTCGATACTGCTAGCTCTACTCATCAGACAATCACAAAGCATTCTAGTTCAAATTTTATAAGATATACATCATCATCTGTTAATTTTTAGTGCAGCTGCGAGACCCATTCTCAGAGAGAATGGTACCCTAGTCAGTTAACTAGGGTTCCTGGTCAAGTTAACCAGGTAGAGTAATGAGTAAGACCCTAGAAGCTACCCTAGGGCCCCCAACTGTCTCCTGGGGTTCTTGGTCAAGGACCGAGCAGATGGATGCCATGGTAAAGTCCCTAGCATGTGGCTAGGGCCCCTATTTGTCTCTAGGGTATTCTGGTCTGGGACCAGACAGTTTCTTGGTCACGAGGACCAAGCAGATCCTACAGGTTGAGACAGAGACATCCTAGGTCCTGCAGATGGTTGATCAACATTCAGTCTAGGACTGAATGCTCAGCTTGAGGCTGAGGACCATTCTCTGGGAGAATGGAGAACCTGGTCATGGACCAGATGGTTGATCAACATGTCCCAGTCTAGGACTGAGGCTCAGCCTTGGGATGAGAAGCCATTCCTTGAGAATGGAGGCACTTGGTCAGTTACCAAGATTATGATGTGTGATGTCCTCTTCTCCTAGGTCTTCAAGATGGATGAGTTAATTGGTCTTCTCAAGGGACTGGCCACCCCTTGTGGAAGCTACTAACATTTGACCTAAGGAACAGTTGAGAGGACCACATGATCACATCATCTGTGTGAACCCTTCCTTATACAATGATGATGAACTTTCAGGTTATATGGAAAATTTGTACATTTGAGAGAGAGATGACTGGTTGTACCTTTCCACCTTGGGTGATTTACTTTTGGTCCTTGCACCTTGTTGTTTATTAAGTCTTGTGGTACCCTGTCTTTGATTTGTGGTAAATAGGGTCATTGACCCACCTTCTATTTATACCACCCTTGTTGTTATGGGTACTAGTCCACTTTATGTGACTCTTTTATTTTTTATTTTTATTCTATTTATTTTTATTTTATATATATATATATATTGACATCTTTCCTAATTCTAAGGAATCCTAATTTAAAGGATTATTTTAATGATCCTAAACATGTGGAACCCTAACTTATTTAAAAGATTAATTAATAATCTTTTTAGTAGATCTAATATCCTATTTATAGAGTTCTATCGTTTTCTCATTTTGATTTTTTAATGTAACACCTCAGCTCTGTTTTGTTAGCCTGCTTGACGTCTAAGTTCTCTTTGCTGCTGCTGCTGCTTACCCACCTGTGTAGGCCGTCCACCTACTGCTGGAGTTTATCCTCATTTCAGATCTGACTTGTCTTTTGTAAGGGTGTTGATTTTATTGTGACTGGGCAGTGAACTATTGGAGGGTGTTTTGATGACTTGACTGCTGAAAGAGGGGGTCGCATATCTCATAACTCTGATAAAGGTCCGATCTGCTGTTTATGATTTGACTGGGTTTCGATCTGCTGCTTAAAGTCTACTTAGGATCCATTCTGCATATTGAGAGGCCATTGATTGAGGCCGTGAAGCATTCTGGTCTGATCTACCAGTTTGTGATCTGTTTGAGTTTCGATCTATCTGCTGATTGCTTTGTGGAGGCCGTAAGGCCCCGGAGTTTGTCCTACTCTATTGTGTGCATTTCTGTGAAAGCCATGAGTGCTGGTGGACAGATCTCTAGTGTTCAGACTTGAGTCTTGTTCTTTTTACCAGATCTATTCTACTGAGTTTTGTATTGACCTTATCCACTTTGTTGTGACTTGATCTGATCTATGTGTTGATCCTTATGTCTGATTGAGGTCATATGTTTGCTAGGGTTCAGTTTTTTTTTTTTTTTTTAATATATCTTTTGGACTTATATCATGCTTTGACTTGTCTGGGATTGTCACTGTGGTTTTTGACTGTCTTTGACCACTTGACTGTAACGCAACCTATCATTTCTCTCTCTCTGGTTTGTACTACCCTCTTGTAGGGTTTGACAGTTTCCAGATTTGACTGGCCTCTCTGAGGCACAGTCTTTACTGAAAGTAAGTAACTCTTCTGAGTATTCTTATAGGAAGGGTCCCACACACAGGTAAGTATCTCTTGTATTATTATGTGGTTAAATTTGTTATTCTACGTTACATGATGCTGGAGATTAATTTAGCACAATGACCTAACTGGTAGTGTTAAAAGTGCTTTAACACAGTGACCGACCTGAGAGTGCTAAAGATATGAAAATTATGTTATGATAGTTTTTACTATTGCACTATTTAATATTCAAGATTTGCAAATGTTTATTAATGTATTTTCTGCATTAAAGTATTTTCTAACTTGATGAAGTAGCATGGCTTAAACAAGACTAATGGATTCTAAACAAGGGAAAACTTTGTGTTCTTCACCATTCAGACAAACACTACAGGTGTGTCTCACAAAGGGAGTCAGAAGTAGCAAGATACTCTTCCGATTGATCTTATCAAGCCACCTTTATACTTTATTTGCATTTCAATTTGTCCTTTTCCTTTAGATTTAGCATTTATAGCACATTCCACTTTATTCATTTGATTTCTCATTTCATTGCTCAGGATGACAATTGAAAGGTACCGGCCCAAAATACCCTTGTGGGCCCGATGGAGTTGCCAGGGTAATGCCTTTTTATAGCAAGTAGGTTTAACCTCTTAATTCAAGGAGCACCTACCCTTCTAACTGCCACCTTAATTGACTTTAACATAGAATAACTTAGATAATACCTTGGGAAGAGTATTGCTCACTTGACAAATCCTATTGTATGTGAGGGCCTTATACAATGAAAATAAAAATGACCCATAATCACCCAGCATTCATTGTTAAAGATGATCAATTCTAAGACACCTGTTATCACATATATATAGTAGCCGGGCTACCATACATTATTTTTCTCATTCCAGTACACTATTCAGCCAGTTCCCTTGCATTTGAGATGCTGAGATGAACATCTATATTGGATCACTATCAGATTGTGGACAGCAGTTATATTCCCCATGCCATGACTGAGTTTCAGGACACTCAGAGAGATGCCCGATATAGCCATTATGCCATTGGTACAGAGCAGACAGTAGTGCCCAGAGTTACAGCAGCAGTTCCAGAGGACAGATGATGGTACAGGTTGATGTGCATTCAGGTATATGACTCAGCAGGTGTTATGGTTAGATTGCTTTTATACTTATTCTTATAGCATGTCATAGCACTTAGTGTCATGATCTGGCGATCATATAGATACATGGACCTGGTTGACCTATTATATTATATTATACTGTCCCTACTCAGACTTAGAAGTTCACTATTCATACTCATTGGTACATACCCTCCTTAGGGAGAATAGAGGTGATCATTACACCATACTTTGGCTTGCTAGTGTTGGCTCCATCATTTCACCGTCTTCATTCATCCGTGGCCTACCTTTTAGATTATCACCCTGACTTACTACTTGACTAGTGGCATGGAGGACTTTTCCCCGCTGTAGCCTCTGTATTGGATGAGCTTCCCTGTTTATTGTGTCTCGGCTCTGAGTTGGTGACAAAACTTACCTATGGTGAGTTGGAGTTCCTTGTGAATTCCCCCTAGTCACTAAAGTTGTGTTGGCTAAACCTGAAACTTTTAGTGCTGCCATCAATACAAAATCTGGAAAATGAAATGCTATATCTGGTATGAAAAGCCCATTCATGCAATGTGTTTCTAAACACACATGAATGAGAGGCATGCCAAATGAACATGGCAATGAAAATAAAATGTTATATCTTGTGGAAAAATAAATACCTAGGTAAACAAGCTGTCCATGAAACACCTAGAAGTGCTCAGGTAAACAAGTGCCTTAAAAACACACCTGCAGCAGAAAGCCTAAAAGAAAAAATGTAAATCTATGCAATGTGTTTATAAACACACATAGATCAAGGCTATGGAAACTTCAGGCCCAAAAAGCAATAGAACTTAAATGCTATATATAAACAATTGCTGGCCTTATTTGTATTATGGATTGTGCGCATCTGTGAAGGTGAATAAACCCTCTTTAAACAACTCATCCATTTGTGAGACACCGCCATTCCCTGTGTTATTGCTCATTCAGTATATACTATGGTGTATTCCCTTTCCCTTGCCAAAGTGTCACCAAGTCAAGACAGTCAAGTCATCCCTTAGCCTAGCCAGTTAATTTAGCCTTCACCCTTCACTAGCAAATTGATCACAACTATGAAGTGAGTATGATCCTGAAAGTCTAGTCTGAGTAATAATAATAATTAACGACAATATATATTCGGATGTAGATCGCCAGTTATGATCATTATGTGTTATAATTGCTATTTGAATAAGTTGTAGAGCATGTATTAACCTTGATACTTTACAGCAGCATTGGATGATGGACTAAGTTATATTTGGTCTTGGTTGGACCTAGTTTGACCATGGAGGACCATGGGACATGAGATGATAGACCTTATGATGATATAGATAGATGATATATGGTCTATGTACACATACAGGATGATTCTATGCAGCAGCTACAGGGTTATGATGATGATTCTTGGGGTACAGCAGTGTTGGATCATTTACAGAGCATTGTTATTGGCCTTGTTCCGGTATATTGGACATTTATTTTGATCATGCAGAGATTCATATGGTGTATGAGTACACATCTTGGATGGATTTGGACCTTCTGAGTCCAATGGGACAATTTGTTTTCAGTTCCGGGCACTTACAGTGATGATTTAGCCTCAGTAGGCTGTCCTAGTGCAGTTTTGGTCTGTTGGAGGCCCTGTCGGAGCAGAGATGACTTTTATCCGGTTGACCTAGGGCGCTGATGATGGAGGGGGTTGTCCAGCCACTTGTTTTTACCATATTACCCCCCTCCCGGACACACTGGTGCCCTCACCTTGACAGCGCCAGCACTCCAGGGGGCTTTTTGGGGCAGTTTCACGCTTCCCGAGGCATTTCAGGATTGGTAGAAATGGCTATTGAGGAAATCGATTTGGGCTACTGAGGCAAATTTATGGCATGGGATGATCAGTGATGATAGATCGGGACCTTCCACACCTCTCCAGCAGTTTCAGCTTCATCGGGGCCCGCATCCATCACTTATGGCACTTTCTGTGGATTTTTGAGGTCTTTTTGAGGACCACGACTTCACTATGGAGGCACGATTTGGTACATTCATGATTATTTATTGGTTATTGTGCTATGGGGATTGACCAAGGAGGGATAAAATTACCCCTTGGACCCACCATAAGCCTCTTATGATATTTCATCATCATGATTTGGTGGGATTCCCCTCTTCTAGGGCGATTTTGTCCACTTATGTTATATTTTATGTGTGATCCATGTATCATATTGTTGAGCTCATCTCAACCATTGATTAGACTTTTGTATCTTTTAATCTTAGCCACTCATTCAAAAAGTGGTTAGGGTTTTGGTGCATCTCCTTCCTATTTAAAGGAGAGAGCCTCTCATTGTAAAGGGACTTTTGGCTCTGGATTATTGGAATAGAAAATTATTATTGCATCTATCTCAAATGTTGTGGTGAATGTTTTTGGTGTTCGTTCGTTGGTTCTTCCTTTGCACTGAGTTATTGGAGATCTTGTTTGCCATATCTTTTGTACCACAATTTTGCATCTACAGGTGGAGGCCGATTTGCTTGGAGGAGGAGGTATTGGTAGGGGAAGACTCTCCCTACTTCTTCTTTGGAGCTCTTCGTTGGTAACAGGGAGTATTACTGTCCCAGGACCTTCTATTTCATGTTACTATTTGCATTTCTCTTGTATTTCTTCCATACTTGATCTTACTGATTGAATTTTATTCCTTGGTTTGACAGGTAGAGGAAGGCGCACTTGTGGGCTAGGGCATCAAATTGGCAAGCAAATCAACAATCTCTCATTTGATCTCTGCGGGAATCTTCCTCAACATCAAGGCATCTCATCACATCACTCAGGTATGATCTCAAGGTAAGTTCTATCTCCATGATCTATCCAATTGTCAAAAACACTTTAAACCCTAATTAATCAAAACCCCATTTTTACCTTTTCTCAGATCTACTTAGATCTATTGGGTTGTTGGGCGTAATATTAAGAACCCACCTCTATAGCATCCACGGCATCCCGGATCTATAGTTTGGTGAGGATTGGCTTCCATTTGACCCCCTTCCCAGGCCAACTTAGCCTCTCCCAAGCAAGGCGCACTTCCTAGTTTGAGCAGGTTGACCTAGATCTAAGCGATGGGTGTTTGAGATTCCACTTGATTTGACATCTACACATCAAATAACATACACCCAGGTTGTCCCTTTCCTGAAATTTACCTTGTGGGCCCTATTCCACATTTTAAGGGATTTAATCCCCATTTTGGACCACTTGGAACACTTAAACTCAGATCTACTAAGATCTAACCAGTGGATTGCCACGAAATTATAGATCCATACTCCTACCTGACCGATCTACCCGGATCTAAAGTTTAGATGCCATCCGACTTGATTTGACCCACCTAATCCCACTTTTTAGCCTCCTTGGGCAAAGTCGCACCACCTTGGAGAAGTGAGTTCACTCACTTCTAGGAACTGGGTACTTGAGATTTTTGGAGATTCAGAACCGGAATAATTCAAAACCTAGGTCTAGACTGTTATTCTGTCAAATCTTGCCTTGGGGATTGCATTCCTTGTTTTAAGGGATTGTGGTCCACTTGGGTCAAACCTAGATCTAGATACATTTACACACCAAAACTTAAATTGCCCACTTATCTCATGTACTAGGAGTCTTAAACCACAAGTCAACCCTACTTTGACTCCACTTCCCAATTCCCAAGGCACTGGTTTCTCTCCAAGTTAGTTCAACCTTCCTAGATTGTTGGATTGACTTGCGGATTGACCATGCATGGTGGACTAAACCCTTGATGCTATCATGTATCATGGTCAAACTTGTCATCCGTACTAGTTAGCCCCAATACAAACCTTAACTTCCCTGCATTGGACACAGTTCCCAAGACAGTGGATCTTCCAACATTGAACTAGTACACTCATCCTAGATCTCACTTCAAACATTAAAAGTCACTCTTACATCAACTATGAATCAAAGCTATACCTATTGAACCCTTCACTTGGCTTGTGACTTTACCCTTAGGTCTAGGATAAACCATACACCTAACTTCACTTAGAAATACCCTGATTTGGTGTCTTGGTTTTGATCTCTCCTGTCGGGAGTAGATCGGGTCTCCCCCTTTGTTGTCTGGGCTAGATAACATAAAGCGAAGGTTGCCTCGACTGGCGTGACAACCATACATATATTGGAGGTCGAGGTGATCGGGGTTGCACCTTTTGAGTTGCCCTTCCCTATTGCCATCCATGACTGGATCCATCCATAGGGGCAACTACATCTTAGGTGATAACAACACCATGGAAAAACT
This sequence comes from Larix kaempferi, assembly GCA_027924585.1. Classification (NCBI taxonomy): domain Eukaryota; kingdom Viridiplantae; phylum Streptophyta; class Pinopsida; order Pinales; family Pinaceae; genus Larix; species Larix kaempferi. Next base: position 623,422 of record BSBM01000721.1, on the reverse strand, counting down.
GAGAAGTCTTCTTGGTGAAAGAAACACAGAGGGGGGAGGTCTATAATCCATCTATCAAGTTTTAACCAAGGTTGCAGACCAGAAATGAAGTGAGATACAGAGGATGGATAATAGGCCATACGTGGACCCAACGGAAGGGATAAGAGCTCTTTATAATACAAAGGGTAAACTTGGTGACTTGGTTAATACATAAACCATGCATCTTTCACCCTCGTCAAACTAAGGGTCGATACTGCTAGCTCTACTCATCAGACAATCACAAAGCATTCTAGTTCAAATTTTATAAGATATACATCATCATCATCATCACAGCATGGCACAAAATATATCCTCCACTAATCATCCATCAAAAGTAACCACATTCATATCATATGTGGGGGCCAAGAGCAGCAAAGATGGGCTCCCACCTTCTGGGAATTTTGCAAAAATAAGTCTGTAGGGATGCCCCACAAAGTGTGGCACAACAGTTCCATCAATGTTCATATTAAGTCTATTAAATTACTTATCCAGTATATTATAAAATCCAATGGAATTGATGCATGTTTGAGATACATTTCCTTATGCTACACTTTTTCACAACAATGGGTGATAATACACATGTATTGTTGGTACAGCCACAAATTAGTGAGCAATGAACATGTGTGGAATTTTGTTGCATGGATAAAGGTGATGAATGTGTAATAATATGCTACATTCAAACATGCCAAAAATAGAAACAAAACTAAAATGCTTGAATATTTAGGTAAAATTAAAGAATTAAAATAAACATGTAGTGAATACATAACAACTGGAAAATTCATGGGAAATTGAAATTATATACCGTAAGAATGCCAATATAAACAACTAAAAGATGATAACTATGACCCACTGATAGAAAGAAACATTCAAGGATGGTATTCTAATTATCAATAGCAAATTGTAATGAATAAAAATTATGGTCATTGTTTTATTGGCATACTATTGGCTAAGCAGTTACTCTTAAACCCCTTGGCGTTTCATACCCATATTTCATATCCTATGTAAATGATGCACATGATATCTACTGATATTAAAATTATTATTTTTCCAACATGGACAAACTATAATTTTGTTCGTTGTTATTTAGGAACTAGTGAATGCTAAACATTATTAGACCATACATTAGAATTAGTATAAAATTGCATCTCGGATATTTAAATTGTAATACATGACAAAATCTACATTTTTAGGAGAAAATGGTTGCTTAATGCTCTTGGGGCTTAAAATACTAATGTTTTTCTTCAATATGAATTCAGGTCATCAACACAATTTGAAGTTATAGGGAAACTCACTCTACGATAGTGAAAGCAGCAATTGTCTCCTACATGTAATTGTGCCCATCTTTTCGTTCTAAGCAACTCTGTTAATACCTGCATAAACAAAATCCATCAAAAAAGCATAATCAAAATAGGGCACAAAAGCTTTCTCTCAACTATATCAATAAGAGGAATAGGAAAATAGAAATGCAAGGAAACAAAGCCAATAATCCAGATAGGATTAATGCAATTAATTAAACAATATAACAAAGAAATAAAGCAACACTTTTGTATCTGAAAATTCTTATTCAAAGGAAATCAAACTTATCCATATAAGTAGAAAGTAGACAAGTGTTATTTTATGAGCAATACTGAAAAACAAAGGCAAGTCTATATAAACTCTTACCGTGCCATTTTTTCCAGCACCATATAAACTCTGAAGTACTCTTGACACATTTGTATTCTCCTCTTAGAGGCATCAATAACAATGCCACTCAATGACCAAAAAAAACTAATTTCTATTTTTAATTTTGATTTTGAGTTAGTCAATGTTAAGGTTTAAATGTAACTCCATTCTTGTTATGCACTCACATTGTCATTGTGTCTTTGGAAGTCCACACCTGCCACCTAGAAGAAAAAGAGCATCACGATACTTGTAGTTGTACTTGTGACCCAAGGCATGTTTCAAATAACCCTGTTTAAGAAGTCTATTGATTGTGAATGAGGCACAATAAGGAAGACGAAATTAGGTTAGCTTAAGAGACATGGTAACTCAGTCCTTGTTCATTTCACTTAATTTTTCCTAGATGCAATCATTTAGATTGAAGAGATGTAGATTTTACAATTGTATCTCTTCGGTTAAGCCTTGGGCTATTGCATGCCTTGTGACCAAAGGCATGTTTCAAATAACCCTTTTTAAGAAGTCTATTGATTGTGAACAAAGAGAAATAAGGAAGAAGAAATCAGGTTGGCTTAGGAGACAAGGTAGCTTGTTGAGATTTAGAAGGGTCAACAAGAGAATCGATGGAACCAAATCTCACTTAAATTCTGAAATCACCTCCTCACAAGTGCACTAGAGAAAGATAGGTCTAGTGTGCTAGAGAATGAGTGCAAAAGCCAAGCACAAGAATCTTGAAAACAGAAATGGACAAGACCCAAGAGAAAATAACAATCACAAGAGAAAAACAAAAAGATAAGTGCCCCTAGGTATTGTTGCCGCCTGATACGCACTTCGGGATTAGCATGGCAGATATCTTCAAGCCACTAGGTGCGACCTTGGAGGCAAGGCTTGAGTCAAGTGCTATCACCTGAAACTTGACTCCTTCGTTTAGGCAAACTCCTAACAAAGCCAAGGGGGGTAGTCCCTAAAGGTTACTAAGGCTGTTAAGGTTTTAGTTATGAATGTGAAAGTTATTTACAAGTTTTTGGAAATGAATACTAAGAACAAGACTTTGCAAATTGGAATTCAAATCAACAGCATATAAATCATATAACCACTCAACACAAGATTCACAAATGATTCTATGATCTAGACCAGTTCCAAATGGAGTACAATTTGAGTGTTGTTGTGACGAATGCTTTGCAAATGTTCTTGGTTAATTTTAATAAAAAGATGAGTTGATTAAAAGGGAGGGGAATTTGTTAGATTTTTAACTTTTAATGATTAATCTATAATTATCTAGGATCTTACTAAGAGAATAACAAGCACAACATAAACACAAGAGACACAAGAGACACAAAGATTTTCCTCGGGGAAACCATAAAGGAGAAAACCCCGCAACTTCCTCAGAGATAGAATGATCACCAAAACAATGTCACAAAAGTAAACCCCAAAAATAGAGATGGTCTTCGGCAGCTTCTCTCTTCTTCACTTGTGCGAACTTGTCCTCCTTCTCACTAATGTGAACTTGGTGAGTGAGTGAATGAATAAATGAGAGAGCCTAGCTCTCTATTTATACATTCACTTCCACTTTAACTTTACCACTTGACATGTCGGCCCCAACTAATTCTAATTGGGCCGACTCCTCTAGGGGACTTAAAAACCCCTTTACATTTGACTCTAGAGGGATCTATTTCCCCAACTTACAAGGGAGGATTTACCTCAATGACTTTACATGACCAAATGTAATAATTACATCCTCGACCGGAGGAATAAACATCTCCGTCGGAGGTACAAATAAAATACAATAATAATTACAATATAAAATACAATTGAATATCTTCCGCAGTTACAATATTAACACTCCCTCTTAACTAAGAAGGTATTCTCTTGACACAGTCATCAACACATCTAGACACAAGTCTTCGTCACTGAATCAACAATGTTGTAACATCATCATCAACACTGGATCGTCGTCATCATTGTTGCTGCAATCCTCGTCATGTGGACCATCGATTGGTGCTATCTCTCAATTCTACTCGTTCGTCATAGGAATTTCTACACAGCCAGCCCTTTTTCATGCTGGATGTAGGCCTAGCCCTCATGTAGGTCTTCATCATCTCTGCGAGCAAGCCATCAAGTAGGTACAGTCCAGGACCAGTCATTACATTGCCTCTGCAAATACCTGTGTCTCCTACTATCACCTCATCGTCTTCATATCATCTCATCGTCACACGAAGCACAGCCTAGATGCACATCACACAGCACTTACATCAACCGACATGGGAGGACCGACCTACCACCATTCGGGAAAGGCTCAGCACTTACATCAACGACCATGGGAGGACCAACCTACCACCATGTCGGAAAGGCTCAGCACTTACATCAACGACCATGGGAGGACCAACCTACCACCATGTCGAAAAGGCACTGCACTTACATCAACAACCATGGGAGGACCAGCCTACCACCATGTTGAAAAGGCACAACACTTACATCAACGGCCATGGGAGGATCAACAAACCACCATGCCAGAAAGGCTCAACACTTGCATCAACGGCCATGGGAGGACCAACCTACCACCATGCCGGAAAGGCTCGGCACTTATGTCAACGGCCATGGGAGGACCAACCTACCACCATGTCGGACTGGCCCATGTGCATCTGCCTCTTCATGACTCATCACTTCCCCTTGGAAGGACCCTCGATCTAAAGAACACCAAGCTTCTCTCTGAAGTACTCAAGCTTCACTCCGGCTAGCGGCTTGGTCAACACATCGACTATCTACTCGTCCGTCGCAACATATTAGAGCTTCACTGCTCCTCTCTACACCATATCCCTGATATAGTGATACTTGATCTCAATATGCTTCCACTTGTCATGGCACACTGAGTTCTCGAACTTCACACAACTCTGGTTGTCACAGAATATACAAGTCACCTCTAACTGGAGATCAAACAAATCAAACAGTAGCTTCCTAAGCCATACTGTCTCACAACTAGCTGAACAAGCTGCAACATACTCTACTTTGGCTGTACTCAGTGCCACGCAGGACTGCTTCCTGCTAAACCAGGAGAGCATACCTGATCCCAAACAGAAGCAGCACCCTGAAGTGCTCTTCCTATCTACAGCACTGCCTGCCCAATCCGAATCAACATAACCCTGCAGGTTAACCTTTTGATTCGTGTCATATCTGAGCCCATAATCCACTGTACCCTTCAGGTACCTCATTATATACTTTGCAGCAACCAGGTGAACTTGTCTCGGATCTGTCAAGAACTGGCTCAAAGTGTTCACAACAAAGCATATGTTCGGTCTCGTGTTCGTCAAGTACATCAACGAACCAATAATATGTCTGTAGCCTATAGAAGCCACTGTCCATCATCCTGAATCCCTTCAGGATCGCATCTGCATATTTTCCTTGGATAAGGAAAATATCATCTGATCTCAGCCACATGTCTAATCGCAAGAATCATGCCAATATTCTTGAACTCTGAGATCTTCTCCCTCTGAGGTGGAATCCTCCCTCTCTGTCTAACATCATGCACTCTCTGCATCCATCTGTGAGCTTCGGCGAGAATCAAGCTATCTGTATATATAGAAACCATCCTCAACCTTGTAGCAAAGGTTGAAATCTGCATCACCCATGGTGATCATCAAACTCATCAAATAACTAATGATTTTGGGTGCCTGTTGAACTCGTACAAAGCCTTCTTTAATCTTCTGTAAGAAGTTATCCATATCATTGGTCTTTCACAATGTCACTGGGAGCTAGAATATTTCTTCCAAGATATTCTCCTTATCGGTTGGGCAAAAAGTCCATATGTCGTCCCATGTCTAGGGTGTCTATCCAAGGCCAAACACATGTATGTGCCTCAAATCTTAATGGCTACTCCACATACACTTCATCATCCAGGAAAGTTGCCTTCATGTTCTCCCGATGTAACTTTTATTTTATTACTACGGTTATCATGAGTATAGCTCTAGTAGAAGTGTATCCAATTCCCTCTTCATGTGAGAAACTACAAGCCACGGACCTTGCCTTGTGTTTGATTTGTAAGACTTCTTGTTGAACAATCATCACTTGTTCTTCGGAACAAGTGTTCGTCATCCTTCTCTTGTAGATCATAGCACACGATCTTTCCTACAAATCAAATTCAATTACAATATTAGTAACACTTCATAATCATCAAATCATTTCAATGATAACCTTTTATGCATACTGATATGATTCACATAGTTATGCAACTATCTTGGCCAATGCTTTGGCACAACACTTTTCCATATCCCATATGCATACGGTGACTATCTAGATGCCTTCCATCTCTACCAGAACATACTATCAAGAGCGTGCACTGCTCCCAGCATGTTAGCAAAGAGGTTTCATTCTAGACAAGCAACAATGGAATGTTGTCCAACACTATTGGCTACTTACCCATCATATGCATATTAGTAGTACATTGTTCAATTCTATATGAATGCTTACCCTATGCATGATACATTTCTCGATTCTAGGAATACAAATATGCATACAACTATTAATATCATTAACTATTCAGAGTTCAAGAAGTAATTCAAATACTTATCTTTTTATGTTTTGTGGGGTTGCCTCCCTCTGGATCTTTGCTTGGAGGTTGCCTCCCTCTGGATCTCTACTTCCCTTCCATGTCATGATAGTATCATGATTTTGTGTCTTTGAGCTTTTATCCATCCTGTAGCACTATTCACCCTTACGTGTGCACTAGTTTCATCATTGTGTCATCCTCAAGATCTCATACATAATCACACATTCATTAGTATAATCTCACTAAGATCAAAACATTATAACCCTGAATAATATTAAACACGTAGGGTCATAATCATTTCATACATAGGTAATTTATCACGAGCATTAATATTCAAGGATTCATGGAGTACATCTTTTACTCATGCATATTCAGATTTGACCATAGGACTCTTCTAGTTTGTCATATCATTAATCAAACTAAGAAATACAATATGCATAAAGCCTTGATTAGCTAAACTCTATCTTCAGGAATAATCATTATCAACCATATAAAAGTATACTTATCTAAGATCCTAACACAAAGTAGGATTCTAACTCGATATAGGAAAACATACCTGGATTAGCATGCTTGCTAGTTATGTCTAACATACCCAAACAATATCTTCTTTGTTCTCTTCAATGATTTAGAGACCTATGCTAGTAACCTACATATCTCATAAGTTAAGCATAGTAGAACCAAATCATACATACCTCATAAGTAGAGCTTCTATGTGATCAAAGACTATGGATGAGTCTTTGTCATCATGGTCATATATTCTTGATCTAGAACTTGATTTGTCTTTCTTCATGTACCTGTCGAGATTGCTTGTAGTCTTCTCTATAAGGGTAAAACCTTAATCGTCCAATGTAGATCACTTGTAAACATATTATATAGATTCATGGTGCTAGGATGATAGAATACCAATGCCATTTAAACCTCTTTCATTGTCTCCCTATGAGTCTCCCAACTTTGCTAGGGTTTCTTCTCACTTGTAGAACCTAAAAACCCTAATTTTCAATCTCCTTCCTCCCGCAACATTTTGATGGAAGATTAATATCTATGATGAACGGATTCCATATCCATTTTCAAAGTTTCCAATGTTTCATCAGGGATCTCCAACATTGTATCAGGTCCTTCCATACCTAAAACTGAAAACCCTAAGTGAGAACTTCTTCCTCCGCTTCTTTGATTTCCTCCGTTGAGCCATTTCAGCTGTGTCGTATTGTTTCTGGTGTATCTCTGAAATTTCAAATCCTTAGGGTCTGTACATTCGCCCTGTGGTAGCCTGACCTGTCATCTTTCCAACCCCACAGATTTGAGTTTCATTGGATTCTCCATGAGAGAGATATGCTAAGTTTCCCAACATGACCTGTTTATGTGATGAAACAGCATAGCAAACTTGTATGGCGTGCCACGTGTCACTGTTTCAACTTCGACCTCTGATATTCGAACCTGTGAAACTACAGTCCGTGCCCTAACTGTCATGTTTTATGGAATTCCATTTGGAGCTTCCTAGCCTGAGATATGACCTTGTTTCCTAGGTCACCTGTTTAGGGATGCATTCTGGAAGAGGCAGAAACCCTAACTTGTACAAATCATATCTCACAAAGTACAACGAATCTAAGGCTGAAACTCGGACACAAGGTACAGGAACATTTCATCTTCGGCCTGTCCAAGTTTCAGATCCTGAAACTTCGCCAAAAGTGATTTATAGCGAAAATTACAAGATGACTAGTTTCCGGAAATGGAAACCCTAGCTTCCCGCAGCTGCACAATGTCTTCTTCTCAGGTTAGCTATGATACTGTTATCACATATATAGTAGCCGGGCTACCATACATTATTTTTCTGATTCCAGTACACTATTCAGCCAGGTACCTTACATTTGAGATGCTGAGATGAGCATCTATATTGGATCACTATCAGATTGTGGACAGCAGTATATATTCCCCATGCCACGACTGAGTCTTAGGACACTCAAAGAGATGACCGATGTAGCCATTATACCATTGGTACAGAGCAGTCAATAGTGCCCAGAGTTACAGCAGCAGTTTCAGAGGACAGATGATGGTACAGGTTGATGAGCATTCAGGTATATGACTCAACAGGTATATCACTGTGTTATGGTTATATTGCTTTTATACTTATTCTTATAGCATGTCTTAGCACTTAGTGTCATGATCTGGCAATCATATAGATATGTGGGCCTGGTTGATTTTATTATATATATTATATTGTCCCTACTCAGACTTAGAAGTTCACTATTCATACTCATTGGTTTTACCCTCCTTAGGGAGAATAGAGGTGATCATTCCACCATACCTTGGCTTGCTAGTGTTGGCTCCATTATTCATTGTCTTCATCCATCCATTGCCTACCTTTTAGTTTATCACCCTGACTTACTACTTGACTAGTGACATGGAGGCTCTTTTCCCCGCTGTAGCCTCTGTATTGGATGAGCTTCCCTGTTTATTGTGTCTCGGCTCTGAGTTGGTGACAAAACTTGCCTATGTTGAGTTGGAGTTCCTTGTGAATTCCCCCTAGTCACTAAAGTTGTGTTGGCTAAACCTGAAACTTTTAGTGCTGCCATGAATACAAAATCTGGAAAATGAAATGCTATATCTTGTATGAAAATCCCATTCATGCAATGTGTTTCTAAACACACATGAATGAAAGGCATGCCAAATGAAAATGGCCATGAAAATAAAATGTTATATCTTTTGGAAATGTAAATACCTAGGTAAACAAGCTGTCTGTGACACACCTAGAAGTGCTCAAGTAAACAAGTGCCTTAAAAACACACCTGCAACAGAAAGCCTAAAATAAATGTAAATCTATGCAATGTGTTTATAAACACACATAGATCAAGGCTATGGAAACTTCAGGCCCAAAAGCAATGGAACTTAAATGCTATATCAAAACAATTGTTGGCCTTATTTGTATTAAGGATTGTGCGCATCTGTTAAAGGTGAATAAACCCTCTTTGAACAACTCATCCATTTGTGAGACACTGCCATTCCCTATGTTGTTGCTCATTCAGTATATACTATGGTGTGTATTCCCTTTCCCTTTGCCAAAGTGTCACAAAGTTAAGTCAGTCAAGTCATCCCTTAGCCTAGCCAATTATTTTAGCCTTCACCCTTCACTAGCAAATTGATCACAGCTATGAAGTGAGTATGATCCTGAAAGTCTAACCTGAGTAATAATAATAATTAATGACATTATATATTTGGATTTAGATCACCAGTAATGATTACTTTGTGTTATAATTGTTATTTGAATAAGTTGTAGAGCATGCATTAACCTTGGACACTTTGCAGCAGCTTCTGATGATGGTCTGAGTTATATTTGGTCATGTTGACTTGGTTAGACCAAGGTCAACCATAGGACATGAGATGGTTGGACCTTATGATGATATGGATAGATGATATATGGTCTATGTACACATACATGATGATTCTATGCAGCAGCTATAGGGTTATGATGATGATTCTTGGTTTACAGCAGTATTTGATCATTTACAGATTATTATTATTGGCCCTGTTCCGATATATTGGATATATATTTTGATCATGCAGAGACTCATATGGTGTATGAGTACACATTTTGGATGGATTTGGACCTTCTGAGTCCGATGAGACAATTTGTTTTCAATTCCGGGCACTTACAGTGATGATTGAGCCTCAGTACGCTATCCCAGTGCAGTTTTGGTCTGTCGGAGGCCCTGTCAGAGCAGATGTGATTTTTATCCGGTTGACCTAGGGCGCTGATGATGGAGGGGGTGGTCCAGCCACTTGTTTTTACCATATTACCCCCCTCCCGGACACACTGGTGCCCTCACCTTGACAACGCAAGCACTCCAGGAGGCAGTTTGGGGCAGTTTCACGCTTCCCGAGGCATTTCAGGATTGGTAGAAATGGCTATTGAGGAAATCGATTTGGTCTACTGAGGCAATGTTATGGCATGGGATGATCAGTGATGATGGATTGATGTCTTCCGCACCTCCTCCAGCAGTTTCAGCTTCATCGAGGCCCGCATCCATCACTTATGGCACTTTCTGATGATTTCTGAGGTCTTTGGAGGCCTACGATTTGACCATAGAGGCACGATTTGGTATATTGATGACTATTTTATTTTTATTATGCTATGGGGATTGACCAAGGGTGGATAAAATTACCCCTTGGACCCACCATAAGCTTCCTATTACATTTTGTCATCATGATTTGGTGGGATTCCCCTCTTCTAGGGCGATTTTGTCCACTCCTATTATATTTTATTAGTGATCCATGTATTTTATTGTTGAGCTCATCTCAACCATTGATTAGACATTTGTATCTTTTAATCCTAGCCACTTATTCAAAAAGTGGTTAGGGTTTTGGTGCCTCTCCTTCCTATTTAAAGGAGAGAGCTTCTCATTGTAAGGGGTCTTTGGCTCTTGGATTATTGGTATAGAAAAACTTTCTTGTGGAAACTCTTGTGGTCTCCTTTGCATCTGGTGTTCTTGGATGGTGATTGGAAAGTCTATTGCAACCTAGCATTTGGAATTTGTGGTAAGATCTATCTATTTTTTGGAAATCATTGTCTTGTCTATAGGAAGGCGACTTCAACAAGGGCGATTTTGCAAGGCTTCTTCAAATCGACTTTCTTGGCATTTGCTTGTATCAGGGGGTTATCATTAGCATCACTGTGATCTATGCTATCTTTCTGTTACTTCTCTTGTGGCATTAGTCTTATCTCTTGATTACATCAAATCTGATATTGTTGACGTCTGTTGTGCAGGAGAGAGGGCGCATTGGCTTCTTGGACTAAATCGATTGCATAGAAAACTACCTCAAAGCTTCTCAAATTGATCGAGTTTGCATAGATCATCATCATCAAGGCATCTACAAGGTTACCCAGGTAAGATCCACAGGTTTGTTTCTCTTATCTTGATCCAATCCATTGACCTAACTCATAAATTGATAAAACCCTTATTTCTTCAAAACCCTCATTTTTACATTTTCTCAGATCTACATGGATCTAGTGGGTCGTTGGGCATAATATTGAAAACCCACCTCTATAGCATCCACGGCATCCCGGATCTATAGTTTGGTGAGGATTGGCTTCCGTTTGACCCTCTTCCCAAGCCAAACTAGCTCTCCCAAGCAAGGGCGCACTTCTTGGTGATAGTGAGTTGACCCAGATCTAGGTGGTGGGTAGTTGAGATCCCGCTTGATTCATAATCTACACATCAAATAACCTACCCCCAGATTGTCACTTTTCTGATTTCTACCTTGTGGGCCCTATTCCACATTTTAAGGGATTTAATCCCCATTTTGGACCACTAGGTATGTTTAAACTCAGATCTAGTAAGATCTAGCCGTCGAATTACCGTGAAATTATAGATCCACACTCCTACTTGACAAACCTACCCGAATCTAGAGTTTGGATGCCATCGGACTTGTCTTGACCCCATTTACCCCACTTTTAGGCCTCCTTGGGTAAAGTCGCACCACCTTGGAGAAGTGAGTTGACTCACTTCTAGGACGTGGGTACTTGAGATTTTTGGAGATTTGGAACGGGAAGAATTCAAAACCTAGGTCTAGTGTGTCATCTTGTCAAATCTTGCCTTGGGGATAGCATTCCTTATTTTAAGGAATTGTGGTCCACTTTGGTCAAACCTAGATCTAGACCTATTCATCCATCAAGACCTTAATTGCCCACTTGTCTCATGCAATAGGAGTCCTTAACCACAAGTCAACCCTACTTTGACTCCATTATCCCAATTCCCAAGGCACTGGTTTCTCTCCAAGTCAATTCGACTTTCCTAGATTGTGGGATTAACTTGTGGTTTGACTTGAGCATGGTGAACTAAACCCTTGAAGCCATCATGTATCATGGTCAAGCTTGTCACTTGTACTAGTTAGCCCCAATTCAACCCCTAAACTACCCTGCATTGGACACAGTTCCCAAGGCAGTGGATTTTCCAACATTGAACTAGTACTCTAATCCTAGATCTCATTTCAAATATTATAAGTCACTCTCACATCAATTATGAACCAAAGCTACACTCTTTGAATCCCTCACTTGTCTTGTGACTCCATCCTAAGGTCTAGGATAAACCATACACCTTACTTCACTTAGAAATAACCTGATTTGGTGTCTTGGTTTTGATCTCTCCTGTCGGGAGTAGATCGGATCTCCCCCTTTGTTGTCTGGGCTAGATAACATAAAGTGAAGGTTGCCTCGACTGGCGTGACAACCATATATTGGAGGTCGAGGTGATCGTGGTTGCACCTTTTGAGTTGCCCTTCCCTATTGCCATCCATGATTGGATATATCCATAGGGGTAACTACAGTTTAGGTGATAACAGATACCATGTTAGATTTTTAACTTTTAATCTATAATTATCTAGGATCTTACTAAGAGAATAACAAGCACAGCATAAACACAAGAGACACAAAGGACACATAGATTTTCCTCGGGGAAACCATAAAGGAGAAAACCCCGCAACTTCCTCAGAGATAGAATGATCACCAAAACAATGTCAAAAAAGTAAACCCCAAAAATAGAGATGGTCTTGAGCAGCTTCTCTCTTCTTCACTTGTGCGAACTTGTCCTCCTTACTAATGCGAACTTGGTGAGTGAGTGAATGAATAAATGAGAGAGCCTAGCTCTCTATTTATACATTCACTTCCACTTTAACTTTACCACTTGATATGTCAGCCCCAACTAATTCTAACTAGGTCGACTCCTTTAGGGGACTTAAAAACCCCTTTACATTTGACTCTAGAGGGATCTATTGCCCCGACTTACAAGGGAGGATTTACCTCAATGACTTTACATGACCAAATGTAATAATTACATCCCCGACCGAAGGAATAAACATCTCCGTCGGAGGTACAAATAAAATACAATAATAATTACAATATGAAATACAAGTGAATATCTTCCACAGTTACAATAACATTAACAGAAATCCCAATATACCAATAAGGTATGAGGAATATGTCTGGACTCACCAAGTGTGGCTCCACACATGAAATGTGGGCTAGATCGAAGTCGCAAGGGGGTGTCCAACACTACACCAAACTACGGTACAGCTTGACAGATCCCTGCGGTCACTCTCTAGTTGTTCCTACTTCACTGTAAACTTTTCCCACACAAGGTAAAAAGGGAGACACCCGATTTTCGTCTTTCAAGGAGTGTAAATTACAAAAGATGTGAGACTAATTACTATTGACTAAGAAACTCTTTTCTGATCAACAAACACATACTCAGGCAAGCACTTTAAGTGATGACGAGAGCATACTTCGGGTATGCAAAGCCAGGCTTGTTACTCAAAAATAAAAGCAAAAGATTAAAGCAGAAAAGTAAATGTGAGCTAATTACTACACTACGAATATATTTTCCCTTTCAGTGCTCCGGTAGAGCATAGTGGGTTAGTGTTCCTTTACTTTGCCTACAATGAAAAGTATATTGCCTACAAAAGTAAATGAAAATAAAGCCACTTAAATTAAAAGTATATTGCCTACAAAAGTAAATTAGTTCCTACGTCCTGAGTGATTTTGTGGCCCGTCGTTGAAACGGAGCCAACAAGCAATTAATTTTAACTTAATTAGATTGATTATAGCAAAAGAAAATAAAGAAGAAAGTTAGAGCAAGTCACGGCATGAAAGTAACATAGACACAAATCCCCCTATGGGGGTTCGGGTGTGGGCGTTGTGTATCCCACTTGCTCTCTTTTATTAGGGATATTACAATGGTTAAAGAAAGCCTCTTTATCCTTATAAACTTGGATGAAAGAGGTGTACAATGTAAGAAAAAAAGACTAGAAACAAAGAGGGGGTTCTCTGGAGCTTTTGGAATGTTCAACTTGCCAAAAATCCACCAAAGCTTCTCTCTACCTGTGTGTCAAAATGCAAAAACCAGCAAACCAATTTAGTAGAAAAATGCCCAAAATCACTTTGGAAGTGACTTGGACAAGTTAGGAAAATTTCACAAAATTACTCTAAATTAAACTAAGTAAGAAAACACCAAAGTAACTAAGGAAAACAAGCTAAGAAGCTAGTTTCCTTAGGATCTTTGCTTGCCCTTTCAGGGCAGCAATTGAAAGAGGCACTAAGCTGCCAGATATATCTTTAAAAAAATGCAAATGAACTACTACTTCAAGCCTTCAGATTCAGAATAAATTTGACTAAAAAGTAAGCAGCTATTTTGTAAGATCTAGTAAATGAAAGATAGACATTTTAAACCACTAGATTGTAATACAAAATTCAGATCTACTAATGCTTTTAAATTTGAAGGATAGATCTAAACAATGTAATGAAAACAAGTAACTAGTAACCAGAGAGAGTTTTAGAAAATTTAGAGAAAAGAAGAAGAATCCCATATGGTGCTGGAGCTTGGGAAAAATGGAGTCTTCCAAGTGGAACTAAGAGGGACTATGATCCCGAATGTGTTTGAAGATGGGAGGATGATTACTCGCTCAACCCTTCCTTCAAACTTGATACCTGCACATACTTAGAATCTTGCACAAAAGATGATTAAAAGAGTAGTGTTGCCGGAAACATAAACTTGAAAACATGCAATTTATCCAAATTAACATGTACCTCAAAGAAATCTACCACAAGCAAACAGTAAGAGGTTAGAATCAAACAAGACTTAACCTTTACCTTACTGGGAGATAGCTCCCCTTCAAAGCCCAACACTTAACCAAAGAGATACAAGAAAACTAAATGATACAAGTTACCTCAGATATGGAACAATCAACATCCACACATTTGCAAGTGACACAATCTTGACCTCCAAAGCCTTTATTCCATTCTCAAATAATATAGCAAAGATTACATAAACCAGTAGAGGTTTCACCCAATGTTGAAAAAGTCGGCATCAGCAAAAAGTCGGCAATGGTCCCGAACTATGTTGCGTGGGAGCTATCCCCACCCCCTCGCTCCCGCTCCCGAAGCTCGCTTCCTTCGGAAGCTCACTCCCAAAACGCTCCCAATTTTGCGGGGACGCTCCCAAGGCGCTCTCGAGGCGCTCCCTACCTCTCCAATACTAAAAGCTCCTATACTAGGTTGATCATTTGATGACAATGTTATGGTACCTCCCTTCATTGCCAAGCTCATATAAAAGTAGTTATGGTTGATCATTTGATGATAATGTTATAAGTTATAACTACTATATGATTGATGTTATATGGTTTAATCCATGTTTTCTATAGCTAATTCAACATCCTACATGTGTTTTAGATATAAATACATCAAAATATATCAAAATATATACAATATAAAAAAAGCTCCTAGAACGCTCCCAGAACGGGAGCTTTTGAAATTTTCACTTTTCGCTTCACTCCCGCTCCCTGCTCCCCACTCCCGCTCCCGTTCCCAAGTAACCTTGGTCCCGAATACAACTTCTCGGCAACATCGGCGAAAAAATCGGGAAAAATCGGCAAAGGTCGGCAAACATTAAAAAATACAAAATACATTCATTTTTTTCAGAATTTTAAACATATAATGCAACAATAACATCAGATAAACACATTGGAACATAAATATGAAGAAATCGCTAATATATAGATGTAGTGGATGCAAATAACTTGGAGTGGTTTGATTTCAATGACTCAGACTGTTAAAAAATACATAAAATTTTACAATTTTAATGGAAAAAATATATATTAAAGATTCCAAGCTATGATTCCAAACCATTAGAGACAAAATATTATCAAAATGGCACCAAGCACAATACATATCTAAATCAAAATTGAAAAAACATAATCATCAAAATCATTGTCTATGTTGAGATCATATTCATCAATAGCACCATGTTCCCCCACCTCTAGGCTCTACACCTTGCCTCTGCCTCCAATCTCGAAGTTGATCCTCCAAGGACATCAATTAACACCCTACAATTTTGTTCAAACTTCTTAATCCAAGCTTTAAAATAAGGTAGAAAGAGCTTCCCATGCTTAATAAGTGATTTTGCTTGACTGAAGGGTACATTTTTTATTAAGGTCATGACAGTGGAATTCAAACAACTTTAACAATCAGGCATCGACACCACCAACATCAAGATACATAGAGAGTATGATTTGCTTCATTAAATTCCAATCCCTTACCCACATACATGATAGAATCCACTGGAAACGTTGGAATCCTGAAATCCTGAAAACCATTAAGTCTGTTGAATTCTAAATGGGATCTAAAATCCTACTTTTTGCATATGAAGTCTGATGAGGTTGGAACCACTCTCAAACATCCTGAAACAATTAATGGTAATGTTAAAAATTTAAGTAAAAGGATGGAAAATGAAAGATAAAGAGACTTTTTGAAAAAATTGCAATTTTTCGGCGATTTTTGCAACTTTGGGCTTTCACCCTTCTCTCCTCAAATGAGTGAAATGACCTCGCCCTTATAGAAAAAATGACCCAAGGGGGCACATTAGCTACTAACAGAAGACTGGACGAGTTTGGGAGAAATTAGTGGGATTGGTTTGAGTTAGAGTGAGAGCTAAGCTCAAGAGGTGGGCGCCACCTCACAAGAGGTGCGCCCCCTCTTCCGTGGATTCTCCATCCACCAAGGATGAGATGCCACAACAAAGAATGTGCCCCCCTCATGAAGAGATGCGCCCTCTCTAACTTGAAGTGACTCGCCTTGAAGTGGATTTGATTAGAATCTCCTTGATTTGGCTTTCACTTAATGCCAAATTGATCCTCAATTGGACTGGAACATGTCTGGGACATGTTTCCATTGATTGAGGGATTTGATTTTCTCTCATATTTTCTATTTTTTTTAATTTATATCCACTTTTTTTTTAGAGAGAATTTTTATTTAAGTGATAAATAATCACTCAATACTTTGGAAAGTGGATTTAGGGGTATAGTGGGTGCTCCAAGTTAGAAAACGAGCACCCCATGGCAATATCTTCCTCCTAACCACTTTTTTATGCTTTTTTGAATTTTTACATTAAAAATATTAAAAAATTAACCCGTTTAACAAGCAAATTTTTTATTTGCCAAAATGAAAATAAAACCTAGGGGAACCTAGTACATGTTCATATGACTCAATTTTGTTGACTAGCATGGTAATATACATAGAAGCTTATACTTTAATAACCTCTCAACGTTTAGCCACCAAGGCGAATACTCTAGCTTTGGGGGTGTGAGTGAAAAACTTAGAAATTATACTTCGCTGAAAAGCAAGGCATAATTACTAGGGGAAAAACACTCTAGAGTACCGCATTGATGTCTAAGTCTTGGGCTAGCCAAGTCTTTTACAAATGACACCATGCTACGTCAACTTATTACAATTCCCCGCATGGCATGAACATGTAAGTTTATTGAAAAAAAAGGGCCCAAGTGGCCTGCTAGGACTTGTTCCATCTCTACAGGCTCACTTGAAACCAACTCAGTACAACTTAGTAGGTAATAGGTATCACACTTTGTATATTAGATCAAGAAGATTCCAACATTAGATGATATAAATGAGAGATTGAGTTTTGTGATAATGAACAATTCAAGTAAGGTATCCTCCAAAGAGGCATTATAGGCCCACGTAAGAAGGGCACACAACCCAAAAGTGTTATTGAGCCTATATATCAAATTTGACTTGGCTGGACTTAACTAGCATAGATCCATCTTAAACCTGGATCTATCAAGCACTGAGAGGGATCCAATTTCTTAAGGTGTAATTGTTTTTAATCTTAAATTTTTTACACATCCAGAAAAAATTTACACCTCAAGAAATTTGTCCCTCTCCGTGATTAATAGATCCGTGTTTAAGATTGATCTATGCTTTTTATTTTTTTATTTTATGAGCCAACGTGGATTTTTTTAATAACTTTTTATTTGATTTTAAATTTTTATTTTATGAGCTTACTTTTAATTTGGTTCAATTTTTTATTTTATGACCCAACATGAATTTTTTTCATTATTTTTTTTATTTTTGGTAGCATAACATTAGTAATGTGACAACATCTCCCCCACTGGGTTGTACAGGACCTCGCTACTCTCGGTGCAAGCACAAACCTAGAATACAATAAATGAAATAATTTATGACCTCAGCCATAATTATAGGTACATAATGATACATATGAATGGCCCATGGCCACATGTATAGATTAAGCCAATAAACCCAATATAGCTCACCACTTGTTAGTTTGACTTGTTTTTCCCTAGATGCAATCATTTGGGGTGAAAAAATGCAGATTTTACAATTGTAGCTCATTTGTTAAGGTTTATACTATTGCATTCCAAGCAACTATATTGCAAGATGGACAACAACAAATTGATAAACCTAGAAAATAATAGGGAAACAAGAATTATCCACCACTCACCAATTACCATAAATATTTTGAAGTTTTACAAATATGAAGCTATGTAGACTTGTATGTAAGATTACATTATTCTCTACCCTAATAAACTCAATTTGGGCCTCATACTAACATTAAAAGGAAAGGTTGTAAGTTACAATGCGCAACATATAAGAAATTCAAAACAAATTCAACTCTGATTAGTTTTCAACTTTTTAGGTTGTAATAAAGTGTGAATATGGCATTGGCACTGTTGTTGCACAACCTAGTAGCCATGAGGTTGCAAGGATTAATCAGCTGCTAACCTAGAAAAGCCTCAGGAATCTACCGCTAAGTGTCACTCGGATAGACTCCTCTCTCTTTAGGTCTCCTAAGTCCACCTAAATAGACCTCGACTAACCATCAGAGGTGTCCCCAACCAAGCTTTCCTAGCTACTTGCTAGAGGTTGTCCAGCTTTCTCAAGTACTAGCTTGATCGATTTACAGGAAGATAGTATGCCTGAGATAATTACAAAGGTTTAGTATTTTGTTTTAGCATGCAAAAAGATTAAGTGCAAAAAAAAAAAAAAAAAAAATTTGAAACTAATTAAACTTGCAAAAAGGAAACTTTCTGCAATTTTATACTTTTGCGAAATAATAAAGCTTTAAGTGAATTATGTAAAAGTAAAATTTTATGAGAACTTGCGCAAAATGTAAATAACTTTTAAACAATATTTAAATCTTCTACAAAAGGTAAAGCTTTTATGGAAAGATAAACTTATGCAAAAGTAAAACTATCCTAGCATGATACTAATCTAAATATGGTGTATATAAGCAAAAAGTAAGCAAATCAAGGACAGATACAGGCTTTTCCCAAATAGGGGAAGAGGGGCGTGGGAGCCATAATCCCACTTGCTTCTTTTATTAATAAATTACAAATTTATTAACTCTCCGATAAAGAGTGCTCTTAATCCACAAAAAGCGAGATTCAAGAGACTTTGAGCTTTGAAAAAAGCTAAGGGGAAGCAAGGGATTGAAGAATATGGGATTTTTATGGTTCACTCTCCAAATTTTGCTTCTATTCCTCGCTTTCCTGTAAAATAAACACTAAAAACCAGCAAACAGAAATTTTATTAAAGATGTTAGTATGCTAGTTTAAAGCACATAAAATACAACTTTACTACTTGCCAAATCTTAGGAAAAACTGACGCTTCAAATAGTAAAGAACACAAATCTAGATCTATGATGATTCTTTGAGATTTCTAGATCTATGATTAAGCAAAATAGACTTTGAATTTGAACTTTATAAGCCTAGATCTACTTGCTTCTTTTAACTAAAAGGGGAAGAGAGAGAGTTTGATTTGAATTTAAATGGTGAGAAAGGTGGAACCAAGCCCAAGCTTGAGAACGATGAAAATTTCTGGATATCTACAAAATCAACTTATTAGCATGTATAACAATATGTCTGTGTTGTTGGAGAGGAAGAAAATCCGACATAGGTTCACTTCCAAATCAACTCGCACCCTGCAAAGCTTTCATACACTTTCAAGAACAAATGGATCAAATCTAGAAAACATAGATTAACAAAAAGCTACGAAGAGCAATTGTAGAACTGAGTACACATGCTACTTCCTATCCTTTCAATAACATGTTAAAAGCAAACAACTCAAAGACTATGAATATTTGCTCCTGTTATCACACTACTTGTAGTTGCCCCTAATGATGGATCCTATATAGGATGGTAGAGGGGATAGGCAACCAAAGAGGTGAACCACGAGAGCCTCGATTCCCAAAAGGATTGGTTGTCATGCCAATCGAGGCACCCGTCACTTTATACTATCAAAGCCACAGATAGTAAAGGGGGAGACCCTGATCTACTCCCGACAGGAGAGATCTAACCCAATCACCAGATCAAGCTATAAAGATAGGGTACGTAAGGTGACAGGTATAGAACCCTAGATTTAAGGAAACAAGACCACTGTGGAGGCTTAAGAAAGGTAAGACTTGATGATGATTTATTACACACAGTGACTTGAAAATTAGGTATGATTCCAGGATTCAAGTGCTAGTACAAATGATCAAAATCAACTGCCTTGGGAAACGTGACCCTTAAAACAAGGAAAATGCCCCAAAGAGTAGATTTGAAGGTTTAGGCTTTCTAGCACGGCTTGATTGAAGGATATGACAGTGTTGAAGCACGCAAGCTCACAAATAGGGAATAAACAACAAGAGAAACCAGTCAAACAGAGAATGCACATGGATTTAGAGACTAGTGCCTTGAGATTTGGGCCACATGGAGTCCTCCAGCCACGATGTCTAGGAGAACCCAGCTAGGGATATGCAAGATCCTAAAAACCCAGAAATGGTTTTGAGATAAACCAAGTCGTTTGAGCCATAGAATTTCCCAATCATATTTTTTAGGGTTTTAACTGTAAATGAAGATGGCCAATGGATTGGAACCCAATAATGACTGAAATAAGAGTAGATCTTACCTGGGTAATATTGCGGATGCCTTGATGATGATGATCTATGTCCTCCCGATCAATTTGAGAAGCTTTGAGTGAGTGTCCAAGTCAAATCGATTTTCCCAGAGAAGCCAATGCGCCCTCCCTTCCTGCACAACGAAGTTAGATTCGAAGCATCAAGAAAAAAATGACTAATGCAACAAGAGACATACCAAGATGAAATCAAATATCACAGTGAAATTATTGAAAACCCCCTGATATAAACAAATCCAAGTGAAGCGAGTTGAGGAACCCTTGCAAAAACGCCCAAGTGAAGTCGCCCTCCTGTAGACAAAACACTATTTCCAAAATATATGTGGATTCACCACAAAATCTCAAATGCTAGGTGACAATAGACTTTCCAATCAACATCTAAGAGCACCACATCAAAGAAGACCCGAAAGTATCTGCAAATAATTCTTCTATTACCAAATTCCAAGAGCCAAAGGTCCTCTTACAATGAGAGGGTCTCTCCTTTAAATAGCAATGGGAGAGACCAAAACCCTAACCACCTTTTTAATGAGTGGCTAAGATTAAAAGATACATAAGTTCTAATCAACGGTTGAGATGAGCTCAACAATAAAGTACAAGGATCAACTCAAAAACATAAGAGTGTGCACTAGCTAAGTCGCCCTAAGGGGGACGTCCCACATAAAGTGACTAGGAAACATAACATCAAGCTCATGGTGGGTCTAGGAGGTGTACACATCCCTCTCTAGTGTGTCCCCATGGCACAATAATATAAAATATATCATCAAGGTACAATAATGTGACCATGTGGCCAGGTCATGTCCCCTCAAAGACACAATAAAACCATAAAATATGAGCTCGGGAAGTTTGTGGGACCCACTAACTGCTGTAACTTCTCTGGAAGGTGTGGGAAATGTCACACACATCATCATAATCATTCTCATGCCATTTCCTTGCCTCAGTAGCCCAAATTGAATTCCTCTGTAGCCATTTCACCATTTTTTATTCCTCTGTTAATCACCTATAAAAGATAGAAATGCATGTATCTCATTGCTTGGTCATCTAGGGCCAAAACTGACTGCACCAACATGTCCATGAGTATGGCAATATAGTAAAAACAAGTGGTTGGGCCCCATACTCTCTCTGTAGCGCCCTAGGTGAAAAGAATAAAAATTCAAACTGCTCTAACAGGCCATTTTTAATGTGTAATGCCCACCTCAGCACTTATGATTGATTTTGATTATTTTAGAGCTGAGACACAAATTAAACAGGGAAGCTTATCCAACAAAGAGGCTAGAGTGGGGAAGTCCTCCATATCACAGTTTAAGATGTAAGTCAAGGTGAAACTAAAACTGGAAGGTAGCGGATGGATGGAGATAGTGAAAAATGACGCCAAGACTAGCAAGCCATATAATGGTGGGAATGATCACCTCCATTCTCCCAAGGAGGGTGAAACCAATAAGTATATACAAGAACTTCACAATTTTGAGCGATATAAGTTAACAACCATGTCCATAATATATAAGTAGACCGCCAAGTCATGACCACTAAATGTTAAATCAAGCTACAAGAATGACCAACAAAGCAATAATAAACCAATACACAATCATATACCTACCTAATCATATACCTGTACCAATCACCTGAATCGTCAACTGTCAAATGGAAACTGTTGCTACACATCTGGACACTGCATACTGCTCTGTATGGCAAAAATGGCTACATCGGTCATCATATCTGAGTTTCCTGAGACTCAGTGATGGCGTAAGAATATACTGGTTGCTCATAAAGTAGGAGTGATCCTGAAATAAATGCTCATCTCAAGCATCTCAATGTAAAGGACTGGCTGAAAAAAGCACTGGAATCTGATCAAAATAATATGGTAGCCCAGCTACTATACATGTGATAACAACTCCTATGGGCTCAAAGGCCTTCTTAGCTAAATAGATCCACAAATTCAAAGCAGTAAATTACTAAATATAGAAAAGCAAAACAAAATTACACCTCAGCAAACATGCTTCACAATGATGGATCTTGCACGCTTCATGGACCTCCAAAGCCTCAACAAAATTGTATTATGATAATCTTACGCATTACATGAGCAAAGGTTCAATGCTAATCCACACGGAATGAGGGAGCTCGACCTTACTTTTATAGAAGGAATGAGAAGAGAGGGGCGAGTTATGAGCCTCATGAGCTTGGGGGGCACATATCCTTGAAGAGATAGTCTTCAACCTAGAACTAGCTCTCAACTGAGCCTTGGGAAGTGAGGTGGCTGCCACCGCACAAGAGGGGCGACCCTCTTAACATTGGAAACCACTCCCATCAAATAAGAAAGCTCCAATAGAGCAAAGTCGCCCATCATTAAAGGAGGGCGCAAATCCCAAGGAGATATAGATTGCAGTGCTCCAATTGCTGACTGAACTGATCTGGATTTGATTGGATTAGCCTTCAATGATGATTTCCATGTCAACTGGGCCTTTATTTGGCTCAAATCCCTCAATTTTAGAGAATTTGATTTTTCTCCAAACTTTATTAAATTAATTAAATAATTCTTTGTAATTATTTTTGAGAGAACTTTTATTTAGTGATTTAATAATCACTTAAAACTTAGGAAAAGTGGGTTTAGGGGTTTTATGGGTGCTCCAGGTTAGAAAACAACCACCCCCAAGGCAAATTCCACCTCCTAACCACACTTTTATCATATTTTTTATTTTTTAATTAAAATCATTAAAAAAGCCCGTAAAACGGGAAAAATTAAAATTGTTCGAACTGACTCAAACTCCTAGGATGTTATCATGTTCATAATGACTCAATTATATGTCTAGCAAGTTCATAAACATTGACAATTGAACTTTAATAACATCCTCAGACTCAAAAATCAGGGTGACCATTCCATCTTTGGAGGAGCGGGTGAAAAACTCGTCAATTATACTATGCTTATTCGGCATTTGCATAATTGACAAGGAAAAAACACCATGGAATAATCAGAGTTGATAAATAATTCAAGGAGCCCACATTCTTTTACATACAATAATTACAAAGGGACCAAAAATGGCCCTGAAAAAAGGTCTTCTGAACTTCGGAACACTAATGATGAACATTTGATATGTTCATAAAACTGGCAGCTCACAAGAAGTCCAACTATGGTACAAAATAGTCGGTAACAACTTCTAAAAACGAGGGTTTTAATTTTATTATTTAGTGGTTGGTAAATGGAATAGAAAATTAGAGAAAGAAAAGACTTGTCAAAACAATTCTAATATATATTGACACATAGACTTTAATAACCTCCCGGGACCTAACCACCAAGACGAGTATTCCATCTTTGGAAGAGCAGGGGAAAAACTCGAAAATTATACCTAGTTGAAAAGCAAAGTATAATTAACAAGGAAAAAACACCTTGGAATACATGGATTGATGACCAAGTCCTAGGAAGCCAAGTCTGTTACATTATTCATCATGCTAACGACATTTTATTACATCCCCAAGGGGTGTGAACATGTAGAAAAAAAGGGGGGGGGGGGGCTTAGGAGGCCTAATTGAACTTCTGAACTTTGAAAAATGTACAAGTACTTGTGCAAACTTTGGCGGCTCACTCGAAAGTCCAACTGTGTGCAATTCAGTAGGTAACACCTTCCACAAAACTTTAATAGATATGATTAGTGCCTTAATGGAGTCAAACAATATTAAACAAGACACAATAATCACGCAATAATGGAGTTATTCACTTTATAACAAATTCCAAATAATATCAGGCCTTTCAAGGCAATTTCACATCTCCTAAGGCAATGTCACACTTTCCAAGGCAACCACTCCAAAAAGTGCACCCTCAGGAAAAGAGGACAATTAAACTAGGGTGAAATGGTAGGATAAGCCAAAAATACCACAAACCTCTAATCACCAATTATGAGGGTTTCACGTATCCCAATGCACTTCATCAAAAGAGGACGCCCTCTAGGGTTTGTGGATAAAACCCTAGGGAAAAAATTTAGAGTGGACCAAAAATACCAAATCACAGCTATTTTTGGCTTTTTGAATTTATTTAGATTGTTAATGTTTTTTCGAGTAGTAAAATATGCTTTTGTATTTTTTGAATAAAATAGAGCATGTAAAATTGATTAAAAAGATGATTGATATATAGGGTATTAGATTTTTCTCTCAAACTCGGGCTAAGCAGCAATACTTGCAACTAGGGCTAAGCAAGCAACCTCAAGGGTTAGGTAGTAAAACCCTAATTAAGGCAAATAGAGAAGTTTGAGGCCCAACAAAACAATGGAGAGCTCCTTGGTAGGAAGGTCTCCTCGAGCAAGTTGATAAAATGCGAGCAAACAAATCCTAACTCAGTCCAAAGCACTTCAAGAGCAACGTTAAACTAGGGTTAGGAGATCAACTTACCAGCATTAACCAAGAATGAGCAAGATGATGTGTCTTAGATCACCCTTGAGCATGAGTTATTACAACTAGTCTAACATCAACTTAGCATGTGCAAAATCAAACCCTAGCACATCATCAATTCATCCTTCAAGCAAAAAAGACATCCAAGAGAGAGGTGCACATAGCTTCAAGTGCTCCAAAAAAACAGTAGGAAAAGAAAAGATTACATAATTTGAACCCTTGTCCATGATTTACAAATGAGATGAGGTTGTCTTATTTATATGAGACAACCCTCAAACTTTTACAAATTTGAGCCTATAGAGTTAATGACAAATTATAAAATTTAAGGTTAGTGCACCCAACAACTAAGGACTAAACCATACAATGGCATAAAATAAGAATAAAAATGTGCAATTGCCAATTAGGCTCCACAAAGTGCAAGGTGAGCCAAAAGGAGAGTGTCATGCCCCAACTAACCCCAACAGATGCTTGTCCCTCAACAGCCTCCCTTTTAACAATGTAAGCTTCTTCTTTAAGGATTGATGTCATGAGTATGTGCATCAAAACAATAGGTCCAAGTGGGCAAAATGAGGTGTGCTAAATTGGGCATGGCAACCCTTACACGCGCAATCACCTCTACAAAGCAAAATATGAGTGTGGCCATGTGTCTCAATGATTTGCCTTAAGGACACCAAACACCCACCCAAAGGGTAGTCAGCAAAGCCACGAGGCCAGCACCTCCTTGAGGTGGAAACCAAGGGGACCTGCCATGACCTAATCAGGGGTATTTAGCCCCAAAATCAACACTCTACATAATATAGCCTCCAAAACTTAGTCTTTACAAAAGAAAAAGAAACCCCTCACTCTGGTACATCTACAAGGACCACTTCAGACAAGAATACGTAACAATAACAAAGCCTAAGCTCTATTTGAAATTGAATGGCGCTATTTAATTGTTCCCCACCACTTACAAAATCACATTGGTTATTGACCCTACACTATTTGAGATGGAGAAAAATATCAATGGATCAACTATAACAAAGCACCCCATAATCGCAGATTGGCCACTAAGGAGAATCAGATTAAGATAACTCAGGCTTGTGCCACATGAAATATGCCTGAGAAACCACAACATGCGATCACAATAGGTCCTTTGAATGTTTCATGCAGACACAAAATCAAGGTCTCAGAAATCTACATCCAATCTCACAAGCACAATGGATTAAATGTCTCACTGTGTTTATGTCAAAAAGTAACATAAAATAGTTCTTACGTGGTCTAAAGCAAACACTATCACAATAGAAAATGATCCACCGCAGGGAGCATGAATGCAACAGTTCAACTTTGTTAAACATGTATGCTGCACAAATTTGAATGCAACACTTACAAGTTTGAATAAAACCCCTAAAATAGCTACATGAAAGCAACTCAACCAATACCTAAATGGCTGTCATGAAAGCCTAGTACACAACTCTTTACATCCACTGAGCTATAACACAAACCTTAGGGATCCAAATGCAAATCATGTTTCAATTTGAAAGAATTCCTGTGCTATCATCCAGAAATTCCGACCCAGTAAAAAGCTAAAGGGAGTCCAGATACACTAGAAATCAAGCCACTGTCACCTTGCTTATTTCCTTTCATTTCAAAGTTACTGCTTGCTAACTTTAGAGGAATATCCCCAAGCAATCTAAAGAATAAACTGTACAACAAAGAGTGATTAATAACACCATAAATGATAAATTGAAATAAAGTTTGTTATCTCATTTAATTTTCATATTTAAAATAGAAAAAACAGCAAGCTGGAAATTGCCCAACTGTGAAATAATGCAGAAAAAAATGTAGCAAAATTTTGTACCATGTTTTGGGCATGCAACCCAATGCAACTCTAAGCTGGAAAATGCTAATATAAAGTGCAGAACAGCAGAGACAGCAGACTGTATTGGCTGTTTTTGCAGGCCGTAAATGCTAATGCTGTTTTAAATGTTTTTATCCTTTCCTAATGCACACAAATCGACAGATGTATAGTATCTCTTTCCGCCAAAAAAGTCAATAAACAACAAACTTGCTATAATATTTATTTGACAGAAAACCTAAGGATAGCAAAGTAAGATGCCCTATATGCCTAAGATGCACGAAAATCAACAAATTGAATAGTTATACTCTAGGGGAGCAATGACCTGCATTTCTTCTCTACGAAACTAACAAATATGCATCAAGAACAGTGGCATAAAGTTGAGACAAGGAGCAGCCAACAATAGCAGTTCTAAAGTCCAGCCAAATTGTAACCAATGACAACTTATTTTATGGTACCTTGAAGAAGTGAAGAAAACTACATCTACATCGGAAGACCAAAAATATGCATCCAATCTCTAGACATCCTCTCTATCTACATGGCATTTCTCTTAGGCCCACAATAATAATCTTGTGCAAGGAATCAAGTAGCTAGCATCTAGCTAGATAGTTGTACTCAATCCATTTAATGCTCTCACTTGAGTCTTCGATGTAGGGGCACTATCAGGATTGTCCTAGAAATACAATTCTTTCTAAAAGCTCCATATAATTTTTGCACTTTTCAAAAATAGAATGCAAAGCGGCAAAAGAACCTTACTTGTCGAGTTGACATATGGTTCACAAGCCAACAACGATGGCGCCATGCCCGATAATTCATCTGTGATTTCTGCAACACAGGAAAATGGAGAACCAGATAATTATCAAGCAATAAAAGAATGTCAAATGTTCTTTACTTTCACAAATAATGTTACTTGCATATTTTCCTCCAAAAATGGACAATAGTCTAAATAAGAGTTTGATCAAGTCACTATATTCTTCCCAAAAAAAATTATATCAAGCTAAATAATGAATATGTATTTCATGAAATGTTAACCAAGGTCTTAATGAATAGGTACTAGAGGGACAAGAACTACAAAAGCTTTCAACGCTCTTCAATTGAAAACATGTACAAAGTATGTAATTTGTTGCTAGAACAATGTTAACTTCTACTAATTCACATCAGTCATGAAAAGAAAGCTCTCAACTAAGTTCTGCTTTGAAATCTTCTTGCATGTTATATTAGGGAACCTTAAAGGTCTAGTTACAAACTAATGTCTTTGACCTTTCAGATTCAAGGAGACAAGCAATTCAAGCACATCCTGCCCCTAATGCTAGTCAATTAAAGAAATCCTTTTGAAAGAATTAGCTGGAATATATGATTATAACCCTTGAAAGGAAAATAACACAGCACTCCTTGGAAAAACATAAGGTTCAGTACCTCAATCCAAAATTCCAAATGCCTCCTTTGCCTGTCTAGCTTAGGATCACTTGATTAGAGATTTTCCTCTTCACAGGCCCAAGCCAGGGGAGAATGCTAGTGAGGATGTGGGTGGTTCTTCTTGTGGTACAAGATTGGGAAAAAGTAGTTATGTTTCTGGTGGTCCAGGTGAGGGAACAGCTGGCTCGTTAGCCAGTGATTCAAGTTGCAAGTTGCAAGCTCGTTTATCTTCATGAGCATTTAAGTGGCCTCAAAAGCCATTGTCAGTTTGGTCAAATGGAATCTAATCAGTAGTAGAGCGGGTTGGGATTTAACCAAGTAATCTATTTCAAACTGGAGGTTCCAGGATATTGTGAAGCCCCCTGTGTTTCCAAGCCCAGCATTTGAGTAAGAAGGGCATATTCTTATGCCAGGATCTCTAGGATCCAATGGCACGATCTTGGAAGAATTGTTGCACTTTGGCTCGCCAGCATGCTTTGCTTCCCTTCGACAGCCCCACTGTTACTGAGCTTGTTGGACTCATCCCTTAAGAGGTGTTCAAAATGAATAATGCCATGTCAGCTCCATTTTTGTAATATCCTCTTTCCCCTTATGGCCAAATTAGCTAAGTTTACCACAGTTATAGATGCTTCTTGGTTCAATAATTTGTCAACACTTTTGATGCCAAAATTTGCTCATTGATCACAATGTGCTTAAGTTTCCAAGGTGTGTTTGCATGTTTGTTTATCATTCCATCACAAAGATTATGTACCCCTTGATGATACTTATATGCACATATAATGAACACAGAGAGAAACTGGAATTGACATAACCATCAAATGCATTCAACTGAAATATAAATTAAAGAGACATAAAACACATGCCTGGAACATTAGATTGCAGATCTGAGATATGTGGCGATTCCAAGGCATAAGACGAGTTTCTCCTGGTTGTAAGTGTTCATCCATAGAGGTAGATCGCTGTATCTCATGCATAGGATGGGAGATATGTTTAGTTGTAGCAATCCTCTTGTATTACTAATGCTGTAGCAGCATAGAATATTCCAGATTTATGATGATCTTATAGATGTCTGGAAACTCCCAAGACACCACTGAGATGATGTCTGTAATAGCTTGCAACAGCGTTGATTGATAGATATAGCAGCCTTCCTACCCATATTAATTCAACAACATCAAGTGACCAATTGGCTGAATGTTCCAACAGCGTGCTATCTCAGGTTCTCCCCGTGACTTTCCTTGTTTACATTACAATGGACATAGGTAATGATGTAGCATCTCTTCACCAAACCAGATTCAAAGCATGTGGGTGATAGATTGTATGCCCAGCAATTGTATAGATCCTCTTCTAATGAGTCCAGCAGCAAACAATATGTATATTCCTGTATGTGTCTTTTGGCTTTCCTGTAGCTGCTTCTAGACAGAGATTCTAATCGCAGCGTCACTCTTAAGAAGTATATTTGCCGTTCATACCTGAGCAGTGAGGAATATGGATCCGGATCTAATCAAGCCAATAGTGACATGACTCTTCAAGTGTAACTCTTCTTCATCCTCTAGCACGAATTCTCTGGAAACTAATAGATCTGTAACCCCTCCTTGCTTGGCCACACTTCTTGACTGGAACACGTCCTCCTCCAGTGCTAACGTATTCCTGTGGTCCAGATCTGATGTCTGAGAATGATGGCAGGAATTTCCAGTGGTGCACCCTCCTCCAGTAATAATCAGCAGATACATTGGTACGCACTCCTCTAGTTCTGGCAGTAAGAATGAATACGCCCTCATTGAAAGATATCTTCACCAAGCTGCCTAGAGAATACTAAAGCCCTGTAAATATTCTCAGATCTGAAAGTAAATATGAATTCTCAAACCACAGCAATGAAGCCCAATAGTAGATCTGTGTGATACACTCAATAAATTGACTAGGACGGATAAATTTCACTGTTGAAACCAATGTTGGCTAGGGCAGTGTGCCCTAAACCTTAAATGGCTCTCACAGCTCTCAAACTGAATCTCAATGATCAATAATAACAATGGATACCGAGTAACTCACTTAATCTTTCTTTTATAACTTTGACATTGCATGCCCTAACTTTTGTATACCTAAGTTGCTTTTCTCTTCTATTTTTCAGTTGAGTTGCATGCATCTCACTTGTTGCATGCATGCATGCATCTCACTAGTTGCATGCATCTCACTTTTTGCATGCATGCGTGCACGCTCTTGAGCTATGGCTCGCATGCTCTGCATGTCATTTGTTCCAGTTTTACCCAAAACGGAACATTACAATTTTGGCGGCACTGATGGTGGAGTTCTAGTCATCCTCTTCAATAATATGACTCTCAAAAGTTATACTCCCTTCTACATCAGCATCATAGGCATGGCCCTGTCCAAAATGCTCGTTGGGTTTCCTCATATCTGAAAGATTGGTGAGTTTGTCGGTTCCATAGTGTGTGGTCTGTGCATCTGTCATACAAGCTTCATGTTTTTGTGTGGCTGGTTATTTATCAGGGGCTCCCTTCCAAGGCCATGTTATCGCCAGATTGCACACCTGGTTAACACAACAGAAATCTTTGCTACTGCTCAGTGCACCCTTGGGGGCAAGTCTCGAGTCAAGGCTGTCACTTGATCTTGACTCCTCTGTTTAGGCCAACTCCTAACCGAAACCAAGGGGGGTAGTCCCTACGGAATGTTTCTAAGCTTATTAGAATGTTTCTAGAAAGGTTAATTAACGATGTTTTTACGAGTTTAAGAGGGTATCATTACTGTCCAAGTTTGTTGCAAAAAAGATTAAGAAATTCTTTCAACAGCATATTGTTATCACCTATTTTGTACAAATAGTTGAAACCTTATTGAGCCGCCAGTGTTGGAACACATCAATGTTCACTTCCAAAGTATCTGGGTTTCAGATTGCAGCAGTTAGCCAATTTTGGCTAGCCGGTTTTTGTTTTTAGTCGATATGACCATGGCCCCTTGGGGGTTTGTAATAAAGTGTGCTAGTAGGATTTTGAGTGTCTCGGTTCCCCATGACTTGATTAAGCAACTAAGGTATTCCAGGGAGTTTTTTCTCTTGTCAATTATACTTTGCCTGTAGCCGAGCTATAATTGATGAGGTTTTCTCCCGCTTCCTCCAAAGCTGGAATGCCCGATTTTGAAAATTTTAGCCATGGGGGGTTATTAGAGTCCAACTGATCTATATAAGCCTGCTAGACACTATTATAATAGGTTTTGGTCATGTCCTAGGTCCCTAGAACCCTCAGAAAAATGTTCGAAAAAATTTTACCAGGTCCTCTGGTTTTGGGTTTTTATTTATTTTTAAATTTTTAATAAATTTTTCCATAGTTTAAATGGAAAAATTTCAATTTGTAATATGTCAGTCATCCGGGATCCGATTTCAGTGATTGAAGGCTCTAACCTTAAGCCAAAAATCATTTATGATCCCCGGACCAACTAACCCTAAGTTTCGGAAGTCAATTAGGCCTCATAATTAATAATTTCTCCAAAAACTCATTTATTGAGAAATTATTGATTAAAATAATAAAATTGAATATTTTGGAGATAATCCAAATCTCTCCAAAATAATCCAAACTGAATAAAATAAAAGGCTAATTAACATGGCACAAGGCATTAATGAAGATTCCAATCAACTCAGTTGACATTTAGTTCAGTATACAATCACTGCAAGTCAATCTCTTCAAAGGAATTCGCCCTCCCTCATGCAAAATTCGAATTTGGCTGTGGCATGTTTTTGGTGGATGGTTGAGTTTACATTAAATGCAAGGTACGTGCTCTCCTATTTTGGAGGGATATCTTGAGTGGAACTCCAACAATTTTGAGTTTGCATTAATAAGCTAAGCTCCAAGCTTCACTACACAACTATTCACGCCATCCTTCACTAGATCACGCCCTTATGATGTGGAGGATTGCTATTTGATGGATGGAGTTTACAAGAAGGGATGGGGGGCGCCTTCCTAGGTGGAGGCCATCTCCCCACCCTAATTCATTACAAACTCGAGTTAGTTGGTATGTTATCACTCCAAGCCACATCTTGATTGGTTGGTGACTGGAATTTGGAGTTTTGTCAAGTATTATTGGCTCCCTTAGTGCCAAATTCGAATTAGGGTTTTAGCTTAGTTATTTTGCTATAAAGAGAGGCCATTTGGGCTCTCCTCTCATGGATATTTTGAGCATGAACACTCTACCCAAATATCATTGTAACATTTTGTTTGATGTTTTAATAAAGAAGTGACTTTGGAGGTCGATGCAAGAGTCTTTTGGGGTTGTCTTTCACATTGTTTGGTGATATCTCTCTCACCTTACCTTTATTTCAAGCATTACATTATTCAGTATATGTTCTACATTCTTAGAAATATATTGTTCGGTTTGGCTTGTTTAATTTGTGAGGTTTTTGCAGGATTCACACAAGGTGGAGAATGGCTTGGAGATCAAGCTACCCTTTGCTCATCAATGGCTATTCCTAATCAAATTCTTTTGTAGGTTTTCAAAGTTCTTCTCATCTCAAGAGAAGAAACACAAAGAAGAGACTTGCCTCTTCCTCCATCAACAAACAAGCTACATTCTTTGGTTACAAAACATTTTTAATCTTCTTTCTTCAATTCTATACCAAAAGTTTTGACTTGAGATAGCACCTTGGGATTTCATCCCAAGGGCCACATTGTTTTGTGGTTACTTCTCTTTCCCCCATTAGACTCCTTGTCGAAACTCAGCTAGCTGGAATTTCTCAAGGACTGGTGGTTCTAGTGGTCACCTTGTTCGGAGGTAGATCCCACCTTGTGTTTGTTGTTTCACTTGATTTGCTAAGTTATTTTCTTCTCCTCTTTGTCATTTCGTTTTTGCCCTATTTGACCACCTTCTTCCTCTCGTTTTGCCTCTCTTCTTCCTTTCATTTTGCTCCTTGTCTTCCCTCCATCTCCAAAAAAGCTTCACCCTTTCGCTCCCCTCTCTTTTCAATATCTTTCCAAAAGCCAAGCTAGATCCAAGTAGATCTAAGAAAAACAAAAATGAGGGTTTTGATTTTAATGGAGTTTTTTTTTACCAATAGGATGGATAGCAAGAGAAATCAATACATACCTTGTAGATCTTACCTCAAAAGCTTGCGGCCTCTTAGCATATGGAGAAATCTTGCCCTAGTTACAATTCTAAGCTTGATCCAAGTGTCTTCAACCAAAATCATCCAAGCCCTAGGAGGAGAGATGTCCCTTAAAACCTGTAAATCAAACTACATCAAGTTAGATTTGATCCACAAATCCATAAGATCTAAGCATGTCATATCAAGAAAGCAATCAATGGACAAAGCACAATTCAAAAACTCCCTCAAGATGAAGACGTCTTGCCCATGGGGGATGTGAGCAACCCCTACAATCTTCCGACCAAGCAAGTCGTTGAGCTAGCTTCAAGCAATTCGGCCTCCCTTCAATTGATGTCGATTTCACCTATAGAAGCAAAGAATGTCTAGAAACATATACAAGAGTAACCCAATCAAAGCCAAGAAGTAGATCTCCAAAATATTATTTTCATTCCAAGTTTTCCAGAGCCCAAAGGTGAGCTATACAATAGGGGGTCTCCTCCTTATATAGAATAATAAAGACCAAAACCCTAGATCTCAAAACCACTTTACAATACAACAAGATGAGTGGTGGAGATTAAAAGATCTCATAATCTAATCAATGGCTAAGATGAGCCAATACAATATAACACACGGATCACTCAACATAAAGGTGGCGTCATAGCTAGGAGAGACTAAGTGAGGGTGACGTCATCCTCTAAAGGGGGCAAAAGTACATGGGCCCACCTCATATGGCATGGACAAGACTCATAAAGCTCATGGTGGGGCTAGGAGGCATCAATCCATACTAGATCATCCCCATGGCACAATAATATAAAATAATAATGTCCAAATGATACAAATGATCAAATCTCTCCTCAAAATCTGTGAGAGACATGCAGTAAAAGACCTCCTGTGGCCTCTATGGACCCCACTAACTGATGAAAATTGGTTGGAAGATGGGGGGTTCACCCTGGAAGACCTCTGTGAAGACCAAGTGCCAAAACCTTTCCTCAATTGCCCAATCGAATTCCTCAATGACCCTTCTATTCCATTTTTTATCTACCTCGGGAACTGTGAAGTTGTTGAAACTGCCACCTAGGGCACTTGCGCTATCAAACTGAGCCCACCAGGCTCTCTAGAAGGGGGGTAGAATGGTAATATCAAGTGGTTGGACCACCCCCTTCTCATACAGCGCCCTAGGTGAACGAGCCTCTCATGGCCCCTGCTGGACAGGTTGGGAAATCAGCCCCAAATCTGGTCAACAAGTGGAAATTTGCATCTATCACTGTCAGAAGTGCCCGAAACTGAATGATAAGTGTCTCATTGGATCCAGAAGACCCAAAACTACTAAGAATGTGTACTCATACACCATGGGTTTCCCTGATGGACCAACTGTAGGGTCCACCATATATGGACAGTGCATAATTTGATGATCTGGAATAATAATAAAACCTGTTGAACTGCATCAATCATCTTCTGAATAATATATCCACCATATGGCATCATCAATAAGAGAATGTGGGACCATAAATCATCATCCATAAGCATATATGGCCCACATCATCACGGATCCCAAGAATGACCGTAGTCAAACTAAGTTTGACTAGGTCAATATACAACCAGGGATAAATCATATCAATAGACTAAGACATGTTCCTCTAATCATACTCACAGCTTAACTTAAAGTATAAACATCATTCAGTGGTATTTATCATGTTTGCATATTCCATTGTTATTTACATTTACTTGCACAATAGCTTAAACAACAGACTCACCCATTGGACATGGTCTAACTGCTAGATAAGGATGAAGGCTAGGAACAAGGCTGGGCAAAGGGACTAATTTACCTAAACTTAACTAAAAAACACCTTGGACCGAGAGAGGGGAAGCTACACTTTGTGCTGGACAAATAACATGGGGAATGGTTGTGCCTCACTAATGGATAAGTTGTTTAGAGAGTGCTTATTCAACTTAGGCATCATGTCTACATCAAGTTGATCCAAGTTCATTAGGATCATTGATTTCAATTTCATGGCATTTTTGGCCTACATAACCCTTCGGATCTCAGGTGCGCTAAGAAGCACAACTAATCGCAACTTGCATCCAGGGCATGTTCATATATACCTAAGGTCAGAAATCGTTTAGATATAGAGTTTAAGAACCATTTTTTTTTGGACCTTTCTTATACTCTTCGAGGAGTATTTATAGCGTTTCATTGCTCTTGCCCTTTTCTCACGTGTGTTAAGAAACACATTCTAAAGTTTATAGTTTCCATGGGCGAATTTACATAAATTTCCATAAGTAGTACATGAGCTTTCCGTTTTAGCCAACAACATCTCAAGTGACTGGGGGGACTTCGTGCCAGTGCCAAACATCGGGACAACCGACCAGAATGATTTAGGCCTACAATCCAACTCACCAAAGGCAGGTTCTGTCACCAACTCAGAGCCGAGACACTAAACAAACATGGATGCGATCCAACACAGAGGTAGTAATAGGGAAGTCCTCAGTATCAAAGAGTCAAGAAAGACAAGTCAAAGGTAGAAGCCAAAAAGGAAGGTCATGGATGGACGGAGTCAAATGAATGTGGTGCCTAAGCTAGCAGACAAATAGTGTCAAGAAAGACTATATCTATGCAAGGAGGGTGTTAAACCGATGAGTTTTGTCAAGCAACCTAAATGTGCAAGTATTATGTCCATTTTATAATTCATAACATCATTAAGATAGATCATTTTCATTTTACAAGGTTTGCCACATTATGAATCATATACCAAGCTAATGCTGTGAACATGACTAAAACAACAAGATAATAATCCATATTCAATGATCAGAAATCCATAAGTCATATCACATCATAATAATAATCATCATAAACCATCTGAAACACTGCTGCAATAACATCTCTAGGCACTGAACTGAAGCTGTATGGAATAAAGGGTCACATCAGGCATCAAATCTGAACTCTCAAGGCTCAACCTTGACACAAGGTCTAACATAAGTCTGATAAAATACACTGCTTTGATCATGAGTGATCTCAAAATATGAACTCATCATAGCCAAGCTCTGAAAAGTGCAGATATCTGCTAAGCAAGAATAGTAGCCCTGTGACAACAGGTATTTGGCACTGTTTGAGAATCTCTGCTCTGTTTTCTATTTGGAAAATCTGTTATACCTCTGTTTTGGATAATGAGGTTAGTTCTTTGTCTGCTTTTGTAACCTGTGGAGAGATGAGGTATGTCTGCAGTTGTTGGCCAATAGTTTTTTGCTCATTAACAAATCCGGATACCGAGTCTCTAGATATGGTGCCATATTCTGATTTTATTTCAGCTTTAGTACCACTGGGGAAGAAGATATAAACTTCATTGTATATTGTATATACACTTCCATCTTTTGTTTTGCTGACGTAAATATCTTTATGTAAATATAAGACGCATCTTTCAAAAAATACAAAGACATGAAAACACTCTAAATACAAAAGGTCAATTATTTAACACTACCAAAGAACTATAGGTAACAATATACCTCAGCAATATGCTCTAAAAAATCTGATTCTCTTTCTAAAATCATGAGTGGCTCCTTCAAATTTGGACTGACATTGACAATCAATCTGATTAACCAGCGCCTGTAAACAACAAATACAGATATTCAACTAATTATTTTTTGCAATTTCACAAAGATCTTCAAAAAGCAACAAAAACATAAGAAATTACCAAAACATATTGGTTTACAATACTATAATAAGCATGAGGAAGAATGGAAGAGAAAGAGTACAAAATAATCACTCTATCATATATTGTGGAAATCAAAACTAAACTTCAAAATAATCTGTTGTGATTGAAGTTGATTGAAGAGGCAGATATTTGCCAAATTATTTCCACAGCTTGTGCCATTAAATTGCATAGCATGTAATAATAACAGCACAGAGAGTTTCATGTGTACACAAAATTTCAGAGGATACAGATATTTAACAATTCATGTTATAAATAGATCTTCCTAACACCAATCCCTAATACAAAACCTTAAACACAGATGTTGAAGGCAAATGCTGTCTATGCAACCTGCTGAGAAGTGCTGAGACATATCCTATGGAAGATACCTAGAATGAGGGAATGGAATATGACCCAACAGCATACCTCCATGCCACTGAAACTCCCATAGTTGGCATCGGTTGACATTTATTCTATTCTCTGATTCTGTTAAAACTCACTTTGTCTTGGCTCACTAATTTGTGGCTTCACTGGTGTAATCCACGCCATAGAATAGGAGTCCCATCATGCAAAGGGCATGTAGCTCAGTGACAGAGCATGCCCACCAGCCACAGGTAGGTCCTAGGTTTGTTTCCTAGGACGGCATCACAGTTAGTTAAAATGGCTAGTAGTTCTCGGACCTTCTTGTTGTGGCTTCAAGGGAGTGGTTAGAAATAGCAATCCACACTCTGGAACAGGAAGCACATCATGATAAGGGCATGTGGACCAATGGTAGAAAGCACCTACTGGCCAAAGGGAAGTCCTAGGTTCAATTCCTAGATTGACCAAGTTTTAACATATTTATTATCACTCAGTTGTTGTTGTTGCTAGCTCACCCAAGTAATGAATAGTATGAAAGGAGTGTTGTAAGCTCATCATTCTAATTAAGAAATGATATTGAGGGTTGTCTTTGACAGCTCACCTTGATAATGAAAATATCCCACAGTGGTTGTTGCTAGCTCACTTTTGAAATTAGGAAATGATAAATAGTAGAGCTAGACCCAATGTAGCTTATGGTTACCACTCCTAGAGCCAAATAAATTACTAGATAGATCAAAGAAAGCCTTCCACATTCAACAATTACAATAAATGAATACTACGTGTTTACCAAAAGTCCTCCACTAGCAATCTTGGTCAATGTCTATGTTACAAAGAACGCCACCCTAGCTTGTCCAAGGTGTTCTTCCCCATTCTGGGGATAAAAACTTGTATGAAATTGCTTAGAAACACCACTGATACATTTTCAAGCATTTTTTGTTTTTGGAAATAGCATTTCTAATATCTGAAAGTTGAAACATTGTTTTTGTTGCCGCCTGATATGCATCTTGGGGTTAGCGTGGCAAAAATTTTCAAGCCACTGGGTGCGACCTTGGGGGCAAGTCTCGAGTCAAGTGTTGTCACCTGATACTTGACTCCTCCGTCTAGGCCAACTCCTAGCGAAGCCAAGGGGGGTGGTCCCTAATAAAATAACAAAGGCTGCTAAGCAAAGTTACGAAAAGATGAAAGTTAATCTAGGAGTTTGAATAACGTACTGAAATAAGAGAGAGTGATAACCATACATTTAACGATAGCAGCATATGAGACAGTTTAATCCATGACACATAATTGGTTTAAGTAAATATAATTGTGAAGTAGACCAGTGCCAAAATAGTTAAGTGATTGTTGTTGAAGGGAAAGGTTATGCAAAGCTTCTTGGTAAGTTTTAATTATTATGATGGGTTGATTACAGGAAGTGAAGTTCTGATATACTCTGAGGTACGTGGAACAAGTCCGGAATGCCAAGTGTAGTTCCACACAAGACGAGGGCTAGATCGAAGTCGCGGGGGGATGTCCAACACTACACCAAATGAGGGTGTAGCCTGACGGGTCCCCGTGGTCACTACCTAGTTGTTCCCTTTTCTCTGTGAAATTTGCCCATAACAGACAAAGGCGAGATGCCGGATTTTCATCCTCAAGGGGAATTAGTTTTAATTAAACGTGAGTTTTTAATTAAATGTGGAAATTTATTGAGTGCAACGAATCCTGTTTCTGGTTGTTCCAAAGCTCAGGCAAGCCTGCGATGGACAAGAGCATACGCAGAGATTGTGCAAAATATTCGTTCCAATTAACTGCAAAAGTAAAAAAGAACTTACAAAAGCAAGAAGATGTTTTGCTAATTACTAAAGGCTAAGAATCTCTTTTCTGATCATCCACCAATTACTCGAGCAAGCCTTTTCACTAGTGGCGAGAGCATACTTCGGGAAAGCAAAGCCGGGTTCGTTACTTGCAACAGCAAAAGAAATGGAGTCAAAACTAGCTAAGTGCAGTGAGTGTAATTGTTATGAAAATGAAAGATTGATGTCCTAATTGAGTATGTGGCCCGCCATTGAAACGGAGCCAACAAATGATTTGTTTTAGCTTAGATTATTTAATTAGAGCAAAAGAAATAAAAGAGAAGGGTTAGAGACAGTCATGCTACAAAAAGTGACACAGACGCAAATCCCCCCAGGGGGGATGAGGTGTGAGTGCTAGGTAGCCCACCTGCTTTTATTATTAACTTTTACAATATAAAGGTGGATGCCTTTTTGGTCCTTATAAATTCGGATCCAAAGGCTTACAAGGCTTATGAAAAGAAACAAGAATGAGGTATGTTGCTCCAGGAGATCTTGGATGGCCCGGATCTTCGATTTTCCGACAGCACCTCCTCTTACCTGTTCGTTAAAAGTGAAAAACCAGCCATCTGAAAGCACTCAAATTGCTAGATAAGACTTTTAAAAGCATAAAATAATTTACTAATCTTGAGTACCTGTTATCACATCCATAGTAGTCAGGGCTACCATGTCTTCAAACCAGCTTTCAATACTTTTCTGAGCCATCCCTTTTGCTATGATATGCATGAGATCAACAGTTGGTGAGCAGTTCTTTGATGATCACTCCTTTTTATCAATGGACCTAGAGCACATATTTTCAGCCTTATGCCAGGACTAAGCCTCATGACCCCAGCTTTGATGACCGAGTTAGCCATTTTCTTCCATTCAGAGCATATATGATATCAGTGCCCATGGTTATGAAGCAGCAGTGTTCCAGTGACAATCAGTGGTTCAGATGGTGGATACAGGTATATGACCCAGCAGGTATATGGTTTGTGCATTGAATATCTATACTGTGCTCTTTTACTTATCTTTGTAGCTTGACTGGGTATAGAGTGGTCATGATTTGGCGATATCTTGCTGATTGTTTGGAGTAGAAGTAATTCAGT
This sequence comes from Larix kaempferi, assembly GCA_027924585.1. Classification (NCBI taxonomy): domain Eukaryota; kingdom Viridiplantae; phylum Streptophyta; class Pinopsida; order Pinales; family Pinaceae; genus Larix; species Larix kaempferi. The sequence continues at coordinate 582,789 of BSBM01000721.1, read as the reverse complement.
TGCTTTGAATTAGAAATTCTTGTGTATACTCGTTGGTCATGCCCTCTTAGTAGTATGGACTTAATCATTCCCCCCCACTACGGTTTGCTAGTCATGGCATCATCTGTCACTTCCCCCATCCATCCGTTATCATCCATTTTTGGTTGTATCCTGACTTACACCTTAGCCGGTGATATCGAGGACTTCCCCCACCTATGCCTCTATGTTGGATAGACTCCATGTTGTTATTTGTCTCGGGTCTGAGTTGTGCGACAAAACTTGTCGAAGCCTTGACCCTTCTGGGCCAGGAGAACCTGTCGGTGTTGGGTCCTGAGCTTAGGTGAGTTAGGATTCTGAAGCCTTGACCTCTCTAGTCGGTTTCCCCTGATGTTTGGTCCTGATTGTGGATGATCCCTTCTAGTTGCCTGAGTTGTGTCAACTAAAACTTGAAACAAATTGTACTACCATCATTACATGCATTTATATGATTCATTGTTATATCTTCTGAAATGCAAGCCCATGGTAAAATTGAAAATAAACTGTGCTTGTAAACACAACAAAGAGGACTATGAAATGAAGTGAGAAAGGCCTAAAAGGCAGTGGCTAAAGAAATGCTAAATCTAAAGACTGTTGGCCATATTATTTGAAATGTAATGATTATATCCTCACAGAGCCTACGGGTTGGGATGTGAGATGGAGTAAGGGACAACTAATTCTAAGTGTCCCCTAGAACCTTAGAGTTACGATTGAATGTGCACCTAGTTACAGTGGTTCTAGAAAAGATCCTCATGGAGCTTGATTTTAGCTTGGATGTGAGTTGTAGACATTTGTTAAAGTTGAATGGGCACTCAAATCAACTTATTACATTTGTGAGACACCGCCATCCCCTATGTGTTTTCTGTCCAGCATATGTTTAGGTGGTCTTCCCTTATTCCCTTATCCGAGATGTCACGGTGTTGAGGTTGTAAAGTCATTCCCTTAGCCTAGCCTTGTTTCTATCACCTTCACCTATTTCTAGCAAAATGACCACATCCATAAATAAGTATACACTTGAGATTCTTCTTTTGAGTAACTAGTTGCTTTGATCTAGACTTATTTTTGATTGTTTTACGTATAATCGCCAGTTAAAATGCCACTCTATACTTTAGTTTCGTTATCAATATATTTAAAGAAGCATATCTCATCCATTTGCACTTGTAGCATCAGTTATTTCTAGCCTAGGTTGTCATTTTGATCAGTTTTGACCTAGTCAACCCAATTTAACCAAGTCAGCCGTAAGTTCCGGGATGAGTTGGACCGATGATGTTCAAGATTGATTATTCATGGTCCTATGGTGCGCATTAGATTGTTCCATGCATCAGACAAAGGTTTCATGTGATGGTTCGTTGGATTTTTATTATTAGCATGGATGAGTTTACAGATGATTATCCTAATGGTCACTTAGTGTATGAGTACTCATTCTTACTTGATTTGGACCTTCTAAATTAATTGGGACACTCAGTTATCAGTTTGAGGCACTTACAGATGATGATATGGTCAGTTTATCACTTTACAGCATATTGCCATGTAAAAATGGCATGTTCAGCACTTTCAAAGATCATTTGAGTTCTCCTAGGGCGCTACAAACGGGATATGGGGCCCAGCCACTTGTTATTACCATATTACCCAATTCCCAGACATTTTGGTGCAGTTAGTTTGGTGCCCGGAGCACTTGGCAGGGAGTTACAAGCATTTTTATCTTTTACAGGTGATATTACAGCAGATAAAAAATGGAAGAAATGGCTACCAAGGAATTCGATTTGGCTTAGTGAGGTAAGGAAATGGCATGAGGTTTGATCAGAGAATTATTGTGACACATTCCACACCTTCTGGCACAGTCTTCAACTTCAGTGGGGTCCACACGTCCTCCCAGTCTTCCATGAGAGTGTCTTCTATTGTTATCGGGGACACACGTCCCGGTGACTTTAGTCACTCACAGATGTATTATGTACTTGATGTATATGGGGCTTGGTCTAGTAAAGATGTATTATCTCCTAGACCCCCCCAACATGATGTTATGTTGTGTTCCTAGTCACTTGTATGTCATAAGTCCCCCCTAGGGTGTCATTGAGGGAACACATCCCCCTTATTTGAGTGATCCATGTAATTATTGTATTGTCTGGCTCATCTTAGCCGTTGACTATTATTGTTGTATCTTTTGATCTCAACCACTCATCTAAAAAGTGGTTAGGGTTTTGGTCTCTCCCGGGTCCTATTTAAAGGAGAGACCCCTCATTGTAGAGGGACTTTTGGCTCTGGATTTCTAGCAATAAAGAATTATTTTGGGAAAAAAATTGTGCCTTTGTTATAGATTGTTCTTATGCTTGATTGTAGCTTTGATAGCCTATCACATCCTTGTTACTTGATGAGATATCCATGCTAGACATGTTGGCTTAGTATGTGCACTATAGGAGGGCGACTACAATGGAGGATTTCGTGGGGCTTCTCCAGATCTCTTCATTGGATGAGTAAAATAATAAGGGAGTAATTTATATTGTATCTTTGATCAATGTTCATGTTATCTGATTCTTCTTGCATCATTTACTTTCTCCTCTTGCATCATTTACTAGCTGCTAGAGGCAAATCGATTTCATCTTGGAGCCTGTTAAATCAACTTGGAATTGCTTCGAGGGGGGGCGGAACATCATTGCACGCGGCATCTGCAAGTCACAAGACGTAAGTACCATTGTTTTTCTTGAGTTATTTATCTATTCCATTAGTCTGCTGCTATTTCTACTACAAACCCTAAGCTGCTAAATTTATAAAAATTCTCTAGTTCACACAACTTAAAATCGTGGCGAATGATTTCTGGGTTTTTACTTTTAGGCCTAACCCAAAGTGGGTTTACTGGGGCATCACCCTCAGTGGACTCCATCTTGCCCAATTCCCTAGGCACTGATCTCTTACCCTTGCGCCCTCTCTAAGTTTTCCCTTTTTTCTGGTTGTTTGATGCTCGGCCTTTGCTTGTGAGCCTTGATACTGTCAGATCTATCACCAAGTAGTGCTAGAAAGCCTTAATTTTTTCAGATCTACTTCCTTGGACCATTTTCCAATGACATAAGTTCACGTTTCCCAAGGCAGTGAGATTTGATCTTTTGACCTAGCACCCATATCCTAGATCCATCCTAATCTAAGAGTTATTGTAATTAAAGCTAATATTTCATCTTCCTTAAGCCTCTGCAGTGACTCTATTTCCTAGATCTAGGGTTTCCATCCTTCACCTTATGTATTCTTGCTCATAGTCTGATCTGGTGGTTGGATTAGATCTTCCCTGTCGAGAGTGATCAGGGTCTCCCCCTTTACTATCTAGGGCTTGGATAGCATAAAGTGAAGAGTGCCTCAATTGGCATGACAACCAATCCATTTGGGGATCGAGGCCCTCTCAGGTCACTTCTTTAGTTGTCTTTCTCCTCTACCATCTTGCATAGGATCATCTTTTGGGGGAAACTACAAGTTGCATTATAGCACTACCGAAAGATGAGGGAAATCTAATAAACACAAGTACTTATTAGAGAGCTAGATCTATTCTGAGAGGAATGCTTTCAAAATCAGATCTAGTTAGGAGAATGCAAACTTATTGAAATAGCTACTGATATTCTTTAAAATAAAACGATTTGCAGTAAGAATGCATAAAGGTAGCTGTTATCACATATATAGTAGCCGGGCTACCATACCTTATTTTTCTGATTCCAATACACTGTTCAACCATTTCCCTTACATTGAGATGCCGAGATGAGCATCTATTATGGATCATGATTATTACATGGACAGCAGTTTTATTCCCCATGCCATGACTGAGTTTCAGGACACTCAGAGAGATGACCGATGTAGCCATTTAGCCATTGATACAGAGCAGTCAGTATTGCCCAGAGTTACAGCAGCAGTTTCAGAGGACAGATGATGGTTCAGATATTGTGCATTCAGGTATATGACTCAGCAGGTATATTTTGGTGTTATGGTTATGTTGCTTTTATATTCATTCTTGTAGCATGTCTTAGCATCTAGTATCATGATCTGGCGATCATATAGATATGTGGACCTGCTTGTACTTTTATATATATTATATTGTCCCTACTCAGACTTAGAAGTTCACTACCGATACTCATTGGTTTTACCCTCCCTAGGGAGAATAGAGGTGATCATTCCCACCATACTTTGGCTTGCTAGTGTTGGTCTCATTATTCACTGTCTTTATCCATCCATTACCTCCCAGTTTGTTCATTACCCTAACTTACTACTTGACTAGTGGCATGGAGGACCTTCCCCCGCTATAGCCTTTGTGTTGTATAAGCTTCCCTGTTTATTTGTGTCTCGGCTCTGAGTTGGTGACAGAACTTACCTTTGGTGAGTTGGATTGTAGGCCTACATCATTCTAGTCAGTTGTCCCGATGTTTAGCACTGGCACGAAGTCCCCCTAGTGACTAAAGATGTTGGATAAACCTGAAACAGATAGTACTACCATAAATACAAAATGTGAAAAGGAAATGTTATATCTATTGTGAAAAGCCAAATGAAACTGGCAATGAAGTATCAAATGTTATATCTATTGTGAAATGTAATACCCAGGTAAACAAGATGTCTAAAAAACACACCTGGAAGAAGATAGCTCAAGTAAACAAGTGCCTTAAAAACACACCTGCAGCATGAAGCCTTATGTAAAATGTAAATCTATGCAATGTGTTTCTAAACACACATAGATCAAAGGCTATGGAAACTAAAGGCCCAAAAAGCAATGGAACTTAAACTCTATATCAAAAAGACTGTTGGCCTCATTTGTATTATGGATTGTGAGCATCTGCCAAGGTGAATAAACACTCTTTGAACAACTTACCCATTTGTGAGACACCGCCATTCCCCGTGTTATTGCTTGTCAGTATATGCTATGGTGTGTATTCCCTTTCCATATCCAAAGTGTCACAGTGTTAAGACAGTAAGTCATCCCTTAGCCTAGCCTTTGCACTATAAAGCCTTCATCCTTCACTAGCAAATTGATCACAACTATGAAGTGAGTATGGTCTTGAAAGTCTAGTCTGAGTCATAAATAATATTGAAGACCTTTATATATTTGGTTTTAGATCGCCACTAATGATTACTTCTTGTTATAATTGTTACTTTAATGAATTGTAGAGCATGCTTTAACCTTTGACACCTTGCAGCATTGTGATGATAGCCTGAGTTATATTTTGGGTCATGTTGACTTGGTCAAACCCAGTTTGACCAAAAGTCAACCACAGGACATGAGGTGGCAGACCTCAGATGATACAGAGATCAAAGTTGAAAAAGTCGCCGAAAAATCGCGACTTTTTGTAAAAGTCGCGAGGTGATGACCCTGCCGAAAAATCAGCTCGCAAAAATCGCGATTTTTTAAAAAATCGCCAATTTCCGACTTTTTCCAAAAATCGCCGACTTTTTCGAAAAACGCACAAGTCGATGGAAAAAAGCGCCCAGTCCGTCACACTCACAGTTTAAAGAGACCAAAAGTGATTTTTTTTGGGTCAGTTGTTTCATTTGGCAGTTGGAGAAGGAGTGTGAAGGGCAAGAGCGCACCATCAACTACTATGGAGGCATCCAAGACTCCAAACAACATCTAAGCTCACCATTGTGAATTTTTGTGGAGAAAGGGTTCAACTTCAAGAGTCAAAACTTTGCCAATCAACCAATTCGTCTCACAGGTATGTAGTGATTCATTTTCTTGTACTTTTTTTATGATTTTTTGCATGTTTGCTTGCCTATATTCTTTCCTCTATTCTTTTTTTTTTTTGCCATTTTTCCAATGATTTCCATGTCCATAAATATCAAAAAAAGTCAAAATGTAAGGGGGTTTTAGAATGGAATAACATGTTTTCTTTCTTAGATCTTTAGCCACCCTCTTGTTATCATTTTTCATGGCCAAAAATATAAATTTAGGGGTCTGATTTTTTAAGCCAAATTGTTGCAATTTTTTCAAATGGGGTTTAATTTCTTGTTTTTATATTTTTGTGCCCTAGGTTTGCATTTTGAGGCTGCCATTCCATTTTCCAAGATGCCAAAGCCATTGGACCCGTTTTGGCAGTATGGTGAGCCCAAGGATGATGGAAACAGGCAAAATTTGAGTTGCAAATTGTGTGGGCATCACATGTCAGGAGGGGTTAACAGGTTGAAATACCATCTAGCTAAACTCCCTAGGCATGATGTTGGCGTTTGTACTGCAGTGACCCCAGAGATCATGAGATTTGCCCATGACACAATCCATGAAAAGAATAAAAAGAAGGATGAGATCGCCGCAAACAGAGCTGAGATTGCAGCTTTTGGCGTAGCAAGAAGTGTGGGGGCAACAGGATCTGCCACTTTCGGTCGGGGTAGTGCGAGGGGTTCCACAGCCAAGGCGGGGGCCTCATACCATTTTGGTCCACGAACAAGAGGTGGATCACAACCTTCTATCAAGGCATTGATAAAGAAAAATGACAAGGTAGAAGTGGACAGGGTGATGGGGAGGTGTCTTTACTGGAGTCACATACCTCTCAGCATCGTAAAAAACAATCCATTTTGGCAGCCGATGTGTGATGCCATTGCAGCATTTGGCTCGGGGTATAAAAGTGCCACCTTTGATGAGTTGCGGGGTCCAATCCTTCAAACAGAAAAGAAGGACATCGGTGCTAGGTTGGAGGAGCTCAAGCAGTCATGGGAGAGCACTGGATGCACAGTCATGTCAGATGGTTGGTCAGATGGTAAGGGTAGATCCCTTATCAACTTTTTGGTACATTGTCCTAGAGGTACCTTGTTTGTGAAATCAGTCGATGCATCGGCATATGTAAAAGATGCAGCACTCTTATGTGAGTTGTTAGATGGGTTCCTACAGGATATTGGGGTGCACAATGTTGTGCAAGTTATTACGGATAATGCAGCTAATTATGTGGCTGCTGGCAGGATGCTTATGGAGAGGCACCCCACTTTGTTTTGGACTCCATGCACTGCTCATTGTATTGATTTGATGCTGGAGGATATGGGGAAAATTCCCTTATCAAGGTGGTGATTGATCAAGCTAAGAGCATCCCCAAGTTCATTTACAACCATACTTTTGTTCTCATCCTCATGAGGAGGCACACCAAAAACAGGGAGTTGAAGCGTCCCGCAATCACGCGCTTTGCCACCACTTTCATTACTCTTCAGTCCTTGCTTCAATGTCAGTTTGAGTTGAAGCAAATGTTTGTTTCTAATGAGTGGCGTGATTGTGCTTACAGCAGGAGAGAGGATGGGAGAACCATTGCCAAGTTGGTGTACACTAACTCCTTCTGGGAAGGAGTGGGGGAAGTTTGTTCGGTGAGTGAACCTTTAGTAAGGGTTCTGAGACTTGTTGATGGTGATAAGCCCGCAATGGGCTATTTGTATGAGGCCATGGATAGGGCCAAAGAGACCATCCAGAATTATTATGTGGGCAAGGGTACCCCGGGGCACGATAGGCACATGTTGTTATGGGAGTTGATTGATAGTCGATGGACCGGGATGCTTCATAGACCCATTCATGCAGCAGCACTCTTCCTCAACCCTGTATTTTCCTACAAATGCAAATTTGATTTTGATGGTGAGGTGTTGAAGGGGCTCTTCACTTGTATTCAGAGGATGGTACCTGATTATGAGACTCGCAATGCAATCAATCGCGAGTTAGAGGTGTATCAGGATGGTACTGGAGTATTTAGCTTTGCTGATGCTATTCGTGACAAGACCAATTTCATGCCAAGTAAGTTATTAAAGTGTTTAACTTTTATTTGCAAGTTGAAATTTAAAATTTTGAATTATGATTTATTTATTTCCTTATTTGTTGTAGCTACTTGGTGGCGAACCTATGGTGTAAGGACACCAAATTTATGGAAATTTGCCATCAAGATTCTTAGCCAAACATGTACCGCTTCAGGATGTGAGCAGAATTGGAGTGTGTTTGAAAAAGTACGCGCAAAGAGACGCAGAAGGTTAGAGTCTTAGACTTTAAATTTTCAACAAATCAATTTCATTTAATATAATTTGTGAATCTATCATCCTCACATATTATAATTATATTTCATTAATTTTTTAAACTTGAACCTCTAGACTCATACAAAAAAATTATTTTCCTCTTACAGGTTGGAGTTCACACGTCTCAATGATTTGGTCTACGTCCATTATAATCTCCACTTATGGATGACACAGATAGATAAAGCACCAAATATTGATGCCATCGCCTTAGACAATATTGATATTTTGTCTGATTGGAGGGTGGAGATTGAGACTCCTATCATGGAGGAGGAACCTACATGGCTAGAGGGAGAGGAAGGGCAAGCGGAGGAGGAGGAGATCAGAGGCACCACAGAGGGTGATGTGCTAGCATCGCCACCACCGCCTACACCAATTAATACATCTAGTCCTCCATCCGTCACTCATCGTCTGATGTTAGATGCAGGGGCATGGTCTTCTGCTGCTACTTCTAGTGCTAGGGGCAGGCCTGACAAACGGCCCATGACCTTTTCCTGTAAAAGGGGAAGAGGGCATTGATATTAGATAGATAGCTATTAGTTTTCCTGAGATACATTTATATATGTGATGTCATTTTGTATTAGTTATCTACTTTTGAGTTTTGAGTCCTTGATTGGACAACTATGGTGTTTCAAACTTTCAGACTTTCAGGATTCAGTATCGACTTTGATGTATCATTTTATATTTGACATGACTACATGATGATGATATATATCAATGCTTTCTACATATTTATGTTCCAATGTGTTTATCTAATGTTATTGTTGCTTTATATGTTTAAAATTCTGAAGAAAAAAAAATGAATGTATTTTGTATTTTTAATGTTTGCCGACTTTTTCTGATTTTTCCCGATTTTTTCGCCGATGTTGCCGAGAAATTGTTTTCAGGACCCTTGCCGACTTTTTGCCGAGTCCGACTTTTTCAACATTGACAAAGATATGATATATGGTCTGGTACAGGTCACCATGGTGGTTCTATGCAGTGATTTCCGACTTATGATGATGATTTGTGCTTTTCAACACTTTTACAGATTATTATTATTTGGTCTGTCGGATACGATGGACATTTATTTTTTACCATGCAGAGGTCTATATGGTGTATGAGTACACATCTTAGATGGATTTGGCCTCTCTAAGTCCAATGAGACAGTATGTTTTCAGTTCCGGGCAGTTACAATGATCTTTAGCCTCAGTTGGCTATCCTAGTGCAGTTTTGGTCTATCAGAGGCCCTGTCAGAGCAGAGCAGAGATTTGTTGAGTTCACCTAGGGCGCTGTGCATGGAGGGGGGTAGTCCACCCACTTGATATTACCATATTATCCCCCTCCCAAAGAGCCGGGTGGTCTCACCTTGACAACGCAGGCACTCCTGGAGGCAGTTTGGGCATGTTCACATTTCTCGAGGCAGTTAAAAAATGGTAAAAATGGCTACTGAAGGATTCAATTTGGGCTACTGAGGCAAGGGATTGGCATGGGATGACTTGTGATGATGAGTGGGATGTCTTCCGCACCTTCTCTAGCAGTTTCAGCTTCCAGTGGGACCCACACCCATCACTTCCGGCATTTTATATTGATTTCTGGAGCCTCCTAAGGCTCACGACTTTGCCAGAGAGGCACGATTTGGTGCTTAGGCCTTAGAGTATTATTTTTTGGATATTGTGCCATGGGGATTGACCAAGGGTGTTAGAAATTACCCCTTGGACCCACCATGAGCTAGATCTTATGTTTTATCATTCACTTTTGGTGGGACCCCCTCTCCTAGGGCGATTTGGTCCATTGTTATATTATATTGTTATATTGATCCATGTACTTTTATGTTGAGCTCATCTCAACCATTGATTAGATCACTTTGATCTTTTAATCTTAGCCACTCATTCAAAAAGTGGTTAGGTTTTTGGTGCCTCTCCTTCCTATTTAAAGGAGAGAGCTCCTCATTGTAAAGGAACTTTTGGCTCTGGATTATTGGAAAAGAAAAATACTATTGCATCTATTTGTTGTGTTGTGGTGAATGCTTTTGGAGTTCGTTCGTTGGTTCTTCCTTTGCACTGGGTTATTGGAGATTTATCTTGTTATCGATTTTGTTCCATGATTTTGTCATCTACAGGTGGAGGCCGAATTGGTTCAAGGAGGACGCATTGATAGGAGAGGACCCTCCCTGCTTCTTCTTTGGGTTGTTTCGTCGGTGACAGGGAGTATTACTGTCTTTGTACCTTCTACTTCATGTTATCATTCGCTTATACTTGTATTTCCTCCATGCTTGATCATTCTGATTGAATCAACTTTCCTTGGTTTGACAAGTAGAGGAGGGCGCACTTGTGGAGCTAGGGCATCAATTCAAGCAAGGCAAATTGAAGATCTCCCATTTGATCTCTGCGAGAACTTTCCTCAACAACAAGGCAACCTCATCCATCACTCAGGTAAGATCTCAAGGTAAATTTCTCATTCCATGATCTATCCATTTGTCTAAGTCATTAAAACCCTCATAAGTTAAAACCCTCATTTTACAAATTCTCAGATCTACTTAGATCTGGTGGCCTTTTGGGTAAGATATTGAAAACCCACCTCTATAGCATCCACGGCAATTCGGATCTATAGTTTGGTGTGGATTGGATTCCATTTGACCCCTTTCCCAAGGCAACTTAGCCTCTCCAAGTGAGGTCGCACTCCTTGGTTGGGTGAGTTCCCCTAGATCTAGCACCTGAGTAGATGAGATCCTACTTGATCCTTAATCTCCACAGCTGATAACCTACCCCTAGTGCTTCACTTTGGTGATTTTCACCTTGTGGGCCCCATTCCTCATTTTGAGGGTTGAGCCCCACTTGGGTCACTTAGTGATGCATTTTGAATCTCAGATCTACTGAGATCTGGCCATTGGATGCATTTGATTTTCAAACCCACCTAGCCTTACACCTTGACATCCCTGATCTGCAGTTTGGTGGACATCCGACTCCATTTGGCCGATTTTCCAAGGCACTGACCTTTCTCCAAGCCCTCACGACTTTCCTGGGTTGTTAAGTTTGCTTGTGGTTTGACCTTTGACTGACTGCTTGAACACCTAGACATTGTCATATCCTTTCATCAAGCATAGCTAGAAAGCCCTAACTGTCAAATCTCTGAATTGGGACATGTTATCACATATATAGTAGTCAGGCTACCATACATTATTTTTCTGATTCCAGTACACTATTCAGCCAGTTCCCTTACATTGAGATGCTGAGATGCGCATCTATTTGGATCGCTATCAGATTTGGACAGCAGTTTTATTCCCCATGCCATGACTGAGTCTCAGGACACTCAGAGAGATGACCGATGTAGCCATTATACCATTTGTACAGAGCAGTCAGTAGTGCCCAGATTTATAGTAGCGGTTTCAGAGGACAGATGATGGTTCAGAGGATGAGCATTCAGGTATATGACTCAGCAAGTATATCATAGTGTTGTGGTTATATTGCTTTTATATTTATTCTTATAGCATGTCTTAGCGCTTAGTGTCATGAGCTGGCGATCATATAGATATGTCGACCTGGTTGATCTTATTATATATATTATATTGTCCCTACTCAAACTTAGAAGTTCACTATTCATACTCATTGGTTTTACCCTCCTTAGAGAGAATAGAGGTGATCATTCCACCATACCTTGGCTTGCTACTGTTCGCTCCATTATTCATTGTCTTCATCCATCCATTACCTACCTTTTAGTTTATCACCCTGACTTACTACTTGACTAGTGGCATGGAGGACTTTTCCCCACTGTAGCCTCTGTATTGGATGAACTTCCCTCTTTATTGTGTCTCGGCTCTGAGTTGGTGACAAAACTTGCCTATGGTGAGTTGGATTTCCTTGTGAATTCCCCCTAGTCACTAAAGTTGTGTTGGCTAAACCTGAAACTTTTAGTGCTGCCATGAATACAAAATCTGGAAAATGAAATGTTATATCTTGTATGAACTATGAAAAGCCCGTTCATGCAATGTGTTTTTAAACACACATGAATGAAAGGCAAGCCAAATGAAAATGGCTATGAAATAAAACGTTATATCTTTTGTGAAATGTAAAATACCTAGGTAAACAAGTTGTTTGTGACACACCTAGAAGTGCTCAGCTAAACAAGTGCCTTAAAAACACACCTGCAGCAAAAAGCCTAAAATAAATGTAAATCTATGCAATGTGTTTATAAACACACATAGATCAAAGGCTATGGAAACTTCAGGCCCAAGAAAGCAATGGAACTTAAATGCTATATCAAAACAATTGTTGGCCTCATTTGTATTATGGATTGTGCGCATCTGTTAAAGGTGAATAAACCCTCTTTGAACAACTTATCCATTTGTGAGACACCGCCATTCCCTGTGTTGTTGCTCATTTAGTATATACTATGGTGTGTATTCCCTTTCCCATATCCAAAGTGTCACAATGTTGAGTCAGTGAGTCATCCCTTAGCCTAGCCAGTTTATTTTAAGCCTTCACCCTTCACTAGCAAATTGATCAAAACTATGAAGTGAGTATGGTCTTGAAAGTCTAGTCTGAGTTATAATAATAATTAATGACATTATATATTTGGATTTAGATCGCCAGTTATGATTACTTTGTGTTATAATTGTTATTTGAATAAGTTGTAAAGCATGCATTAACCTTTGACACGTTGCAACAGCTTCTGATGACAGTCTAAGTTATATTTGGTCATGTTGACTTGGTCAAACCTAGTTTGACCAAGGTCAACCATAGGACATGAGATGGTCGAACCTTTTGATGATACAGATAGATGATATATGGTCCATGTACATGTACATGATGGTTCTATGCAGCAGATACAGGGTTATGATGATGATTTATGGTTTTCAACATTATTTGATCATTTACAGATTATTATTATTTCACCTGTTCCGGTATATTGGATATATTATATGATCATGCAGAGATTCATATCGAGTATGAGTACACATCTTGGATAGATTTGGACCTTCTGAGTTCAATGAGACAGTCTGTTTTCAGTTCCGGGCAGTTACAGTGATGATTGAGCCTCAGTAGGCTATCCCAGTGCAGTTTTGGTCTGTCGGAGACCCTATCAGAGCAGAGATGGTTTTTATTTGGTTGACCTAGGGCGCTGTGCTTGGAGGGGGTGGTCCAGCCACTTGTTTTTACCATATTACCCCCCTCTCGGACACACTGGTGCCCTCACCTTGACAGCGCAGGCACTCCAAGAGGCAGTTTGGGGCAGTTTCACGCTTCCCAAGGCATTTCAGGATTGGTAGAAATGGCTACAGAGGAATTCAATTTGGGCTACTGAGGCAAAGTTTTGGAATGGGATGATCAGTGAAGGTGAGTGGGATGTCTTCCCGACCTTCTCCAGTAGTTTCAGCTTCATCGGGACCCACATCCATCACTTATGGCATTTTCTGATGATTTCCGAGGCCTCCTAAGGCCCACGAGTTGGTATATTGATGACTATTTTATTATTATTGTGCCATGGGGATTGACCAAGGGTGTTTAAAATTACCCCTTGGACCCACCATAAGCTATTTATTATATTTTGTCATCATGATTTGGTGGGATCCCCTCTCCTAGGGCGATTTTGTCCACTTACGATTATATTTTATTAGTGATCCATGTATTTTATTGTTGAGCTCATCTCAACCATTGATTAGACATTTGTATCTTTTAATCTTTGCCACTCGTTCAAAAAGTGGTTAGGGTTTTGATGCCTCTCCTTCCTTTTTAAAGGAGAGAGCTTCTCATTGTAAAGGGGTCTTTGGCTCTTGGAATCTTGATATAGAAAAATTCTCTTGTGGAAATTCTTGTGGTCTCCTTTGCATCTGGTGTTCTTAGATGGTGATTGGAAAGTCTATTGCATCCTAGCATTTGGGTATTTGTGGTAAGATCTATCTTTTGGAAATCTTTGTCTTGTCTACAGGAGGGCGACTTCAACTAGGGCGATTTTGCAAGGCTTCTTCAAATCGACCTTCTTGGCATTCACTTGTATCAGGGGCTTATCATTAGTATCATTGTGATCTATGCTATCTTTCTGTTATTTCTCTTGTGGCATTAGTCTTATCTCTTGTCTACAGTAAATCTGATATTGTTGACATTTATTGTGCAGGAGAGGGCGCATTGGCTTCCTTTGGCAAATCGCACTTCATGAGATCTACTTCAAATTGCTTCAAATTGATCGGGTTTGCATAGATCATCATCAAGGCATCTACAAGGTTACCAAGGTAAGATCCATAGGTTTTTTCTTCTTTTCTTGATTCCAATCCATTGGCACAAACACATAATTGATAAAACCCTAATTAATCAAAACCCTCATTGTTACATTTTCTCATATCTACTAAGATCTAGTGGTTCCTTGGGTAAGATATTTAAAACCCACCTCTATAGTATCCACGGCATCCCGGATCTATAGTTTGGTGAGGATTGGCCTCCATTTGACCCTCTTCCCAAGCCAACTTAGCTTCTCCAAGCAAGGGCGCACTTCTTGGTTTGGGTGAGTTGACCTAGATCTAGTACATGGGTAGTTGAGATTTCACTTGATCTACTATCTACATATCCAATAACCTACCCCCAGATTGTTACTTTTCTGATTTCTACCTTGTGGGCCCTATTCCACATTTTAAGGGATTTAATCCCCATTTTGGACCACTTGGTATCATAAAACTCAGATCTAGTAAGATCTAACCATTGGATTGTCTTGATATCCTAGATCCACATTGTCACTTGCTTAAACTACTTGGATCTAAAGTTTGGATGCCATTGGGCTTGTCTTGATCCCATTTATCACACTTTTAACCTTCCTTGGGCAAAGTCGCACTTCCTTGGGAGATTGAGTTGGTCCACTTCTAGGACATGGGTACATGAGATTTTGATGAATTTGGAACAAGCACGCCTTTAAACCTAGGTCTAGTAGGTCACTTTGTGAAATCTTGCCTTGGGGATAGCATTCCTTGTTTTAAGGGATTGTGGTCCACTTAGGTCACCTCACGAGTTATTAGATCTAGACACATCTATTCATCAAACCTTTAATAACCCACTTGTCTTACGCCATGGGGGCCATCAACCATAATTTAATCATTTCTTGACTCCATTCATCCCAATTCCCAAGGCACTGATCTCTCTCCAAGTCAATTCGACTTTCCTAGATTGTTGGATTAACTTGTGGTTTGATCCTTGTTTGGTGGACTAAACCCTTTGATGTTATCATATCTCATGATCAAGCTTGTCACTTGTACTTGTTAGCCCCAATTCAACCCCTAAACTACCCTGCATTGGACACGGTTCCCAAGGCAGTGGATTTTCTCACATTGAACTAGTACTCTAATCCTGGATCTCATTTCAAACACTATAAGTCACTCTCACATCATCAATGAACCCAAGCTATACTCATTGAACCCCTTACTTGTCTTGTGACTTTATCCTTAGGTCCAGGATACACCATACACCTTAAAATACTTCATTCATACTTCAATTTGCGTGTTTTGGTTTGATCTCTCCTGTTGGGAGTAGATCTGGGTCTCCCCCTTTGTTATCTGGGCTAGATAGCATAAAGTGAAGGTTGCCTCGATTGGCGTGACAACCATCTATTGGAGGTCGAGGTGATCGTGGTTCCACCTTTGAGTTGTCCTTCCCTATTGCCATCCATTAATGGATACACCCACAGGGGCAACTACAGTTTAGGTGATAATAGGGCACTTTCCCTGTTTTAAGGGTCACGTTTCCCAAGGCAGTTGATTTTGACCATTTGAAACTAGCTTTGAATCCTGGAATCATAATTAATCCTTAAATCACTGTGTGTCATCTTTCACTATCATATCATACCTTTCCTAAGCCTCCACAGTGGTCCTAATTCCTCATTTCTAGGGTTCCATACCTGTCACCCTACATATTTCATTAGATTGATTTGATTTGGTGATTGGGTCGATCTCTCCTATCGAGAGTAGATCTGGGTCTCCCCCTTGCTATCTTGGCTTTGATAGCTAAAGCGAAGAGTGCCTCGGTTAGCGTGACAACCATCCATTTGGGAACTAAGGCCCTCTTGGTTCACCACTTGAGTTGCCTGTCCCCTCCACCATCCACCTTGGATCCATCTGTAGGGGCAACTACAAGATTGGTGATAACAGTAACCAAATAAAGTATTTAAATTTAAATGTGAAGGAAAGAGGGAAGAAGATGCTAGGAGCATGGGAACTTTGGGCAATGGAGTCTATTGGTGGAGAGCAAAGGGACTATGTCCTCTGAAAGTGCTTGAACGACAGAGGAGTCAAACAAGTTCAATCGATTCTTCAAGCTAGACACCTGCACAGTTAAAGCTATTTGCAACAAGAGCGTCAAATCCGATGCTTCTTATGACAGAGATCAGAAGAGTATGCATACAAACAAGTAAAACATACAAATCCTATATCGAGGTGCATAAGCAAGAAATAAATGAAATCAAACTAGAATCATTTATCCTATTGATTGGTAGCAGTCTTTCAAAGGCCAGATAAACGACAAATGCAACAAGTAAGCAAGCTACACTACAGTTACCTCATAAACCATTGACATTACATCCACACACATAGAGCCATACACCAAAGGTTTGCCTCTAAATCCTTCTGTATTCCAAGAGATGATATGAATTACAACAAAGCTTCAATAGCCTTTCGGTCCTCTGACCATGAGGAGAAAAGAGGAAGAGCCCATGCTTAAATAGGAAAATGAACCAAAGGGGGGCACATTCCTCACTGAGAGAGATGGGTGAGTTCAAGAGATAATCATGGGATTAGAGGTTGAATTTAAATTGAGAGGAGGGCGCCACTTATCAAGAGATGCACCCCTCCTCATTGGGATTATCTCCCAACCATTAATCAATTGCCAACTCAGGAGTTGCACCCTCCTTTAGAGAGATGCGCCCCCTCTAATCATGAGCTAACTCACCCTTCAAAGATTGATGAGATTTGATGTCGATTCATCTCCACTTAACTTGGATTTGACCCTCAATTCAATTGAAACATGTCAGGGACAACTCTTCTTTGATTGTGGGATTTGATTTTTGCCTTTATTTTTTATTTTTTGGCATTTTTTATTCACTTTTTGCCTTTTTCAAGATAAAATTAATTTAAGTGATAAATAATCACTCAAATTATTCTTAAAGTGGGTTTAGGGGTATAGTGGGTGCTCTGAGTTAGAAAACGAGCACCCCCATGGCAAATTCCACATCCTAACCACTACTTTATGACTTTTTCTATTTTTATAATTAAAACATTAAAAAATTGACCCATTTTACAGGAAAATTCTTTATTTGCAGAAAACTTAAAAAACCTATGGGGGACCTAGTACATGTTAGTATGACTCAATATTGATAACTAACATGGTAATATACATAGACACTTAGACTTTAAGAACCTCCTAAGGTTTAGCCACCAAGACGGATACTCCAGCTTTGGAGGTGTGAGTGAAAAACTCGGGAATTATACGTTGGTGGAGAGCAACATATAATTAACAAGGAAAATACACTCTAGAGTACCGCATTGATGTCTAAGTCCTAGGCAAGCCAGGTCTATTACAAAAGACATCATGCTACATCAACTTATTACAGTTCTCCGCAGGGTATGAACATGCAACAAATTAAAAAAGGGACCAAGTTTATACTGCTCTAGGAGGGTACGTACTCATAGTGATGATACTGCTCTAGGAGGGTAGGTACTCATACCTCTCAAAACAACTCTTTGTCCTTTTGTTCCCTGAAATTCCATCTCCATGGTCTGGTAGTTCGTAGAATACTTTCCAATGGAATAAAGCCACTGAACTCCCAACACCACATAAGTGTCTGGTACATCAACCACATAAAATGTCTCCATCAATGTATAGTTCCCTAGAGTCACATTCAATTTCGAAATCTGTTGAGTGCACTCCATGGTGTGGTTGCTTGTTGTGGATACTGTAAATCCATCAAATCTCTCATTCTGGATACCTCTCTTTTTTACCTATGCAGCATTAATAAAGTTGTGGGATGCCCCACCATCTATCAACACCCCAACCCTGTTGCCCTGTATGACACCTCTTATCCGAAGAATGTGGAATCTAGGAACTCTAGATAGTGTAGCAATGACACCTCCCTGTGTACCCTTAGGAGACTGCTCCTCCTCTGCTGCGTGAAGTGCCTCTCCCTGTTCCTGGTCCTGATCATCCTCATCCTCTCCACTGTCGGAGTATACCTCTATGTAGTGAGCCTTTCCCTTCCTTGAACACCTGTAACCTTGTACCCATGGATCCTAACAACTAAAACACAGTTTCTTTCTTCTAAGGTCCTGGCGGGTATCATTATCCATCCACTCTTTCTTGGGCTATTCTTTTTGGAAGGGTTTCCTCTCCTTATCTTTTATAGGAAAATTGGTTCTAGGAGGAAACTTATTTTTTGGAACAGAATCCTATAAATATCTAGTACGACTGATGGCATCAGACAGAGTGGTGGGTCTATAAGCCTTAACCCATCCACATAAGGGTTCAGTGAGAGGCTCGGTGAACAACATAATTAACCTACTCTCTGAAATATCTGTCACCATGACTACTACCCTTTGGAACTTAGATGTAAATGATTCTGGACTACCTGTCTGCTTGAGCTGTGCTAACTCTCTGAAATGTACCTCGGGGTCTTTCTTGTCAAAGCACTCGAGGAGCCTTTGTGTAAAATCTATATAAGAGGTGATGGTATTGTGACTCAATGTCACTAGCCCGTGGTACCACCACTCATGGGCTTGCCCGTCCAAATGCAAGGTAGCCAACTTAATGGCATTTGTCTCCATCATGGGGTTGACTTGGAAGTAAGTGTCCAACTTCTGTACCCAATTCTGCGTTGGGCCATTTCGGGTCCCATCAAAGGGAGGAATAGTCAGTTTCCCTACTGTGTGTTGTAATTCATAGTTCTGGTTGAAAGCCCTCTTATAAGCTCTCGGTCTGCTTACTCTTAAAATGACAAAAATCTGTAAAGGTCATGGCTGACTAGAAGTCATCTCCCAGTGCTTTGTACTCCCGTAAATATGCCCCCATTGGTTCTTCTGCCTCTACCTGTATTATTGGCATTGTTGTTTGGCTATCCAAGAACTGTGGCATGGCAGGTCTGGAGGACCTATTGTAGAGATGAGGGTGACTCTGCATATTAGTATGTAACCGCTCCCCACTGCTACTTGTGGATACCCGGTCATTATTGGGGAACAAAGGACTGTGTGGGGTGGGCCCTGATTTATCTACCAGTTTGTTGATGGCAGTCAACATTTCTTTATGTCCTGAAGTCAGTTCTTTTAAAGTGGAAAGGAGGCTAGTGAAAGCCATTTTATCATCATCTTCCATTGTTTCTTTACCTTTACCTTTTCCAAACTGAGTCTCTATATCTCTCAGTTCTATATCCACTAACTCCTCTTCTTCTCTTCTTCTATTGTTCCTAGACCTCTACCTCCTGTAAGTAATATTGTGTGGGTCCTCTGTATTAATTTATTGTTCACAACTGCATGCTCCCACAGTTAGCGAGGAACATGCTCTGATACCACTGTAATATTCCAACTGATAATTTCTATCTGTTTATGGAGTTTCTGATGATGTTGTTGCTTGCTAGTAGTCTTTATGGCCCAATGCTTGAAGAAAACATGAATGCATGTATTGAACTATGCTTGCATGAGCATGCATGCAAATGCATGGGCTTGCCAACCCCTAAATAACCCAGATAATCAGAAATGCTATAAAGTAGGGATAGAAAGATGCATGTATGTACCAATAGTATCAGTAGTTGATGTAGATCAATATAAGCTAAGCGTGCAATCCATGCATGAAGAAACTGATGAGATATGAGTTGTCCCCTCTCCAATAATGCGCCCTTGGTATGAATAGACCTTCTTCAATATGTGGATGGATGCATGAGTACTCAAACAATGTCAGATTGCTACCGGATGAAGGTACTAGGGTTATAATGCCCTCCTGATCGGTATGGAAGCCGCATGCAGACCATGCATGAACTCTAGGTCAGAGGGCAAATATCTTCCTCAAGGAAAGTCGCCCATGCAAGGAAAGGCGCCCTTCTAAATGATGGAATGGCGAGATCTCTCTTCTGAAGCTGAATAGGAAGCCTATATTCAGTAACTAGGCTAATAGTGGTGCTCTCGGAAGGATAGAAGCAGCATGCAGACTGAATAGTGATTATCTGTCAAGATATGAGTTATCCTCCTTTGTCCAATTCGCCCATGCAAGAGAGGGCAAATCCTCCTTCTCCAGGATGTAGCTGGAATTCTGTTGAATGCTAAAGAATCCTGTATGATGATAGTAATAATGTTGAATCTGGATGATCCAACCCTAATAGTGACTAGGGCAGATAGATTTCACTACCGAAATACACTTGATGGTTGAGTGGTGCCCTCAACCCCAAACTGGCTCTCTGAGCTCTCCAAGCCGACTTCGCAAATCAATAATCAATAAGCAAGCCTTACTCATTCACTTTACCTTTCTTTTATAACTTTGACATGGCCTGACCTAACTTTTGCATGACTAGGTCGCTTTTCTCTTCTAATTTCCAATTGACTTGCATCCATTGCTTTCTATGTGTATGAAAGCTCAATAAAGGTGTTTCAGAGCATGCAACATGAAATATGGCCCGCATGTAATGCATGAAGGTGGCCCCCAGTTCCTGTGGCCCTCATTTACCTACTAATGATCTAATAACCATGATTAAGATCTTATGGTATAAATGGCATCAATCCTCATTCAATTCCCTGAATGTTAGTAACCGCTCGAACCTATGGGAATTAGATAGGTTAGTGGGAAGGTAACTGTGCTTAAGCAGAAGAGGACATTACAAATGATTACCAGCAATAATGTTGAGTCTAAATGATTTAGTCTTTCCATTGTTGAGACAAAGAGTACCTTTTCCAGCTATCCGTGCGGTAGCATTATCCCCAAATGCCACACTGCCTTTGTCAACTTCTTTCAAAGTGAGAAACTTGCTCTTGTCACTGTCATGTGACTTGAGCATCCGCTATCAATGTACCATTTGTTTCCTTTGTTTTGAGCATGAAGGGCAGTTTACACAAGCATACATTCCTCCTCCTTCATTTTCCAAATTCTTGTGGGTTCTTTCTTTTGTTTGGCAAAGGTATCTTTTTCCCTATTTTGTTAAAGGTTTCTACTACGCCACTTCTACAAAAACGTGTTATATGCCCATAGTTGTTGCACTTATAGCATACAACATTGTAATCAAATAAAGGGGCAAATGAATTAAAGTTTCTATTTGAGAATCCATAAGTACTAATGTCTTTGTTCCACACATAATTATTTCTAGCATCTGCTCTAAAATATATTACTTTATGACCAAAATGATTACAGCAAAAACAATAGCCAAAGAAAGAATTTTGGTACCGAGTCAAGTGAGGTCACATTGGGGGGAAAGATCTTCTGAATATGTCCTTGTTTCCTTTGGAAGATGTTACCAATTAAGTTGCACTCATTTGGACTTACAAGTGAGCTGCCAAAGTTTGCACAAGTACTTGTGCACAATCCAGTGTTCAGAAGTTCAGCAGGCCAGTTTGGCCATTTTTTTATTTTTTGCATGTTCATACACTATGGGGAAGTTGTAATAAAATGTCGTAGCATGATGGAATAATGTAACAGACTTGGCTTCCTAGGACATAGACATCAATTCAACTAGCCCAGAGTGTTGTTTCCTTGTTAATTATTGGTTGCTCTTCGATGACTTATAATTTTCGAGTTTTTCACTCAAACCTCCAAAGTTGGGGTGGCAGTCTTGGTGGTTAGGCCTTAGGAGGTTATTAAAGTCTAGGCGTCCATGTATATTACCATGCTACGCATTATTTTAGAGTCATATGAACATGTACTAGGTCCCCTTAGGTTTATTTTGGTTCTCCACAAATAAAAAAATTCTCGTCAAACGGGCTATTTTTTTATGTTTTTATTAGAAAAATTAAAAGAAGTCATAAAAAGTGGTTAGGAGGTGGAATTTGCCATGGGGGTGTTGGTTTTCTAACTCAGAGCACCCACTATACCCCTAAAACCGCATTGAGAATAATTTGAGTGGCTATTTATCACTTAAATTGAAATTCTCTTGAAAATGGCCAAAAAGACATAATAATTGGCCAAAAAAGACAAAAAAAAGTCTAAATCGGCATTCCTAATTTTATGGGAACATGTCGGGGACAAGATATCAGTGGTGGCATAGTTAATTGGCAATCAAACTGAGTAATCAGAAGACTAATCGGCATCAAATCCTTTGAAGGCAAGTTAGCTCCATTAGAGGGGGGCACATCTCCATCAAAGAGGGTGCATTTCCTTGGTTGGCGACTTGTGATTGGATGGTGGTAATCCCAAGAAGAGGATGTGCCTACCTCTTCAGAGGTGGCGCATTCCTCTATAGTTCAAACTCTGATCAATCCCATCTATCAAGGGATTGCTCCTTCTTCACTCCTCATTAACCTCAGTCATCTTCAGTCAGAGAATGCACCCCCCTGGGTCCAAATTTCTATTTAAGCAAGCCCTTTTGCCCATTTTCTCTAGTTGGAGTCTGTTGGAGTTGAGGCTTGATGTTGTAATGCTTATGCAAACTTTATGTTGAGAATAAAGAAGACTTTGGAGGTCAAGCTTGTGTGATGTTATCTGTGTGGATGAACTATCTAAGTGCATGAATGAAGGTAACCTGTAGTTAGCTACTTGCATATTTCCTTCATTAGATATGGCTTACTATAAGGATTGTTAACAATTTTGTAAGATGGATTGACTAGTTTGTTTACTTGTCTAATCCTTTAGCTATGTATGTTCCGAGATATAATTAAAATGTGTCATTAGTTTATGTGCATTTCTATTTTGATTTCTCACATATATTCTTCCAGTTTAATGTTTTGTGTGTAAGATGATGTGAGTTGCAAGTTACCTTTTGGTTGGATTAGTGAAGAGCTTGCTTGCATCTTCGCTCTTTCGTAACTTCTTTTGTTGTAGATCCAGTCCCTCGGTGTTAGTTTATCAACTTTTAATCAATACTTATCTAGGACCTTAATGAGAGAATAACAAGCATAGCATAAACACAAGAGACACAAAGATTTTCCTCGAGGAAACCATAAAGGAGAAAACCCCGCAACTTCCTCAGAGATAGAATGATCACCAATACAATGTCACAAAAGTAAAACCCAAAAATAGAGATGGTCTTCAGCAGCTTCTCTCTTCTCCACTTGTGCGAACTTGTCCTCCTTCTCACTAATGCGAACATGAGTGACTGAGTGAATGGATAAATGAGAGAGCCTAGCTCTCTATTTATACATTCACTTCCACTTAACCCTTTCACTTGATAGGTCGGCCCCTAACTAAATCTGACTGGGCCGACTCCTCTAGGGGACTTAAAAAACCCATTACATTTGACTCTAGGGGGAACTATTGCCCCGACTTACAAGGGAGGATTTACCTCAATGACTTTACATGATCAAATGTAATAATGACATCCTCAATCAGAGGAATAAACATCTTTGTTGGAGGTACAAATAAAATACAATAATAAATACAATATAAAATACAAGTGAATATCTTCTGAAGTTATAATTACATTAACACTCCCTCTTAACTAGGAAGGTATTCTCTTGACACAGTCATCAACACATCTGGACACAAGTCTTTGTCGCTGGATCAACAATGTTGGAACATCATCATCAACACTGGATCGTCGTCGTCACTGCTGCTGCAATCCTCATCATGTCGACCATCGATTGGTGATATCTCTCGATTCTACTCGTCATAGGAAGTTCTACAGAGCCAACCCTTTTTCATGTTGGATGTAGGCCTAGCCTCCATGTAGGTCTTCATCATCTTTGCGAGCAAGCCATCAAGTAGGTACAGCCCAGGACCAGTCATTACATTGCCTCTGCAAACACCTGCGTCTCCTACTATCGCCTCATCGTCACATGGAGCACAGCCCAGATGCACATCACACAGCACTTACATCAACCGACATGGGAGGACTTTCCTACCACCATTCGGGAAAGGCTCAGCACTTACATCAACAGCCATGGGAGGACTTTCCTACCACCATGCTGGAATGGCTCTGGCACTTACATCAATGGCCATGGGAGGACTTTCCTACCACCATGTCGGAATGGCTCCAACACTTACATCAACGGCCATGGGAGGAATTTCCTACCACCATGTCGGAATGGCTCCAACACTTACATCAACGGCCATGGGAGGACTTTCCTACCACCATGCCAAAATGGCTCGGCACTTATGTCAACGGCCATGGGAGGACTTTCCTACCACCATGCTGGACTGCCCTCGGCACTTATGTCAATGGCCATGGGAGGAATTTCCTACCACCATGCCGGACTACACTCTGCACTTATGTCAACGGCCATGGGAGGACTTTCCTACCACCATGCCGGACTGGCCCATGTGCATTTCGATTTTCCGGATTCATCACTTCCCCTTGGAAGGAACCAAGATCTGAAGAACACCAAGCTTCTCTCAGAAGTACTCAAACTTCACTCTGGCTAGCGGCCTAGTCAACACGTCGGCTATCTGCTCGTCTATCGCAACATACTGGACCTGTTATCACACAACTTGTAGTTGCCCCTAGAGGTATCCCATCCGGGACGGTAGAGGAGTTAGGCAACTAAAGAGGTGACCTAAGAGATGCCACGGTTCCCAATGCAATGCGGGAGTCACGTCAACCAAGGCACTCTTCGCTTTAGGTCAAGGTGTAACTAGACCAAGGGGGAGACCCTATACCCCAATCACGGTTGATTGGACCCGAGCAAAGGTTTCAAAGGGTGGATAAATTATGAGTTACGGAAAACAATGCAAGGCTAAGTGGACCTAATGTTTAAGGTATGGTTGAAGGTGGTATAATGAATAGTTAGTGTTTCAACCTATGTATGGTTTAGGCCACTTGTTGGGGTATGATTACTAGGTATAGTACCATGTGTTTTACACAAGTGGGTTTTGTTGTCTTGGGAAGTGTGAAATGGTTCTAGGTGGACCCACAAGGTGAAGTTAGGTGTGAGGATGGTACTATAGGGTAGATCTAGGTTAGATCTATAAGTTGGAGTTGGTTCTAGGGTTACCCATGTGCTAGATCTAGGGTTTGACACTAATCCCAAGAAGTGCGCCTTGCTTGGAGAAGGACTAGTGCCTTGTTGGATGGGCTAATGGGGTCATGAAGGATGTCAAAGTGTAGATCGGGACACCTAGAAGCCAAGTCAAGTGGTTTGGATGAGATCCAATGGTTGAATCTTACTAGATCTAGGTTTTTTAGTGAAGACCAAAAGTGGACCACAATTCCTTAAAACAAGGAATGCAATCCCCGAGGTAGATCGGGACAAAAGGACAGTCTAGACCTAGGTTTCAAGGCATGGGCATTCCAAATCCACGAAAATACCCAACACCCACTTCCTAAAAGTGGACCAACTCAAAACTTCAAGGGGGTGCGACTTGCTCAAGGAGGGTCAAAAATTGGGTTTTGGTGGACCTAATCAAGTCCAATGGCCACCAAAATGTAGATCCGGGATGTTAGTACCCCGATCTATATTCCTTCAAAGTTTCAAGAGAATCAAGTGGCTAGATCTTAGTAGATCTAAGTTTTAAGATGCCAATGAGATCAAAAGGGGGTTTCAACCCCTTAAAACATGGAGAGATGTCCACAAGGTAGTTTTCACCAAAGTAAGGATATGGGTATGTGTTATCAAGTGTCTAGTTGTCAATTCAAGCGGGATCTTACATACCCATGTGCTAGATCTAGCCCAACAAGCCTCTCTCTAGGAAGTGCGACTTAGGTCAAGGAGAGCTTTTTGTCTTAGAAAATGGGTCAATTCTTAGCCAATCACCACCAAACTATAGATCCAACTAGGGGTGGATGCTATAGAGGTGGATTTTCAATATCTTTTCAAAAGGAGGGCTAGATCTAAGTAGATCTAAGAAATACCAAAAACAAGGGTTTTAATTTGATTAGGTTTTTTTATGATCTAGAAATTATGGAAGATTCAAGGAAGAGAAAATCATACCTCTTGGGACATACCTGGATGAAGAGATGAATGCTAGTTGAGACGAGGATTGCTTTGCCAAAGATCAAATGGAGAATTGTTGAAGCCCTCTTGCCAAATCGATTTTTCCAAGCCACATGAGATTCCTTCTAACCTGTCAAGCCAAGGAGCAAAGCATCAATTAGTTTAACAAATTGAAGGTAGATGCAAACAAGAGAGAGAAAAACATAGAATAGTTGACACAAAGGCAAAACCACTCCCTGTCAAACCCAAAACGACTTCTTCCAAGCTTGAAGGGCAAGCCTCCCCACCAATTCGCACTTGTCAAAGTCGCCCTCTCAACCTGCAAATAAAGTATGGCAAATACGCAAGATAGCTACAAAAGATCCTCCAGTGCAATGGACAATAGCATTTACAATCGAAACAACCAACATCCACTCCAATCCAAGCATGTACTCCAAAAGATAGAAATTTTATTCCAAGAGCCAAGAGCCAAAAATCTCTAGATGAATTTTACAATGAGGGGGTCTCCTCCTTATATAGGATAATAAAGACCAAAACCCTATACCACTCTACAATACTACATCAAATGAGTGGTTGAGATTATAAGATCTCATCATACAATCAATGGCTAGGATGAATCCATAACAATATATCACATGGATCACTCAACATAACAATAGCGCCCTCACTAAATGGTACAATGGAGGGTGACGTCATCCCACAAGAAGGGTATAAAGTACAATAATCCACCTCATGATGACTAGGACATGATAAAATAAGCACATGGTGGGGCTAGGAGGTATAAATCCTTGCTAGCTCACCCCAAGGCACAATAAAATAATAAAATATGTCCAATATAATGATAATGACCAAAACTGTCCTCAGAATCCATGACAGTCGAGCAGTAAATGTCCTCCTATGATCAATCTGAAGATACCCACATGGTGAAAACTGACTGGAAGATAGTGAGATCACCCTGGAAGACCTCTGTGAAAACCAAATGCCAAAACCTTGCCTCAATTGCCCAAATCGATTTCCTCAGTGACCACTTTATCCCATTTTTTAACTGCCTCGGGAACTGTGAAAGTGCCAAAACTGCCTCCTAGGGTGCTAGCGCTGTCAATCTGAGCCCACCAGGCTCTCCGGAAGGGGGGATAAATGGTAATAACAAGTGGCTGGACCACCCCCTCCATCATCAGCGCCCTAGGTGAACTGGCCTCTCGGGGCCCCTGCTGCTCAGGCTGGGAAATCAGCCCCAAATCTGGTCAACAAGTGTAAAACTGCATCAATCACTGTCAGAAGTGCCCGGAACTGAAAGATAAGTGTCTCAATGGATCCAGAAGACCCAAATCCACTAGGAATGAGTACTCATACATCATGGGTTGCCCTAATGGGCCAGCTGTAGGGTCCACCATATATGGACAATGTATAATCTGCTGATCTGAAATAATAATAAACCTGCTGAACTGGATCAAACCATCTGCATCATATGTCCATCATATGATATCATCATCAAACATGTGGGACCATAAATCATCATCAATAATCATCCATACATGGCCCACATCATCACGGATCCCAAGAATATATAATCAAGGATAAATCACATCAGTAGACTAAGACAATGTTTCTCTAATCATTCCCACAGCTAAGCTCAAAGTATAAATTCCATTCAGTGGCATTAATCAAGTTAACATATTCCGTGATTATATAAAATTACTTGCACAATAGTTCAAATGACAAACTCACCCATTGGACATGATCAAACTGCTAGTGAAGGATGAAGGCTAGGAGCAAGGTTGGGCCAAGGGTTTGACTTGTCTAACTTAACTCAAAAATACTTTGGACTGGGAGAAGGGGGAAGCTACAAACTCTGTGCTGGACAAAAGAACACGGGGGATGGCTGTGCCTCACAAATGGATAAGTTGTTTAGAGAGTGCTTATTCAACTTAGGCATCATGTCTACATCAAGTTGATCCAGGTTCATTAGGATCATTCAATTTCATTTCCATGGCCTTTTTGGCCTACACAACCCTTCGGATTTCAGATGTGCTGAGAAGCACAACTAGTTGCAGCTTGCATCCAGGGCATGTTTTTCACATATTTATAAGGTCAGCAATTGTTTAGATATAACTTTTAAGAACCATTGCTTTTTGGACCTTTCTTATACTCTTCGAGGAGTATTTTTAGCTTTTCATTGCTCTTGCCCTTTTTTTTTTGTTTCCATGGGCGAATTTATTTAGTTTCCACAGGTAGAACATGAGCTTTCAGTTTTAGCCAACAACATCTCAAGTGACTAGGGGGAGTTCGAGCCAAGGCCTACAATCCAACTCACCAAAGGCAAGTTCTGTCACCAACTCAGAGCCGAGACACTGAATAAACAGGGATGCAGTCCAAACACAGAGGTAGAAAAATGGGGAAGTCCTCAGTATCAGAAAGTCAAATGAGACATGTCAGGGTTTAAAGTCAAACAGGAAGGTCATGTATGGATGGAGACAAGTGAATATGGAGCCTACACTAGCAGACAACTGGTGTCGGTGGAAAGATCATGTCTATGTAAAGGTGAAATACCAGTAAGTTTTGTTAAATGACCTAAAAGTGCAAGCAATTGTCCATTTTAAGATTTACAGTTCATTTTAAATAGTTTGCCACATCAGGAATAATATACCAAGCACATGCTATGATCATGACTAAATCAACAAGATAATAATCCACAGTCAGTGAGCATATATCCATAAATCATACAACATCATCATAATAATCATCATCATGCATCATCTGAAACACTGCTGCAATATATCTCTAGGCACTGAACTGAAACTGTAATGGGATAAGTGGTCACATCAGTCATCAAATCTGAACTCTCAAGGCTCAGCCTTGACACAAGGTCATACAATATCTGAATAATGTACTGCTCTGATCATGAGTGATCCAATATATATATAGCCATGCTCTGGAATAAATGAAGCTCTGGAATGTGCAGATATCTGCTGTACAAGAATAGTAGCCCTGCTACTATGGTGTGATAACAGGACCTTCACTGCTCCTCTCTGCACCATATCCCTGATATAGTGGTACTTGATCTCAATGTGCTTCGACTTGTCATGGAACACCGAGTTCTCAGACAACTTCACACAACTTTGGTTGTCACAGAATATACAAGTCGCTTCTAACTGGGGATCAAACAAATCAGACAGTACCTTCCTAATCCATACTGCCTCACAACTAGACGAACAAGCTGCAACATACTCTGCTTCGGCTGTACTCAGTACCACGTAGGACTGCTTCCTGCTAAACTAGAAGATCATACTGGATCCCATACTGAAGCAGCATCCCGAAGTGCTCTTCCTATCTGTGGCGCTGCCTGCCCAATCTAAATCAACATAACGCTTGCGATTAATCTTCTGATTCGGGTCATACTTGAGCCCATAATCAACTGTACCCTTCAGGTACCTTAGAATATGCTTTGCAGCAATCAAGTGAACATGTCTTGGATCCATCAAGAATTGGCTCAATGTGTTCACAGCAAAGCATAAGTCTGGTCTCGTATTCGTCAGATACATCAAAGATCCAATCATTTAACGATACATTGTAGCATCAACCAACTCTGATGAAGCATCACTCAATAGCTTCAGGTTCGATGCCATAGGTGTGGCCATGGCCTTGCAATCCATCATCCCGAACCTCTTCAGGATCTCTACTGCATAGTTCCCTTGTCCAAGGAAGATTCCACCCGCACTCTGCCACACCTCCATGCCTAGAAAATAATGCATCATGCCCAGGTCCTTCATCTCATGCATCATGCCCAGGTCCTTCATCTCGAACTCTACGGAAAGCTTCCTCTTCGTATCTGCAATAAGCCCATCCTCACTTGTCACAAATAGGTAATCTACATAAAGTAGAAGTATCACTGGGTTCCCTTCTTCAACCTTGTAGTAAAGGCTGGAATCCGCTTTACTCTTGGTAAAGCCCAAACTAGTCAGGAAGCTATCTATCCTACCGTACCATGTCTTGGGTGCCTGTTTCAATCCATACAAGGCCTTCTTCAATTTGCACACATGAGTCTCCTTGTCATGTGTCTCAAATATGAGTGGCTACTCCACGTACACTTCCTCCTCTACTACACCATTCAAGAATGTTGTCTTGACATCCATCTTGTGTACCTTCCACTTCATTACTGCAGCCAATGCAAGTACTGATCTGATGGAAGTGTATCTTGCTACAGTTGCAAATGTCTCCTCATAATCTATGCCTTCCTTCTGGGAGAAGCCACGTGCCACAAATCTTGCCTTGTGTTTCTCTATGCTGCCATCTGCAGCATGCTTGATCTTGTAGATCCACTTGGAAGTCACAACAGACTTCCCTTCTGATCTCGGAACTACATCCCAGACATCATTCTTCATGATCAACTGGTACTCCTCGATCATGGCATCCTTCCATTCTTTCTTCTTTGTTGCTTCCTCATAGTTGGAAGGTTCTTTGTCAATGATGTCACACAGCAGGGCTACATAACTGGAGTATGGCCTACGTCTCTTACTTTCTCTGTGCATCCCCTCTGGAGCGTTGTACTTCTCTACATCTTGAATTGCCTCTCATACCCATGTTGGCTTCCTCTTGTGAGAGTTTTTCTCACAGGGTGGATCTACAGGTTCTTGTAGCTCTTCCATCTCGCGATCTTCGTTATCTTCTGGAATTGCTTCTTCCATTACTGCATCTCTGGTCCTGGGAACTTCAGGTTCTTCAATGTCTTCAACAGGTATCTTTCTGGATTTGTTGTAGGCTGAGTCTTCGTCAAATGTTACGTCTCTGCTGATGTCGATCTTCTTGAATCCCGAGAAGTATATTCGGAAGGCCTTCGAACTTTCACCGTATCCCACAAATATAACCTTCTTTCCTGAAGGATCTAGCTTCGTCCTCTTCTCCTTCGGAATGTGTATGTACACTGGGCAGCCAAATATCCTGAGATGGCTGACTTCTGGTTTCTCGACGGAGAACACTTCTTCTGGAGTCTTGTTTTCTAGTACTCTATGAGGAGTACAATTCTGTACATACACAGTTGTCCTCGCAGTTTCTGCCCATAGGTGCGCATCGAAAGATCCTAGTCATGAAGCATTGCTCTTGTTGCTTCCATTATCGTTTTATTCTTCCTTTCTGCAACGCCATTTTGTTGTGGATTGTATGGAGTGGTCAACTCCCTCCTAATCCCCGATTCTCTGCATAAATTCTTTAAGTCTTCTAATGTGAATTCTCCGCCATTTTCTGATCAAAAGGTCTTGATCTTTTTCTCTGTGTGGTTCTCGATCAAGGCTTTAAATTCCCTAAACTGGATGAATACTTCATCTTTGCTCTTCAAGAAATATATCCAAGTCTTTCTAGAAAAATCATCAATAAAAGAAACATAATATACACACCCACTCAATGAACTGGATGACATCGGAGTGGATAATGTCCAAATTATTTTCGCCTTGCTCTCGCTACTTGGAAATGTCTTCTTTATGCTCTTTCCTTTCTCACATCCTTTGC
This sequence comes from Larix kaempferi, assembly GCA_027924585.1. NCBI lineage: Eukaryota > Viridiplantae > Streptophyta > Pinopsida > Pinales > Pinaceae > Larix > Larix kaempferi. The sequence goes on along the minus strand of BSBM01000721.1, from coordinate 551,279 downwards.
AAATGCCTTCATGCTTTGCCTGAATTTCTGGAAGTCCTTCAACCGCTTTGCTTGCAATGGGTAGTGCCCTATAGTGCACATGTGCAAGCCTTTTATGCCATAGTTCACTTGGCTCCATGGAGTCATGGACCAAGGCTTGTTTAGGTTGGCCCTTCAATTTGTATAAACCTCCCTCTTGCTCTCCAATCACAACTGCATCGTTTATAGTCTATCCTTTTGGCCACATTAGGACTTGGCCATCAACAAATGCAACCCTCATACCTTTTGCATCTCGTGTTGATATGGAGAGAAGGTTCTTCTTGAGTCATGGAACATATAGGACATCCTTCATCTTCAGAGACTTCCCAAAGTCTAGCTTGTAAGAGGCTTCTCCATTTCCTTTTATGGGGTATTGGTAATCATCCCCAAGTTTAACCTTGTGAGGTGACTCAAGTTCAGATAGGTTCACAAAGGATTCTTTAAATCCTGTCATATGCTTGGAAGCCCCACTCTCTACAAGCCAATCAATGCTTCCATGTGTGAGTGCCCGTGAGTGCTGATATCAGGACATATTCTTCGTCGCTTGAAGATTCATCACTTTCTTCTCTGGCTCTCTTCCTTGGAGGTTCATCATCTTCTGCAGCGTGAGCATGGTGCCTTTTCCTGTTGTTCTTGTTGGAGCCTCTGTTTCTGGGACAATCATTGGAGTAGTGTCCCTTCTCATCGCATGTATAACATCTAACATAGATCTCTCAGTAGATAGATCTCTCTTGACTCTTCTAGGGTTATTCCTTTGACTTTGGTGGTGGTGCTTTTCCTTCTTACTATGGTGGTGCTCCCTCTTGTTGTTATTCCTCCTAGAGTGTGTTGTGAGAGCTTGATCGTCGTTTGCCCCCATCTTCTCTTCTCGAGTTACAAGTCGAGCTTCTTCTTATCAGCATTCCTCCCACATCCGCCTAAATGTGATCAACTTCTTTCTAGCACAAATCCCTTGAATGAAAGAGTCCCATGATCTAGGGAGACCATTCAAGGTGATCATCACAATTTTCCATCTTCTACACTGTCTTCCACAGCTTCAAGTTGCTCCTTGATTTGAGAGACCCTTGTAAAGTAGGACTGCATGGTCTCTGCATTTTGAATCTTTGCATTCTTCAACTGGTTTCGCAAGGTCATCTTCTGATTTATATTCTTCCCTTCAAATAGCTTGGTCAAGGAATCAAACATCTCTTTAGGTGTCTTCAAGGATGACACATGTGGGATGAGATGATCCTTAATAGAATCTGCAATGATTCTCTTGGCCTTAACCAAGTTCTTCTTATGTAAGGCTTTAGCCTCATCTCCCTCTGGAACTGGAACTTCTTCATTTACATATGTGTCCAATTCATTCTCTTCAAGGACTAGTGTAATCCTATACTTCCATGCTCGAAAGTTATCAGCCCCTTCAAGCTTATCCTCAAGCTTGGTGTGGTGAGACATCTTTAATGAGAACTTCAAATGGAAATAGAAAAGCTTTTAGGTCTTACCACTTTGATTTGTTGAAACTGGTTATGGAGTCGGCTGGTCCTAGGGTTTGTCAGAGAAACCCTAAATTTTCAAACCTGAAATTTGAAACTTCTGAATAGACAAATAGATGCACTTGATTGAGGCGAGTATGCTGGTACACTTGGTTTCTGAAGATTCCAAAAATTCACCCTTGAAAATTGACTTGCGAAATTCTGATCTATAGTTTCTGGTCTTTTCTGGTTTTCTAGTCCAGATTCAAACTAGGGTTTGACTTTCCGGGAGTTTCACCCACTCAAAAACTTCGATCTTGGTCTCAAAATTTCGATTTTGAGGAGGCGCACTTCCCTATTCCACTTGCACTCCAAAATTCTGATTTTGGAAGAAGCCCTAATTTCTCGTAGCAATGATGGGCCAAAAAGTGAAAATGCTCAAAATCAACTTCTGCTTCGACAGAAAGATGTGCTCTCCTTAGGCAAGTTAGCCTAGCCTCTTTTTGTTGATGATCTGTGGAGAGAAGTCCAAAAATTAAGAAGCCCTAGCTTCCGCAGCTACATAGAGTCTTCTTCTTAGTTTGGCTCTGATACCATGTTAGTTTTTCAACTTTTAATCAATACTTATCTAGGATCTTACTGAGAGAATAATAAGCACAGCATAAACACAATAGACACAATGATTTTCCTCGGGAAAACCATAAAGGAGAAAACCCCGCAACTTCCTTAGAAATAGAATGACCACCAATACAATGTCACAAAAATAAAACCCAAAAATAGATATGGTCTTCAGCAGCTTCTCTCTTCTCCACTTTTGCGAACTTGTCCTCCTTCTCACTAATGCGAACTTGAGTGACTGAGTGAATGGATAAATGAGAGAGCCTAGCTCTCTATTTATACATTCACTTCCACTTTAACCCTTTCACTTGACAGGTCAGCCCCTAACTAAATCTGATTGGGCCGACTCCTCTAGGGGACTTAAAAACCCCATTACATTTTACTCTAGGGGGAACTATTGCCCCAACTTACAAGGGAGGATTTACCTCAATGACTTTACATGATCAAATGTAATAATGACATCACCGATCGGAGGAATAAATATCTCTATCGGAGGTACAAATAAAATACAATAATAAATACAATATAAAATACAAGTGAATATCTTCCAAAGTTACAATTACATTAACACTCGATGTCCCACAAGCAGGCCTTTGGAATCTGATTTTCTTATCTCAAGCTTCCTCTTTGCTCCCTCTCTCTATTTCCTTGCTATTGGTTCCGATTACTTGCACGTGTAGTATTAGATCTATGTTCAAAGTGCTCATCCTAAGTAGATCTAATCTTCATTTGTGTTTTCTTAGAGTCTAGTTGAGTATCATAGATTTATCTTTTGAGAGCTAGATCTAGTTTTGCAAGAACTTCCCTTTAAATCATTTTAATTTTTAACTTCCACACTTAAAGGCTTGAATAGAGAGGTTTAGCAGTTAATTTAATTTCATATCTAGCATAATAGTGCTTTTGATTTGCTTGCATCTTTAAGAGGAAAGCAAAGACCCTAAGGGAATGTGCTTTGTAGCTTTTTTCCCTTAGTTATTTTTATACTTCATACTTAGTCTTTTACTTAGAAATTTTTTGGACGTGTCCAGTTTCTTAGACTGTACTTATTGTGAGGGGCTTGGAAGGGCCTGTTATCACCTAAGATGTAGTTACCCCTATGGATGGATCCAGTCATGGATGGCAATAGGGAAGGGCAACTCAAAAGGTGCAACCACGATCACCTCGACCTCCAATATATGGTTGTCACGCCAGTCGAGGCAACCTTCACTTTATGTTATCTAGCCCAGACAACAAAGGGGGAGACCCGATCTACTCCCGACAGGAGAGATCAAAACCAAGACACCAAATCAAGGTATTTCTAGTTGAAGTTAGGTGTATGGTTTATCCTAGACCTAAGGATGAAGTCACAAGCCAAGTGAGGGGTTCAATAGGTATAACTTTGGTTCATAGTTGATGTGAAAGTGACTTACAATGTTTGTAGTGAGATCTAGGGCTAGTGTACTAGTTCAATGTCAAAAGATTCACTGCCTTGGGAACCGTGTCCAATGCAGGATAGTTGAAGGTTGTATTGGGGCTAACTAGTACATGAGACAAGATTGACCATGGCTCATGATGGCTTTAGGGGTATAGTTCACCATGCAAAAGTCAAACCACAAGTCAATCCAACAATCTAGGAGAGTTGGGTTGTCTTGGAGATAAACCAGTGCCTTGGGAATTGGGAAGTGGAGTCAAAGTAGGTTTGACTTTATGGTTTAGGACTCCTACAACATGAGATAAGTGGACAGTATAGGTCTTGATGGTTAAATGTGTCTAGATCTAGGTTTGACCCAAGTGGACCACAATCCCTTAAAACAAGGAATGCAGTCCCCAAGGCAAGATTTGACAAAGTGACAGTCTAGACCTAGGTTTTGAATTATTCTGATTCCGGATCTGCAAAAATCTCAAGTACCCAGTTCCTCGAAGTGAGTGAACTCACTTCTCCAAGGTGGTGCGACTTTCCCTAAGGAGGCTTCAATTTGGGTTTAGGTGGGTCAAATCATGTCGGATGGCACCCAAACTTTAGATCCGGGTAGATCAGTCAAGTAGGGGTATGGATCTATAATTTCGTGGCAATCCACCGGTTAGATCTTTGTAGATCTGAGTTTAAGTATTCCAAGTGGTCCAAAATGGGGATTAAATCCCTTAAAATGTGGAATGGGACCCACAAGGTGAATTTCAAGAAAGGGACAACCTGGGTGTATGTTATTTGATGTGTAGATGTCAAATCAAGTGAAATCTCAAACACCCATCAACTAGATCTAGGTCAACCTGCTCAAATGGTGAAGTGCGCCTTCCTTGGGAGAAGCTAAGTTGGCTTGGGAGAGGGGTCAAATGGAAGCCAATCCACACCAAACTATAGATCCGGGATGCCGTGGATGCTATAGAGGTGGGTTTTCAATATCATGCCCAACAACCCACTAGATCTAAGTAGATCTGACAAAATGTAAAACGGGGGTTTTGAAGTATTTAGGGTTTTAACAATTTATGAATTATGTCAATGGATTGGATAAAGGAAAGAGAAACAAACCTGTGGATCTTACCTGGATAACCTTGTAGATGCCTTGATGATGATGATCTATGCAAACCCGATCAATTTGGAAGCTTTGAGGTAGTCTCTATGCAAATCGATTTTGTCCAAGAAGCCAATGCGCCCTCTCTCCTGCACAACAAACGTCAACAATATCAGATTTGATGCATCAAGAGATAAGACTAATGCCACAAAAGAAGTAACAGAAAGATAGCATAGATCACAATGATACTAATGATAACCCCCTGATACAAGCGAATGCCAAGAAAGTCGATTTGAAGAAGCCTTGCAAAATCGCCCTTGTTGAAGTCGCCCTCCTGTAGACAAACAATGATTTCCAAAAAAAAGATAGATCTTACCACAATTTCCAAATGCTAGGTTGCAATAGACTTTCCAATCACCATCTAAGAACACCAGATGCAAAGGAGACCACAAGAATTTCCACAAGAATATTTTTCTATACCAATAATCCAAGAGCCAAAGACCCCTTACAATGAGAGGCTCTCTCCTTTAAATAGGAAGGAGAGGCACCAAAACCCTAACCACTTTTTGAATGAGTGGCTAAGATTAAAAGATACAAATGTCTAATCAATGGTTGAGATGAGCTCAACAATATAATACATGGATCACACATAAAATATAACATAAGTGGACAAAGTCGCCCTAGGAGAGGGGAGTCCCACCAAATCATGATGACAAAATATCATAAGAGGCTCATGGTGGGTCCAAGGGGTAATTTTATCCCTCCTTGGTCAATCCCCATGGCACAATAACCAATAAATAATCATGAATATACCAAATCGTGCCTCCAAGGTGAAGTCGTGGTCCTCAAAAGACCTCAAAAAATCCACAGAAAGTGCCATAAGTGATGGATGCGGGCCCCGATGAAGCTGAAACTGCAGGAGGAGGTGTGGAAGGTCCCGATCTATCATCACTGATCATCCCATGCCATAACTTTGCCTCAGTAGCCCAAATCGATTTCCTCAATAGCCATTTCTACCAATCCTTAACGGCCTCGGGAAGCGTGAAACTGCCCAAACAGCCTCCTGGAGTGATGGCGCTGTCAAGGTGAGGGCACCAATGTGTCCGAGAGGGGGGTAATATGGTAAAAACAAGTGGCTGGACCACCCCCTCCATCATCAGCGCCCTAGGTCAACCGGATAAAAGTCATCTCTGCTCCGACAGGGCCTCCAACAGACCAAAACTGCACTAGGACAGCCTACTGAGGCTAAATCATCACTGTAAGTGCCCGGAACTGAAAACAAACTGTCCCATTGGATTCAGAAGGTCCAAATCCATCCAAGATGTGTACTCATACACCATATGAATCTCTGCATGATCAAAATAAATATCCAATGTACCGGAACAAGGCCAATAATAATGATCTGTAAATGACCAAACACTGTTGTATCCCAAGAATCATCATCATAACCCTGTAGCTGCTGCATAGAATCATCCTGTATGTGTACATAGACCATATATCATCTATCCATATCATCATAAGGTCCAACATCTCATGTCTCATGGTCCTCCATGGTCAAACTAGGTCTAACCAAGGCCAAATACAACTCAGACTATCATCCATAGCTGCTGCAAGGTGTCAAGGTTAATCCATGCTTTACAATTTATTCAAATAGCTACTAAAACACAGAGTAATCATGACTGGCGATCTAAATCCAAATATATAGTGTCGTTAATTATTATTATTACTCAGACTAGACTTTCAGGACCATACTCACTTCATAGTTGTGATCAATTTGCTAGTGAAGGGTGAAGGCTGAAATAACTGGCTAGGCGAAGGGATGACTTGACTGACTTGACTTTGTGACACTTCGGCAAGGGAAAGGGAATGTACACCATAGTATATACTGAATGAGCAATAACACAGGGAATGGCGGTGTCTCACAAATGGATGAGTTGTTTAAAGAGGGTTTATTCACCTTCACAGATGCGCACAATCCATAATACAAATAAGGCCAGCAATTGTTTAGATATAACATTTAAGTTCCATTGCTTTTTGGGCCTGAAGTTTCCATAGCCTTGATCTATGTGTGTTTACAAACACATTGCATTGATTTACATTTATTTTTAGGCTTTCTGCTGCAGGTGTGTTTTTAAGGCACTTGTTTACCTGAGCACTTCTAGGTGTGTCATGGACAACTTGTTTACCTAGGTATTTATTTTTCCAAAAGATATAACATTTTATTTTTCATGGCCATTTTCAATTGGCATTTCTTTCACATACAAGATATAGCATTTCATTTTTCCAGATTTTGTATTCATGGCAGCACTAAAAGTTTCAGGTTTAGCCAACACAACTTTAGTGACTAGGGGGAATTCTCAAGGAACTCCAACTCACCATAGGTAAGTTTTGTCACCAACTCAGAGCCGAGACACAATAAACAGGGAGGCTCATCCAATACAGAGGCTACAGTGGGGAAAGGTCCTCCATGTCACTAGTCAAGTAGCAAATCAGGGTAATAATCTAAAAGGTAGGCCACGGATGGATGAAGACAATGAAATGATGGAGCCAACACTAGCAAGCCAGAGTATGGTGTAATGATCACCTCTATTCTCCCTAAGGAGGGTATGTACCAATGAGTATGAATAGTGAACTTCTAAGTCTGAGTAGGGACAATATAATATAAATAATAGGTCAACCAGGTCCATGTATCTATATGATCGCCAGATCATGACACTAAGTGCTAAGACATGCTATAAGAATAAGTATAAAAGCAATCTAACCATAACACAATAATATACCTGCTGAGTCATATACCTGAATGCACATCAACCTGTACCATCATCTGTCCTCTGGAACTGCTGCTGTAACTCTGGGCACTACTGACTGCTCTGTACCAATGGTATAATGGCTACATCGGTCATCTCTCTGAGTGTCCTGAAACTCAGTCATGGCATGGGGAATACAACTGCTGTCCACAATCTGATAGTGATCCAATATAGATGCTCATCTCAGCATCTCAAATGTAGCGGAACTGGCTGAATAGTGTACTGGCATCAGAAAAATAATGTATGGTAGCCCGGCTACTATATATGTGATAACAGGGCCCTCCTTTAATTTTCTACATATTGAATAAGATCCATGTGGTTAGTCAAAACATATTGTTAATAGCCTAACTACGCATTTTCACCACATTCAACCCTCTTGTTCATTGATCTTGACTCCATAACCCAACTGGATAGGCATTGGTCTTGGTAAATTCCATCATCTATTTTATTCCTGAAGTAATTTTAAAAAACAATTTTTCTAGGGTATCCCCCTTGTGTCGGAAAATCACTGACTTGAAGTAAGAGGAAGCATTCTAGTAGTGACATTGGGCAATCTTCCTATGTACCCCTAGGGTTGCAGTTTGTTAAAGGACTTTGTATCAATTCAAGTTTAGGTGTGGGAGGCAAGAAGAGTGATTTGTAAAGAAGTAAATAACACAAGATGTGCATCGCAATGAACATCCTTACATGGTTCGAGCACTAGGACTCAATGACACATGATGAAGTTGGATTGTATTAAACTTTGTTGTGCAATCTTGAGAACTAGCATCATCATAGGTGCCACAAAATAACAAAGTGAAATTAGCACAGTTGGACATCTCACAAGGTTCATGCAAAATTAAAAGAACCACATCTAATCATCTTCCAATGACCCTATCTCCTCCTCTTCACTCTTTTTGTATATTATTATAACCTGTGGAAAATGAATGGATGACAGATAAAACACTTTGTCTTCCCTTAGCTAGGTTATTTAAAATTTAAATGGATCTTTCCATTGTACATGGGTTGTAGTTATTCAGTTGCTTCACAATTCTCATATGCTAATACAGTTTCTCTATTAATGAAAAAAATTGGAGTTGAGTTTTGTTGCTCAAACAATTGTACCCTTGTCTTTGTGTTAAATAGTTTCATTTATTAAGTATATGAAAATGTAACATAAAACTAAGACTCCATAACAGAGAATCCCAAGATCTACTAATCCTTAACGGCCTCCCTTGTTTCCCAGCTTCCTGCTCTTTCACCTCTCAGCCTCACGGTGGGGGTCAAAGTGTGGTGGATTATGTCCTTTCCAATCAGGACCTTCTCCCCTTTATTCATCACTTCGTTAAACCCCCATCCCTTTGGTTGATCATTCTCTCTTGTCTTTCTCCCTTTAGATTGACACCCACCCACCTTTGACCACCCCTCCCCCACCCTCGGGTCCACCTTGGACTAGTATTATCTTTGTTGATGGTGACCCTGATACTTTTACTTCCACCCTCCGCCTGATGCACCCTTTCGTGTCGCGATTCGCTTCCCTTGACTCCGTCTTCACCAAGTACACGTGTCTTTCTTCTATTATCTGCGGGGTTGCCCTTAAAACATACCCCCACTCCACTCTATCTAACCCCCCTTCCCAAAATCTTGGGTCCTACCCCATGAACCAGTGGTATGACGATGACTACAAGTGTCTCCACACCCCACTTTGAAATGCCTTCAACCATGGTCACCCCTCCTACCTCGGCTCTTAAAGCATCATACCGTCGTCTCCTTCGCCACAAGAAACACCTCTTCATCTCTCATAGGCAACAAAAGTTGAGTAATTCCCTTATTCATTCCCCCAAACATTTATGGCATACCATCTTCCCCCGCCACTCCCATCTCCGTCCTGATCTTGATCCAAATGCCATCTTCTCCCACACCTCTTCCCTCTATGACATCTCGTGGCATCCCCTTATCCTAGTTACCTCTCCTCCCCTCTCTTGTTACGTATTCACTCCCCACGATGTCTGGGAGGTTTTTTGGGCCATGAGTTCTAGTAGAGAAGCAGACGAGGAAGGGTTCTAGGTCAAACTCTTCAAACATGGCCTTTGAGAACTTGTCTATCACTTGGCCAATCTATTTAACCACATGGTCTTCATTCGCTTCCCAGAACCATGGTTGCATCATATTATCCGCCCAATTCATAAGTCAAGCCCTAATACCGATCCCAATAACTATAAAACGATCATGGTTGGCCACACTTTCTCCAAGCTATATGCTACAACCCTCCATAAGCAGCTGTCTGGGGAGCTTGAGAGGAGACAACTCAGAGCTAGAGATTAGGTAGGCTTCAGATCAACACACCAGACTATTGATCACATTCTTATGCTCTGAGCCATCATTGAGGCACATCACTGCTCTTCGAAAGTTTATTGTTGCTTTGTAGACTTTTGAAAGGCGTTCAACTCTGTCCCCAAAGTGGCATTATTCCAAAGACTCCGAGACATTGGCATTTTCAAGACCCTTCTAACTGCCATTATGAGATTATATGAGTCGGTCCTTGGTCATCTTCGCACGGCCTGCGAGATCTCAGATTTCATCAGGAGTACCATTGGGGTTAAGCAGGGGTGTCCATTTTCCCCCACTCTATTTGGGATATACATCGATGAAATAGATTCCTTCTTACAGGAACACATTCAGGATGGAAATGGGTTCCTTCTCCACCAGGTCTTGATCTCTATTATGCTCTTCGCTAATGACGTGGTCCTCTTAGCCTCTTCCTCAGAGGGACTACAAAGATAGTTAGATGCCTTGGCTCTCTTTTGTGGTCTTTGTCAGTTCATGATCAACTTGGGTAAAACCAAGGTCATGATCTTCAATGGATCGAAGAGGTTACTCACTAATATTCATTTCTTCTTTAGAGGGGAAGATATTGAGATTGCTAGTAGCTGCACCTATTTGCGAGTTCAGTTCACAAGACCTCGTTTCAATCTACGGCATGCTCTTCATCCTCGAGTTAATAAAGGATACAGATCCCTAGACCTTCTTGAGAGACAATGCTTCAAACACCATTTTCAGCACATCTTATCCAAGATGTCTCTCATGGATACTCTCATCCGACCCACAGTCCTCTGTGGCTCTAAGGTGTGGGGACCATGCCTACTAGACAGTGATTGGGCCTCAACAGAGAGAGGGCATGTTACCGGGCAAATTAGCAGGGCTAATTCCCAGTAAGCACAAATAAGAAAAGTGACCCAATGTCACCTCGGTCACCGTTCTAACTTCTTCGGAAGTCGAAACCTCCAAGGAGAAGTGTCCTTATGAAACCCTGTAAAAGACTAAGACAACCACAAAACTATATTCTCTATGCAATTTGTAGTTAGACCAATGCCTAATGGAGTCAATGCATTCAACTTTAGCCAATGAACCAATGAAATGTATATCAAACAATCAATATTGGATCAAAAGACTATATTGCCAATAATCATTAACCAATAGCCAAGTATGTAGTTTCAATATCAGATATAGGCTTGTGCATGACAATTTAAGCGATGGCATGTAAAGAAGCAATTATCAAACGTAAACCAGTTGGATTACTACTGCTGAAACAGTGTTGTAACAACGAGTAGCTTCAACATTTAACCATTTAACAAACATGTGGCCGCAGGAGTAAATAATTACAATAAATATTCATCCTACTTATTAATGTGTCACCGAAACAAGTGAAGCATCAGTTCCAGTACTTAACTATGGAGCATGTAAAGGCCAACAACCACCAGCATTCAGTAACATCATAAGTATCAAGCCTTATTTAGCATTAATAACATTATAGGCATTAAGCATATAAAAGACCAAAAATTATACAATTTTGCAGATGTAGACTTTAGAATTGTATGTGATATAGCAGCAGTAGATATAGATGCAAATGATGTCGATATCTATCATCAACAAGGTTTCAAACTAGTCCAATGTCTATTGTAATGTATCCAAGTCAAAGTAAGTTTCAGATGTCATTCAATGCCAGTATTTCTCCTTAGATCACTGTAAGATACAATCAGACTTTAACTTTCATAGCTTAAGACCCAATTTAACATTAGTGTTCACACCTTTAAGCATTATAACACTTGGCACAGAAATTAGCACTTTATAGAATGTAATATAATGGATTGATGTATCCTCTTCTGTTTATACCCTAACGTCAGAATTTTAGCAGTAAAAGACACTCAGAAAAGTCACTTTTCAGACCCTTCAATCACCTTAAAAAATGACAACAGTATCAAAAATTAAGAGTTAGTTTAACTTCATCTTTCAATCAGATCTGTATGTAAGGGTAACACCTTAGAAACAAGTCAGAAATATGTATCTTTAACAAGGTAATGAGGACGTAATAAGTCAATGTTTAAATGTATCCATCCAAGTGTGACATTAAGTGTCAATTAAGTATGTGAGTAACATATATCAGTCATGTATCAGTTCAAATTTTGATCATAACTATCAATAGGTATTAACCAACCAAATACACCATATTCAACAGTATGAGTTTCAAACAAGCATTTGTATTTTCTGAGAGACGTAGGCACAGTAAACCATTAAAAAAGCATATAAAAAAAGGAGAAAAACGCTAGTTGAATAACTATTAATTAAAGGACTGAAATGTAATTTTTATTTGTGTTATGTGTGTGAGAGGACAAAGGTAAAAAGGCTAAAACACAGGGTCTGTAATTTAATTACAGACCTGTGTTACTTGAGAAAAAAGGGCTTGGAAATGGAAGAAGGGAGGTGGAATTAGTATGGGAAGAGATACTGGAAAGGGTGCAGGAATGGAGAAGGAGATGAAGGTAAAGTGGAGAGGAATGGATAAGGAATAGGGCTTGGATGGAGGATATGGAAGGAGGGGTGGAGAAGGAAGGGTTGCAGACTGTAGAAGAAGGGAGCAGCTAACAGGTGGAACAGAGCAGCAGTAAAGGCTCAGAAGGGGAGGCTGAGAGTATGGCTGGGTAGATAAAGGGAGGCCGAAATAGATGGTGAGGAGAGCGAAACTCTAGGAGGTGGGCCGAAATTTCAGGGGCCGGAATTTTAGGGCCCGAAAATTTCGGGAGGCCCTAAAATGGCCAAAAAAAAGATTTTTGAAATTTTATGAATTTAAATAAAAAAATGAGCTAACATAATATTTACAAATTTACATAAACTCAGAAAATTTAGGTTAAAAGGTAGTTGAACAACCTAGGGCATCAATAGAAAGCTAGCTACCAAACCCTAGGGCATCAATAGAAAGCTAGCTACCAAACCCTAGGGCATCAATGAGAGGAGGTACTCTCCTTGAGATGGTACTTGGCAAGCTTGTCAACTAGGGCTAACCTCAATAATCTCTAAGATTCATTGAGGAAACCTAGTCTTAGCAAGACTTGAAGACCTAAAGCTCAAGCTTGAATGCTAGGATGACCAATGACAAAAATGAATTGCAAATCAAGACAAAATGAAGCAACAATGGCTTCCATTCAACCCTAACAAGCATCACTTTCATACATTTGACATAGAGACATCAAACAAAAAAGTAATACCTCCAAGTGCACGTGTTAAGCAAACAACTCTAGTTTCACCTTGGCAATGGCATGAACAAAAGAAAAACTTCCAAAACATGCTTCAAACTTGCAAAATATCCTTCACCAAGGAGAGCCTTCCTTCAAAGAGCCCTAGTTAGGGCATATAATAGACATAATGATCTTATCCCAAAAGTTGATGTCTAAAAATGAAGTGAGGAGATTGTATTTATATGATCTCACACTCACTTTACACAAAATAAGGTCAATTTAACATTTTAAAATGTCAACTTAAAAATATAACAAAAATAATATAAAATAATCTAAAGATGGTCTATTGTAGGCTACCTGGGGTATTTTACCCCCTAGGTGCTAAAATATGCTAAACAAGGCCAAATTTGACGAAACGAAAGGCTAGACTGTACAGGGGGGGTCGTCATGCCCCAACTAACCTTAATAGTGATGAAAAACCCTTAACGCCCCCCCCCTTTTAGCAATCAAATAGTCTGCCAAGAGGATGATGTCATCCTCTGAAGGAGGGCCCAAAGGGAGGGCGCTGCTGAACTGAAAGGACCAGAAGGGTGCTGGATGTGTTCCGGAAGATAAGAGTGAGTCTCAGTGCTGAAGCAACTGCCTGCTGGAGTGATAGAACAAGGTCGGGGTCATGTGACCTAGTGACCCACCCCTGGAAGCCCCGGACACCAACCTCGGGGTTTCAAAATCTTTCATGAGGCATTCAGCGATGCCATTAAGCCATATTACTTCCAGAGGAGAAACTAGAGGGTCTGGCCATAACCCCACCTCAGAATATGCTGGCTAAACACCCCTCCTAGTTAGAAAAAAGACACCCTCTCCCTGGGGTACCTCTACAGGCGCGCTAGTGCTAGTACCATCGTAACAGGGCAGATCCTCCTCTGTCGCATCATTAGATGAAAATAGACAGTACCTCAACCCATTATACTTGCAGAATTTGGTGCTCAACCTTTTCGGCTTAAGGCTATGTTCAGTATTGTCACTCTCTTACACTGCCTTCGAAGCTTCGCCGACTCGGTGAAGGGACATGATCGGTACCCATATTTGACCTATCTCTCTTTAGAGGCCATCACCTTAGTCAGCCCTTCAGGCTACTCTAGATGTTGGTTTGTGGGTGTGGCAGATCTTTTAGCATCTCTCGGTATTGTGATAGACCGACTTCCTCCATTTAGGTATTCCTTGGATGCGCTTGACCGCCTCTTACGTACCAAGCAGGAGTTGAACAAAATCATTAGAGATGACATTTATCGACAGTTTGTGTAGGTTACTTGGATCAACCCTTAGGGAGGGTTATGTCTAAAGATGGCCTTCTATGCTACGCACTTCTTGGATCTAAGGGGCGGTCTCATTGTTCGGCCCCCTTACACATTTCACCAGGGAACATGCCCTTCATATTCCTTTAAGTTAGTATAGAGTCGGCTCTCATGTCGCCAGTTAGAGACTGATCACCAACTCGACCAGTCAAATATGATATGCCAGGTATGTCACCTTCAAGAGGTTGAGACCGAGGAGCGCTTCACATTTTGGTGTCCTATTTACTTTGAGATCCGAAGGTGGTTTCATTGTCTTTTCAAGGACCTTTCAACGGAGCTTCAGACTTTGACTAGATTCTTCAAATACCCGGATCAGAGATGTCTGTCCCTATACTTGCAAGAGGTCCTTTGGCTTCGCTCCTTCACCCTCCAACGACATTTACAATCAGGACCAATCTCCACTCAGTGTATCACTCCCTTCTTTCATGTGCTTCCTTCCTCTAAGGGCACCAAGAGACAGACTAATGGTGGCACTGACCTTGACCATTCCGTTAGGACACAGCAATCCACTTCCACCTCCACCTAACACCAGCGACGGGGCCAGTGTCGACCCCATCCCAGCAATCAAACAACCTCATCTAGGAAACAACAGCCTCCCTCGTCCAGGAAACGACGCACTACCCATTGTAGCTCCTCTTCCAGTTCTTTCTCCAGACAGAGTACTCTTTTGAGCTTCCTTCAATCGGCCTCGGATGGTAGGAGAGATGCTCCCTATTCTTCTAGTGCCCCATGACAGCACCATTTTCGCCATTTATGTATCACAGATCTCAGATCCACTTCCTTAATACATTTTCTGGATCAGATCTCTCCATATCTCTCTTTGTATATCTCTCCCTGGGATCAACTCTTTATTTGTGGAGTCAGGGTTAGGTTTGAGTTCGGCCTTTAGCTTTTTATAGGATCTACTTTTGGGCTCCCACTTTGTACTCTTATCATGGTACCACACAGTCCCATTGACCTACCTACTTTTGTGGTCAATTTTTGGACATTAATAAATTTATCTTATCTTATCTATTTAATTTGTCTTGTGATTGTGCATTTTTGTAAGTGTACTCCCACTTGGATACATTTCTTCCCTACCTATATAATCCATTATCCATTTATGCAAACATTAAACTACCCAACAACCACCCCTCCGTTTTGATTTAGGAGACGCTTTTTCTGTATGTCACAAGTGGATTGTACTCAAGTCCCGAGTCCCATTGATCTAACTTTTTGGTCATTCATATACATTAATAAAATTATATTAACTTTTTACTTTTGGTTGCTTTCCTACTTTTCCTGTCTTACTCCTAAATTATGGACCTCATAAACATTTTCCTCTTTACATAACATTTCTTCTTTTACATGCAAGATATTTCTGGTTTCCCCTATTTACAAACTTTTTATTCCTCATGAAACAGTTTGTAGATGAAAGTACAAAATGAAAATCACATCCTTGTAAATAGAAGTACATTGTAAGCTTTTTACCCAAGTTTATATTACAGCTGCCTAGTTTTTCTTGCTAAGATTGTAGGATTATATTGTTACTAAAAAATGCCGAAATGTTATGTATAATGTCCAGAAGACATCAAATTTTTCCTAGTATTTGAATAAGATGGAAATTTTTAAAATTGGTGTAATTGTCATATTACCGATAACACCAAGCCTGCTCACTCTTTGGAGCATAGGAAAGAACAAGTGCTGACAATTGAAGCTCTGCCCAATAAACTTCATTGATTGCTTTCTGTGATATAACCTGCTTCCTGTACCATAAACACAGCAAAAAGACGTTCCTTAATTTTTTATTCCCAGTTCAAGGTTTTTGTCTACATTTTGAACAACGACGCATTACAAAACATATATGCAGATATACTAAAGGGAATTACCAACTGATATAGGATATGAACTTGGTGATAACAATATTTGATCTTGACGACCTTGCAACAGTTTTTTTTAAACAATACTTCTTATATTTACAAGAATATATTTATAGCCACACCCACTGAGGGTTTTGAACCCGGGTCTCTAAGTTAATACAGCCCCAATCACCTTGCTGCTTGCTGTTAGACCACATTATTGTGGGAAACCTTGTAACAGTTACGAGTACTATCACAATAAAAAAAACCCGCTTATGAATATCAGATAGAAGGAAGTTGGCCCACATAAATTCCAGCTATGAAGTAGGAGGTTTTTTAAAATACATTAGAAATTGGTCTTTTAATTAAGTAATGTCTATTATCCTCCATTAAGAGCATAGGTCCCATAGGATTTACCAAATGATATAGCACATGAACTTGGTCATGACAATAGTTGATCCTCAGGACCTTGCAACAGTTACAGTAATTACCACAGACAAGATTCTCAATCATGCATATCAGATAGCATGATTAATAGCTAATCTTTAAACTCCAATTGATTAATTAATGTCTAAATAAAGGGTACCTTTGTTAGGGCAGTGAGGAGAAGACCTAACTGGCTAGAACTTAAGAAAACAGACATGGATAGAATAAGTCCCAACTTCCTCAAAGATTCTAACCGACTTTTTTTAAGGTACTCTGTAAGAAGAGTGTAACCCTTTTAATTACTTGTTAGGAGATTGATAGCTTGCAGTTTCGTCCTGTAAGAATGGAAATATATGCCAAACTTCTGAAATGAGACGTTCCTACCATTCTGGCATTTATAATCCTGATTATTATTGCATATATAAGCAGAACAGTTTAGTTTCTTTATTGCATTTTTGCAATGGTATTATTGAAGTGACTTGCATTATGCATTAGTTGGTACATTATCTCCTGGTTAGAGGGAGAAAGGTCGTTAAATAACCTTGAACATTACTGCATTCAAAGCTAAACATCCTTGTAGCTTAATCTCAAAGTAGCTCTCCGATTGGTGTATTTTAGGGTTGAAACAGAATCAGATATTTTTCTATAATTACACATAAATTCATAATCCCTTCCACATGTTGAAGAAACATTTAGAAAAGAAGCATATATATCACGTCTAAATGAGAAGAATGTCGGTGAATGAGATCCAAATATGAGCAGAATGTCAGTGATTGAGATCCAAATTTAGGAATAGATATTCAGAGCATATTTTTGAATAAGCTATGTCTGTACTCTCTAAGAGTTCTAGAAACCATTCCCAGTCTTAATGACAAACTGTTTGACAAAAGTTTTGAAAAGCATAACATGGATTTACATGCATGCTAAGCATTAATATGGGTTCAGAATCAATCTACTTCCCATCACATCGGACAAGACTAGTACTATAGCTTAAATTGAAATGTTTAGCTTGTCAGGAATTGGTTAATATGTTCAGATATAAAGTTCCACAATAAGAAGAGTTGACTGCATTCCTCTTTAGACTTTAGTGCATTCTATACAGGACCACGTTAGTGGGCCTCTATGCAACTTCTGTTGAATCTTCCACCGTTGACTTCCTGTGCAGTAATATTTTTTACTAAAATAAAGAAAGAGAAAAATAATATAATAGAAACTAGAAGGGAAAAACTTTTTTAAATACTAAAAACATATGGTGTTTATAGAGGGAGATGAAATACCTGGAATTCCAAGCACTAGCATAGTCACAGCTTAACATCACAACAACTTTGCTGTGTTTCAAAAGTGCAGCTTCCGTAGACTGTAAATCCAATGTACTGCTATGTTCTCTGAGAGTTTCTGATGAACTTTCTGATTCACATACATATGACGAACAATCTTCATTTTGTGATAAGTCAGCAAGGATTTTATACTGCCTGTAGGCAAACAGGTAAGCAGATTTTGCAGCTTTATATAGAGGAAGCAAAGCTGGGATGCAAATAGCAAGCTTATGATATCTGCACCAGAAAACAGATCTATCATAGGGTGGTCCTCGTTTGCTCTCTGTATTTTCCCTGTCGGCAAGCAGAAGATTTGACTTTCCACTAACACTTTCAAAAGGTGAATCTTCAGATGTCATAACCAAATTCCTCTCCCCAGCAGTTGATGTCTGCACGTCTTCAACAAGAGATTCAATTGAATCTTGGCCTTCTAAACAGTGGAATGATGCTAGTTGAGAAGGATGCACAAAGCCCACTTCATCACTGTGTGAAAATTTAAAACAAGCAATTAGAAGTGAAACCATGCATTGTAACATGTCTAAGACATAACAAAAGTCCATGTAGTACAGGAAATATTATTTTTCAAGAAACTGATTATAGGGTCATTGTGTGCTTTTATTACACACCAGGCATGATAAGTCAGAATGCTTGTGTGGGAGTCGGAACTGTAGAAAATTTAGTGAGGACCTGAGGAAATTAACCTTAGAATTGCTCCTAACAACTGCTATACCCCTCAAGAATGCAAAGGTAATGATTAACTATGCTCCTAACAACTGCTAGACCCCCTAAGAATGCAAAAGGTAATGATTAAGCATTAAAACATAGAAGAGTTAATCATTACCTTTTGCAATCTTGGGGGGTCTAGCAGTTGTTAGGAGCATTAAAACATAGAAGAGTTTCACAGGAGTGTGGTCTAACGGGAAGCAGCGAGGTGACCGGGTTTGTATTACCGTGGAGACCCGGGTTCAAAACCCTCTAGGGATGCGGCTGTAAATATGTCCTTGTAAATATAATAAGTATTATACAATAAGTAAATAAACATATAAGAGTTATTACAGCCTAAGGATTTTCATCAATTTCGTCCTGTTTATAAGTAAAAGTAAATTGCTACATGTTAAAGTATTTGCTTATTGATCAAGGTATCAGTCTGCAAAGAAGTATTGGCCTACAGTTATAAGTATGTTTTTTCTTAGACATAAGGTTGATTAACTATGGTTTGATTCTAGATTATAATTAAGGATAATAGGGCACAAAGAACCACAGAAAATGAAAGCTTGCAAGAGGGCACACCAATCTAAGAAGGTAACTTTTATGCGAAACTAGCCATAGATTCAGCAGGGCCCCATCAGGCGTTTTGGCATTTTGGCTCCATATTGGCATGGTCCCATGGGGATTGTTCATACATAGGTATGTCAGCTTTAAGGGTATGGAAAGACCAAGGAAATGTTATCATCATCTGGTTCATCATCTTCCTCATTCTCTCTCTTGGATAAGTATTCATTGCAGATTATTTGGGTCTTCGGGCATAATGGAGAAGAGTGACCTCTATTACTATTGCAATGCAGAATTTATTATTGATGCTTGGTCAAATTCTAACCCAACAACCATTTTCTTCGACAACTTGTATTTATTGTTTAGCTTTTGGCCAAGTAACATGACATGGGGAAATGAGGATAGGAAATACATGTATCTGAGAGAGAGAGAGAAATGTAAATTTTTTAACATTTAGAAAATAGAACTACACCAAATGATCAAATGCTGAATGATTTACCAGCTCAAACAGGCCTTTATAACACATTTTAGGGGTGGCAAGAGCAACCAGTGTTCTCTTTGATCCCATAGGAAGACTGACAAGCTTCTTCCCCTAGGGACGTGCCCATGCAACAAACAATGATAGCTTCCTTCCAAGGAGTTTTGTTGGCACTCCCGAAGCAGAGTCAAAACTTAAACACTGTGGGTGACTCAAAAAAAATCCTTTGGCCTCTCTCAAAAGGCTCACTATCCTCTCCATCTATTTCTTGCATATTAAACCAAGTTGAGCTCATGTTGAATCCCTGTAGCTCTATAAAATTCATTCATATTTGAAGACACTACAACTATAAAGTAGACAGGATGGCAAACAAAGGATTGTTGGAACCTCAAGGCAAGCTCGCAATAATACACGAAGGAGTAGAGCACTCCTACTTCTAAGTTCCAACATGATTATCAAGCTCCAAAATATGTTTTGGGTGGCATGGACGGCCCCCCCTTCACACACCCCCCACATGGGGACCTGAACTTCAAAATGACATGCGACAAGTTTAAACCACATGAGCTCATTCAAGGGTCATTATCAAAGACAGCAAGGAGACATAGCCCCACACGCAATTAAAGGAGGTAATTCACTACTTCGTACTAGCTAGAAGCTCGACAGCTTTGACATGCCTTTCACCGACACAAATTGTTATAAGCTATGTAACCGGAGACATCCTTTAGGCCTAAAGTGTCCCATGTCCACGTGTCAAACATGGACACATCCTAACACGGTGTCGGACACATGTTTTGGAAAACACATGTCCGACGCTGTGTCATGACGTGTACTGACTTGTGAGAACCATGTACCAAAAACAGGACACTTTTACCCTCATTCATTCACAGTTTTTAGTGAGGCTTGAGCTCTGAGAGGGTTGTTTTTGCAAGTGAAGAGCATTAGAAGGTTTTCCGTTTTCCAAGGGATTGCAAGTGACTTGAGGGTGGATTTTATTGGCAACATTGCAAGTTTTCCAAATTTCCAGCAAGCAGCAAGAAGAATGTCTCAATCAACAAGGGCAGCCGGTGAAGGGCAAAGGAGAGGGAGGAATATCCCAATTGGTGTCTCCCCTTCTCCTCCAAATCCAAGCTTGAGTTTGCTGCTACTGCTCCAGCTGCTGCTAGTGGAGCTATTGTTGTTGCATATAACCTTGTATTAGCAAGACAGCGGGCCCAAGAGAAGAAATACCCCTTGTGGAAGCATGTAACAAGGAAATCAGGGCCTAGGGCAAAGTGGGGTAGCGAAGGGAATGAGTCTATGTATTCGCAATTAATGTGTAATGTGTAATTTGTGAATGTGTAATGTGTATTGATTCTAATTTCTATTGAATATTTGTAAATGTTCTAGTTTCTAAAAAAATTGGATCTATATGTCTATATTTTTAATATGTATATATATATATATATAACGTATCCTCTGTGTCCTGATTTCGGGGATTGTTGTGTCTATGTCGGATATTTGTATGCCCGTGTCCTCGTGTCAAGTGACTTAGGTTATAAGTCGTTTGGCCTCCACTCTTGTTATCAATGTGGAACAAACCGACAAGGACCAAGGGCAAATACTAAAGATCCTCTACCTTTCGGGTCTTCTAGGAACTAAGTTTGTTCTTCATTCCTAGCCAAACTATTAGAGCGGCATCACCATGGGGCGCTGCCCTAAGTGCCTTGTGCTACTTGTTGACTATGTTGAATTAAACAAGGAGCTCAAACATGTGGAGGATGAAGTGGACATTGTGAAGGCGCAGTTGAATATAATGAGAGAAAAGACAAACCTTGGGAGGACAGCAATGGAGCAACGAGCTTCAATAGTGGATTTAGCTTCAAACTGAAACCCTTCAGAAACTAGACGAGGAGGCTCATGCAACCTTAATTGTCTAGCACAACAAATTGAATGAACTCATTTGCGGACTGCCAATGGTGCAGATGCGCCAAGAGAAAATGGAAGCCATACTCACCCCACCCCCCTTGGTCTTACCCATAACTATTACCTGCAAATGAATAAGGAGAGAAAGACAATGCTTCCCAGGCCAATTTCTCCTAGTTTAGAGTAGCCATCACAGCTCTTGTTCATTGAAACAAGTATGTTAATCCTTTTCATTAGCATATGATTTGTCAAGTAATTAGGATTTTAGAACCATGTGTTAAAATTTATACAAGCAAATATGTTTTGAGAAGACATTTATATTCTTTTGACAAAGAATTGCCATCGCAGCTATCCTACCCAAAACTAGGAAAATTTTGTAATATGGGTTGCCCTATAGCAAAGGCAACTTTCTTTTGAACATAATATAACTACCCATTCTCAATAAGAAAAAATGCATTTGAAACCCTAACATTTTGTTTTGGTGCATTGTTTTAGCACCCCACGTTTTATGCATGTAGGGACACGCAGGTTCTGCATGTCCAACGCACATGGAATATGTATCTCACAAAAGACACTTATCCCTGTTAGATTTTGGGTTACTCCAATAGTGTTTACATCGTGTTTTTGGGTGTTTCATGAGTTTTTGGGGTTCATAGTCTATGTCCAACCCCAAGGTCATAGAAGATGGATTGGCACATGGGAGACGGTCCATGATGGATTTGCATAGTGGAGATAGCTTCCTCAGTGGTTGCTTTGAAAGTTTTTCACATCCCAACCCAGTTTCAAGCTTTAGAAGCTTCTCTGCATAGTTTAATGCCCAAACCCCAGTATGCACAATTTTTCATAAAAATTTGACTTCAACTTAAAACACATGAGATTCTTTTCACCATTAAAATTCAGAAAAATAATTTTCAGTCAATAACTTCATTCTCAGAAATTAATGACAGCCATTCACACATAAAAATTAACACAAGAATTTTTGGCCAATAGCCCAGGAGAAAACCCCGAAGGGAAAACCTGTATGAGAGAGAGAATTTTTACTTCTTCAGAGAGAGAAATTACACAAAATATACAGCAGTACCTATCTCAACTTCTTCTCGAAATCTGTGCCATGTACGGCTGCCCACTTTTCTGTTCTCGAAAACTGTGCCAATTAATGTTGTACGACCTCCCACGTGTGGCCTCGAAATTTGTGCAAACCTCCTCGAATTCTGTGCATAAAAACCAGACTGTACGGATAGCAATAAATGTTGCTATGCCTTCCCTCGAAATCTGTGCATAGTACGGACAGCAATAAATATTGCTGTACTTTACCTCGATTTCTGTGCCACTGTATGGGCAGGTACAGTACGGCCTCTCCTCGAAATCTGTGCAAGTAAAATCACCCTGTTGTACGGATTCTTCTCTTGCTGAACCTGTACGGATTCCTTGGGAAACATGCCAAAGGTTTTCTTCTTGCTGGTTTGAAATCTCTCAAACCCTCTCTTTTCTCTCTTCTCCTCCTCTCCAAACTTCTCTTTGAAAACTGAATAATGAATTAGAAATGCCTTGCCCTAGCCCTTTTTGTTCATCATAGCTTCCTCTTTTAATCCAATGGTCAAGATTAAATTAGATAAGAGGTTCTCATTAAATGCTCATTTAATTAATTAATAAATGACATTTAGTGCACCTCATGTCATTTAATAAAGTATGAGTCTCTCTTCTAATTAAATACTCACTTGACTTTAATTTAAAAAATGAACTTAGGATATCATGACTTTTTAACTTTTAATGAAGTCACTTTAAAAATATAAAGTGCATCTCACTTCATTAATTAAAATTGACTAGGGGTCGCAACTTAAAGTGTCCTTGTCCACCCCAAGGCACTATTAGGTGAACAAACACTTCCTAGGTACTTTTTCAACACTCCCTCTTACCGAGGAAGGTGTTCTTCACCACTCCCAACTTGTCTCTGAAATAGACATGCTTCCCTCTACCCAAAGACTTTGTGAGAATGTGAGCCACCTACTCATCAGTAGAAATGTACTGCAACTATACTGCTCCTCTCTGAACATAATCTCTAATGAAATGATACCTGATCTCAATGTGTTTAGACCTGTCATGAAATACCGGATTCTCAGAGAGCCTAATGCAACTCTAATTGTCACAATGTATCACAGTAGGTCCCATCTCCTGACTAAATAAATCAACCATCAACTTGTGAAGCCACAAGGCTTCACAACTGGCCTAACTGGCAACCATATACTCAGCCTCTGCAGAACTCAATGCTACGGACTTTTGTTTTCGACTGAACCAAGACACAACTGTTGAGCCCAAACTGAAACAACAACTGGAAGTGCTCTTCCGGTCCGAAACACTACCTGCCCAATCTGAATCTATAAAGCCAACCAATCCCACTCCATCAGATCTCCTGTAGTCCAAACCAAAATCTACTGTACCAGCAAGGTACCTCAATACATGTTTTGCAGCTATCCAGTGCACTCTCCTGGGCTCCACCATGAACTGATTGAGAGTGTTAACTGCAAAACTCATATCTGGCCTGGTGTTGGCCAAATACATCAACGAACCAATCAACTGGTGATATAATGTAGGATCCACCAACTCTCCCTCAGAAGCATGAAGCTTCGTCCAGTTGGTCGTCATAGGTGTGGACATGGGCATGCAACCCTCCATCTGAAATCTATTCAGAATGTCTGCAGCATATTTTCCCTGACTCAGGAAAACATGTCCATCCTCCTGCCATACCTCCATCCCCAAATAGTAATGCATCAATCCAAGGTCGATCATCTCAAACTCTGAAGAGCAAGATCTTTCTTACATGCTTCAATCAGATGCTCTCCTCCTGTAATGAACAAGTCATCAACATATAGCAGAAGAATGAGCGGAACACCACCAACCACAATGTAGTACAGGTTGGGATCCGCCTCACTCTTCTGTAACCCAATCAATAGCAAATGAGTATCAATCCTGGAATACCAAGCTTGGGGGGCTTGCTTCAAACCATACAAGGCCTTTTTCAGCCTGCAAACATGTGAATCTCTCCCATGAATCTCAAAGCCCTGAGGTTGCTCTAGATATACCTCCTCCTGTAGAAAACCGTTCAAAAAATTGGTTTTCACATCCATCTAATGAATCCTCCAACCCATCTCTGCCACAACGGAGATCACTGCTCTAATCGAAGAAAATCTAGCAACCGGTGCAAAGGTCTCATAGTAATCAACTCCCTCTACCTGTGAGAACCCTCGTGCAACAAATCGAGCTTTGTACTTGTCAATGTTGCCATTTGCAGCATGCTTGATTTTATAGAGCCACTTGGAAGTCACAACTGACTGACTTCCCCTCTGGCCTCGGAACAACCTCCCACACCCCATTCTTCGTGATGGATGTGTACTCTTCCATCATGGCATCTCTCCAAACCTGGTGTGGGGTAGCCTCCTCAAATGTAGTAGGCTCGGAATCACACAAACTAGTCACCATTGCCATATAACTGGAAAACCTCTATGGTGCTTTTCTCTCCCTGACCTCCCTCTTGGGCGGTCCCACAGACTGCTCAGCTTCCTTCACAAGATCCTTAAGCCAACTTGGCTTACGTTTCTTGGAAGTAGCTTCCTCCTATAGGTGCTCCTCCATAACCTCCTCATCAGATAACTGTCTACCTGAAGAGGTACCTGTGGTCTAAGATCCTGTGCATGATGATCCTGAACCTGTACCACCTGAATCACATGAAAGTGAAACCTGTGAACTTGTGACTTGTGAACCTGTCCCTATACCAGAAGTCCCTGTAGACTAAGTCCCTGAAACCGATGTACCTGTAACCTGTGACCCAGTCACTCCTGAAACCTGTGACCCTGTACTCTGACTCTGTTGACCTATCACCTGTGGAGACACAATCTGCTGCTCCTCCACCTCTGAATCATAAGACTTCCTGAAGGCTTTCTCCTCCTCAAATCTGACCTCCCTCCTCACCATAACTTTCTTCTGTGCAAGAAGGTATATGCGAAAAGCCTTCGAAGTCTCATCATATCCAACAAAGATGCATTTCTTCGTTGTAGGGTCTAACTTTGTCCTCTTCTCATAAGGGACATGAGAGTATGTAAGGCATCCAAATATGCGAAAGTGACCTATCCCAGGTCTCTTTCTGGTGAACATCTCCTCGGGAGTTTTACACCCCAATGCTCGGTGTGGACTCCTGTTCTAAACACAAACAACAGTTCTACAGGCCTCTACCCATAGAAAGAAAGGAAGACTCTGATCATGCAACATAGATCTAGCTGCTCCCACTATCGCCCTGTTCTTCCTTTCCGCAAATCCATTCTGTTGTGGAGTGTAAGGAACTGTCAACTGCCTCCTGATGCCCTCCTGTTTGCAAAACTCATCAAACTCCTTGGAGGTGTACTCACCCCCATTGTCTGATCTGAGTACCCGAATCCTCCTACCTGTTTGGTTCTCCACAAGAGCTTTGAACTCTTGGAACCTACGCAAGACTTCCTGAGATTGTTTACTTCTCAGAAAGTAGATCCAGGTCTTCCTGGAGTGGTCATCAATGAAATTGATATAGTACTCAAAACTTGTAACTAAAGCTGAAGACATCGGTCCACATAAATCTGAATGAATCAAATCCAGAAATTACCTGCTCTGGTGTCACTGCTCGGAAAAACAGTCTTGGTGTACTTTCCCAAAGCACACCCTCTGCACACACCACCCTGCTCTATGCTGAACTGAGGCAAACCTATCGACATCTCCCTCAACAACCTCAATGCCGAATGATGCAGGTGGCCCATCCTCCTGTGCCACAACTCACACGTCTCAATGCTACTGCTAGTATGGGCTAATGCATGATGAGGCTGGAAAAGAAGCTTGTACAGTTTCCCACATCTCACTCCAATGGCACATGAAGTAGATGGTCCTGCTGCTCTGGGAAAGATATGAACTTTCCCATCTAGAACACATACTCAATAGCGGAAACTGAAACAAGGTTCTTCTTCAGCCCAAGGACATACAAGACATCCCTCAATGACATAGGCTGCATGGACTCCCTCTCAAAGGTAACAGTTCCTCGCCCAACTACTCTCGCAACTGTATCATCTCCTAATACCATTTCAAGAAAAAGGCCTGTATTAGTCATCTCTGTGAATACATCACGTACACCTATCATATGGCTCGAAGCCCCACTATCAATATACCAAGTGGAAGTAGTAGTGGTAGCACTAAAAGAATGGCCAACCAATAACGAACACTGAATCTGATCCTCACTCTCCATATCACTGCTGGTGAAAGATGTCCTCTCTGTACATCCAGCATATAAAGAGAACTCTCCCTCAAACTGTGAGGAAAAATCATTCATCTCTGTTGTCGCTGTTGTCTGCTGCCCTTTCTTCTTCTTGTTCGTACACTGTCCAGCATAGTGTCCAAACTTCTGACATGCGAAACACTTGACTTTACTCAAGTCTTTCTTCTGCTCACCTGTATGCTATTTGGCCCCACCCTTGGGACCCTTCTTGAACTTCTTCTTTTTTCCCTTTGCTGCCAACGCCACATTCTCCTCATCATCTTTGTGATGTGACGAACTGCCCTGTAAGTATCTTCTACGTGTCTCCTCCTATACAAGATCATCCCAAAGACGATCCCATGATGGCATGTTCTACCTACCAATAATAGTCTACACAAACACACCCCACTGTTGAGTCACTCCATTTAAGGTTGTACGCACCATCTCAGTGCCCTGTATAACCTCACTTACAACTGCAAGCTCATCCCTCACCTGTGTAATCTTGGTGAGATAGGAAGCCATGTCTTCCCCTTTGCTCATATGCACATTCTTCAACTTCTCCCTTAACACCATCTTCCTATTCTCATTAAAACTCTGGTAAAGGTTGGTCAAAGAAGTCCACATCTGAAAAGCATGATCCTTCGTTGAAATATGTGGGATCACATGATCCTTCACGGCATCAAGTATGATCCTCCTTGCTTTCACATCCTTTTTCATAAAGGTTTCCTTATCAATAGCATCAGCAGGAACTGTTACAATATTTGTTGTTGTACTATTTACTATGTCCCATAACTCATTCTCCTCAAGTATCAACTTAATTCTAGCCTTCCATGGGCTAAAATTTGTAGCCCCATCTAATCTGTCCTCAACTCTAAGTCCAACCACCATGGATACAACATGTAATGTTCAACTAACCTGTTCAAGAACTTTTTCTGAATTCTGAAAATTTTCTTCAAAACCCTAACTTCTTCAAATCTGAAATTTTTTTCACAAACCACTGTTTTCTTCAAATCTAAAATTTTTTATTGTAAACCCCTGTTTTTTTTAATGTTTAAATTTTGAACTTTAAATGTGCTCTGATACCATGAAAGTTTTTCACATCCCAACCCGGTTTCAAGCTTTAGAAGCTTCTCTGCATAGTTTAATGCCCAAACCCCAGTATGCAAAAAATTTCATAAAAAATTGACTTCAACTTAAAACACATGAGATTCTTTTCACCATTAAAATTCAGAAAAAATAATTTTCAGTCAATAACTTCATTCTCAGAAATTAATGACAGCCATTCACACATAAAAATTAACACAGGAATTTTTGGCCAATAGCCCAGGATAAAACCCTGAAGGGAAAACCTGTATGAGAGAATTTTTATTTCTTGAGAGAGAGAAATTACACAAAATATAAAGCAGTACTTATCTCAACTTCTTCTCGAAATCTGTGCCATGTACAGCTGCCCACTTTTATGTTCTCGAAAACTGTGCAAATTAATGTTGTACGGCATCCCACAGGTGGCCTCGAAATTTGTGCAAACCTCCTCGAATTCTATGCATAAAAACCAGACTGTACGGACGGCAATAAATGCTGTTGTACCTTCCTTGAAATCTATGCAGAGTACAAACAGTATGGACAGCCATAAATATTGTTGTACTTTACCTCAATTTCTGTGCCACTGTACGGATAGGTACAGTACGACGTCTCCTCGAAATATGTGCCAAGTAAAATCACCCTGTTGTACGGATTCTTCTCTTGCTGGACCTGTATGGATTCCTTGGGAAATGTGCCAAAGGTTTTCTTCTTCTTGCTGGTTTGAAATCTCTAAACCCTATCTTTTCTCTCTTCTCCTCCTCTCCAAACTTCTCTTTGAAAACTGAATAATGAATTAGAAATTCCTTGCCCTAGCCCTTTTTGTTCATCATAACTTCATCTTCCAATCCAATGGTCAAGATTAAATTAGATGAGAGGTTTTCATTAAATGCTCATTTCATTAATTAATAAATGACATTTAGTGCACCTCATGTCATTTAATAAAGTATGAGTCTCTCTTATAATTAAATACTCACTTGACTTTAATTTAAAAAATGAACTTAAGATATCATGACTTTTTAACTTTTAATGAAGTCACTTTAAAAATATAAAGTACATCTCACTTCATTAATTAAAATTGACTAAGGGTCACAACTTAAAGTGTCCTTGTCCACCCCAAGGCACAAGGTGAACAAACACTTCCTAGGTACTTTTTCAACATGCTTGACCTCAACTAGGTGCTTGCTTGGTATCCTTCCCTAGGGAACTGGAGTTCTACTTCTCTTGCTTACTTGGTGGATGCCCTTCATTGTGGACACATGGAGAGATCCACTTGCTTGGAGAACACCCTACTTGAGGGAGGAGGAAAATTGTGAATCCTGGAGGAGGGCATCAAGCACTAAATGGCATGGAGTAGCTTGGATTCCTAAAAGGAATCTTGGAGTTGGATTAGGGACACCTAGGCTGCAACAATGTTCTTGCAGGGGTTGTTGACCTAGTGAAATACAAGGCTTAGGAGGACCAATGGAGTCTAAGTAGGATTAGCACACCTTGCGTAGCTACACGATCTTGGAGCTCATATTCTGTACAACATCACCTTGGAGCATGAAATGTGTACCCTTGGAGTAGAGCACTTCACTTGTGTAGGATTACATGAGCTTATTGTAGGTTGCTTGTAAGAACTTGGGCCCACATTGTATTGTTTGCCTCCCTTACCTCCCATATATATAGAGGAAAGAGAGAGTTCTTTCATCATCATCATTATCATACTCTACTCGTTGCACTTGCCTTATTGGAATGATTCACTAGGGTCCATGAGGAAACCCTAGGAGAAGTTATACATGGGAAGAGGACATCTTTGTTGGAGATTACTCTTGTGACTAGGGTGTGAACTTTCCAAACCCTAGGAGACTACTATCTTTATGTTCACAATTAAACAAAGTTGTTATCTAATTGCAGAAATTAAATTCTTACACATAGCAGTAATCACACATATAGTTGAAAAATAAATGGTGGAACCTGTTGTCCGCCAAACTGCACACCAGCAGTGGAAATCTTTTGAAAGCTGTCTCTTCACTACAAGTGAGAGAGGTGTGGCCTTGGGGGCAAGCAATGAGCTAGGTACTGTCACCTAAATCCCAGCTCCTCCGTTTAGGCAAACTCCTAACGAAGCCAAGGGGAGTAGTCCCTATAAAAGAGTTTCACTAAGGCTCTAGTATTTATAGTGTTTTTTGGTGTTGTGATGCGGATGGGTGTTGTTTAGGAGTTTTTGAGAATGAAAGACACAAAAATATTTTAAATGAGACCAAGATAACGCAATCCATGTTGCAACAGAAGATAAGAGATACACCTGAACAAGAAATAAATCACTCTTTACGCAAATTGAAACAAATACTCCAATATTGATATTTAAGCAAATAAAGTATATGATGAAGGACCAGTGCCTTATGGAGTCAGATATAAAAGTGATTGTAAAATGCTTGATACAAGTGTTTGAAATAAGAGTTTGTGAGAACGTTTTGCAGCTTATCTTGGTAAATTTAAGATTTTAGTGGTCTTGATTATTATGGCTAAGAACAAATGTATCAAAAGGAGTGGAACCTTAACCAAGAAAAATACTGGCAACCTTAGGTGATAGGTCGGGAGCACCCAGATTACAAAGAGGGCAAGTGTGCTTGTGGCTTGACCGCCCTCGAGTCTGACAGTGGATTCCCGGCACCACCTCTTGTAGGAAGAACTCAGTGATTTTGTCTTGGTTGGGGTTGTGGGTAAATTTTTAATTAATGTTATCACTTGTGAATTAACAAGTCTTCCACCTTTCTGAGTACTAGTCCAACCGCTTCCAGTTGGCAGAGCATACGGGTGTAGGACGGAAACCAAGATAAATTAATTAAAGGGAAGTATGGGTTGAAAAATTTTATTATTAGAGCACTTTGTTCAACTCTCCGACAGAGAGTGCTCTTGACTTGATCTTATGACCACAGTTCAAGAGACTTGCTATCTAACAAATGTCTAATGCAGGGAATGATGCAATACTAAAATGCCCTCCGATAGAGGGTGCTCTTGACTTGGATTTGGCCAAGTTCAAGAGACTTTGGTTCGTTTTAAGAAGCAGATAGTAGTTCTGTAAAAGCAATAAATTCCAACTTGAAGTGATTAGACAATGTAATAGATTGGAAATATGTGAAATACTGCTAACAATACTAACTGCAAAATAAAATGAAACAGGAAACTCTAGTGTTCTACAAGACAAATTTTAATCTGAAAGTGGGATCAATCTCTGAACAAGATCAACCACTAGAAGCCACCAGTCCTGGAAACCTTCCAGCTAGCTGGATGTCCACAAGAAGCTGATGGGGGAACGAGAAGCTACCACAAGGCTATGTGGCCTCTGGGATGCAATCCCAAAGTTAGCTCTTCTCTGGTCAAGGTTTGGAAGAGAAGATACAAGATAATATTAAACAAAAAATAAGTCTAATCTACCCAAGAGTCTCTTTCAGGTCAAAGACCGTACTCGGGAGAGCATGGGGGTAAGTAAATCGGAAAATAATAATCAAGAAATGACTTAATGAAATAGAAACTAATCTAAGAGCATATAATGGATCTAAACTAGAAAATCAAACCACTCAATGAAGACTACAAAGACTTCCCCAAATGGGGGAAGTGAATGTGGGGGCTTAAAAACCCCACTTGCAACTTTATTATGAGAGTACAATTGCCCTTGGGAATGAAACCCTTGTAGGGACTTTGAAATAAATAACTTGTAAAAACTTGAAACAAATTTCTAAGATTTATTACAAAGGATAATACTAATCTTTTTGGTTTGATTCGTCCACTTGTCTCAATGGCTTCTTGGATTAGAAGTCTCTTTCTTTCACAAGAAAAGATCTATCACAAACAAATAACTCCAATACCCATTAGATGTTAGGAAATAAAACAAAACTTGAAATTTGAACTAGACCTTAATACTTGGAAAATGAAGCTAGATAATGACAAAGCATGAGATCTACAATAATCACTTTGAAACAATGTAAACTAACTATTAAAATTTAAACAAACTACCTACCAACTAAGTATGAGATCTAATACTAACTACTTCTAACACTTTTGTTTGTTTTGTTATGTTTTTAGGGCATGGAAAGAGATGGACGAGAACTAGAAGGAGGGCAAAAATGAAAGTGGAGAAGAGTATGGGAGATGATATGAAGAGAGGATGAACTAGAGTGGGACAAGAGGGAAAAGATAGGGCAAAGGAATGAAAGAGTAGAGACTGAAATGGGACGAGAAGAGGGAGATAGGGCAGAAAGAAAAGAGAATCTAGGGTGGACGAGAGGAGCCCTAAAGAGAGGGACGAAAGCTAAGAGAAAGGAATGGTGAATAGGATGGAGGGGAGAGGCTAAAAAGAGGTAGGACAAAATGGGGAAGAGAGAAGACTAGAAAACAAAAACGAGAGGAGATGGAAAGCAAAAGAGATGGTAAAAAACGAATGGGAGAAGGGAAAAAACTAGGGCAAGGAGGAATGGACTAGCAAAACAAGAGTAAATGGTTTTCAAGTGGAACACTTGAGGGTTGAAAACATTGTCTTGGAAATCCTCCGGTTAACCGGTGATACGCCGACAACAAGTGTTGAAGAGAGCACAAGGGAACAAAAAAATCCCAAGCTATTCCCCAAGGTTGAAAGAACTTCAACCTTATGGCAAACTAATCTATGGCTTGAAAAGACGAACAACCAACCTTGAATCAAGATCTAGAAAGGATAGAAAGGGCTTAGCAAGTCAATACAAAAGGTTCAAAGAGAAAACAAGATGGCTTGAAGAAAAGAAGCCTAAAGTAACTGTTACCAGCTAAGTTGTACTTAGTTGGGTTATCAAGCGAGCGGGCAGAGTGGAACATGATACATGTTCATTTTTGGTGATTTGATATCCAGCTGGCCTTTTAAAGGCCCCCGTTTTTAAAATTTTCCACATGTCCATGGCCCTGCGGGGTTTGTAACAAAACGTACTAGCATGGTGTTTTGTAAAAGACTTGGTTCCCTAGGACTTTTTGGCTAAGTCAGGTATTCCAAGGAGTTTTTTCACCTATCTATTATGTCTTGCATTAGTGCATAACATAATTAATGGGTTTTTCTCCTGCTCCTCCAAAGCTGGAATGCGTGGGGAGGCTGACGGGCCTTAGGGGATTGTTAAAGTCTATGGGTCAATGTATATGAACATGCTAGGCGTTAATTTTGAGTCATATGGACATGTGCTAAGTCCCCCTAGGTTGTTTTTAATTTTTCGGCGAGTTTTATTTTTTTCGTAAATTGGGCCATTTTTTAATGGTTCAATTAAAAAAATTGTAATTGGCCTATAAGGGGCGTCTGGAGGTATTTTTTGCCTTAGGGGTGCTCGTTTTCTAACTCAGCGCACCCCCTAAACCCCTAAACCCACTCTTTCTAATGTTTGGGTGATTATTTTTCCACAAAAATCCAAAAAAGTCAAAAAACCCAAAAAAGTCATGAAAAAATTGAAAAAGTGAAAAAATGACTTAATAAAAATATTAAATTTTGGGAGTGATTTATGGACTGATTTTTTCAGCTATGTTTTAGGAGTTGTAAGAGCTGATTTTGGAAAGATTCTGGGCAGCTATATTAGTGGGATTACTTCCCCATTTGAGGGGGGCATATTTCCCAAAATTTGGCCCCTTAAATCATGGAATTTGCAGCTATGTTTATGGGCTGTCACATGGCTGATTTTTTAGCTGATTTGGGACTGATTTTGGCAGCCCATTACATGGGAGTGGGCAGCCCCATTTTCTCCACGAGTTATGCCACTCATTCCACCCATTTCTCTCCATCTTTGGCTATTTAAGCATGGCTGCCCACTCCATTTTCTCTAGTTGGAGAGTGAGCAGAAATATGTTGTAAGCTTATGCTATTTTGTTGATCAATAAAAAGACTTTGGAGGTCCATATGTGTGATACTTTGTGAGTGGTTTCATGGTCTCATGATGTGGAGTGATTTGTAGCAAGTTCAAATTCTGGGCATGTAATTTCCAGCCATCTACTAGCCTGCTTAAAGGATTGGTAACGATTTTGTGGGAAGGAACAATTAATCTTGTTTGTTTTAATTTGTTCTTGCATTTGTCATATTGGTTAGAGATTCAAAGTTTATATGTTTCATTTGTTTATGCTCATACTATTTTGATTTCTAACCATGTGCATTTCTAGTTTGATGGTTTTTCTGTGAGTTTTTGTTTGCTACAGGTTGACAGGTGTGGAAAGGGGGATAGCTTGTTTGCTCTTCACTTTTTCTTCTGTGCACATTTTGGTGGATCTCACCCTCGGTTTCCCACTTTCAAGCTTCCAAAGTCTTTGGTTTCAAGGACCATTCTGTCTCTTCTCTCTTCCTCAACTTATAAAATCAAATTTTATGGTTACTAGTTACTAATCAAAAGTGGATCTGATTTACATACTGCTGTTAAAAACTTAAATAAATCAGATTCTGTCATCAAGAAGTTTAATTTTTTCATTTCATAAAGAGTTTATTGTTCATAGATCAAAGCTTCTTGGTTATCTAGTACTTTCTTTTCAAAAACTGGTTTAAGTTGTCAAAATCTTTCAAGTTTTTCTGAAGTAGTATTAGATCTGATTTCAAAGCATTACCTGGCTGCCCTAGAGCTTGAAATTTGCAGCCATTAAAGGCTAGCAAAGATCCCAAGTAGACAAGCCCCATAGCTTGTTTTACTTGGTTATTTTTCGTCATTTTTACTTAGTTTTTAACTTAGAATTTTTTGGGTTTTTTAGGAGGTGTTCCAAAGACACTCTTAAAGTGTTTTTGGGCATCTTATACTAATTATTGCTTGCTGGTTTGCAGCAAAAGACGAACAGGTAGGAGGAAGTGCTGCCGAAATTTCGAAGATCCAGGCAATCCGGAGGACAAATTTTCATTTTTTTTAAAAACCGGTCATTTTTTCCTCAAATTTTGTAAGCCACCAAGTCACTTTAAGTAGACTGGGGCACTTCTCTAATCATTGTAAACAACTATTAAACGAGAGCAAGTGGGCTAGCCAGCGCCCATACCCCATCCCCCCAGGGGTGGCCTATGTCGTCTCTTTTCATGGCGTGATTTTTAGAGTAGTTTATTTCTTTGATTTTCGGCACTTAATAAAATTAACTAGGATTAAAATAAACCTTGTTGGTCCGTTCCACTGGCGGGCCACAAGTTCACTCACAACGTAGTTTTTCACATTTTTTTTACAAACTCAAAACGCCCCCCTTGCTTTCCCGAAGTAGGGTTTCTGTATGAGGGCTTGCCCGAAATACATGCCTGAAAAGAGACTCTTGGGGTTTTAAAAAAGATAAAATTTGGGTTCATAATTTTTTTTATAAAAATACCAAGGTCTTCTCCCGTATGCTCTGTGGCCGACTTGCAGCTCAGTCTGATCCAGTTGGTACACATCAGAAAGGAGGGGATGACTAGTAATAGGATTTAACACCGCCCTAATAAAAAAACCTTTTTGTGAAAATCTGACACAACACGTATTTTGTTGTCGTGGGCAAATTTCTCAGAAGGCTTGGGACCACACTGAGTAGTGACCTCTTGGAAACCGTTAGGCTTGCCCTCGTTGGTATAGCATCTGAACACCTCCTCGAGACTCCGATTCAGCCCAAGCCTGAGAGGGAAGCCACGCTTCAAAATTCCGGACATGTTCCCCCGTACCTTGCGTATATTGGGAACCCACCTGCCATAATAAAAAGATCACCATCACATTAATTTTAAAATAAACCAAGAACACTCGCACAACATCTACTTTTTCTGCTTATGCATTTGTTTATTGACTCCATTATAAGGCACTGGTCTTGTTCGATTCTATTTTCATATTATTGACTAATGTGCAGTTAAATGATGGTTATTTTAAAATGGGAGTAAATGATGAATGACTGTTTTATTTGATCAAAGTATATGTTGTTTATTCTTGGTTACCAAAAATATTTTCCTAACTCCTAGGTTAGAGGCCTTAGTTTTCTTTTTATTTTTTAGGGTCCACCCCCCTTGGCTTCGCTAGGAAAGCCTAGACGGAGGAGTCGAGTCCCAAGTGACAGCACTTGACTCTGACTTGCCCCCAAGGCCACACCAGCAGCTTGAAGACTTCTGCTGCGTTTTCCCCAGGTGTGGAACCAGGCAGCAACATTTTGGCGCCGTTGCCGGGGATAAGTCTTTTTATTCCCGGAATACGACTTTTGAGTTTTCCTTTTTGTTTTTGCTTTGTTTGATGAATCTTTAGATTAGATTTTTAATTTTTCATCTGGCGACTCCACTAACCTTTTTTCCTTTTATAAATTTTCAAAGAAAAACAAAAATAGAATTCTTTGTGAGATTGTTTTATATGTATATTTTTATTCTCACATGGCGACTCCATTGAAGGGATAAAACCCTTTGTTTCTCATATAGTTTGTTGAGACTGCTTGTGTGTAGATGAGTCCATCCATTACAGTAAAATCTATAAAGACTCACCTTTTGACAACTCCACTGATTCAGTACCAGATATATCCCATGGTCATTTCAAATGCAGGCTATTGATCTTTGAAAATGGATGATAAAGAGTCTAGTGAGCAAATTTCCGATGCACATCCTCCCATTGACTTCTCAGACATCCCTGGTTTCCCTAATTATCATGATGGTGAAGATGTATCTGATTATCTACCGGTCTTTTGGGGAGATGATGATGATGTAGAAACTCGGCATGTCTTTTCTTTTCTTAAAGTTGTGGCTAACTTCAAAGTCTTATATGAAGATAACATAATGGAGATGTTTGTTAGTACATTACAGGGACCTGTTTATCAATGGTATTTTAAAGAGCTTCCAAATAAATGTATTAAATCTCTTTCGAGCCTCCTTAGAATATTTATAAGGCAATGGCATAATAAAGGAGCTAGTATGGAGCACTTGGATAGGATCCTTAGAAGGTACTTTCTCTTGTTCATACCTTGGATTGAGTATCATAAGGAAGACCTCAACTTTCCTCGTATCATCATGACAGAGAATAATAAATATTGGGAGGTGCCTTTAAGTTATATCAATCGTGTTGATCTCCCTATAGCACAGTCTGGCTTCAAAAAAGAGATTCAGCACGACCCTATCGAAGAGTTCCATGAAGCACCCTTAACTGAAGATTTTGTTGAAAACCATCCTCTTGTCACCATAGCTGAAAACATTGAAAATATGGAGTGTTCTCAAATCTACGATGATGATCACATGTGTGTTTCAGATTTTCCTAAAGAGGAAGCCATTATAGAAGTTGACAAAGAAATTCATGAAGGGTCTTCAATTGAAGATGTTTCAGAAGAGCTTCCTCAATTTGCCATTGAAGATTTGGGATTTCAGGATTACTTTAGTGAAGATGATGATGTTTGTACTTCAAATTCACCTAAGGAAGCAACCATTACAGAAGCCTTTAGAGAAACTTGTGATGATTTTTGTATGGTTTATGATGACACTCCTCCTTTTTCTCCGCATAGTGGTCAAGTCTTGGACAACTTCATACCTTGTAATATCTTTCAAACCAAACCTTCTAAGGATGACTATTATGAACATGAGAATGGGTATAGCCAGGGATGTGGTGCCAACGATGAAGACTCTCTCATATCTGACATAGATGGGAATGATGACTGTTTGACTTATATTGAAAATCCAATCTATGAAACTTTTGAAAAGCTTGTTGAGAATCCCATCAATGATATAGCCAGTGAAGGGAGAGTTGATTTTGAGACCATGGGGAATTTTGATACTTCTCATGATCAATCAGAGCCATTAATGAGTATCAGTATTGAGAATTTGGATCAACAGTATAATGAAGAGTTGGGTAGGATGAAATCAATGGAATGTCAGTTTCAGCCTTCATCAACACATTCAGAGGTTCCGTATGATTTGGAGCAGCTTGGGGCTTATACTTTCCCAGAAATAAACTATCAGAAGAGCCTTTTAGATCAATATGATGAGGTAGTTGGTCTGCCTTATCATTCCGAGTTTTTTCTCAGCTCTATTCAGTCATGGGTAGAAGAGGCCTGCATGAGGACTTACCATCGGGGGAAGCACTTCAAAGATCTGTCATATGCCTATGATCACCAATCCAATCCTCCAAACCATAATTATCATGCAGGTTTGCATTTTCTAAATAAGGTATCATTGTTTTGGTTGGTAACCAAACACAAGATAAAAAGTTTTTATATTGATAAAATGTTAAGATGGTTGCATTGGATTTATCATTTTACTTAGCATTTTATTTTGTTATGCTTAGAGTAGGAAAATAAGCTCATCAAGTGAGCATTTACTTTCAACATTTCTTTTTCAATACTTTTCTTTTATGTACTTAGAAATTTTCATTAGTCAATTTTTAGTTTTTGAATAATGCAACTTATGGTTCATTTGGCTTCTTATAAGAACTTGTGCTACTGAAAGGTTTTTTTGTCAAGTTGAGATGTTTTTACAG
Source organism: Larix kaempferi (assembly GCA_027924585.1). Taxonomy (NCBI): domain Eukaryota; kingdom Viridiplantae; phylum Streptophyta; class Pinopsida; order Pinales; family Pinaceae; genus Larix; species Larix kaempferi. The sequence goes on along the minus strand of BSBM01000721.1, from coordinate 513,056 downwards.
GTCATAGAAACCGGAGATTCTGGTATTCTCGTATGCTCTCTTTTCATGAAGACCGAATAGAGCACACGTCCCGCAGTTGGAGCCAGATGTTACCAGCTAAGTTGTACTTAGTTGGGTTATCAAGCGAGCGGGCAAAGTGGAACATGATACATGTTCATTTTTGGTGATTTGATATCCAGCTGGCCTTTTAAAGGCCCCCGTTTTTAAAATTTTCCACATGTCCATGGCCCTGCGGGGTTTGTAACAAAACGTACTAGCATGGTGTTTTGTAAAAGACTTGGTTCCCTAGGACTTTTTGGCTAAGTCAGGTATTCCAAGGAGTTTTTTCACCTATCTATTATGTCTTGCATTAGTGCATAACATAATTAATGGGTTTTTCTCCTGCTCCTCCAAAGCTGGAATGCGTGGGGAGGCTGACGGGCCTTAGGGGATTGTTAAAGTCTATGGGTCAATGTATATGAACATGCTAGGCGTTAATTTTGAGTCATATGGACATGTGCTAAGTCCCCCTAGGTTGTTTTTAATTTTTCGGCGAGTTTTATTTTTTTCGTAAATTGGGCCATTTTTTAATGGTTCAATTAAAAAAATTGTAATTGGCCTATAAGGGGCGTCTGGAGGTATTTTTTGCCTTAGGGGTGCTCGTTTTCTAACTCAGAGCACCCCCTAAACCCCTAAACCCACTCTTTCTAATGTTTGGGTGATTATTTTTCCACAAAAATCCAAAAAAGTCAAAAAACCCAAAAAAGTCATGAAAAAATTGAAAAAGTGAAAAAATGACTTAATAAAAATATTAAATTTGGGGAGTGATTTATGGACTGATTTTTTCAGCTATGTTTTAGGAGTTGTAAGAGCTGATTTTGGAAAGATTCTGGGCAGCTATATTAGTGGGATTACTTCCCCATTTGAGGGGGGCATATTTCCCAAAATTTGGCCCCTTAAATCATGGAATTTGCAGCTATGTTTATGGGCTGTCACATGGCTGATTTTTAGCTGATTTGGGACTGATTTTGGCAGCCCATTACATGGGAGTGGGCAGCCCCATTTTCTCCACGAGTTATGCCACTCATTCCACCCATTTCTCTCCATCTTTGGCTATTTAAGCATGGCTGCCCACTCCATTTTCTCTAGTTGGAGAGTGAGTAGAAATATGTTGTAAGCTTATGCTATTTTGTTGATCAATAAAAAGACTTTGGAGGTCCATATGTGTGATACTTTGTGAGTGGTTTCATGGTCTCATGATGTGGAGTGATTTGTAGCAAGTTCAAATTCTGGGCATGTAATTTCCAGCCATCTACTAGCCTACTTAAAGGATTGGTAACGATTTTGTGGGAAGGAACAATTAATCTTGTTTGTTTTAATTTGTTCTTGCATTTGTCATATTGGTTAGAGATTCAAAGTTTATATGTTTCATTTGTTTATGCTCATACTATTTTGATTTCTAACCATGTGCATTTCTAGTTTGATGGTTTTTCTGTGAGTTTTTGTTTGCTACAGATTGACAGGTGTGGAAAGGGGGATAGCTTGTTTGCTCTTCACTTTTTCTTCTGTGCACATTTTGGTGGATCTCACCCTCGGTTTCCCACTTTCAAGCTTCCAAAGTCTTTGGTTTCAAGGACCATTCTGTCTCTTCTCTCTTCCTCAGCTTATAAAATCAAATTTTATGGTTACTAGTTACTAATCAAAAGTGGATCTGATTTACATACTGCTGTTAAAAACTTAAATAAATCAGATTCTGTCATCAAGAAGTTTAATTTTTTCATTTCATAAAGAGTTTATTGTTCATAGATCAAAGCTTCTTGGTTATCTAGTACTTTCTTTTCAAAAACTGGTTTAAGTTGTCAAAATCTTTCAAGTTTTTCTGAAGTAGTATTAGATCTGATTTCAAAGTATTACCTGGCTGCCCTAGAGCTTGAAATTTGCAGCCATTAAAGGCTAGCAAAGATCCCAAGTAGACAAGCCCCATAGCTTGTTTTACTTGGTTATTTTTCGTCATTTTTACTTAATTTTTAACTTAGAATTTTTTGGGTTTTTTAGGAGGTGTTCCAAAGACACTCTTAAAGTGTTTTTGGGCATCTTATACTAATTATTGCTTGCTGGTTTGCAGCAAAAGACGAACAGGTAGGAGGAAGTGCTGCCGAAATTTCGAAGATCCAGGCAATCCGGAAGTCAAATTTTCATTTTTTTTAAAAACCAGTCATTTTTTCCTCAAATTTTGTAAGCCACCAAGTCACTTTAAGTAGACTGGGGCACTTCTCTAATCATTGTAAACAACTATTAAACGAGAGCAAGTGGGCTAGCCAGCGCCCATACCCCATCCCCCCAGGGGTGGCCTGTGTCGTCTCTTTTCATGGCGTGATTTTTAGAGTAGTTTATTTCTTTGATTTTCGGCACTTAATAAAATTAACTAGGATTAAAATAAACCTTGTTGGTCCGTTCCACTGGCGGGCCACAAGTTCACTCACACGTAGTTTTTCACATTTTTTTTACAAACTCAAAACGCCCCCCTTGCTTTCCCGAAGTAGGGTTTCTGTATGAGGGCTTGCCCGAAATACATGCCTGAAAAGAGACTCTTGGGGTTTTAAAAAAGATAAAATTTGGGTTCATAATTTTTTTTATAAAAATACCAAGGTCTTCTCCCGTATGCTCTGTGGCCGACTTGCAGCTCAGTCTGATCCAGTTGGTACACATCAGAAAGGAGGGGATGACTAGTAATAGGATTTAACACCGCCCTAATAAAAAAACCTTTTTGTGAAAATCCGACACAACACGTATTTTGTTGTCGTGGGCAAATTTCTCAGAAGGCTTGGGACCACACTGAGTAGTGACCTCTTGGAAACCGTTAGGCTTGCCCTCGTTGGTATAGCATCTGAACACCTCCTCGAGACTCCGATTCAGCCCAAGCCTGAGAGGGAAGCCACGCTTCAAAATTCCGGACATGTTCCCCCGTACCTTGCATATATTGGGAACGCACCTGCCATAATAAAAAAATCACCATCACATTAATTTTAAAATAAACCAAGAACACTCGCACAACATCTACTTTTTCTGCTTATGCATTTGTTTATTGACTCCATTATAAGGCACTGGTCTTGTTCGATTCTATTTTCATATTATTGACTAATGTGCAGTTAAATGATGGTTATTTTAAAATGGGAGTAAATGATGAATGACTGTTTTATTTGATCAAAGTATATGTTGTTTATTCTTGGTTACCAAAAATATTTTCCTAACTCCTAGGTTAGAGGCCTTAGTTTTCTTTTTATTTTTTAGGGTCCACCCCCCTTGGCTTCGCTAGGAAAGCCTAGACGGAGGAGTCGAGTCCCAAGTGACAGCACTTGACTCTGACTTGCCCCCAAGGCCACACCAGCAGCTTGAAGACTTCTGCTGCGTTTTCCCCAGGTGTGGAACCAGGCGGCAACAGTAACCAAGTTGATTTTTTAAATGAATTTAAGAGATGGAACCTTAGATTTAGGCCTTTTGCCAAATCCCTTAATGCTTCAGATTGACTCTAGAAAGATCCTGAAGCATACACAAATTGTTAGAAAATGTAGCCTTTTGAAGAGATGAAAGATGCAACCTAGCTCAAATCTCTCTTCAAAACCTATTGGATCTGCACAAGTAATCACTCATAAACACATCTTGATCATAATAGTATGCATAATAAAAGTGAGATTAGAATAGTATAAGTATTTCCAACTACAGTCTACTCCTTCTAAATCACACTTAAACCAAACATAAATGGACAACTTGTATTCAAATGCCCATCCTATGGGCTTAAGAAAGCCTTCTAAGCAAATTATAGATCAATATATGAGATTATAAGCAAATAACAAGAACAAATTCACCTTGATATTATGAAGACATTTCCATGAAAAGCATTTGACAACATATAGACCTCCAAAGTCGCTTTATTTCCTTAAGCCAATGGCTTTGCAATCACAAAATGGCAGAGTAACTTTACATCAAAAATTCCATGAGATAATAACCCCAAAGGGCCTCTCTTTATAGTAAAACTCCTAGCTATAATCCTAGGTCGAATTGGCAAAGACAAGTAGTTCGAATCCCAATCAAAACAAGCTTGGAGGAATAAACAATGGATGAACTCGAGTTTGTGGTAGGTTGAATGAATAAGTGGCAAGACTCGACTTTGTTGATTTCATAGGAATTATCACCTACCAATAAACAAGTTACAACAAGGCTTGACGTGAGCTAATGAGGAATGACGTGAGGATTGGAGAAGGATGCGAGTTGGTTGGTAGAGAGACAAGTGGAGTGCGGTAGGTGCTAATTCTATTTGCAAGGAGAGCCAAGCTTGGTGAGTCATGAGGGCGCCCATCCTAGTCTTAAATGCAAACCAACCAACCCATTTACCAACTGACAACACACTAAATCGACTTTTGCATGAGGAAGGGCGAATTGGCTCAAGTGGATAATCTTCTGGTGACTGGATAGTTGACTGGAATCACTTGGAGTTGATTGGAATCCTCATAAATGTCTATTGCCATGTCATTTAGCCTTTTATTTTAATCAAATTGATTAATTTTGGAGAGATTTGGATTATCTCCAAAATATTCAATTTTATTATTTTAATTAATAATTTCTCTGTAAATGACTTTTTAGAGAAAATATTAATTATGAGGCTGAATTGACATCCGAAAGCTGGATTTAGCTGTTCCATGGGTCATGTGTGATTTTTGGCTTATGAAACGAGCCATCAAACACTAAATTCGGACCCCGGATGACTGACATATTACAGACTCAAATTTCTCTATTTAAACTATAGAGAAATTTAATTAAAATTTAAAAATAATTAAAAAATTAAAAACCCCAATTCCGACGCGTCTGGTAAAAAAATTTCGAAATTTTTTCTAGGGGTCCTAGAGACTTAGGACATGACCAGAACCTATTATAATAGTGTCTAGTAGGTTTATACATTATAGTTGGACTCTAATAACCCCCCATGGCAAAAATTTCCAAAATCGGGCATTCCAGCTTTGGAGAAAGCGGGAGAAAAACCAAGAGATTATATCTCGCCTGAAGCAAAGTATAATCTGACGGTGAAAAAACTCCCTGAAATACCTTAGTTGTTTAATCCAGTCATGGGGAACCGAGCCACTCAGACCCTACTAGCACACTTTATTACAAACCCCCATGGGGCCATGGTCATGTCGACTCAAAAAACAAAACTGGCTAGCCAAAACTGGCTAGACCCAAATATATGAAACCCAGATACTCTGGAAGTGAACACTGATGTGTTCCAACACTGGCGGCTCAATAAGGTTTCAACTATTGTACAAATCAGTTGATAACAGAACCTTAAACAAAATACACAAATAATTACCATCTTTTCATTAACAAATCAAAATTTACAAGGAAACCTCCACAACTCTCAAACTACCAATTGTACGATACACCCAAACAAAACAAATATGCATGCTTAGTGAGGAAAAATCCACCTTGCAAAACCGAGAAAAAAAATCCATTGGTTGCTACCTGTTGTATGGCCTATCTGTATGACTATACGGATCTGCCCGTACATCTATATGGATCTATCCTGTATAGACTTGCCTGCTTCTCTCTGCTTGATTGCTGACTCTGGCTCCTCTCTGGCGCTCTAACTCTACTCCAAAAATGAAATAACTAACCTCCCAACAAAACTTGTCTATGAGTGAATAATGAAATGTGTCTTAACCCTCTATCTTGACCTGTCTTTATGCTTGAGCTGAAACCCTAATCTCATAGTGAGATATATGGCTGAGATTAGTCTAAATCACTAATGTATAAGAATACACGTTATTAGACTCAAAAGCTAAATATAAGAATTTCACTTTATCAATAAAGTGAATTACAAAATAGATTTGACTCAAACTACTTCCAGGACGTTTGACACTAAACCTTCGCAAAAGTTCCTATCTGAGTTACAATCTTCAACACTCCCTCTTAGCGAGGAAGGCATTCTACACCAATCCAAGTTTGTGTTTGAATGCTTCAAACTTACCTTTTGCTAAGGGCTTGGTCAGAATATCAATTGTTGAAGATTGTAGCTTGAACAAGTATTTCCACAAGTTTGTGTCTAACTTGTGGAAATCATCATTAATACCTCTCAGAACTTCGGAAATTCACTTTAATAATTTAATCATTAAAGTGTATGTCATTTTAGACTTAATTAAGGTCAATTTTAATAAAATACCGAAGCTTTTGGCATTAGTGATTTAAGTTAATTAAATGAACATTAGCCATTGATCTCAAGTGAGGGGGAGATCTAATCTCAACCATTGATCACTTAGGAGGTTAGGGTTTTGGCTCACCTCAAGATTATAAAAGGCAGCCAAAGTGATAGGAAAGGACACACAACACACAAGCATTGAGTAAGTGACTCATTTGAGAGAGTGAAGAAGGACTTTCACTTTCCAGATTTGGCAGGGAGGAAAGGACAGCAGTCAAAGAATCTTTGCAGGAGGGTCGTACAACAACCGCATAGCAGGAGGGTCGTACAACAACCGCATAGCAGGCCGCAGCCGTACAACAGGCTACAGACAGGGTCGTATAGGTCGTACGAACAATATAGCAGGTCGTGTAGGGTTGTACAGCAGAGCCGTACAGGTGCACCAGTGCAGCAAAAGGGTTCCAGAGCAGTTTGCAGGCAGTGGGTTTCTCAACAAGGAAGATTTGCCAGGTTTGTTGTTGATTGTATTTTCTTCATTGGTACATAACATTTTTAGAAAACACAGGAGTTTGTGCATCACTTCCTCTGTTTCCAATTTCAACATTGGTTTAAGCAATGAAAGATCTAGAGGCCTTCTTGTACTCTTGCTCTGCCTAGCTACAGTTATAAAGTAAGCAATTGTCTGTCACATGCCAGCACTGCTTATGGCAATGCACAGTCCCATTAGTTATATGAGTTCACTAGTTCCATTCTCACCAAGTAATTATAGAAACACAGCATGCACCCATCACAAAAAATTCAAGATTTCCTTCCTCCTAACTTTTAGTTTGTTACTTTAACTCATTAAAAGTTAAAACATAAAAACCCATAACAGTAGTGTGTAGAAGATGACAAGATGAAAATGTGTAATTGATTAAGACATTACAGTTGATATAGTGCCAATAGGAAAGAAAGCAGTAAAATGGAAATTAGGCATTACAAAAACTATAATTTAACAAAAATGAAAACATGATTATTGTTGAATCAGAAAATTACATCAGAGGATCTTGGTCTAGAATGACCTCCAATTGAGCTAGTAAACGAATGCCGTCTTCATCACCATAGTCATCCTTCATGGCCATCACTATTACTTCTGCTGTCAAAGTCTTCAATGGTGTCTGTGTAAGCTTGCTTGGTGCCTTGGCTCTGTATTTGAACTGTATATAGTTAAAAGATCAGACCACCCATGAACACGGATAGGTCCTAAGCTGCAATGTATAAACCAGAATTAATTTCCCACAAGATCACTCAACGAGCTGCTTCCATTCACTCAGCTTTGCATAAAAGTTTTGATTTGATATTAAGAGTAGCCTTCACAGTGAAGAGTATTTGAAGTGATGCCTTGATATGCAATCTATTTGTCATCTAATATTAATCTCTCTTGCTTATATAGTATGAACATATATGCAGTATTAATAACTTACAACTTACAAATATGAATGTGCAAGTTGCAACTGAGGCCTAAATTTTCCCTTTTTTCCAATGGAAGTCTTTGGGTTTGAAAGGATGGACCTCCAAAGTGCATTTGGAGATCACTACTTTGACATTAGACTACAAGCTCATGTTCTAGAATCCTAAATGGGAACAAGCACTAAAAAGCAAATTTTAGCATCTTCTAGTAAAGTTTAAAGTTGTATCCCATCCCTTGGGTCAAGCTGAAATTCCTTTCATGAAGAACGCATAAATGCACAATTGATCAAATTATAGATTATGCAATAATTTTCTTAATAATTAATATTATAACAAAATAAAACATTCTGTAATACATGCACATGTACTTCTGCACACATGGTATCTAATTACATTGCAAACGTAGAGATTGCCTTTAGCATAAGTGCATGTTACACACACATTTATCAATCTGTGTAATTACAAATCTGTTAAACATGTTCTTGGTATAGTCATTTGAGTGTCCCGTGGGATTACTTAGTCCTCACAAACACAACGTTGTGTCTCTTATTGATTGACCTGGATCTTGCAATCTTTAGAGATAGTGAATTAGGACACTTGAACCATATAAAAGCCACAAATTCCCTTGTACGCATGCCTAACCACACTCCTCTTTTGTATAACAGTCAACCTAGCTAAATATGGTTCCACGCTTTAAGAGTGATGGGAATCCTTCTAAAGTTTGGTTTCCTTGGAGCCTAAGTCATCTCAAATGTGCACCTATGCGATCTGCACCTCACAAGAACACCACAATTTCACAAATTGAAAAGGTGCCCTCATTCCAAATAGTTAATATTGGTACTCCATTGTGTTCCTTGTGCATTCATATGTGTTCCTTTACAAACTTACATGTTCAGAAAAGATCCTTGTCAATATAACATCATATTTTTCTACAAGGAAAATCCAAGGGAGAAGGGATACGAAACTTTGTCATTCCTATGTTTTAGGTTGAAACAAAGCATTCCCTCGACCAATATTTTAAAATTTAGAATTGACTAAGGGTCAGAAACAACTCAGTCTATGAACTGGTTTACTAAAAAGTACATAAAATATGAAAAATTTAATAAAACAAAATAAATATTCATGTACATCAATGTAAATCATAAACATAGCAAAATGGTACTAAGTGCAATACATATTTGAAAAAAAATACATAAACAATGAGGCTCTACATAGCCTCTAGGGTCCAAAAAATAGCATACTACAAGTTACTGGCCTACTAGAACAATGTTTTAGGGTTTAGGGGGTGGGGCATTGTAGTTTTAGGGGGTTTTTTTGGCTCACTTTAAGTGTTGAATTGTGCCTCGACCATGTCCAGGCCTATTCGGTAAGGAAATAGTTGAACCTACCAATCTAATCAGTTCAGTATGGAACCGATCACCAAACTGGTTCAACAAACAATTCAACGATTGTTAGGGTCTGACTGGACAAACCAAACAACTTTGTTTCCAGTTTGGTCAAATTTTAAAACACTAACATAGACATCCTATAGGTTTACAAATTCGAAGGATTGATGTAAATGTTATTACCTTAGGCATGATCAAGAGGAGTCCCTTGTGAAGAGAAACCCATCAACCAATGATCTTATGTGTTATGATCCTCCCTATGGGTGTAATGGGGTGTCGAAGGGCCCATTACATTAATAATAGTGGAGGCCATCCAATGCAATGTGGACTATGTCCACTATGTTTGATATTATTAAATAAGGCCCGATATAATAGTTATTATTAAATAAATGTAGTGGGACCTCATTAAAGAAGGTCCACTAGGTAGTTAGGACTTAGGAGGTTGTTATGGTTAGAGTTCTCTTGTGATCTATAGATAGGGATGGAATCCTCCTTGTGAATCATGTGTGGAAGAACATTGTAATTAGAGCTTATCCCTAGAGAGGTTGCCAACCTTAAGAGGAAAGTGAACAGGAGAGAATCCCTTCCACAAAAGGATCAATCGTGAGGTGTTGCCCTACCTTACGGGTTTTGATACTAATATAGTGTGGGGAATTTCTGATATCTCTTTTGCTAACTTCATTTTAATACCTAAGGTATATTACAAGTGGTATCAGAGCACTTTGCAGAACCAAAAAAATGGAATTTATTTTTCCTTCTATTTTGCAGGTTTTCAAAGAGAAAAAAGGGGCTGCGACACTCAGATCCTTTACTAAGTACTTTTTAGCAGAATTTACAAAAATTGATTGTAGATCTGAGTTCCTCTCATAAAAATACATGATTTCAAAAAACAAATATCGCTCAAATCGAAGTCTAGAAGAGGAAAATATTGCCATTTGAAATTTATTCTTTTAGGGTTTCCGAAGACGACCACAAATCTTGTAGAAGACATAACTTTTGACAATGTGATCAGATTGCAACCAGATCAATGCCATTGAAGAGAGAATTTGCACTGCTTTCATATGGCATATTATATGACATATTTGCAACCAATATCCAGTAGGATATAGCCCTTGTAATATTCCACCCTTAAACCCTCATGGAATTGAAGAATGGAAAGGTGGTGGAACATGCCACGAGATAAACATACGTTGGTGACACAAAAGCTTTACAAGATATGCGTCAGAATTTGAAATCTATGCAACAAACAGGTCAAAACTTGCAAAGGATTGTGTTAAATTTTAAGAGGCTTGTGTTATTAATACCACTTATTCTTTCATCACCAAAGAATATAACTGTTGATTTTTAGTGCAGCTACGAGACCCATTCTCAGAGAGAATGGTACCCTAGTCATTTGACTAGGGTTCCTGGTCAAGTTAACCAGGCAGAGTATGAGTAAGACCCTAGAAGGTACCCTAGGGCCCTGTTATCACCTAGGATGTAGTTACCCCTATGGATGTATCCAGTCATGGATGGCAATAGGGAAGGGCAACTCAAAAGGTGCAACCACGATCACCTAGACCTCCAGTATATGGTTGTCACGCCAGTCGAGGCAACCTTCGCTTTGTGTTGTCTAGCCCAGACAACAAAGGGGGAGACCCGATCTACTCCCGACAGGAGAGATCAAAACCAGGACACCAAATCAGGGTATTTCTAAGTGAAGTTAGGTGTATGGTTTTTCCTAGACCTAAGGGTAAAGTCACAAGCCGAGTGAGGGGTTTAATAGGTATAGCTTTGGTTCATAGTTGATGTGAAAGTGACTTACAATGTTTGAAGTGAGATCTAGGATGAGTGTACTAGGTCAATGTCAAAAGATCCACCGCCTTGGGAACTGTGTCCAATGCAGGATGGTTTTCAGGGATGTATTGGGGCTAACTAGTACATGAGACAAGTTTGACCATGATTCATGATAGCTTTAGGGATATAGTTCACCATGCAAAAGTCAAACCACAAGTCAATCCAACAACCTAGGAAAGTTGGGTTGTCTTGGAGATAAACCAGTGCCTTGGGAATTGGGAAGTGGAGTCAAAGTAGGGTTGACTTATGGTTTAGGACTCCTATAACGTGAGATAAGTGGACAGTATAGGTCTTGATGGTTAAATGTGTCTAGATCTAGGTTTGACCCAAGTGGACCACAATCCCTTAAAACAAGGAATGCAGTCCCCAAGGCAAGCTTTGACAAAGTGACAGTCTAGACCTAGGTTTTGAATTATTCTGATTCCGGATCTGCAAGAATCTCAAGTACCCAGTTCCTCGAAGTGAGTGAACTCACTTCTCCATGGTGGTGCGACTTTCCCTAAGGAGGCTTCAATATGGGTTTAGGTGGGTCAAATCATGTCGGATGGCATCCAAACTTTAGATCCAGGTAGATCAGTCAAGTAGGAGTATGGATCTATAATTTCGTGGCAATCCACCGGTTAGATCTTTGTAGATCTGAGTTTAAGTGTTCCAAGTGGTCCAAAATGGGGATTAAATCCCTTAAAATGTGGAATGGGGCCCACAAGGTGAATTTCAAGAAAGGGACAACCTGGGTGTATGTTATTTGATGTGTAGATGTCAAATCAAGTGGAATCTCAAACACCCATGTTCTAGATCTAGGTCAACTTGCTCAAATGGTGAAGTGCGCCTTCCTTGGGAGAAGCTAAGTTGGCTTGGGAGAGGGGTCAAACGGAAGCCAATCCTCACCAAACTATAGATCCGGGATGCCGTGGATGCTATAGAGGTGGGTTTTCAATATCATGCCCAACAACCCACTAGATCTCAGTAGATCTAAGAAAATGCAAAATTGGGGTTTTAATTAATTAGGGTTTTAAGTGTTTTTGACAATTGGATAGACTATGGAGATAGAACTTACCTTGAGATCATACCTGAATGATGTGGTTGAGATGCCTTGATGTTGAGGAAGATTCCCGCAGAGATCAAATGAGAGATTGTTGATTTGCTTGCCAATTTGATGCCCAAGTCCACAAGTGCGCCTTCCTCTACCTGTCAAACCAAGGAATAAAATTCAATCAGTAAGATCAAGTATGGAAGAAATACAAGAGAAATGCAAATAGTAACATGAAATAGAAGGTCCTGGGACAGTAATACTCCCTGTTACCAACGAAGAGCTCCAAAGAAGAAGTAGGGAGAGTCTTCCCCTACCAATACCTCCTCCTCCAAGCAAATCGGCCTCCACCTGTAGATGCAAAATCGTGGTACAATAGATATGGCAAACAAGATCTCCAACAACTCAGTGCAAAGGAAGAACCAACGAACGAACACCAAAAACATTCACCACAACATTGGAGATAGATGCAATAATAATTTTCTATTCCAATAATCCAGAGCCAAAAGTCCCTTTACAATGAGAAGCTCTCTCCCTTAAATAGGAAGGAGAGGCACCAAAACCCTAACCACTTTTTGAATGAGTGGCTAAGATTAAAAGATACAAATGTCTAATCAATGGTTGAGATGAGCTCAACAATATAATACATGGATCACACATAAAATATAACATAAGTGGACAAAGTCGCCCTAGGAGAGGGGAATCCTACCAAATCATGATGACAAAATATCATAAGAGGCTCATGGTGGGTCCAAGGGGTAATTTTATCCCTCCTTGGTCAATCCCCATGGCACAATAACCAATAAATAATCATGAAGATACCAAATCGTGCCTCCAAGGTGAAGTCGTGGTCCTCAAAAGACCTCAAAAATCCACAGAAAGTGCCATAAGTGATGGATGCGGGCCCCGATGAAGCTGAAACTGCAGGAGGAGGTGTGGAAGGTCCCGATCTATCATCACTGATCATCCCATGCCATAACTTTGCCTCAAGAGCCCAAATCGATTTCCTCAATAGCCATTTCTACCAATGCTGAAATGCCTCGGGAAGCGTGAAACTGCCCAAACAGCCTCCTGGAGTGATGGCGCTGTCAAGGTGAGGGCACCAATGTGTCCGGGAGGGGGGTAATATGGTAAAAACAAGTGGCTGGACCACCCCCTCCATCATCAGCGCCCTAGGTCAACCGGATAAAAGTCATCTCTGCTCCGACAGGGCCTCCAACAGACCAAAACTGCACTAGGACAGCCAATGCTGAAATGCCTCGGGAAGCGTGAAACTGCCCAAACAGCCTCCTGGAGTGATGGCGCTGTCAAGGTGAGGGCACCAATGTGTCCGGGAGGGGGGTAATATGGTAAAAACAAGTGGCTGGACCACCCCCTCCATCATCAGCGCCCTAGGTCAACCGGATAAAAGTCATCTCTGCTCCGACAGGGCCTCCAACAGACCAAAACTGCACTAGGACAGCCTACTGAGGCTAAATCATCACTGTAAGTGCCCGGAACTGAAAACAAACTGTCCTATTGGACTCAGAAGGTCCAAATCCATCCAAGATGTGTACTCATACACCATATGAATCTCTGCATGATCAAAATAAATATCCAATGTACCGGAACAAGGCCAATAATAATGATCTGTAAATGACCAAACACTGCTGTATCCCAAGAATCATCATCATAACCCTGTAGCTGCTGCATAGAATCATCCTGTATGTGTACATAGACCATATATCATCTATCCATATCATCATAAGGTCCAACATCTCATGTCCCATGGTCCTCCATGGTCAAACTAGGTCTAACCAAGACCAAATACAACTCAGACTATCATCCATAGCTGCTGCAAGGTGTCAAGGTTAATACATGCTTTACAATTTATTCAAATAGCTACTAAAACACAGAGTAATCATGACTGGCGATCTAAATCCAAATCTATAGTGTCGTTAGTTATTATTATTACTCAGACTAGACTTTCAGGACCATACTCACTTCATAGTTGTGATCAATTTGCTAGTGAAGGGTGAAGGCTGAAGTAAATGGCTAGGCTAAGGGATGACTTGACTGACTTGACTTTGTGACACTTTGGCAAGGGAAAGGGAATACACACCATAGTATATACTGAATGAGCAATAATACAGGGAATGGCGGTGTCTCACAAATGGATGAGTTGTTTAAAGAGGGTTTATTCACCTTCACAGATGCGCACAATCCATAATACAAACAAGGCCAGCAATTGTTTAGATATAACATTTAAGTTCCATTGCTTTTTGGGCCTGAGGTTTCCATAGCCTTGATCTATGTGTGTTTACAAACACATTGCATAGATTTACATTTATTTTTAGGCTTTCTGCTGCAGGTGTGTTTTTAAGGCACTTGTTTACCTGAGCACTTCTAGGTGTGTCATGGACAACTTGTTTACCTAGGTATTTATTTTTCCAAAAGATATAACATTTTATTTTTCATGGCCATTTTCAATTGGCATTTCTTTCATATACAAGATATAGCATTTCATTTTTCCAGATTTTGTATTGATGGCAGCACTAAAAGTTTCAGGTTTAGCCAACACAACTTTAGTGACTAGGGGGAATTCTCAAGGAACTCCAACTCACCATAGGTAAGTTTTGTCACCAACTCAGAGCCGAGACACAATAAACAGGGAAGCTCATCCAATACAGAGGCTACAGTGGGGAAAGGTCCTCCATGTCACTAGTCAAGTAGCAAATCAGGGTAATAATCTAAAAGGTAGGCCACGGATGGATGAAGACAATGAAATGATGGAGCCAACACTAGCAAGCCAGAGTATGGTGTAATGATCACCTCTATTCTCCCTAAGGAGGGTATGTACCAATGAGTATGAATAGTGAACTTCTAAGTCTGAGTAGGGACAATATAATATAAATAATAGGTCAACCAGGTCCATGTATCTATATGATCGCCAGATCATGACACTAAGTGCTAAGACATGCTATAAGAATAAGTATAAAAGCAATCTAACCATAACACAATAATATACCTGCTGAGTCATATACCTGAATGCACATCAACCTGTACCATCATCTGTCCTCTGGAACTGCTGCTGTAACTCTGGGCACTACTGACTGCTCTGTACCAATGGTATAATGGCTATATCGGGCATCTCTCTGAGTGTCCTGAAACTCAGTCATGGCATGGGGAATATAACCGCTGTCCACAATCTGATAGTGATCCAATATAGATGCTCATCTCAGCATCTCAAATGCAAGGGAACTGGCTGAATAGTGTACTGGAATGAGAAAAATAATGTATGGTAGCCCGGCTACTATATATGTGATAACAGGCCCCCAGCTGTCTCCTGGGGTTCTTGGTCTAGGACCAAGCAGTTTGATGCCATGGCAAAGTCCCTAGCATGTGGCTAGGGCCCCTATTTGTCTCTAGGGTATTCTGGTCTAGAACCAGACGGTTTCTTGGTCATGATGACCAAGCAAATCCTATAGGTTGAGACAGAGACTTCCTAGGTCCTGCAGATGGTTGATCAACATTCAGCCTAGGACTGAATGCTCAGCTTGAGGCTGAGGACCATTCTCTGGGAGAATGGAGATCCTGGTCATAGACCAGATGGTTGATCAACATGTCCCAGTCTAGGACTGAGGTTCAGCCTTGAGCTGAAAGCCATTCATTGAGAATGGAAGATATTGTTGTCCCCTCTCCTAATCGGTTATTGCTAAGTTGCTTCTCAAGGGACTGGCCACCCCTTGGCGATGTCTCTAGCACCTAACCCTTAGGAGCAGCGTTAAGGACAAAAGGATTGCACCATCCGTTTGGATCTTCTTCCTTATACAGTGATGACAAAAATATATAAACTATGTATCTTAAGAGAGAGAAAAGTCTTTGATCTTGTTGGTTCTATTTGTTTGATTGTCCACCTTGGTCTTGTGGTTGTTGGTTCATGGTCCTATTCTTACTTGGTCCTAGCACTCTTACTTATGTGCATTTTGACCATGTTGACTCCTACTTTATGGAGTGTATTTAAATATTAATTTATTAAAAGATCATTGGACCATGTATTGTTATGGTTACCTTATGTTTGGATAAAAGACCCTTGACCCATGATTTTTGGTCCTTTTACCTTTTGTTGAACCTATGGTGTTTTTTTTTACTTTATTATAAAGTCATTAAATAATTATTTTCTTTGTCTTATTAATAAAATCATTATGATTTTATTAATAAAGACTTTGTGGACCATTTAACTTTTTGACCATTTGCAATTACGTTTATTTTTTATTATCACTTCCTATTCCTAATCTTATATAAATATTAGTGATTCAACCTTCTTACTTACATCATCCTCGGAAATTTCTTTTACGTGCTACCTGCTGGTTATTATCTGCAATCTCTGTCAGTCTGTCTATTTGCAATTAACTGGATCAGTTCTCGGTGTTTTCTTCCTGCTTGATTTTTTTTCCCGCGATCTCCTGCTCGAGTTTCTCTTATCTACGGTTGCTCCCTCTTGCCCACGGGTTTCTCTGTCGGGTTTATCTCCACGGCTTTCTCCTTCACGGCATCCCTGTCACGGGTTTATCTCTGCTCCTATTTGGATTTATCTCCACGGCTTTCTCTTTCACGGCATCCCTGTCACGGGTTTATCTCTGCTCCTATTTGGATTTCACTCCACGGCTTTCTCTTCACGGTATCCCTGTCACGGGTTTATCTTTACGGAGATATCCTTCACGGCTGGTTCACTGTCACGGGTTTATCCTCACAGGTGATCTCTTCACGGTATACCTGTCACGGGTTTATCTTTACGGGTTGCTCTCTCGACTGTTGCCCTCACGACTGTTGCTCTCACGGTTTTTTTTATTTATTTTTGATATAGCATTTCTATTCCGGCTGTAGCTTGTAAAGTCTGCTCCCATTTAGATTTCTCGACCTTTTTCACTGCATTATCCTTCACGGCTATATCTCCACAGGGGTTTTACTTCATGGCTGTCTCACAACTTCTCTATTTTTTGTTGTAGCATTAATTGTCTTACAGCGTCTCTTGACTGTGTCTTGGTTTCTTTATTTTGGCTGATTGACTCACAGTTTCTCTATCCTGGCTATAGCATTCAGCAGTCTCACAGTTTTTCTATTCTAACTGTAGCATTCAGTAATTGAACTCTGAGTGAGTGTTTGCTTACTTACTTGACCTTTGTAGTCTGCAGCACCTGTGTGTCTTTCTTACTACTGTCATTTTAATTGAAGAACTTGAGGTTTGTTTTATTCTACCTGAACTTTCTCTCTCTTAAGGTACGTATATGGTTTATCTAGTTTGACTTGTCCTTTCAGTGACAAGATCAAAACTATCTGAGTATAAGGCTGATCCAAATATTGGTTATAATTCGTTAATGCTACTTCTCATGTACATGACATTTGAAATTTAGTTTACTATTCATGTCACTTGAAATTTATTTTATATATTGTGCATTTGATGATTCTCGATGACCAACTCTAATGCAGTGACCAAATGGAGCATTAAGTTGAAAGAGATGAAAATTATGTTTTAAATCAATTTAAATTTAAATATTGCAGTACATTTGTTTACATATTCTTGTATCAAGTTTTTATATATGCGATAAAATGTACATAACCTGGATTTTCAACATGGTATCAGAGCTTTAGGGTGTAGCTAATTCTGTTTTGCAGCCAACAGAAACTACATCGATCCTAAGACAAGATCTTTACTTCATAGAAGCTTACTTGGCAAGCTGACTGTAAGGGGTTGAAATGGCTTCTAACTCTGTAAAGGCAGAAGATAGGCTTGAAGGAGCCTCAAACTTTAATGCATGGAAGGCCAGGATCTTAAATATTTTGGAGGAAAATGATTTGGATGAATTGGTCACTAATGTTGTGGAAGAACCCACAACAGCTCAAGGAAGAACAACATTTAAGAAGAAGCAAGCTAAAACAAAGAGGGTGATTTTTGACTCAGTCAAAGATAATTTGATGCCTATAATAGCTCCTCTAAGGACAGCCAAGGAATGCTTTGATGCCCTAGCTAATCTCTTTGAGAAGAAGGCACCTACTCAAAAGAGGGCCTTGAAAAAGCAACTCCGTTCATTAAAGATGGAGGATAAAGAAACAGTTGCCTCCTTCTTCTCAAAGATTGCTCAGTTAAAAGATCAACTCATGGCAATTGGAGTGGAAGTAGATGATGATGATCTTGTGCAAACAACTGTAGATGGCCTCCCGACATCTTGGGAGACATTCCTTTCAGCAGTGAATGGAAGAGAAACTCAACCAAGCTTTGATAGATTATGGCATGATTGCCTAGAAGAAGAAGGCAGAATCCAGAGTAGATCTGGACCTCAAACCGAAAAGAACCTTGCTCTTACTGCCAAGACAAGGAGAGAAAGAAGTTTCCCTCAGCACCAGAACAAAGGTAAGAGACCTCAAGGTAATCACTCTTATAAGTCAAAAGTAAGATGTTTTAAATGTAACAAGCTAGGTCATTATGCCAACGTTTGTAGAAATCCTCCTAAGAAGATTTGGCATAAAGGAAAGCACCATGCTTCAACTGCTATAGAAGAAGAAGAGCCTCAACAAAAGAAATCTAAAGTTGAGACCAAAGAAAAAGAGTAAAAAGAGTTCTACCTCATTTCAGCGCTCTCAGGTTCCATCTCCAATTCTTCAGACTCATGGTGGATTGACAGTGGGGCCACCAAGCATATGACTGGATACAAACAGGCACTTGTAGGTTACAAGGCCAAGAAGTTTAATGCAAAAGTGGAGATGGGAAACAGAAGTACCCTTGAAATAAAAGGAGTTGGTTCAACAGCCTTAAAACTCGACTCAGGTACGTTAATTCATGTTGAAGAAATTTTATATGTTCTTGGTTTAAAGAGGAATGTTCTTTCAGTGGCAATTTTAGAAGACAAGGGGTTCTCTATAGCCTTCTCAGAAGGAAAAGCTTTAGTATGGACTAAAGGTGGAAATATGAGCTCAGCTTTTGAAATTGGTGTCCGTAAAGGAGACCTTTACAAGGTTTCAGGACATGTTGTTAAAGCTCTATTGAATAACCCTTGTCAAGTTTCAGAGATCAAGAGGGAGTCTTACATTGACTCAGACATAGAAGTCCATGAGACTTCTCATTCAGAGAAACAGAGGGAGAAGGCCAAGAAGCCTTTAGTTGATCTCATTAAGGAACCTTTTGTGGGGTTTCAAGGTTGCTCCAGTGGGAGCCTTGTCACTGATTCAAGTTCAACCACAAATGTGGAGTTAGCCAAACTTCAAGTTTGGAACAATGTTTTTCAGTTGAAATTGGATAATGATATATGGCAAGTGATTCTCAGACAACAAGGGAAGTCAAGCATAACTTCCATTTGGATCTTTAAGATCAAAGTGTTTGCTGACATTCAGAGTTCTTTGAAGCTCTCAGAAATTCCTATATTCTATGACAGGTTGTTTCACCATGACAAGGACATGGTGCAGTTGTCAGTTATGTGGACTAAGCCTCTGTCCTTGACAAGCTTAGCGTTGCTGAGAGGGAGTGTTGATTTTTAGTGCAGCTACGAGACCCATTCTCAGAGAGAATGGTACCCTAGTCATTTGACTAGGGTTCCTGGTCAAGTTAACCAGGCAGAGTATGAGTAAGACCCTAGAAGGTACCCTAGGGCCCCCAGCTGTCTCCTGGGGTTCTTAGTCTAGGACCAAGCAGTTTGATGCCATGGCAAAGTCCCTAGCATGTGGCTAGGGCCCCTATTTGTCTCTAGGCTATTCTGGTCTAGAACCAGACGATTTCTTGGTCATGATGAACAAGCAGATCCTGCAGGTTGAGACAGAGACTTCCTAGGTCCTGCAGATGGTTGATCAACATTCAGCCTAGGACTGAATGCTCAGCTTGAGGCTGAGGACCATTCTCTGGGAGAATGGAGATCCTGGTCATAGACCAGATGGTTGATCAACATGTCACAGTCTAGGACTGAGGTTCAGCCTTGAGCTGAAAGCCATTCATTGAGAATGGAAGATATTGTTGTCCCCTCTCCTAATCGGTTATTGCTAAGTTGCTTCTCAAGGGACTGGCCACCCCTTGGCGATGTCTCTAGCACCTAACCCTTAGGAGCAGCGTTAAGGACAAAAGGATTGCACCATCCGTTTGGATCTTCTTCCTTATACAGTGATGACAAAATATATAAACTATGTATCTTAAGAGAGAGAAAAGTCTTTGGTCTTGTTGGTTCTATTTGTTTGATTGTCCACCTTGGTCTTGTGGTTGTTGGTTCATGGTCCTAATCTTACTTGGTCCTAGCACTCTTACTTATGTGCACTTTTGACCATGTTGACTCCTACTTTATGGAGTGTATTTAAATATTAATTTATTAAAAGATCATTGGACCATGTATTGTTATGGTTACCTTATGTTTGGATAAAAGACCCTTGACCCATGATTTTTGGTCCTTTTACCTTTTGTTGAACCTATGGTGTTTTTTTTTTACTTTATTATAAAGTCATTAAATAATTATTTTCTTTGTCTTATTAATAAAATCATTATGATTTTATTAATAAAGACTTTGTGGACCATTTAACTTTTTGACCATTTGCGATTACGTTTATTTTTTATTATCACTTCCTATTCCTAATCTTACATAAATATTAGTGATTCAACCTTCTTGCTTACATCATCCTCGGAAATTTCTTTTACGTGCTACCTGCTGGTTATTATCTGCGATCTCTGTCAGTCTGTCTATTTGCAATTAACTGGATCAGTTCTCGGCGTTTTCTTCCTGCTTGATTTTTTTTTCCCGCGATCTCCTGCTCGAGTTTCTCTTATCTACGGCTGCTCCCTCTTGCCCACGGGGTTTCTCTGTCGGGTTTATCTCCACGGCTTTCTCCTTCACGGCATCCCTGTCACGGGTTTATCTCTGCTCCTATTTGGATTTATCTCCACGGCTTTCTCTTTCACGGCATCCCTGTCACGGGTTTATCTCTGCTCCTATTTGGATTTCACTCCACGGCTTTCTCTTCACGGTATCCCTGTCACGGGTTTATCTTTACGGAGATATCCTTCACGGCTGGTTCACTGTCACGGGTTTATCCTCACAGGTGATCTCTTCACGGTATACCTGTCACGGGTTTATCTTTACGGGTTGCTCTCTCGACTGTTGCCCTCACGACTGTTGCTCTCACGGTTTTTTTTATTTATTTTTGATATAGCATTTCTATTCCGGCTGTAGCTTGTAAAGTCTGCTCCCATTTAGATTTCTCGACCTTCTTCACTGCATTATCCTTCACGGCTATATCTCCACGGGGGTTTTACTTCACGGCTGTCTCACGACTTCTCTATTTTTTGTTGTAGCATTAATTGTCTTACAGCTTCTCTTGACGGTGTCTTGGTTTCTTTATTTTGGCTGATTGACTCACAGTTTCTCTATCCTGGCTGTAGCATTCAGCAGTCTCACAGTTTTTCTATTCTGCCTGTAGCATTCAGTAATTGAACTCTGAGTGAGTGTTTGCATACTTACTTGACCTTTGTAGTCTGCAGCACCTGTGTGTCTTTCTTACTACTGTCATTTTAATTGAAGAACTTGAGGTCTGTTTTATTCTACCTGAACTTTCTCTCTCTTAAGGTACGTATATGGTTTATCTAGTTTGACTTGTCCTTTCAGTGACAAGATCAAAACTATCTGAGTATAAGGCCGATCCAAATATTGGTTATAATTTGTTAATGCTACTTCTCATGTACATGACATTTGAAATTTAGTTTACTATTCATGTCACTTGAAATTTATTTTATATATTGTGCATTTGATGATTCTCGATGACCAACTCTAATGCAGTGACCAAATGGAGCATTAAGTTGAAAGAGATGAAAATTATGTTTTAAATCAGTTTAAATTTAAATATTGCAGTACATTTGTTTACATATTCTTGTATCAAGTTTTTATATATGCGTTAAAATGTACATAACCTGGATTTTCAACAATAACCACAAAAGATATGCATGGTATATGATTTAGAAGATGCATCTAAAGATTGGTATATGAATAGTTGTAATTTTGGGGAAGACAACTACTTCCATCTTCTTTTTTATTACTCTTCTCCACCATATGAAGAGAAACTTGTGGAGGAAAGACAACAACAGGTGGTGCCTACCAATTTCCAGTATGCTTCTTCTACAGTAGTAGAGTTCCTCTTAGATCCATCCTTTTACTACTATATGGAGGATATGTTTGCTTTGGATGGTTATACTTATTTGGACCTATTACCACTCAGTCTGTACAAAGATGATTGAAAAGACAGAACATTACAAAGACCAAGAGACTTACAGTTCCAAAGGCTTATCTTAAGCACTCTTCTTCTATCTTCTTCTTCTTCATCTTCTGCATCTCTTTTTCCCATGGTCAAAAGATGATAATTGTAAAGTAACATGACACCTATAGTATATGTATAAAAGGTCTATCCCAACTATTACAGTTATAATAAACAATGCTCTGGAGTGTTTTTTTACTAAGATAAATATATTATATAGATCCTAGTGATCCATATTGTCAAAGTTTTTTCACTCAATCATGCCTCCAAACTTCCAAAGCCATGAGCATCCTTACTGCATTTGCCATAGGCTGGCGTTCTTACTACTTAGTCCTTAGTGTCTGTGTCATGCATTACTTGTGTCACCATGTTTTTTGTATTTAAGTGGTTAGTGTAGGTTCCTTGGGGTTCAAATATGTAATAATGTCGAGTTTCATTGTCAAAGGGGGTATCAAACACCTTAATGTATATCATACACCCTTTTAGACCCCCTTTTGGAACCTAGCGCACCCTTTAGAGACAAACTCCATTCAAATTTGCATTTTCTAGACAACCTTGAGTGATTTTAGGAGTTAGGTGAAAAGGAATATTTCCCTAATGCACCCTCATTGGGCTCCAAGCTTGTGATGAGGTGTTGCATGCGATTAGTTTTTGTCTCAATCAACTCCTTTTGTCCCCTTCTTGTCTCTGAAGGTGGCGCATGAGGGTTTAGACTCTAGAGAGCTCTAGTTAACTACAGAGGTGTCATTTTGATCTTTAGTTAATTGCAGAGGTGTCCACTTGTACTCTAGTTCACTCTAAGAGGTGGCCCTTTTGCTCTAGTTGACTCCAAGAGAAGGCACACTTCTCCATACACCTCTCTTCCTCATGAAGTGTGCCCCTTGCTTTATCTTGCTATATAAGCAAGCTCTCCCTCCTCCTTCATTTGTTGGTTGTTTGGCATTTGATCTGAGCTATTGTTGTACTCATTATTGGAGAATTTTTGGTAATAACAAAGAAAATACTTTGGAAGCTACATTGTGGATCTACTTGTATTGATGTGGCTTGTTGCTTGATCTTCATTTGAGGTAGCTTGTATTATATTCATTCTGCTATAGTATTGTTCTTTTTTCTTTGGTCATTGAAGGGGTACTACTACCTAGTTGAATAGGACTTATTTTAAGATTACTTCTTAAGATAGTTTTATTGTTAGTCTAGATAGAAGATTGGTATTTTAGCATACTTAACTGCATAGGATTATGCTACATTAACATTTTCTATGTAGATTTGCACCTAGAAAAGAACAAGACAAGGAGAAACTACTCTCCTTTGCATGTGATAATCTTGCAAAAGGCATAACTTTTGACAAGGTAATAAGATTGCGGATTTTATGCACACTTTACGACCAACTTGGATGATACAAAACCTTCACTGAACCTTACCTTTCCTCCATTACTTTGCTTCTACAATTTGTAACCTCTTTTCTCCAGATCTATAAGGAGAAAGAGGAGTTCTTTATTTTCAATATTGGGCATTGTAACTTGTAATAAAAAGTATTTTAGAAGTAATCTCACAGAGCTTGCTTCTTATCCCCCCGGGGGGGATTGGTGTCAGATCAAATTTTTGTGATTGTTGTCATTTTCAAAAAACTTTAACAAATTTTCACATTACATTAGATTAACTTAAAATCAACCAAGTAAAAAAAAATCTCACGTCGTGGTCCAATCCAAATATTGGGCCATTGACTCTCTCAGGACATAGGAACATTTTTGTTTTCATTTTTGCAAACCGTATAATTTTTCACTACAATATTGTTTATCTTTTGCAAAAAGTAATTCGGATACTAACCCACTACCTCGGTAGTGAAGTAATTAGAAAACATTTGCTTTTTCAGTTATCTACAATCAAAACATCCCCTTGCTTTCCCGAAGTAAGGTTTTAGAACAAGGGCTTGCCTGAGTACTGGCCCGAAAAGACTCTTGGGGCATAAAAAGTAAAATTTTTGTTCAAAAAACTTTTAAAATAAACAAGGCTCTGTTCCGATTATGCTCTCGATCACTGCAATTATGTCTGAACATGTTGATCAAACTAGAAAGGGGCTTGGCTACTAGTAATTAGTCTAACACTTCCCAATAAACCACCCATATAAGAAAATCCAGCGTATCGATTTTTTTTGGCATAGTGTGGGCAAATTTCTCAAAGGAAGCAGGAACTACTAGGTAGCGACCTCGGGATACCATTAGACTACACCATCGTTTGGTGTAGTGCTACTGGGTAGCGACCTTGGGATACCGTTAGACCACGCCCTCATTTGGTGTAGTGTTGAACACCTCCCAGAGACTCCGATCCAGCCCACATGTCTGTGTGAGAAGCCACCTTGCCAGAATCCGGACATATTTCCAGTACCTTATGGTATATTGGAAATCCCCTCATCCATAATAAAAACTCATTACCACATTAAATTAAAATTGACCAAGAACATTTGCACAACATTTTATTTCCAGCATTACAAGCAACATTTCATTTTGACTCCATTTTTCAGCACTGGTCTCTCTTATTTATCATTGCAAATTATATTTACTTGTTATCATGTGTTGAATGAATTGGTAATCATGCTTAATTTCTATGTTGTTTAAATCTTTATGTTGTTATGCTTTCAAGTTATATTGCGAATCTCGTATCAGTTTTGTCATTACAAAAAACTCCTAAAAAAAACTAACTCATCCACCATAACTAGCTTAGCTTAATTAGGCTTAGCAACTTTTAGGATTCACCCCCCTTGGCTTCGTTAGGATTTTGACTAAACGGAGGAGTCAAGAATCAAGTGACAGTACTTGACTCGAGGCTTGCCCCCAAGGACACACTTAGTGGCTTGAAGATTTCTGCCACGTTAACCCCAGGTGTGTTTTCGACGACAACAAGCTCCACCATGAACTGACTCAAGGTGTTACTACAAAACATACATCTAAACTATTGTTGACCAGATACATCAAGGGACCTATCAGCTACCTGTACAATGTGGGATCCACAAAATCTAAATCTGATTTTGTTACCTTCTTCATATTAGTGATCATAGGTGTGGCCATAGGTTTGTAGTCCTCCATCCAAAATCTCTTCAAAATCTCGACTACATACTTACCCTGCCCAAGGAAAATCTCCCCTAGTCTTTGCCAAACCTCCAACCCCAAGAAGTAATGCATCATACCAATGTCCTTCATCTCGAACTCAGTTGCCATTATGCCTTGCACCCTATGATGAGCTTCTTTGAAACTATATGAAACAGGTCATCTACATACAACACCAAAATAAGCAGATCCACCTCAAGTTCTCAACAATATGAAATATAAGTTGGGATTTGCATCACTTTTGGTGAAGCCCATACTCTGCAAATATCCATCGATCCTGAACTACCATGCTTGCGGTGCCTGCTTGAGTCCATATAAGCCCTTTTTCAACCTACACATGGGACTCCTTCACAATGATCTCAAAGCCTTGATGTTCCCAATGATCTCAAAGCCTTGAGGTTGCTCTATGTACACTTCTTCCTCAATTATCCCATTGAGAAAAGTTGTCTTCACATCCATCTGATGTATCCTCCATCCCAGAACGGAGACTAAAGACATCACTGCTCTAATGGAAGTGCAACTAGCAATTGGAGCAAAAGTCTCCTCATAGTCCACTCCCTCTTTCTGGGAGAACCCTCTCGTCACAAACCTCACTTTATACTTCTATGCTGCCATCAGCCATCTACCACATGCTTGATCTTGTAGAGCCATCTAGAAGTCACTATTGATTTCCCCTTTGGTCTAGGCACAATGTCCCATACATCATTCTTCATGATGGACGTGTACTCCTCCACCATGGCATCCCTCCAAACATGTTGGTCTGCGGCCTTCTAAAAACTAGAAGGCTTGGAATCTATGATGATGCTCATCAACTCCGTATGGTTTGGAAAATTGTTCAAAGGTCTTGTTGTCACATCCATACTAGCCAAGCTACCATGATTGCAGATCAGTTCCCATTATATTTTTGAACCAGTCCTTTGCATGTTTTGCATGAGATCAGTTGATGATGAGCAGCATATTGGTGATCAATCTCATGTATTCAGTGGATCCAAAGCTTTTATATTTGACAGTCTCACGCCAGGACTGAGCCCCATGACCCCAGGTCGATGACTGAGTTAGCCATTCTTCTATCATCCAAAGTAGATTGTTGAGAGAGCCCATGATGTATTCAGTCGTAGTGCTTCATTATGATTCAGATGTTCAGATCAGAGACTCAGGTATATGATCCAGCCGGTATATGGTTTGTGCATTTGGACTGCTGATGTGCTCTTTCCTTTATCTAGGTAGTTTTGATTGGGTATATGATGATTGTTTACTAGTTATACTTTATGTTATTCTTGACTTGTTGTTTAGAGTAGAAGTGATCAGTTACTATGAGTAGGAGATTCTTGTGTATACTCGTTGGTCATGCCCTTACCTTATAAGTACAGACTCGATCATTCCCTTTGCAAAGTTTTTGCTATCCATGGCATCATCAGTCACTTCCCCATCCATCCGTTATCTTCCAGTCTTGATTTGATCCCGACTTACACCTTAACTACTGATCTTGAGGACTTCCCCCACCTAGACCTCTTTGTTGGATAGATCCCTTGTTTACCTTGTGTCTCGGCTCTAGAGTGTGTGATTCTAGTCGTAGTGATTGTTCTCCTCTAGTCCTCGAAACCAAGTATGCCTACCAACAGTGTTGCTAAACACTAAAGCATCAGAACTTAAAAGCTATATCTAAAGGAATGCTAAGTCAGCAAAAACATTGTTGTTAAACCCTACTACATATATCTGTATTAGCTAATCAATGGCCAAAGGACGAGCACTCATCCTTGTTTGATGTAAGGTCGTTTTCCCCTACAGAGCAACAGGGTGGTCACTCCATCGCACCTATGGATGATGGCGGGCAATGGAGTTCATCCCGAGTCATATCTGAGACCTAAAGGCCATTCAAGGCACTTGCTTTTGGAGGCTGGCTAGTGAAAATCTACAAAGTGAATTAAATGCTAAAGCTCAAAGTGAATAAAGCTGACAAATAAATGAAATTGCTAAAAAGGTTGCTTGTCTAAAGTCTATTGGAAGCTAAGAAACCGGATTCGCTCAAAACCCTCAGCGTGTCGCGTCGGGATCGAATCGGACACGATTCGGTCTGAATTCGTGTCCGATTCGAACTTTGAGCGAATCCGTTTTCAGGACACGATGGGAAAACGAATCGGACTAGAAATGTGAGCGTGTCCCGACTGTTGGACACGAACTGAGAAAACAGGACACGTAAATCGCGGAAAAAGGCATCCGGGTTTGCTTTAAAACAAAATTTTGGCTTTCTTTTTGTCATTTGCAAGGAAGCAATTGGTTGAGAGTGAGTGATTCGTGAATACTGAATCATGATTTGTGAATGACAATGTGTAATCATTAATGTGTTTTTATTCTAATTTCTATTGAATATTTGTAAATGTTCTAGTTTCTAAAGATTTTTGGATCTATATGTCTATATTTTTAAATTTTAATATATTTTAAAAAAAAATACTTATGTATATAAAACGTGTCCTACGTGTCCTGATTTCGGGGGTCACCGTGTCCGTGTCGGACTCTCGTATTTTCGTATCCTTCGTGTCCCGTGTCCCCGTGTCAGGTGACTTAGATTGGAAGCAGTCTCATCACTCTACCCATTTGTGAGACACCGCCATCCCCTGTGTTCTTCTCTATCCAACATATGTGTAGGTGGTCTTCCCTAGTTCCCTTATCCGAGAGGTTACCGTGTTGAGGTTGTCTAGTCATTTCCCTTAGCCTAGCCTTGTTTCTCCACACTCACCAATAGTTAGCAAATTGGCCCAGTCTGTAAACGAGTATACACTTGAGGTTCATGTTTATAGTGGTTGGTTACTTTGATCTGGACTTATTATTATTATATTTACATCTTAGTGCCAGTTAAACATCATTTTATACTTTCGTGTCGCTACAGATATAATTGAAGGAGCATATCTCATCCATCAGTCTTGACCTGGTCAACCCAGTTTGACCAAGTCAACCGCAGGGTCCGGGATGAGTATGGGCCAACAGTGTTCGAGATGGATTATTCATGGTCCCTTTGTGCCCATTAGATGATTTCATGCTTCAGACAACAGTTTCAGGTGATGGTTTGATGGATTTTTATTATTATTATTATTTACAGGCCATTATTTTATTATTTCGGGCATGGATGAGCTTACGAATGTATCTCTTGATGGTCACATAGTGTATGAGTATTCATTCCTAGTGGATTTGAGCATTCTAAGTCCGTTGGCACACTCAGTTATCAGTTCCGGGCAGTTTCAGGTGATGATATGGTCAGATTACCACTTTTCTTCAGTTTTCCATGCAAAAATGGCATGTCCAGCACTTTCATTGAATATTTTTGTTCTCCTAGGGCGCTCCTGAGGGGATATGGGATCCAACAAGTCGTTATTACCATATTACCCCATCCCCAGACATTTTGTTGTAGTCAGTTTTGTGCCCAGGGCACATGGCAAAGTTACAAGCATTTTTGTACTTTCAAAGGTGGTTTTCCGGCAGTAAAATGGCTAATAAAGGAAATGGATTTGGCTCGGTGGGGTTAGGAAATGGCATGAGATTGGTTCGAGGCTTCATGATGATATTTTCCACACCCTCCAGCTTGGTCTCTGGCATTAATGGGGTCCACAAGTCATCCCATTCGTCATTTTGGGGGGTTTATTATTGTATTTTTGGACACACGTCCTAGTGTCTTTTGACACTTTGTCACATGTCATATTATTTTGATGTAGGTGGGGCATTAGTCTAGTGAAGATATGATCTCCTACACCCCCCACCATGTTATCATGTCATGTTGTGTCCCTAGCCATGTTATGTGTCTCACGACGGCCTAGGGCGTCATTGAGGGAGGACGTCACCCTCAGTCATGAATGATCTATGTATTATTTGACCGGATCATCTTAGTCGTTGATCTTATATTTGTATCTTTTGATCCTAGCCCTCCATACTATTGGGATTTTAGGGTTTTGGATTGTGAGAGGCTATTTATATCCACTCTCACCATTTGTAAAAGGGACTTTTGGCTCTGGAATAAAAATATTATTACTATTTTGCAGCTCTCTCTCTCTTGCTTTGATGAATGTTCTTGTACATGATTGGAATGCCTCACTCTTAGACATCTAAGTGAGTTTCATGTGATTTCGA
Organism: Larix kaempferi; assembly: GCA_027924585.1. Lineage (NCBI taxonomy): Eukaryota > Viridiplantae > Streptophyta > Pinopsida > Pinales > Pinaceae > Larix > Larix kaempferi. Next base: position 483,710 of record BSBM01000721.1, on the reverse strand, counting down.
CATCGTTTTTGTGGAGGCCGAATTGATCTTTTGCAGGGTGCGACTTGCTTGGAGGGGCGATTGTGAGGGTTTCCCCATCTCTTCTTGGGCAAATCGTTTCATCTCTCACGGAGTAGCCAATTGTGATTTCATCCATTGAGTTATTTTCTTTGTCATGCATAGTTCTTCTTTCATTTGTGGATCAAATCTAACTTGGGTTATTTGAATTTGCAGGTGAAGAAGGCACATTTCCTCCTTGGATCTACATGTTTTAACTCGGGACCACTTGGATCTCACTCGGAATTGTAACTAAGTGAAAGGATCATCAATGTACTTGGCGGTCGCAAGCAATTGAGGTAAGATCTACAAGTTACGTATTGATATTATTTACTTTCATCCATTTGTCAATCATTTTCACAAGTTTCAAACCCTCGTTTTCTAGATCTGATAGATCTGGCGATATTTTGGGCTTAATACTTAAACCCACTTCTTAAATAATTAATAAACCTTAGAGACCAAGTTTGGTGAAGATCCAACTCCATTTTCCCACAGATCCAGACACTAGCCATCTCTAAGGGAGGACGCACTTGTGGGTTTTTAGTCATTTTTGTAGATCTATCAGTTGGGTATTGCTAGTTTGTGCTTAAACTAAATCTCTCTAGCAATCATTCTAGTGCCTTTCCTTACCTAATTTCATCAAGTGGGCCCCACCTCACTCCAATTTGACTAAACCCTAGGTGGATCTCATTTGAGTCTTTTAGATCGACATTAGATCTATCTAGATCTACTCATCTAAACTCAATAGTGGCACATTTCTCTTCGGTTGAGCATTTACCTCGTGCCTAAGCCTCCTCAACCAAGCCCTAACTCCTAAAGCCGCTCTTTCCCTAGATCTAGATCCACTTACTCTTGATCTCACTCTCACTTCCATTTCCATATCATCCTAGAGTGCATTGAGTAGGTTCGCTAGCCTTCATTGGCTGGCTAGGGTCTCCCCCTTGATCTTGCTCTGACTTTATCTAAAGTGACAAGTGCCCGTTCGGTGTGACAACCTTTGTATCCAGTGGTGAACGAGGCCCTTGCAAGTGTCACTGGTTAGTTGCCCTCCTCTACCATCCTAGATAGGATCCCTCTAGTTGGCAGCTACACTTTGTGTGATAACAGGTCTGCTCTTCCTAAATGAACTCCTAGAAGCCTCAAAATGCTCCTGAGCATCCCTCAATGTCTATGTGAATCATCAAGGTCTCCTGACAAAACTGGTAGGAGTTGGTAGCTCCTCCTCTACACTGGAAGGTTGTTGCCCCAAACTAGAAGTCATTAGTGATCCTGGCTCAAACTTCAGAGCTTCCTGCTCCTCATCTTTTGTCAATGGAATAGGCTTATGAGACTTCCTAGCTGCAAAGTCTTCCTCAAACCTTAAATCCCTGTTTACAATTGTCTCTCTCCCTAAAATATAGATCTTGTATGCCTTTGAAGTCTCATTGTAACCAACAAACAAGCCTTTCCTATTAGAGGGCTCCAACTTAGTCCTCTTCTTGACTAGTATATGGATATAAACTGGACAACCAAAGATGTTGAAATGACCTACCTCTAGCTTCACACCAGTGAATGCCTCCTTTGGTGTCTTGTCCTCCAAAATCTTGTGGGAAAACCTGTTCTGGATGTAGACTATTGCATTGCATGATTTTTCCCATAGAAACATTGGCAAGTCCTGGCTTATGAGACTTCCTAGCTGCCCCTAAGATGGATCAATTCTTCCACTCTACAACCACATTCTGTTGTGGGTTGTATGGAATAGTGAACTCTCCCTTGATTCATGCATCCTTGTAGAAAAACTCGAAATCATTGAAGGTATACTCACCCCCATTGTTCGATCTCAAAACTTAGATCTTCTTCCCTATTTGGTTCCTAGAAATCGTTGGAGGTATACTCACCCCCATTGTCCCATCTTAAAACTTTGATCTTCTTCCATGTCTGGTTCTCCATTAGAGCTTTGAACTCTTGAAACTTGCTAAAGACCTCATCCTTGGTCTTTAGGAAGTAGATCCAAGTTTTATGAGAAGTCGTCGATGAAGGAAACATGGTACATGCTTCATGTGATTGATGCTACTAACATTGGTCCACATACATCCGAATGTTGGTACCAAAAACTTTACAAGATATGCATGAAAATTTGAAATCTAAGCAACAAACAGGTTGTAAATTTGCAGAGGATTGTGTTAAATTTAAGGAGGCTTGTGTTATTAATACCACATATTCTTTCATCATTGGAGAGTATAACCACGAAAGATATGCATGGTATGATTTATAAGATGCATCTGAAGATTGGTATATGGATAATTGTATTATTTGTTAAGACAACTACTTCTATCTTCATTTTGATTACTCTTCTCCACCATATGAAGAGAACATGTGGAGGAAAGAAAACAATAGGTGGTGGCTACCAATTTCCAATATGCTTATTCTACAGTAATAGAGTTCCTCTTAGATCCATCCTTTTACTGCTATATGGAGGATATGTTAGCTTTGGATGGTTATATTTATTCAAACCAATGTGACCATCCTAGGCATGTGAAGCATAACACTCAGGGGTTTGTGGAGCTTAGGTGTCATCGATGGGGTGTCAACTAAAGCACATGGACATTGGACCCAGGTTATTTGTTATCGGTTGAATTTCATTGTTTATATAAAATAAGGATCCCTTTCAAGGGTTTTCTTTCAACTTTATTTTAGTATTCTATATTTTTGTCAAATACATTCAATATGATCACAATAAAGCCTAGAAAAGGCTTAAAATTAAATGGCTTTTCTATTTTATCTCCAAGATAGCATCTATGAAAATTCAAAAGCTATGGTCTCACATCAAGCACTAAAACATTGGATATTCACACCCATCAGCACTCACACACCCTCTCACATTTTATGGCAACCATACTAAAAATCCAATTTCAACGTTGCATTCCATCTTACATCTCTCAAGTTAACTCATATGATTTTACCCTCGTCCTTTGAAACCTCTAATTCAACTAATCAAATTTTGAGACTTTTCTTCGTAATCCATCAACTCTATTAGACATTACCACGTGCCTAAACACGGCATTTTTGTTATGAAAATAAAAATGGTATGTATGTACATGAGTTATTTTGCTTCTAAGCTTGTTATTTTATAATGTCACATGATAAAGTTAAGGTCCTACCCATGGGAGTGTGGTCTAGCATCAACCACCAAGGTGATCAAGCTTGTATTAATGCGAAGACACGAACTCAAGACCCCTCGAGTGGGTGTGGATGAGTGCAAGTGCAAGTCCTGGGTGATTTTGAAGGCAAAAGCACCTCATAGAACAATAGCTTAGCCAAAGACTCGATAAAATAAAAAATAAAATAAATAAATAAATAAAGATTAAAATAAATGCAAAAAATCATGGTCCTCAGACTTTAAGATATTATGTAGTAGCATACCATAAGGCTATTGTAATATACCTAAGGTATATTACATGTAGCATATATATGTGTCTATGCATGTGCGTGTGTGTCAATTGGGTTTAGCTCAAGTGGTTGAGAGGAAGAATTGTTATCCTCTCCACCCAAGTTGAAATCCCACTTATGACATGTTTTCTCTTTGTGAGCCAATTGTTGATAGAGGCTCTTCATGGGCCAAGAAGAATATCTCACCCTTGCTTATGGTTAGAGGATGGGGTGTGTAGTTACATGGAATATATATATATATATATGGCATCCCTAGTAAACCCGTCGACGTAGACTAGTACACCTAACCTAATGGGATCAGAACAGGGCACCTGTCGACATAGACTAGTAAACCTAACCTCATGGGATCAAAACAAGGCACCTGTCGACACAAGACTAGCCAAATTCCCGAACATTGGCGACAACCTAGAGTACACCTAACCTAATGGGATCATAACAGGGCACTTGTCGACATAGACTAGTACACCTAACCTAATGGGATCCAAACAGGGCACCTGTCGACACAAGACTAGCCAAATGCCCAAACATTGGTGACAACCTATTTAGCTGGCCACTTGGGCTATATATAAATATATTCACTTATTTAATAACTTAATTTATTTATTACAATAACTTTGTACATTCTCATGTGCAATTTTATATTTTCTTTGCAGGTCTGCAATAAGTTGCTATTAGAGCATTGCTCATTCCAAGATGTTTCTAGAATTAATTTGTCCTACAACCCTCCAAGACATCAAATCATTCATTTTTGGCACAAGATCCCGCTACTCAAAATCACTGCAAGACGCTGAATAATTTTCTCATAAACTAATCTTTTTCACAAATTGTGTGTTGGTCACAAGCCACCACCACAGGTCCCTCACAAGGTAATAGAGCTCCCATGGAAAGCCAAAGGCATTGTGCCACAGCCACAAGGTTGCCAGCAAACACAGAAGGCCACATTGCCACAAACTGCAACAAGCAATTTGAAACCCTAGTCCTTGGATCTTGTCGCCACTAGAAAATGAAAAACACGTTTTTGCATTTTCGAGGCATTCTTCTCGGACATATTGTGATGATGAGGATATGAGCTATAGAAGCTTGGTACGATTCGTGAATGTGAACATAATCTTGTTCAACGTGCTTGGAAAAGATGGAGATCTACATGTTTGTCTTTTTCTTTCACATGTTATGGTGCTCATGTTTTTGAGGCACATTCTATGATTGAGTTCACATATTTAGAGATGGTGTTGCACATGTGGCATAATTCACCTTTTGGGGTGCCTTCTACATATGATGACACATGGTCTTAATTTGAATTACACTTTTGGGGCATCTCACATATCCCATGGCATAAGTTACATATTTAGAGGAATTTCACGCCATTAAAGCTTTTAGTAGAGCACCATGCATTATATGAAGACACTTGCCATCTTTTTGTTATCCCGAGGAAATGTGGAACCACATATTGAGGAGTGCTCCATTGACTGGGTTTTTTATTGTTATTTTAATGTACATCAATGGAAGATGAGCTTCTTGAAGGGCACACCAAGGGAGGAGGTTACACTTGGCATGTACTCACACTTATCCTTGCATGTTTTTTAGAGCACCCATCAACTAAAGGGTTCCTAGGGTTTGGCCATTCTTGCATGTTATTCAATGAGATCCTCATTGTAGGGGCATGTATGTCCATGAGATCCACTTTTTAAGGTGATGGTTAGTAACGCCCACAATACTTACAAGTTATCTTTTGACAAAGTCCCCAGATTGCTGCCAGATTAGTGCCAATAGGTGTACAGTGGCTATGGTATTTCATAATTGTGGCCATAATAGAAAATATGACCAATCTTGAGGGAACTATGGCGATTTCAAATTTGTGGCAAACCCTCACCACATTTGAAGTGCCCATCTTGAAGGAGGTTTTGAAGGAATGCCCTAGCTCTAATGAAGACACATGGCATTCTTTTATCATCCAAGGAAGGAGTATTTTCCTACCTTGAAAAACGCCCTCTTTGACTTGGCATCTATTATTTCTTATGAGGGTAGTTAAGGAGAGATAGCTAAGGAGAAGTTATCTAGAAGGAAGTGCTCAGCCTAGAGGGTCCTAGTACAACCCATTTATCCAAGAAGGAAAGCATTTTCACAATGTTCCCCCAAGTTTCCAGGATGCGGGAGCAAGCAGACGTAGAAAGGACATATGCAGAAGTACCCCCCCAAATTTTAGGAAACATCGAAGGGTACGTCAGGGTCTTCAACAGAGGGGACCCCACCAGGAGAACTACCAAATTTATATTAGAAGACATAAAAATTGAAAGTTGAAGCATAAGTCATTAAAGTCTTTAATTTTATAATCTAAAGATTAATACAAGTTTACAACATACATCAAGCGAAATAAAATAAAATACAACTATACTTAAGCTACAATTGATAAAACAAATTCAAAAACACAACCATATTGGACAGCGAAATGAAATCGAGGCTACTGAGAAGGAAAATAGTGGACAGTGTGGCCCTTTATCATTTAATTCTTTTATTTTTTGGTAAAAACTTGTCAAAGGAAACGCAGGGACGCCATTTTTAGGGGGGAAACATTTCTCTTGTGTGTTTCCTTGAGTTTCCTTCAAGTGGGGACGTAGGGGAGACGTTTCCAATGGAGTTTCCAAGTTTCCGAGACGTGTGGGGACGTGGAAACGCGTTTCCTACCCTTGGGGATGAGTACCCATGTAACACTGCATTTTCAAGAGTTTGTTCATGCTAAAGAGAACAAGAGCCATTTCTAGACCCTTCTCATAACTTTTTATTAATATTTCTTGGATAATAGGAGGATCTAAGGCTCCCTAGAATTTTCTGATTAATTTTATTGTAAAATTAGTTGAGAAGAAAAGGCTATAAAAGAATGAGCTCTGCTCATTTGCAAATCAAAAGTTCAAGTGGAGAAAGTCTTCCTTAAGATGGCCAAGGGTAATGTAAATTTGCAAGTTAGAGGGAGGAAAATCTTGGGTGAATTATGTTATCTTTTGCTAGAGTATAGATCATATTGATGTCAGGGCTGTCACATCAAATCCTACTGGTATATATCTCCATCTTCAGATGTGTTACATATTTCTTGTGGACTGTTTGGATGCTAGAGGACATTTTGGAAAGGTACCCATGACCTCCTTGTCCCTTGATGTAATCTCTGTTTTTCAATTGAGATAAAGGGTATTGTTCACTCTTATTTGATGACTGTTGCTAATCTCTTTACTTCATTGATTGCATCACATGTTGGTTGGTATTGAGTCGATAAATGAAAAAGCATCCAAATGGGCTTATCATATAGTTCTTTGCATCAATGTGGTTGAGTTAATTGGTGATGCTCATGTATAACATAACTTGCTGATTTCTCCTTCATATTACAAACTTCTTCATCAAGTAATGCTTTGACTCCATTTCCCCCGGCTCCGGGTGCCACCGCCACTGTCAACAGGGTCGCTAAGGGAGACATGTCTCCTCCTCCCGGCACCAGTTCCCAGGCGATGCATTAAATGAGAAATATGAAGCCTATACATCTGGCCTCCCTACACGGAATGGTTCCAGCCAACATTGGCTACAAAGACAACGTTTCAATGCCGGTTCGTCGACTGGTGGACGATTGGGAGTCCAGGAGTGTTGCTAAGATTCTTGCCTTCGGTAGCCTTGGTACTCAGGTGAACCACTACTGGCTGCTTAAAAATTTGCTTGGTTCTCTAGTTGAAGATATGCTTACTAACTGGAATGTGGCTAAGATGACCATAATGGACACCAGGTCCAATATGGCACATTTAGATGGTATTCTTGTTGCTCTTGAAGCCTGTCTCTCGGGCAGTAGATATGCTCTCTTCCCCCACCCGTCTCCACCCCTGGTTGTTGGTCCTGAAGGCCCGGTGGCTGGTACTGGCGATGGCATGGTCGGGGTGAACAAAGGTTTTGAGCCTCACGCAGTCGAGCAAGCCGCTGGGAGCTCACTTCACAATTCTGGGGACCTCGCTACCTCAGTGGACGCTGCTCCAGCACCTGTTCCTGTTCCTGCTCCTCGCAGTATTCAATGTCCTGACTCCCCAGCTGCCGCTGTGGTGCAAGTTGCCTCCCCTCCTGGGACTTCTTTTCCAATACCTTCTACAATTGACAATGTCCATAGCAAGCGCCTTTGGAAAGATGATGCAGCAGTGATTCTTCAACGCAAAACAGAGCTGCTGCCATTCAAGCTCCCAGAGCAGCAGTGGACTGATGATCTCTTCGAACCCTGCCCCATCTCCGAGGACACGCATGACTCCAAAGGCGCAGAAGCTAGCTCTTGAGATCTGCATTTCTGGTTCTTTTACTATGTCTTTTTGTACACTCTGGCTTGAACAGAGTTATACTATTTTACTGTCTTTCCTGCTCGATAGCTATCTAGTTAATCTTGGTTACAATGCTCTGTTTTGTAAAGATGGCACCTTGTATAGGGCCAATATGATCTATCTGGATTTTCCTTAGGACTGTAATATTTTTGTACTATAATATAAAATTTCCATGCAGCTTACAAAAAAAAAATGCTTTGACTCCATTTGCCCCAAGGACAAGGCACTCAATCTTACTTGTCTTCTCACCCTTTATTTAAAGAATATCATTAAATACACAAATCGCTAATCTAATTTTCAGATTTGTGCTAATAGATAGATCAATGATTTGATCTCAGGGAATCCCCCTTGTGCTGGAGGAGAGCTGGCCTAAAGTGAATTGAGCTTCTATTGAGGTGACAGTGGTAGAACTTCCAAGAGATGCCCTAGGGTTTGTACTTGCAAGATTGGACTTATCTTATGTGCCATTGTCACCTCCAAGAGGTTAAAAAAGGTGCCATTGTCGAGGATAAAGTCACTTTCCAAGATTTAAATAGACATGGCTACAATGATATGATGAGGTATGGTTGTTGAAGATTACTTTCCTCATTTGGTGACTCCACAAAAGAATTAAGACACCTTATGAAGAATGAGCACACAAGCTGATCTAATTGCGAGATACGAAGGGCATGCTAAATCCTTATGGCACAAATTCCTTCATGTCAAAAAGAAAGAACAAGAACCTAGTTGGAAATTTTATAACAGGCTCATGGAGGCATACGAGGCGATCCATCCATCATCAAGGGTAAATAAGGTTTGTGTCACAAAGTTGTATATTATAATGCATTTGATCCTAAAATGTCTTATATTTTTAGGAGAATGCACATTGAAGATATGAAGACAGCATACTCCACTTCCCAAGAGATAGAAAAAAATTTCACAATCTTAGGATGGATAATTTTTGCGGAGAAGAGTTTAAGCCTAATGATATGCTCATTATTGTCAACAATCTCCCTAAAGAATACAAGAGCCTATTGATGTTTGCAGCTCGGACAGAAACTTCCGCACAAGTTTAGTGTCAAACATGCATGAAGTTGTCCAAGTCAAATCTATTTTGTAATTCACTTTATTAATAAAGTGAAAGTCTTAGATTTAGATGTTGAGTCTAATAAAGTTTATTTTAATACATTAGTGATTTAGACTAACCTCAACCATACAACTCACTGAGAGATTAGGGTTTTGGTAGATTAGGGTTTCAATTAAAATCTAAAGGCAAGTTAAGGTAGAAGGTTAAGACACATTCATTATTCACTCAAAGGCGGTTTGGTCAAAAGGTGAAGTAATTCATCCGTGGAGCAAAATTAAAGCACCGAAGAGGATCCCAAATCATCAACCGGGCAGACTTCAATAAGCAGGCATCAGGTGCAACAAATATGTACAGTCGTATTGAATTACGTACAATTGTATGATCAGATTTGTACAACCATACACAACAGGTTTGTACAGGCATACGAACAGTCGTGCAGCAAGTCAACAAGCTCAATTTGTTTTCTCAATTTTTGTAGGCATATTTCCTCAGTATTTGTGCAAAATCCATATTTTGCTCGGTTTGAGTGTATCATACAGCTGTAAGTTTTGCAAATTGTGGAGGTTTCCTTGTAAGCTTTGATCAATTAATGAAAAGTTGATTTGAAGTAGTAAATTGTGTGTGTGCTATGTTTATGCTTCATTGTTCATATGTTCCAGCCATTTGTGTGATTGTTGTATGTTCAGAAATTTATTTATATTATTGAATGAATTTGAGATTTGATTTATTTAAATAAAGAAACATAAGACAACAGTCACCTAGGGTCTGAAAATTTACATGGTATTAGAGCTACTCTAATTCAGAGGATCAGAAGAGAGGGAGTATGTTTGTAGCTCAAAAATGGCATCATCTAGCCTCAAGTTCGAGGACAGATTGGATGGTGCCTTGAATTTCCTATGATGGAAAATCAAGGTAACTGTTCTATTAGAAAGAATGACCTCTAAGATATCGTCAAGGATGTGGTAACCTCGCCGACAGATCCGCAATTTTTGGTAGCTCATAACAAGAAAGAAGTGAGAGCCAAGTGGATTATCATGGATTTTATAAAGGATCATCTGATCCCTCGCATATCCGAGAAGAAGATGGTGAAGGACATGTTTGATGCCTTGGTTAGCATTTACCGGAGCGAGAACATTAACAGGAAGATGATATTGCATAAAAAACTTAGATCTGTTGAGATGACTAGATCAGACACTATCACTAGTTACCTGACGAAGATCACACAGATTCATGACCAGCTTGCAGCAATCGAGGAGAAGGTTGAAGACAAAGAGCTAGTAAACAAGGCATTGAGTGGATTCCCACCTCAATGAAAAACGTTTGTCCAAGGTGTTTGTGATTGAGAAAACATTCCCTCCTGGGAAAGAATTTGGGATAACTACATCCAGGAGGAAACTCGAATGAAGTCCAAGGACAACAAGCAAGGAGGTGATAGTGAATATGCCCTAATTGGTCAAACAGACAAGGGCAAATGTTATGAACATAAATATATCAATAAACATAAAATTATAATAATAATAATAAATCAATAAATAATATTAATTCATTCATTATTGAAGTGGCATGACATAATGAAAATACATGTCTATTGGTAAAAAGGTGCCCATGTAGGTTATATATACGAAACCTTTCTTTTGTAATATCACCATCTCATCTCTATTCAATATATATTTTATTTGTCTTCTATGGATTATTGTTTGCTATCGTTCATGTGTTCGATATTTGTTGGGAAATGAACTTTGGTTCATTTCCGCAAAGGTAAAGGACCAACAAGAGTAAGATGAAGAGTGAGGAGTCAATCTCATAGCCAGGAAAGAAGGACTTGAATAAAATCAAGTGCTTCATATGTCATAAAAACGGCCATTATGCATCACAGTGTCTGGAGAAGAAGAAAGGTAAAAGGGAAGCAGTAGTAGAATCAAGTAGCAGCCAAGGTTGAAACTCAAATGAACGAGTTTGCCTCCGAATTCAAGAAGGATTTCTTGAAGGTATCTTGCCTTTCTTCCAACACAGTTCCAAAGAACATGCAGTATGTGGATAGTGGAGCATCAGGCCATATGACATCAGTCCAAGAACTATTTTCAAGTCTAAAGGAGCACGTCTCAGTAGTTCAGGTCGAGATTGGTGATGATGCCAAGTATCCAATAGCAGGAATTGGTACCATTCCTTTCCAACTCCAATTAGGTAACTCTTTAAACTTTGATAATGTGTTATTTGTTCCATGTCTCAGGAAGAATTTGCTTTCAGTTTAGGTCATGCAAGATAAGGGGTATGCAGTAGAGTTCAAGAACCAGCAAGTCCTCATAAGACTGAAGGAGTCTAGCTCAAGATCAACTCAAGAGATTGGGGTTAGGGAAGGCAATTTATACAAGTTACAAGGTCAGCCTGTTTGAGCCCTAATACATAACACAAATAACTTGTGCGAGTTATGGCACAAGAGGATGGAGCACCTGCATTAACGAGCGCTACCTATTTTAAGGGAGATCGTTACAAGCCTTCCAAAATTCAGCATTGAGCAACAGGGTGTATGTAGAGGGTGCGCGCTTGGCAAGCATGGCGATGCTACTTTCCTATGCAGTGAGCACAAGTATAAGGGGATCGTAAATTTGGTGCATTCAGATGTGTGTGGGTCGATGTCAGTAGCATCAATCATAGGAAGCATGTACTATGTTTCCTTCTTTGATGACTTCTCTCAAAAAACTTGGATCTACTTCTTAAAAACCAAGGAAGAGGTCTTTAGCAGGTTTCAAGAGTTCAAATCTCTTGTGTAGAACCAGACATGAAAGACGATAAAAGTTTTGAGATCAGACAATGGGGATGACTATACCTCCAATGGTTTCGAAGATTTCTACAAGGATGTAGGAATCAAAAGGGAGTTCATTGTTCCATACAACCCATAGTAGAACAAGGTTGCAGAACGTAAGAACCGATCCATCATAGGGGTTGCTAAGGCCATGATACATGACTAGGATTTGCCTATGCTTCTATGGGAAAAAGCATATAATGCAGCAATCTACATCTAGAATAGGTGTTCTTGCAGGATTTTGGGGGACAAGACACCAGAGGAGGCATTCACTGGTGTGAATCCAGAGGTGAGTCATTTCTACATCTTTGGTTTTCCAATTTACATCCATGTACTAAACAAGAAGAGGATCGGGTTGGAGCCCTCTAGTAGGAAGGGTTTGTTTGTTGGTTGTAGTGAGACTTCAAAAGCCTACAAAATCTATATTCTAGGGGAGAGAAAGACAATTGTAAGCAGGGATGTAAAGTTTGAGAAAGACTTTACATCTAGGAAGTCTCATGAGCCAATTCTAGTGACAAAGGATGAGGAGCAAGAAGCTTCGAAGGTTGAATGAGGGTCACCAGTGACTTCCAATTTGGGGCAGCAACCTTTAGATGTAGAGGAGGAGCCAACAACTCCTACAAGTTTTGTCAAAAGACCTTGATGGTTCACGCAGACATTGAGGGATGCTCAAGAGCATGTTGAGGTTCCTAGGAGTTCATTCAAGGAGAGCAAACCTCCAAAGAAGTTTCCAAATTACATGTTGTTAATGAGCAGCATCATATATTCCGAGCCTTCTAGTTTTTAGGAGGCAACAAACCAACAGGTTTGGAGGTATGCCATGGTGGAGTAGTACACTTCCATAATGAAGAATGATGTTTGGGTCATTGTGCCTAGACCACAAGGGAAATTAGTAGTTACTTCCAAATGGCTCTGCAAGATCAAACATGTGGCAAATGGAAGCATAGAGAAGTACAAAGCGAGGTTTGTGGCAAGAGAGTTCTCCCAGAAAGAGGGAGTCGACTATGAGGAGACTTTTGCTCCAATCGCTAGGTACACTTCCATTAGAGCAGTGATGTCTTTAGTCTCCATTATGGGATGGACGATACATCAGATGGATGTGAAGACAACTTTCCTCAATGGGATAATTGAGGAAGAAGTGTACATCGAGCAACGTCAAGGCTTTAAGGTCAATGGGAAGGACCTATTATCACACAACTTGTAGTTGTCCCTGAAGGTATCCCATCTGGGATGGTAGAGGTGATGGGCAACTAAAGAGGTGACCCAAGAGATGCCACGGTTCCCAATGCAAGCTGGGTGTCACAATAACCGAGGCACTCTTCACTTTAGATCAAGACTAATCAAGATCAAGGGGGAGACCCTAGCCAATCAATGAAGACTAGCTAACCCAAAGGTTCCTAGGGAAATATGTAAGTTGAGTTATGGAAACCAATAGTAAGTTAGATTAAGTGGATCCAAGGGTTTAAGTGTGGTTGAAGAGGCTTAAGGGGTGACAAGTGTTTCAATCGATGAATTGTTGAAATATTGTAACTTCTAAGAATATTTTATTTGTACTTTATCCGGAGATGTTTCATTCCTCCGTCGGGACCTTATTGTATATCCGGAGATGTTTATTCCTCCGTCGGAATGCGGTAACTTAGGTTATTAGACTTCCCTAGTGGGGTCGGCCTAGAGTCAGTTGTATGGGGTGTTTAAGTCCCCTAGTGGGGTTGGCCCAATCAGCATTATATTGAGTGGTTAAGTTGGGGCCGACCTAGTTAGGGTTAAAAGTCAAGTGAAGTAAAGTATAAATAGAGGAGGTGTGTTCCTCATTTAACACACACTCACTTGTGAAACTCGCATAGGAGAAGGAGAGATCTACAAAGGAGGAGAAGGAGCTCATGTTTAGGGATTACATCATTGTATTTGTTGATCATCTATATTGAGGAAGCTTTGCTGGGTTTTCTACCCCATGAGGGTTTCCCAGGATAAATTGTGTCTCTTGTGTTTATGTTGTGCTTGTTGTTCTTTCAGTGATCCTGTATATGCTATTGTTGTGAAATTGAATGTAATACTGATGTTATCTATCTTAGCATATTGAATCTTAACATGGTATCAGAGCTAGCCTGAAGGAAGGCAATGTATGGCACTTACGACACTTGTCTCACTTGCGACAATTTGAAAGTTAGGGTTTTGTATAGCAAAACCTAATCATCGTGGAACTTTCGCTATAAATCCATTTTGGCAAAGGTTCAGGATCTGAAACTTGGACAGGCCGAAGATGAAATTTTCATGTACCTTGTGTCTGAAGCTCAGCCTCAGATTCGTTGTACTTTCTGAGATATGATCCGTACAAGTTAGGGTTTCTGCCTCTACCAGAATGCAGTCCTAAACAGGTGACCTAGGGAAAAAGGTCATATCTCGGGCTAGGAAGCTCCAAATGGAATTCTGTAAAAAGTGTCAATTAGGGCACAACCTGCAGTTTGACAGGTCCGCTTTTCAAGGGCGTAAGTTGAAACAGTGACACGTGGCACTCCGTACAAGTTCGTTATGTTGTTTCATCCCATAAACAGGTCATGTTGCGACACTTAGCATATCTCTCTCTTGGAGAATCCACTGAAGCTCAGATCTGTGGGGTTGGAAAGATGACAGGTCAAGCTACCACAGGCCGAAGTTTCAGACCCTGCAGATCTGAAATTTCAGAGATGCACCAGAAACAATACGACACATCTGAAATGGCTCAACAGAGGAAATCAAGAAAGAGGAGGAAGAAGCTCTCACTTAGGGTTTTCAGTTTTTTTAGGTATGGAAAGACCTGATACAATGTTAGAGACACCTGATACAATGTTAGAGACACCTAATGCAACATTGGAAACTTTTATAATGGATTTGGAATCCATTCATCATTGATATTAATCCTTCACCAAAATATTGTGGGAGGAAGGAGATTGAAGATTAGGGTTTCCAAGTAAGAAGAAACCCTAGCAAAGTTGGGAGACTCATAGGGCAGCGATGAAGAAGGTTTAAATGGCACTGATATTCTATCATCCTAGAACCATGATCATACATAAGATGTTTACAAGTGATCTACCTTGGATGGTTAGGGTTTTGCCCTTATAGAGAAGACTACTCGATAGGTATGACTTGAGAAGATACAGGTAGGTTTTGAAATCTGTTTCATGATTAAGTTCATAATATGTTTGTCTTCATATTATTGAGGTTAGTACAATCATGATTAGTTTTAGATTTTTTTATCACCTTAGTATAGGTATGAATGCATGTGAATGATAGAAGACATTCATTGATTAGGGTTATGACACTTATGATTGTACTAATGCACCTGTGGTGTTGTATGAGGATGATGTTGTCTGCTAACAAGATACAGGTACATCAAGAAAGACAAATCAAGTTTTATGACCATGATGACATGAAGACAAAGACTCATCCATAGTCGTTGACCACATAGAAGCTCTACTTACGAGGTATGTATGACTTTGTTCTACTATGCTTAACTTACGAGATATGCAGATTCTAACACAAGGTCTCTAAATCATTGAAGAGAACAAAGAAGATATTGTTTGGGTATGTTAAGACATAACCAAGCATGATAATCTAGGTATGTTTTCCTATATCAAGTTAGAATCCTACTTTGTGTTAGGATCTTAGGTAAGTATACCTGTGTATGAAATAATCATGACCATACATACTTAAGATTATTTAGAATCATAATGTTTTAATAGTATTGAGATTATACTAATGAATGTATGATTATGTATGAGATCATGAGGATGACACTTGTGCACACTTAAGCATGCATAGTGGTACAGAATGGTTAGAAGTTCAAAGACATATAATGATGCTATCATAAAATAGAGATCAAGCGGGAGGAAACCACACAAACATAAAAGATAAGTATTTGAGTTGTTATTTGAATCTCTGAATAGTTAATGATATTGCTCGTAATAGTTGTATGCATATTGTATTCCTAGAATATATCATGCATAGTGTAAGCATTCATTTAGCATTGAACAGTATACTACTAATATGCATATGATGGGTAAGTTGACAAACATTCCATTGTTGCTTATCTAGAATGAAACCTCTTTGCTGACATGCTGAGAACTGTGCACGCTCTTGATAGTATGTTCTGGTAGAGATGGAAGGCATCTAGATAGCCACTGTATGCATACAGGATATGGAAAAGTGTTGTGCCAAAGTATTGGTCAAGATAGTTGCATAACTATGTGAATCATATTAGTATGCATAATAGGTTATCATGTCAACATGATTTGATGATTACGAAGTATTACTAATCATGTAATTAACTTTGATTTGTAGGAAAGATCATGAAGAATGATGAACACCGAACAAGTGATGGATGTTCAACAAGAAGACTTACAAATCAAATATACTATAGAAGGCTCGTGGCTAGAAGATTCTCTTAGAAAGAGGAAGAGGATCATGATGAGATGTTTGCTCCAAGTGGCTAGACAAGACCGTTCTCTCAAATGTGTAATTGAAGAAGAAGTGCGAATCGAGAAAACTCCCAGGATTCGATTGGAGAAAGCTCTGTACGGGTTCAACAGGTACCCAGGATCGATAGTCATTTGATGAGCTTAATGATCACCACGGGTGATGCGGATTTCAACCTTTGCTACAAGGTTGAAGATGGTTTTTATATACAGATGACATTCTTCTCTTAGATGGATGCAAGAAGGAACTCACCACAGAGTTCGAATGATCTTGAGGCTCATATCAGTAGACCCATTTGACGGGAGATTGCACGGATAGATAAGCAAAAGATCACTCACTGCAGAGCGTGAATGATGTTCAGTCACGGAGGGAGAATTGATAGCTTCTTGACAAGCTTGAGCCTTACCAAAAGTAAAGTTGATCCTAACCTTTACCTTAAGGTTATGGATGATGAACCTGTCATACTATTACTGTATGTGAATGATCTCTTTCTGACAGGGAATGAGAAACAGATCATGGAAAGCAAGAAGAAGCTAGCTACAGAATTTGAGATGAAAGATCTCGAATTGATGCATTACTTCCTAGGTCTGGAAGTATGGCAAGGCCCAGAAGGAATCTTTTCTCAACCACGGAAAGTATGCTGTGGAAATCTTGAAAAGATTTGATATGTCGGAATGTAAAGCCATGACTACTCCCATGGATTCCAACTTGAAGCTGTTATCTGATGACTCATCAGAGTTAGTGGATGTGACTCTATACAGACAGATTATTGGGTCATTGATGTATCTGACCAATACTAGGCTAGATATATACTTTGTTGTGAACAACTTGCGTCAGTATCTAATCAAGCCTAGATGTGTTCACCTAATAGCTGGAAAGCATGTGATGAGGTAACTAAAGGGTGCGATAGACTTTGGTCTATATTATCTTGGAGATCATGACTTCAGATTGTATGGCTACATAAATGTTGATTGGGCAGGAAGTGTATCAGAAAGGAAGAGCACATCGGGTGGATGTTATTGTCTAGGATCTGCCATGATCTTGTGGTTCAGCAGGAAGCAGTCTATTGTGGCTCTCAGCACAACTGAAGCGGAATATATAGTTGCTTGCTCTGCTAGTTGTGAAGCGATATTGCTTCGAAAGTTGTTATCAGGATTGTTTGACTTAGAGATGGACCCTACTTTGATTCTGTGTGACAACCAGAGTTGTATCAAGATGACAGAGAATCCAGTGTTCCATGATAAGTCAAAGCACATAGAGATCCGATATTTCTATATACGGGATATGGTGTAGAAAGGAGCTATAAAGCTCGAGTATGTTAGCACTGACGAACAAGTTGTTGATGTATTGACCAAACCTCTATCTCGAGTAAAGTTTGAGTATTTCCGAGACAAGCTTGGTGTAGTTCGGAAGGACCCTCCTCGAAAGGGGGAGTGATATGGTCGCTGATGATGAGGATACTTGTATCGATGATGTGGATACTTGTATCGACGATGAGGATGCTTGTATTGATGATGAGGATACCTGATATTGACGATGAGGTCAATGATATTGACGATGAGGTCAATGATATCGACGATGAGGTCGATGATACTGACGATGAGGTCATTATGTGGTCCTTAGGATTTGTCTAAGTAGACGTGATAGGACTGCATCGTCCCTGAACGGTTGGTTCAAAATGTACGTGACGGGGTTGCATCGTCCCTAGACATGTTGAGATGTCTTAAAGTGATAAGGATTGATCATTCTGTAAGTAGATCGGGATTGCATCGTCCCTAGACATGTTGAGGTGTCGTAAAGTGATAAGGATTGATCATCCTGTAAGTAGATCGGGATTGCATCGTCCCTAGACATGTTGAGGTGTCTTAAAGTGATAAGGATTGATCATCCTGTAAGTAGATCTAGATTGCATCGTCCATAGACATGAGGTGTCTTAAATTGATAAGGATTGATCATCCTGTAAGTAGATCTGGATTGCATCATCCATAGACATGAGAGGTGTCTTAAATTGATAAGGATTGATCATCCTGTAAGTAGATCTAGATTGCATCGTCCATAGACATGAGAGGTGTCTTAAATTGATAAGGATTGATCATGCTGTAAGTAGATCTCGATTGCATTGTCCATAGACATGAGAGGTGTCTTAAATTGATAAGGATTGATCATTTTGTAAGTAGATCTGGATTGCATTGTCCATAGACATGAGAGGTGTCTTAAAGTGAGAAGGATTGATCATCATGTCAGTAGATATGGATTGCATCATCCATAGACATGTGAGGTGTCTTAAATTGAGAGGGATTGATCATCCCGTAAGTGGATTAGGATTGTATCATCCTTGGACCTTTGTCCTAAAGTGAGAGGGATTGATCATCCCGTAATTGGATCATGTGTATTGCAGAGTATGCTTCTATGATGATGTTGCTGATTGGGAGATCCAGATGATGATGCTGTTGATCGAGAGATCCAGATGATGATGATGTTGATAGAGAGATCCAGACAATGAGGCTGTTGATCTAGAGATCCAGATGATGCTGTTGATAGAGAGATCCAGACAATTAGGTTGTTGATCTAGAGATCCAGATGATGATGCTGTTGATCGAGAGATCCAGATGCTGATGTTGATCGAGAGATCCAGATGATGTTGTTGATCGGAAGATCCAGACGTTGATGTTGTGGCTGATCAAGTGCTGCAGAAGATGAAGACTCACTACTGAAGATGTTGATATTCCAGTATTGAAGATCTTGAAGATGTTCCAGTAACTGTTTGAGTTACTGATGAAGAAAGCTTCCAATGATTTATAGATGTATCATGAATCATGTAGTTGATGACTCCTTGCTCCTGCAGATGTTGTTAGAATATCCTTCTCGTTAAGGGGGAGTGTTGAAATATTGTAACTTCTAAGAATATTCTATTTGTACTTTATCCGAAGATGTTTCATTCCTCCGTCGGGACCCTATTGTATATCTGGAGACGTTTATTCCTCCGTCGGAATGTGGTAACTTGGGTTATTAGACTTCCCTAGTGGGGTCGGCCTAGAGTCAGTTGTATGGGGTGTTTAAGTCCCCTAGTGGGGTCGGCCCAGTCAGCATTATGTTGAGTGGTTAAGTTGGGGCCAACCTAGTTAAGGTTAAAAGTCAAGTGAAGTAAAGTATAAATAGAGGAGGTGTGTTCCTCATTTAACACACACTCACTTGTGAAACTCGCATAGGAGAAGGAGAGATCTGCAAAGGAGGAGAAGGAGCTCATGTTTGGGGATTACATCTTTGTATTTGTTGATCATCTATATTGAGGAAGCTTTGTTGGGTTTTCAACCCCATGAGGGTTTCCCAGGATAAATTGTGTCTCTTGTGTTTATGCTGTGCTTGTTGTTCTTTCAGTGATCCTGTATATGCTATTGTTGTGAAATTGAATGTAATACTGATGTTATCTATCTTAGCATATTGAATGTTAACATGAATGACTAGGGCCACTTATGAAGCTCAAATGGATAGATCTAGTGCCATGGAAATTACACAAATGGGGCCCACTCCTTAAAAAGTAGAAAATGGTCCAAATGGGGCCCACAAGGTCAAGTTAGGGGTGAGATGGCACTAAGGGGTATGCAATGATGTAGATCTATGGATCTAAGATGAAACACCCACATGTGGGATCTAGCAAAAGACCACTAACCCAAGGAGTGCGATTTACCCACAAGAGACTAGTGCCTTAAATTGAGGGGGCAAATGGAGTCCAAATTCCACCAATTATAGATCGGGGTAGTTAAGGCAAATATCAAGGTGGGTTTAAGTTATGAAGTCCAAATGCTTGCTAGATCTCCATAGATATGAGATTGAAAATGCATCACCAAGTGACCCAATTGGGGCTCAACCCTCAAAATGAGGAATGGGGCCCACAAGGTGAAAATCAACAAGGTGAAGCACTAGGGGTAGGTCATCAAGGTTGATCTATCCAAATCAAGTGGGATCTCACCTACCCATGTCAAGGAACTAGCCCAACTAGCCTTCCTCAAGCAGTGCGAATTGCCTCAAGGAGGGCTAGGTGCCTTGGGAAGTGGGTCAAATGGAGGCCAATCACCACCAAACTATAGATCCGAATTGTCGTGGATGCTATAGAGGTGGGTTTTAAAAATTATCCCCAAAGCCAAACTAGATCCAAGTAGATCTAGGAAAAAGTAAAAATGAGGGTTTTGATTTTAATGGTTTATGTGACCAATAGGATGGAGAAAAAGCGAAATAGATACGTACCTTGTAGATCTTACCTCAAAATCTTGCGGCCTCTTAACATATGGATGATTCTTTCCCTTAGTTACAATTCCAAGCTTGATCCAAGTGTCTTCAACCCAAATCGTCCAAACCCTAGGAGGAGAGATGTCCCATGCAACCAGTAAATCAAACTACAAGATGTTAAATTTGATTCACAAATCAATGAGATCTAAGCATGTCATGTCAAAGAAGCAATCAATGGACAAAGCACAATTGAAAAACTCCCTCAAGATGAAGACGTCTTGCCCATGGGGGATGTGAGCAACCCCTACAAATCTTCCCATCAAGCAAGTCGCACTCTAGCTCCAAAGCAATTCGGCCTCCCTCTGTAGAAGTCAATTTCACCTGTTACAAGCAAGGATGTCTAAAAGAAGAAATGCAAAATCATATACAAGAGTAACCCAATCAAAGCCAAGAAGTAGATCTCCAAAATAGTATTTTCATTCCAAGTTTTCCGAAGTCCAAAGGTGCTTTACAATGAGGGGGGTCTCCTCCTTTTATAGGATAATAAAGACCCAAACCCTAAACCACAAAACCACTTTTTGAAACTAGTGGTTGAGATCAAAAGATCTAACAATCTAATCAATGGCTAAGATGAGCCAATACATAATATCACATGGATCACTCAAAAGGAGGGTGACGTCATAGCTAAAAGTGACTCAATGAGGGTGACGTCATGCATGAAGGGTGGCTAGGAACACATGTGCCACATAATAAGACCAAGACAAGTCACTAGGAGCTCATAGTGGGGCTAGGAGGTATTAATTCCCTTCACTAGCATTTCCCCATGGCACAATAATATAAAATATAAGTCCATGACATGTCAAATATACAAATGATCAAATCCTGTCTCCAATATCTGAGAGAGACATGCAGTAAAAGACCTCCTGTAACCACTGTGGACCCCACTGACCGATGCTAACTGATCTGGAAGATGGGGGGTTCACCATGGATGACCTCCAAGCAGACCAAGTGCCAAAACCTTGCCTCAATTGCTCAAATCGAATTCCTCAGTGCCCCTTTTATTCCATTTTTTTAATCCTCCTGAAAACCCTGAAAGTGCCCCAAACTGCCATCCAGGGTGCCTGCGCTGTCAAACTGAGTGTACCAGGTTGTCTGGAAGGGGGGTATAATGGTAAAAACAAGTGGCTGGACCACCCCCTCCTTCTGTAGCGCCCTAGGCAACGACTGGCCTCCAAGGCCTCTGCTAGATAGGCTGGATCAGCATGCCCAAACTGGTCAACAGGTGGATAGCTACTACTATTATACTCCAAAGTGCCCGAAACTAAAAGATAAATGTCTCAATGGATCCAGAAGACCCAAATCTACTAGAAATGAGTACTCATACACCATGGGTTGACCTGTGGGGTCAACTGTAGGGTCCACCATACCCGAACAGTGTAAAATATGATGATCTGGAAATAATAATAAAACTGACTAACTGCATCACTCATCATCCGAAGCATATGTCCAACATATGGAATCATCAATAGGTGTATGTGGGACCATAGATCATCATCCATAAGCACAAGTGGTCCATCTCATCACGGATCCCAAGAATGACCATAGTCAAACTATGTTTGACTAGGTCAAAATGCAACCAAAGACTAGATTATAACATAAGACTAAGACATGTTCCATTAATCATATTCACAGCTTAACTTAAAGTGTAAACATCATTCAGTGGCAGTTACATATATATTCCAGTGTTATTTATAATTTACTTGCACAAAAGCTTTAAAAACATACTCATTCAACGGACATGGCCTAACTGCTAGCAACGGGTGAGGGCTAAGAAGAAAGCTAGGCAAAAAGGGATGACTTGACCAACTCAACTAGGTGACACTTTGGACGGGGAAAGGGGAAGCTACACTCTGTGCTGGACAAAAAAACAAAGGGAAGGGCAGTGCCTCACAAATGGATAAGTTGTTTTGAGAGTGCTTATTCAACTTAGGCATCATGTCTACATCAAGTTGATCCAAGTTCATTAGGATCATTTATTTCATTTCCATGGCCTTTTTGGCCAATATGACCTCTCTGGGATTTTACATGCGCTAAGAAGCACAACTAATCGCAGCTTGCATTCGGGGCATATTTACAATCATAAGGTCAGCAATATTTAGATATAGCATTTGTTTAACCATTGCTTTTTGGACCTTTCTATACCCTTCGCGGGGTATTTTAGCAGTTCATTGCTTTAGCCTTTATTCACATGTGTTGAGAAACACATTCTAAAATTTTAAGTTCACAGGCTTTCATAACAGAGTTCCAATATAAGTAGTACATGTGCTTTCAATTTTAGCCAACAACAACTCATGTGACGAGAGGGAATTCCGCGCTAAGCCAAACATCGGGGCAACCGACTAGAGTGATCTAGGCATAAAATCCAACTCACCAAGGACAAGTTCTGTCACCAACTCAAAGTCGAGACACAAAACAAACATGGATGCGGTCCAACACAAAGGTAGAAATGGGGAAGTCCTCCATATCAAGCAGTCAAAAAGGCAAGTCAAGGTGAAAGCCAAATAAGGAAGGTCATGGATGGATGGAGTCAAGTGAATGTGGTGCCTAGGCTAGCAAACAAAGAATGTCAGGGAAGACCATGTCTACGCTCACAGGAGGGTAATGAAACCAATGAGTATTATCAGCAAACCTTAGAGTGCTGCAATAATAACATCTGGAACTCTAGGCACTGAACTGAAACTATATGGAACAAAAGGTCACATCGGTCATCAAATCTAAGCTCTCAAGGCTCAGCCTTGGCACAAGGTCTACTCAATGTCTGATATATATACCGCTATGATCTGTGAGTGATCCCAAATACACTGCTCATCACAACTGATCTCAGGAAAAGCAAAGCTCTGGAAAGTGTAGATATCTGCTCAACAAGAATAGTAGCCCAGCTACTATGGTGTGATAACAGGACCCCCATGTTTGCAGGCTTGTATGGACTCAAGCAGGCACCACGAGCATGGCATTCCAAGATCAATGGATATTTGCAAAGTATGGTTTTCACCAAAAGTGAAGCAAATCTCAACTTATATTTCATATTTGTTGAGGTTGATCTACTCAATTTGGTACTATATGTAGATGACTTATTTCTTACAAGTTCAGGGAAGCTCATCATAGGGTGCAAGGCAGATATGGCAGTTGAGTTCAAGATGAAGGGCATTGGCTATTAATTTTCTATATCTCTAAGCTTATCTTTCTGATCTACTACTTCCAATACAAATCCCAGATGCACATACAGAAGTAAATAACTTTCAGATTTGATTGTATAAGCAGCAATACATAAACTCAATTAACTATCTAACATGCGCAGCAGACCTGAAAACCAAACACACAAAAACACAATGATTTACCCTGGAAACCCCAATGGGGAAAAACCAACAACTATGGGCTTTCTTCAATCTCAAACCAGAGAGAAAAATATAGAGTTATACAATCAAAAATTTATACAAGTAGAGAAACTTGGTGGGACAAGCCCTAGATCTGCAAGCAGCTGCAGCTGCTTCTCTGAGGAATGCACCCTCTGCTCTACTCTAACTCTGAATCTCTGAAAACTGCCTCTGCCAATCTCTAGAAGAAGTTACTCCCTCTCTCTCTCTGAAGAAGAGCTCCCTTTGTGCCTCTCTTCCCTGCTCTGTTCAACTGATTAAGAACTCCACCCTCAATCTCTGAAGTGCGCCACCAGTTGTAGAAGTGCGCCCTCTCTGCTCAAAAGTGTGCCCTCTACTTAGCAAGTGCACCCTCTTTCGCAATAGTGCGCCTCACTGCCTTTGTCTCTCAATCTCTGAAGAGATCTAGTGTGATGATCTCTCACACTACTGGAATGATGCGCCTCTCTCAGTCTCAAAAGAAAAGTGCCCTCACTCATCCTGGAATGTGCCCCCTCTCTATCTCAAAGATGCGCCCTTCCTCATGCACTGATTCGCTCAGCCTCAATAGCCTCTCGCTCTGCACCTATATCTCACAAGTGTGTAATGACTTTTACCCTCTGCTTTCTTTTATAAGCTTCCAATGAATTTTTAGGGTTCCAAAAGCCTAATTCACTTTTCATGCACATGCATCATGCAAATCACACTTCCGCGTTAAAAAATGCATGCATGCAACTAGCAAAAGGCTCACAAACCTCTACATGTTTCCACCACTGGATCCATGCTGACCGGTAGAGTGTTTCTCACACGCTACATCAATGCCTATATTGTCAATGTACCTTCATGCTAGGCATCAACACATGAAGGACATCCCGAGATACAAATCTCAATATTGGCATGATGCATTACTTCTTGGGGTTGGAGGTTTGGTAGAGACCAGGGGAGATTTTTCTTGGTCAAGGTAAGTATGCAATCGAGATCCTGAAGAGAATTCGGATGGAGGACTAAAAACCCATGGCCACACCTAGGATCACTAATCTAAAGAAGGTCACTACTTCATATTCAAATATGGCGGATCACACGTTGTACAAGTGGTTGATAGGTTCCTTGATGTATCTGGTCAACACTAGGCCAAATATATGTTTTGCAGTGAACACCTTGATCCAATTGATGGTAGAGCCGAAGTAGGAGCAAAGGGTAGCAGCAAAACATGTGATCAGATACTTGAGGGGCACAGTGGAGTATGGGTTGAGATATCTTGGAGATAGTGAGGTGAAGTTGCAAGGATATAGACAAGTAGAACACCTCAGGGTGTTGCTTCAGCTTTGGATTAGCAATGTTATCCTGGTTCAGCCAAAAGCAGACTTCAATGGCACTCAACTCAGCTGAGGCAGAGTAAATAGCAGTGACTACAACTAGTTGTGAGGCCGTTTGGATTTGCAAGTTGCTAGCAGATATATTTGATCAGGATTTGGATCCGATGGTGATTTACAATGATAATCAGAGTTGTATCAAACTCTCTAAGAATCCAATTTTTCATGACAGATCCAAGCACATTGAGATCAGATATCACTTCATTCAAGACAAGATTCAAAAGGGAGCATGAAGCTCCAGTATGTACCCACAGATCAGTAGGTTGTTGATATTCTGGACAAACCCTTAGCAAAAGGGAAGTTTGAAGCATTCAAAGGCTAACTTGGATTGGTGCAAAATTCCTTCCTCGCAAGAGGGACTGTCAATGTTTGTAGCTCGAACAAGAACTTTTGCACAAGTTTAGTGTCAAACGTGCATGAAGTCGTCCAAGTCAGATCTATTTTGTAATTCACTTTATTAATAAAGTGAAAATCTTATATTTAATTGTTGAATCTAATAAAGTGTATTTTAATACATTAGTGATTTAGACTAATCTCAACCATACAACTCACTAAGAGATTAGGGTTTCAACTAAAGTATAAAGGCAAGTCAAGGTAGAAGGTTAAGACACATTCATTATTCACTCAAATACAGCTTTGTCGGGAGGTGAAGTAATTCATCCATGGAGCAGATTTAGAGTGTCGGAGAGGAGCCTGGATCAGCAACCAGGTAGATTTCAGTGAGCAAGCAACAGGTACAGTAGATCTATAAAGGCATAAGGATCCGCACAGTTGTACGGATCCATACGGAATTATGTACCGACGTACTGACAGATCTGTATAAACATACAGAACAAGTCCATTCAGTCATACAAACAGCCATGCAGCAAGGCAGCAAGCTTCAGGCAATTATCTCAATTTCTGTGGACAGATTTCCTTAGTATTTGTGCAAATTTTGCTTCGTATGAGCGTACTCTACAGCTATAAGTTTTGGCAGCTGTGGAGGTTTCCTTGTAAGCTTTGATCCATTAATGAAAAGCTGATTTGAAGGAGTAAATTGTGTGTGTACTGTGTTTATGCTTTCGCTCTTCATATTTTCCAGCCATTTGTGTGATTGTTGCATGTTCAAAAATTCATTTCTGTTATTGAATATATTCGAGATTTGATTTATTTAAATAAAGAAACATAGGACAGCAGTCACCTAGGGTCTGAAAATTTACAGAGCCCTGGGTATGACATAGCCAAAACATAGTCACTAGAGAAGGAAAAAAACAAATCCCTAATGCTCTAAGATAGTTTACAAATGCTTGGGCCAAATATGGGTATCCATTTTATCTTATGGCTAGACAAATGTTAAAGGGAGGCCATTGAAAAATGATCTTGGTGTGTCTTCCTTGAATCCCATGACTACTCAAACCATTAGAAGATCATAAATACAATGTTTGTACATAATAGTCGTTACTCCCAAGGTTTGGAACTATCTCTAATCCCATTAACTACATAATTACCTATTCACTGTTATTAATCCTAACTTACATTTTTTTTTTGAATAAGATAGAGCATTCTATTAAAATCGAACAAAAATATACATACTGGTACAAAAATGGTCTGTAAAGGACTCAGACCACAACTGACAGAAGTTCCTTAGATCCATCCCCTACACCCGTTATAACCGGTTACTTACAAATTTTATCAATAACTACTTAGCCGTCCTAACAAGACCACCAAGCTTATAGCCTTAACATTGATTTTCAAAACCTCCTTAGACATCCTATCTAGACCATCAGGCTTATAGCCAGAACAAGACCAATCTTAACCAGGTATATCATCAATGCTCGACTAAAAGCTTAAAATTAACAAAAATTTTAAAGACAGACTCGGCCTCCATTGCACCACGTACTCTATAAATAAACCCAATCATCAAAAAAGAACAGCAAATCAAACGAGCAAGACACTACACAATGTTTGTCGATGGCGGAGCCATGGTCTCTACCTTGTCCTCCGTGAAGGCGATTGCTCCCAGGTTGGCCTCCTGTTATTCCACCAAACGATCAGCAACCTCCTCACGAACCGGCAACGATGGGTTGGGCTCCCTCTATGGAGACCGGTTGAGCTCGGTGGGCACCATGAAAGAGGTGCGAGCCAGATCCACCACTCCTTCCAAATTCAACGAATTGCACGACAGGTCTTCCTTTGCAATGTCGACAACATGAACAACCAGGTCCCCAAAACTTACCCTCTCTACCATGACCTTGCCAAGAATACGTCTCAGGATCCAGTAAGGGTTCAGGTCGGCCTCCATTCCCCTTTCTTCAATTCTACGAGTGACCTCCTCATCTTCCATCTTCGTTATAGCTTCGTCGATTTGGGGTGGAATTCCTTCCATAAATTCTGTCCCCGCCTCTTCTTCCAACACCTTCCGCCCTGCCCTTCATCTACCAGCTCGACGACTGCGAGCTCTGAGGCGAGGGGCCATTAACCAGCCGAGTGGCTTCACGTCCTAAGGCAGGGGACCAAGAAACAATAGGGTGGACGTTTTGTCACCTTCTGCACAACTCAGATTACAGTGTTGAGCAAATCCCACGACAATGTCAGCGTAATTCTCCTCCTTAACTAACCACCTTCGCACCCAGTCCCGAGGATCAATATTTACAAGCCCCTTCAGGTTGGCATGTGAAGACTTTAAGCCACCCCGATGTCCAGTGCCGTCATTCTTCCCTTCTCGGCTCTGACCTTCACTACCGCTTGGGTGTCTCACGTACCAGGCGTACAACATTCTCCTCGGCATAACTACCTGCCAAACTGGCTGGCCTTCTCCAAATCGCTTCTCCTTAATTGTGACACTCCCCCCATCCTTTCCTTCTTAACTACCTTTTGCCTCGATCTCCCACCCATTATCCGCGTGTACATACAGCTGTCAGAGCTTCGTCCTCTGTCGCGGCAATATCACTTGACGGCACCACGTTGGTAGCATGCATTCCGACAGCCATATAAGCACCCACATCCGAGGAATCCTAACTTACATTTTACTTTTACTTTCAACTTAGACTTATTTTATTACATGAAGTTAACAATAGTCATTATATTCTAATTTCTAACACCACCACCCCACCTAATGACTAGCTTGTTAACCTTTACTCCAAGCTTGTCTTGAAATTTTACAAGCATGTCTTTAGACAAGGGCTTGCTGAACATATCAACCAATTGATGCAAAAAGGACAATACAAAAGCTCTATCTCTTTATAAGTTTATAATGGACCTTCTCATAGATGGAGTGATGATGAATCTCCACATGCTTCATCTTTGAGTGGGAAACTGGATTCTTCGGTGTTCACTACCCTCAGAACTCCCTGATTGTCATAGTATAAGGGAGTCACTCCATCCTGCTGAACTCTTGTGTGTTTGAGGATCTGTCTCAACCATACTGCTTCACATGTAGCAC
Organism: Larix kaempferi; assembly: GCA_027924585.1. Taxonomy (NCBI): domain Eukaryota; kingdom Viridiplantae; phylum Streptophyta; class Pinopsida; order Pinales; family Pinaceae; genus Larix; species Larix kaempferi. Next base: position 455,153 of record BSBM01000721.1, on the reverse strand, counting down.
CTACAGCAGCTTTCATACTCGGGCTCTGCAAAAGATAGTGCAATCATGGTCCACTTTTTATTGGTCCACAAAATTGCATCTGAACCCAACTTGAACACATATCCTAAAGTAGATTTTCTATCATATGTCGATCCTACCCAGTCTGAACCTGTGAATCCTGTCAAACTGAAATTGTCATTCCTGACCAACCCTATACTAGAATCAACAATTCCCTACACATACCTGAATATCCTCTTTCCAGTTTTCCAATGCATGACTCTTGGCTATGTCATGAACCTAAAAATTAAGCTTACTGCAAAGCTAATCTTCAATCCGGTATAAGTCAAATAGATTAGACTTCCAACCAAATAGTGCAGAAGCCCTAAGTCTGTCATCTCAAATGCTACAACCAAATATAAGGTAGCATCTATTTTTCCTGGATCCTCTTCTACAATCAATTTTAACCATGTCTTCCATGGTGTTTCTAATGGTTTGCAATCAATCCTCTTAAATTTCTGAAGCAATTCTTTAGCATACTTTGCTTGAGAAATAAAGATGCTTTCTCCTTTCTGCCATATCTTCAAGTTGAGACAATAGTGCAGAAGCCCTAAATCTGTCATCTCAAATGCTACTATCAAGTCCTATTTAGCTTCAGCAATTTCATCTACACCATTACCTGTAATTAAAGATCAACTACATACACGACGAGAATAACAATTCCTTTACCATTCTACTTGATGTACAAATTTGGATCTATGTGCTCCTCTGAGAACCGTTAGCTCTCACGCATTCTTTGATTTAATTTGATTTTTAGGTACCATGCTCTCGATGCTTGCTTCAACCCATACAAAGCTTTAATCAACTTGCGAACCAAATTCTCCTCTTCTTCCTCTTAGAACCCTTTAGTTTGAGTCATGTAGAGTTCTTCTTCAAGAACCCCATTTAGGAATGGATATTTTACATCCATATGATGGATGCTCCAGGCAAATTGTGTTGCCAATGACAATACCAACCTAATTGTTGTGATTTTTGCCCCTTCCAATTGTGCATACCCCTCCATGAAAACCTCACCTTATATATATCAATGGAGTCATATACCTTGAATTTTGTTCGGAAGACCCATTTGCAACAAATGGTTTTTTTTCCTTCAAGAAGCTCAACCGATCTCCAAGTGTTAATTTTCTACAATGTTGCAAACTTTGCATCCATTGCATCACTACATTTCTTACTTTGCTTAGCTTCATTAAATGTGTGGGGTTCAGATGAAGAGGTAAAAAATCTACTTCATTTGAATTCTCATAGATCTTGTTGAAACTAAATGTTCACCTACTTCCTCTTCTTCTTGTTGATACAATTGTTGTTGCAAATGTTCCTCTGGTTGCTTATCCATTGTTCCTTTCTCCCTCCTTTTGTAGGTGATTATTGGATTTCCTACGACTCCTAAAGATCATGGTGGAAGCTCAGTTCCACTGCTGCCATCATTGTCTTTAACGATTGTCATCTCTGTAGCTGCATCTGCAAGTTCATCAAAAATTACATCGCTACTAACAACTAAGTTTCTTTCAACGAGGTCATACAATTAATAGGCTTCTGAAATCTCACTATAGCTAACAAATATACATTTTTTACCTTTGACATCCAACTTACTGTTTTTTCTTTTGGAACATGAGCAAAGGATTTAAACCCAAACACACTGAAGTGTTGAATATCAAAAATTTTACCTGACCACATCTCAGGCGTATTCCCTTCGACTGCTTTGGTTGAGGATCTATTCAATCAATGAACAACTGTGTTGACAGCTTCGGCCCAAAAACTATTGAGTGATCCTTTGCCTTTTAGCATGCACCTAGCAATTTCAACTACGGTGCAATTTTTCCATTCAGCCATTCCATTTTGCTGCAAAGTATAGGATACAATTTGTTACCTTATTACTCCATGTGCTTTACAAAATTTGTAAAAAACACCATAGGTGTTTTCACTACCTCCATCGGCTCTAAGGACTCCTAATTTCCTACCTATTTAGATTTTTACATCAGTTTTAAACTCCTTAAAACATTATACTGCATCTGATTTAGTCTTTAAGAAGACAATCGGTGTTCCTCTGGAAAAGTCATCAATGGAAGTTACGAAATACCCAACACTTGCAATTTCTTGCATTGGCATCAATCTACATAAGTCACTGTGAATGAGATGCAGCAAACTCATTAATCTTCACACTTGTCCTGTTGGGAACTAGTCTTTGTGCTGTTTGCCTGCAAGACATCCTTCACAAACAACATTGACTAGCTTCGTATGTGGTAGCCTTTTAATCATTTGCTTCCTATGCAAAAGTTGAAGATATACAATACTTAAGTGCCCATACCTTTCATGCCATAATTTATCTGACTTTGTTTGCAGCTCAATTGCCATTAATGCTTCTCGGATGACTAAGACTACATCATTTTATACAAATCACATTCTTCTACTCCCCTTGCCACACAACTTCATTGTTCATTTTGTCCCGGATTTCACAATCCTTATCATCAAAGATTACTGAGAAATTTTGTTTAAACTCACGTACAGAAATCAAATTCCTTTTAACACCAAGTACATTCTAAACATTTTTTAACTTTTGATTCAACCATCTGAGATTCTGACATTTTCATAGCAATGCTTCCTTTTCCCTTTACTTCATAGTCATAAATAGCTTCACCGACAATTAGCACTGAGTCTCCAAGTCGACCAATTTTCTACACCAGGTCATATGTTTAATTGCTCAGGAATCCAACCACTAAACAAAATTAACGTGAGACTTACTTGTTTGTGCAACAACAAATAGGGAGTCCTTTTATCATATGCTTTGCATTTCTCACTAACAAAGCCAGATTTTTAAGATTTATTATTTTGACCCTTAAACAAGGATTTTTCCAAGAATCTTTTTTAAAATGCCCTACTTTTGCATAATAAAAACAAACTTTTGGAATCTAAATTAGAAATACATTTATGCTTATTGTAAGGTTTCCTCTGCTTAGGATACTAATTTCTTTGTTTTCCTTTGTATTTTTACCATAAATGCCCTGTCGGGCGTGCATGCCTTCTCTCACAAATTCAAATCTTACTGCATTAACAAACCAAAAAGTTCTTCAAATGTTAACTTATCTACTCTGTGAGTTAACTTTAAGGAGGTCTTGAATGTTTTATAGGAGTTTGGTATGCCCTTGGTGTCAGAGTTACCAACTTCTTGTCCTTGATAGCAACACCTGACACTGCTAGTTCATCACTTACGGAACTAAATTTTTTACAAGAATTCCACTACTTCACTGCCTTCCTCCATTTTAGTGGCACAAGGCATATTTAAAAGAACCATAAAAATTGAAAAAAAAACAACTATAACTCGACTCTATCAGCCGTTTCTTTACCATGCAATTTTAGCATCTTGCATGTTTCTAAGATGTTTGATCATTGATTTACTAACAAACAATGTCCATATCAACAATGCCTCATTGTTTTTGTTTTCCAAATTTGGTTATCACGTCCTGATCTACCATACTGTAGGTTTATTTTCGGTGCCCCTCCACTATTACTCATAATCCCCATAAACTTTTAAATGTAAGAATGTTTTCCATGAGGCATAGTTTTAGCATTCAAAGTTCTGTGATTAAGAAGAGTATATTGACCTCCTAACATGTTTAAAATTTCTGTGAGTAAACTGAAATACAGATTACCTCCGTTTCGCTTGACCCGCAAACTGCTCTGACCTCTGTTCTTCTCTGTCTCACCACTGCCCACAGCCACTGCTAACCCAATATATTTGGCCAAAAACACCACAAGCAATTCTGCCCATTCTCCAAAAAATTTATTGTTCTCAAACAAACAGGTAATTTTCGGAAAAATCACAGAAATTTTGGGGAAAACCCACGATTTCTTTTCTGCTCTTTAACTTGGATTTATTTTCAGCGCGTCGCCTGGGCGAATTTCTCCCACTTTCTGGCTGCAACGCTGTTCACTTCAACGTACATATGATGGCGTGGATGCAGCGTCACAGTTCTTCCGAATCAAATTCACGATGACGATCTCACAAAAAGTGTTTTCACTTTATTATACTTGCCGATGGCAGTTATATAGTAATCAATTTTAGGATTCAAACTTTTTTTATTTTCAATTTTTTTAATTTTTTTTAAAGATTTTTATATAATTTTCAATAGTTTTTAAGAAAATATATATTAAATTTAATATTTAAAAATTAAAAAATAATTTTTATAATATTGAAATATCAAATTACTCATTTGTAATTAACTGAAAACACTAATTAAACTAATTTCTCCTGATTTGAAGATAATTATCACAAATTAAAATTTTGAAAAAAAATAGTCTACCACATGAAATGTACTATGCCTTCACAATAACTCAAAAAAATAAACATCAATGTGGTTGGAGACGATCAGGTACAAGGACCATATATATATAGATATTTTTATATATTTATATATATATATATAGATATTTTTTATATATAGATATTTTTATATCTATATATATATAGATATTTTTATATTTATATATATATATATATATATATAGATAGATAGATAGATAGATATTTTTATATATATATTTTTATATTAAAAACAAGAACCACGAGGTGGCAATGTCCCCGACATTGCCACCTGCTCTTGCCAGAAAGAGAAAGTGCAATTGCTTTGGCAAGAGGTGCTAAGTATAAATGCTTCAAATTTTACAAGCATCCATGTTGGTTAAGCCATGATGTAATGCTTTATATGCACCTATATAAAAGCTCAATCCAACAATCAATTATACAGGAGTTGATAAGATCCACCTTAGATGTTGTTGTTTCTTATTATCTAGAGCACATCATATTCTCATGGAATCCAATTTATTTTTGGATGAGGCATTCTCATTTGTTTTGTTTTCTTACCCCAGAACTAAATCTTTCATGTCCAAACTCCATGAATGTTTCTATTGGGGAATATTGCATCATTGGCCTTGACATCTTTCAAATTGCAAGAATGTTAAATCAAGGGTTGAAGTTCATGTTCTGCTTTGGACGTTTTAGGTTTTGTTTTTTGTTTAACTATCTACAAGTTGGGTTTAATTAGGATATATCCACATAATATTATATTTTTTGGATGAATGAGGGTTTCATAACATATAATTTAGTTTAATATTCCTTGTTTTTAAATTTGAAAGTTTGACTAAGTTCAATAATGACTAGCATTTCACATATACATTGTTACTTTCAGACTCAAGGTTGTAAGTGCCCCATCGAGTGGCATCCCCTCTCCCTTGGTTGGTCAAGACTTAAGAGCCATGTGGAAATTCGTGCATTTGGATTTCTAGTGCCCGAAGAAGATTTTAGATACGTCGGTTTGATGCAAGTTCACCCATTATTATCGAACTCACCTACCCAAACTAGTATGACTTTCTGGTCTTCTATTTTTTCTACTCTACTCAACTAAATCACTAACCAAATCCCTATTTGCTCAATAACAGTTCTCAAGGAGCCCTCCACACACCAAAAGTGTAGTTTCCACCCACAGGACCATGTGCCATTTGACAGATAATTAGGAAGACGATTTGCAGGATAAAGACCTCCTTGTCCATGAACCCCCTTTCAAACAATCCCATCCATTTAATTTTTTTCTACAGAAAGTCTCCACCAACATAAAATTTATGGGCTCCCCCGACAACAACATGAGCCATTTTACAAGAAATCAGGTTGAGAATGGATAGAGGTCAACTGAGTAATGGTATCAATTAATAGGTAAGACATGAAGGAAACATAATTGCAAAATTATGTGCAGATCATTAAGTTGATAGATTATGAGCAGACATTACACTAAACTAGCGTAAGATCCATGTTTGAACCATTGTTCAAATACTTTTATGTTAACTTCAAGGTGTTGGGAATGTTGATTGCATTTCTATTGTGAGAGGATGTTGTCATTGTTGCTGCCCTCTAAGAAGACCCATTACAAGCCATGGTGCTTCCTTGTCTTGGAAACCTTGAGTCCTTGTCTTGGAAACCTTGGGTCCTTGTCTTGATTACTTAATTTTGTCATCTAGGAGAATTACCAATCAAAGAATGGGTTGAAGTTGAACAATCTGTCAGACTGGGAAACCTACCTAATGCCCCTTGCCATCATATCTTGCTTCCATATACATTCCATGCAATATTAACATATATTAAATGTGAAATGAGGTGTAACTCATAAGCAATAACTATTTAGGGTGGAGATTTGTTGCAATAGCTATTTACAAATGAGCTAATGACATAAGCTCATGTGGGACATCAAAATTATTTAGATCCATTGATCACTACCTAATGCCCCTTGCCATCATATCTTGCTTCCATATACATTCCATGCAATATTAACATATATTAAATGTGAAATGAGGTGTAACTCATAAGCAATAACTATTTAGGGTGGAGATTTGTTGCAATAGCTATTTACAAATGAGCTAATGACATAAGCTCATGTGGGACATAAAAATTATTTAGATCCATTGATCAAGGTTGAAACAACCAAAGCTTCATATAAACTTGTAGAGTGGACAACACCATTCATATAAATATCGAGTTCCATGAATTTTGTAGAGTCTATGCCTAAAGAGGCAAGATTAGACACTTGGTATGAACTCATAATGGTTTACGAGGCACACTTGGTATGAACTAAAAATGGTTTACAAAGCAGGGACTATCCACTTCGTGGCTTTTTCTCCCTTGTCTTTTGTATCCTTATGGAAATTGTGTGCTCTGGCTTACTACAACCTTATGCTCGTAGATTTTTTCTTGCGCAAACAGCTTTTAATAACCTGCTTTTTTATTTGTTATATAAAATGCCATGTACATACCTGTTTTATGAATAATTTGATGGGAAGCATTTTACTTTCAATTAAAAAAACCACCTCCAAAACACATCAAAATGCAAACAGATTTACTTACACTATAATTGAAATATGTTTAAGACATGATGAGGCCATTTGTAACTATGACCATAGGTTGAACTTGCTAACACCCAAGCTTGATATTGATGACAAAATTTCATCAATGATGAGGCCACTATATTCTATTGCATTACATTTCATAAGCATCCAAACATCTTTTAATAGTTTTTTCAAAAGCATGCAGTTTCATTCAACTAAAATATTATCTCACGTCTCTAGCATTTGTAGGTTTCATAGTGCTCTCAAGATGCCTAAGCGACTTGATGTGCAAAGTAAAAAACACTTTTATGGCACTACTAGCCAAAAGGATTTCAAAACCGTAGACCACTTCCACATATAATACATATGATCCACTGTTGATTAGCTATGCACTTTACATGTCTCCCGTGATTTATCATGAAAACAATATTTTTATCCAGAAGAATCATGGCCTATAAATGTTAATAGAGCACTGTAATTTTTCCAAAAAGGCAATGTCATTCCAAAAAATCTGTCACAACTCAAACACAATTTTCCTGCATATGTATTGACGATGTTGTGTTGTCTTCTTCTATCCCTATTCCCCAAAAAATATTGCAATCATAATCTTAGGCATGAAGTAGCCAAGGATATCTCTAAATAAACTTAGTACAGCTTGCAAAGACGAGGTTGGCTATAGAACAGCCGTCCATTAGCTTTTACAATTGCTATTACAGTAGTTGTTATACCTACCCAAAAAACTGAACAAAGAAAATGGTGTGCATCACTTGGTCATGCAAAAATGTGCAATCATAGTCAAGAAAGATGCTAAGGGTGTCTGACCACCAAGTAAATCAACTTAAATGCACCAAATAAATAGACAATTTAGTTCAGCTAGGAGTGCACCATACACACTATATTTGAAACGATGCTCTTAGAAGTGGAAAACAAAAACCTAAAGATCAATAAGTACACTTCGTAAATTACCTCGTTGAAGAGATAAAGTTGTGATGGTAAGGATCCAAACTATTAACATGGAAACAACTGGAAGATACTGAAATGTCATGTCAAACATACATCAAACCATGGAGAAACGCTTAATCAAAATGTGACTTTTAATGTACTGATGTCATGATAAAGTGCATGCATATTTTGAATTTATATTTGCATTTCAACGTAAGATAGATTTAAAACAACCCACTTTGAACCTTCAACTTTGAGATTCTTTTATTCTATGCTGAATATAAAACCAGCATCAGTGCTAATGTGCAACTCAAGAATTGCATAAAATTTTATTCCATCTTACCACATGCACATCATTTTGGGGAGGGGCCCTCTTGCTAGGACATTGACCCAACATAATAATTAGAGTTTGACCATTTATGTTGATTTGTAATGCAAGGGCCTATCGAGGGCCACTGTAAAAGAAATGAAACCTATTTTGTTTGCAGATATCTTTTTAGCAATTACCTGATGTGGATGGGATGTAAAAAGGAAACAGCATGCTTCACTGTAGCTTTAGCAATATCTAAATCCAACTCTCTTTAATAACTATTAGCATCAAAACCTTTATGAGAAGCACCAAAGGCTAGTTTGATGTCACCCAGTGGCAAATAAACCTCCCATCACAAACAATGAAAAAATCTCAAATGAGTTAGGTGGCATGACATTCAGTTTATCAGAAGAAGAAAAAAAGAGTCTAAATTGCTTTTCCGCTGACTTCAATACTTATTTTTCCAAAACTTATGAGCGGATATGCTGCTTTTCTATCATTGCTCATTCATGGTAATCCATCTTAACTGAGATGTGCAGTCTCTTTGACTGTTCTTTGTATGAGCAAACTCTGAAATAAATATAAAAACATATTCTAAACTTTATTATAATCGAGTTGAATTTTCTTATGGTAGCCATTGTCTTTACCAGGTAACCAAATATACATTCTACATACATGAAAAAATCATGAACGGGAGTGAAAATAGATTTCTGTCATATGATCAAAATTAGCCACCAATATAGCTCGTGTTTAAATGCAAATAGGATAGTAATAAATTGTAATAAAGGGCAAGGAAAATGATTCATATTTTTTACAATAGCATACTATGAGTTACAAGGTAGAATTACACGCCGAGTGATGAGAAAGCACAAACGCTTCCTGATAGGATAAATCACACCTAGGAAACAATCCTGGAGTTGGTTTGGCAACAACAATAAGTAGAGGCTGCAGATCCCAATCATTCTCCATAAAAGGATGATATACTTTACAACACAGATATGTTTCACACATCGCAATCCCAATCAGCCATGGTCGACCAGTTCCTCCATATAGAACTAGCAATTGGCTCAATTTCATAACAACTTGGTGCAAAGAAGATGAGATTGACAACCCTATCGATGCTCCTCCTCCCTTGGGCTGCTCTACAAGTCAACGCCATTCCACCATTTGATCCAATTCCCCGAACTTCATAGAAATGTGGTCTTTATCTTGTTTCTGGGCCATGATGTGCATGACATGAGTGCATTCCATCGCTTATGTTGAGAATGGAGTTACAGGTTGCAACAACAATGAGAGGTCATTGGCAATGATAATTGTGTACCTAGTGCACCATCCCAACAATGCCCACATCAACTGGCAGTTCTTCATTCACTATTCGATTTTCTCTACCAACACACCAGAAAGGCGAACATAGACGCCTACCTTACTACCATCGTTCTCATCTTCCTCCTTCTGGACTCTGTGTGCATAGTATACTAGCAGGGAATCGGTACTGTGTTTCAGACACAACTAATGGGCTTCAGTGGACGAATGTGGAAAATTATTTGAAAATGGTGATAACTGCCATGTTTATATATGAAATAGAGAGAAAAATTCACATCCCTTGAAATGGAGCCAGTGCATATCTATATCTATTAAAGAACTGAATCAGTAATCTGTGAAAAGTACTCTTATATTTCACGTCCCTTGAAATGGAGCCAGTGCATATCTGTATCTATTAAAGAACTAAGCCAGCAAGTATGTTGGTCGATTTCGAGGAAAAACCACTTAGCTCTACTGGGTACCTGTTCTTCCTGACGAACTAGCCAGTACAACTGATTGTTCAGTGGTTATCCCCTGTGTTAATATTATCCGAGGGTTTGCGGTGGTTCTCTGTCTCCATTTTTTATATGAGGAGTGGCGACCTGGACATCCAACCACATCTATGATTGCCGGTGGCGTGAAGCCCTCTTTGGGTGCTAGTTGGAAGGGCTGCTAAGTATGGAAACATTGGTATCTTTGGAGTTTTGTGGGCAGATGGATACGTGAAATCCCCCCCACACTCTTGCTGGTTCCCAGGCTCGAGTCATGGCTGCGCCCATGGTCAACTAAGTAGGCTTCCCAGGCCCTACTTAGTCGTTCCTCAAATTTTTACATGCAAGCAGGTGTAAAGCTACGCCCACAGTCCGCTGTGTAGGCTTCCCAGGCCCTACTTAGTCGTTCCTCAAATTTTTTCATGCAAGCAGGTGTAAGCCCCCCACGGCGTAACACATAGTGCACAAAGCTTATCCCACGGCTCATGAGTGGGCTTCTAGGTCATGAAACTCGACTACTAGGCCATCTGCAGGCATGAGGGTTGTTTTGTTTTCTCTCTGGTGGCCATTCCCTTCATCTATGGCTACATAAAACACCAAAATCCAAACTCTGTAAAAACACGCACTTGACAGGTCTTCCAGTTTTAGGAATATCTAATAAGAGCACGGTATCAAGAAAGAAATTAGAAACATTTTCAATTTTAGAAATGGTGAAATAAATATAATTTAAAATATAACTGGTTCATTGTTTTCTCTAAAATAAATTCCAAAAAATGAAGGGTAAACAGCGTACTGCCTACCTGGTGGCTAAGGCCGAAGACCGCATAAGATACCAACTCCAAATAAGGAAGGATTGATCGTATTCTCCATGCCATCCCACCATCCCGGTAAACTGCATATCAACCTGACACTTCTTCAGAAAGATTAGGAGAGAAATATTCAATCAGATAATTATACTAAAAAATTAAGAAAATGGTAGAATGTGTACCTGTCTTGCTAAAGGCTTCAATTCATAGCTCTTCTCTTCAACACACAGAGATGATGCGTCTCGCTGCAAACTAAGTTTCATCTCCCATCCACCCTAAAAGGCTGTTAAGTACGGGGGGGAGCATTTCTTGCGTAGAGCAGAGCCAAAGAATGAATATGATAATTGGAATTAAAAACTAAACAAGAAATTATGATACTGACCTAGAATACATGAAATGCATGAAGAAGCCGAGTCCAAGGTAATGAGTTGATTCAATTCCCAATTCTCAGCTTAATTTTCTTCGTAGCAAGCAGATTCAGATGCAAATCAAATTCAACCTCCAACCTCTTTCAATTTCACAAATACAACACACTAGACAAATACCACGACACTTAACTAATTAACTCTTTTGGTTATATTTTAAAGAGAAAAATGTATGGCCAATTGCGTACTTGCTGATATTCTCTGTGTCATTTCATGAGATCTCGGTGAACGCTAAACAAACCTAACACAGTGTCAGAAGCATGCATAGAGAGATCTACGAATTAACATTAAGAAGCCTATTCAGTGCTGCGACAAGAGAGAAAATGGCGTAATTTGTATTCGTCTTTCGAGACACTTTCATTTCACGACTATTCTCCTCTGTTCGCTTCAGCTCACAAAGAATGCCTTTGAATAAGGCAGGCAGGTGATCGAGTAAGCAATTAATTTAAAAATCTCTACAAATTAACACCACTCTCAATATAATAACCTTCAATTAACGGAAACAAGAGATCAAGCAATGGGAGCACTCTCCACATACCCCTCCACTTTCCCTCTACCTTCGTGCTCATCACACACCTGGTCACCTGCATCTGGAGGATAGAAACGCTTTGTCCAAATTTGACTTCGCATTGTACATGCTCGTCAAAGACCAAAGTTTCCAGGTGCATCAAAGCCCCGGGAACATATTTGCGCACATATTTTCCAAATCCGTAGAAGCCATCAGGTCTCATCTACATGGCCTGGCCCTCAGAATTTGCGTGTTCCGGAGCCATGGTGCAGGAAACCAGAGGGTAATGGAGAGGGTACAATGATATTCCCCTCATCCTCTCCAAAGCTGACAACATCATTATTGTTATATTCATCCCTTGTATTGAAGAGATAGAGCGGCTCCATTTGCAGAAGTTACAGGAAAGGTTTTCAGACACTCTACTTTTGCACCTATCAATTAGTGCTGGCCAAGAACAAGATTGAGTGTTGGAAATGACTGGTTCGGGCATTCTCAATGCATCCAGACACATCGTTCTAAACAAAACCAAGCATAAAATAACCAAAACCTGGAAACCAATGGCCTTATGCAGAAGCATAACCACAACATCAAACATGGAGACACACATAATGGTCCACATAAATTCTCTTCTGAGAAATTGGCTACGCCAATATACCTTTGCAGCTAGCTCCACCAAAACACCGAGAAAGCCACACTAAAATATCCCAACAAGGAGGGACTCGCAAGAACACACAAACATGTAACTTCTCTAGAACCCAGAAGTTAGCAAAAAAAATAGCAAAGACCAACACCAATAATGAACACGAAAGCAATTACACAGAGCAACAACGACCAACATAAAACAAATCAGGGTCACCGCCATGGAATGGGCACCAAAAAATGCAGGAGTAGAACACACCAAAAATAATAATGAGCAACACCCTGCCCAAACAAAAACCCTCCAGGATCGTCCCTCGAACCCCATAAAGACCGATCAAACAACAATAAATTGTCTGCATGCAACATTTAACACAGTAACATCCCACACCCACACCGCCATTAATGCAAAGCAACAGAACATAGCACATCACTGAGCAGGAAATAAATAAAAAACAATACACCCGCCAGCAAACAGGACACTCGTCTGAGCATCGGTGATGACAGATCGTCGTCCGCTCTGGCACACACTACCCTCGGCAGTCGTTACATGGACGGAGCCAATGCCAGGGAAATAGATTATGCAAAATAGAACAAGAGTAGAAAATACCCTCAGCTACCAGCACTAACTGAACCTCAGCTGCCAGCACTATTGCACGGAAGTCAGAAACCCTCCGCACATTAAAATCACCATGACGTCAGCCCGCCACCCCCTCTTGGGGTGGGAAAAACTAGGATGGCGTCATTGTTCTGCAACCAATTATATTTTTAAAAAATACCAATTTAAAAAATTGGATTTAATATAGCATAGTTCAAACTATAGCTCTAGGAAAAATTTATAGGTTCAATAGCCAAAATAATAGGCATTCAACGAAACATATATGTTCCCCTTCGGGGACATAATAAAGTATTGTGTGTTTTTTGGATATATATAGAGAGGATATAAATGTATGTGTATTTTCATAAAAATAGTGAAATATTTTATATTTGTTTAACTATATCTATAATTATTATAATGATATTATAAAATATTTTTATTTAGTGGTTATAATTGATTTATTAAATTATAAGATATTTTTATTTAATGGTTATAATTGATCTATTTTCAATTTATGAGTTAAAAATATTATATTAATAGAATATTTTATTGTTTTTATTTCAATTGTTTTTACTATAAATCATAGTTTATTACAAATTAGACTAAATAAATTAAATTTATAAAAAAGATTAAATGGTAGAGAACATATATATTTATTTGAACATTTTAATTTTTGAAACAACTATTCTTATGATATTTTAATTAAGAGTTTTGGTTTCAATTTACAAAGAATCCTTTAATGGTTTCAAAACACATTATGGTATTAGCTAATCAAACTATGGTTTCAATTCACTATGGCATTAGTTAGCCAAACTTAGCTAACATGAATGACACTAATACAATTATGTTTACTTTTCCCCTACTTGTTCCATATGTAAAGTAGCTTTCATATTATGGATGATATCATAACAATGAGAAGTGTGGAAGTTGAAAGGCTGTCTTATTACATTGAAGGTGATTTTTCAAAGGATGCGACATTTATAGAATTTAGTTGTCTATGCATGCCCCTATAGAAGTGTGCCATTTTAGAAGACATGGTCATTTTATCCCTATATAACTTAAAGCCATGCTTTGCAATTGGTTGTCCATTTATCTCATAGAAGACGTGGTCATTTTTATTCCACCTTCTCTCTCTCTCCCCCTATTACAAGGTCTTTCTCTTGTAGCATTGGAGAGGTTACTTTCATCACCAATCAAGCCAAGCTTTTATTTTATACACAACTACTATATTAAAACATCTTTAAACTATTACATTAAACATTTTTTAGAGGCGGGTATAAGCAGCTTTACTGCTAATTTTACTTGTTAAATTTTTAAATCTTTCATTTACCCATCTACAAACTTCAATTTGTCAATTAAAATTCTTCGCTTAAAAACTTAACCCTTCTTTCATTTATTTGACAAATAATAACAAACTCAATATGTCAATTATAACTCTAACTTACATATTTTTGTTCATGCTCCGTACTTTCGCTTTGTATCTATCTTTGACCAGCAAATGTCGCTTCAAGGCTGTGTCCAAGTCATGGTCGCCTCAGCGTGTTACAGGATGTAGGACAAACATTAATGTGTTATTTTCCTACTGTTTTAGGGCCAATCTATGTGCTGATCTATAAAATCATAGAATTTTTGGCGGAAGTTTGGTATTGAAGTCCAAGCATGGAAACTAGCATTCGCCCCTTGAGGGGCAAAAATGAACGCCAGAAGGAAAAGAGGAAAGTTAGAAGGAACAAAAACATAGGCACGAGCAACGAAGGACACTGGTAAAAAAAGAGCAAAGTTTGTAACAATCTCAGATTACAAAGACATAAGCACTCAACCCATAACAAAAAATAATCTTAAGTTCATCAAAACAGTGAGCCAACTACAATTGCTTTTCTCACAATCTCTGTAGTAGTAATCTCAACACTATAGATTACTACTATATCTGGAATATAAGCAATTTGAAAAAATATTTCTACAATAATATCAATGAAATAATGATTATAATAGCTCTTAAACTGCACAAACTACTTGTGAACAAAAGTTTACTTTCATGCCATGTGTTGTTAGCAATAAATTTAGGAATCTCCATATACAAGTATAGGTATAGAACTCTTTCATGGACCAGCTCTTGATAGTGCCACAATCTAAGTTGTAAATGAATCTTCGTTATGCTTGCTTCAAGAATGGAAGATACAGTGGGAAACCCAAATATGTTTCTTTCTTCTCATTGAGGATTTCAAGTCCATAATAAAAGCTTTACATCCTTCTCAACCATGTAAAGGTGAACAAACCTGTCACTACATGAACTAATCTTCTGAAAATTACTAATAAACCAAGGAAAGTAACTGGTTACCAATGACTCTCATCGCATCAAGGATTCACATGTCTTCTGAGAATATAGATAGTTCACAACAAAACACAATAAAAATGCAGACTTACAACACAATAGGAGTGCTGGATCTTCGTTATGCTTGCTTCAAGAATGGAAAATACAGTGGGAAACCCAGATATGTTTCTTTCTTCTCATTGAGGATTTCAAGTCCACAATAAAAACTTTACATGCCTCTCAACCATGTAAAGGCAAACAGACCTATCACTATATGAATTAATCTTCTGAAAATCACTAATAAACCAAGAAAGGTAACTGGTTATCCATGACTCTCACCACATCAAGGATTCACACGTCTTTTGACAATATAGATAGTTCACAACAAAGCACAATAAAATGTAGACTTACAGCACAATAGGAGTGGTCGTAACTCTCAATATAAAGGTTGTATTTATTCAACGTGGAGGTAGATGAGGAGAGGTCGCTTTGCTTGGCTACTTTGTTTTTATGAATGTAAAAGAGAGTACACAATTTACAAATCAGCTGAGATTAATATTTATATCACTAGTGCTTGGGATAATCCATTATGAGCTTAGCTTGAAAAGCCATTGCTAACAAGGAAACTGAAGAACATTGAACTAAAAAAGTAGTAAAATATAGCATTGTTACAACAATATGAACAAGCGTTTTGGTTTTTTAGAGAAAAGGAATCCCAATAATATCCATTGAAAAGTACACATTCAATATAAACATTTTTGCAATAGTTTCTCAAGAAGGGAAATTTGTTTTCATTGACAAAGAAGAATAGATGAACAACAAGAAAGGTTGGTTCACCACTATATAGCCTTGGAAGAGTTTGTTATCTGGTGCAATTGCAAAAATGAGAATAGTAGGCAAAGTTTTCAATTGAGTGTTGTACACATGAGAAGATACAAATGATATTTACAATTAAAATTAGTTGGACGCTTCTAAATTAGAAATATAGTCTGCCCATGCAGTAGCTTCTTCAGTTATGATATTATATTTGTTGGGCTTTAATAGTTTTAGAGACACTTCATGATAAGACAGTTATGTTTCTATATTTGCAACTTCTGTTGGTGCAGCCTTGCAGGTATCATCAAGGAAAGTGAGATGTGTAGATGTTTGCCTCACATAGAAGTCGATGTCTTCTTCTGTTAGAGCATCAATTTTCTTGATGTATTCCAGGTTTGATTGCAACACTTGTTGGAGTTCTGCCATCTGTTAATCCTTGGGTGGGAGCTCATTGATATTGGCTACCATAGGGAGCTGGCATTTACGGTGAACCTGGTGGATTTCCTCATAGAAGTTTGTGCACTTTTCAAGAGTTTTATCAATCTCGGCATTTAGTCAATTAGTGGCTTTCCTACAAAATCCAAGGAGTGCAATATCCAACTTCAGGCTCTCTAGTGTTTTTTTAGGGAGGTGAGGAGGAAATGCTGGGTTATTTTCTCTCCAAGTTAACTGTTTGTTAAGGTTGTTGCCAGTAGTAATCAAATGTTGATGCATTGCTATTGAGCTTGCACCAATTTCTTGCATCCTTGCCATGAATTGTTTGATATTGTAGATTTGTTGAAAGAGTGTTTTTGACAGTTTGACACTTGCTCTTGAAGCTTGCATGCTTGTGCCCAGAACGGTTCCATGAGTGATTCCTTATCTCTCAACAACTTATCTACTTGAGTCTTCAATTCATTGGCCTTGTCCTTCGCCACTGATGCACGTGTTTCAAGGTCTGTAAGCTTTGCTTGAAAATCAGTTGTCTCCCCTTCCATTGTCATTAACTGAATATTCAATGCTTCCAAATGCAATATCCCTATGCCTTCCCGCTAGAAGACATTAGACATACTAGTCGTGACCTTCACCGGATCAACATGTCAATAATGTATATTATTATTATTATTATTATTTTACTCCTTTTATCACATCGGATGATTCCTCATATTACATTTTACTTTTTATGTATGCAATTGATGTGATTTCATCAAGGTTCAACAAATATATTTTATCCACAAATAGTTAACATACATACTTTACAATTTTATTTTTATTTTTTTAACAAAAACGTATATTGTATATTAAAAAAAAAAGGAGCCGTGGTTTTTATCCAAATCGGCAAATTACATGGAGGCCAAATTAGCTTTTATCATTTTCAGCTTCGCATAGTCTGAGGAGACCACCTTTGTAAAAATGTGAATGGATGTTAAAATGCCTTCCATCTCAATCTGAGAAAGATTATTACAAATAAATAGAATGAATGAATTACTAATGGATGTTAAAATGCCTTCCATCTCATTCTGAGAAAGATTATTACAAATAAATAGGATGAATGAATTACTAGAATGTTGATGATGCTGCTGAAAGAATTTGCTGAATGTTGTGCTGAATAGTTCTATGTGCAATTCGAAAGATTCATAGTGTCCTTCTGAGGTTGCTAATGATGAATAAGACTAGTAGATACTGGGCTAGGATTGCTATTGATGTTTCATAAGCATATCAATTTATCATTCTGCTTCAAATGTTGAAAAAAGGTTTAAGATTTCTGTTGTGATGCAAAGGGTTATGAGATCTGCATTGGTGCATGAGATTATGATGTTCTGCTATCTATGATCATGAAGAGAATTAAATTCAAGTATGTTGGTGATGTTATTAGATGGGAGATCCATTGCTCAAACTGAAGATACTGAAAAAATAGTTGAACATGCCAAGACACTTCGCTGAGGTTTCTGTCGATGAATCATGCCACGAGTGAACTGGATTTCAATTGCTCAGGGGTCAGGTTCTGCTTTATATATTGGAAGAGGACTTATTTAAATCTGAAGGAGCTTGATAAAATTGAATCAAAACCATTCGTAGTGCTGCTAAGCGACCCTTCTGCCTTCTGAAATTGAGAATAAAATTGGTCATAAGTCCACGCCAGGATGACTTCTGCTCTGCTGCTAAATTAACCAATTCATCACGAAACTGCCAACTGAAACACAGTCATATTCCTCCTCTAGATTGCCTCACGAAACTGCCTCTACTGTTAATTATACTTCAAAGAATTTCAATGACAACTTAATGTTGAGCTTAAGGGATTATGCTATCACTATTTCCATTTCTGCGTGAAGATGTATCCTCCAATTCCTAAGAGTTCTTTTCTCCCAGAATTCGCACAGTATACCATATAATTCAAATGATAGGTTTATACCCACAACGGAAGCATAGACTCACTATTCAACGAATCTTCATGGCTAATCTCAGTGAAAATGCTCTGTATTGGAAGATTAAGGGCAAAATGTGATGATTATTCCATTCAAGCAATCTAATCGAGCTGACAGATGAAATTTTGCTTATAATATTTCCAAGCTCAAGGGATATGCTGGGATTCAGCCTCTAAATTGGAGAGCTTGAGCATGCCTTGTTGTTGACTAGTATCAGCATTAGCTTCTATGTCTGCCTCGGTGTTTAAGATCCTTAAAATATGATAAGACCTGAACAGGGTGAAGGTGCTTGAAATATGACAAATTCGCTGAATGATATGGCTGAGTGGAAAATTGTTGCTATTGGTGCTAGTGTTGAGGGCGTGGATAATGATCAAAGAATCCCCGAACACTTGAATCTTGTCAGTATTATGATCTCTAGCTATCTGGCAGCCTTTCAACAAGGCTAAAGCTTCAGCGAGATTGTTTGAGCTATTGCCCATGCCCCACCTATACTTCAATCTTATGTTCCCATCTCTTTTCCACAAGACTCCACCTGCTCCTGCAACGCCTGGATTGTTCTTGGAGGCATTGTCGAAATGAAGGCTGTCCAACTCTTGATTTATCCTCCATTCTTGGAAGTCTTTAAATGTGAGTCTGATTTGCCAGGCTGGAGTGAGTCTATGATGGGGCACATTCCTGGGTTGCGGTCTGTTAGTTCCTATCCACTCCAATTCTACTTTGCTAAGGGTTGAATTTGGCCTAAACTTAGAGTGATTGAGGCATTCGAGCAGTAATCCTTTAGCTTGGCATGCTGTGTGTATGGGGTTGCAACTCTTTTCTTGGAAGATTGACTGATTTTTGGCTATCCAGATTTTCCAGCATGCATATTTTGGGATGGAGATCCATAGATGATACCAGAGCTTATCCTTGGACAAGGGAGCAGGATAGATAGATTTCCAATCTCTGAAGAGCTGAGTGATGGTAGTGAAGATGGGCATGGTGATATTGAGATCCCTGAGCATATAATTCCAGACGTTCTTAGCATAGGGGCAATCCAGAAAAAGATGTTTACAAGTTTCAATGTTGCTCTGGCAGAGAGTGCACCAAAAACGCCCGTGTATACCTCTCTTACTTAAATTTTCACCGGTGAGAATTTTACAATGATTTAAAGTCCAGGTAAAGAAATTGATTTTTGGGAGTCCGAATGTGTCCCATACCATTTTCCATGTGTCATTTATTGCTTCTTCTTTTTGTTGCAGAGCTTTGTACCCAAGGGCAGCCGTATACGAGCCTATAGGCCCCCAGCCTTGATCATCCTTGGCCAGTAAGTGCAGAGGGGCGCATCCTTTCAGATTCTTAATAAGAATGTCTTTGGCTGCCTCAAGATTTGCAAGAACAACTAACTTTTTTCAGCCATCCCAATTTCCATGCCTGTCCCAGCAGCTAAAATCCTTTAGAGTTGTGATTCCTTGTTGGGCCAACTAGTCTGCAATATTCTTTAATTCATGATTATTTTGCATTGCTTCATTTTCCATAATTCTATCTTTGAAAATATCTATTTTCTTACTGTTGCCAGGTACCCAGTATAGTTCTTTTGAGAAAAAATCCCAGGCCTCTTTGCAAAGGGACCAAGTGCTTGAGCCTTTGGAGGTAGGCTTTTGATCTAAACATCTTAGATTGTCTCCATTAAGATATTTCTTCCTGAACACTTGGCTAATTCGGTTCTGCTTGTTGTGGAGAATCTGCCATAATATCTTTCCACCTAGTGCCAAGTTTGCATGACGAGGATCTCGTATTTGTAGTCCTCCCACAACTTTTGTCTTCTTAATCGTCTCCCAATTCACTAAGTGGAAATTTTTTTTTCCCCATTGTTTTTCCCTCCCGACCAAAGGAAATCTCTCATTAGTTTACTAATCTTATTTGTTGTTCCTTTTGGCGCTAGGAGTGTAGAACACTAATATATAAGCATGGCGGAGATTACCGACTTCACAAGGGTCAGCTTCCCAGCCTTACTTAGCTAGTGTCCTCCCCATCTAATGATTTTCCTTTTAATTTTGTTGATCGTGTCATCCCACGTTCGTGCCTTAGAGTTTCCGTAAGTGATGGGAAGACCCAAATAAGTGAATTTTTCCCAGTGATTATAAACCTTGATGCCAAGTATTCTGTTGATTTTTGCAGCCACTGAGTTGTTTGTATTCCAACTATAAACAACACTTTTATGAAGGTTAATCATTCCTCCGGAGGCCTTGCAATACATGTTCATATTCTGCTTGAATTTGCGTGCTATGAAGGATGAGGCTCCTCCAAGGAATAAAGAATCATCTACAAACATTGTGTGATTGAGGGGATGGGAGTCCAAGGTCAAATGAAGGCCGGGGAGGGTTCCATTGAGAAGATCATAGTTTAATTTCCGACTACTGGAGTCAGCCAAGATAATGTACAGGAAAGGGAGAGTGGGAATCCTTGCCTAATGCCCCGGGATGCTTGGAAGAAGTCTGAAGGACGACCATTAATTAAAGGGCAAATCCAGGGATTGTTGATGCAAGCTGCAATCCACCGGATGAAGGTTTCATTGGATCCAAAACGAGACATAATATTGAAAAGGAAGGAGTGCTTGACCCGGTCAAATGCATTGGCCATGTCTAACTTGATTAACATACCTTTTTCCTTTCTTTCTTTGCTTTAGTGGATAGCTTCCTGAACGAGAATGACGTTGTCCAAAATTTGTCTCCCTTCCAAAAAGCCGCCTTGATTCTCCGAGATCATCCTGTTGAGTAAGGGCTTCATCCGGGATGCCATCATCTTGGCTATGATCTTGTATGAGGCGTTGCATAAGGAAATTGGTCTAAATCTGCTGAAGGAGATTGGGTTTGTATCTTTAGGAATGAGTGACAGAAAGGTACTATTAGTGCCTCCACCTATCTTAACCTTTGAATGGAAGTTCTTTACCATTCTCATTAAATATTTTTTAATGCATTCCCAGCAAGCTTGATAAAAATGTATGGAGAAGCCGTTGGGGCCCGGGGCTTTATCAGAGTCAAATGAGTTGATTGTATTGACCACTTCTTGCTCAGTGAATGGCTCCAGAATATTCAGGTTCTCTTCAGGCGTGATGTTATTCTGGATATGCTCCAGAAGAGAGTGCTCCTCTTCACCTTCGACCCTGTCATCCTCAACAAATAACGCAGAATAATGTGCATGAGCAGCGATTTTAATATCATCATTACCTTTGCAGATCGTGCCATCCTCCAATTTGACCTCATCGATGTGATTGCAAACTTACAACAACATTACAAATAGGGTGTTCAATAGACTTACCTTCAAACTTACCTGGATCTTGTACTGACCTTTCTATGGAGTTGTCTTCTGCTTTCTATTCTTCAATGGAGTACAGTTGATCTAACTTCAGTGACAATTCTTCAATTGAGTTGCACTTTCCTATTTTCTTCTTTTGGAGATCTGTCAAATCTGCAGTCATGAGTTTCATAACTTCTTCTTCATGTTCCTTAGAGGAGTAGAGATGTTCTATTTTGAGCCATAGTTCCTTAGCAGTGTTGCACTTTCCAATCTTCTCTTTTATGGAATCTGATAAGCCTTCGAGAATGGATTCCATAGCCATTGAATTATTTTTCCTTGCTTCCTTCTGAGCTGTTGTTTTCACTTTCTTCGGATGATTGTACCCAGTAAGCACTGACTACCATACTCCACTGCCTTCTGCTTCAAGATAACCTTGCATTCTTATTTTCCAAATCAAGTAATTTGTCCCACAAGACAATCCATTCACTGAGAACCCCATGGTGTTTCAAGGATCTACTTCAAGCTGGTAAGGCTTTCTGTGAAGGACCCGCTCTGATACCAATTGTTGGACACACCGAGCACACTGAGAGGGGGGGGTGAACAGTGTGTGTAGCTTTTATTACTTTTTCAACTTTACCAATCATCAGCAGCTTATTCAATACATCATTCGTTAATGCATTATCACTTTATCATTATATCATCAGCATTATTAACAATTACAGCTCATCATATCATCATCACATAGGAAGCATAGAAAAACACAGTACACAAGATTTTTACGTGGAAACCCAAGTCCTGGGGGAAAAACCACAGAAGCCTTTATAATAATAATTTACCAGCAACAACTGGAAGGAGGTACCAACCCCCTTTGTTACAAAGACTTCAATTCTCCAGCTACAACTGGAAGGAGGCTACAACCCCCTGGTTTACAGGCTGCAACCTGAAGGAAGCCTTAGCTCCCTCAATTTCCTTGCCCCGTCCTGCCACCCTGATATGAAGATAGATACTCAACTATTGAACCACAAACTGCACTAATCCTGCAGACCTGCTATCCAACACTTGTACCACACTGCACAATCTAAACCACACTGCACAACCTGTACCACACTGCACAACCTGTATCACACTGCAAAATCTAAACCATACTGCACAACCTGTACCACACTGCACAACCACTTTCACTGCTCATAATCTGACCACTAACCACTGCACCATAACTGTGCAACACTGCATGTCAACATGCGCAATCTAGCTGTACCAGTCAAGTGGTTGTTCACATCATCTGAATTAATCAATCTGAATTCAACCAACTATGTACCAGACCACCTGGGTCAAACCAACTGCTCATACTACTCAGCCAATATGAGTCAGACCAAATGCACATGTAGTAGCCTGTGCTAATGTTGCTCAACTGAACCAATGTACTCACTCCTAATTACCACTATTCATCATTGTACTATTGTCGTCATTGCATCATTTATAATTCTATATCATCACACATTGTGTTTTCATCATACATCACTGAGTATCACTGTGTAAACATCACTGAGCATATCAAACTGAGCACATCATTGTGTAAACATCTCTAGCACTTCATACATATATTACTGTGTACTAATTGTCATGCCACTGAGTGTATTTTACTGAACATACCACTGTTTAAATGTTACTAAGTACATATGTATATGCCACTGTGTAAATATTTCATGCATATATCATTGAGCATACAAGTTACTGTGCATATCATTGTCACCCAATGGATGTCATTCAACTGTCATTGTCAAGGCGGTCAACTTGTGCTAACTTGTTCAACTGTTCATATGATCATCCTGCTAACCTACTCATATAGTCAACATGATAAATTGATCATGTAGTCAATCTTATCAACTGTTAATTGATTTTTGTCTCATCACCAAATCAATCTTTCACTTATCATATCTTATCAATTCAATACTTAGTCACAAAGAATGTCATCATAAAACTTTAGGAGTTGACCTTTTTAACTTGATTAAGCACTTGTAGGCACTATGATTTAGCCAACCAATGCTAACACGTGACTATAATGATGTCTACAAGATTATGTGCTTACTTAACTCAACACTGCTTGAACATGCCTTTATTGCTGTAGTTTTTCAAGGCTTGCTTGAACTCTGAGCTATCAGAACTTTTAACACTGTAACCAAAAATTGCACTTGTCTTCCAGATTGACTTTTACATACCTGATATCCCTGCTTGAACAAGTTCAGACCTTCACTTGTATGTGCTCCTTTGATATGTATGCTTGACAGAGTAACACTGGCTTCTTCCTTCCTTACATAGAACACTAAGTATGTACAGAGATCTGTGGATAGCTTCAATAAATTTGTCTTTGTATACTGTGGTGATCCCAACTTAGTTTGCTTGAATGTTTTGGCATAGCACAAAGTTTAAACTTAATGCTTGACACTTATACAAAGGCACTAAAATCTATTCAATAGGATGTCTGCAAAAATGTAAACTTACTTGACTCAGGACTTTGAACATACTGAGGTCACCTAATATTGTCCTTTTGTAGCCTGTGAGAATACTCTGAGAACAACGCTGTAGAATGTCTTCACCAAAATGACTTGATGACTGTATGACTTGCCTGAGAGAAGTGTTTAAAGATGCTTCCAAAGTACTGTTTAAACAGATTGAGTACCTCCTTTACATGCTTTGACTTCTGCTTTGTGTACTGTTGTACAGAGCTATATGTCTTCAAAAGAGATCACTTCTCCACTATGCTACTGGTCTCCAAGGAGATTTCACCATTTTTACAGTACTACAAGTCTTCAAAGGAAGATCACTGTTGTTCGGATGCTCACAAGATCAACACTTCACTGCTGTAGATACAGAGATAGATCTTCACAGAGATCACAATGGTTTCCTCTGTGATAGCCCGAAATTCAAGCCATCTGCTACTATAGACATCCCCAATTGAAGCTCATGTTTCTCTGCCTCAGTACCTCAGTATCACTCCCAAATTTCAGAGCTAAGGATGGATAAAAAAAATGATGCAGATCTGTAACTTGAAAAATCAGAGTTAAAAAAAACTTCAAAACATGGCTGCCTCATCCACGAAATTCAGAGATGATGATCTCATAACACTACAGCAGCCCGAAAATATCTTCTACTGTGACCCCCAAAAATCAGAGCTAATTTCCTCTCAACCCAGTCATTCAAATGAGGTCGAAATTGTTGTTATTTATACACATAACACATGGGAAAAAAAAATGAGCTGACCTTGCATTTATTAAAAGTTGTAAAATTTCTTTTTGATCTTAAAAATCCTGAGTCGACCTACTTGTGAATGGGCAAATTAACTCATTGACTTTAAACATCATTATCTCTCCAACCGTAAGGAGTTAGGGGGCGTTCTACATATCAACTGAAAGGGCTTGACGAGGACTGCCACTTTGTGAGGGTCTTGTTGGCATTGGAAAAGTTCTTCACCCTTATTTTTTCAATTTGTGCAGGACATCAAAAATTCACTTGAAAACTTTTGGATGGCTTCCTTTTTTTTTTTTTAAACCACTTTTAGGGCTTCTTCAATAGGTTTGAGAGTCAAAGAATAAGGGTATCAAGTTCAACACCAAGTCTTGTGGATCAAGGGATTTCATCATGGTTTTCAAAAGCTAGCCAAGCTATCATATGTGAGTGGGTCATATGACCATATTATGTGGGCTTAAAGCCATCAACCAAGGCATCTTCATTACTTTTTGCAAAGGAGCTTCTTCAAGGGTTTCAAGTAGCATGCATAGGGTTTTATGGGCTTAAGGTTATCAAGCAAGTACATTCATGACAAGAGTAAGGGCAACAAATTCACCAAGACTCGTGGGTCAAGAGACAAGATCTTCACCATCACGTAGGGGCACAAGTCAAAAGATGAGGGTTTCAAGAACTAATAAAGGTATCATCATTTGATATCAAAGGCATCATTAGTGCTTTAAGGGAATGCATGCCATATTGTCAAACCACCATACATTATAGGGTCATTAAGTATATCGTTTTAAATGACCATAGAATGGGTCATTTCTACTTGTCAAGGATAAGGACTTGACCTAGGACATCATCTAAAGTAGTGGCTTTAACATTGTTCATTAGGGGCATCCCAACAAGAGCATCTACACCCTTTTGTGCTTAAGACCAACTTGTGGGATTTCATTATGGGTTCAAGGGGCTTCAAGATCTAGAATACCACAATCATTCATTAGGCAACCAAACAACAGACCACAAGTGCAAGTAGCACAAACACCATTAACGAAAGGACAACCAAGAGAAGGATACAACAATGGACTCAATGGGACCAAGATTACAGCTTAGGGGCACTTAACCAAGTCAAGGGTAGCCAGGGCTTTTGCCATTGTCCCAAGGCCTCCAAGGGATTCAAGCTTGGGCTTGGACAAAGTCAAAAGGTCTCCTATTAACACAGATAACCACAAACCACAAACCAAACACTAACCCTCGGGGGCTCCACAAGGGGCACCAAGACTTAACTGTTGGCATCAATGACCAGACATTGTTGGCATTAATGACAACCTTATCAACATACAGCTCGATCCCCTTCAGGCGCGAGGGCCGAGGCGGTCTGTAAGATGTGGAGCACTTCTGACAATTTTTATTATTATTATTATTTTATATCATAATTTCATAGGAAGACCTTGTCTCCCATATTACATTTCCTTAGGTTGAAAATGTCTTAAATTATGACTCACGTATAGGTTTGACTCTTTTCTAACAAACACCACTTACTTACATTATGTAATATAGTCACTTCACAGTTTCCTTGAACACTACCTTGTGTTTTTTTTTGTTTTTTTTATTTTCTTTCATACTACTAATTGGAATGTGGGTCATGATTGTATATATAAACCCCTTCTTCTTTTTTTAAATAATACTTAGTACAAAATCCTATATATATATATATATATATAAACTCTCACTATATATGCTTGTACTTACTGTGAATTATATATATATATATATATATATCATAGTAATCACCAATTAATAACACATAATCTCAACTATATCTTATAAAATAATTGTGTTATTTAGTTTAATTATAATTGATTTTTATATATATAATTTTTGGATAATCTATGGAATAAACTAATTCAAATAACAATTACATTCCATTTTTTTCTTTAAACTAATTATATAAAAGCAGCTTGAAATGAGGAAACAAACCTTATGCACTACAACAAAAGCAACTTGAACAGGTGTGATATCTTCATATGCGGTTCTCCCTGTAATAATTTCCCACAATACAATGCCAAAGCTGTAGACATCGGCCTTCCTATTGTGTGGCTTGTGGTTGATTACCTCGGGTGCCATCCAACTATATGTGCCTCGATCTTCATTCAGATAATCACAGTTTATTTCCTCACAAGCAATCCCAAAGTCCACAACTTTCAAGCACATGTCTCCCGTAAATAGTAGATTCTCGGACTTTAAGTCGCGGTGGATCACCCCTTGTGAGTGCGAATATTCCATGCCTCGAGCGATTTCCAGGGAACCTCCAGATAAGTATTCGGTAATTACACAGAATACTGGTGGCCTTCTACAGGCTACCACTAACTGTCTAACAAAATTTAAGCAGTGTCAGAATACTTCACATCTAGTTGCAAACAAAATAGCTTGACATCCATCATACATGGTATATTATAATGGAAGGAAGAGTTTTGAGAAAATCATATTGGTCATGTACTCTGTGCAAGCAATATGCAGGCTCATCTTCTAAGTAAATTGTAGTTGATTTCATCAGGAACAAATAGTTAGTATAATGGAAGGAAGGGTTTTGTGAAAAGCATATTGGCCATGTATTCTTTGCAAAATATGCAATATCATTTTCGAAGTAAATTTTGGTTTATTGTTTTCAAAGTAAAATTTGGTGTATCATTTTGAAAGTAAAATTTGGTGTATCATTTTCAAAGTAACTTGGAGGTTATTTCAACTAAAACAAATTGTTTGGAAATGAACCTCCCTAATAATTTTTTTTTATTTTTTTATCTTATACCTTAAAAGTTTTAAGGCAATATTTTATAATGGATACTTTTTCCTAAGATTGAGAGAGGATAAGATCATAGTAACATGGACTAAAAGTTTCAGTCATAGTTTTTCATATAATAGATGCATTAATACTATGTTCTTGATAAATTTAATCACTTGCGACTTAAGCATTAAGTTCCAAATCAAACTAGAAATTTTCTTCTAGGACATTGAACAAGGGAACCCAGAAATACAATTTCCATAATAACTTTTCAGTGGAGGATATCAACTTTTTTGTCTTGCGTTTTAATTAAAAATATATTAATAATATTTCAATTATATCTTTATTTTGTCAAATGCCTCTTCAAAGAGAATTTCCAAAGCGATATTATAACCTGTACTTATTGATTAAAGTAGTTGCTTTCAATCATAAATGTTGAAAATTAATACTATATTCTCAATTCTTCATTAATAAACTGCTTTCAATCAGAAAATGTCCATTCTTCAGAATTAATACTTGTTAATATTGCTTTAATAAAAATAATAATTCAAACCAACCTGGACAATATTTCAGTGATGAAGATGAGACAAGATAGTGACTTCTTTATTGAACTGTTTCTCAAGACGCATTGCCATATCTTCATTTTCATCACCATCGGGCTGCCTTATGACCTTCACCGCCACAGGTTTCTCATTGTAGATTCCATGATATAGTCTACTATGTGCCCCAGAAGCAAATCTTTGGCCTACAAACAGCTTGGATAAGCCCACCATCCAATCCTGAGCTGTTTCTACTGCTGTCATAGAATCTTCTGATTGTTGAATGTACTTGGACCATGAAGGTGAATTTTTAAAACCTTTGCCTATGAATTCTGGACTTCGTGATGGTGAAAGGAAACCAAATATAGGAGAAGTAGGAGAAAAGCTGGGTGCTTGTGTCAATGCATCCATTAATTTGCGGCCTCTGTTATAATATCTGGCCCAGTGTGTAGCTTCATTCAATATATTGTCTGATGATTTCCTTTGGGGAGATGAAAACCGTTTGCTTCTCGATATTGCTTCCTTAAATGTTTCTGGAACCTTTGTTTGAGGTTCAGGTGATGGATATCTCCTATTAAGTTATCTCTGATTTGAGAACGAGATTGTTTCGGGACTGGTTGTTTGAGCTCCAGGAGATACGTAGCTCCCAATAAGTGTTTTCCGCTGTGGCAATGCAAATTCTAAGGACCTGGATCTGGGGGATGGATATTGTGCATCTAATGATGTCGGGGAAGGAGGGGCTCCTAGACATAGAGGTGGTTTTAATGACCCTGAGGTTGTTGATCTCGAATGCATATGATGAGCTTCACTGCACAATGATGCACGGGATATTGGAAATGCAGAGTTTTTCATAGGATCTAGCCGGTAACATACAGTGGAAGAATACTTTGTTCACGAAATCCAAGAAGAATACTCGCTATTTCCAAGAGATCGTTTATTCTGATTATTTGCTGTCACTCTTTTCTTGGCTCACCTTCGTGGGGGTTAGGGTTTGATAGACACATGGTGCTAAAAAGGTTTTATCGTGGTCTATTAATTTATGTTGTACACGTTGCGGAGGAAGTTTAGAATAGCCTGACATGCAAGAGATCGGCTAAATTCCTCTGTTTGTCCTAATCTATGAACGCGGACATGGTGCATGGAGGACACGCGTCTTTCGCTCCTCCATTCCCTAGCCTTCACTAAAACAAGATTTTCGAGTCCATTTCTCATTTTTCCCCTCTCAACTTTTGTACCTGCTCTACATGTTCCTCAACATGGCCACTCTGCAAGTTTCTCAACGCCGCCACGGTTTCAGTTGGAGGTGGAAGACTGTGTGTCCATTCCACTCAGTCATCTCACTACATTCTTCTACGCTTAATCATCCCTCAGGCTTAAAGGAGGTATAGTTATTTCATAATCTCTTTCTGCTTCATTTTTCGGTTTCTTACTGCGTCTCTTATGTGATTTGTAGGGTACCTATGGTGGGGCTCTCTGAAGCAACCCAGCTAAGGAGGACGTGAGGGCGTTGCAGAGCTGCCAAGTATGGAAACATTGATATCATTTAATAGGCCTACAGACTGCGGGCATATGTTGGATGCCTACTATAGGCGGCCTCCCACAAGCATTGCGTTCTTTCCTTCTCTCTTGCTATATGGAGTCGTAGCTCAAGAGACGCCCAAGGGCGCAACCCTCTCCATAATTGGAGGTTGTTCCTAGTAGGTTTTATTTTATTTTATTTATTATTTTGTTTTCTTCTGTTTATTATTATTAATATCCAAGGCTCATGCGCAGATTTGTTCTGTTCACGACTTGGCGTTCAATTCAGCCAAAGGTAACATGGTTTGGCATGAGACGTGAAGTGTTATGGACTTTGCTTGGTCGACTTGTTTACTGGGCTTGATCTTTGACCATTCTGTGTGTATCGCAGACAGAGATTCTCTCTCCAGGGCTCACTTGTCCTGTGGCCTCAGCTCTTATCTCTTAGGAAGTGGCTTGGCTAAACATTCGCCTGCTTAGCATGGCTGCACGCCCCCCTCACCCTTGGTTCTTATTTTCCCTTCCTATGGGTTGTTATGTGCGTGAATGTGCAGTATATGCACAAAGGTGCTCTCATGGCGGTTGCTCTGGACACTTATTTTTTGCTCTAGCTTGCACTTTTGGATAGTCTCGCTTGAAATTTGGTTTCTACTTGGCTCCATCACTGGGCTTGTCTGTTTGTATTAGCCGTAAAAGCCGGTTCCGAGACTACAGAATTGTAATTTTACTAGTGATTGTGCAGTGATCAAGAGCGTATACATAGCAATGATGCATGAAATGACGCAGCCTCAGGAAGTGTGGAGATCATCGAGGGATTTGATCTCGCTACGTACTAACAAGCAGGAGCCAAGCTCGAGATCATCAGGAAGATCAAAGAAAACTAGCAAGACGGGCGGTGTGCATTACTTGCAGGAGGCCAAAGAAGGATATGAGGAGTGTCTGCAGAAGATGGTGGGGCGATACCATTCTCGTTCGTGTGAATATGGGAGAGGACAATTCATGAGATGCTCGTCGGTGGTGGTGCAGCGAGTGGAGGCGTCGGTGAGCGTGGTGTGGTCCGTGGTGCGGCGCTTCGACGATCCCCAAACCGGCTTAAAAATAATTTGAAATCGTGAAAATCGGAACAGTGAGGGAGTGAAACATCCACGTGGCAGCATTCCATTTACTCTATGAGCAAGGAATCTAACCGACGTATCTTACCCACGTGGATGGTTATGCTTCTCCGCTGTGAAACACCTACGGCGTAAATATCAATTTCAAAATTCCATTTTACAAGTAAATATCAATTTCAAAATTCCATTTTACAAGTGGTAAAGTAGAAAATGGCTTGATAAAAGAATTTTAAAAACATTTAATAAATAAATTAGTTTGAGAAGTTTGGATATTGTTTATAGATGCCTCATCTTTCTTTTTTTAAGTAAGAAATATTTTTGTATTATATATAAAAAGGAGAGGTTACATTCGAGCACAAACCGGCCGAAGCTCTGTAAATATTTTGCATGACTGGGCTCTTAGACCTTACAAAAAGGAAAGATTGTATGACTATTATGCCCATATTAAAAGCTCGACTTACAGAGGTTGTAGGTATCAGCCAAAACATCCTTAAGAACTCCCATAACATCCTAACAAAGGACGATTTAACCCCTAAGCAAAGCCTAAAGGGACATGACACAGTAGCAGAAACGAACGACACCTCAATTAGACAAGAAACACAGCATAACATCATTACAGTAAAATATATGGCAGATTCGGGAAGCGGCCTTGAGGATTATCGACCGGCGCTGATGCGGGAGCTTCAGGAAGACGAAGGCCCATGGAGTGCAGCAGGAATTCCATCTTCCGGTTCAGCTCCTTGGATTCTGCTTGAAGCGCTTTCTACACCTGATCCTTTGGCTTCCAATCTTCATTCTTTTCCATGGTCCTGGATAGCATACCCCACCATGTTTTTCATTACCCAGTAAAGGGAAATAGTTCGTTCATACAGGTTGAGACGGCCAGCAGTGTTCCTCGGGTCCATGACCGAGTTCTTCATCTTTCGGCACTCCTCCTGCACGGTCTCTTTATCAAGCTTTTTCTAGAGCTGCTGCTCCACATCCTGAATTTCCTTCTGTACTTTCGAAGGTAAATCCAATTCGAAAATCCTAGATTCCCACCGAGCTTTCTAATGAGTGCGAGAGAGTCTGCAACTATCATCCTCAGGGATTTCATCTCTGTTACGCCGCAGGCAATGACCATAGGTGGTATTCAATCCTTCCTCCTGACTCTGGTCGCCCATTATGCTAATTCCCTTGGCTTTGCCTTTCTCAATGAACATGATATCACGGGGAAAATGCATGCAAAGAAAAATCTTGCGAATACGTCTATGGTCACCACCTTTCCAGTCCTTATAAGGAAAGTTACCATCCCAAACAATATTTAGCACCGTACCTTCCATTGAAGGCGGCTCATACCGCACAATCCTTTGTAGATATCCTCCATGCGAATAGTTAGATCTCCCATTTTCAACATTCATGGCAGCAGTCATAACCATCAACCTAGACAAGACTGAAAACATGATCTGGATTAAATGAAGAGTCCCTCCTAGTAGCTTCCCCTCTCGAGCTTCTAAGGCTTAACAAGAGAGACGAGACGTCACGTGTCAGGGCTAGGCTCAGCCTGACATCGGGCTTCCTTTTCAACATGATAACGCATTATGTCTTGAGATAGATTGTCCTTACACCTGTCCCTGGCTGTCGGATCGAGTAGGCTCTCCCATGAGTTGGCAGCACAAATGGACATGTAATTTTCACTCCAGAAGTTTGCCAACAGGTCCACCAATTTATTACCATTGTTCTTAACATGGGAGAAGGTAAGGGCCATCCTGGGGTTTAAAATCATCGCCAACTTTTCTAGTCTCCCTCTAAACGCCATGAAGACGCCACCTTGGAGCTTGGTTTTCCGTGATGGATCTTTGTTGCCATGTGGAGGATGATCTTAGAGTCTCCTTCGACCATGAAAGGGGTCCAGTTCTGAGCACCAGCCATATGTATACCCTGGAGAAATCCTTCTAATTCCGTTGCATTGTTGGATTCAGTTCCAAGGAAGCCAATTTTGAAACATAGCATTTCGCCCGCATGATTTCTAATCACACAACCAAAACCTATCGGTCCCGGATTTCCTTTTGAGGCTCCGTCAAATTTATTTTGAAAAAACCATCCTGAGGAGGGGACCAAGACTTAGGGCTGGAGTTGGCCATGAGAGATCTTCTTTGTTTTCCATAACACTGAATCGATCCAGATATCCCCCATGCCTGCATTATGATGGTCTCTGCAGCATTGGCTTCCCAATCATAATTTTCCCAAGACTACAACTTCACAATTTCGAGCATCTTGCTTCTAATGGAATTCCAAACCCTGTCCATAGAATCATCCTTTTCTCGGAAGGTTTTGGAGTTTCTCTCCCTCCAGACTTCCCATACCACAAAATACGGGAAGATTTTCCAGAGTTGGTTAACAACAGGATTCTGGAACGGGTCTTTTGTCCATTCGCATATGGTATGATCCGGATTGCCACGGTGTCTGTTAGTTCTTCTGAAGACAATCGCACCACAGTCCCACAAATTTGAAGCAAAAGGGCATGGGTCAAGGAGGTGGTCCAAGGTTTCTTCCACCATACTGCACATGCAACACTGGTAAGGTCCGTGCAAACCTCTCTTCAAAAGATTGTCTCCCGTAAGGATTCGGCGTTTAATTACAAGCCAAATGAAAGTTGATATTTTAGGCCATAATTTTGCATACCATAATTTTTCCCATTTCTTGTGTGGGGCCTCATTATTGTAGCTTTTCTAGAGGTTGCATGCTTCTTTGATTGAGAAAATGCCCTTAGGTTCAAAGCCCCAGCGGAGTTTGTCCTCCCCTAGGTGAACCCTAATTCTTCGGTTGTTTAAAGTTTCTTTAATTCTATTTATTTTTTCTTAGAGGTTGAATTGTTTCCACCAGTCACGAGAAGCCCAAACCCTATACTCGTGTTCTATGTTGGTTTCTTCCCAAAGATATTTAACCAGGATTTTATTGTGGCTGATACACTCCACGATGATTTGGGGCATTTCAACATTTCCTTCTAGAGGAGGTAATTGTTTCCAAGAGTCTTCCCAAGCTTTAGCTCTTTGTCCATTTCTAATTTCCCAGAAACTATTATCATGAACAAGACTTCTACCTTGGGCAGCGGTCTTCCATATATGGGATCCCATATCATTCTCAGAAAAGCGGATGAGGTTGCTTTTCTCCCACCCCTTAGTATGTTTAATGTGCCAGATCTTTGCCTATGGTTCCTGGCTATGAGTAACCCAGCACCACCATATCTTGGCCCCAGTTACATGATTCACTTTTTTAGGGTCGGGGAGGTTGAGACCCCCTTGATCCTTCGGAGAGCAAATAGTTTCCCATTTTACCAGTGCCCATTTCGTGTGTTCACCTGGCCCGTTCCATAGGAAGTTGCATTGTATGTTTCGTATCTCCTTTAGAACTGCTTTTGGGGCCTCCAAGGCCGAGAACAGGTACATAGGAATAGCTTGCAGCACCGCTTTAACCAAAACCAATCGGCTAGCAAAATTGAGAGGCCTGAGAGTCCAGTTCGACAATTTTTTCCTCATTTTATCTAAGAGTTCATTCCATGACCCTTAACGAGCCATATAATCCACCAGGGGGGCTCCAAGGTATTTGGATGGAAGGGAGATCTCTTGGAATCCAAGGATTCGACAAATGTTACATCTAGTGATCCCGGGGGTGTTGAAGAAGAAGACCTAGGACTTTTTTTCATTCACTTACAGGCCTGAAGCTTTGCCGAAGTTAGTTAAATAGAGTCGAATCTTCCTGCTCTCCTAGACTGAGGGGTGTCACATCAGCATAGTATCATCCACAAACTGTTGGTGAGTTTGACGTTCCTCTCTTGGGTGTATGAGAAGCCTCTAAATATCATGGTTGCCTTACATGGCCTTGATTATTCTTCCTAAACCCTTAGTCGTAACAATGAAAAGGAAGGGGGACAAAGGATCTCTCCTTGATGAATACCCCTTGAGGGTTTTAGTAAGCCTATCGGAAGACCATTAAGCAAAATGGAGAAGAAGGCAGAGGAGATTAGATTCATGATCCAGCTAATCCAATCATCCGAAAAGCCAAAAGCACTTAGCATGGCCTTCATGAATTGCTAGTTTAGTTTGTCATAAGCTTTAGCAATGTCGAGTTTCAGTATCATTCCTGGGATCTTCTCTTTTTTGAGGGAGTGTAAAACCTCATGGACAAGGATAATTCCATCCATGATTTGACTCCCTTCCACAAACCCAGATTGATCCGAGGATATAAGAGAAGGAAGAACTGGTATAAGGCGATTGGTTATAACCTTGGTAACAATTTTATAAATAACATTGTAGAGGGCTATGTGGCGGAATTTTCCAGGGGTATCAGCTCCCTCAGTCTTAGGGATAAGAGCTAAAAAGGTTGCATTAAAAGCAAGAAGGATTTTCCTGGATAGTCTGGATGATTCCACTATTTTCCACACTTCCAGCTTAATGAGGTCCCATAAATAGTGAAAGAAATTGGTGGTAAAACTATCCGGTCCTGGGGATTTCCCATCTGCCATTTGATGCACCACTTCTTCGACTTCGGGCATTGTTATCGGCTTCATTAGAAGATCATTTTGATCTTGCGAGACAAGAGCAGGGATATGTTTCTTTCTAGATTTGTTTTAGTCATGATATCTTGAAAAAAGTTGCTAAGTTCCCATGGAATCTCCTCTCTTGTTTCCAGTCTTTCACCCTCCAAGTCTTTTATCTTAAGGATCCTCTTTTGCATTATGTTTTGAATAACTGACCTGTGGAAGAATTTAGTGTTTCTCTCCCCATCTTGAAGCCAATTAACTCTAGCTTTTTGATGCCATAGAATTTCCTCCCGTCGCTCCCTCTCCTGCAGCTTGTTATAAACACAAGCTTCCTCATTCTAAAGTTCAGTGGTGTACCCTGCATTTATGCCCATTTTCTGAATTTCCTCCAGTCTGGTTTCAAGGTTTTTTTTGTTCGCAATTATATTCCCAAACTCCTCCTTGTTCCATTTCTCTATTTTTTCTTTAAGACTCTTTAATTTCTGTTGGAACTTGTACATACTTTGGCCCTCTCCTGTGCTTAGCTCAGACCACCATTGCGTCACTTTCTCTTTGAACTCTGGATGTCCTATCCAGAACTGTTCAAATCGAAAGGGTTTTTTGAATTGAGAACCTAATCCACTCCACCACAATTCCATTAGCTAGTGGTCAGAGTCAGTCGTTCGGAGAACAGAGGTAGAAATTTCATTGCCAGATTCCATAACTGACTCAGAAACAAGAAAGTGATCCAGACGGGAGGCTATGTGGCAGTCTCCTTTGCATTTATTGTTCCATGTAAATCTACCTTCCCTCGGAATAACCTCAACTAGTTTAAGGTCTTCAATGGTATCCCTGAAGCGATCACACTCATCTTCCAGTCTCCGTCTTCCGCCCTTCTTTTCTTCTAAGGAGGTTATGAGGTTAAAGTCTCCACCCAAGATCCAGTGTTGATCTCCGACCCTGTCGCCCATTCTCCTTAAGGATTCAATGAAGGTTATTTTGTCCTGTGGAGTATGGGGGCCATAAACATTGGTTAATAGGCTGGATACTGGGAACCCATTAACCCCGAATTCAGCTGAGAGGAAACAATGATTCCCATGAAAACCTGATAGGCTTACTCTGTTGGGATCCCACGAAATGCCCAACCCTCCTGCCATACCTCTGGCATCGATTCCCATTCCTTCGCTGCCCTTCCAATTCTTTTTACCAATTTCCTGAAGCTGGCTTGCCAAGCACTTAGTTTCTTGGAGAAATACAATGGCCAGATTTGTCAACCTAATATTTTTTCGAAGGATATTTGCTTTCTGAGGGCTGTTAAGATCTCTTATATTCCAGGATACAATCTTCATTAAAATAATAAAAACATTATAACCCTAGAGCAGC
Source organism: Larix kaempferi (assembly GCA_027924585.1). Classification (NCBI taxonomy): domain Eukaryota; kingdom Viridiplantae; phylum Streptophyta; class Pinopsida; order Pinales; family Pinaceae; genus Larix; species Larix kaempferi. Next base: position 418,358 of record BSBM01000721.1, on the reverse strand, counting down.
CCTTATCGTAGGGTACTGACCTGATTCAATCAACTTTAATCCTGCTGCAGTAATGCGTTTCTAGTTAGATTTCCTTCCCGGTTTCCTGACTATCTCTTCATGTTTCCTCTTGTAGTCTCTGTGGGATCTAGGGTTAATGCCAAGACTATTGGATTCTCTAGCTTTGATGATGGCCTCTTTGAGAAGGACAACTTGCTCCTGGGGGACATACCCTTTTTCTACATCTTCACAAGCTTGTTCAATTCCATCAAGATCTACAATATCCATATCTTCAGTGTCTTCTCCAGTTTCCCATCCTAGGTCTTCGCTAGGGTTTTCCTCCACAGCAGATGTTGTTGCCTTTGTGTATCCGATCTCCTTTTCCCGGTTACTCAGATCTCGTTGGTCCTTGGTAGGCATTGAAGCAATCTCCTCTGATTGTTCTCTTAGGGCTTCAAATTGATTGGAGGTTAAAATATTTTTGGAGCTTTTCGTGTTTTCTTGTTTCCTACCTCCTCTTTTTTGATTGGAAATCATAGTGAACCCTTGATCCTTACTTTCCTCTTCCTTCTTAGGAGAGGGTTTTGGACTATTCATAGGGAAATCTCTAAATAAATGACCATATTCATGGCACCTACGACATCTAAACGGAATTTGTTCATAATCTAGAGTTTGAACCCAGTCTTCATCCTCCCAAGACATCTTAATAGCTTCTGGTAATTCCTTAGATAGGTCCATGTAAATACAGATCCTGGCATAGGCAGTGTACCTTTAAGCCTTGGTTTGCTCTGATATCTTGATAAAGGATCCTAGGTTGTTCCCAATATCTTCCAGAATTTATGAGTCCCAATATTCGTCAGGGAGGGAGTAAAGCCGAATCCATACCGGGACAACCCTCATATCCTCTTTATTTGGGAAAAACTTCTCCTTCCATGGTCTCAAAAAGAGACCAGCAGAGTAGAAGAAATAAGGGCCCCCATCTAGAACTCTATTTTTGACCTCCAAACTTAGGAAGGAAATGGTGAAAAAACCCTTTGAACCCAGTTGGAGATCATAATGCCCTCTTGGTTTCCAAGTCGAATTTATCCACCAGACTAGGGATTTTTTCGAAGGAAGCATGCCCACAAATTTTTCGATGAGCGCATGATCCTGCATGTATTGGATACGTTCCCTTAACTTGCTATATCTTATCTGCATAGAGGGGATTGAGGTTGCTTTAGGGATGCATTGTCCCAACTTCCTCCCCGCAGAGGAGCCCGATGAAAATGAATAAAGGGAGCTCGTTCCCTTTCCACCCATTCCTTCCAACGAAATCGGGATCGCCCTAATCCGAATATCCTCATGAGGATTTGCAGGGGGGCTTGAATGCCTCCCCCCAAAACTTGCAGCCATGGTTGCCGTCAGTCCTTCCTCCTTTAGAGATCGTCGTAAACCCTATCTTTGGTCTAGAAAGAATAACCATAGATACCTCATTGTTAGGATATTTAAACACTTAGGAGTTAGTTAAGATCAACTTGTGTAATATATCCGTTAGGAAAAGTGTGTTTCTTTAGTATGCATTAGTTTGCATTTGTAAATATTTAATCCGACGGTCACGATATGTTTTAGACATAGAGTGATCCAACGGCTCAACTTCTCTTAGATCATACCTAACCTTGATCCATGGCTTAACACCTGATTGGTCCATGATCTCTATTTAAAGAGCATGGAGGGTCATTGTCTAGTTGATCAATTATGAGAAGCTCATTTGTAACTTTCTTTCTTTGTATAATAAATTGCTCCGTAGAAGCTATTTGACTGGGGCCGTGGAGTGTTTCCCTCTCGAGGGTTTAAACCACGTCAAAACATCGGTGTATCGATCTGTGATACAAAGGCAAAACATTATTTATTAGACAAAGAAGAGAGAGCTTGGAGGCTAAAGAGGAGGGCTCTTTGGAGTGAAGAAGGGAATAATAATACTAAACTTGATGGTTCCTTGGCCCACCAAGTCTAAAGAAAAAAGACCCACATAGAACAATATCCCCATGTTGACTCCCACTATCACCTTGCCCAAAAACTTGGTGTTCTCAACACCCTAGCTACAAGAGCCCTCAAAATTTCTGACCTTGATCACATAGAGAAGAAAAGAATCACCTCCGTAAGGTTTTTGAAGATAATGGTTACAAGCAGATTTCGAGGGATCAAACTCTTTAAGAAGGGTAATCTTGGGCCTAGAACCATTCCTCATAACATTGACGCAATTTCCAAATTGGTTCTTCCTTATATTCAAGGGACACAAGACAAACTAGCCAGAGTTCTTACAAAGAAAGACATCACAACCATTTTCAAAACCCTAACTACCATTAGGAACTCCATCAGATCGGTGAAAGACCCCATAGCTCCATCAAACAAAAAGGGTGTTTATATGATTCCTTGCTATTGAGGAAGTCCTTACATTGGCAAAACCGGTAAGTCTTTCAAAATTAGGTTTCATGAACATGTTGTTGACATCAAGCACAACTGATCCTGTTCTTATGCTCTCACCAAATATTCAGACTAGACCAAACATGACATTTGCATTGAAGCTGCTAAAATTCTAGCCACTAAAGATAATTACTTTAACCGAAAATTAAAGGAAGCCATTGAAATTGAAACGCCCCAATAATCTTAATAGAGACGATGGATGGAAGTTTAGTAGTAGCTGGATGCCCACCTTAACCCCTAAGTTTGCCTCCATGTAACTCAACATATTTCTCCTTTTTGTGTTTCTTTGTTGTCTACTTTCTCTTTCTTTTTTTTCCTCCTCCTTCCAATTAATGTTATTTTTCATGTTTTCCTTTCCCTTTGTTAATTTGTTTATATTTATCCCTGGTTTTTTTTATGTTTTTTATTTGCTTTTTTTTCTTTATAATTTTCTTTTTATTATATTTTTATATAGTTGAACTTGCTTTTGTTTTTATATTCTCTTAATGTATATATATATAATTTTATTTTATCCATCATTTTTCTAGTTTGTATTTAACTCCTTTTAGCTTTTCTCCTTTATTATTTTATTCTTATTTATTTTAATAATAATATTTTTTTTATAACTTTTATATTTTTCAAAAACTTTTAATTTTTAAATTATATTTTCCTTTGTTTCTCTCTTTCTTTACTATTTTGTTTTCATCCTTTTGTTATTTTATATTTATGGTTTTATTTTTTTTATTAAGTCCCTTGTTATTTCATTATTTTTCAATTGATTTACCATGCTTATGTATTTTTATCCTTATCTTGGTTTGGTTTTATTTTTAAATATTTTATTGCTAATTTTATTAATAGTCTTTTTTTAGGGTTTTGTTTTAAGCCTTCTTTTCTTTGTTTTAGGTTTTTTTCTTTGTCGGCTTTTTTTAAGTTTGGTTAGTCTTTTTCTATCTATCTTTTTCTTCCTTATCATAAATGCTCCATATCTTTTATTGAGATGGACCACATTAGTTTGGTCTGAAACATTGATACTTCGAAAACCAATGTGATGGATTTCAAAAATAATCTTCAACAACTATTAAATAAATGAAATATGAGAACTATTGAAATTAATGAAATAATTATATATAGTATAGGGGTCATAACGCAGAAGCAAAATGTGGCACTAAAGTGGAAGCAAATATTAGCACAAAATTGGATGCAAATATAGGTGCTAAATAGGAAGCTAGATGTGGTGCCAATGAGGAAGCATAACCGGAAGCTAAAATGGAAGCCAAAACTGGGATAAATTCAAACGAAACATTGGACGTAACACTTTGCGCTAAATAGGAAGCAAAATGTGGCACTTTGGAGGAAGCAAAAATGGATGCCAAACTAGGTGCTAATGAGGTTTCCAAAACTGGAGCTAATGTGGAAGCAAACATGGACGCAAAACTAGGCATTAAAATGGAAGCCATGTGTGGCATAAACGTAGAATCCAAACATGGCGCTACAATGAAATCCAAACATGGAGCTACAGTGGACGCTAAACATGGTGCTAATGTGGATGCCAAATTTGTTGCTAAAGTGGACGTTAAATCTGTCTCTAAAGGGGAAGCAACACATGGCACTAATTTGGAAGCAAACATGGATATGGTATTGGATGCAAACGTGGCGTTAATGTGAACACAAACATGGATGCTAAACCACATGCTAACTTGGCCCTAAATCAGGAAAGCGGAGCAAATGACATCTTCGATGTCAAATATTGGTGCAACTCTTCACATCTAGGCACTAATCCTGGTGTTATTCTATGAACTAAATAGGATGATATTTTAGGCACTAAAGTGGATGTTATTTCACGCGCTAAAGTGAATGTTAATTTTGGCGCTAAAGAGGACGAAATTTCAGGTGCTTTAACAAAAATTTCACGACTCGCCAGGTTTACCATCGAGCTGGTCCACTCAATTGGGAAAGATTTCACACTAAAAAGGGATGCTAAACCTGGCGCTAATTGCTAGTTTTGTAATAGTGAATTTTATTTCTCATAGCGATAACTTGAGAAAACTTTGGGATGAGTGATTTGGTCATTTAAACTATCACTCGTTGCAGCAATATGTAATTAGAAAATGGTTACTAGTCTTCCTATAATACTCTCTTGTATATATGGTGTTTGTCCTGGGTGTGTTCTCGACAAACATCATCAAGACAGTTCTGAAAAACCCACCTCTTGGCACGCCTCAGCTCCCTTGCAACTTGTTTATAGTGATTTGTGTGGTTCGCTTCCTTATGCTTCTTTCTACGGCTTCAAGTATTTCGTAACTTTCATTGATGACTTCTCCAGATGCACTTGGGTTTACTTCTTAAAACTTAAGAGTGAAGTTTTGACAAGTTTTTGGCCTACAATGCCCTTGTAGAGCAACAATATGGACACCAAATACAAAAGTTTTTTTTTTGACACAAACGGGTAGGTTTTATATTAATAAAACAGTAGAGAGATTACACTTCCAAAACAGGGAAAGCCACATGGTCTTTCAAACTTTAAATACCGGTGCCTGTAAAACAAAATCAGGTCTTTTATAAAGGGATAGCTATAAAGAGACAGTAAAAGACAAAAACTAGACTGTTTTCAGCGGTGACGAGCCCCTGGGGCTGGCATATTGCCCGATTGATTCTTGTCCTGTCCAGCATTCTCAGCTTTTCGAAGGCTTACCAGGGCGGTCTCCGCACGCTGCAGTCTGAGGTCCAGATTATCAGTTGCCACCATGACTTTTTCTTCCAAAGCCTCGAAGGCTGCCTTGAAGTCCGAGCGAATGAGAGCTAACTCATCCTCAATTCTGTCCAGACGCCTACCTCCCTGATGGTCCAGCTGCTGCATGAAATTCCCTTGGCGACGTACTCTTCGCCGCAGGACACGGACTTCAGCCTCCAATTCCTGCAATGGATCCGGGGAGGAGGTTGCCGACTCCCCTGAGTCCGCCATTCCTACCTTTTGCACTGAGACGATGGGATAAACAGCAAGAAAATCGAGGCAAGGTGCCCAGGACCTTCGCCACCCAGAAGAATGGGTTAAGATTTTAGAAGCAGCGCAATGAGGATTTCGTTTGTTATCCTGCTGGCCTTCCACCTGATAAATATGAAGCAGAAAAGTTTTAAGCATGGGGCATGCTTCAAATCCCATCATCATAATGCGAGGGTCGTCGATTTCCAGACCCGTACTGCCCTTTACATGCCAGTTCATGTTTCTGATTAATGAAACCTTATGCGAAGCCGGGGAGTAATCGTCACCAAAGCCAGATAAGGTACCATCCGTTCCAAAAATCATGGCAGTGAGGGGATTGACCGCAGGTGGACCAGCCCAGTGAAGGGACCTGGTATGAATGCGAGAGCTCCTCGTCTTGTAAGAGATCATTCCCGTTAAATTCCCATGCTCGGAAGTACAGATGCAGGTACGCTCCCTCCTCAGCATGAGCGAAAACGGCATCATTTTGGAGATGGGGAAACGTACGGGTTGAGAGGTGTTAAAAACCAGGACAGGAGGAGCCACGTCTCGCTTGGGACGGGAGGGCTTGACAACTGTCCTATGATCCGCTTTCCAAATGTCCCCTATGCTTGCTTGCGTATCCACCCTCTGAGAATTAAGGAATGGGAGTCCAGCTGAGTACATTATTGATCTTTAGAGCCCCTTTGCCCAGGGATATAGCCTCGTTTTCCGCTTTATCAGCTTGGCCATTATGCTCTCTCAGGACATGATAGAACTCGATATTCCGGAAGAGAGGAATGAGCAGGGAAATTCTTCTGAGAACTTGACGTAGGCGATTGGATGCAGGAAAGTTCTTAGAGTTGATGCACTGGATGATCATCCTTGAGTCCCCAACAACAGTGAGTTCCTAGACTCCATGAAGAAGGGCTTGGTTTAATCCTTGCCAAAGAGCCAATGCTTCAGCTATATTGTTGGATTCAATACCCAAATTCCAGGAGTACATGAAAACCAATTCTCCAGCGGGGTCATTAAGCACCCCTCCCCCTCCTGCCTCCCCTGACACCAAATACAAAAGTTAAGAACATATAACGAGTGAATACGTAAACAACAAATTTACTACTTAATTCATGTAACATTAGTTTATAAAGTAGCTACATTGTAAAAGTGCTACCCACTTGTTTTATAAAATTAGGTCACTTATTTTAAAGCAAATTCTTTATAAAAGTGAACTTATACGCAAAGCTAGTGGGGGGGCATTTTTTGCTCCCATTGCCACGTGGATCAACCTTTTCCTGCCATGTGGCTCCTTGGCCCCCTTTTTATGTTTTTTTTCAAAAGGGCATAACTTTGACATCTTGAGTCCGTTTTTAGTGCCATTTTTAAAGATATTTACATCAAGACCACCAGTTTCTACTTTTGAAGCCATATTACCTACATATTACAATATGGCCACTCCATGTGATATTCTTCTTACCGGTACCAACTCCTTCTCATGGTGATATGGATTATATGGAGAATGAAATGAAGACAACAACATAAAATGGAAATATATACACAAATATTTTGTAGAAAGCACAATAGTACAATAAAACCCAAATTCTATCAATGAATGGAATCGAAAAACATTGTTAACTGCAAAGCAATACAAGCTAGCTCTAGATGGTGCTAGCTTATATCTAAAAAGAGATGTGCCGATTATGCTCATTTGCAAGAGATGATTTACCATGATGCCAAAAGGGACTTTTAACATAAAGCATCAATGAGAAAACCCTAAACATCCAAAACCCTAATCCCAGAAGATGAAATGCCAAAAGGATTGTGGACCCCATTGTGGTTAGTTGATACGTCAACTTCCCAGGGGTGTAGCTTTTGCATAAAATATCCATTTGGGGTGCTTGTTATCCCATTGAAAAGGGATACTCTAGAAGAACATATTTCGAATGGGTACATAGACCAAAGTTATATACGGGGCACTGTCGTGCCAAAAAAACATGATTTAGGGCCTCAAAACGGCCCCCGAAGTTCAAGACCTGAAAAAACCGTAAAAAAATGCTAAGATGAAAAATTGTGTTTTGAGCCAATTGCTGGCACAGGATTAGTAGAAGTGCAGAAGCCGACAAGCTGTGAAAGGGACAATCCGCGGAAGAAAGGGTCATTCACGGATAACGCGGAAGTAGTTAATTAGTTAGATAAGGGTCATGTGGACCATTTTGTATAAGTAGGAGAATGATTGTAAGCCTAAGGGCATGGCATGTAATTGAAGATCCATTGATGGATAGACCTATCGACTTTGTGAGTTTTGATCTGTTTTGTATCCGCAATATGATGTATTGACTGTTTCTGGGAAGGTCATTCCGAAGGTTTTAGTGAATGCATGAAGATGTTCGATTATGGTTTATTCTCTGTCTTTGTTTCTGTTGAATGATGGATGCAAATGTATGATGGGATGTCTAATGCTCTGTGGGTTTAGTAATTTTTGTTTATGCTAAGAAGTAATCGGATCATGGTAATGTGAATATCTGTAATGTGTTGATGCTGCGGTTTATGAATATGCGAATAATGAAATGTTAGTATAGTGTGAATGGCATAATCTCTGGTTCATATGGCTGCAAAGTGCGTTTGATGCATGTCCTCAACTCCACTGCAGAAACTTGGTTCCTAGATCCCCCTTGTGCATCTCGGGTGAGACTTCATTCGCTCTGCGAGTGTTTCTAGAATGGTTAACACCCTTCTGGGCCGATGCCTAAGGGAGTTTGGGTTGGTGTTTGTTGACGAAAGTGTGCAGTGAACCCCTGTTGATAGTCATTGTGTCAACAAATGGTTCAGTTGCCGGGACCTTGAAGAGAAAAAGAAGAGGATATGCTGTGGCACCCAACGAAACCAGAGATTCAAGAGTGGTTTGACAAGAAGATAGAGGAGTTCGTGGAATGAGAAAAGCAAAACCACAGACAGATGGTAAGCAGTTGGTTGCAGAAATACATTTATTCAGATATCCATGAAATATTTTTTTGCGAATTCCCAGTACTATTGCATGAGTGGTTAGCACAACTAACATTCCAGAAGCACCATTTCCAAGAGACTGATCCTGAGCATTGGATGCCAGAACTGATTCGACAGTTGAAACATGTCGACAACACAGTATAAAGGGCTGTTGATTTCTGGGTGGATAGTATCCTAGAGGGATATATTATTGAGTTCGCAGTAGACACGATCAAGTCATACAACGATGCAGAGAGAAATTTCTTCATGGGACCAAGGGGAAGGTTCTTGTTGTTACTAAAACTGTGGATTAAGATGCTCGTGTGCGAAAAGGGCATTTTGAGGATGACTTCCGATGAGTAGAAAGATCAGTGTGCGAAGGTTGTAGTTGTCACGTGAATGAGGATTCGATAGAAAGATGTGGGGTAGATGGACATGAGCGACGATGAGTTTGTATGGGAAGCTAATGAAGAGTGTGGTACCTTGAGGAGTGGAGCGATATTCCGATGTCCCGAGAAGAAGAGGAGGACTGGGAGAGAGTCTCCTGAGAGGACCGAGACAGAAGACTGCAAAACAAGACCACAAGGGAGGAAGCGATCCTATTGCGACAAAGATGGTGACCAGGCTACCCCAGAAGAAGAAGAGACACGGATCATAAGTTACAACATACTTGCAACCCCGCGCACTACCTAGAATTTCACTGGAGGAAACCCAAGCTATTCACAGAGTTTCCCTACGTGCAGCAGTAAAAGTAGCGCATCAATAAACACTAATAGTAGGAACGTTAGAATGGCAGACGACACAAAAATGCCCACTTTCCAGGGAAATGGGACCGAGGATCTCGAGTAATTTTGGTTTCTGTGCGAAGCAGTATGGACTGTGAAGCAGGTCCAGGATGAAGATATTAAACAAGGACAGTTAGTGATGACCCTTAGGGGACATGCATTGGATTGGTTTTTGAAGTTTACAAGGGTTCCGACGGGAACACCAGCCAAGACGTTGGCGCAGATCAAAGCAGGCATGATCTATGAATTCAGGAAGCCAAATTCAGAATCACAGTATGTCACCGAGCTCAAAGAAATCAAGCAATACTCGAATGAGCCAGTATGGGAATTCGATCAACGATACAAGACATTGATAACATAGGTGAGTTTTGGGATAAATGATATGCAGCCCAGGGAGTGGTTCATCGCAGGACTGGTACCACACATCTGCGGACCACTAATGCAACAGAAGGTTGCGACCCAAGCGGAAGCATTGGAGATTGCGATGAAGCTGGAGGCTTCACCAATCAGTGAAACAAGGTTGGGTATGGATTGGATACAAGCATAGCTGGCAAACTTGACGATCCAATTGCAAGACATGAAGAAAGGGAAAGAGGCTCGCAAAGATATCTGGTGTACCAAGTGTGGGACAGAGGGACACCACAAGGATCAGTGCCTAGACTTCCGAGACTATTTGCAATTCGGTGCACCAAATCCCCTCAGTTAGGGAGGGTTGCCGTGGTGTCGTATCTTCCAAACGAGAGACCATCGACCAGAAGAGTGTGTTTATTTGTAGAAAATGGTGTCGAAACTAGAGAACTTGTATTGCAAGTTTTGCAAATCGGTTGGCCACGATGACAACAACTGCAGAGCTTATGGCCTACTCCAGGAAAGAACTACAGTGGCATATTTCATGGCAGGAGAAGAACAGGCAGCGGGTCAGGAACGACAGCAGTATAACCAATCGCTGACCCAGTATAATCACCAACCGCATCAGTATGATCAAACAGAGCATGGGAAAACACAGTAGCCAGTACCGCAATATCTGGCACCGCAGTATCAACCACCGAAGTACCCACCATATAGACCACCACAACAGCCGCAGTATGGGTAGTCATAGTATCGAATATATGGCCCACTGCATGGAGGGGCTAGAGGAGGATTTCACGTAGGTCGAGGTGCTGGCGCAGGACGAGGAGGAGATGCTGGACGAGGATGAGGACCGATTATATCCTACAATTGTGGGCAATAGGGGCACTATCGGAGGGATTGCCCGAATCTAGCACCACAGTAGTGCACTTATTGCAGCGCTGTGGATCATGGCGTTGAAGACTGTCTGTAACTCATCGCAAAATGGCAAACCAAGAATCAGCCACCACCTCCCCAGAACTAGAACTAGAATCCACCTACGGTATAGATGATCTTGATGGAGGCTCGAAAACAAAATGCGACTGTTGGAGTGGTGACACGCGGAGGAGTGACGACAGGAGCCGATGGGCCACGAACTACTATTCGACCAACAGTACGGAAACATGTCACTTTTGATGTAGAGGCTGAAAGGGATATCTTCTTGGAAGCGCAAGAGGTGATGAGAAAGAGGAGGCAATTACCTCTTCAAGAGAAAGTTATCTACGATATGCCACCGACGTTCAATAGGACAAAGTCGCAGGGAAAGGCTAATACCCTAAAATCCTTCTTAAAGAGTTGCCTGGAGTTGGAAAAAGATCAGGATGCGCTGGAGGAGCTATCTAATCTGTTGACTCGACAGGAGGGTGTACACTAGGAACAAAGAATTAATCGCATACACAAGAGGAAGACAGGGAGAGAGATGCGAATGTCGGCACAAATTGGAGCTTTTGATGTCGACTCAATTATCTTGGACCTTGGGTCAGATGTCAACATTCTGACCAAGCAGACATAGGATACCATGGGGAAATCGCAGTTGGCCTGGTCACTAGTACAATTGCGATTAGCAAACCAGAGTAAGGTTACTCCATTTGGTCGAGAGTACCAACTTCCCGTTGAGATTGAGGGCCTCAAGTCTTATGTCGATTTCGATGTAATTGAAATTGTGGACAATACCATCCCCTACCCAGCGCTACTAGGGATTGTTTGGGCAATCGATAATCTAACGGTTATCAACTTTAAGAAGCGGACAATGTCATTTGAGAATTGCGAGATGAGGGTCATCACACCTTTGGATCCTGCGGAAGGGCAGCAATACGTTGAACCGGCCAGAGATGAATTTACGGAGGGATAGGATAGTATATACAATATATCTGAGGATTACATTAATCCTACCGCAGATGGTGAATTGGGTTGGCGCAGTGTTAGTTCAGCGTCGTCAGATTCGGATGAGGTGCTTGAGAATTGGCAGAACTGGATGCATGGAGTGTCCTTTAGGAGATGCGCAAGGATCACACAAGCACTGCGATGGGTAGCCACAGAGGACTGTGCACTACCAACATACGAGGGATTTCCTAATTTGAGCACTATTCTCGTAGAGTTTGAAGAGAAAGTGGTGGAGCCGCAACGTTTATTGGCCTTGGAGGAAGCCTTAACGGCTACTCCTGCGCGCTGGTGGGCAGCACAAGTCTAATATCAGAACCTGGCCACTATGTGGCCACCTAATGACGGTTAGGTTCGACAATGCAGAAGGATGTAGTGGAAGGAATTTTGATGGTAGAAGTGACCCAAAGGCACATTTGGCTGAGTGCGAAAGCAAATGGGAACTACAAGCAAAAGGAGAATGGGTCCATGCATTCATTCACACTTTGGATGAAGTACCGCAGATTTGGTATGTCGCAGCAGAACTACGATGCGGAACAACTTCTTGGGAGAAGCTAACACTTGGCTTTAGCCAAACGTTTTGTTTCTCAGATGAGAACCCCTTCATCCATAATGCGCTACAAGTGATCTACGAAAAGATATTTGAAGCAGTACCGACAGAGCAACCATTAGAACTTCGGTGGACTGTGACACTAGAAATGATGATGGAGTGCTACAATATCACAGTAGAGCTGGATGATGAGGATGATCCGAGGGCTACGCATGTGCCAAAATCAGAAGGTAGTCACAGTGTCAAGGCAACAGAAATTTCTTTCGACAAATTCTAGCAACTGCTGAAGATCAAGAAAGTAAACATTGGGTCGGAGGAGAACCCGAAGTTTCCAAGCAGGGGATTATTGGGATGAGTCCACCATTGTGAAGATGATGAATCTGATGCACGAGTTTCAGGATCTGTTCCCAACGAAATTCTCAGAGATGAAAGGAATTTCCGGGGACACGGGCGAAATGAAGATTCCCCTAAAACCCGATGCGAAGCCTATCAAGCAACGACCCTACCGGTTGAATCTAAGGTACAAGGAAAGAGTGCAGGTTGAGATTGAAAGGATGCTGGAAGTAGGAATCATAGAACCCATAGAAGAATCCAAGTGGATCAGCCTGATGATGGTCCAGGACAAGAAAACATGCGAAGTTCGAATTTGCGTCGACCTGTGGAAACTGAACTATGCATGCTTACACGACCCATTCCCGACACCTTTCACGGATGAGGTGCTCGAAGGAGTCGGAGGTTAGGAGATATACTCATTTACATATGGGTTTTCCGGCTATCACTAGATCAATATTGCGAAGTAAGATCGGCATAAGACTACATTCGTCACAGAATGGGGTTCCTTTCAGTACACAGTAATGCTGTTCGGATTGAAGAATGCCCCAGCAATTTTTTCATGCTTAGTGGTGTCAGCGTTCAAAGACTACATTCATAAATTTCTTACTGTCTATATGGACGATTGGATAGTGTATGGGTTGGTCAAGGATCACGTCGCAAACCTGAGGCTAATGTTGGAAAGATGTCGACAATACCAGATCTCCTTGAACTTGAAAAAGTGCATATTCTGTGCTCTGTTCGAGATTTTACTGGGGCACATTGTCTGCAGGGAAGGAATGCTGGTAGACCCGGTGAAGATTGCCATTATTATCGACCTCCCACCATCGATGACAGTCAAACAATTGAGAGCCACGCCGGACCACACAGGCTACTACCGGAATTTTATCAAAGTATATGCAGCAATCACAGCACCCATGGAGAAGTAATTGAAGAAAGATGCCAAGTTTGAGTGGAACGACGAGTGCCAGAAGAGTCTAGACATATTAAAAGGGAAGATGGTTTCCGCACCTATCTTGGAATTTATAGATTGGACGAAGGAGTTCCACATCCACGTTGATGCATCATCGGTCGCATTAGGAGTCATCTTGGCCCAACCAGGAGAAGGCGACATCGACCACTCGGTAGCCTTCGCAAGTAGGAAGTTGTCTACTGCGAAGAAGAATTATACCACCATGGAGCGAGAAGGGTTGGCGTTGGTCCATGCCCTATAGATATTTCAACACTACCTACTTAGGGGCCACTTTAAAATGTTCACCGATCACTCAACATTGAAATACCTAGTGAATAATCCTGTGTTGGGGGGGGAGATCTGTCATTGGTTGCTGCTATTCTAGAAATTTGATTTTGAAATAATTGTAAAGCCAGGACGATTGAATGCAAGACCAGATCACTTGTCACGAATTGAGTTAGGGGAAGAGCCAAGGAGCAACGACGAAGGATTGTCGGATGCTCAGTTATTCAGGGTTGGCATGGTCGAAGACCATTATGAACAAGTCATTCAGTTTTTGGAAACCGCGGAAGCACCGACAGGCTTCACGACCAACCAAAAGAAGCAGCTAGTCGTAAGGGATGCAAATTTGCATTTGATTGCAGGACAATTGTACAAAATGGGGCCCGACAAGATACTGCGACGATATGTCCTTCTGCATGAACATGAGCGAATTCTTGCGAAAGCTCATGACGGGATCACTGGGGGACACGACGAAGGACGCACCATTGCAAGGAAGATTTTGCGAGCAGGACTATGGTGGCCGACGATGCATGGGGATGCTGTGCACTATGCTAAAAGCTGCGACGTATGTCAACAGACTGGGAAGCCATCAAGAAGGGACGAAATGCCACTAGTACCTCAATTGGCATTGCAGGATTTTGGCAAGTGGGAAGTTGACTTCGTGGGACCCATAAACCCACAAGGAAGAAGAACGAGGTCGCGCTACATTATTACAACAACGGACTACTTGACGCGATGGGAAGAAGGTTCCCCGGTGAAGGATTGATCAGCTGTGACGGCCGCAAGATTCCTCTTCAAAAATGTGGTCACTAGGTTCGTGTGCCCAAAAGTATTGTTGAGCGACCGAGGGACTCACTTTGTTAATCAAACAATCGTAGCAATGACAAAAGAATTCCAGATACAACATAGGTAGAGCACCCCTTACCATCCACAGGCGAACGACACAATGGAAGCATTTAACCAAATCCTGGAGCATGCACTCACAAAGTTATGCAACACAAATCAGTGTGATTGGGATTTGAAGATCCATGTTATATTGGGAGTATCGCACTACTTGCAAACGTTTGACTGGACAGACACAGTTCAAACTAGTCTACGGGCAGGAAGCCGTAATGCCGATGGAGTACATCGTTCCTAGTCTGCGGATTGCAGTTGTCACCGGCATGAGTGATGATGGAGCACTAGAGGAACGATTGGCCCAATTGGTACAGGTCGATGAGAATAGGTTCATCGCAAGCTTTCATCAGAAGGTGGAAAAGGATCGACAGAAGGCTTGGCATGATTGCCATATTAAACAAAAGCACTTTCAGCGCGGGGATATAGTTATGCTATATGACAGTAAGTTCGATAAGCATCCATGTAAGTTACATATGCATTGGTTAGGTCCCTATGTTATAGATTTTGTTATTGACGGAGGTGCGGTGTAGCTAAAGAGCTTAGATGGCACGTTGTTTCCCAAGCTGGTAAACGGGAATCGGTTGAAACCCTATCGCCATGATCAGGCGCATAGTGGTTGAGAAACGTAAAAAAAAAAAATGATGACAAAAAGGAGGAAGCATGTGGGGGGCATGGCCAGCCAGGTCACTCACCGATGATTCGCACGATTTAGCACGCAGGAGTCAAATCCGAGTATGATTACTGCGGATTGACACCACCTGAAGACGGCGGAGACGTGTGATGAAAGATTCGACTAAGTTGTGGATAAGATTTTGCAGATGATGAGCAAGTATCAAGAAGTAAGCATAAATACCGGTGTCAGGGTTGAAAGAACACAAGTCGAAGTATAGGAAATCTAAGAAGGGAAATAGTGTGTTGTCTGATGTGAGTCTGCAAGTTAGATGCAAAACGTTAGGAAGTTCAGTAGGTAAGCCCAAGGAAGCTATGGAAAGGGGTAGTGAGATAGTTGCATTGGTGCACTTCATTTCAAGCAGAAGCACCCCAAGTTCGCTAAGAGCAAGAACAACAATGGTGCACCAACAGCCCGCGAAGGAGGCAATTAGGACACTCCGGAGGAATAAAGCCGAGGTCTCAGCCGAGATGTCTAAGAGTGTGGTAGTAGTTAGAAGGGTCGGGGTTTCCCCGACCACCAAAACGCCAGAGGCGGAGGCCCGTTGGCCCCAGCAGTGGACTGTCAAAGGTGCGAAATAGATGTGCCAGAGCAGCTGGCCTGTTTCACAATTTGGCAACAATGATGAACTTGTCCCTAGGTCGCAACAAGCCTGAAGTGCCAGAGCAAGCGCAAACGAGATAGATGACCAAGGTTGCAAGAGCCTGGAGGATGAGTTCAAGGTAGATGGCCAAGGTTGCAAGAGACTGGAGGATGAGTTCAAGGTAGATGACCAAGGTTGCAAGGGACTGAAGGATAAGTTTGAGAAGTACATGACAACGAGCTCCGAACGCCAAGAAAAACTTCAAAAGTTTTCCACAGCAACGGAAGAGAGCAGTACCAGCGGTGTCCAGCTGAGGTGGCTCGAGGGCGAGCCACAAGTTTGTGTTGGGGGCCTCTTGGCACGGGATTAGTCTTCAGGAAGTGCGGAAGTCGACAAGCTGCGAAAGGGACAATCCACGGAAGAAAGGGTCATTTGCGGATAACGCGCAAGCGCGAAAGTAGTTAATTAGTTAGATAAGGGTCATGTGGACCATATTGTAACCACCTAGTTTTGTATAAGTAGGAGAATGATTGCAAGCCTAAGGGCATGTCATATAATTAAAGATCCGTTGATGGATAGACCTATCGACTTTGTGAGTTTTGATCTGTTTTGTATCCGCAATATGATGTATTGACTGTTTCTACAAAGGTCATTCCGAAGGTTTTAGCGAATGCATGAAGATGTTCGATTATGGTTTATTCTCTGTCTTTGTTTCTGTTGAATGATGGATGCGAATGTCTGATGGGATGTCTAATGCTCTGTGGGTTTAGTAATTGTTGTTTATGCTAAGAAGTAATCGTATCATGTTAATGCGAATATCTGTAATGTGTTGATGCTGCGGTTTATGAATCTGCGAATAATGAAATGTTAGTATAGTGTGAATGGCAGAATCTTTGGTTCATGTGGCTGCAAAGTGTGTTTGATGCATGTCCTCAACTCCACTGCAGAAACTTGGTTCCTGGAGCCCCCTTGTGCATCTTGGTTGAGACTTCATTCGCTCTGCGAGTGTTGTTGGAAGGGTTAACACCCTTCTGGGCCGATGCCTAAGGGAGTTTGGGTTGGTGTTTGTTGACGACAGTGTGTAATGAACGCATGTTGATAGTCATTGTGTCAACACCAATGGAATAGGTGGGTGACCACTGATGTCCATCTGGATCACATGGAAAGCTTGTATGGAGGATGACGTACAAAGTAAGGGACTTTATGTTATGAATATAAATTAGATAATAATTAATAGTCATTAGTAAAATTAATTAAAAGGCATGACCTTTCATATCAAGTGCCTGTTTGACGGACAATCCACTCGAGTGGACGCGAGCCGGATCTCCCTAGCTCAATGTGAGTCTAGAACAAATAGCATAGACTATAAACCACTTTCCTAGATCTAGTTAAGGGTCAAGCTATCAGATGTCTTACCTTAAGTTTGTAGCCCTTTCTTCAGGATATTGTTCCATGCCTCGCGGTCGTCAGATCTAAGCTGCAAGACCTGCCAAAATGCACAAAACAAGACAAACAAGTAAAAACGTCCAAACGATAACAGATCTAAGTAAACAGTTAAGCAAGTAAACTACACAATATCATCAACACAACAATATTGGTGGAAAGCATTTATATTACTGTAAATATAGGGACAGTACATAGAAAAGAATGATTACAACCGAGGCTTAACGTAGCAATCCTTCTCCATCCAAGCCAATGCCATAACCTCTTCAAGGAAGTGGGAGTCTCTCAATGGATGAGTAAAGATCTCTCCAAGATGATTTCACCAGCATGTAGACACTATAGACTTCCTCCGTTTGGAATGGGAAGGAGCTTAATTTATATAGGACTAAGTGGATAGGGTATGGATAGGGTAGGTTGAGATATGGTAGGAGAGAGATAGGGGATCCTTCCAAGAGGTTAGGAAACGAGTGCCAGCTCTCCCAAAAGGTCAAGGATAGGGATCCATGTTAGCTGGCTTTGAGAATGGGCTCGAAGGAGCTATTTTTGTCCATTAACTGACATCGTCGCACCCTGCAAGAGACCAAGGTGCTACGTCGCAGGTTGCATGAGTGCAGCCTGCGACAACCTAGTGTAAATGGGTTATATCTCTCCTAGGCCAATAACTTAGTCAAGGAAACTTTAGGGATGTATACATTGAATCTCATGATGGTAGGATTTTAGGTGTAACAGTGCCCAAGCCATATTTAAGGCGGGCCATCATTGTAATCTGTTATCTTTTTATCTATTCTATCATCAATTTATATATTCTATTATGGCTTATTTGGTTTATCATATATTTTGGTAATCTGAATGTGAGCGAACTATTGTTCGGCTCATTTGGTATCAGATCCCTTTCCTTGGGCCTCACTGGTTCTGGTTTTTAACCAATACCATCGGAGTTCCTTTGAGTTATCGGTCCTTGACCAAGATTGGCCTTTGGCCATTCACTGCTACAACCCTCCCACTCCTACGTTAATCCATATCCTCTGTAAGGAATCATCCTTACATGAGCATAATTGATAATATATATTTATTTATAATTGAATTGATAATAATACAATGCAATGGTGAGTGTTTTATATGACCATAGGATGGATAGTCGTGTCTTCTCATTAGGAGACACGCCATCTTAATAATTAATAACCTAGACTAATAAAATAATAATTAATAATTTAATAATAGTAATATATTTATTTAGGTATATTACAATTCATCCTGCTCTGAAAAGATTCATCAACGAATCTTTCTTATGAGCGTGCTGCAACTAGATTTCTTCCACAAATAATGGTGCCACGATTTGGTAGTTCTTGAAATATTTGGTCGCATTTCCATTCAAATATTTTCATGTATATGATTCTGTAGATAAATGCATAACAACTATATGGAGTATTCTTATGAGCTTCTAATATGATGGTGTTCTTTTGACCTTCTAATTTGATGTAAATTTCTGATATTTATGCATGCCTTGATATGGTTTTCTTATCTAAAGCGGCAACTACTAATAATGTACTTACTTCCTTGTCTGACGAGCTTGTCTTTATTTGTTCTCTCGGAACCTTTTGAGATTGTAGAACACCTTGAGTTGCGACTATTGATAGAATATTTGTCGTAGCATCTTCTTGGAATATGGGGGCCTGGATATTTTGTGAGGAGGAATACAAGGAGGCGGTTGGTGTGGTTTTCCTTCTTTTTGGGGGTAGTAGCGACTTCAGGCTCTTTTCTATTTAAACAGTCAGGAGTCGCAACTGTTCCTAGTTCTTCTTTACTTTGGAACCCAGGAGACGCAATTGCTCCTTCCTGCATTGTGATTTCAATCACTTCCTCTGTCGTGGGTGCAGATGCACTTTCCATCTCTTCTTGACCTAGGAATTATGGATTCACTGTGGCGCCTTCTTGACGTTGTGTTATCATCAACTTCAATTCTTCAACTAATCAAGATAATGTCTTCATAGCCTCTTTTTATTTCTTCATGTTGTTTTTTTTCTATTTCTTTAGCGTCGATTCTTTTTATATCTTCGAATTCAATTCTTTTGTCTCTTTTAGGTTTGTGGAATGGGATAATAATGGTCTTATTAAATGATGGGAACATGGTCTTATAGCTATAAAAATCTTCCAAAAGGAATTTGAATTTTTTTTCTTTTTCTAATATTTTTTAAGTGATAAAAAACAATAATTATTAAATAATATTATTTTTATTTTTATGCATAAAAACTAATAGTTTTTTTTAATTATAATAATAATTATTGTTTTTAATAATATTATTATTATAAATATATAAAAAATTGGATTTGAATTAGGGTTTAAACCCTAAGTGCTAGCATGGAAGATGTGTGGTGGGAGCGTGCAATTGGGAAGGTGGGAAAATGGAGGGAGTATGAGGTAGTGTGGGAATGGCGTGAAGGTAGTGTGAGGGAGGAGTTTGTGTAGTGAGGAAAATGGAGGAGCGATGGGTGTGGGGGATGAGGGACACAGATGGAGATTGGGAATGGGCTATGGGAACGTGGATGGAAGCAAAGGCGTGGGTGTAGCGTTAGTGCCACGGGGAAGGGCGTGAGGGAGATTGTTGGTGGAGCAGCGACTATGCGAATGAGGAAAGGGTTGCGGGAGCGTGGAAGGGTGGGAGTAGGAGTGTTGAGGCTCGTGGGAAGGTTTGTTTGGATGTGTGTGTGGAGAGGGAAGGCGCAACAAAAATGGGATAAATAGGAGTGAAGCACAGGGAGTGCAGTGGGGAAGAACGCGGGTATGACTATGGAGGGAGTATGAGGTAGATGGAGTATGGAGAGATAGGGCATGGAGGTGGGTAGGTGGGAAGGTGTGTAGGTGGAGGAGAGCTGAGAGATGAGTAAAGGGATGGAACGCGAAGTGGAGAGCTGCAGGTGTAGTGATGCATGGAAGAAGGGATGGGTTCAAGATGTGTAGCAGGAAGGGGTGTAGTTTGAGGGAGTGCACAAGTAGGGAAGTGTAAAGCAACGGGAGTAGCGGACTGGTGACCACCGGAGCAGGGGTAGACCACCAGAGATACAGTGGAAAATGGACAACATTGGTGATGGAGTGGGAGCAAGGGTGGAGTGAGTAGTACGCGGAGGGGGATAGATGGGAGCAGCGAAACTGGAGTTGATCGGTTGCGTGGAGGAGATGAAGATGGCAGAAGAGTGGGTTATGGGGTTAGAGGAGCTGAATAGAAGGAGCTGAGTGTGAGCATCGAGAGCCTAAAGCTCTGATACCACTTGTAAGAAATCATTCTTACATGATTATCATAATTGATAATATTTATTTATTTATAATTGAATTGATAATAATACAATGCAATGGTCAGTGTTTTATACGACCATAGGATGGATAGTCGTGTCTTCTCATTAGGAGACACGACATCTTAATAATTAATAACCTAGACTAATAAAATAATACTTAATAATTTAATAATAGTAATATACTTATTTAGGTATATTACATCCTCCTTGTCCATCCCATATTACTCCCCCATACTCTTATCTCCTTTCGACATTTCCCCACATCCTTGCTGCTCCACTTCAGTTTCTGAGGCATCCCTCTCTCCATTTCACACACCAGCCCCCCAACCTATGGCTACGTTCACATTGAGGGGCCACCCTCCAACCTGCGGCTCCTTGTTTCTTCTCTCCATGGCCTCCCCGCTCTTCCAAGATCCCACTCCATACACTCCATTTCCACCATGCATCCTCCTCATACACCCTTTCATGCCTACACCACTCTCCCTACCCTCTCCCGCCACCCTTCTCCGCTATCCACGTCCCCCACCTACACATTGCATCCTTCTACACCGCTCTGCATCTGCGCTCTCACATCACCCTCCAGCTCCCTTTGTGTAGCTCCCTACCGTGTTGCGACCCCCACCTCCCAGCCCCCGCATCTCTTCCCTTCTCTACCCCTTCTCCCCTCCACGCTTGCGTCCTGTGTGCTACCTCTTCACGCCCCCCTTCTAGCTCATACTCCACTTCCCTGCGCAACCCATCCCCAAAATCCCTCGCTAAGACGCCCTCTCCGCCTACAACTTCCCCTGATCACTACCCCTCCTTCCTTGCTCTGTTCCCTCCTCCCGCAACTTCCGTTATCTCGCACCCCCCAGCTCTCAGCACTGCCTCTTTCCCACCGCCTGCCACCCCTTCCATTTCCCTGCGCATCCATCTTGTGCACTCGCTCTCCACCACTTCCAATGCCACACATCACCCTTCCGCCTACCTGCGCCGCTTCACTGCCTCCTGCAATCTCCCTCCGCCCAACCTACACCCTTACGCGCCCTTCACCTCCACGCTACCGCGCCCCCTCACTGCTACTACACCCCTTACGCACCCTTCACCTCCACGCTACCCGCACTCCCCTCGCTGCTTCTATGACACCCTACGCCCACCTTCCATCATCCACATTGCACTCCCTCCTCTCCTCAAATCGCCACCTCCACACCCACTCTTCGGGTTCAAAAATCGACCAATTCAAATCTTTATAATAATATTATTATTATTATTATAGAACATTTAAAAAAAACTTATTTTTTAAGTGATAAAAATAATAATTATTAAATAATGTTATTTTTATTTTTATGCATAAAAACTAATATTTTTTTTTTAATTATAATAATACGTATTGTTTTTAATAATAATATTATTATAAAAAAAAATTCAAACTGGATTTGAATTAGGGTTTAAACCCTAAGTGTTGGCGTGGAAGCTGTGTGGTGGGAGCGTGCAGGTGGGAAAATGGAGGGAGTATGAGGTAGTGTGGGAATGGCGTGAAGGTAGTGTGACGAAGGAGTTTGTGTAGTGAGCAGAATGGAGAAGCGATGGTTGTGGGGGATGAGGGACGCAGATGGAGATTGGGAATGGGCTATGGGAACGTGAATGGAAGCAAAGGCGCGGGTGTAGCATTGGTGCCACGGGGAAGGGTGTGAGGGAGATTATTGGTGGAGCAGTGGCTAGGCGAATGAGGAGAGGGTTGTGGGAGCGTGGAAGGATGGGAGTAGGAGTGTTGAGGCTCGTGGGAAGGTTTGTTTGGATGTGTGTGTGGAGGGGGAAGGCGCAACAAAAATGGGATAAATGGGAGTGAAGCACAGGGAGTGTAGTGGGGAAGAACACGGGTATGACTATGGAGGGAGTATGAGGTAGATGGAGGATGGAGAGATAGGGCTCGGAGGTGGGTAGGTGGGAAGGTGTGTAGGTGGAGGAGAGCTGAGAGATGGGTAAAGGGATGGAACGCGAAGTGGAGAACCACAGGTGTAGTGATGCATGGAAGAAGGGATGGGTTCAGAATGTGTAGCAAGAAGGGGTGTGGTTTGAGGGAGTGCACAAGTAGGGAAATGGAAAGCAATGGGAGTAGCGGACTGGTGACCACCGGAGCAGGGGTAAACCATGAGAGCTACGGTGGAAAATGGGAAACGCTGGTGATGGAGTGGGAGCAAGGGTGGAGTGAGTAGTACGTGGAGGGGGATAAATGGGAGCAGCAAAAGTGGAGATGATCGGTTGCGTGGAGCAGATGAAGATGGTAGAAGAGTGGGTTATGGGGTTAGAGGAGCCAAACAGGAGGAGATGAGTGTGAGCATCGAGAACCTAAAGCTCTGATACCACTTGTAAGGAATCATCCTTACATGATGATCATAATTGATAATATATATTTATTTTTAATTGAATTGATAATAATACAATGCAATGGTCAGTGTTTTATATGACCATAGGATGGATAGTCGTGTCTTCTCAACAGGAGACACGACATCTTAATAATTAATAACCTAGACTAATAAAATAATACTTAATAATTTAATAATAGTAATATACTTATTTAGGTATATTACATCCTCCTTGTCCATCCCATAGTATTCCCCCATACTCTTATCTCCTTTCTACATTTCCCCACGTCCTTGCTGCTCCACTTCAGTTTCTGAGGCATCCCTCTCTCCATTTCACACACCAACCCCCCAACCTATGGCTACGTTCACATTGAGGGGCCACCCTCCAACCTGCGGCTCCTTGTTTCTTCTCTCCATGGCCTCCCTGCTCTTCCAAGATCCCACTCCATACACTCCACTTCCACCATGCATCCTCCTCATACACCCTTTCACGCCTACACCACTCTCCCTACCCTCTCCCGCCACCCTTCTTCGCTATCCATGTCCCCCACCTGCACATTGCATCCTTCTGCACCACGCTGCATATGCGCTCTCACATCACCCTCCAGCTCCCTTTGTGTAGCTCCCCACTATGTCGCGACCCCCACCTCCCAGCTCCCGCATCTATTCCCTTCTCTACCCACTCTCCCATCCACGCCTGCGTCTTGAGCGCTACCTCTTCACGCCCCCCTTCCAGCTCATACTCGACTTCCCCGCGCAACCCATCCCCAAACTCGCTCGCTAAGATGCCCTCTCCGCCTGCAACTTCCCCTGATCACTGCCCCTCCTTCCTTGCTCTATTCCCTCCTCCCGCAACTTCCATTATCTCGCGCCCCCCAGCTCTCAGTGCTGCCTCTTTCTCATCACCTGCCGCCCCTTCCATTTCCCTGTGCATCCATCTTGTGCACTCCCTCTCCACTAGCTTCCAATGCCACACATCACCCTTCCGCCTACCTGCACCGCTTCACTGCCTCCTGCAATCTCCCTTCGCCCAACCTACACCCTTACGCGCCCTTCACCTCCATGCTACCACGCCCCCTCACTGCTCCTACACCCCTTACGTACCCTTCACCTCCACGCTACCCGCGCTCCCCTCGCTGCTTCCGCGACACCCTACGCCCACCTTCCATCATCCACATTGCACTCCCTCCTCTCCTCAAACCACCACCTCCACGCCCACTCTTCGGGTTCAAAAATCAACCAATTCAAATTTTTATAATAATAATAATAATATTATATATAATAATTATTATTATAAAACATTTTTTTTAAAAACTTATTTTTTAAGTGATAAAAATAATAATTATTAAATAATATTATTTTTATTTTTATGCATAAAAACCAATTGTTTTTTTTAATTATAATAATACTTATTGTTTTTAATAATATTATTATTATAAAAAAAAATTTCAAACTGGATTTGAATTAGGGTTTAAACCCTAAGTGTTGGCATGGAAGCTGTGTGGTGGGAGTGTGCAGGTGGGAAAATGGAGGGAGTATGAGGTAGTGTGGGAAGGGCATGAAGGTAGTGTGAGGGAGGAGTTTGTGTAGTGAGCAGAATGGAGAAGCGATGGTTGTGGGGGATGAGGGACGCAGATGGAGATTGGGAATGGGCTATGGGAACATGAATGGAAGCAAAGGCGCGGGTGTAGTGTTGGTGCCACGAGGAAGGGCGTGAGGGAGATTGTTGGTGGAGCAGTGGCTAGGCGAATGAGGAGAGGGTTGTGGGAGTGTGGCAGGATGGGAGTAGG
The DNA here is from genome assembly GCA_027924585.1 of Larix kaempferi. Classification (NCBI taxonomy): domain Eukaryota; kingdom Viridiplantae; phylum Streptophyta; class Pinopsida; order Pinales; family Pinaceae; genus Larix; species Larix kaempferi. Next base: position 393,811 of record BSBM01000721.1, on the reverse strand, counting down.
AGTGTTGAGGCTCATGGGAAGGTTTGTTTGGATGTGTGTGTGGAGAGGGAAGCCCGTGGTTTAATCAACATGTCAATTTTTAATGAGTTACGATTTCACCTTCAAAGAATTGATGGACCAAATAAGGCTTGGGAAAATTAGAAACCGTTCTCGGTAAACACAATGAGGTTAGAGGTTAGCATCTTAAAAATGAGTTGGTTTCTTTAAACCCAAGTGATTTTTCTTGCATTCAAGACTATATATCTAAATTCAAAACCCTTAGAACCTTAGTTAAAAAATGCAAAATAGCTAAGCTGGAAAAACAATGCATTTATGCTATTCTCTCCAAGCATGGTCCTTCCTATTCTTTTTTTGTATCTACCTTTTACTCCATGAAAGAATCTCCGTGGACTAACTATATCGACCCACTCTTGAACATTTTTTGATGCCTTGATTAGAGAGGAAGACAATCTCATACATCTCAGAGTAATTAGCACTACTAATACATCTAGAAAAGCCTTAGTGGCACAACAAAAGAATAAAACCAAAAATCCCAAGAAGCAACATCCTTGCAACAATAAGCAAAACAAGGGTCCCAAACCCTCTCATCCAACTCATCCTTCCAATGGTGACAAGGGAATCGAATCGAAAGATAAGAAGACTAAGTGCCATTGCAATTTTTGTAGGAAAGATGGTCATGTGGAATCTAAGTGTTTCAAGAGGATGGCAACATTGGAAGTATCAATGAAGAAGCACAACATCAACCTTGTTTCATCTTTTAACTCTAGAACTCCTGGACATGCACTTTCTACTTTTGGTTTTTGCTTCAATACATCTTCTTCTTCTTCTTCTTCTTCTAATGAGTGGCTCATTAATTACGAAGCATCTTTATCATATGGCTAAGAATAAAGCCATATTTTTCTACTCTAAATCAATGTAACACCAAACAAATATCTGTCGGTGATGATAGATCTCTAAATGTTGTAGGATTTTGGACAATTAAATTAGATGATGGTCAATTCAATGATGCATCATGTGTTCCAAGAATTTCTTGTAATTTGTTGCCAGTCTATCAAATCACTCATTCTAGTGAAGGTAGGTAGATTTTACACCTCACCAAGTTGTAATCAAGGATTTCAAATATCCTAAGCATGTCCTAGCAACTAGAATCGTTGTACATATTCCAGAACTTTGGGTCATCACCTTTTCCCTCATTTTTTATTGCTCATAGCAATGACTTAATAAAACTTTGGCAAGAGAGATTTGTTCATTTAAACTATCGCTCATTGAAACAATATGTAATAAAAAAATGGTGATTGGTCTTCCTCTCGTCTCTTGTATAGATGGTGTTTGTATGGGCTCTGTCCTTGTCAAAAATCACCAGGATAGTTATGAAAAAATGTGCCCCTTGGTACACTTTAGCCCCCTTGCAGCTTGTTCACAATGATTTGTGTGGTCTGCTTCCTTTAGCTTCTTTATATGGATTCAAGTATTTCTTAAGTGTCATTGATGACTTCTCTAGATGCACTTGGGTTTACTTCTTAAAACTTAAGAGTGAAGTTTTTGACAAGCTTTTGGCCTATAACGCCCTTGTGGAGAAACAATTTGGACATCAAATACACAAGTTAAGAATAAATAATGGAGGCGAATATGTAAACAACAAATTTACTTGGAAAAGCGAATCCTGTTTTACAGGTTGAATAGTTAATCAGTAGGTTGGAAAGACCTGTTTAGGCATGCCGACATTACCAAAATTATTCACCAAAAAACCTAAACCTAGTCGAATCTCCCAAAACGTAACATCACATTTACCTATAACTACTCTCTCTCACATAGTTTCTCGGAATAGTACCAAGCTCACCCCTGATTATAGACTCACTTTGAAGTCCGAAACGTTGGGTTTAATAAACCGTAAACAGGTCTTTCCAACCTACTGATTAACAAATTTACTACTTACTGCATTACATCGGGAATTTAGATGCAACACAATGTTCCATATACACCACAACAAAATGGTGTTGCTGAGAGAAAGAATCATGCATTAAAAGAAATGGCTAATTCTATTATCCAAGCTAAGGGATTAAGTCTCAAATTTGGGCCAAAGCCATTAATTGTGCCAATTACATAGTCAATCGCACTCCCACCAAGGCTCTAAAAGATAAAACACCGAAAGAATAATGGAGTAACATTAAACCATATGCCAACTATTTCCTTGTGTTTGGTAGTCAAGCATGGGCTTGCATTCCCGATGAAAAAAGAAAGCACTACAACCGAAGAGTGAGAAGTGCATATTTGTTGGATATTATGAAGATGTAAAAGGTTATAGACTTCTTCAACCAAAATCCAATGACATAATTATTAGAAGAGATGTTAAATTTGATAAAAAAATCTCTTGTCCTATGAGCCTAATTTGGTGTCTATGCCATAGGTGGCATGTGATTCATCTTTGATGCTTGTGCCATCTTCTACTCCCAACTTCTTTTATAGTGTTCCTAGTATGGCTTCTCTTGATGATAATGACAACGGGGATGAAAATCCACCTCCACCTACTTTGTTTTCTCTAGTTGCACCAACAAAACCACTTCCTCGATGGGTCCATATAACATGTGAAGCCACTTGTGATCTTGACAGTGGTCCTATAGATCAACATTGAACATGTTCACGGTTCTAGCGAGCCTCTTATCTTTTGTCTTAAGTTTCAGAGAATCACGATCCATAGTCATTTTAAAGCTTAAGGCCATCTAGATTGGGACACATTTATGAATGAAGAATATCGTTCCTTAATGGAGAACGATACTTGGGATCTTATACCTCCTTCGAAAGGAAGAAAACTTGTCAAATGTAAATGGGTATATAGAATAAGTATGCATCCGATGGAAGTGTTGAAATATTTAAGGAAAGGTTAGTTTCCAAAGGATTTTCTCAAGTTGAAGGAAATGACTATAATGAAACCTTTGCCCCTGTCTCCAAAATGAACTCCATCCACCTTGTTCTTGCCCTTGTTGCTTCACATATATGGGAGGTCCATCAATTGGATGTCAAATCCGCCTTTTTTGTGTGGATATTTTCAAGAATAAATTTACATGGAACAACTTCATGGCTATGTTTAGAATGACTCCAACCTTGTCTGTAGCCTTGATAAATCTCTTTATGGCCTTAAGAAAGCTTGTCAAGCTTGGTATTCCAAAATGGATAGCTTTCTCTTTAACATTGTTTTTTCTAGATGTCATTCTCACCCCAATGTCTATACCAAGAAAGTAGGAAACCATCTCATCATCCATGTTCTTTATGTTGATGCTCTCATTGTTATTGGTATTGACCATAACCTTTTAACCCATGTGAAATTCAACCTTAAGAAGAAATTTGAAATGACAGACCTAGGACATTTGCACTATTTTCTTGGCCTCCATGTCTTGCAAATGAAAGAAGGAATTTTTCTTTCTCAGTCTCAGTATGCTTGTGACCTTCTTCATCACTTTGCATGGATGATTGTAAACCAATCCCATATCCCTTCCAGTATGGACTCAAACTTACTGCCACTTCCACTTCACCTAAAGTAAATGCCACCTTGTGTCGTCGGTGAGTTAGTAGTCTCTTGTACTAAACTCATACCCGTCCTGATATTTCCTTTGTTGTTGGTCTTGGTTCCTGGTATATGCAAACGCCCCATGAAAGCCATTGGAAAGCAACAAAAATGATACTTCAGTATATCCATGGTACAATCCAGTTTGGGATTCATTACAGTTTAGGGGGGGATCCTTTGTTGGTTGGTTTCACTAATTCAAATTGGGATGATGACCCTGATGATCCAAAGTCTACTGTAGGTTATCTTTTCAATCTTGGTTATGGACCTGTCACTTGGGCTTGTAATAAATGACAAGCTCTTGTTGTTTCTTCAGCAGAAGCAGGGTATCGAGTCGTGGTTAATACAAGTTAGGATGCCTCTTGGCTTCAATAGATCCTTTCATAGTTTTGATTTGAGCAACAATATTTGACTACCCTTTGGTGTGACAATTAGAGTACTGTCAAGCTCACCAAAGACCCAATACAACAACAACACAACAAACACATTAAGCCATAGATGCACTTCATCAGAAATCTTGTTCAAGATCACATTCTCAAAGTGCTATTTTTCCCTATACATGATCAGGTTGCAGACATATTCACAAAGTCTCTTATAGAAGCAAAGTTTTCTAAACTTCGATCTATGTTAGGAGTTCAGGAATTTGTCATTAAGGGGGGATAGGCTCTAATGCCTCCTTCCTTCTCCTATCGTGTCACTTTTGTAAATCCTTCAATTTTATCCCAAGTTGTTCTCAAGGGGGGATGTTAGAATATTTAGACACATAGAAGTTCGTTAAGGTCAACTTGACATAATGTGTCTTTAGGTAAAGTGCATTTCGTTAGTATGCATTAGTGTGTGTTTCTTTAGTTTGCATTAGTATGAATTTGTACTTATGTAATATGGTAGTCACGATTTGTTCTAGACATAGAATGGTCCAATTGTTCATCTTCACCTAAATATTAATGGTTATTGATCTATGGATTAACACCTGATTAATCCATTATCTCTATTTAAAGAGCATGGAGGGTCATTTGCTCGATGAATGATTGTGATAAATTCATATGTAAAATATGTTTCATTTCCATAATATATCACCTCAAGTAGTTATTTGGATGGGGTTATGGACTTTTTGTGACATCCATAGTAGCGAGGGTACCATGATGCAGTGCAGGCCTGTTAGAGGCATGAGCCAGTCCTTTGATTTAGTTGAATAGTATTGCTATTTGGTGGTGGATGTTTGATGAGCCTATTGAGCAGTTCTACAATGTCCCATATCGTGATTTGGTCTTGCATGACCCTATTGAGATGACTTGGTTTATCTATAGTTCACTTAGTAGAGTAGGCAGTTGATACTTTCTCCTTTGTCCATGAGCAGTTAGAGGCATTTTTCATGCTTACATTCAGAGACAGTTATTGTGTTGAGCAGGTCTAAATGTATATTTGGGTATTATCATTTGTTTATCTTGCTCATATTATTAGCTTTACTTGACATAGTGACTGACTTTGGTGACTATATGCTATGGATTGTTGTATTATTATGAACGTGTTCTTATGAGTGGATGTATGATATTGAGTGTCAAGACCTTTTCTTATGCTCACTTGTTGTTTCCTTATACAAACTTATCGTTGCCTTTGCTATGATGGCATCACCTTGTCACTTCCTTTCATCCATTTGTCTCTTCCGGTTTTGATTTCCACCCTTGACTTGGACTTGGACTTGTGAGATTGAGGACCCTTTTCCCCCACTTAGACCTTTATGTTGGATAGACTCCATGTTTTCTTTGTGTCTCTGCTCTAGAGTGTGTGGCCTAGTCCCTTCTCGTCTGCTTGTATGATGCCTTGTGGAGTGTGTGGCCTAGTCCCTTCCCCAAGAATGCATCAAAACACATAAATGATATACTAAAGGATGCAAGGCCAACTGCGATCAGTTTTTTTTTTAACACTCAGCCTAAATGAAATCAAATAAAGTCTTTCGTAGCTAGTAAGTAGACAAGGAATGAGCACTCATCCTTTGTATGATGTAAGGCCATTTACCCCTACAAGGAAACATGGTGGTGACTCCATCACACCTATGGATGGTGGCGGGCAATGGTGGTAAGACCAAGTCATTATTTGGGGCCCGCAAGGCTATCCAGGGCACCTTCCCTTGGAGGCTGTCTAGTGAAAGAAAGATCAAATATTAAATGTGAAATATTGCAAAAGCTATGAAAATTAAATGACATAAAATGATGCTTGTCTAGAGTCTACTAGAAACCTTCCAAGCACTCTACCCATGTGTGAGGCACCACCATTCCCTAGTGTTTTCTATTCTACATATGTCTGAATGGCATCCCTTTTCCCTTCTCTCCTAGAGTTCATACTGTTAATGTTTGCCAAGTCAAACCCCCTTGTCCTAGCCTTGTTTGATTCACCTCACCCATCGTAGCAACTTGGTTAAGTTTGTAGGTGAGCATGTCTAAAGGGGCTTCATAAAAGATCATGTATTTTACTCTAGTGCAAGTTATCTTATATTGATTGGTTGATTAATCTGTCACTGTGGTCATGTTATTTATGTCTTATGTTGGCTAATAATATGAATAAGAGAGCATCACTTACCCATTGTGCATATGGCTTAGTTTTTGGTCTTGGCAAAGGAAAGCAAGTGGCAAGCTAAGTTTATTTTCCAGCCTTAATATCAGCAAATTCATCTATTTGAAGTGATCGTGGCTATTCTAAGGAATCAATTTGGCTAATTTTTGGCTAAAGAACGATTTGGGATGGTTTATTTTGATGTATTTTGGCTCCATGGATCATATGGCATATTTATTCCTTGGTCAAGGGTTAATCTATATTAGATTGTTATCATTGTACCTTCCACCTTGTCAAAATGTTATATTACGTCCCTAGGTGACCCCTTTTAAATGTAATATCTTATATTAGGGTGTTATGAGGTAACTCACCCCCCTCATCATTAGTGATCCACGTATATTATGAAAAAGTGAATCTCCATCACTGATGATCTTTATATCTCAACCGTTGGATCTAGTTGGTTAAAAAGTGAATGCACTCTCTTCCTATTTAAGAGGGTGCTCCTCCATTGTAAAGTACTTTTTGGGCCATGGACTGAATATAAAGAGAATTTGGTTTTGATTCTACCCTGTAATTCCATTTGTGGATGCTTGAGATTGATAATGTTATATTTTGTACCTATACATTAGCTATTGATTAGTAGACATTTTGGTATATTTTTGTTGTGGTTGTTGTTTACAGAAGGAGATCGATTTGGGGATAGCAATTTGGCGTCACAACCTTCCTTTTCATTGGATCGATTTGGTTGCAGGGGGTTATCTTGCTTGATTTTGCTAGTCATTCAAATGAATTTTCTCTTGTTTTCTCTTGTGTGCATTTAGTTTATTGTCGTATAACATTTTGTGGATCTAACTCCCTATGTTTTGTGGCAGGAAGAGCGCACCTATGAGTTTGTTAGGGCAAGTTAAAACATTGAAGTTAATGGCTATTTCCGTGGACAAGTAAAGGCTAGCAAAATCGCTCATTGCTCAATATCTCTTGGATCCAGGTACATTAGATCCTATTTCTCTCATCTTCTTTCTATTCCATTTGTCAAATCTATTAAAAATTCAAACTGCAGCAAAAAAAAAAACTATATTTATGCGTCTTATGTATTGTGGGTATTTTTCAATTGACCATTTTATTTCTTATATTGGGGCATTGATCTTACCCACGGTGACCTTGCTTTTTGTTAACAATTTCATACCTTGTCGAGTGTTGAGATTAAATCCCCATCAGGCGGGTTTCCGGCTATATTCTTGGCGATATCTTTTCTCAAACCCCACGATAAACCCTTGTTTCCTTTTTATAAATAGATTAATTCTTTTTTATCACGATTCACTTAGGAGATGTCGGCATTTACTGATATTCTTCCATGCCCCCTAGTGCCTACTTGGCGCAATGGAAGAAAAGGAGAAGCGGCTATGGCCAAGAGATTAGATCATTTTATGTTGAATGAGGAGTTTGTGGGATCTCTCTCTTACTGTTCATCCTGGGTGGATATCACTCGTATTTCTGATCATTATCCGGTATTGCTTCGCATTGGTATGGCTACCCTTCCTACATACTATTCGTTCAAATACTGTCATCTTTGGTCCCTTGATGACTACTTTACTGGATTGGTGTGAAACTTATGGTCAACTATTATGTTGGATTCGACTTCTCGTGCCATGATTCGCCTTCCTGGTTTTCTGAGATTATTGAAAACAAAAGTTGCTCCTTGGATCCATGATAAGAAGGCATTCTTGAATCAAGATCTTAGGATGGTGGAATTATCCATTTTGACTAAGTTGAACCATCCTTTTTTGGACACTACTGAACCTACTTTTATGGCGGAGATGGAAGCGTTGGAAAAGTAGAAGGCCAAACTACTTGCTACGGAAGAGGCTCTCTGGAGACTGAGAAGTAGAGCCCTTTGGCTTGAAAATGGTGACCAAAATACTAAGTATTTCCATGCTTTTGCTGATGGACGGAGGAAGAAGAAAATAATCAGGGACATCAGGGATTCTATGGGAAATACTATCACAGATGGGCTTGGCATTTCAAGGGAGGTCGTGCATTATTTTTCCAGTATTTATAAGAAGCCTAGTATTAATAACTTGCAGGAACAGATGAAGATAATATAGGTTATGCCATGAATGTTTTTGGATGTGGACTGTATTCAGATCATTGCTCCGGTTACTATTCAGGAAATTGAGTTTATTTTGAAAGATATGGAAAAAGACAAAAGTCCTGGGCTGGATGGTTGGACTTGTGAATTTTTCACGCAGTTTTTGATATTTTGGGCCCGGAATTAGTTCGAATGGTGGAAGAGGCTCAGGTTACTGGAAGAGTTCCTGGTGATGTGAATGCTACTTTTATTTCATTGATTCCAAAGGTTTCAAACCCTTCCTCTTTTAAGGATTTTCGACCCATTTCTCTTTGTAATTTGATTTATAAACTGATTTCTAAAACCATTGCTCAAAGGATTAAGGGGGGACTGTCAACTAGTATTTCTGCGGAGCAGTTTGGCTTTTTAAATAAGAGATTGATTTTTGATGCTGTGGGGATGGCACAGGAGGTGTTACATTCTATCAAACACAAAAAGTTGGAGGCTATGGCCCTGAAGCTTGATTTGATCAAGGCTTATGATCTTGTTGATTGGTCTTTCCTTCGACTACTACTCTTAAATGTTGGCTTGGATTACTGGATAACACAGTGGATTATGGGCTGCATTAAATCCACTAATTTTGCTATACTTGTTAATGGTTGTCCAACTACCTTCTTTCAGGCATCTCGGGGCCTTAGATAGGGTTGTCCATTTTCCCCACTCCTTTTTATCTTCATCATTGAAGGTCTCAGCAAACTCATACTACAGGCTAAGGAGGAGGGCCTTATTTCTGGTATTCGTGTCTCATCTCACATGGTTATCACGCATTGCTATTCATAGATGATATTCTCATCTTCGGTCTCGACAGGGAGCAGGAATGGCTTCATTTCAAATTTATATTGGATATATTCTGTATTGCAGCCGGTATGCAGATCAGTATTGCAAAATCTCATCTTTATGCCAGTAATTTGGATGATGATGTTCGACTGGCCATGGAAAGACTTTTTCCTTTTGAAATTATTGACCTAAGTCTGGGATTGACATATTTGGGGTATTTCCTGAAACCAAATGCTTATTTGGTTAGTAACTGGATATGGATGGTAAAAAAGGTGGAGAACTGGATTGACTGCTGGCAAAATAGGAAGCTTATGATGGGTGGTAGGTTGGTACTTCTAAACTCTGTTTTATCTACTATGCCAATTTATTGGTTCAACATGGCATTGTTCCTATGTCCATTCTCCATATGATTAGAAAATTATTATTTAATTTTCTTTGGAGGGGGCAGTCCAGTTATCAGGGATGCCACTTATCATCGTGGGAATCCATTTCTAAACCAAAACTGGAAGGTGGATGGGGCATCAGAAATCTCTATTGGGTCTACCAGGCCTTACACCTAAAGTCTCTATGGCGTGGTCTTAATGATGGGGGATTATGGGGAAAGTTGATTCGTGATAAGTATATTTGTCCGAAAACTATCCCTGGTTGGTTGCGTTTTGGAAAATACCTGAAACATAACTCTTCGATTGTATGGGCAGGATTGGTGAAATTGGTCCCTTTTATTCAGCGTTGGCTATATTGGTAGGTTGGCAATGGATATCAAGTTATTATTGGCCGTGACAATATACTTGGACATCGTCACTATGTATTAGCTGAAGATACTATTTTAAATCTTAACGCTATGGGACTCCTGCATTTAAATCAAGTGTTTGTGAATCAGGATATTAATGAACACGGTGGGGAATGGTTGACTGTGTTGATGCTTGCTTTGAGTGGTAATGCGGCTGTTGATTGGGAGTCATATACTTCAGGTCTTAGACATGCTGGCATTCAGCTCATTATTGAACTTGACAGGCTATGTTGGGATTATGCTATTAGCAATGGATCAGTGACCACTTCACAGGCATACTCGGCTTTGACATCTGAGTTGGGTGATACTACTGTTTCATGGTGGAGTAAAAGGCTTTGGCACTGGCATATTCCAGTAAAATTAAAATTGTTCGTTCGGCTTGCTTTAAACTACAAAGTTTATACAGGTGACCGATATAGGCTGCACGGGGGGTATGATCCATCTATTTGTTTTCTGTGTATTGGGGCGGAGGAGACCTGTGATCACCTTTTTTCTTTCTGCCCAATTACCTTGCAATTATGGGAAGAGATATCGTAGCATTTTGGGAAAAATGGGCCATGGAGTGGTTACAATTTGTCATACTGTTTGAAAGGCTAGTTTGACACATATAAATATGCAATGTAATTCCTAATTAGTTTCATTTGGGGTATCTGGAGGCTGCGTAACACCATTCTCTTTGACCACAAATCCTTCTCCTTTATTAGCTTGGTGGATTTCATCAAAAGTTTCATGACTGCAATGGTGTGGAAACATATACTTATGAGGGATGTTGTTCTGGAAGCGCCGGTGATTGCTCATAATAATTTGGTGGGATTTTTTGATGGTGCTGCTCAGGGGGGGTGTTGTGGGGCAGGTAGCTTCATTAAGCTGGATAAGGATCAGTGGGAAGAATTATACTTTGGCTATGGTATGGGGAGCAATACCAGATCAGAACTTATTGCACTATGGGGTACTCTCAAATTGGCTCAGACTTTGGGAGTTAGTAATATTGACATATTTGGTGACTCCAATGTGATTATTGATTGGATTTCACGGAATTATAAACTTCAGGTCCCTGCCCTTTCTGCTTGGAAGTCTAAGATATTGGTGTATATTCAATGCTTCAATGCCACATCTTTCAGCCATGTGAGTAGAGTATACAATCAAAAGGTGGATCAATTGTCAAAGATGGGTCTCTCTCTGGAAGCGAGCAAAGCCATTATGAGGCTTTTTCATGGTAGCCAGCTTTTGGAGCAAAAGAGCTTCATCATATACTGATGGTGACTCACATATTTGTTTTTTTTGTTTTTTCTATGGATAGAACATTCGAGACAAACTTATGGTATTGGCGAGCTTCTATATGTTTATGGAGTATACTGCATATTAGTATCAATGCTTTTTGTACTATGAATATAGCAGAGTAGTAGAACATTTTTATCTGTATTTTTGTTGAGATTTTTTGAACATAATCTTGATTGGTTATGACTTACTGTTGGTATTTTTGGTGGACCATTTTATTGTAATCGTCTTTATGACAGGAGCTCTGTTAGTTTCCTTGATTCACTTATGAATAGCAGGGAACTCTTTTTCTTTTGGAAAAAAAAGGAGACTGTTATCGTGTTTTAAAATTACCAAAACAATTTAAATCTCCTCAAAACCCCACGATAAACCCTTATTTCCTTTTTATCAATAGAATAATTCTTTTTTATCACGGTTCCCTTAGGATATTGTTATCAGGTTTTACAATTACCGAGATTTAAATCTCCTCCAAATGGAATCGGGCCTGTAGTCTCTTTTCAGACTGGTAGAATAGTTTGTGTGCGCATGCCAGGCAAAGGCGTTGTTTGACATATGGTCTAGGGTTCGATCCCGGGGTGGGGACGGCCCACAGCCAACCGCCCTAGCCACCCCGCCTATTAGCAGGACCTCTACGGGCCCGTATTCTACGAGACTAGTCTTACCTGCATCAACATTTGAATTTCTATGAGACTAGTCTTACCAATTTCTGGAGCCCGATCTCATTAATTGTGAAGTCAATCACTATCCAGGAGATCATCTCGACTTGATTCCATATCCATAATTTGCTCGTGTAATTAAGGAACTAAACGTCATATCCGAGGTCGTAAATGCTAAAATGTTGAGATCGTTTACCCTAACTGTCAGATTATTTTACGGTTTTAAATCAAGACGTCTTTGCTTTTGAAATTTTGTGGTAGATACCTAATATCTCAGGTGTTTTCTTTGAATATCCAAGGTTTGAGTGGGGTCCACGATAACAGTCGTTCTATTTGCTTAAGAGATCTTGTTCGGATTGAAGATTGCTTTTGCTTCTAATTTCGATTTGGAAGTAATTTTTTTTTTCCAGAGAAAAAAAATGTAAACTTGATATTGATATTATGAGAAATAATTCCAAGGTTACCTCCGACGTTCAATATATCTAAGGGATTTCCTTCTATGAACTATTGTTGACTCAGACCCTGTCGACAGGGGTTCCCGTCGCTGTCAACACCAACCCACCGCGATCTCCCTAAGCACCGGCCCAGACAGGTTTTACCCCGTCCAGCAACTCCTGCAGAGCAGATGAGGTCTCACCCAAGGCGTTCAAGGGAGAGTGGACGAAACCATGTTTCTGCCAAATGAAGGAGGATGGTTGCAGCACCGATTACTTAACTTATCGCAGCATTCAAGATAGATCTATGCACTCAAAGTTAACATCATTCATATTCATAGCATCATTCAATAGGATCATTCATCGCAACAAGTATAAAATTTAAAGTATTAACTACAGTAAGAAACCATAGCATTATTCATGAATTGCAGCATTATCATAAAACATACACAAGGAATTTCACCAAATAGTTCATTCATGTCATATTACTTTAGCAAAACCCTGATACAACATCTCCGCAAAAATAGATCTCAGCAATATCTCTTGATCCCAAATACAGACTCAAAGACACAAACAACAACATCCAAGGATCCGTACTCAGATTCTCTCCCCCAACACTTACAATCTTATGTCTATATATAGGATTCTGCCTTTACAATGCTTGTCCACTTACTAACAACTTTCTAACCGACACTTGGACAAATGACACAAAATCTACTTTACGCGGTCCAAACGACCCAAAAACCCGTATACTACGGTACAAATGACTAAAAAATACATAAAATAATCTAGCCTTTTGCCTTCCGCACCTTCTTCTGACGTATCGCAGCATCGACGATGTTGCGATTCTTCCTTACCAAACTGCCTACCAATAGGCCCCCAACACAATCTTGTGGCTCGCCCTCGAGCCACGTCAGCAGGACAAAGTGTACAATGTGGTTTTGACTTTGAAATCTTCGTATTGCTGCTCAACTGTTGTCACCATCTCCTTTGCTGCCGTAGCATCCTCCTGACTGTCGATGACATCCTGAGGCGATGGGTGCTCGATCAGCTTCGTAGCCACTTATTGACGATGTCCCTGTACTGCCTGGAGAACTTTGCCAGCCTTTATCATGAACTGACCACCAACAGCCTGGAACTCCTCCAACTGCGCAACACGCTTCTTTTGTCGCTCGTCGGCCTTAGCGACACACTGCTGCAGATCTTTTAAATCCGTAGACTTGGAAACTTGCTCCATGGGTGGCACCACGCACATCACCGCCTTCAGCGTCGCCAACTGCCCCTCCGCTTCCTGTCAAAACTTCATCAGCTGTTCAACCTATTCATCCTGGATGATCCGACCCCAGAACTATACAGTGTCAACTGTGAGCCTTGTTGTTGTTGTTTCCATCTTCGCCAGCTGCGTTGATATCTCCTCAATTGCGCGTTTGCAGTCATCCACTTCTGCTTGAGGGGTGTCGGGGTTCACCTGAGCTTTTAGCTCCTGGTTCTTGTGCCGCAACTGGACAATGACAGCCCCCATTTTCTGCACACGTTGAAGCATATCCACCTCTTCATTGGGCTCCGACACATGGTGATATGCCTCCGCAATGGCCCGGTCTACCCACACACTGTCATCCCACATATGGGCCTCCTCCGTGATGAGGAGGCCTTGTTCTTTCTTCAGTTCTTCAATCTCGCGAGCCTTCTCAGCTTGTTCCTTCTTGATGTCTTCCTCGAACGCATCCACAGCTTACCGTGCTACAGCGGCCCTTCCGGTCAAATCCTCGATGGCTGCTTATGTAGCTGCCTCGCGCTCCTGCAACCTCATGTACTTACCACTAAGCTCATGCATTCTTTTAGCCATTTTGCGGTTAGCGACTGTCTGCATAGTTATCAATCCTTGCACTGGCAATGCATTAACGTTGATGGTCACCTTCTGCAACTGCTGCAGTAAGGCGTTCACAGCCTCATCTTCAGTCACAATCCCAGCTGGGGGAATCTCCACATTCCTAACCCGCGGCTTGGTGCTGATTGTGCTAACTTGCGGTGCCACAGCCTCTTCAGGTGCCCTTCGCAAAACCATATCACCCAAAGAGTCCATGCGAGTAGTGAGCGCATGGAATCCTTCATATGTCGCCCTTGTCATCTTCTGAGTGGTTGTGGTGGATGCATCAGTGATTGCTTTTATGAGTCAGCCCAACTGTGCTTCTGTGGACAGGTGCAACCCACTGATTGTCGCAGGGTCCTGGTGCTCTTTTGTTTTATTTTCTTTTAGTACCCGGTCACTGTCGTCATCTGTTGGTGTCTTGACGGATTCTCAGTCTGAATCATGATGACTGTGTTGGTCCTACGTCGATATGCGATCATCTGGACCTTGCGTTGGTTCCCTAGCCTCAATCTCTCCCAACCCCATGGGTTTGGGCCACGCCTCGGGCCAGTCATTCACGATATCCTGCAACTCTGTCATCGTTACTTTGTATGATGTCAGCAACCATTGCCTATCCAGGTCATGGTGGGCTTGGACATAAATGGAATGCGGTCGAATTGCAAACACCATGACCGATTGGAACTGTGCTGCGGTCTCTTCGGACAATTGGGGCACCTTTACCACAGCCACATAGAGCATCTCCCAATATAACCAGAACAACAATGTACATTCCTTATTTCGTTCTGGTTCGCGGACAAACCACAAGTTTTGATACCGCGCGCCGTGACGCTCTTTCATGGTGTGAACCTCCATCCCCTGGTACACATCGGGCTCCTTCCAGGCCACGAATGCAATCAATAGCATAAGCCAGCTATATGTGAATGAGCCCTTACTGGCTTGCACTGCCACAAAATCCTCCGCCAATTGATTTAGTAGAACGACCAGTTCATCTGCACTCTAGCCGCACACTGCTCAACACATGCCACAATTCCTGAATTACATTGATTGGGTCGGCCACCCCGTACCATTTTGCAGGAAAGTATCTTGGTGCTGGTGAGAATTGCCTTATCATTGATGCTGCTGGTATGGTAACCCTGGCCATTCTTCTCCAACTTGTAGCGATTGACCAACTACGCGGCCAACTTTTTGTCATTCTCCTTTCCTCGAAAATACTGTGACGGGTCGACCCCATCCTTGGGCAACCCGGTAATCTCTGTGATCAAGTGCACAGTGACGAGAATTGCTTCATCCAACCACAACGTACCACCGTGAAAGCAGGCCAGCAGCTGCTTCACACATGCATTGACCTCCAACAACTGTCCAAAATGGGGCGTATTGATAAGGCCGAGTAGGCCTGCTTGTTGCAAATCCCGTGCCCAATCACATGGAACCGGCTTACCACTCAATTTTGATCCTAGCTCATAAGGGGCCAACGTGATCTCCTTGTATGCCACAATTTCATGTTCGTCATATCTCAGACGCATCAACGTCGGTGCAATATCAATAGAGCACTCCATCCTAGCAGGGAGCGCTGTCATTTTCAGTGGGTACTTCTGATTCCTCTCCACCTTCCGGGAAGGTACCCCAGGTCGACTGGGGGGGACATACCCCGGGATATCAGTGGCCGAGAGTCCTTCCCATGCAGCGGACTCATCAACCCGGCGGCTGGATGGCCCCGCTTCCCCAACCCCAGCAGTGGAGGACTGAAGTTGTCGCTTGCTCTGCGGTGACTCAGAATGCTATCCTCCTACCGCTTCTTAGCAATCACTGACGCTCCAACTAGCATGTTTGCAACCTCTGCCTCAAGATTGACTTCTCCCGCATATTCGACTTATTCTTCAATGACAACCGGGATGAAGGGGGACTCTACTTCACTGCTAATTTCAATGGTTTCCAGCATACCTCAATGACGGTCTGAACTGATCACCGACGTATTTGACAGACCCACTCAACGCTCAGCAATGACACTCTGCAATTGCAACTGAACCTTGCCCAACTCACCACTGCTTTCACTAGGTAATACCAACACTCTGCAACACTTCACAAGCTCACTTAACGACTGAATTCTTGGTGCCTTCCGACCAACTTTGACCCGTTCTTATAGCTTGCAACCCGATCCTGCCTAATCATTACTAAATTCGGCATTAACTCAACCAAAATTCTATATTAATGACACAAATCCACTGTCGATCCTGTTAGTCGATCGACTGGATCCACCATTAATGCCCATTATGCGAACCTACTCCGTTAATTAACTGTCTCCACTTGTCGCAGACCGCTCCTAACTTGCGGCACAAGCCTCCCCACCTACGCATTCTCATCTCAGTTGGTGCGCCATCCTGCCACCAGTCCTCCTACATTTTTTTTTTCTCGATGCGACTCAAGCATCACGCTGTTCCAAGCTCGACCGATAGGGCTTCAACCTGCTACCGTTAATTAACTTTGGGAGCATCGCTCCATCCAACTGTTGCAACTGTACTACGCCTCCTAAAGTAATGCTACTGATGCGATACGGACCAAGTCAATGCATCTGCAATTTTCCTGGATGTTTCATAAACTTGCTGTCATACAACAACACTAAGTCTCCCTGCTGAAACTGCTTGTTTTTGATGTGGAGATCATGCCAAGCTTTTTGACGATCCTTCTCCACCCCCTGGTGGAATCCTGCGATGAAGCGATCTTCCTCCAGCTGTACTAACTACGCTAGACATTCTTCCAATGCTGCTGCTGTATCCATACCTGTCACTGCCGCTATGCGCAGACTCAGAATAACGTACTCCATTGGAATAATCGCTTCTTGTCCATACACTAACTTGAATGGTGTCTGACCCGTCAACCTTTTACATGTGGTGCGGTAGGCCCAAAATACTGCTGGGATTTTCAGATCCCAGTCATCGCGGTTCGCGTTGCACACTTTTGTCAGCGCATGCTCCAATATCTTATTGAAAGCTTCCATCGTGCCATTGGCCTGCGGATGATACGGTGTACTCTTCTTATGCTGTATTTGCAACTCCTCTGTCAATGCGCTGATGGTGCAATTGAGAAAGTGGCTACCTTGATCACTTAGCAATATCTTGGGGTAGCCGAAGTGAGTGACAATGTTGTCAAACAAAAACCGTGCTACTGTGGCCGCGGAACAATCAACAACTGGTGCAGCCTCCGCCCATCTCGTCGAATAATCTGTCGCCGTGATGATGTATCTTTCCCCAGTGTGCTTCCCCGGTGGATTGATTGGTCCCACAAAATCCACTGCCCATTTGTCAAATGGCTATAGTGTTAGCTGAGGCACCAGCGGCATCTCGTCCCTCCTGGATGGCTTCCCGGTTCTCTAACAAACATCGCAGAACCGCGCATAGTCTGTCGCATCATTATACAGTGTGGGCCACCAAAGCCTCGCACTAAGCACCTTCTTGGCAGTCGCCCGACCGCCATAGTGCCCTCCAGCCACTCCGTCGTGTGCCTCTGCCAATATCTGCGCTTGCTCATGTGGCAAGACACACCGATGCAATATCTCATCTGCGCCCATCTTGTATAACTCGCCTGCGATTAGCTGGAAATATGCAGCCTTGACCACCAGCTGCTTCTTCTAACTAGTAGTGAACTCATCTGGTGTAGTACCTATTGCCAGAAACTGAATAATTTCTTCAAAATAGCCATCAGCTACTTCTACTTTGAACAATTGCGCATCAGGCAACCCATCTTCAATGTTAGTCGGCTCTTCTCCTATTTCAATCCACGATAGATGATCAGGGCCAACATTCAACTGCCCTAGCTTCACAATTACTTCAAAATCAAACTCCTGAAAAAGAAGTAACCATCGGCAGATCTTCCCCCCCAACACGGGTTTATTGACCAGGTACTTCAATGCAGAGTGGTCTGTGAACATCTTAAAATGTCTGCCCAATAATTAGTGTCAGAAATTCTGCAGTGCGTAGACCATCGCCAAGCCTTCCCTCTCGGTAGTGGTGTAGTTCTTTTCTGGGGATGACAACTTTCGACTGGAGAAAGTAATAGGGTGATTGAGATCCCCCTCTCCAAGCTGCGCTAGCACCACAGTGAGTGCAATCGACGATGCATTAACAGGGACATGGAATTCCTTACTCCAGTCTAGAAATACTAAGATCAGTGCCGAAGCCATCTTAGCCTTCAGCTGCTCAAAACTATCATGGCATTTCATGCTCCATTGGAATACCGCATCTTTCTTCAGTAGCTTCTCCATAGGGGCGGTAATCGCTACATATATCCCTGATGAACTTGCGATAATACCCAGTATGCCCCAAAGTCGCCCTCAACTGCTTAACGGTGGTTGGCAGTGTCAAGCTCAAAATGAGCACAATATTTGCTGGATCGCCTAACAACCCTTGCTTGCACACAATGTGAGACAACAAGATCCCAAACGGTGCATAAAAAATGCACTTTTTCAAATTCAACGATATCTAGTGTTGTCGACAGCACTCCAACATCAACCGCAAATTGGCCAGATGATCGCGGATTAAACCATAGACTGTCCAATCATCCATGTATACCTACAAGAACTTCTGGATGAAATCCTTGAATGCAGCAACGACAACCCACGAAAATATCGCAGGTGCATTCTTCAACCCAAACGACATCACAGTATACTGAAAACATCCCCATTCTGTTACGAAAGTCGTCTTATGGCGGTCTTCCTTTGCAATTTGGATCTGATGATAACCCGAGAACCGATCCATGAAAGAATACATCTCTTGACCACCTATTCCTTCAAGTACTTCATCAGTAAACGGGGTCGGAAAGGGATCATGCAAGCAGGCATCATTCAACTTCCGTAAATCGATATAGATGCGTACCTCATCGGTCTTCTTGTCCTGCACCACCATAGGACTGATCCACTTCGACTCTTCAACCGTTCAATGATACCAGCATCCAACATGCGATCAAGTTCTTCCTTGACCTTCTCCTTATGTCACGGATTTAGCCGATAGGGTCGCTGCCTGATCGGTTTAGCATCTGATTTCAAGGGAATCTTCATCTCACCTAAATCACCCAAAATCCCTTTCATTTCAGAAAACTTTGTAGGGAAGAGGTCCTGGAATTCATGTAACAAGTCGGTCACCTTTCCCATCATCTCATCATCCCAATAATCACCAACATTCATGAACTTGGGAGTGGCCTCTGTCCCAATATTGAGCTTGCGAAGATTTAAGGGCGGACTGAACGGATCACTTGGCGCATCAAGCAGTACCACATCGCGACTTCCTTCAGACTCTGGGATATTGACATTCCGCGAATCATCACCATCTTCAGGCCCACCAGTGATATTGTAACATTCCATTATAGATTGCATCTGACAGTGCGTATGCGGATCTGCCGGGTACGCCACAGGAACAACCTTGAGGACCACGTTGTGGATGATCTACAGAGCATTATGGACATCCGGGTTGGGATCGACAAAACTGAACGTATGAGTAAAAAATATTGTCAATTCCAACCAGGTAGTGATTTCTCCCTGCATTTCAGCTGCAGTATACCATGATCGCGGTATTTCATCCAAGGTATGGATAAATGCATGGACCCACTAGCCTCTTGGTCGCGATTCCCATAATGTCTGACACTCCATCAAATGGCCTCCAGGGTCGTTTCAACCATCATATTTCCCTGTATGGTAGACCTCGGTATTGCCGAAGTGAACCGTCATCAATCTTCTGCATTTCAACCATCCATCAATTGATGCCTTGTGTGTTGCCCACCAGGGTGTTGGAGTAGCCGTCAATGCTTCGTCTAATGCCAGCAATCGTTGTGGTTCTGAAACTCTTTCCTTGAACTCTGTCAAAAAGTCGGTCAAGCCAAGCAATCCTTCATAGACCGGTAATGTGACTGTTTGAGTTGCAACGCGGCACATCGACTGCATGATTAACCCACACTTACGGAGCGATACCTCATGCAAGTGCTTCTGCCAGTGTTCTAACGCATCATCAGAGTCAGAAGACGCAGAGATATCACTGCGCCATCCCAGCTCACCGTTGGCAGTTGGCTGAATATGGTCTTCAAAAATGTTGAATGCATGGTCCTATCCACTAGGATCTTCGTCCTTTACTGGCTCAATATATCGGTGTCCTTCAGCCGGATCCAACGGGGCTATGACTCTGAAATCGTGGTTTTCGAAAGTCATCATTCGTTGCTTGAAGTTGATTACCACTCCACTGTCGTTAGCCCATCCAATCCCCAGCAATGCGGGATACGAACTTCCTCCCTCAACCACCTCGATAACATCGAAGTCAGCATAGGTCTTCATGACCTCAATGTCCACCACCAAACATGGGACTCTCCCAATTGGCATCACTTTAGCGTGATTAGCTAACCAGAGCTGTACAGGAGACCAGCTCAATGGGGGGCTCCCCATTTTATGCCATGCCTACTTGGTTAAGATGTTGACATCCGAACCAAGATCCAAAATAACTGAATCAACATCATAATCCCCAATTTGTATATTCATTCGCATCTCCTTACCTATCTCCTGCCCCTATAAGGAGTTTACCGCGGACTCTTGCCGTCCCCTAGCTGGATACTGCAACAGCCCTTCAATCTCAGCAAGGGTTGCAGGATCTCTTGCCAAAAATAAATAGCTCTCAAGAAACTTCTACAAGGTTCTATACTGTGCTGATGGACCTACCTCTAAAGTCGCATAAAAAACGGGGGCATGTCGCAGATGATAGCTTTACCGCGATCCTGGTCCAACGCACAACGTGCCTGGAAGAATGTATCGCGCTCCGACTCAACATCAAATGATACCTTCTTCTGCCCGGTCTTTCGAATGTCCCCTCCTGTTGTTGCGCCTCCCCGCGTAATAACTGCGAAAACTGCGTCTTGTGGTCTTGGCTCCGCAGAAATTGTCACAACATTTGCACCCCGATTCTGATTTGGTGCCGGGTTCCCTGGTTGGCTCACATTTTGGTTAGCATTCTGAATTGGACGTTGATTCTGGTTCTGCATTGGTTATTGCACTTGATTCTGTATTGGCTGTTGCGCTTGGTTTTGATTCTGCAACTATGGAACGTTCCCTGCCTGCCACCGTGCAATCAATTGTGGGCAGTTCTCCACTGTGTGGTCTGTAACAAAGCAAAATGTGCACTACGACTGAAATAGTGGGCAATCACGCTAATAGTGTCCTCATACTGCACAGTGATAGCATTGCACCATTCCACGACCTCCTCGTCCTCCTCCGCGTCCATCCCAGAATCCTCCTCAAAATCCACCCTGTTGTTGGTACTGTGGTTGGTTGTACTATTGTTGCATCGGAGCTGGTTGCATATTCTGCCCTTAATTTGCATACTGCGGCTGCTGAACGTATTGTGGCTACTGTGGAGCCATGTGCATTGGAGCATACTGCGGCACAAACTGCTGTCGTTGCTGCTGCGGTACAAACTGTACCTACAGTTGAGGTAGCGGCTGGGCTACCTGCGGCTACGGTTGCGGTTGTTGTACGGCACGCTGGTCATCCTTTATGTAGAATGCATCGTACGTTCTCTCATGGAGCAACCCATATGCCCGAAAATCTTCATCATCATGTCCCACATATTTACAGAAAGTGCGGTATAGATTCATCAGTTTGGTGACCATTTTCTGCATTTATGAGCATTCCTCATGGCGGTGCCCAAATACCTGACAAACGCGACACCATGGCATGCCACCACCATTCAATGGGTTGGGTGCTCCCGAAACCAAATAGTTGCGGAAGTCAGGGCAATTGTCCTTAGTATGTCCTTCCCCTTGACATCACGTACACCATACTTCTTCACGCTGCTCCTTGCCCTTCTTCCTATCTTGCAGCTGTATGGTCAAGTTAGCCAGTTCTGTCTGTATTTGCGACATCCCAGCTGCATTTTCCCCAATTGGTGACACCTCCAACCGCATTGCAATCTCCAAAGCTTCGCTGTGTGTCGAGATGTTATGTTGCATCAATGGTAGTCAAATGTGCGGTAGCAATGCCGCGATGAACCATTCTGTATGTTGGACAGGGCTCATATCAAAACTAACCCTCGCCATCAGCGTCTTAAACCGCTGGTCAAAATCCCACACCGTCTCATTGGGATACTGCTTAATTTATTTCAATTTTGTGATGTATTGTGCTTCATATTTGGGCTTCCTGAATTCTACAATCAACCCATCCCTGATATTGTCTAGTGACTTCTCCGGAGCTCCTGTAGGGACTAGAACAAATTTCATAAACCAATCTAAGGCGCGACCTTGCAGATTTGTTGCTAATTGTCCTTTCTTAGCGGCATCATTAGTGATTTGTTTTACGGTCCATCCCGCTTCACACAAAAACCAATACTGCTCTGGGTTATCTGTCTCATTCCCATGGAACAACGACAACTTAGCATCATCGCCCGCCATCCTGGGCTTCCTTCCTGCAGTCGCTAAACTACTAGCAATTAAGTTTTGTTGACCCGGTGGAGTCGAAGTGGTGTTCCTCACTAGTTGATAGATAGTGAGCGGAGGTGTGGGTACATTGCTGCTGGGGTTTGGTCCTGCCTCTATCCTGGGTGTATCCTGTGCGTCCTTGTCTGTACTGTGAGGTCGCTTTGTCCCGTGTGGTCTTCCTTTGTGAACTCATGGTTCGATCGCAGCAGGACCTTCTCCTATCCTCTGCCTCTTTTCCTGTCGAAACCTCGCTCCTCCCCTTGTAATACCACTCTCTTCCTCGGCTTCACTCAGAGTTTCGTCATGACCTGCACCCATCTACCCCTTATTAGTCCATGTACCGCCCCCCAGCCATCGCGATACCCATGGCCTCCGCCCACCAGGATTTTTACTGATCTATATGCATCTTCAATATACCCTTTTCGTAAATAAGCATCTTAATGGACAATTGAAGCGACAACAGAAACCTTCCTCGGGGTTCGCGGAAGAAATATCTTTCAGCTTCACTATAGGACTTCTGCATATCAACCGCAAATTCTGTGATATATCCTTCCAATATGTTATCCAACCACACTTCGACAGCCCGCGATTCTTTGTTTTCGACCTCCTATAATTCTCGGATCAACTTTGGGGTCCATGTCGTCGGCTCACCACCTTGGTGGTTCCTTTTTTGAAATGTCAACTTCGCCAACCACCCGAACAACAGGACTGGGAATTCACAGAAAAACCATTCGTGCAGACCGTCGTGAATATATCTGTCCACCCACTGATCTACTATTAGTCGAGTGTTCCGGCTTTCTTCTTTGGAAAACTCCTGCAACTTCTAATCAAACCAGCTCTGTATTTCCGGTTGCGTCGGATGCCACAACATGTCCTCCTTTCACTTAGCACACGGTCCCGACAACAGAACCATTTGTTGACTCAGACCCTATCGACAGGGGTTTCCATTGCTGTCGACACCAACCCACCGCAATCTCCCTGAGCATCGGCCCAGACAGGTTTTACCTTGTCCAGCAACACCTGCAGAGCAGATGAGGTCTCACTCGAGGCGTTCAAGGGAGAGTGGATGGAACCATGTTTCCGCCAAATGAAGGAGGATGGTTGCAGCACCGATTACTTAACTTATCGCAACATTCAAGACAGATCTATGCACTCAAAGTTAACATCATTCATATTCATAACATCATTCAATAGGATCATTCATCGGGACAAGTATAACATTTAAAGTATTAACTGCAGCAAGAAACCATAGCATCATTCATGAATTGCAGCATTATCATAAAACATACACAGGGAATTTCACCAAATAGTTCCGTCATGTCATAATACTTCAGCAAAACCCCGATACAACATCTCCGCAAAACCAGATCTCAACAACATATCTTGATCCCAAATACAGACTCAAAGACACGCACAACAACATCTAAGGATCCGTACTCAAATTCTCTCCCCCAACACTTACAATCTTATGTCTATATATAGGCTTCTGCCTTTACAATGCTTGTCCACTTAATAACAACTTCCTAACCGACACTTGGACAAACGACCCAAAATCTACTTGACGCGGTCCAAACGACCCAAAAACCCGCATACTGTGGTACAAATGACTAAAAAATACATAAAATAATCTAGCCTTCCGCCTTCCACACCCTCTTCTGATGTGTCGCAGCATCGGCGATGATGCGATTCTTCCTTACCAAACCGCCTGCCAACAACTATCATCCGTAAACAAACTAGGATCATGATTTACTGAGATTTATACACCAAAACCAGGGTGTTATACATCGTGTTCGACACTTGTTGGGCGTGCATGCAAAAAATAAAAAAACCAAAAACTAGAAAACAACACTTCCTTCGTAAAGAAAGCAAGCTTCCATGGTCGACAATGGCCTCCTCCAGACGTTCACTAAAATGAAATAATCTGTCCATAGGACCGATAGCCAGCTTCGAGAGATGGTCTGCTTCCTTGTTCGCTTCACGGTAGATGTGCTGACAACTAGTCATGTTGAAGGAAACTTGTATGCGTCTTACCTCCTCCATCCAGGGCTCGAGAATAATGTTTTTGATCGCTTATTTTCCATTGAACCAATTGACCACCACCTGTGAATCTCCATAAATGGTCATAGATGTGATTCCTTTCCTCCTGGAAAACCATAATAGACATCTCAACGCCAACATTTCTACCTTTAAGCCATCACCTCCACCAATACCAACCTAAATCCTGATGTTGTGGGTGTTGCTTAGATATATGAGGATGCCTGCTCCACAAATGCCCTGCTGAGAGGCACCATTAAAGAACCCATAAATATTGCCTTCCACCATCGCTGGGGATGTTACCCGACGAGCCTTTATCCTGCCAGTCTTCTCGGGATGCCCATTCCATTGATATAGAATTCTAAAGATTGTAGCTTGAACATCCATAAGAGAGTCTTCGAAGATCTCAACATTCCTAGCTTTCCAAATACCGGCTATCAGAAAAAATGGAAGCGTACTGTTATTCCCATGACAAGCGAGCCAATTGCGCACACAATCTTCCATCTCAGGCCCCTTCCATTCATCAGGGATATATAACCTTCCCCGGATGACCTGCCACGCCTCTTTCACATAAATGCAGTGGATAAAAATGTGCTGGATGTCCTCATCTGCCTTTCTGCACATAACGCACCTGCCCAGGCCACAGAAGCCCCGTTTCTGAATATTATACCAGGTGAGGATTTTGTTTTGAAAGCATAACCAAAGGAAAAGTTTGAGCTTAAGCGAGATGTTCCAACCCCACAACCTGTTGTGCCACCATCGCGAAATCGGGGGGTTAGGAGCATTCTCAACTATATAGTGATATAAGTTTGCCTTCGACAGAATACCCTTCGAACCAGGTCCATCCTAGGTCAAAATATCGGGCTTATTACTGAGCATGCTCCTTGTCGAAGCAAGGTTGGAGATGAACTTTCCCCAGACAGGGTGCCAATGAGACGAGAGGTTTAATTCTTCAGTTGTGAGCCAACATTCGTGAGGGATGTCACTATGGTTCAGCAAAAACTAAGAAAGCACCACCCTTTTCTGTTCCTGAAGTTCCTTAATTAATCCTACTAGAAACCGATACCCTCTATCGTCCCCAATGTAAGGGTCCACCCCAACGAAGAGTTCTGAACCCTTCCCGACATTCCATTTAATCCATGGCCCAATGTGACAATTTTTTTTGCACAAACTGTTCCAAATGACAGAGGCCTGAGAGGTTCCATTCTGATGGTTCCGCAACCACTGGGTGGTGGTAAAGTTTTAAGGTATTTTGTACGAATTACCTTGCTCCAAAGACCTTCATTAGTCATAGCCCTCCAAAGGCTTTTCACCAGCATTACCACATTAAACATTTCCAAGTTCTTAAGTCCCCATCCTGCGCGCATCTTGGGCCAACATAAACTGTGCCAGGAGCTTAAATGCCACTTCCTCACCTCAGGCTTGCCAGCCCAAATGAAGCGAAAAAGTCTGCTCTGCACTCCGTTGAGGATCGATGATGGGAACCTCCTTAAACCAAACCGATATATGGGTATACTTTGTATCACCGATTGGGACAAAATCAATCTCTCCCCAATAGACAACCATCTGGTGGCCCAACAGTGGATCCTATGATCAATCTTCTGCAACATCCAACCCCAGTCTGCCCTCCCGTAGCAATTAGGTTTAAGTTGATAACCCAAATATTTTATGCCCGAGTCAATATGGGAGAAGACGTAGGGAACTCAACTCCTTCATCTCCATGATAACGGGCTCCTCGACCCCATTATACAAGAAGGAGGACTTTCCAATGCTTATAGTCATCCCCGAAGCCAAACAGAAAACTTCAAAGATGCCCTTATATAATAACCATTCTCCAACAGAAGCGTCACCGAAGATCATTACATCATCAACGAATAACAAATGTGAAATAGACAGAGCACGAGATATTCTTACCCCTTTTATGCGACGATCATCCTTTGCTTCCTGAATAAGTCTGCTTAACCCATCGATTGCCAAGATAAAGAGAAGAGGAGATAAAGGACAACCCTACAAAGAGTAAAATGACTCATATTATGAACAAACTCTCCATCGTAAATCCATAATATAGAATGGTCTGCAATCACCTTTTGAAGGGGTCGATTTGGTAATTCACTTTGAAACACAGCACTAGAGATTGTATAGGGTTCATTGTAAATTCATTTTGCCAAAACCTTGGGTTGAATTTATTATATAGTCTCTCTTTAAAATCAACCCTTCAAAAATCATTTCACATTGAGGTTTAGTAAAAATGATTCGGTCACTAGGGTATAAACTTGTATTTAAATCATGAGGTGGCTATCTTTTGAATTAGCATCCCCTAAGGCTTGATCCAACTATGTTATATAAAAAATTAAACCTTGGGGTTGGAGTTGATTTTTCAAGCCGCTATAAATCTTCTTGACTCCATTTTCCCAACGCAAGCATTGGTCCTATCAAAGTAAATTTGCCTTTAGACATTCAAGTCCTCATTACATGAAATCTATTTTACCTTGCTAACTTCAAATGCTTCATCATCAATAGCAAGGCTTCAAACCTAGAGTGTATCTAAATTTGAATCATCTACCCTAGTAATATTTTTCCCAGATATCGAATCATCAGCTTCATAGTCTTTCTCGATCTAAGGTTCAACTAGGATCCTTTACGTTAAACTAGCAATAATTGAGATTTGGTTTCCTGGCAAAAGATCTTTCCATTCAAGGATTGATCAGGGTCTCCCCCTTAGCCCTTTTTGAGTGAGGCTTAAAGCGAAGAGTCACTCACTTGGTGTGACAACTAGTTATCTTCCGATGAGCTTAACTCTTTAGGATCACTTCTTTGGTTTCCTATCGCCCTCTACCATCCTATATAGGATCCCATATCGGGGCAACTACAAGTCAAGTGATAACATGACTGTTTCCCTCTTAGAGGCTTTTAACCACCTAAAAACATCAGTGTGTTGATATGTGATATGTTTGTGTGAGCTATTGTTGAAGGTGTTCAATCTTCTAGAAATATTATGTGTTAGTTGAACATTCATACTTTAAAATATTCCATAGGGGTCATTCATAAGCATGGGGCATTTGGAAGGTACAATTGTTGGAGGCTTTTCATAGGAAAAGTTTGACAACAACATGCACATAAATAGTTTTATGTCTTTATTAAATCATAACATTAATGGAAAATATTTGTTTATTTATGGGAAATAAAGTAATTTAGGCATTGATCACAAACAAATTCATATTTTTAATTCAAAATATTTAGAAACATTGGTATTTGAAGTGGGTATTCTTTGTGAAACTATTTTTTTCCTTGGAATACATATCCTGGGGACACCGGGTACTTCCCCTCATTTCGAGGATGGTACCTGGGGTAAAGCAGATTTTGCAGAAGCTCAAGGCTTTGTCAACATAGGTCTCAAGGCCATTACAAAAAATATGCTCATTAATAGCTCAACATGTCACTTATGGGATTTGAACTTTGAACCTGGGTGGGAAGGATAACAATCATTCCTCCCAACCACCTGAGCTAGACCCAATTAACTTTTTGAAACTTAATTTATCTTCTTTAAGTATAATATGAAGGTACCTAATGAAGTAGTTGACTTATTGTTTAGTCTTTAATATAAGGATTCAACATTCAGTGATATGTTAGGTCCACAATTTTTCAAGATTACAAGGACCTTCATTTTATTCCCATCATTACAACCTTATAACCTATAATAGTGAATCGAGTTCCATTTGTGTATTACACTCTTAAGTAGAGGATTTATTATATAAGCTAGAGTGATGATGCATTTATGTTGCACTATTTGCGAGATTCTTTTGAAAGAGGCTTTCATGTGAGGGACATTTCGATGTCAATCAGACACTTAAGCGTATGTAACACCATTTTTTGAGGCCATCCATATAGAATAATATTAATACTTCATTTATGAATGTCCATTTTACATCACATCCAAGCTTGTTAATAACAAAGTGGGCTTATCTTATCTAGTATTAGTTCCCTCTCATTTGTGGGAGTATATATATATGTATGAAATTAATTGGTGATTTACTTGCCAACAAGTCACACAATCATTGCATCTTTATGTTAGTGTATAGTTTTTTTCTCAAGTGGTCATTATAATACCATATAGTGAGATAGTTGATTGCGTTGAGAGGCGCTTTCTACAGCCTAAGTCAGTGAGACGTGTCATGTCTATCACGCTAACATGGCACATGTTGACTCCAAAAAAATATAAAAATATATAAAACAATGTACATGTCCACTCCAACTTTTAATAAACTACATTGTAAAATATATAGGCACAATGAATTTTGATAAATACCATACTAAGTTGAATTATTGAAACTTATAGAAAACCCAAAGCCTAAAGAAACAACTGGACTTCTTGCCTTGAAAATCAGATCGCAACATCATGAGATCACGGTGAGGTTTTATGTGAGCGTAAATCCACTTCCATCATTCTATTTAGTAAATGATAACTAACATATGAACTGACACATTGCTTGTTGTGGGGAAATTGATCTTCCCTAAGATCATTCAACCAGGGAAAAATATACCAATGCAATATCGGTTTGGTATTTTACAAAAGTGGTAAACAATGTCATTCAAAACCTTTAGAAAATCCAAATTCTCTAGAAGTCTTATCATTTTAAGTGGATCATAAATAGAAAGTGTTCCATCATCTTTGTTCTCTCCATGATTACACCCAAAAACTCAAAATGAACAATTGGACTATAAGAGAAAAAATCAATCTTTGGAGAGACTATAATTACTCAAGCATGTTGCACATTTGACATACCTGAATCGAAGACTCTGTAGGCACCAATGTTCCATTGTTGGATCATACAAGATAGAGTTATGGCTAAGCCGATGAAAAGAGAAAATAAATAGACCACACAAGATAAAAGTATGGCTAGCATGAAAAATGAAAATAAATAAGAACATCCTAGTGAGAAGAGTATGGTTATTTATCTAGATTTTATGTTTAAATATACATTTCAAGAGGAATATAGTTTGACAAGTTATTGCCCAAAATATCGAGCATCTATAAGGAATCCATGATTCCTATTGTGCTCAAAAGATGACTAAAGAAACCTATATATGGTAGGGAAATTGAAATGACTCGCCTTCCATAGGTACTACAATGGACACCTTCCCAACTATAGGTATCCATACTTGAAGATCAGAAGAGGTGTCATTTGTCCAACTTCAAAGAACATTTGGAGGAACTGCAAAACATGACTTGATTTCTAAAAGGATGATTCCATCTTCCAATAAAGCATTAACGCTACAAAGTTGTGCATGAAATCCACTAAAATAATGTACATTATTTAAGACAAACACACTATAGTTTGTAACCTTATCTTTCCAAGTGGAAATTGGTGAAGTCTCTACTTTACTTTTTCTTTTAAAATGGAGTTTTCCTCACACAGGAAAGGGAGGAGGTGAAAGATATGGCATAAGTAGATGGACTGAAGAAAGAGATTTTGTACAATGCTACTGCTTCAAAACATGATTTCTTGTGGGGTTGTAATCATATGAGTAAACTCAAATGATCATGATAAGTGTATCTTTGAAGTGATGTATAATAGTTTTCTATCACTTTTCTTAATTCTTCCTACTCAAGGGGACAAACTATCTTCAAGCAATTTCATCCCATGATTCAAACATAATAAAAGAAAACCAAGCCATCAAATACTCCAATGCATTTTAACCAAGGCAATAAACTAGGGACGACACATCATCTTAAGCATGAAAGAGAGGAGATAACTCCTATCTGAGAAGATTCGAGATTCTAAAATTGCTCGGGAGAACAATTTTATTTGATTCCTTCCAAAATTGTTGGGATTATAGATGAGAACCCTTCATACCATTAACACGGTACACGGTACAATTGGGATATCTCTTCAGTCCATCAACATTGTACAATTAGCATATTTCTGAGTATTTTCTGATCTTCGCCTAAATTATTTTTATCACATCATATCTTCACCATCTAAATATAAATTTGTTTTACAAATATAGTTTTGTGATTTTCTTATATCAAATTAAGATTTCATAGTGGTTGTGATCTTTATATTTTTTGTTTTTTGTTTTTTGTTTTTACTAACCATCCTTAGATGTCTTAAAATAGGTGTTAACATACAAATATGAGCCATTAGAAGAATTGATTGACATTGGGTTAAGCAAGGGTTGTGAGTATATGTTGGCGTATCAAAAATTAATTGTGGATTTTGTAAGCATCTATGTTGTTTTATTTCTCTCATTTTATAAGTAATAGAACAACAAAAATCATAAATGTTAAATGATGGGGTATAAAACGTGTAGGAAACAAAGTATGGAGTTCAACCAACATAATGTTGTTGATAGATGGCATGAGCCATGGTTTTGAAAGAATGTGTGACTCTCAGGACACAATCATTGCTATAGTACGTTGAATTTCAATTTATATTCATGTATATTATCCATTTTAATTTTAATCATTCCCATCAATGTAAATACACTTAGTACACTTTATTTTTATGTTTGTGGATGGAAGTTAAAGAAGAGGGAAACAATCAAGCCAATCAACACATTCGACCAAATAACCCAACTGATGGAAGTGGCTCGAGCACTGATAACAGTTCCAACAAAGAATGATGATTCATATTTATTTTTTATGTTAATGCAAACTGCTTTATATTAATTTTGAAATAATTGTCTGTGATAATCAGACATTTTGTATAATGTCCGAGACATAGTGTCAGAATTGAAAGACAACAAGTTACCAATAAGTGTTACAATTACATGCATGTTGACATGTTGATTATTGTTGTCTCTATGTTGTCCTATTTTGCATGACAAAGGCCCTCTTATTGATATATAACAAAATAATTTTTTTTTATTCTATTGCACTATCCAATGTTATTGTCAAATGTTACATGTGAAATGGTAAATTATATTGGTAATTAAATGTATGGATGCTTACATATTTTTTTTAACTGAAACGGGTAAATTTATTAATAATAGGGTGAAAAAGAATAAGCTGTGGCTGAAGCCAACTCAACTGGATACATTGCGCATTTTTAATAGAATGATGAATTTTCATGCTGAGTGCAAATGAAAATGAGAATCAGAAATTTGATTCTTCAAAAGAATAATGGTGAATCAAAATAAATCTTCCAATGTTTTCTGAACACTGAAGCAATGGCTGCAATTTTAATGCAGTGGCTATGTTTTTATTGCAGAACGTTGTGAGCAATGACAACAAGAAATCATGTGCCTTCATGAAATTAATGTAGAGCACTATGAGTGTTGACAACAAGGGATGTTGTGCCTTCGTGTCTATCCAGAGAAAATGCTCTGTTTACATGCTTTTGTGCTCAGGATTCATGTTCTACATGTAAGCATTGCCTAATGCCCCGTGGATAAGTTAAGAAATGTGTTCTATGCTGTGTAGAGAGCTGCGTTGAACCTTGTGTGCCTTTGAATCTTATGCTATGTGCTGCGCATTTAACATCTTGGAAATGCAAGGACGTTGCTACTCTCTTAAGAGTGTCAATCGGGTTGCAGGTGGGATACATTATGGAATGTGATGATGACATGATTCATCATTGGAGAAATGAATCTTTCCCAATTCAAGACTTGTACCAGCTTTGGCCTCTACATATACTTCATGATTTAGGTCTTGCAGGATTTGAAAAGCTCTGAATTGAGTAAAAGTATTTGTAATATATTGGATTCGATTCACATTCTTTTAAGTGCTAAATTGCTGAAATTGGTACTCGTGTTAAGAGCTTTGATGATAATGAGAGAGTCCCCGAACACCTGAAGTCTGTCAATTTTTCTTTCTTTGGAAATTTGACACCCTTTTAGAAGAGAAAGGGCCTCAGCAGAGTTGTTTGAGTAGACGCCAAGGCCCCATCTGAATTTGATTCTTGGTGTTCCTTCGGGGGTTAGCAAGACACCACCTTCTCCTGCTGCACTAGGGTTTCTCTTGGATGCACCCTCAAAATGAAGAATGTCCATTACTTGCTTGTTTCTCCATTCCTGAAAGTTGGAATCGAAGATTCTAATTTTCCAAGGTGGTCTTTGACGAGGTCGATAGTTCAAATTCATGGGGCTTGGGATAGTGATTCCGATCCAGGATACTTCTTTATTGCTGAGGTTTGAGTCCATCTTGAATTTGGAAATGTTTAGGCATTCAATAAGTAATCCTTTAGCTTGTCCAGCAACTTGCGTGGGGGAGTATTTGATATCCTGGAAAATGGCTTGGTTCCGTACATTCCAGATTTTCCAATAGGTGAATTTGGGGATGGTGATCCAAATTTGGAGCCAAAGCTTCTTTTTGGAGAGGGGGGAGGGATAAATGGATTTCCAATTCTTGAAGAGGCATGTTGTGGTGTTGAAGATCGACAGGATTATATCAATCTCATGAAGCATGAGGTTCCAAACATATTTTGAGAAGTGGCAGTCCATGAAGAGGTGATCTAGCGTTTCTGAATTTCTGTAGCAGAGAGGACACCAATGTGGCCCGTTGAAGCCTCTTTTGATAAGATTTTCTCCGGTGAACGTCTTTCGATGGACGATAGTCCAGATGAAAAAATTAATTTTGGGGAGTCCAAAGGGATTCCAAACTAGATTCCAAAGGCTTTTATTTTGGGGTGCATTGGTTTGGAGAGCGATGAAACCCAATTTTGTGGAATAAGCTCCTTTTGGACCCCATCCTCGATCATCGCTAGCTTGGAGGTGTGCGGGGGCACAACTGTTCAAATTTTAAATTAGAATGGTTTTGGATGATTCAAGGTTGGCTGGTAATGAGAGATTCTTCCAGCTCTGCCATGCGCCTGAGGTTTTCCAGCAGCTGACGTCATTCAGTGTGATGATGCCTTGTTGTCCAAGCCAATGAGCAAGGTCGTGCAGCTCTTGAATATTTTGAAGTGGTTCATTCCCCATTATTTTATC
Source organism: Larix kaempferi (assembly GCA_027924585.1). NCBI lineage: Eukaryota > Viridiplantae > Streptophyta > Pinopsida > Pinales > Pinaceae > Larix > Larix kaempferi. The sequence goes on along the minus strand of BSBM01000721.1, from coordinate 360,362 downwards.
AGAGAAGATATTGTTTTTTGTTCCATTGCTAGGTATCCAGTACAACTCTTTTATGAAGAAGTCTCAGGTTGCTTTGCACAATGTCCAGGTCGAGGATCCTTTGGACATGGGTTTGTTGTCCAGAGATCTTAAGCTATTTTCGTTTAGATATTTCTTTCTGAGGGTTTGACTAACATGATTTTGCTTGTTGTACAGGATTTGCCACAATATTTTACCTCCCAACGCCAAATTTGCGTGAAGGGGATCTCTGATTTGAAGGCCGCCCGACGATTTTGGGAGCTTTGTGGTGCTCCAATTCACAAAGTGAATTTTGTTGTTGTTATTTTTTCCTCCTGTCTAGAGGAATTATCTCAGTAACTTACTGATTTGTTCAGACACACCTTTAGGTGCCAGCAGAATGGAGGAATGGTAAATTGGAAGAGCTGATAACATAGCCTTAACTAAAATCATTTTCCCTGCTTTGTTGAGCCATTGTCCTCCCCAATTTCTAATTTTATACTTGATTTTTGTGATGGTCTCGTTCCAAATTCCATAATTTGTATGTCCTTGAGTGATTGGGAGACCCAAGTAAATGAATTTATCCCATTTCTTATGGACTTTTATTCAAAGGATGTTGTCTATATTTGCTGCAGAAGCATTGCTCAAGTTCTAGCTGTAGACTGCGCTTTTGAGGAGGTTGATTTTTCCTCTGGAGGCATTGCAATACCAGGTCAAGTTTCGTTTGAAGTTTCGGGCAATGATGGAAGAGCATCCTCCCAGTAAGACAGAGTCATCAGCAAAGAGGGTGTGGTTGAGAGGCAGGGAATTAGTGGCGATATTGAGGCCATGAAGGGAGCCAGAGTTGAGAATATAGTTCAGTTTTCGACTAAGGGAGTAAGCCAGAAGGATGTAAAGAAAGGGGGACAAGGGAAACCCTTGTCGGATTCCACGAGAAGCTTGGAAGAAGTTGGTGGGGCAGCCATTGACCAGGGGGAAATCCAAGGCCCTTTTATACATGCAAAGATCCAATTAATGAAGGTTTTTCCGAATCCGAAGTTGTTCATGACCTTAAAAAGGAAACAGTGCTTGACGCGATCGAATGCATTGGCCATGCCGAGTTTGATTAGCATACCTTTCTCTTTGCGGATCTTGTTGTAGTGAATGGATTCTTGTACGAGGATGACGTTGTCGAGGATTTGTCTCCCTTCCAAGAATCGTCATTCTGTTAGCTAGCAATTTGGAAATTATCTTGTATGAAGCATTGCAGAGGGAGATAGGTTGAAATATGTTGAAAGAGCATGGATCCATCTCTTTTGGAATTAATGCAAGGAAAGTGGAGTTGGTGCATCCGCCAATTTTTGCTTTTGAGTGGAAGCTCTTGATCATTCTCATAAAATCAATTTCAATGTAGTGCCAACATGATTTGTAGAAATGAATTGAATAGCCATCTGACCTTGGCTCTTTGTCAGGGTCAAAAGACCAGATGGTGTTAAGGACTTCTTGCTCGGTGAATGGCCTGAGTAAATTAGCGTTGTCCTCCAGCGTGATATTGTTGGGGATGTGTTCGAGGAGTATCTACTCTCCTTCATTTTCGGCATCATCGATCTCAGTGTATAGATTGGAGAAATGATTCTGCGTAGCGATTTTGATATTCTCATGCCCTTTGACTGTCAGGCCGTCTTCAATTCTAATTTCTGAGATATAATTTATCTACTATCTGCTTTTGGTTTGCTTATGGAATTACGCGGTGTTCCTATCACCAGCTTTGAGCCAATTACTTCGTGACTTTGATATCCAAAACTCCTCCTCACTCCGAAAATCTTGATAAGCTTTGATCTAGTGATTGACTTCATGCTGGAGCGCGGTGTTATCAATAGGGCGTTCATAATGTATGAATTGGATAGATTCCAAATCATTGACTGCTGATTTCCTGAGATTCATTGGAGGGGGACAATTTGATTTGGCCCATATTTTTAGAGCCTTTTTATTTATGATGAGATTTTGCTCCCAAACGAAATTAGGAGAGCCAACGACAGGGGTATTCCAGGAGTTGTCCAATATGTCCCAAAAGCTAGTATGATCCAGCCACTGAGGACTGAATCTGAAGGGAATTGGACCAAGATGTTCGTTTTTTTTCTGAAAATGAAACTGGATTGGTTTGTGATCCAAAGCCAAATTTTCCATTATTTTTTAGATGACGGTATGTCCGTCTGTCAGAAGGTTGCTATGAATGAGCAACTTGTCTAATCTAGCCATTATATTTGCTTTTCCCAAGCGCTTGTTGGACCAGGTATATTTCCCTCTCTTGGGTTTAATATCGAATAGATCCCATTTCTGAATGAGGGCATCTACTTGTGGTCTGAATAGATCCTTTCCGATGGTGCCTCCTCTTTTTTCAGCCATGGATAAAGCGATATTCATATCTCCGGATAAGACTAAATTATGTGGGGCGTATGCATCTAAGAAGTCTTCGAGGAACTTCCAGCAGCCTTTCTTTTCAGAGTATAGATTGGGGACATATATGTTGAAGAGTGCAATATGATTGTTGCTCTCGATGTGCGTGAGGTCGGTGTAGATCCAATACTGAGTGGCAAAGGAGCTGTGCAGATGGAAAATGTCTGAAGACCAAAGAGGTGCTAGGCCACCATTGGCCCCTCTGGCACTTACTGCAACTCCGGTGTTTTTCTTCCATTTTATTTTCCTATGTCTAGGACGACCTTTTCATTGAGTTTGATCTCTTGGAGTAAGAAGATGTCGGGCATGTCAATTTTTTGAAGATATTTGACTACTTCTATTTTGCTGGGGCTGCCCAAACCTCTGCAGTTCCAAGAAACCAACTTCATTATATGCTGTTATAGGTAGTGGAGGGCCCTCCTTCTGTTGGTTATCCTAATTCCTTTCTTGCTATCCTGGCTTGAGTGTTTCTACTAAAGGCTATATCGATAGTTGCTTGGGATCCTTGGGTTTTCTCACGTTCTGCTTCTTCTTCTCTTAGATATTTGCTTGTTTTTCGTCCAAGCTTTCTAGAATATTTATCGGTGGGTTCTTCCGATGATGCCGGGGAAGCTGAAGGGTTGGCTTTTGCAGCATCTGCGTAGGTGATTTTGTTCCTTTTGGGGCTAGGGGTGTTTTGAGGCTGAAGATATTTTGTATCTTCTTGGATATAAGATGTGTGTTGAATCTCTTGCTGCTTAGATATTTCTCCTTCTTTTGGGGCTTCAATGGATTCTTGATTTTCTGGTGTCTCGAGAAGTTTGAATTTGTTCCTGCTGTTGGTGTTGATTGACCTTTGGTAATGGTGTTCTGCTTTCTTAGAACTTTGTCCTTTTGATAAGATTTTTGATCCCATTCTAGCGCTTTTCTGAGTGGCTGTCCAATGCTCTTTTTCTCCTCCTGTCTCTGAATCTGCAGGCTTCTTCTTGCATGACCGATCGAAGTGCCCGTATTCAAGGAAATACCTGCATTTGAAGGGTATTTGTTCGTAGTCCAATTCTTGGATATGAGACGATTCTGCCACTTTGAGGTTTATTGCTTCTGGGAGTCTGTGTTCTAGATCTACTTCAACGCAGATCCTTGCATATGAGTACTTGTCCTTTCGATCCGCTCTGTCTATATATTTTTCGAGTGTATTCCTGATGGATTCTAATGATTCCGAATTCCAACAACGGAGGGGTAGATGTGGATTCTTACCCATACTTTGATAGTGGATGGGATATCTTGGGTTGGATAGAAGTCCGGGTTCCATTTGTTCATGTAGATCCCTTGTGGCCCCATAAAATTTGGTCTGTTCCTAAATATTAGCTTGTGATATTGTTTTTCTTTTAATACGAATGTGAAGAATCCTTTCCCCAAGAAGTACGAGTTTACTTCTTCAGTGATCAACGGTCTCCAGTTTTTTTGCACCCATATTTCAGTGGATTTCGAGGAGGGCCATAGGCCTATAAATTGGCCTGTTAATCCCCGATCCGAAAGATTAAGAGTTGTTCTGCATATCTGCTCTATTGTAGTGCAACGGTGGGGATTTCATCAATTTTCTTCATGAACTTCTATTATGAGGCATTGAGGGGCTTTTTCCCCTGCGCCGCAATAAGCTTGAGGTAGTTAGGTAGGTCGGAGGGGATTTGAGGGTCTCCTTCCGAGGCCATAATTCCAAGGGCCAAGCTGGATCCGAAGAGGGGCAAGCATATCTCGTGGTAGGGGCCCTAGTTGCAGGTGAGGGCAACAACTGAGCCACATGGTCGATAATCATGCCTTCCAGAATGCAGCTTAGATCACCGTTATCTGCACAACAATCAAAACGAACTAGATCTCAGGAACTGAGGCAAAACCATTAGACAACGGTGATAGAGGAGCCGATAGGAGCCAGTGACAACGATAGAGGAGCCGAGAGGGTCGAGCTCGGTTCAGCTCCAAACCTTTAATACTAGCACAAAGATGCAATCATGTTTTTCATTAATCCAAATCCTTTCCTAAATATAACTATTTACTTATTAGAACATTATAATGATAGCATTTAAGGATGCTTAAATATTACAATAAATGCTAGAATATAGAATATAAGAAATTAATCCAAACAAATGCAATACTTAAAATTGAAATGAATAGTACTATAAACAAAATTCAATTTCTAATGAATAATGGAAAAAAAAAAAAATAATATAGATATTTCACTACAATGTTAGGAATCACTGTTCAAATAATCATATATGGTACTTTTGGTACTTTATGTCACACTAGTGCATTTACTCAAATTATAGGCACAAGTGCATTTAATTAATTTATACGCTTCGATCCTCCAATGTAAATTAAACGCATCGTTAAATTAAAAAATTAAAAATGGTCACATTTCAATTGCATTTACCAGTGTGTTTTTTATATTGTTAATTGCACCGATGCATTTTAATTGTTAATCGACAGTAGGATATTTAAAGCCTGTACGCACCAGTGCTTTTTGTAATATAGTGCACCGCAGAGTTTTAATTGTTGAAATGCAATGGGCTTGTAATAGTTTGTATGCACTGATGCTTATTAATATGAAATGTACCAAGGCACTGTTATAATAGACATCATCGTCAAACTTTAAAAATATTAAAAATTTATGGTGCATATGTCGTAAAATGTCAAATCAATGCGGTTTGGTTGTAAGTAAGCACCGATGCATATAAGCTATATGTAATTATCGGTGCAGCATTAAAATTTGGCGCTGTCTTGTGTGTTAATTACCTTCCCCTTTATTCTTCTTTCTTGAGACTTCCTCTTTTGAAATTGTTTGTTTACTTTGAGGGATTAAGTAGTCATCTTAGGAAATATCTACGTAGTGCCCTGAATAGTCTTTGATTTTATGACCTCAGATGAGAGGGATACTTAGTAGGGGAGCACCACAACTTTGAATATTTCAATATTAGACCTACATGGTCGCACAAATGTAACATACCCAACCTGGGAACACACACAAAGGTCGGGTAAATGGGATTTTCAGCAAAGGGGATGGATGAACTAAAACCATGCACAATGAAATAATACTATTTAAGGTGGGGATAACATTCCAAACTATTTAGAACTTTTAAAAACATTCAACCATTAAGGAAAACTGCCCTTCCAATGCAACCTAGTTCCCATTCTACGTGAAGTACAGTGTAAATACACATGCATAGATTCAACCCATACCTCTTTCACATGTTTTCTAATTGTCTGTTCGACTACACATAATAATTCCAAACGAGCGAATGCCTAGAGTAGTCGCTCACACAAACAGATCACAGATCAACACACCGATGTTTTCATGTGGTTTAAACCCTTGAAAGGGAAACACTCCATAGCCCCATCCAAATAGCTACTTGAGACAGTTTATTATGCAAAAGAAAGAAAGTTGCAAATGAGCTTCTCATAATCGATCAACTAGCAAGTGACCCTCCATGCTCTTTAAATAGATATCATGGACCAATCGGGTGTTAAGCCATGGATCAAAGGTAGTTATGATCTAAGAGAAGTTGAACCGTCAGATCACTCTATGTATAGAACATATCGTGACCATCAAATTAGATATTTACAAATGCATACTAATGCATAATAAAGAAACACAATTTTCCTAACTTATATATTATAACAAGTTGATCTTAACTGACTCCTAAGTGTCTAAATATCCTAACATCCCCCTTTAAGAACAACTTGGGATATGATTTAAGGATTTACAAAAGTGACACTACTAGGAGAAGGAAGGAGGCATTAGAGCCTATCTCCCATTAATGACAAGTTCCTGAACTCCTAACGTAGGTCAAAGTTTAGAAAACTTCGCTTTTGTAAGAGATTTGGTGAAGATGTCTGCAACTTGATCATTTGTAGGGAAAAAGAGCACTTCAAGAACACGATCATGAATAAGCTTTCTTATGAAGTGCATATGTATCTCAATGTGTTTGTTGCGTTGATGTTGAAATGGATCTTTGGCGAGCTTGATGGAACTTTGATTGTCGCACCAAAGGGGAGTCAGATACTATTGCTGGAATCCAAACTCTAAAAGGATCCGTCAAATCCATAAAGCTTCTTGACTGGCGTTAACTGCTACACGATACTCTGCTTCTACTGAAGAGAGAGCAAGAGCTTGTTGTTTCTTACAAGACCAAGTGACAGGTTCAGAACCAATATTGAAGACATAACCTGCAGTAGACTTGCGATCATCAGGATCTCCAGCCCAATCTAAATCAGTGAAACCAACCAACAAAGGAGTCCCCCCTGAACTGTAATGAATCCCAAACTAAATTGTACCCCGAATATATTGAAGTATTCTTTTTGTTGCTTTCCAATGACTTTTATGGGGCATTTTCATATAGTGGGAAACATGACCAATGACAAAGGAAACATCAGGACGAGTATGAGTCAAGTATAAGAGACTACCAACAAGCTGACGATACAGGGTGGCATCAACTTCGAGTGAAGTGCAAGTGGCAGAAAGTTTGACTCCAAACTGGAAGGGAGAGGGGGCTGGTTTACAATCTTCCTGTGAAAGTGACAAAGAAGGTCACAAGCATACTTAGACTGAGAAAGAAAGATTCCTTCTTTGGTTTGCAAGACTTGGAGACCAATAAAATAATGCAAATGTCCTAAGTCTCTCATTTCAATTTTTCGCTTAAGACTGGATTTCACATGGGCTAAAAGCTTAGGGTCGCTACCAATGAGAATATGATCATCAACATAAAGAACAAGGATGATGAGATTGTTTCCCACTTTCTTTGTATAGACATTGGGATCATAATGGCATCTAGAAAAACCAGTGTCAAGGAGAAAGTTATGCATTTTGGCATACCAGACTTGAGGAGCTTGCTTAAGGCCATATAGGGATTTATAAAGGTGACATACAAGACTAGAGTCATTCTGAACATGTCCAGGAGGTTGTTCCATGTAAATTTCCTCCCGCAAATCCCCATGCAAGAAGGCAGACTTGAAATTCATTTGATGGACCTCCCATTTATGTAAGGCTGCAAGGGAAAGAACCAGGACAAAGGAGTTCATTTTGGTGATAGGGGAAAAAGTTTCATTGTAGTCAATTCCTTCAACTTGGGAAAAACCTTTGGAAACTAACCTTGCCTTAATCCTTTCAACACTTACATCTGAGGCATACTTATTTCTGTAGACCCATTTACATCTGACAAGTTTTCGTCATTTTGGAAGAGGGACAAGATCCCAAGTATCGTTAACCATTAAGGAACGATATTATTCATCCATTACTGCATCCCAATCTAGATTCCCTGAAGCTTCTACACAAAATTCTTGGATCATGATTCTCTGAAACTTGAGCCAAAAGAGAAGAGGCTCGCTGGAACTGAGAACGTGTTTGTCGTTGATCTCTAGGGTCATCAACAAGATCACCAACTACTTCACATGTTGAACGAACCCATAGAGGAAGCGGTTTTGCTGGAGGGAAATGAGCATGCAGAGGTGGATTTTCATCCTCATTGTCATCATAAGAAATTGGAATTGGAATGTTTTTAAGGAACTTGGGAGTAGAAGAAGGTACAAGAGTTGAATTAGGCTCGCAGGCCACATATGGCACAAAGGTTGAGCTAGGCTCGCAAGCCAAGATATTTTCATCAAATTTTACATCTCTTCTAATTATTATATCATGAGAATGTGGCTGAAGAAGTCTGTAACCTTTTACATTTTCAGAATATCCAACAAATATGCACTTCTCAATTTTAGGCTGCAATGCTTTTCATTTTTCATCTAGAATATGAGCTCATGCTTCACTACAAAACAAACAGAATTGACTTACATATGGTTTAATTTTACTCCATGCTTCTTCCGGTGTGATAACTTGTAAAGATTTAGTGGGGGTGCAATTAACTATGTAATTTGCACAATTTATGGCTTTAGCCCAAAATTGAAGACTTAGTCCCTTAGCTTGAAGCATACAATTAGCCATTTCTTTTAAAGTGTGGTTCTTCCGTTCAACTACACCATTTTGCTTTGGTGTATATGGAACAATGTGTTGTTTTTGGATTCCTTGTTTAGTGCATAAAGTAGTGAACTTGTTGTTAACATATTCTTCCCCGTTATCAGATCTTAACTTAAGAATTTGATAACCAGATTGTTTTTAAACAAGGGCCTTGTAGACCAAGAATATGTTAAATACTTTGCTCTTAATTTTTATGAAATAAACCCAAGTGCGTCTAGAGTAATAATCAATGAAAGTTAAGAAATATTTGAAACTAGAAAATGAAGCAGATGGAAGAGGACCACACAAGTCACTATGCACAAGCTCCAAGGGGGCTAAGGCGTGCCAAGAGGCACGTTTGTCAAAACTGTCTCGATGATGTTTTATGAGTACACAACCGGAACAAACACCATCCCTCCAAGATACCATCAGAGGACTTGTCACCATATTTTCTTTACATATTTGTTACAATGAGCGATAATTTATGTGACCAAATCACTCATGACAAAGTTTGCTCAAGTCATCACTATGAGAAACAAAAACTGAGGGAAAAGATGATGACCCAAAGTTGTTAAACTTGTACAACCTGGTAATATTATCAACAATTCTAGTGGCTAGGACATGCTTAGGATCTTTAAAATCCTTGATTACAACTTGGTGAGGTGTAAACGTTACAGTTTTACGTTCACCAGAAAAAGTGATTTGATAGAATAACAACAAATTACAGGAAATTCTTGGAACACATAGTACATCACTAAACTGTCCATTATCTACCGGAACTATTCCAGATCCTACAACACTAAGAGATCTATCATCACTAACAAATATTTTTTTGGTGTTAAATTCATGCATATTATAAAATATGGCTTTATCCTTAGCAATATGATAAGATGCTCCAGAATCAATGAGCCACTCATTCGAAGTAAAAGAAGAAGATGCATTATAGGAAAAACCAAAAGCACAAAGTGCATGTCCGTGAGATGAAGATTCTGAAGATGAATCAAGGCTGATGTGGTGCTTCTTCATTGCTGCTTCCAAGGCTGCCATCTTCTTGAAACATTTAGATTCATCATGATTATATTTCCCGCAAAAGTTGCAATGACGCTTAGTCTTCTTACCTTTTGGTTTGTTTCCTTTGTCATTTTTTGAAGAATAAGCTGGATGAGAGGGTTTGGGACCCTTGTTTGGCTTATTATTGTGAAGATTTTGCTTCTTGGGATGCTTGGACTTCTCTTTCTGTTGTGCTAGCAAGGGTTTTCCAGATGTATCTGCATTGCTAATCATTCCAAGATGTATAAGTTTATCCTACTCTCTAATCAAATGATCACAAAAGGATTCAAGTGTAGGCTCTTTATAGCTAGTTGGATCCAAGGATTGTTTCATGGAGTCAAATGTAGATACAAAAAAAAATATGCAGGTCCAAATTTGGAAAGAATATGATAAATAAATTTGCTTGTATTCTATTTTAATTTTGCATTCTGCACATAAGAGTCTAAGATTTTTGTACTTAGATAGATAATCATGAATGCACGAAAAATCAGTTGGATTTAAGGAAATCAACTCATTTTTCTAGCTTGTGACCTCGAATCTCGTTGTGTTTACCAAACACGGATTCCAATTTTTCCCAAGCTTTATCTGGTTCATCAATTCCATATATGTGGAATCGTAAATCAATAGAGATTGACATCCCAATCAATCCACTGGCTTCATCAAATTTATTGGCCCATTTTATTTTCTTATCAACATCAGTGGGCTATGTTTCTTTCCCTGAGGTAATTCGATAAATTCCCCTACTTCGTAGGACATCCTCCATACGATATTTCCATGAGAAATAGTTGGAACTAATAAGTCAAATATCACATGGGGCAGACATACTATAAAATTAAGGTCATAAAAACATAAACCAACGGTCTGGATGCAAATATCTCAAAAAACTAGGTTGTTTAAAAAAAATGGCACTGAAAATTGACTCCAGATGAGGAAGTTATGCTTGATTGAAAAATTGGTTGCATGTGACCCCAACAGAGATGAGGCAGGCAAATGATTGACCCAACTGGAAAAAAAATCCCCCCGTCTTCCCAAGCTTAACCTTTTAAACTCACTTTACAATAATGTTGTTATATGTGAACCACTTTTGTAAAATAAGTAGAGTTTCACTTTTACAATAATGTTACTTTAAATATTGCATGCAAAAACTAAAAGACTTTAAGTGACTCACTTTTATAATTTAAAGGAGATGCACTTTTACAATAAAGTAACTTAAAAATAGAAATTACATGCAATTTTAGAAAAGTAACTAACAAGAAGACTTGAACTTAAGACCTCTTATTAAATAAAACAACTTTTAGCCAAGTGAGCTAATATTAAAATGTACGTAAAAGATGGAAATGAGGAATGTTTTTTTTTTACTCATTTGTCTCAAACTTCGTGCTTGCAAAAAAAGACCTTTTTGCTTGCAAATAGCTTCACATAAACCGAAACAAAAAAATAAAAATAATATGCCTCAAATTTTGGGTTAGACTTCGTTAGCTTGCTCGGACTGTATATGTTTTCTCACTGTTTCTGATTTGTCGCAGTCACACGAAGTGCACGACAAAGACCGTACGGAGTAAAGAAAACCCTTTTTCTTCTGTTTCTGATTTGCTGAGATCACACAAGGCGCAGGGAAAAGAGCATACATCGAAAGAGAAGGTAACAACCCGAAACTAAAAAAGACTAGATCTAAAAAGAAATTGATAATTTTATTTAAGAAAGAAAACGTCACTGTAACAATATACCTCTAGATTTGATGAAATTCAAGTATCTTGGGAAAACGGAAGCCTTTTTCGATGAAACGAAAATTGTTTCCCACTGGAAATGGCGCTCTAGATGCAAGGAAACACCTCTCATAGTCCAAAAATGCACAAAAATTTCAGAACTAGAAACCCTTTCACAACTTCTGCAACACCAGTTCAAGATCTAGATCACCAACAGAAGTGGCTCTTCAGAAAGGCTCTAATACCATGTTCAACTACACATGATAATTCCAAAAGACCAATCACCTAGAGTATCCGCTCACACAAATAGATCACAGATCAACACACTGATGTTTTCACGTGGTTTAAACCCTCTAAAGGGAAACACTCCATGACCCCAATCAAATAGCTACTTGAGGCGGTTTATTATGCAAAAGAAAGAAAGCTACAAATGGACTTCTCATAATCAATCAACTAGCAAGTGACCCTCCATGCTCTTTAAATAGATATCATGGACCAATCGGGTGTTAAGCCACGGATCAAAGGTAGTTATGATCTAAGAGAAGTTGAACCATCGGATCACTCTATGTCTAGAACATATCGTGATCGTCGGATTAGATATTTACAAATGCATACTAATCCATACTAAAGAAACACACTTTTACTAATAAATATATTATAACAAGTTGATCTTAACTAACTCCTAGGTGTCTAAATATGCTAACATTGTCCTCTCATCTATGCGAAGTTGCCCGTGGATATTTAACCAATTTACTAAATCAGGTTCACATGCATCCATGAACTCTATTTACGTCAGTAAACAATCAACATTTCTACATATTAGGGAGGCAGGATTAAAACATATAATTATAGATAATTTATAAGAATTCAGACTTCCAACCACATCTAGGATCTGATCCGGTACAACCATACATGGCCATTTTGTATGCCCTAAAGATCAGTCTGTCTCAAGAACATAATTCCACAAAAGACTAGTTTCTAACATCACAATAAAATCAACATTACTATCTTTGAGATGAACTTGCAATAATCAATTGATGAAATACACGATATATCAGATCACATAATATTTTATTGATCGCGGGCCACTTCGAGGGGGAAGCCTCCTTTGAGCAATCTCAATACAAATAACTTCACAGTGCCTTCATTGGCCTCAACACAAACTTATATACTAAGTCTAGGCGCCAATACTATGGGTCAATACGATGGAACATATAATACTACGGGATGACTTACAAAGCATATGCGTCCAATACTATGGATCAATACTATGGGATAATACAAACTATGGATCAACAAATACTACGAGACAACTTACAAAGCATATGCATCCAACAACAATATCCTAACAAAGTAAAGAGAAGGGTTGACACAGGTTCCTAACATCTCCTCTCCCTTAGAAAAAGATTTGTCCTCAAAGCTTTAGATGTGGAAATTGAGGCAGAATCTGAAGGAGTGGTTCCCATGTAGCATCCTCTGGTTGCATTCTGTGCCATTGAATTAATACCTCTGCGATAAATCGAGAGACAAGCTGACGCCTTTTGAGTTTTAGGGAGGATTGCTTGGAAGGTTATAGACGAAGAAGAACCATATCACCTGCTTGAAAAGTGTGCTCAGAACGGTGTTGATCGACTTGTTGTTTGATTCGATTTTTTTCCATGTGAAGATTGTCTTGCAAAATGAGAAGAATCTGATCGCGGTTTCGAAGAACCGAGTCAATTGCCTGAGCTGGTGAGGGTGTATGGAAGAAGAACTAGCGATGCCTGACCATAGATTGCTTCATATGGAGTCATTTTAGATGCATTATTGTACCACCAGAGCCCTTCAAGGAAATCCAGAGAAATATCTATCCAAATCCGTGTAGGGATGCGAAAGGGTTCAAGCAATCTTGGAAGGAGTGTCGTTTCACCCTTGTTGACCTGGAAAATATCACATTCATCCACTATCTGTTGAATTGTCATTTTCAGTCCCTGCCAAAAGAATTTACATTGTTCCCGCTCATACGTTTTGAGGAAACCAGAGTGCCCTAACAATGGAGAAGCATGGAGTTCATAAAAGACATAGCCCTGTTCAACAGATTGCAACCAATTTGGAACAAGCATAGAAATAGTTGAAAGAGAAACTGGGTCATCAAATGTGCGAGAAAGAGCATCCGCCACCATATTTTCCTTACCCTTCTTGTAAGTGATCTCATATGCATAACCCATGAGAGTGCTAACCCATTTGAGGTGTGCTGGGAAGGAGACCTGTTGTTCTAGGAAATTTTTTAGACTCTGGTGATCAATATTGATACATAAATAACTCCCTCGTAGGTATGGATGCCTCTTCTGTATTGCATGCAAAATAGCAATCATTTCCTTCTTAGATGTAGAGGCGGTTAAATTCTTACCGGAAAGGTCTCTTGAAGGCAACAATCCCACTGGTTCAGCAAAGACACCTGTATATCTATCGAAGGGACTAGCGGAGACCATTGATGGGTGCATCTGAATGGAATGGAGCTGAGCAATGACACCATGTGAATTCTTCTTAAGGATTCTTTCCAGGTGATGTGAACTAATGATACGGAGAGATCCTGGTTGCAAGCCCTTAAATGTGTGTTTTTTCCCATTAACTGAAAATTGCATCCAAAGTTCAGCAGAGTCCCATAAGTTCGCCTAAGGATAAGGAAAACATGTCAGAGCGCAAGTTATAATCTTCCATAGAGATACACACATTGCGACACTTCCCCTTGTAAGGTAAGGTGCCCCCATTGGGAATCATGACTTCAAAGTTGGAGCAAGAATGGAAAAAACAATCAGCCTATTTGGCGATCCGAGGGTCAATGAAGTTATGAATTCTACCAGAATCAATGAGTATTGTAAGAGGGAGCTTCTTGAAGTAACCCCTGGCCTGCATTTTTTGTGGGGTGGTGACTCTGGCTAAAGCATGGAGAGATATCTTTGGGTGGTCATCCAGAGACAAAGGGTCAACAAGCGGCTACTGAATGTGGACTTGATCATCTAGTGTATCTGGAGCTTCTTCACCAAGTTCAAAGGTAGGCGGAGAATCCACATCCAAGAGATAGAGCTATTGCTCAACACATCTATGTCCCCGAGTGAGTTTCTCATCACAATTATAACAAATCCCTTTTTCTCTACGTGCCCACATCTCTGCTTTAGACAAATGCTTGATAAGAGTTGTGCGAGGAGTTTGCGTGATGGTAGGTCATTGGGAAACCATATTTCTGAATGGAACAAAAGTGGATTTGGAGCATTGTTGGGATGTGATCTTGTACTCCACCAACTTATCCAACCCTAGGACTTCCATCATTGTGTTGGGATAGAACATTTTAACCTCTAAGCGGATTTCATCCTTAAGACCACTGATAAACAACTCCTGTAGAATTCATCAGACAATCATTCTGTGTGATTGGCTAGTTTCTCAAATTATGTCTGATACTCTCTCATAGTGCCAATTTGGGGAAGTTTAGTGAGTGCTCCTGTGAAGTCATCAAAATCACTAGGACCAAATCATTGCAAAATGAGTTGGAAAAAATCTGTCCATTTTGGCTTGTCATGAGCCTTGATGTACCAATGGTACCATTGAAGGGCTTCCTGTTCCAAATGAAAGGATGCAAGTGGAACTTTGTGGACATCAAAAGTATTATGCAGATTGAAATATTGTACTGCCCGGTATATCCATCCAGTCAGATCATTACCATTGAAGTGAGGAAAATCAAGTTTCGGCCCACGAAAAATTGTTGGAAGAAGAGAAGCCAATGTATGCTGAAGATTCTGGCTGTCGTTTATTGTTCATGGCTGAATCCTGAAGATGAAGACTGAGAAATTTTTCATCTAAATCTTGGAGTTTTTTTTTAAGGGCTACAAGTTCTTCATCCATGATTTGTGCTCCCGTGCGGGTGACAACCATAACCAGGAGTTTTTTTTTTTTGAATGGGTAGAAAAACAAAAACATAAGCTTCTTTAGTAAGGGAAAATTGGATTTGGGAAAAACTCTGATGGGTAATTGGGGTTTGACTAGGTTTTGGACACTTTCTAATGGACAAGGAAACAAAAAATGGTGATTTCATAAGCGGGATGAAAGAATGAGAAAATTTGTCGGAGAGGGACAAAGAAGCAGAAATAGAAAATGAACATTGTGGCAAAATTGGAAGGCGATTGGGTGAAAATCGAAGAAGTTATTGCAAACACTAAAAATAGACAAATGTGAGATTTCTGGCTTTGGGAAGTGGAATTTGGGATAGGGTCCTCAGGAATGAATTGTGCATAATGGGATTGCAGGGGTTTCAGTGAAGTTTCAAGAGAAACAGAGTTAAAACAAAGGAGAGATGGGGAAAAAACGATTTTATTTTTTTATTTTTTCCAGAATGGATCTGTAATGACGCGGAAGTGATCGACAATGATTTTGGACAGATGTAATCTGCGATTTCTCAACTGAAAATAGATACGGACCCGGGTATGTGTGACTTCCTAAAGGTTCAGGGGATTCACTCGGCCAACAATGTTGTCTAACGACTTGCGTATTGGGGCAATACCCCTCTCTCCACGACTCAGGTAAAACCAATAAGCGCTTTGTCACAAACGACAACTCTTGGTTTACCTCACAGGTGGGAACTAGTCAATTAGGTAGGGTTCATGTCCCTTTTTGCTGGCAGGTCTTCTCAATGGGACAACTACTTCGAGGTTCCTATGGTACTCCTCACAATGATTTTTATGAATTATGCCCAAGTACTTCCCACAGTTAAGCGGATAGGGATTATTCTCAGATTCGAACCTGCAACAGATGCAAAAAAAAAAATTGGCAGAAATTTCACCCAACAAGCCCAAGAAAGTGCTCTGATACCATATGATATGAACCTGCAACAATCAATTGATGAAATACAGGATATATTAGATCATATAATATTTTATTGATCGCGGGCCACTTCGAGGGGGAAAGCTCAATACAAATAACTTCACGGTGCCTTCATTGGCCTCAACACAAACTTATATACTAAGTCTAGGCGCTAATACTATGGGTCAATACCATGGAACATATAATACTATGGAACGACTTACAAAGCATATGCGTCCAATACTATAGATCAATACTATGGGATAATACAAACTATGAATCAACAAATACTACGGGATGACTTACAAAGCATATGCGTCCAACAACAATATCCTAACAAAGTAAAGAGAAGGGTTGACACGGGTTCCTAACAATCTTTCATTAAGGCCGTTTTCTACATTAATGCACATCATATTTAATACATGAAATTATCAGTCTATAAACCCATGTGGGACCTGATACTGTACAACCATATACATCGATATGGATTGTCCAAATATCAAACCCATAAATTTTCATAATCCATAAACAAATAGTCTCCTAAAACATCCATCAAATCAATAGTTTACTCTATTTAAAATAACATATTTATGACATTACTTTAGATCCTATCTTTCCTCATTAAAATAAAACCACAACTTCATGGACAATCTGATCCAGAACAACCATATACCACCATATGGACTTTCCTAAATCAAACCTCTTAAAAATCATAAATTCCATAAACAAGCTAGCCAAAACTGCTAGTTTAAATACATCAACATACCTCTTCCATGAGCTGCCAATTTACCAACATAGGGTTATCCATTCACCATGAGCATATACACAATTTAAAAACATATAATGGAAGAGATCTAGCAACCTCCACGAGCACATATACAACAACATACATAAAGAATATAAATAACATAAATACTTATCTTTTATAAGGGCACAACTGACATCAACCAGACAACTTTCTTCCCAACCGTAGACACTTTCAAGCCAAGTTTCTTAATCAAGTCACCCCTGATATGGGGTCTTGGAATTCACATGAGAAGGTCTCTTCTAACTCAATCCCTAAGGATAAGACTTGTAGCATATAATTTCCCTCCTTCAATACAAAACATAATCACTAACCCCTCTTTCTCAAAATTATACCCCCTCTCGAAATACAAGATTATGATCACTATGCTTTCTTTCTCAGGATTATACTCCCTCTCCTGAAAGACAAGCTATAGCCAATATGGTCTCCTTCACAGGATTACACCCCCTCTCCCACAACACCACTTAGCACAGTTAAATCTCTCTTGTACAGGATTATACCCCCTCTCCTGCAAGATAAAGTTACGGTGAAGTTACTCTCCTCACCTTGTCACAACACTTCTTGACCATTCGAACCCCTACTAGGGCATTCAAATCCAATGGAGTATAGATCCCCCTTCTTCACCTTCCAGGTGCGAAATAACCAATTTGAACCCCTACTAGAGCATTCGAATTCAATGGAGAGTGGATCTCGAATCCTTACTAACTTTTCCTTACAGGATCTTCATAACCTGCAAGACAAACTCGTGAAAAATTGTGCAAAATCTTATGCCAAATCCCTCTTTGGAATTTGCAATTCCTTTCAGAGCCTCTTTTGCATCGACCAACAGGCTCAACATAAAAGAATGAATGAAATTTGGAGTAATTCGAATCCCCTTAGACCCATTCAAATTTCCACCAAGAGATGGGCTCCAGACCATTGAGGAAGGACTCCCAATCACCGAGGCTTTCAAAAACCACTGACTGATTCATTCAAGTTCTCAACCAAGTAACTTGAATCCACTGAGACTAACTCTAGAACAATGACAAAGACACTCCCAATACACGACTAATTCAAATTCATCAAATTTGGCTCTAAACTACCTTAACTGACTCTCAATCACCCATGAATTACTCCTCGTGCATGAATGTAGCTCGAATTTTATCCACTGAATCAAATTTTCCCAAAGTCACTCTCATACATTCAGGATAACTCAAATTGACCCAAAGATGCCCAAATTAACTGAGGATGAGTCGAATTTATCTGATTAACTCAACATTAACTGAAAATAACTTAATTCAACTCAATTTAACTCAATTTAACTGAAAATAACTCAATTTAAATCAATTTAACTAAAATTAACTGGCATTAACTCAATTTGACTGAAATTAACTCAATATTAACTGACAGTAACTCAATTAAACTCAATTTAACTGAAATTAACTCAATATTAATTGACAGTAACTCAATTAAACTCAATTTAATTGAAATTAACTGACATTAACTCAATTAAACTCAAATTAGGTGCATGTCTCACCACAATTAGCCAAATAGGTGCATAAGACATGATTAAAGTGAGAGTGGGACCCACCAACATCTAGTGCAGGAATATTCTCTCCAGTGAGGGCACAATTTTGCATGCAAAACATTAATTAGACAAAATAAGACCACCATGGTCTATTAACATCAACATTAGGAAGACTAGAGTACTATTGTGGGGAGCCACAACTCCTAACCCCAACCCCTTCTCATGTGGAATCACAAGACCCCCTAGCAACGTTGTTGTCCATGTTGTGCCATTATTTTAGTTTTAGGTAAATAATAATGATAATAATAGAATAATAAACTAATTTCAACAATAATCATCACAATATCCATGGTCGAGGCACTTAGAGCCACCATAAAATCAATAACCAAAATCACAACTATCTGGGGCTTACCTTCAGGATATTACATCCCCTCCTCCTTAAAACATTGCATTATCCTTGATGCATACTTACTCATGCATTCCTTCACGCATGCCTTTATCATTGCAACTCTCAGGACAGGCCTTAGATGCTAAGGCTTTAGTATCAAACACTTTCCCCATCTCTATGGTTCTTTTTTGATAAAAAAATTGGATTTATGGTCCGAGTCATGTTTTGGAAGCATGGTTGCACACTTCAAAAATATCTATATGCTACAACATGAAAATTAACTAACACATAAGAAGCAAAGCGAGAACTTAGGTGAAGTCAAGGACTTTTAACGAATATGGGCATGTTGAATGTGAGAACTCATAGCGACATTCAATGAAGCATGTGGAAGATATCATACTGTCAACCATCAATGCACTAGTCACTCAATGGTGATCTGATTGACGATGGAATTTAAACAGATCCAATCAACTTTGAAAGACTCATACCAAATCCCAACTTGAACCCATTCGACTTTAAACATGGAATCAATCTTTTAGACAAATGATCAGAACTATAGCTCGATAGACCAAATTAACCTTCACATCTTTTATCCTTACTTCTTTAGTAACCAAAAACCCAACTAGACACAGACTAAATGGAATGAGAACTTTGCAACATACTCTTTCCCATAACCAGATGTGTTTTGCCTAACTAAACACAACAACATCGCATAAATTTGTGACACAACTAACATAAATCTTTGGCATTCTTTACATGCCAATACAAACACATCGAATAGACTAAACCGACTTAATTGACTCACAACATAGTAGAAAATAAAACTTAGAACTAGAAAAACTACCCTACCTCACTCCCTAGAGAAAGAGTGCCCCAAGATGTATTCTAGTGGGATGGGACATAGGGTTTGAGGTGAGTGCCATTCACCCACCTAGGTATAAGGACACCATCATGTTGCACTAAGAGGAAAACACCTGAATTTGTCATTAATGTTGCAACAATAAATGACCCCAACTAATGCATATGCAACTTGTCAAGATTCTTCAAATACTTATTATCATAGAAACGAGAAAAATCATCCTAAGAAAAATTCTTTGTCTTAATATGCCTATTATGTCAAGGTTTATGCGTTGATCTTTCCACCTATTGATGAAAGATTGTTAGAAATTTGGATTCCACCAACTACATCAATTTTTTCAATTGTTTCAAAACCGAATCCTCTTCTGTCATTTGAGTGGCATGAGTAGTATAAAGAATAGGAAGAATAAACTCAGTCAATGCAAGAACTTCTTTCCCATACCAATTGGAAGGGTTTCTTCTTATGTGATCTCTTAAGAGTAGGGGCTTGTTCATCCCAACCATCTCAATTGGAATAAGTAACATTAGTCAAACCAATCTCCGAAATATTATTAAATGCTTCAATGGTGCCATTAGGTTGTATATGATATGGACTACTCTTATGATGTTGAATAAGTAATTCCCCGATTAAGGTGGCAATAGTGGTTCTCATGAAGTGCATACCTTGATCATTGGTGACCCAAACTGAGTTATAATATTCTCAAGGATAAAATGTGGTAGTGTTTGTGGAACAATCCTTCACAGGATCATCTTCAACCCACCTATTTAGATATCCTATTGCAGTAATAATGTACTAAGCTTTGGAATGTCATGCGAGTGGGTTTATAGGAACAACAAAATCCACTTCCCACTTCTTAAAAGGTTGCAGAGCTCAAATAGCGGGTATAGGAATCTCATCGTTCCTGGACGGTTTTCTAACTCATTGGCATACATTGCAAACCCTAGCATATTCCTTAGAATATTTAAAACCTATTGGCCACCATAATCTAGCTTGCAATATTTTTCAAACCATAGCTTTTCCTCCAATGTGGCCTTTTACAACTCCTACACGATACTCCTGCAAAATATATATTTTTTCATTATCCATGACACACATGTGCAAGACTACATCAATACCCATTTATAATTGTTCCGGAATCAACTGATATTTTGTAGCCCAAAAAACAAGATGATGTTTCTAGGTTGCAAAATAGTCTTCTCGTGATGAACCAGTGGCTAAGAAAAGGTGATTTTAACAAGTCCCACATTGTGCTTCGCAAGTTTAACCACAACTTTAAAAGAGAATTCCTATAACAACAACAACAACCATCTACAAATCCATCTTTCTAAAAAAGGATTATTGGATAATACTTCAACATGGAATGATCCACAAAAAAACCAGAAATGGCCACCAAACAAGTAGTTGCAAAATTTTTGCAATGCATAAGTTGTAGCTAGTAGTTCGCTTTGTGGTAGTATAGGTGCATTCTAGTAGTGAAATAGATAGGATGATCAAGATTACCTTCAGTGGGTTGTACCCGAACAACTCCTAGTGCAATACCTAAAGCATCCACATGCATACGAAATTTCTATATTCCAGTGAGGGTAAACAAGTATAAGAGCATTTACCATCTTTTATTTACACAACACAAATGCTTTTTCACTTTCTGGTGTCCAAACAAATGCTTCAGTCTTCCTCAAAAGTTGTTCCAATGGGGTTCTGATATCAACATAGTTGTGTATGAACCTCTAGTAGTATCCCATGTGACTCAAGGTGAAATGCAACTACTAAACAATGGTCGGGGGAAACAAGTTCACAATAACAACCAATTTCACAAGATCCAAGAAAAATCTTTATGGGAAAACAATATGTCCCACAATATTTCCAAAGGGAACATAGAAAATACACTTCTTTAGATTCAAAGTAATATGAAGTTAGCGTCATTTGTCAAACATTAACCTCAAGAGACCAGCGTGCTCCTTGAGTATATTGTAAATAGTCCAATCATCTATATATACCTCTAAAAAATCATGTATGAAATCTATATAAGTAGAAACTACAAATCTATAGAAGACTGCAAGGGCATTCCTAATCCGAAAGGCCATCACATTGTATGTAAAATAACCTCACTCTGTAGTGAATGTAGTCTTATTCTTGTCTCATCCCCAATCCTTAATTGATAGTATCCTAAGAATCCCTTAATGATGGAATAGGCTTCCTTTCCCACAACTTGATCCAAGACATCATAATTGAACAAGGTAGGACAATAATCATGGACACATGCTAAATTAAGGTTCTCAAAGTCAACACATACCTTGGTATCATCTGTATCCTTTATAATTTGAATCACAATTAGCGTAATTCATTTGGATTCATTCGTAGGAAACAATAACCCCATAACCAACATGTAGTCGACTCCATTTTTTACCTTCTCCTTGACCCTAGAATTAAGCCTATATATTGGTCAATGCTTTACTGGCTTGGCATTAGGTCATAGCTCAATCTTCACAGCCCCATATAGCGTTCAATACCTTTTAGTTATGTAAATCTTTGGGGAAACAAATATTCATATCCTTTTAATATATTGAGAATTCCATACATTGTTTGTTCATCCCAACAGTTTCCTATACATTCTAGCTTGGGTCTCTCTTCCATTACAATGTTAACCCTCCGCAACTTCGTAGGTTGCATATAGGATGCATTGGTACCTTCCTGCCTTTTCTCTTGCATAGTCCTAGATCCTTATAATTCTTTGAATGATAAATGTTGTATATTTTTTAAGTCATATGCATCCTCTTCATCCTAATCATTATTTTCCCAATACAGAGGATATCAAATCATGCTAATAGGTATCTTTAAGCTAAGAAACTCTTGATGATACAAATAGATAGGAGGATTACTCAAGTTCCACAAATGATCAACAAATAATATTTCATTAATTAGATTTAATGTAGCTCTAGCTTCATCAAATTTCCCCACAAAAGAGAAGTCTTCATATAATTGGGTTTAAGGAATAGCCCAAATCCTTGTCTGTCTTCAGGTTTCCTCATGTAAATAATAGGATTTTGGGATAAGACTGAGTCCTTGAATAAATTTATGAACCCATAAGTTAGGTTGTAGTGTTGATGTATATGTAACTTCGGAATGTATTTCATCAGTATATTATATGTATATTTATTGTACCCTTATAAGAGATGTGTTATTCCTCTATAAGGAAGTGTCGTCATGTGGATTGACAAGTGTCGCAAGTGTGTGTACTTGCCGATGGGTTATTAGACCACCTTATGGGGTCGGCCCTAATTAATATATAATATAATGTGGATGTACTAAAGTAGACAAGTCGGCCCCAGTAGGTCACTGGGCAAAAAGGTGAGTATAAATAGAGATAGGAGATCTCTATTTTACTCACTCGGAAAAGTATCTATCTCTCTCTCTGGAAAGTGGCGCACTAGTGAGGAGAAGGAGGATCATCTGCTAGGAGACTATCTCTGTATTATTTGGTTGTATTTTGGTTGAGCCATTGCTCTCTCTATCTCTGAGGAAGTTGTGGGGTTTTTCACCTTAGGGTTTTCCCCACGGAAACTCTGTGTCTCTTGTCTCTATGCTTTTGATTCTTATGATGCTTGTGATGCTTGTCATATTATGATTGTCATGCATTGATATACTGTAGATGTTATTCTCTCTGCAAAGATCCTATAGTATTGTGATTTCATACTGAAAATTTAACATGGTATCAGAGCTTAACTGAGAAGAAGACATTTTGCAGTGACGGAAGCTTGTATTGCTTGTTTATTGGGTTTCTCTCCACAGATTTTTGAAATTCAGTATAGTAGATTGGATCTACTCATCAAGGCGCATCTTTCTGTCCAATCAGATTTCAGTTCCGAGCATTTTCAGTTTTGGCCCTAAAAATTAGGGTTTCCACAAAAATAGGAATTTCTGGAAACTGAAGGTACAGCTGGAAGCTCCTTGCAAAAATCGAAGGTTTGAGCTTTGGATCGAGATTTTTGGCTGGGTAGATCTCCGGGAAACTCAAACCCTAATTCAGGGCTCTCCCCAGTGAACCCGGGAGGACAAAAAGGCAATTTTGAAGGACAAGACTTTGCTGATCTCAAATTCTAAATGTACTAGGCTGATCAGCTCTCCAAGGCGCATCTTTCTATCCTTTCGGAATTTTGAAATTCACATTTTGAATTTTTAGGGTTTCTCTGACAAACCCTAATCCGGGACCAGATCCAGTTTTCAGCACTTCAAGTGGTAAGTTCTAAATCTTTTCTATTTCCATTTGAAGTACTCTTAAAGATGTCTCTTCACACCAAGCTTGAGGATAAGCTTGAAGGGGCTGATAACTTCCGAGCCTGGAAGTATAGGATTGGGCTAATCCTGGAAGAGAATGAGTTGGACTCATATGTGAAAGAAGACATCCCTATCCCAGAGGATGAAGAGGCCAAGGTATTGCACAAGAAGAACTTGGTCAAGGCAAAGAGAATCATTGCTGATTCTATCAAAGACCATCTCATACCCCATGTGTCTTCTCTCAAGACACCCAAAGAGATGTTTGAATCTTTGACCAAGCTATTTGAAGGAAAGAACATAAATCGGAAGATGACCCTGCGGAACCAATTGAAAGCAGTAAAGTTTCAGAATGGGGAAACCATTCAATCCTACTTTTCAAGGGTCTCTCAGATCAAGGAACAATTAGAAGCAGTAGAAGAAATGGTGGAGAATGGTGAAGTGGTGATGACCACTCTAAATGGCCTACCCAGGTCATGGGATTCCTTTATTCAAGGAATTTGTGCAAGGAAGAAGTTGATCTCCTTCAGTAGACTTCGGGAAGAATGTTCTCAAGAAGAAGCTAGGCTTATAGCTCGTGAGGAAAAGATGGGAGGTGAAGATCAAGCTCTTGCAGCTCACACCAAAAGAAGCAAAACCAAGAAGGATCACCCTCACCCCAAAAGATTCCATCAAAAGAATAAGAAGGACCTAAGATGCTTCACATGCAATGAGAAGGGTCACTTTGCTTCAGATTGTCCCAAGAACAAAAGGGATAATAAGAACAACTCCAGTAAGAAGAAGAAAGGTAGCAAAAGAAGGTTTCATGCCCATGCTGCCGAAGATGATGAACCTCCAAAGAAGAAGGCTAGGGCAGAAAGTAGTAGTGATGATGACTCATCAAGTGAAGAAGAATATGTTCTAATTTCCGCCCTTACAGGTACCATCTCCCATGGATGTAATGATTGGTTGATTAATAGTGGGGCTTCCAAACACATGACTGGGTTCAAGGAATCATTTGTGAACCTTTCTGAACATGAATCACCCCATAAGGTGAAACTTGGGGATGATTATCAATATCCAATCAAAGGAAGTGGTGAAGCCTCTTACAACTTAGATTCTGGAAAATCTCTGAAGATGAAGGAAGTTCTCTATGTACCTGGGCTCAAGAAGAACTTACTCTCCATCTCTGCTCTAGATGCAAAAGGTATGAGGGTTGCATTTGTTGATGGCCAAGTACTAATGTGGCCAAAGGGAAAGACTATAGATGATGCAGTAGTGATTGGAGAGCAAGAGGGAGGCTTGTATAAATTAAAGGGTCAACCTGAACATGCCATGGTACATGAATCCATGGAGCCAAGTGAACTTTGGCATAGGAGACTTGCTCACATGCACTATAGAGCACTTCCAATTGCAAGCAAGGCTGTAGAAGGTCTTCCTGAAATCAAGACCAAACATGAAGGGGTTTGCAAAGGATGTGCAAAAGGTAAGAACACTAAGAAGGCTTTCCCAAGCAGTGAAAGCAAGGCAAAAGACATCCTGGAAACCATCCACTCAGATGTATGTGGCCCCATGTCATCCAGTTCCCTAAGTGGGTATGTTTACTATGTATCATTTATTGATGACTTCTCCAGGAAGACTTGGGTATACTTCTTGAAGGGCAAAGATGAGGTGTTTGATAAATTCAAGGAATTCAAAAACTTGATGGAAAATCAAACTGACAAGAAAATCAAAACATTCAGATCTGACAATGGTGGAGAATTCACCTCAAATGACTTCAAGAAGCTTTGTAGTGATTCAGGGATTAAGAGGGAGTTGACTGCTCCATATAATCCTCAACAGAATGGAGTTGCAGAAAGGAAGAACAGAACTATCATGGAAGCAGCAAGGGCAATGTTGCATGACCAGGATCTTCCTATGCATCTTTGGGCAGAAGCAGCTAGAACAGCTGTATATGTGCAGAATAGAACACCCCACAAGATATTGGACAACAAGACACCAGAAGAAGTCTTTTCTGGTAAGAAACCTGAAGTCAGCCATCTCAGAATTTTTGGTTGTCCAGTATACACTCATGTCCCAAAGGAGAAGAGGACTAAACTAGATCCTTCAAGAAAGAAGGGCATCTTTGTGGGTTATAGTGAAAGCTCGAAGGCTTACAGAATATATTTTCCAGGGTTCAAGAAGATTGATGTCAGCAGGGATGTAACATTTGATGAAAATTCAGCATTCATCAAATCAAGAAAGGCACCTATTGAAGATTATGAAGAACCTAAGGAAACAAGATTTCAAGACACTACCATGACTGATGCAGTTCCGGAAACTGCTCGTGAGTTTGAAGATCCACAAGAACCTGTAGATCCACCTCGTGAGGATAACTCTCACAAGAGGAAACCTGTATGGGCTAGAGAGCTCATTCATGATGCAGAAAGATTTGGCATTCCAGAAGAAGAACACAGAGCAAAGAAGAGAACCAGATCACACACCAGTTATGTTGCTTTACTCTGTGACATCATGAACAAAGAGCCTTCCAGTTATGAAGAGGCAGCAGAAAAGAAAGAATGGAAGGATGCTATGGTTGAGGAATATCAATCAATTATGAAGAATGATGTTTGGGATGTTGTCCCAAGACCTAAAGGGAAGTCTGTTGTGACTTCCAAGTGGATCTACAAAATCAAGCATGCTGCAGATGGCAGTGTGGAAAAATATAAAGCAAGATTCGTAGCTCGTGGTTTCTCTCAGAAGGAAGGAATAGACTATGAAGAAACCTTTGCACCTATAGCCAGATATACTTCCATCAGAACAGTACTTGCCTTGGCCGCAGCAATGAAATGGAAGATACACCAGATGGATGTCAAGACTGCTTTCCTGAACGGTGTAGTAGAAGAGGAAGTATATGTGGAACAGCCACTCGGCTTTGAAATACATGACAGGGAATCTTATGTATGCAGATTGAAGAAAGCCTTGTATGGCTTGAAGCAAGCTCCCAGAACCTGGTATGGTAGGATGGACAGTTTCCTATCTAGTTTGGGCTTTACCAAGAGTAAAGCGGATTCCAACCTTTACTACAAGGTTGAGGAAGGGAATCCTGTGATTCTACTACTATATGTGGATGACCTATTTGTGACAGGAGATGACAGAATGATTGCAGATACCAAGAGGAAGCTTGCAGCGGAATTCGATATGAAAGATTTGGGAATGATGCAATATTTACTAGGTATGGAGGTGTGGCAGAATGCAGGTGGGATCTTCCTTGGTCAAGGGAAGTACACAGTAGATATCCTGAAGAGATTTGGGATGATGGATTGCAAAGCCATGGCCACACCTATGGCATCAAATCTGAAGCTTCTTTGTGATGCTTCATCTGAGCCAGTTGATGTTTCTATGTATCGTCAGATTATTGGGTCCTTGATGTACCTGACGAACACGAGACCAGATATTTGCTTTGCTGTGAACACATTGAGCCAGTTCCTGACGGATCCGAGGAGTGTTCACCTAGTTGCTGTAAAGCATGTTCTGAGGTACCTGAAGGGTACAGTGGATTATGGGCTCAGATATGAGGCAAATCAAAAGTTTAACCTACAGGGTTATGTTGATTCAGATTGGGCTGGCAGTGCTGCAGATAGGAAGAGCACATCTGGGTGTTGCTTCAGTATGGGATCAGGTGTGATCTCTTGGTTTAGCAGGAAGCAGTCCTGCGTAGCACTGAGTACAGCTGAGGCAGAGTATGTTGCAGCCTGTTCAGCTAATTGTGAGGCAGTATGGCTACGGAAGCTACTGTCTGAGTTATTTGATCTCCCGTTGGAGGCTACTGGTATCTTCTGTGATAACCAGAGTTGTGTGAAGCTGTCCGAGAACCCAGTGTTTCATGACAGGTCGAAACACATAGAGATCAAATATCACTATATCAGGGATATGGTGCAGGGAGGAGCTGTGAAGCTCCTGTATGTTGCGACGGACGAGCAGATTGCAGATGTGCTGACGAAGCCACTAGCCAGGGTGAAGTTCGAGTACTTCAGAGAGAGGCTTGGCGTTATTCAGATCGAGGACACTTCGAGGAAGAAGTGACGGACACATTTGCTGAAGCCATTCCAAGCATGTTGGAAGGAGGATCCTTCATATGGCTGTGGATGTAAGCGCTGGATGATGAGCATCAGGATGATGTTCTAGTTTCTGCTTGATATGATCAGTTGGATCATTTTATGTATGTATGTACGCATCATGTTGGATGCAGGATATGATCAGTTGGATCATGTGTATGTATTGTTTATGCATCATGTTGGATGCTTGGACCATGTATCTGTATATGTATCAGGTGGATACATTGTATGATCAGGTGGATCATGTATGGTGATATGTATCATGTATTTGTATTTGTATCAGGTGGATACATTGATGATCAGGAGGATCATGTATGATGATATGTATCAGGTAGATACTTGGTATGCATCAGGTAGATGCATTGATGATCAAGAGGATCATGTATGATGATATGTATCAGGTAGATACTTGGTATGCATCAGGTAGATGCATTGATGATCAAGAGGATCATGTATGATGATATGTATCAGGTAGATACTTGGTATGCATCAGGTAGATGCATTGATGATCAGGAGGATCATGTATGATGATATGTATCATATATTTGTATCAGGTGGATACATTGATGATCAGGAGGATCATGTATGATACTTGGTATGCATCAGGAAGATGCATTGATGATCAGGATGATCATAGATGACATGCAGCAGGATGTTGCATTGATGATCAGGACGATCATGGATGACGAGCTTCAGGATGTTGCTCCAGATGACATGCAGCAGGATGTTGCATTGATGATCAGGACGATCATGGATGACGAGCTTCAGGATGTTGCTCCAGATGACATGCAGCAGGATGTTGCATTGATGATCAGGACGATCATGGATGACGAGCTTCAGGATGTTGCTCCAGATGACTTGCAGCAGGACGTTGCAGTTATTATGATCAGGATGATCATGAGTACATCAGGATGATGTATGGTGAGTATCAGGTTGATACTCTGTGGCCGTGGATCAGGTTGTGCAGATGAGCATGTCTGGGAGATCCTATAGGTCGGAGTTGTGTACCCGTAACAGCCTGGGATGCTCTTTCGAGATATTGCTCTGGGAGGACATGTAATTCGTTGCCCTGGGAGATCTCAGGTCGGAGTTGTGTACCCGTAACATCCTGAGATGCTCTTGCGAGGTTTTGTCCTATGGCATGTAATTTGGGCCCTGGGAGATTTCAGGTCGGAGTTGTGTACCCGTAACATCCTGAGATGCTCTTGCGAGGTTTTGCCATGACCACATGTAATTTGTGCCCTAGGAGATCTCAGGTCGGAGTTGTGTACCCGTAACATCCTGAGATGCTAGGTTTTGTGGTGGACCACATGTAATTTGTGCCCTGGGAGATCTTAGGTCGGAGTTGTGTACCCGTAACATCCTAAGATGCTCTTTCGAGGTTTTGTGGTGGGGTCACATGTAATAGCGCCCTGGGAGATCCTACAGGTTGGAGTTGTGTACCCGTAATATCCTGGGATGCTCTTTCGAGGTTTTGTGACGCACGTAATAAGTCCTGAGGATTCCACAGTATGGCCAGTGATGACGAAGACCTGCAGGTGGTGGGCCTACATCCAGTATGAAAAAGGACTGGCTCTGTAGAACTTCCTATGACGAGTAGAGACAGAGATTGGATGAGATAGCAGCAGCAGTGACGATGATGATGACGATGCATCGATGACGATGATCCAGAGAAGAAGACTTGTCTAGCAGATCTGTGTCGAGAAATACCTTCCTTGTTAAGAGGGAGTGTTGATGTATATGTAACTTCGGAATGTATTTCATCAGTATATTATATGTATATTTATTGTACCCTTATAAGAGATGTGTTATTCCTCTATAAGGAAGTGTCGTCATGTGGATTGACAAGTGTCGCAAGTGTGTGTACTTGCCGATGGGTTATTAGACCACCTTATGGGGTCGGCCCTAATTAATATATAATATAATGTGGATGTACTAAAGTAGACAAGTCGGCCCCAGTAGGTCACTGGGCAAAAAGGTGAGTATAAATAGAGATAGGAGATCTCTATTTTACTCACTCGGAAAAGTATCTATCTCTCTCTCTGGAAAGTGGCGCACTAGTGAGGAGAAGGAGGATCATCTGCTAGGAGACTATCTCTGTATTATTTGGTTGTATTTTGGTTGAGCCATTGCTCTCTCTATCTCTGAGGAAGTTGTGGGGTTTTTCACCTTAGGGTTTTCCCCACGGAAACTCTGTGTCTCTTGTCTCTATGCTTTTGATTCTTATGATGCTTGTGATGCTTGTCATATTATGATTGTCATGCATTGATATACTGTAGATGTTATTCTCTCTGCAAAGATCCTATAGTATTGTGATTTCATACTGAAAATTTAACATGTAGTCCTTCCCTTTCCCACTTTTGGGTATATTTCTCCACATACACAAAATGATCTATGTATCCATTGTATATCACTAAATACAAAGACCTTTGGTTTTTTCTTCCAAATATATTCAAACAATCAAATTCTAGTAAAGAAACAAACCTGTGAATCAGAGTTTTATTACTAACTCATATGGGCAGAAAATCTGACGGTGGAATCTGGCAGTAAGAAGAAAATCAGAAAAAAATTGTTGGAAGTTACATGCATTTTTTTTAAATCCCGAATTTCATCGGATATGTGATGGGCCGTCGGATACCAAAATATTGACCAAGTAATAGTGTCGAAAAACCGACGGTTAAATTAATTATTGCTTTTCACATATGTACGCTTGAATATCTAATAGCTTCGACATTGTTGCTATACTTGTGACGGTTTTCAAAGGCTATAGGTAGTATTTTGTGCGGGAAAATGTCACATAACATTCCTCAAGTAGGCCAAGGAGACATGGTATTTTCATCGGGGGTTTCAAAGGATCGAAAATGTTACTGCCCTTGTAAAAGACACAAGGGCTTGAAGAGAAGGAGACTTCTAATAACAACAACTAAAATACATGGTAGCATCTATGGACACGCTAAAGGCAGGCATGGATATCATCCATTAGTAAGTTATTCATTATATGTGTTTGTATTGCAGATTTTTTTTGTAAATGTTTATAAGGAAATGAAATCTCCTCATTGATTTGTTGTGTTTGTTTCTTGATATCAGCCACGTTTGCTGATTGATATAGAATACCAACTCCTAAGTACACCTGATTCTTGGATGGCCAATAACATGTTAACCCCTAATCCATTAACCATTCACCCCTTATAAACACCTAAACCATTAAGTAATACCCCTATTCCTGACCCCTAATTACCCCATCTTAAACCATAACCCCTAATGCTCAGACCACTGACACGTTAAAGCTACTTCCACTAAAATTACACCAACCAACCTTCCCTTTCAACAAATTCCTCAACAAAATATACCTCTCTCAACCATACAACCTCAATCCTTTATAACAATGCATAGAAATAGAATACATACCAACAACAATAAATAGTTAACAATATAACATAGAGCTTCTCTTTCTAAGAGACCAACCACATTGAACACTTAAGGAGAACTACATCACTGACCATCAAGAAAAAGTTAATCAATAGACCAAACTACTAGAAAAAATATCCCTATGAAAAGACTAGCTGGAAGAAGAAGACCTCTTTCACAACCCTCTTCTCCCATTTAACTATCCATTCTCTATTTTATTTAATTCATGCTTAATTTATCTCATGCCAAGTGACTTGCATGCTTTAATCCCTCGTGCAAGATTAATTACACTTAATCCCTTAATAACCTTATATTATATCACTTTATTCCATTTACATTATTTTATATAATTTTAAATAAGTCGATTGGGATTAGATTAGGTGAATAATAAGCATAGAAAACACATTCTCTATTGTTAAGTTTAGATCAAATTCACAACAAGAGCATAAGCAGGATCACTGAAAGAAACACAATCACAAGATAGACACAAATTTATCCTGGGAAGCCCTCATGGGGTAGAAAACCCAACAAAATTTTCTCAATATAGATGATCAAAATGTACAAAGATGAAATCTCCAAACAAGAGCTCCTTCTCCTTCGCAGATATCTCTCTCTCTCCTATGCGCAATCCACAAGTGAGTGTGTGTTCAAATGAGGAACACAACACCTCTATTTATACTTTATCTTTCTCTGGACATTTTCCCTAACTAAGTCGGCCCCTAACTAATTGACCTAATGCTGACTAGGCCGACCTCTCTAGGGGACTTAAATACCCCATTACAAAATGACTCAAGGGATCTATTGACCCGACTTACAAGAGAGGATTTATCTCAATGACTTTACATAACCAAATATAATAATGACATCCCGACAGAGGAATAAAACATATCCGAATAAAGTACAATAGAATATTCTTCGAAGTTACAATATTTCAACACTACCCCTTAACAAGAAGGGTATTCTACTGACGACATCAACATCAACTGAAGGAGCAAGGAGAGAGAGAATCATCAACAACATCAAGGTGATACATCTATAGATCATTGGAATTTTTCTTCAACATCATCAGAAACTAGAAAAACTATTGGTACATCTTCAACATCTTCAATATTGGAGGATCATATTCTACAGTACTGAGCCTTCATCTTCTGCAACACTCAATCACTTGATCATCTACAGCAACAACAACATCAACATATGGATCTTTCGATCAACAACAACATCATCATCTTGATCTTTCGATCAACATCATCATCAACATCTGGATCTTTCGATCAACAACATCATCATCATCTTGATCTTTCGATCAACATCATCATCAACATCTGGATATTTCGATCAGCAACAACATCATCATCTTGATCTTTTAATCAACAACATCATCATAGCAGCATAACCTGCAACACACATGATCCAATTACGGGATGATCAATCCCTCTCACTTTAGGACATAATGACAAGGATGATGCAATCCTGATCCAATTACGGGATGATCAATCCCTATCACTTTAGGACATAAAGCCAAGGATGATGCAATCCTTATCCAATTATGGGATGATCAGTCCCTATCACTTTAGGACATAAATCCAAGGATGATGCAATCCAACTACATCCTCGGGGACAGAAGTCTCTGTATCACTTTAGGACTAAGGTCCAAGGAAGATACACTCCAACCACATTCTCGGGGACAAAAGTCTCCGGATCACTTTAGGACTAAGGTCCAAGGAAGATACACTCCAACCACATTCTCGGGGACAGAAGTCTCCAGATCACTTTAGGACTAAGTTCCAGGGAAGATACAATCCCAACCATAGTGCCAGTCCTTTTTCATACTAGATGTGACCTAGATCAAATCTAGGATTTACCACTACAACATCATCATCATCACATTCTCTGAGACAAGATTCTACGGATCCTTTTAGGACATGTGTCCAAGGATGATACAATCCCACTGCAACATTATCAATATCTTTCTCGGAGACAAGGGTCTACGGATCCCTTTAGGACATGTGTCCAGGGATGATACAATCCCACTGCAACATCATCAACATCAACACTGCTCCCCCTTTCGAGGAAGGTCCTTTCGAACCACACCAAGCTTGTCTCGGAAATACTCAAACTTTACTCGAGACAAAGGCTTAGTCAACACATCAGCAACTTGCTCATCAGTGCTCACATACTGGAGCTTTATAGATCCCTTCTGTACCATATCTCGCATATAAAATAACCAGATTTCTATGTGATTTGACTTGTCATGGAACACTCGGTTCTTTGTCATCTTTATAACACTCTGGTTGTCACATAGAATCACCGTGGTATCCAACTCTAGATCAAATAGACCTGACATCAACTTTCAAAGCCATATGGCTTCACAACTAACAGAACAAGATGCTATATACTCTGCTTCAGCTGTGTTGAGAGACACACTAGACTGCTTCCTGCTGAACCATGAGATCATGATGGATCCCAGACAATAACATCCACATGAGGTGCTTTTCCTATCTGAGACACTTCCAGCCCAATCTGCAGCTGTATAACCATAGATTCTATAGTCATGATCTCCAACATAGTATAGACCAAAGTCTATCGTACCTTTCAGGTACCTCATCACATGTTTTGTAGCTACCAAGTGAACACGTATAGGATCAACTAGATACTGACTCAAGGTGTTCACAGCAAAGCATATATATGGCCTGGTATTCGTCAGATATATCAATGACCCAATGATCTGTCTGTACTGAGTCACATCCACTAACTCTGAAGATTCATCAACTAACAACTTCAGGTTGGTATCTGTTGAAATATTGTAACTTCTAAGAATATTATATTGTGTACTTTATTATTCCGGAGATGTTTCATTCCTCCAACGGGACTTTGTTGTATATCCGGAGATGTTTATTCCTCCATGGAGATTGTGGTAACTTGGGTTATTAGACTTCCCTAGTGGGGTCGGCCCTATATGTGTTATGTGGGTAAAAGGGTTATTAGACCACCCTAGAGGGGTCGGCCTAGTCAGCATTATGTAAAGTGGTTATGTTGGGGCCGACCTAGTTAATGTAAAAGTCAAGTCGGAGTTGTGTATAAATAGAGGAGGTGTGTTCCTCATTTAACACACATTACACTCACTTGTGATTGGCGCATAGGTGAGGGAGAGATATGCTATGGAGGAGAAGGAGCTCATGTCTAGGGTTTACATATTTGTATTTGTTGTTCATCTATATTGAGTAAGCTTTGATGGGTTTTCTACCCCATGAGGGTTTCCCAGGATAAATCTGTGTCTCTTGTGTTTATGTTATGCTTGTTGTTCTTTCAGTGATCCTGTATATGCTATTGTTGTGAAATGGAATGTAATGCTGATATTTTCTGTCTTAGCACATTAAATCTTAACATGGTATAAGAGCTAGGATGAAGGAAGGCAATGTATGGCACTTATGACACTTGCTTCACTTGCGACAATTTGAAGGTTAGGGTTTTGTATAGAAAAAACCAGTCATAGTGGCACTTTAGATATAAATCCATTTTGGAAAAGTTTCAGGATCTAAAACCTTTATAGGTCGTAGATAACATCCCCCTGTACCTTGTATCCAAAGGACAACCTCTAATCCATTGTACTTTGTGATTTATGATTAGTACAAGTTAGGGTTTCTGCCTCTTCCAGATCTCAGTCATAAACAGGTGACCTGGGAAAAAAGGTCACAACTTGAGCTAGGAAGCTCCAAATGAAATTTAGTAAAACGTGACAGGTAGAGCACAGATTGTAGTTTCTCAGGTAAGGTTTTTAGAGGCCGAAGTTGAACCAGTGACACATGGCACGCCATACAAGTTCTCTCTCTTGTTTTATCCCATAAACAGGTCACGTTGCAACACTTGGCATAACTCTCTCTCAGAGAATCCAATCGAGGTTATACCTGTGGGGTTGGAAAGATGACAGGTCAAGATACCACAGGCTGAACTTTCAGACCCTGTGGATTCGTAATTTCAGAGATGCACCAGAAACAATCAGGTGCATATTTCTGTCAAAACAAAATTGGATTTTGAGCACCTTCATTCTTGGCTTATCACTGTTATGGGAATTTAGGGCTTCGGAGAAAGTTGGAATTTTTGGAATCGGAGTCCACGGCTGAATGATCCTCAGAAAAATCAAAATTTAGAGACCAAGATCAAAAATTTTGGTTGGTTAGAAGGGTGGGCTTGATCAAACCCTAGTTCGGGATTTTGATCGGAAAGGTGTAAAATTAGGGCTTCTGCAAAAGTTGGAATTTTTTAAGTCTGTGACCACAGCTGGAAGCTCCTCAGAAAAATCGAAGTTTAGAGCTTTGGATCGAACATTTTGATTGGGCAGAAGGGCGGGCTTCATCAAAACCTAGTTCAAGATCCTGTCCAGAAGATCCAGAAGTTTCAAAGGCAATTTTGAGGGGTCAAATTTTGGAGATTTCAAAATTGAAGTATGCTGGCTTGATCATCTCAACAAGGCGCATCTTTCCATCCATTCAGAAGTTTGAAATTCAAAGTTTGAATTTTTAGGGTTTCTTTGAGAAACCCTAATCCAGCTCCAGATCCAGTTTCAGCAAATCAAAGTGGATTGGGTTAAAAGCAATCCTGACAGGTATGACTTGAGGAGATATAGGTATGTGTTGAAATCTATTCATGATTAAGTTTATGATATGCTTGTCTTCATATTATTGAGGTTAGTACAATCTTGATTAATCTTATAATTGTCTTATCACCCTAGTAAAAGTATGAATGCATGTGAATGATAGAAGACATTCTTTGATCAAGGTTATATGATTGTGCTAATGCACCTGTGGTGTTGTATGAGGATGATGTTGTCTGCTAACAAAAGACAAGTACATCAAGAAAGACAAATCAAGTTCTATGACCATGATGACATAAAGACAAAGACTTATCCATAGTCTTTAGAAGCTCTACTTACGAGGTATGTATGATTTATTTCTACTATGCTTAACTTATGAGGTATAAAGGTTACTAGCACAAGGTCTCTAAATCATTGAAGAGAATAAAGATAGTGTTTGGGTATGTTAGAAATAACTAAGCATGTATACTAATCCAAGTATGTTTTCCTATGTCAAGTTAGAATCCTACTTTGTGCTAGGATCTTAGTATACCTATGCATTGAATGATCATGACCATACATATTCAAGATTACTTAGAATCATAATGTTGTGATAATATTGAGTTTATACTAATGAATGTATGATTATGTATGAGATCATGATGATGACACTAGTGCACACTTAAGCATGCATAGTGGTCAAGGATGGATAGAAGCTCATGACATGGAAGGGAAGTAGATACCAAGAAGGAAGCAACCTCACAAGACATAAAAAGATAAGTATTTGAATTGTTATTTGAATTACTGAATAGTCTATGATATTGCTCGTAATAGTTGTAGGCATATTTGTATTCCTAGAATATATCATGCTGAGTGTAAGCATTCATATAGCATTGAACAATATACTACTAATATGCATATGATTGGTAAGTTGGACAAACATTCCATTGTTGCTTTTCTAGAATGAAACCTCTTTGCTGACATGCTGAGAGCTGTGCACGCTCTCGATAGTATGTTCTGGTAGAGATGGAAGGCATCTAGATAACCACTGTATGCATACAAGATATGGAAAAGTGTTGTGCCAAAGTATTGGTCAAAATAGTTGCATAACCATGCGAATCATATTTGTATGCATAAAAGGTTATCATGTAAACATGATTTGATGATTATGAAGTATTACTAATCATGTAATTAACTTTGATTTGTAGGAAAGATCATGAAGAATGATGAACACCGAACAAGTGATGGATGTTCAACAAGAAGACTTACAAATCAAACATGCTATAGAAGGCTCGTGGCTAGAAGATTCTCTTAGAAAGAGGAAGAGGATCATGACAAGATGTTTGCTCCAAGTGGCTAGATAAGACCATTCTCTTAATGGTGTAATTGAAGAAGAAGTGCGAATCGAGAAAACTCTCAGGATTCAATTGAAGAAAGCTCTATAGGGGTACCCAGGATCGATAGTCATTTGATGAGCTTAATGATCACCATGGGTGATGTAGATTTAAACCTTTGATACAAGGTTGAAGATGGTGTATATATTCATATTGCATTCCTCTCTTAGATTAATGAAAGAAGGAACTCACCATAGAGTTTGAATGATCTTGAGGCTCATATCAATAGACCCATCTAACGGGAGATGGAACAGATAGATATGCAGAAGATCACTCAATTCAGAGTGTGAATGATGTTCAGTCACAGAGGGAGAATTGACAGTTTCTTGAAAATCTTGGGCTTTACCAGAAGTAAAGTTGATCCTAACCTTTACCTTAAGGTTATGGATGATACTATTATTATATGTGAATGATCTCTTTCTGACAGGGAATGAGAAACGGATCATGGAAAGAAAGAAGAAGCTAGCTACAGAATTTGAGATGAAAGATCTCGGATTGATACATTACTTCCTAGGTCTGGAAGTATGACAAGGCTCAGAAGGAATCTTTCTCAACCAGGGAAATTATGCTGTGGAAATCTTGAAAAGATTTGATTTGTTAAATGCACAACCATGGCCACTGTCAAGGGTTCCGACTTGAAGCTGTTAGTTGATGACTCATCAGAGTTAGTGGATGTGACTCTGTGCAGACAAATTATTGGGTCATTGATGTATCTGATGATTACCAGGCCAGATATATGCTCTGCTGTGAACACCTTGAGTTGGTATCTAGTGTAACCTAGGCATGTTCACTTGATGGATGCAAAGCATGTGATGAGGTACCTAAAGGGTACGATAGACTTTGGTCTATGTTATCGTAGAGACCATGACTTCAGATTGTATGGCTACACAGATGCTGATTGGGAAGGAAGTGTATCAGACAGGAAGAGCACATCGGGTGGATGTTATTATCTAGGATCTGCCATGATCTCGTGTTTTAGCAGGAAGCATTCTAGTGTGGCTCTCAGCACAGCTAAAGCGGAATATATAGTTGCTTGCTCTGCTAGTTGTGAAGCGGTATGGCTTTGGAAGTTGTTATCAGGATTGTTTGACTTAGAGATGGAATCCACTGTGATCCTGTGTGAATGGAGTATCAAGCTATCCATTCATGTCCTAATGATGACATTCTATATTATAGAGAACATTCGTCAAAAGACAAATGCCTAAAATGTGAAGAGAGTAGATATCGAGTCGATAACGTAATGAAAAAAATGCCTCGCAAGGTTCTTCATTATATTCCCATAATCCTACATCTGCGGCATTTGTCCTAGTGCAAAAGCATAGCACAGTTAATGGATTACCATGCAAAGAACATAAGTGAAGATGGTGTTCTTTGAATTCCCACAGATGGATCTATGTTTACAAATATAGAGGAAAGATGGCCAAAGTTTAAAGAAGAACCTCGTAATCTTAGGCTTTCATTAGAAGATGGTGATGTCAATCCATTTGGAGAGATCAAATTTGTTAACTCGGTGTGGCATGTTTTTGTTATTAACAATAACATTCATCCATGGATGTCAATAAAGAAGGAGCACATAATGTTGGCAATGATTGTCCCAGGTATTAATTTGTTTAGAATAATTTTTTTAACACGGTAACATCTCATTCATGTTGTTTGTTTCATATTTACATGTTATGTTTTTTTGTTTATTAATATATGTTCAATTATGTTTTAAAATCATGTCTTATATATTTTTATTTACTCATATATGTAGTAATTATGTACTATATGTTCAATCAAATAGGTAAATACGAGGTCAAAGATATGAATGTACATATCGAGCCTCTTATCGATGAGTTACTATAGTTATGGAGGGGCGTGACTATGTATTATATCTCTAGACCAACAAATGCACAAAGGGAATTTCAATTCCATGCGATACTTGTATGGACAATTCACGATGCCCCAGGGCTAACACATTTATGTGGTATATTGTAATAATTTTTCCCTGCACTTTAATAGCGTTAAATTTTATGAATTTTAGATCATGCATGATATAAACTAGACTAAAACCACGAAGAATGACACCTCGTCTATGGAAGAATCAATATAAAAAATATTTAGATTGTCAAGGTATGGATCAAATTGTCTATGTATCATATGCATTAAATGTTTGGAATATTTTATATTTTTAATGCATTTTGATCGCTTTACTAATTCATGACAAGTGTTTTTCTAATATATTTAATTATGCTTCATATTGAAGGTCGTGGTCAAGGCATAAATAATGAGGTGCTTCCATGAGGAATGAAAAGTTATCCGAGCAATTATATAGGCTCCCCTACTATGAGCATCTAGAAATTTTGCATCTCTTTGATACAATGCACATCGGGAATAATGTAACAGATACCTTATGGCGAATATTAGATGGAAGGAGAGATAAAGAAAAAATAACCAAGATTTGGAATGACATTAAGGAGGCCAATCATGCAATCCAAAGTGTGATTCGTTCAAATAGTGATGGAGGTGCCCAAAATATAAGCACCCTTACATGGTTATTGACAAAGCAACAAAGCAAGGATGTTAAAGAGGTTATTGAGAAAATGGAATTTCCCACTGGATTTTCTTCAAACATGAAGAATATCCTAACAATGAAAGGTGAATTAGGTGGGGTAAAAACTCATGACTGGCATACCTTCATTAAGGTAATTATTTTGGTGTATATATTTGTATATTGGTGAAACATCTTGTTAGTGTTTTTTTCTCTACTAATTAATTTGGGAATAAATAATGATTGATCAATTTTTTGGGTTACAGTATGTTCTACCTCTACCTCTCCCAGAAAACTTTGACAACAATACCAAAAAAGTTATATATGATATGGGAAAATACATGAGGTAAGTGGCGATTTATATGCAAAGTGTAATATAGTCATTAATTAATTGTACTACTTATTTTTTACTGCATGCATGTGTTTTACTTGTAATGTAATATATACTTTTTTGTTGAAACCTATGATTTTCTTTCATCATTTGTAGATGGTTGTCATCTAAATAAATAGATCAAGGAGGTATAAAGTATTAGAGGAGACAAAATCCTCATCTAATGTGTGAAATGAAAAAGTATCTACCTCCGTCATTTTTCAATGCACAACAACACTACCTCATACACCAAGTTGAGGAGATTGAAAAGTGTGGACCTGTACACACAAGGTCAATGTGGTTGGTTGAGAGGCACTTGAAATCACTCAAGACTTTGGTCAGACAAAGAGAACATCTAGAGGGTTCTATGGTAGATGGATATATGGTATATCAAACCATGGTTATATTACTCAAAATAGTCCTCTAATAATTACAAGTATTAATTTGGATCGCATTTGGGATGTCAACTCCATCAACAAATTTGAAGGGGAGCACTTGTTGGGGAAAGGTAGAATGAGGAAAGTTAGATGTAAGTATATGGTGGATATTTATAATACATTTGACTCATTGTTATTATGTTTGTAGTAATTATTTAATTTTTAGTCTTCTTGAATAATCCATTATTAATATGAATGTATTCCTAGGTAAGTAATTATATGTGAATTTTTGTATTCTAATACAACTGGTTTAGAGTGGAATGCAATACATTTATACATTGCAAACAGTCTTGATTGGATGAAGGTATGGATTGAACGATATAAAGAATCTAATAATGGTAGGTTAACATGGGAATGTGTGTCTACATTGGTCAAATAAGCTGAACTTAAATGAGAAACAAATCTCACTCAAAGAGAAATTGATTTAACACATGGTTTAAAAGATAAACATGCAAGCATTTTCACCCATACTACTTAGTTTCTTGTAATATTATATTGATGCATATGGCCTATTTTTTTCTTAAGTATCATAATTTCCAAGTATGCATATGTTTATGAATTGAGAATATGTTTTTTTTACATGTCTGGCATATTGCGGTAGAAACACTGCAAGGCAATGTGGTGTAATGGCTGCAAATTTTGCATCAAAAAGTTGGATGAAAAGATGAAAAATTCTGATAGTGGGATAACTGCAGTATAGTGGGACATCCCCGAGAATCTGAAAATCAATATTATGGGTTTCTAGATGATATATTTGAGTGTGACTTTAATTCCTTCAAATCAGTTATGTTCGACGTCAAATGGTATAGGCTACGAATGAATGAATGTGATCCTGATAGAACTATTATTCAACATGCTAACGAATTTACCATGGTTAATACAAGGAATGTTGAGCGAGGATCAGAGGCCTACGTTCTTCCAATCCAATGAGAATAGGTATTCTACTCAGAGGTTCCAGGTAGAGCGGGTTGGTCATATGTTGTTAGATATGATCCAAGAGGAAGGCTGGTAAAGTATACTGCAACAAAAGAAGATGAGTTAGAGGAGCAGTTAGTTCATGTTTCAGATGAAGATGTTGAAGAAGTTCAAGGAGATGTACGACACAATGTTCTGGATGAAGATGAGATTGCCGATGTGTCAGACAAAGAATTTGAAGAATTCGAACCAAATGTAGGAGAGCATGGTTCAGATGATGATATAGACAATGGTGATATGATTGGAATTGATGACAATGGTGATGATGCTAATATGGCCAATCCTTTCAACATGAACTCCGAACCAGATGATACAGATGATTTGTTGGATGAAGAAGAATATTAATGATATCCAAATGTTGAAATGTAGATGGTATGTATTTAATTATATGTTTTCAGTTTGTTTTTTATCTTTCATATGTATTTATATGGTTTTTTCACATGGAACTTGTATCCCACAAGAAGGCCTCGACAACCATGTTCACCCACTTGACCATGTTTAGCTTGAGTTGTTTCTTTTAAAATTCTTTTGAGATGTACAGGTCATGGTTTCCCGTGTCTAGTCCATGTACAATGTCTTCAACCTGTTTCTTTTAAAATTCTTTCAAGATGTACCTTCATGCAATATCTAGAACAAGGGCAATAACGTCGACGATTATACAAGAACTTGATAAATTGCACAATCTTCAACAATTATTTCTTGTCTTTGTTTTTTGCTCCATATAGAGAAGAACGAAACCATTATTTAAAAAGGAAATATCATCTAGATAACGCCTTCTTCTTGCCACCAATCTCATGGGCCTAATTGGGCGCATGATGCATGTTGGTTTTGAACGACACAGGCAATGAATATAAAGATCAACATGACCATGACGTGGATGGGGTATGATGGGAGTTACATGCAATATGACAACTCGAGAAAGTTCAAATGATACTAGGACAAGATTAGATATATAGAGTATTGGTCGGTGTCTAAGTCATATTTGAGTCTGGAAACCCTCCCAAATCGTCAAGGCATGCGAACACTCTATCCATGTCAAATTTCGATGCATACAGAAACTGTTTGAAAAAATTTAACGTTGGCCCCATCCACAGGTCATCGTTGCACACCCATGTCTAGTCCAAGTAAAATGTCTTCGAGTTGTTTCTTTTAAAATTCTTTTGAGATGTACCTTCATGCAATATCTAGCGCAACGGAAATAACATCAACGATTATACAAGATTATTGAAGTGTTAATGAACTAAGATTTACTGTGAAAATGTAAGAGGAAAATTAGAAAAAATCTAAATAAGAAAATGTAGTTAAAATATAATACTTGATCAAGTCTTAATGAACGTTGATGAGTGGTATAACTTACAAAAGAAGCACTATGTTTTTTAACTTGTGACTAATTTTCTAATGGGGGATTGACAATTAACCACACTAGAGCTATTGGGTCCTACTCTAACTTCCATGCTAGGTTGGACTATTTAAAGAACGATTTTCACTAGATATTATTTTTAAATAAAAGAAATATAAGAATATAAAATTACCTTCTTCTATCCTTCACCATATTTATCCTAATAATTGGATTTGAATTGGAATTCTTAGTAGAATCTCCAACACCATCATTGTTTCGATTGGATTTTCCATTGTTATTAGAAAATCCTTGTGATTAATTTTCTTCTATAATTACATCTAAATATAGGGATTGAAAAAAATAAAAAGAGAAAAGAAAGTAGATACAAAAAAGTCTTCATTGAAATAAAAGAAAAATTATTGTTTAAAAACTATAGTGTAATGACATTGACTGTCCTTTTCTATCCCATTCTAGAGCACATTAGCCTATATCCTATAGTCCCATAACCCACCATAGAAATCCGCAACCTAAATTAGACACCCTAGCCACCTACTTAAAATATTGAACCTAATATTACCTATCCTAGCCCAAACATGCCTCACCTAACTTAGACTAGACTGCATAGCCTACACTACATAACCATGGACACTAACACTACCTATCAAGCCTAACTTCCATAACCTACCATAGGCATTCCTAACCTAACATATATAATATAATATTCTAGCTCATCCTCAATTGCATTAACCTAACCTATATAGTCACACAACCTACCTTACAAATCAATTACTAAACTTGGAGAAAGCTTCACTAACTTACCCATAGCTTAACATGGCATGCAAAACCTACCATCCCCAATACTTATTGTAACTTAACCTAGCATATCATGTCCTAGACTAAACTTTTCCTGGCCTTACTCAAAACATTATACTAACCCTATTTTATTAGAATTATATTAAAAAAAACAAATTAAAAATAAATAACACTCACTAAACAAAATAAAAAAAAAAAACAAATTAAGAAATAAAATAAAAAATTATTAAACAAATTATTAAAAAAAATTATTAAAAAAAAAAACAAATTGAAAAATAAAAAATTATATAAAAAACAAAATTATATATAAAAAAACAAAATTATTAAAAAAAACAAATAAAATAAAATTATATATAAAAATAATTATTAAAAAAAACAAAATATCAAAAATATAAAACCAAAAAAATATATATAACATACCTCAGGCTGCGCGCACCCCATCACTATCACTCTCGACGGTCATTCGAGCTTCCCCATTAAACCCTTGTCTCATCGTCCGTTCGAGCTGCCCCACTAAACCCTTGTCTCACCGATTGTTCGAGCTGCCCCACTAAACCTAGCTTATCCCATAGCTGATTTGATCGGACCCTGATGCAGACCCCTGTCTCGTAGCTGATTCAAGCTGCCCCACTATACCCCTGTCTCGTAGTTGATTAGGCCCAGCCTGATGGATTATCCCCGTCTCCTTTCAATTTTCCCGATCTCATGTTCAACCTAGTTGTCACTGTTCAACCTGTCAAACCCCGCCAAACCCTGCGTTCACGACCCCGCTAGATGCCAAACCCTGCTAGTCTATTCACGACCTTGCCAAAACCTAGCGTTCACGAC
Organism: Larix kaempferi; assembly: GCA_027924585.1. Classification (NCBI taxonomy): domain Eukaryota; kingdom Viridiplantae; phylum Streptophyta; class Pinopsida; order Pinales; family Pinaceae; genus Larix; species Larix kaempferi. The sequence goes on along the minus strand of BSBM01000721.1, from coordinate 315,792 downwards.
CCCACCACTTGTTGAAGCAAAGGCTAGAGTGATTCGAGCGTCTAATTCAAAGGTTATTCAGAGAAATCGAAGAGAAAGCGATCGACCAACTGCAACGTGTCCAAGCCAAATGGTATGCGCCAAAATGCCAATTTAGAAAACACAATTGAATAAAAATTTAGAAAAATCATCGGTGTTGGGTGTTCAAATTTTTTACATAATATGCTCTAGTTCTTGTCCTTGGTGGTTTTTCATTTAACATTTCTTCGTAGTACAATTTGTATCTCAGTTTGTATCTAGTGATATTGCACAAATATATTGAGCTGTAAAAAAGAATTTTAAAAGTTATGTTACTAGGATAAGAACAAATGAAGCATAAGGTATATAACATGCTCATATGATTGTCATGGAAAATAGTATTAGCCAAATATATCATAATAAGGATTGTTTCTCTCAGTTCATGTATGTCAAGGGGGTAAAATTCATTACATCCATTTTATATAATAGAAAAATATCTGGGACTTGAGGACTCTACCAGACCTAGTTCAATAAATAACTTTCTAAAAACTATTAAATCAAAAGAAATAATGCATATGTATGGAGCTCAATGAAGAGGCACATTACAACCATATCATCCCCTTATATAAACCCCTCTCCCACCCAAACACAAGATTTCCTTCCAAAATGGATTTTATAATATCCACTTCATTTATACCAATCATGGCAATCAAACTAAGTATACTCTTAGCATTGATAAAGCTAATGTTTGTCAAAATACCTTATTTTCCACAAATTCATGATTTTTCTTGAGCTTAAAGTAGTTGAGCCCCAAGCTCAAGGAATACGATAAATCATTATCTTCCTCCTTGGGGGATGATGGATCTGTTGTCAACCCACTCTATATTTTTGGGTCCACTCAAATTTATTCTAAATGAACTAGTCCATCCTCCAAATCTCCATACTTAGTACCAATACGTTCTAAATTTTCAAGAGGAGCATTATTCTCATTCGCATGTATGACTGTCTCTTTTATTTATTCTACTACCTCACTCACTATAAAATAGTTTTAGGGTTAATTAATAATTTATGGTCTTAAAAATTTCCATCTCAAATTAAGGTTTAAATAGATTATTTTCCATAAAAATTTGAGAACATAGTTTATACCCACTTAACATTTTTTTCTCATTCAGAACTTTCTAATAAGATAAAAATTATGAAGATAGAATAAGTGTGAGGGAGTTATGCCTTCAACAAGTTTATCATTTTTTTTACCACCATAGTGTTGATTCCCGGAAAATCCTAGCATCGACAGTAGGGATTCTCCCCAATGAATAATCCCAATTAAATCACTCACTGTTTGGTATGGGGAATCCGTCTGGTTAATGGTCCAGCTACCATAGGTGTGTATGTTTAATTTATGTACCGGTTGCATCCCGGCCCACCGTTTATATTTTGTGTTTAAAGTATGATTATGCAAGTGATTCTAATCTAACTAATGTATCTAACCTAAAATTAATAGGCAGAAGCTTCACAAGTGATGCTTAGGTTCTTACCTCCCGTCTTATTACTTCTACCTTATCAATTATCTAACCCTATTCTACACTAACTAATCTATCCTTGCAAGGAGCGAGTTTAAATAAGAGTAATAATTTGAGAATGCTTATACAAATCCAATAGATAGCCATTAAGATAAAGTATGCACATTCATAGCAGAAAAAATACAAAGATAGCTTTGATTATAATTAAACCAATTTATTACTCTGTTATCACATAGACATTTGCATAGATAAGTAAAATCATTCATCACCATTGAAATAGTTCAACCAAGTTAGAAAGATCTCACAACATGAACATTAACAGAATAACTAATCTATCCATGCAAGGAGTGAGTTTAAATAAGAGTAATAATCTGAGAATGCTTATACAAATCCAATCGATAGCCATTAAGACCAAGTATGCACATTCACAACATGAAATTACAAAGATAGCTTTTATTATGATTAAACCAATTTATTACTCTTTTATCACACAGACATTTACATAGATAAGTAAAATCATTGGTCACCATTGAAATAGTTCAACAAAATCAAAAAGATCTCACAGCAGAACATGAACAGAAGAAGAAATAGTTCTGATCTGTTAGTCACACATTCCACGCAAAAATCTATGCAAGATTTTCCCAGCGAACAGGTCCTTCCTCATTAGCAAAAAAATAGTTCTCTTACACAATGTATCCAGTCTCTATTTCACTAGCAAAAAGTCACTTTTCTAGTACCCTTCCCCCATACTTATATTACAAGAGAATTAGTCTTGAACGACTCATCATTTCGGCTTTCTCTACGTCCATTAGCTTGCCAAATTTGTCTTTAGTGTCTACTGTTTCTTCTGCGCCCAGGCCTTCATCTTACTCCGCATCATGACTGATCACTTTGGCTTCCTCTACGTCCTTTGGATGGCCAACATTGTCTTTTGTGCCTGCTGCTTCTGCAACCTTTCAGCTTCCCTCGCGTCCTGAGGAAACAACAAGATCAATATATAAGAATAATTCACAAATCAATGTATAAGAATGATTCATTGTTAAACAAAATCATAATGAAAATAATACACATTGCAAAGGCATGATTTGTCAATATTGTTTGCGAAACAAAAGATTTAAACTTCTACGATCTTGTTTCGGCTTGAGAATGATAACTAACACGGAGGCAGAAAGTCGAAAAAGGATTTCAAAAATGACCAATATCATCCATCTGCATCCCGCAATCTGCAATCTGCAATGTGGGCATGTGGGAATGTGGGAGTGCATAATTGCGCGAGATAATTCCAAAAGGTTAAAAAGGCCATCCGCAATCTGCAATCCGCAATGCGAAACTACGGGATTGCGGGCATGCAGAATGCAAAAATGCAGAATGCAATTCCAAAGTCAAAGATGCAGTCCACAATCTACACTCCGTAATCGCAAATGCGGGAATGTAGACATGAGGGGTGTGGAACTGCGAAATGCAGAAAAGCGAGATATGGAACTACGGAATTGCGGGCATGTGGAATGCGGAAATGCAGAATGCAATTCCAAAGTCAGAAATACAGTCCGCATTCCACAATCGGAACTGCGGAAGCATGGAATGCGGAAGAGCGGGAATGCGGGAGTGCGGAATTGTGGATTACAATTTCAGAAGTCAAAATTGCAATTCACAATCTGTAATTGGAAATGCGGTAATGCGGAAAAGGAGGGATGCAGAACTGAAGAATGCAGAAGTGCGGAAATTCCTTTTCTTTTGTGTTTTTTCAAGGAAAATATAAGTGTTAAAAATAAGTCTCCAAGCTGAAACAAACTCTAAGTAAAATAAATGATAAAAGGAGGGGCCCTACAATTTTATAATAATAAATTGGGGATCAGGTTGCAACGGCAACAATTGGCGACTAGCTGGTGAACATAGATCTATGAACGAACTCGTTTTAGGATCACAATTGCTTGTATGTTATTAATTCTGATTGTAAAACTATGCCCTTATCATTTTACCAATATTTTAAAAGGCTAAAGTTTTATGTAGGGAGAGGATATTTCTCAGATCATATTGGTCATTCATCTTGGGAAATAGGGAAACCTGGACTAGATTTCCTTACCACTCTCCTGAGGCCATAATATGGAGTTCATTATTAGTCCCATCTTTTGGTTACCTCTAAATATGACACCACAGGATCGTAACAAAATTAGACAGATGTATTCGTTTGTTCTTCATTCCCATGCTACCATCATTTCTTTGGATGCTTTCTTTTGACGAGTTTTATCATCCGAGTCTTTCACAAATAGCTTTCTTCAGTCTTCAACATTTGACGTGGGTTCTTCCATCCATAATGTCCTTTTGTGTGAGTGATGAGTTTTCTCTGTTTGTCATACTCACGGTCGGAGAAGAAATTTTTGGAATATCATCCGGAGAATCTTCTTGATTGGATGTATTTTATTTTCAAAACCATTTCTTTGATGGATATGAAACCTTTTCAGAAATTTTGACTCTTCATTTTTAGTCTTTTGGCTATAATTTTCATAGCATGAGATCATTTTAATTGCCACACATCTACAAGACTTGCTTCCTTTCCATGGGTTGGTTATAGTAGGATACCTGAGATGGTTATTTATGTGTAGGTGAGTGGAGCCCCAAGATAGTAATTTAGAATTCATGAATCCTAGTTATTTTTACAGGGTTTACATTGACACAAAATGAAACATGAAGCAGGTTTCCCCTTATAAAACAAAGCAGCAATTAAAATCCCTCATGACATTGTTGTTACAAAAATAACTCCTTTTGTTATGAATCCAATTCTAATCCTTTTGTGATTCTAACATTTCATATGAGATTGTTTAGATCTCTGCATTTTTGCACATCATTTTGAAATTTGAGTTGAGGTTTATTCAAACAAAATCAAGCAAGTAAAACAAAATCAATCCAAAAGAGATAAGGCTGAAGCTAACTATCCTAAGATGAAAACAAATGGAATCAAACAAAAGGCTAAAATCAACAAACTTACTTATGTACAACAGGTTTCCCTAAAAGGTATTGTTTTAGTGCTAGGCCGTTGACAGGGAGGTTTTCCTTCCCCTCTTGTAAATCTTGTAACTTATAAGTTGTTGGGCCAAGCTTTTCTACAATATGATAAGGACCGAGCCACAACTGATTCCTTTTTCCATATTTACTTTCAAAACAAGAGACACCAGCGAAGGGATGCAAGCAAGACCAAAGATCATATCATCAAGGCCCAAAAACAGGTAAAACACGGTTTCAGAGCAAAAGAACAGGAAATAAGCCAAGCCAATCTACAAGCATCACTCAGTCCAACATTTCATTGCCCAAAATAATTTCAAGATTTCAAAACTGTTCCCAAATTCACTTGCCACCTAAACCCTTGATATTGCTTCAAGATTTCCAACATACAATTGATTAAGTGTTCCATCACTTACCTCCCAAACAAAATTCTGATAGCTCTAGTCTGAGGGTTAAGTCAACGGGAAAGAGACTAAGCTGACTTAGTGGGTCATGATTCGGCCAACTATTAGGGTGAATGAAAGATAGAACAAGGAAAGGTATTGTCAGGCGATTAGAAGGATTCCCAACACCACAGATCTAAGAGCATTTGTTTAAGATTCAACACATGAGGTCAATTGTGTCTAAAGATTTCATTATAATGCCACTAGTTCCATTGCACGATCAGATTGATTTAATTCACCACAACAACAATCACATAGTTTCAAAATCACTCAGAAAGTAATGTAATTGAAAAGACATTGCTAGGGATCATTTGCTAAGTGATAGAGTACTTCCTTGTGAATTTGGGTGAGGTATTTCTTCACTTACAATTAGTTGGTGTACTCCCTTCTAGAAAATACCTGTCAAAACAGTAGAATTGAATAAGAGTAATGAAATCATGGGAGGCAATAATAATGTAATCAAACTCATGTTGTTCTTACCTTTTACTGATAATCATTGATAATTAATTCAGATGCAAAATTTCCATATCAACTAATCAGTTCAATCTCATAATGCATTTCAAATGGTAAAATTTTGGAGGTGTCATTCACATTTATGGGGCAGTAAGAGATATCAACAAGATAGAATGGAAACCCTACTTCCTAATCACCTAAAATCATGATAAAGTTTGCTAGAGTCTGTCTAATGTAATATTACCCATATCTTATGGTTGAGTTGACAAAACAATTGTACTCACGGGAATGCTTCAACTCTAACCGAGTACCCTTTACCAATTAGTTACTCTGAGGCTTCAACATATCAAATTTATTTACCCCGAATATCAACTTATGAGTTATTGTTCTGTCAATAAGAAACTATCTTCCTTCTTCACCACTCAACTTTGCTTCATGAATTTCTGTACGATCAAACTTTTCATCTAGTGATCCATGGGGTATCGAATCTCATAACCAATTTAAACCATTTGTATTGACGATGTTATGTCACCATGTTGTAATGAATAGAAATTTTAATGAAAACATCCTTGTGTGATCAACCTTTTCAAAATTATTCATGAAAGTGTCTTGATTCTTCAATCGGTGCCTCAGTGATTGCTCATTGATGATTTAACCTTTAATAGACAATTTTTTTTCTTCTTTCACCATCACCTGTATCATCAATGGTGTCAATACTAACTTTACTTTTGATAATATCCCACTTACTAAAAATCATAGAATGCTTTCTCAAAACAATAGTTTTTCATATCCAAACTTTGTTCAACTTCGACCAACTTTGAATTTGTTGTTCATACGCCTTCTCATAAAACATTGAATGCATCCAGTTGAGATATATCCCGCACATGCCTCATGAATTCCCAGTTGAGTCCAAAATACACATCACGACAGGATATCATCTTCATCTCCAAAGGGATGGAATGATAGTAGAGGGGGAAATATAAGCTGTCAAACAAAACCTAACGACTAACTAGCAGCTAGCCTATACAAAGAAAACTATGTGAGTGATACTCTTATTATGTAAGCTTAGAAAAATAAAAACTACGCTACTCCTAACCTAACTTCACTAGTTCAACAAAGTTAAGTAAAATCACATAGACAATGCAGACATTGAAGGAAATTCAGTCCCACGGGGAAATGAATACCATGCATAGGTTTGTAGGACTGATGCATTATGCAATTCAAGGTCAGAAAAGTAACACCAATCCTAAATCCATTCACAACATCAAAAATCAAGTACATGTTGCATTGTGGGAATTTTTCATAAAATGATAATTCCATCCATATATCAACATAATCATGAAAATCATTATATAAGTTATGTGATTCATGTGAAAAGGTTGAATATGAATAATGTATGTCCATAGGACCATGCGATGAAAATCCAAAGTCATTTTTCATAGATATCGTCTCATTATTGGATTCAGAGTGTGGATTAATGATGTGAGAACCCGATATAACCATCACCGGATGATTAAGTGCCTTATCATTTTCATCAATGCATTCTTCCTTACCATGAAACTCTTCAATATAAAAAATGTCATCTCCATTAGGATACAATGGGGTATCGTAGATAACCTCCTCTTGTTCCACATCATCAGTACGATCACTATTAACTTGAGTTTCATTGAAGACATTTGTGAAGAAATTTTCTGCTTCAATACAACGTTCAAAGTGATCATTAGAAACCTCTACATATTCACCTTTGTCAATATTCCTTGACATGCAAAATCCAGACTCAAGGTTATTCAATCCAAGCATATTGTTGGATTTTGTTTTAGTTGTACAGTCTATAAATATGTCCGGGTTGAAAAGGCTTCTTTTAACTTTTGCATATTCAAAGAAATCATCACTTACTTGCTGCTCCAATAATAAATTATCAGTCAAAGCATTACAATTTTTCTCAAGATGTGTTTCAACAATATAACAATCATTAATAATCATATTTTCCACAATTGGATGATCCATTTTCTGATCTAATATTGATTCATCTTCTTTTACAATTTCAACAAACCATTCTGAATACATAGAGTAAAAAATTTCAAAATGTGAATCCTCATGATTAAACAAATTTCCTCCAACACTTGAATGTTCCAGAGAATTGTAAGCTAACAAATTATCAATCAAATCAACATGATTATGTCGTGTTTTAGCAACAAAATGGTCATTACCATCAAGCATGTTTGCAACAATTGGATCATCCATTTTCTCAGTAAACATTGATTTATCGTCTTTCATAATTTCAGACATAGGTGTTATTTGAAAAATTGGGACATCCATCCCTCTAGTTGGAGGTTAATTTTCAAAATGTTCTTCTATTATTTCACATAAATCGTCATCCAATAAATCCAAATCACCTAATTCATCCACATGTCCCAAAGAATCCTCACAAAATTTTCCATTCAACTCACTTTTTGATGGAGTAGAAATTTCTTCATGTGCACCTACATGAGAAAATGGACACTCATTCTGTATATCAGGCCTTTTAAGAGGGTTGTTTGGGAAATTAATCTCTTCTATAATTTTCTTCCCACTAGAATTTAACATCCCTTGGTCCAAAGGTCCTAGGTTAGTATCATTCAAGCAACTACAATTTCCTTCATCATCAAGTGAAACTTCATCATATTCAGTCAAATCAAGGAGGTGCAAAACCCAGTCAATGAATTCTTCTTCATTGGGCTTGTCTTCTTCACGAAACCTATGATAAATCTGAGCCATTCTTAAAATAAAATCGTCATCTGACTCACCTTTCTTTCTTTGAATCCTTTTAATCTCAACACATAATTCCTCATAGTCATAGTATTCATGGGCAGTGATAAAAATTTCCATGAACTGATTCCAACTGTGAATAGATTTAGGCGATAGCGTTTTGAACCAAGACCTAATTCGTCCTTCGAAACTGAGGGTAAACAACCTGCATATTTCAGCATCTTGCTCAATTTTGAGATTTCGACGAGTGACATCAAAATGAACAATATGCCTGAATGCAGAGGAGTTTCCTTCACCATCAAATTTATATTGTGAAAAGAGATCAACTGTATTCTTGGAAATACTTATGGATGGTCTCACTGAGCTGAAAGCATGTTCCAATACAGGGATATGGGAAGAAGCCATTAATAATCTAACAACTTAAGCAAAATGAATTCACATAGGCTGGCTTGTCATACAACGCCAAAACTTTTGATGCCCGAAAAATCCTAGCATCGACGGTAGGGATTCTCCCCAATGAATAATCCCAATTAGATCACTCACTGTATGGTATGGGGAATCCGTCCGGTTAACGGTATGGCTGCCATAGGTGTGTATGTTTAATTTATGTACCAGTTGCGGCCCAACCCACTGTTTATATTTTATGTTTAAACTATGATTATGCAAGTGCTTCTAATCTAACTAATGAATCTAACCTAAAATTAACATGAAGAAGCCTCACAAGTGATGCATAGGTTCTTACCTCCCGTCTTATCACTTCTACCTTATCAATTATCTAACCCTATTCTACACTAACTAATCTATCCTTGCAAGGAGCGAGTTTAAATAAGAGTAATAATTTGAGAATGCTTATACAAATCCAACAAATAGCCATTAAGATAATGTATGCACATTCACAACAGAAAAAAATACAAAGATGGATTTGATTATAATTAAACCAATTTATTACTTTGTTATCACATAGACATTTGCATATATAAGTAAAATCATTCATCACCATTGAAATAGTTCAACCAAGTTAGAAATATATCACAACATGAACATGAACAGAATAACTAGTCTATCCTTGCAAGGAGCGAGTTTAAATAAGAGTAATAATCTGAGAATGCTTATACAAATCCAACAGATAGCCATTAGGATAAAGTATGCACATTCATAACAGAAAATTACAAAGATAGATTTGATTATGATTAAACCAATTTATTACTCTTTTATCACACAGACATTTACATTGATAAGTAAAATCATTCATCACCATTGAAATAGTTCAACAAAATTAGAAAGATCTCATAGCATGAACATGAACAGAAGAAGAAATAGTTCTAATCTGTTAGTCACAAATTCCATGCAAAAATCTGTGCAAGATTTTCCCAGCGAAGAGGTCCTTCCTCATTAGCAGAAAATTAGTTCTCTTACACAATGTATGCAGTCTCTATTTCACTAGCAAAAAGTCACTTTTCTAGTACCCTTCCCCCATATTTATATTACAAGAGAATTTGTCTTGAATGACTCATCATTTCGGCTTCCTCTGCATCCTTTAGCTTGCCAAATTTGTCTTTAGTGTCTATCATTTCTTCTGCGCACAGTATTTCAGCTTCCTCCACATCATGACCAATCACTTCGACTTCCTCTGCATCCTTTGGATGGCCAACATTGTCTTTTGTTCATGCCGCTTCTGCAGCCTTTCAGCTTCCCTCGCGTCCTGAGGAAACAACAAGATCAATATATAAGAATAATTCACAAATCAATGTATAAGAATAATTCACTGTTAAACAAAATCATAATGAAAATAATACAAATTGTAGAGGCATGATTTGTCAATATTGTTTGTGAATCAAAAGATTTAAACTTCCACAATATTGTTTTTGCCTGAGAATGATAACTAATGCGGAGGCGAAAAGTCGAAAAAGGATTTCAAAAATGACCAAAATCATCCTTCCGCATCCCGCAATCCGCAATATGCAATGCGGGCATGTGGGAATGCGGGAGATAATTCCAAAAGGTTAAAAATCCCATCCACAATCCACAATGCGAAATACGAAAATACGGGATTGCATGCGGAATGCGGAATGCAATTCCAAATTCAGAGATGCAGTCCGCAATCCGCACTCTGTAATCGGAAATGTGGGAACTCAGAGATCCGGGGTGCGGAACTGCGGAATGCAGAAAAGCAAGATGCGGAACTACGGAATTGCGGGCATGCGGAATGCGGAAATGCAGAATGCAATTCCAAAGTCGAAAATACAGTCTGCAATCTGCGATCGGAAGCGTGGAACTCCAGAATGCGAAAGAGCGGGAATGCGAGAGTGCGGAATTGCGGATTACAATTTCAGAAGTCAAAATTGCAATCCGCAATCAGCAATTGGAAATGCGGAAAAGGCGGGATGTGGAATTGAAGAATGCGGAAGTGCGGAAATGCCTTTTTCTTTTGTTTTTTTTCAAGGAAAATATAAGTGTTAAAAATAAGTGTCTAAGCTAAAACAAACTCTGAGTAAAATCAAAGATAAAAGGAGGGGCCCTACAACTTTATAAAAAAATTTGGGGATCAGGTTGCAGCTGCAACACATAGTTGGATTGAAAGCTATATCAACCCTATTAATAAAGCATGTGTATTTATTTCCACATTTTGAAGAATACTCTAGAGGATCCAAAATATTATCCCTAATACAATGTTTAGGATTGCAAAGCCCCCAACCTTGAACCTAATCCTAATGAATATTAAGAGGTTTTAAAACCTTAGTCATTACGATAGAAAGGGGGTTCATTCCTATTGTGAAAATTTTATGTTCCATATATGAGAAGTGAAAAGGAGTGGGGTAATAGAGAAAGGGAAATGGAGACTAAGCGACCCTATAGAAGCTTGTAATAGAACACCTTGTTTATGTGATCCATAATGAGTCAATATATATTTATGTTTTTCATTGTAAATATAAGAATAATAAGCAAAAGACATATTCATTCTTTTTCGCTAGAGTTTTTCCCTCACAAAATTCGGTGAGGTCAATCTTGTGTCCATGGTATTTTATGGTGTGTTTTTACTAACTATAGATTTAGTTTTATTTTTAAATTAACTTATTGATGTGAATAATATGCATCTAATACTATAATCCAATTATAAGTAGTGATTGCATAACCCAATAAAGTCTTTCTAGATTTGTAATAGCATATTAAAGATATGTTGTGACAAATTATCTCTTGGATATAAGTTTACAAATCAATGTGAAATATAGAATATTAAATATAGTACATTTTCTATAGTTATTTTAAAGATATGGAATCATACATGAATTAGAATTCTTAATTAGTTTGATATTATAACTTTGAAAATATTTGGAACAAGAAACCGCTAACTATATTTAAAAACTTCGAAATACAAAAACTAAAAAATGAGGTTATACATTATTACCTAATTGTTTTTATAAATAACACTTAAAAAATGAGAGGATGTTGTGCCTAAATCTATACCTACCTACAAAAACTTATGTCACCTAATTTTTTTATGGGTTTGGTCCTTAATAAGCTCACCTGCAATAGTTAGTCAATTGTTTAAACCAACATAGGTTTGGGTCATATGTTACTATGATGTTTTTCTAAGGGTGTGAGATTCTTATTCTTAAGTTCACTTAAGAAACTTTATTTTAGATATTTTTACCCAAAGTTTCTGATATATATGGGAGGAGTGGTAATGTCCCTAGTAGGTTTAGCATGAGACTTATCCCCATTGTGGATGCCGAATCTAATCAATGGATTGAAATACTATTATATGAAAAGGGACCATCTTACAAGAACACAATTTTGAAACCCACACCACTTGGATTATGACACATAGTTTCTTACCTTTTGTTATGAGGATTATAGCATAACATATTTCATAATGGGTGAAATACACATTATTGATCTCCAAAATGATATAAATCATGGACAACATTGCACCTAAAAGGATTCCCCTTTCCACTATGCATCTTTGAAACCACACCAATCACGTGGTACTAAACTCTTGTATTCTATTGTTTCTACTAAGGTTAAGTAGTGTGTGTGTCTAATATGGGATTAAATCCCACCATTGATCTCATTTGTGATCAATAGTCAAGATTATTGATTATTGTTGACTCTCGTGGCTCATGTTTTTGAGTGTGCAAGTTGTACCACACCAATGAGTGCCTTTAAGCCTTAAAAAATAAAGAACCAAGAAGTGATGCAACCTCACTAACTGTTGGAGATGCATTTATCCCTAAAATATAGGGATTTGTCTAGGAGGAGGAGAGAAATCCCTAAATTCTAAGCATTTTGTCTTGTAACATGGATTGGAGGATGGTTGAACTTCAACACGTCTATGCATCAATTTGGAAAAACTAGTGATTAATTTCATGTTGTAGTTTCTACCCAACCTATTGTATAATTTATGCTATTTGGCTAGGATTATCATCCATCTACATGTGTGGTGTCATCTACAAATACATCAAAATATAATGATATGTAAGATGCACTTGGAAATCATAAATTATGTTGCTAACTGGTTTATGTTTGCATAAATTATGTTTGCTAACTACTTGATAACAAGTTCTTATTATTGGTTTAAACAAGATCAACCTATTAATCAAGTCATGAAGTGCATATGGATTTTCCTAGTGTTACTTGATTGTGGCCACACTACTATCAACATTAGCGTGATTAGATAGGTGAAAAAATTGAATTAAATTACATTCTCTCAAAATATTAAAATTACCTAATTTTGCAAATCGTGAACTTCTTGTTTAGAGAAAACTGAGATCACTTTTATTGCTATATCATTTCCTTTTGGCAGTTTATTAAAGAGCAACAATCGAAAAACCCCCTTGCACAATCTTCCAACTAGTTTTTATGTTGTTTTTATCACCTTTTCATGTAATTGAATGATACTTTGAAACTGGAGGAGATGCAACTATTGAGAGCCTAAAGTTCATACCATACCAACATCCATGTTAAAAAATATGATACATTACTACCGAAGTCACCATAGATAAACTACTATAGATCACTTGTATAATAAACTCAAACTCAAACTTAGATCTTCAATTATGTTCTTGTGGTTTCGTAAAGATATTTCGTCACAGCCCTTATGACACTTGGTAACTATATCTCTGATTTGATGGAGAGTTACAAGATGTACAACCGAATAGGTATTTGTCAGATTTATCTTCGTCGAGTGAGGCAAGTTCAGGTAGAATAGAGGAAAGCGAGACATCTAGTAGGTCTAACAGGCGGAGATCAACTAGAGGTGAAAAGATCAAAAGAAAATTCAATAGATGCTTCAATTTTTTTCTTGCTAAAGGGGGTCATGTTCTTATCGTGATGAGAGCATAGGCGACATCAAGTTGCCCTTGAGGTACAAACATCTAGTGAAACTATGGGTACCCAATGATCTTCCTCAAATAAACACTGATTTTTGTGTTGATGAGAGGATATATCACATTGATCCATCGTCATTACATGGTTTGGGGCTATTTTCCATGGATGGCATAAAGGTATGTGAGGCATATTAATTGAATTGATGGGGTATGCCGGGCCTTGTTACAACTACACAGATTGGATACAACTAGTCAAATATACAAAAAGTATGCGAAGATATGGTGTAGCTGCAAATTACATGCAACTAAAATACACGGATCATAATAAATGAGAATCAATGTATATCGACGGAAGGCCAAAAGCAATGGGGAATATTGCAGGATTTATAAACAGTACATGACCTGCAACATAAAATAAGCAACCCAATTGCATATTTGAGGGGCATGAAGAGAACCGTGTATTCGTATGTGCAATAAAATCAATAGCTATAGGGATAGAGTTGTTGTTTGACTACAATTTCAATCGAATAAATACAGACGTTGCTATTATGGGGGTGGTACGTATACTATTTTAACCAACCTGTAAGAAATAACTCTTATATTTTATGATTATCATTTACTGTAATATGTTGTAATGCATCTTATCAGTTAACACAACATTTGAATCATTCATGGTTCTTATATTGTGGCATGCTGATCAGGGTTGAAGGGCACCGACCTCGCAGTAGGTAAACATCAATATAATTGTATGTAAATACAGTGGCCCCTACGGCCTTCACACGAAGCCTATGTATGTTGTGTTTCCTTCAATTAGATCAATAATTTAAAAGTTGACCATTTTTCTTTAATTGTAATGTTGAAATAAATCTCAAATATACCCCTCTATTTACTATGGCTAGAATGATTTTGTATCCTAAATCATCTATGAAGTAAAGTTTCTTTTTCTTACGGTTTAAAATTATTTATGAGAATACCCCTTGCACATAATGCTCTTTTAATGCTTGTTGCTTTCCTCATAATCTATTTTGTAAATTATTCTTAGTAATATTATTATGTATAAGTAGGTAAGCTTTCATGTTAATCAATAGGGTGACAGGGGGAAGGCACCAGCCTCAGAGCAATCCATAGATTCTCCTGAGGAAGGGCTTAATGCTGAAGCCATTTTTTCGTCCATCGACCCAATGCAAACAATAAAGAAGCTTGTCATAAAATTAAACAAGGAATTCGGTTCTTTAATTATGATTCAGTCGTGGACACAAGAGATAAGTGATAAAATTAATATCGTGCAATGCCATATCAAACACTATGGGGTGAGCATCATCTTTAATTATCCCATTTATTTATTTATTGTTTTAATTATACCATCCTTTATAAAAAAACTCTTTATTTCACAGTAGTTTTTGCGGCAGTATGATCCTTGTGCGACTATGGGGGTTGGCGTTGGTACCAGCGTTGTTGCTCCGCTAGTGAGTGGCACGCCAGTCACTCAAACCGGTACACCCCTAAGGGTCTATGTTAGTAGTACACCCTGTCCTGAACAACACATGCCAGGATGTGAGTGGGATGTTGTGGATGAAGAGCGTGATTGCATCATAGAATTTGAAGCAAGCTTTCCTGGATCTTCCCGTGTCACTAGCACGGGAACACTACCAGTTACGTTTTTGGTAGACGATGAGCTCATCCCCATGAAATTATAAAATATTATAGGTAGTTAAGAAGTCTTTTAATTATTATGTATAATCTAATTGAATTTGATGTATAATCAACAATTATTTTAAACTAACGATAATATCGTTTAGCAGGAAACGATACATTTTATGGCCTCATGAATTACCTAACCCTGGAACTCTTTGGGCCCACCATATGCACATGGTGGAATTCCCAAATTTCCAAGTTAAAGGATGAACTTATCAACAAGTTGGTTGGATTGTTCGGTGAGGGTACCTTCAACAAAATCGGAGTTACCTCAAAGGCAAGCTTATATTTAAAATATCTACATGACCAGTATAGGGTTCATCTACAAAAGAACACTAAGTATGAGCGCCCTCCAACAATTCCAGAGAGGGAGTGGAAGGCCCTCGTGGAAGATGCAAAGGATAAGATGCTCCAAAAAGAAGGGAAGACACAACCTGGATCAAGAAGGTATGAGATACTTTTAATAATGTAATTATGATGCATTATCACCATGGAAACATCTAATTAAGTATTAGAAACTTTTGAATATAGGCTCCCAAATACATCCAAAGCCACCAAGGCCAGAATAGATAAACACGAGCAGCATAACTTGGCCCAGGTGGTACTCAAAACTGGTCGCACGATTTGTAAGTATAAAAAAAAATTTGCATCCAAATTATAAATTGTTAAAAAATGTAATTTAATATAACCAAAGAAGAAAAATTCATGTACTTATGCAGAATTGCAGGGTGCACAATTCAACGAGTCTCCTACGGAGGAAAACCTCAAGCATGCTTACTATCACGGCTATCAATCCTTGGTTGAACGTAAGAGAAGCTTGGGGAAAACACAACCTTCCAACACCCAACTTGACACTCAGGTAAATAAAAGCAATGAAGAGTATTTATAATTTATTATTTGTGCAATTTATTGGTTATTATTTTTGGCCATAAAGTAATGTGTTTGTTTCTTTTAAGCAGGCAACCAATGTAGATACAAATGTCCCAAGTAGTGGAACACATTATCCCAGTGATGGTGGAGTGCCTCTTGCAACTGGTGTTCAGCTCGGTACTGGAGGTATTTCATGTGTTATAACAAATTTGTAGTATGTATTAAAAAATATTTATTTTCAAATGGCATATTAATTATAACCTTTCTTGTTTCAAATATAGAGCATGTAGTCGATGAGTCCAGACAAGAAGAGGAACATATGGCCACATCCGAAACTACTACGCTTGCCTCCACTAATGAGGCAGGTAAAGAACACTCTACTATTGCTTTTATTAATAAAACACTTGTAATAATAATAACTAAAAATATCAATTTAACCTTTCTTTCTTATTATAGTTGATGCCCCGCCCACCTTGCAGCCGCATCGATGTCAGTACAGGTTTCTAGTAAGACATACAGAGCCCAGGACAACTGCAAGGGAAAAAGGCACATCCGACATCCTTGTTGATTTCCTAAAAAAGAAAAAGAGACTGGTAAATAAATGATGGTACTTGGTATATAATTAGAATGATGTTGTTTGATATTATGTAAACATATTTTTTTATGGTACTTGTTATATATTTAGAAGGATCTTGTTTCATAATATGTAAACATATTTTTTTTTATACAATTTATTTAGATGAAGTATTTTGTGTCTATGAATGAATGAATGATAGAATGAATGAATGAATGTTAATATATGTTAATGCATGTTTGTTATATGTTTCTTTATGTACAAAACCACAGATGTGTGTTTATGAATTTTTTTTGTTATGCTAGTGTCTATGCATGAATCTTGATGCATTGATTTCAACTATTTTCTACTAGATCGAGAAATAAATGATTGTGCTTTTTATATAGTTAGAATGATCTTGTTTCATATTATGTAAACATATTTTTTATGATACAATTTATTCAGATGTAGTATTTTCATGTGTCTATGCATGCATGTATGAATGAATGAATGTTAATATATGTTAATGCATGCTTGCTATATTTTTCTTTATGTACAAAACCACATATGTGTCTTTAGGAACTTTTTGTTATGCTAGTGTCTATATATGCATGAATCTTGATGTGTTGCTTTCAACTATTTTCTAGTAGATAGATTGGGTACTGGGGAATTGAGAGTGATGTGAAGGGGGGAGAGGCCATGAGAGATTTCGCCTTCACGTGGTTGGCCCTGTTCAATAGAGAATAAATTAGGATTTGGATAATCTTGGAGCAAACCTCCCTCGATCCAACAAAGCAACAACAAAGTCAATGTTGACTTTGCTGCTGCTCGGTCAAGTGGAGGGAGGTTTGCTCCAATATTAAACCACTCCAATAATTTATTCTCAAAACTAAGAGGAGCTCATCCAGGTATTCATGCACTCAATTCTTTTTAATTATTATTTAGTCATAAAAATGTTGTTAATATATTTTATTATTTTGTTGACTCTTTAATTGTTGGTTATATTAGGAAAACAACTATTGGAGGAGATATTTTGGATCAACATTAAAGGAATATCATACGAGGACAACCATCAAATATTCAGGTTTTCGAATTTGCATCAAGTTCGAATTTGAGCTTTTATATTGTAATTAAAATTAATATTTCATCAAATTTATATCATAGATTAACCCCAATCCCTTTTCTCTTCAGGCTTAGCTATGCATGCAGATTGGGCATTTAAATGGATATATATTTCATGTTGGTTGCAGTACATAGTCTAATGTTTATTTTAAGGTCATACAAAGCAAGCTAGGGCTATATCAAAGGTCCCACACAATGCAAAAGAAATGAAATCATTATAGTGATCAAGCAATTAAAGGAATGTTGTTGTATAAAGAAAAGGTCATGACCCCTTCCTCAAATTTGTCTAGCCTCCTCATGCCATTCAACAATTTCTTCAACATATCAATAAATTGGCGCCTCCATGCCCAGTAACCCACTTCTTAGATTGTAAACTGTCAAAAATAGCTTCAATGTGAAGAAGAGGATGGATATCGTGGACTATTGCCATTGCAAGTTTTGTCCACCTGATAAAGCAAGCTTCCTCTTCTATCCAACCTCTCACTAAAATGAACTAAACTATTATCCAATAAGGCTTGCACATAACCTCATGAGCCATGCAATCACAACAAAATTGGTCCAAGGTTCAAACTTCATAAAGATTGTAACCAAGTCTCTTTCACTGCACTCCATAGAAACCTTAACTTTGAAACAAATGTGACTGAGATGCACTCTTGAAGAGTTAGATTAATGTTTGATAACCAAGCCATCACATGGTTCAAGAAGTTATAATTTCTAGAGGGGTGTGATTACATTGTACTTGTTTGAAATATTTAGACCTTGAAAACAATGTGTCCACTAGACAACCTTAAAAATGTTCCAAGTTTGTGGGGAATGTGACTATGTTGCTTACATATTTGGAAAAGTTGAATTTCACAACAATTGTGATTTTGTTGTGGCCTCCAGGAGGTTGAAATATAATGATATACATGACCATGTCTCATCATTATAAAAGTATATATAAAAAACATATCAATACAACCCATGGTGCATTGTTAGAGAAGTCCCATATTTATAAGGCATGTGACCAAGTCACAACCTTCACAAATTTCTAAGTGTTCATGATAGTCATAAAGGAGCATATGTCAGAAGCCATCACATGGTAAAAAGGGTTTAAAGTTTATAACAAGCCTGACCATGTCATAGTTCTCTAAACTTTCAAAGCTTATAAGGGATGCGATGAGGTTTTGCAAATCCAACTCTCATCGCACAAACATTAAAGTTTAAAGGTTCATTTTTATTACTAGAGATTAATTCTAACATAACATAATAAAAACCAACTATGGGTACAAGCCCAAACATCATAAGAGTTTTACCAAACTTTGACATATAACAAAATTTGAAAGGTTGGAAGGAGTGCATTGAGATGTGTATAAAAGGGAGACCTTTCTTGTTTTTATATGTAGACCACCATTCTAATGTTGCAGATTGTTGGTTAAAAGAATTGCAAACCCTAACAATTGGAGAAATTGTCAACATAACACGATAAGTTAGGGAAAAGAGAACAACTAAGCCTGCTTATAAAACATTTCTTGGACATCTATCAATAGGTTAGTGGCTCAATTTCCAACAAATGTTTTATGAATATTTTTGTAAGAGAATAGCTGTATGGGGGGAGGGGGGGAATATTTTTTTTAAATGAATTGTACGGGAAAAATGTTGCCAATATTCAATTACACACATGGTACTATGGTCTCAACCTAGGGTTTTGTCTTCTTATTTCCACTTCTCATAATACATACTTTCAAACCAACTGTTATGTTAGGAACCCATGTCAACCCTTCTCTTTACTTTGTTAGTATATTTTTGTTGGACGCATATGCCTTGTAACTCATCCCGTAGTATTATATGTTGATCCATAGTTTGTATAGCCCATAGTATTGATCCATAGTATTGGATAGATATGCTTTGTAAGTCGTCCCGTAGTATTATATTTCCCATGGTATTGATCCATAGTATTGGCGCCTAGACTTAGTATATAAATTTGTGTTGAGGCCAATGAAGGCACCGTGAATTTATTTGTATTGAGATTGCTCAAAGGAGGTTTCCCCCTTGAAGTGGCCCGCGATCAATAAATCTATTATGAGTTATGTTATTTCTTTTATCTCGTGCATTTTCATTAATTAATTGTTGCAGGTTCATCACATCTGGTATCAGAGCACTTTCTTGGGTTCGTTGGGTAAAATTTCTGCCAAAAAAAAATCCGCATCTATTGCAGGTTCGGATCTGGGAATAATCCATATTCACTTAATTGTGGGAAGTACTTGGGATAAGCCCTAAAACTCATTGTGAGGAGTACCACAGAAACCCTGAAGTAGTTGGCCCATTGAGAGGACCTGCCAGCAAAAAGGGAAACGACCCCTACCTGATTGACTAGTTCCCACCCGTGAGGTAAACCAAGAGTCATCGTTTGTGGCAAAGCGGTTATCAGTTTTACCTGAGTCGTGGAGTGAGGGGTACTGCCCCAATACGCAAGACGTCAGACAACATTGGTGGTCGAGTGAATCCCCTGAACTGTTAGGAATCCAAGCATACCTGGGGTCCATATCTATTTTCAACTGCTAAATCGTAGATTCCATCTGTCCAGAACAGTTGTCGATCACTTCTGTGTTGTTGCAGATCCATCTGTTGCCGATCACTTTCGTACCATTACAGATCCATCTGTTACCGATCACTTTGCCATAACTCCCTTATTTTAACTCCATTTCTGTTGAAACTTCACTGACATCCCTACAATCCCATTATGCATATTTCATTCCTGAAGACCCTATCCCAAATTTCACTTGCCAAAGCTAGAAATCCCACATTTGTCTATTTTTAGGGTTTGCCATAACTTCTTCGATTTTCACCCAATCACCTTCAAATTTTGCCACAGCATTCATTTCCTATTTCTGCTTCTTGTCCCTCTCTGACAAATTTTCTCATTCTTTCACCCCGCTTCTGAGATCCTCATTTTTTGCTTCCCTGTCCATTCAAAAGTGTCCAAAACCTAGTCAAACCCAAATTCCCCAACATAGTTTTTCCCAAATCCAAATTTTCTTTTACTAAAACAGTTTCTATTTTTGTTTTTCTACCCATTAAAAAAAAAAAAAAACTCTTGGTTATGGTTGTCACCCACGCGGGAGCAAAAACCATGGAGGAAGAACTTGCAGCCCTCAAAACCAAACTCCAAGATCTGGATGAAAAAATTCTTGGCCTCCATCTTGAGCATTCATCCATGAACAATAAACGACAGTCAGAGTCTTCTACAGACACTGGGTTCTCTTCTTCCAACAATTTTTGTGGTCTGAAGCTTGATTTTCCTCGCTTAAATGGTACTGATCCGACTGGATGGATCTATCGGGCAGAACAATATTTCAGTCTGCATAATACTTTTGATGTCAACAAAGTTTCACTTGCATCCTTTCATTTGGAACAAGAAGATCTTCAATGGTATCGTTGGTACATCAAGGCTCATGAAGATCCAAAATGGCCAGATTTTTGCCAACTCCTTTTGCAACGATTTGGTCCTAGTGCTTTTGATGACTTCACAGAATCCCTCACTAAACTTCACCAAATTGGCACTGTGAGAGAGTATCAAACTGAATTTGAGAAACTAGCCAATCACACAGGAGGATTGCCTGATGACTTCTACAAGAGTTGTTTTATCAGTGGTCCAAAGGATGCAATACGATCTGAGGTTAAAATGTTATGTCCCCATAATGATAGAATCCTTGGGGTTGACTAAGTTGGCAAAGGATAAGATCGCAGCCCAACAACGCTCCAAACCCACTTTTGTTCCCTTCAGATATATGGGTTCCCAACGACCTCCCATCCCGCCAACTCCTCGACCAACTCCTATCAAGCATTTGTCTGAAACAGAGATGCCGGCACGCAGAGAAAAATTGCCACCTTCAAGGCCAGAGGACCATCGTATTCAGATCCTTTCGGGAAGCGTTCCTACCAACATCAAGCCCTATCTTTACCCATTTCACCAAAAAACAGATAGAAATGCTCGTTCAGGACTTACTGAAGCAAGGTATTATTCACCCTAGTACTAGTTCATTTTCTTCACCAGTTCTTCTTGTCCGAAAAAAATATGGGTCATGGCGCCTGTGCATTGACTTTCGAGCATTTAATCACCTCACAATCAAGGATAAGTTTCCAATTCCTGTTGTTGATGAGCTTCGTGGTGCTCAATTTTTCTCCAAGTTGGATCTTCATTCTGGGTATCATCACATTTGGGTTCATGAGGATGATATCCCTAAAACAGCTTTCTGCACACATGATGGCCACTATGAGTTTTTGGCCATGCCCTTTGGCCTCACTAATACTCCTTCCACATTCCAGGCATTGATGAATAAATTATTCTGGCCCTATTTGCGGAAATTCATTCTGGTCTTCTTTGATGATATCCTCATCTACAGTAAAACATGGGTTGAACATCTCCAGCATATGGATCTTGTAATGCAACTTTTCTCTGACCATCATCTCCAGGCCAAACAATCTAAATGTGTTTTTGGACAGAAGGAAGTAGAGTATCTCGGGCACATTATTTCAGCACAAGAATTTCGCGTGGATCCTGCAAAATAGCTACCATGAACAATTGGCCGCCTCCTCAGACACTCAAGAGCCTTCGTGGTTTTTTGGGATTGACTAGCTACTACCTCAAGTTTGTCAAGGATTATGGAAAGATTGCAGCTCCATTAACTTCTCTATTGAAAAATGATGCTTTTACATGGACACATGCTACTGAGTGTGCATTTGAAAAACTGAAACAAGCTATGTGTACCACACCTATTCTAGCTATACCCGATTTTTCCAAGCCCTTCACTATTGAGAGTGATGCTTGCAGCAATGGACTTGGTGATGTTCTCCTTCAATATGAACATCCCATTGCGTTCACCAGCAAAGCCCTTTCAGGTAAGAATTTAGCTACCTCTATAAATGAGAAGGAAATGATGGCTATTTTGCATGTAGTACAGAAGTGGCGACCATACCTATTAGGGAATCATTTCTGCATCAAGGCTGATCACCGGAGTTTGAAATATTTCCTTGAACAACGTGTATCCTCCCTAGTACAATAGAAATGGGTTAGCAAACTCATGGGTTATGACTATGAGATCACTTACAAGAAGGGTAAGGACAATATTGTGGCGGATGCTCTTTCTCGCACATTTGATGACCAAGTTTCTCTTTCAGCTATTTCTATGCACGTTCCAAATTGGTTACAATCTGTTCAACAGGGCTATGTCAATGACTCTTCATTATCTCAAATCATCCAATGTTTGGCCAACAACCCTTCTATTGTACCACATTACTCTTGGGGTCGTCTGGTGCTTCCCCAAAGCATAGATCTTCAACAGGTTGTCTTCTATGAACTCCATGCTTCTCCATCGGCAGGGCACTCTAGGTTCCTCAAAACGTATGAGTGGGAACAACATAACTTCTTTTGGAAGGGAATGAAAAGGAAAATTCAACGGATGGTGGTTGAATGTGATACCTGCTAGTGCAATAAGTGTGAAACAACACTCCTTCCGGGATTGCTCGAACCCTTTCCCATCCCTACACGAATTTGGACAGATATTTCTATGGATTTCATTGAAGGGCTCCCTAAATATGGAGGGAAGGTAGTGATTTTGGTTGTGGTTGATCGCCTCTCCAAATATAGTCATTTTTGTGCCCTCATCCATCCCTATACAGCCTCCTCAGTCGCACAAATTTTCCTGGACCAAATCTTTCATCTTCATGGAATCCCTTCTTCCATTGTCTCGGATCGCGATGCAACTTTCACTAGTCATTTTTGGACAGAACTATTTCGCCACACTGTCACCAAACTGAAGATGAGTTCAGGGTATCACCCACAAACAGATGGTCAGACTGAAATTATAAATAAATGCTTGGAAACTTATCTTCGTTGCTTCACCTCCGAACAACAACATCAGTGGGAAAAGTGGCTCCCTCTCGCTGAATGGTGGAACAATACCTCGTACCACACTGCCTCTAAAATGACTCCATATGAAGCAGTCTATGGTCAGGCACCATCAATTCTTCTTCCATACACCCCCAGCAATTCATCAGTTCAGGCAGTTGGCACGGTCCTTCTAAACCACGGTGAGATTCTTCGCATTTTGCAGGACAATCTTCACATGGAAAGAAATTGAATGAAGCAACAAGCCAATCAACACCGTTCTAAGCGCACTTTTCAAGCAAGTGATATGTTTTTTCTTCGTCTACAACCTTACAAGCAATCCTCCCTGAAACCCAAATGGCGTCATAAGCCCGCTCCAAAGTTCTATGGGCCATATAGGATTCTTCAGAAGATTGGGTCCGTTGCTTATAAATTGGAACTTCCTCCTTCTTCCTGCATTCGTCCAGTATTTCATGTCTCTTGTTTGAATAAAGTTCTTGGCACCAACATCAGAGGACAAACTATTTTACCAGAACTAGATAATGAAGGATCCATCCTTTTGGAGCCGGAAGCCATCCTCAATCGGTGCACTCATCAACTTCGCTCTTGCTCTATCGCATAGGTCTTAAATCAATAGCATGCAATGCAACTAGAGGATGCTACATGGGAACCACTCCTTCAGATTCAGCAACAATTTCCACATCTAAAGGTTTGAGGACAAAGCTTTTTCTAAGGGGGAGGGAATGTCAGGAACCCATGTCAACCCTTCTATTTACTTTGTTAGTATATTGTTGTTGGACGCATATTCCTTGTAAGTCGTCACGTAGTATTACATGTTGATCCATAGTTTGTATTATCCCATAGTATTGATCCATAGTATTGGACGCATATGCTTTGTAAGTTGTCTCGTAGTATTATATGTCCCATGGTATTGATCCATAGTATTAGCGCCTAGACTTAGTATATAAGTTTGTGTTGAGGCCAATGAAGGCACCGTGAAGTTATTGGTATTGAGCTTGCTCAAAGGAGGTTTCCCCCTCAAAGTGGCCCGCAATCAATAAATATATTCTGAGTTCTGTTATTTCTGCTATCTTGTGCATTTTCATTAATTAATCGTTGCAGGTTCATCACATGCTATGCCTAGAGAAGCATATATATTGGATTTCTTCTAGAATATTCTTGTCACATGGGTATAAAGAGATTATAACCCCAAAATTGTGAATGATGTGTCATTGGTTCCCAATGTATTCACCATGGGTATAGACATTCCATCTCACATTTTAAGTTCACAATCCAATGGGATGATGACTTTCTTTCCTTACATAGTTTTTATTTACTTAGAGCAAGGTGACCCACCATCACTCATCATAGAATTGTCTTCCTAGGTTGTGATTCTATATCCTCTATGCTTTTGTAATTAGATGAATTTGGAATAGCCATTTTCTCACATGGTGGCTATCAATTCCTAGCACACAACCCCTTCTTGGATTCGATTTTCATAATCAAAATTCAAGAGAAGTTTGGCCAACCACTCTGTTGAGCTTATCCTCATTCAATAACCAACAACATAATTTATATTGACTATTTTTATAGTTAATATCGTATATTATCATTCTCTCCCATAATACATTGGCATATGTTCATTTAAAATTGCGGAAATTAATATGATAAATGGATATATGAGAAGAGCGTTATATTGTTGTGTATCAAAATTGCCAATATTTTATATTAGATATCCATAGAGCTCAGAACATCCTTTAGAGATGCACATTTTGAATAGGAATTCATTCATCATGGATTTACTTCAACTATGTATGCTAACATTGCTAATGGTTGAAATGGATATTTTGATGAAGGTCATTGATCTGCCATTATATTGTAGGATTTCAAGGCCTATCTTACAATTTATTTGATATGTTTGATGGACTAAAAGCCAAAATCCTACATAAAAATCTAAACATTGTGTTGTGATAATATGAGACATTTTGGGTTAGTTTGACTTTTATGACTACTTGAATTTTCATATATAAATTTGATATGCTTTAGCTTAATTATGTATTTTAAATGAGTTGTGCATTATTGGATACTATGGACTAATTATGAAGTGAGCATGTCAAACCTTGGGCTCCTTAATTAGTGAGCTAATATCAAGGAATGGACATGGAAACATCACATGTTCCCTTGCAAATCTTAGAAAATGTCAAAGCACTTAAGGAGACCAACTAAGTCATTATCTTCATTCAGTTTGTTGATTAAGGAATTTGAATTGTAGGAGAAACAAAAAGAGATCCTTGAAACAAGTGTGCTACATGATTATGATTACAGGGATTAGTGAGATAATCATCCTTCAATCAAGGCCTGATTGAAGGCCTAGTTAGATTCTTTTAGTAAAAATAAGAATAGAGTGAAGAGAAGCACTCTCTCTCTCATTCTGATATTTTGTGAAGTAATTTCTAAATTCCATTTGAATTGTAATAGAGACCTTATTACTATTATGTTATGAGTTTATGAATAAAGGATATTGTTTTCAAATATTTGACTAGTTGCTTATTTACTTAGGGTGCCTATGATCACCTTGTATAAGGTCCCTACGTAAGACAAAGCAAGCCACACTCATTTTATCTATCTATGTGCCCACATTCTTTAGAGATGGCCATTGATTATACATTGGCACCATGTTTCTTCATAGCACTTCAATTTTTGCCTCCAAATCTTTATTGATGGCCTCTATGGTATCAATTTTCTGATGTTTCTCCACGGATGTATTTTTGGAATCTTCAATCTACTTATTCATCCTTAATACCTAGGCATTCAACCTTGGAATAACCTAACTAGAATCTCTAGTGGAAGTGGTTATGATTTGCATAAAACTAGAAGAACCAATTCTTCTTTGAGCCCCACTCAATTCTCATTACAATTTCTATATAATTTTCTTCAAGTTAGAAACCACTTCATGATTTGAATATTTGGAGGTTGAGAAGCCCTACTAGGCTTTGAATCCATTCAATGTGTATTTCATCCTTCCTAGTTGATCAACCATTTTTAGTTTTCCCTATCTAAAATATCCCTATAGGATCCGATCAAATGAATAACATCAGGGTGTTTCATCGGGTCACAATTTTTTTCATTTAAGCCACCTTAGCCTTAAGATTTTTATTTCTCTATCTTTTGCATCCAATAAATACAAAATTATCCTAGGATTAGGAGTAGTGGATGCCTTAACCAACTCATCCAGCATGGATTTTATTAGCTTTTCTTTCTCTTTATTTACAATCTCATTTATACTTTACTCTATCTCAAGTATCTCTAAGGTAGCCTCTATATACATTCTTCACTTCTTCCTCAACAAACATAATTGTATCCTTGGGTTTAATAGTGGATATATCAAATTTGATTTGTTTTATATAAAAATCATCAGTTATTATTTCTAAAATTAGTCACACCAGATCTATTGAACAAGAATATCAATCACAGAGATGTAAAACAATTTGGAGTAAAAACTGTGCAAGAGAGATGCATCAGTGCTCTATAATCCATAATGGTAGAATTACAATACCATATTGTCACAATGAGTGAGCAATTCGAATTATCCAAGGAGGTCATTCGAATATACTGCATGGCATAGCTTGGCTCCAACTAGGATTCCTCATCATCAATCAGTGGTGGTCATCAATGCACAAGTAACTATCAGACAAGTGTCAAACTGAGTCTAACTAAGTCTAACTGAGTGTAATAAGTGTAATTGATGGTAAGTGGAACTAATCTAGGGATGGAGGCTCAGTGGAGGGCGCATGAGGGGTTAACTGCACTTAGAATAGGTAGTCAAGGCTCATCGGAGGTCAATCGGAGTGGTAACAATAGTTAGGAGTCAGTCTAGCCTCAAATCAAGGAAAGACAACTAACTAACTGAAGTGAAACTGACTGGTAGGTGAGAAAAGGCGCCCTTCTGCAATGGAAGGTGAGAAGTGGGTGCCTACCTGGATAGGAGGGATAAATATGAGTGGAAAGTAGCTCCCGAGTGTTGGAAGACTAGGGACTAGGTGCTGGAGGCATCAAACTGGTGATTGGGCAGCATGCGGGTGCATGCATGCATGCAGAATGCATGCATGCATGTAGAATGCATGCAAAGTACATACTGAATGATGAGATATCCTAACACCTGCATGCATGCATGTAGAATGCAAGCAAAGTACATACTGAATGATGAGATATCCTAACACCCCCCCTCAAGCTATACTATGATGTAAAAAATAAAATGTAGGGCTCTGGTTACTGAGACCAAAGGTCACCCCAATACAATAATAAAAAAATGTTGAAAATAAGCTAAGTGAGGAAAGAGGAAAAACCTAGTGGGAAGAAAACCCCCCCTCAAAGCTAAACATAAAATGGATCTAATATGTCTCCACCATGATGGAAATCACCCCCAACAGTGAACGGAGGTAAGAGAACTTCTTCCCAGTGAAGCTCTTGGTGAAGATGTCTGCAATTAGCTCATCAGTAGGGCAATATTGCAGAATGATGGTGCGATCATGCACCAACTCTCAGATGTAGTGCATATGAATCTCAATGTGCTTGGTCCTTTGCTGCTGAATTGGATTGGTGGAGATCTTAATAGAACTTTGATTGTCACAAAATAGGATAGTCGAAGTAGTGCTAACAAATTCAAACTTGGAAAGAATACCCTGCAACTAAACTGCCTGAATGCAGGCAATGACTGCCCCTCGATACTCTGCCTCTACTGAAGAAAGTGCAATGGCTGCCTGCTTTTTGCTTGACCAGAAAATAGGGCCATGGCCAATCATGAAAACATATCTGGAAGTGGACTTTCGATCTATGCTATCACCCGCCCAATCTGAATCAGTAAAACCAATGAAATCTAGCTCAGAATCTGCAGCATAATGTGTGCCAAAATGTCTCGTACCTTGCACATACTGCAAGATCCGGTTGGCTGCCCGCCAATGAAGCTCATGGGGCTGATGCATATACCTTGATACAGCACTCATGGCATATGAAATATCAGGCCTTGAGTGTGTCAAGTAAAGTAGTGAACCAATCAACTGTCGATACATAGTGCAATCTGCAAGCGGTGTGGAATTTCCCTCTTCAAGACTGATTCCTGAGAGGAATGGAAACGGAGCAGCCTTACATTCTGCCATATTAAACTTTAATATCAGGTCTTTAGCATAATTTTGCTGAGATAATGAGATCCCATCAAAGTTTTGAGCTATCTCCAAGCCCAAATCGCTCATATCAAAGGCTAGATTTAAAGCGGTTTTCAGCTTGTTAATTGTAAGGAGAGTGCTACCAGTTATGAGAAGATCATCAACATATAAAAAAACAATCAGAAAATTACCTTTAACTTTTTGTAGGTACACATTCGGATCATATTTGCATCTTTTGAAATTCTGAGAAAGAAGGAAGGAGTCCATCTTTGCGTACCAAGCTCTTGGGGCCTGTTTCAATCCATACAAAGATTTCTTCAACTTGCAAACTAATGATGGATCTGATATGTATCCTTATGGCTGCTTCATATATACTTCTTCATCAAGGTCTCCATGTAAAAAAGCACTCTTCACATCCATATGGTGCACTTCCCAATGCTTGGATGCGAAAATGGCCAAAACTAGGAGGATGGAATCCATCTTTGCAACTGGTGCAAAAGTCTCAGTGTAGTCCACTCCTTGGACTTGGGAGAAACCTTTTTCCACCAACCTAGCTTTGTATTTTCTGATAGATCCATCAGCAGCAACTTTCGTGTGGTAGATCCACTTACATTGGACCAATTTTCTTCTAGGTGGAAGAGAAACTAGCTACCATGTATTGTTCTTTTGAAGAGAATTGTACTCTTCATCCATGGTTGTTTGCCATCGTGGATCTCGATGAGCATGATAGTATGATTTGTGATCTGAACCAATCATCAAATAACATTTCTCAAATAATAATGGATCAGAAAATGAAAGAGCCATGCCTACTCTTTGATAGTCTGCTCTTGTTCTCCTTGGATCAGCAGGATTTCCAATGTTTGGAGCAACAGATTGTAGAGTGTTTTGGGCCCACTTTGGTAACTGAGGAGGATCATTATGGTCGGATTTTGAACCTGATATGTCATGGCCATCAAAGTCTGATAAAACATTAGAAATATCAGTCCCAATGCTTTCTTCATATTCTCTCGAATCTTCTTCTTGTGGAGGTTGCGGATCGGCAGTGTTTTCCTCAACTAGTTTCAGATCTGGCAGCGGTTCTTCAAACTTCACACTTCGCTCTATGAATATATTTTTGGATCTGATATTCATGAGTTTATATACTTTTGATTCTTCCTCGTATCCTATCAGGATACATTCAATACTTTGTGGATCCAAAGCCTTGTTAATTTTTGAGCATTAATTCAACATACTCTAGGATCTTTACTAAGAGAATAACATGTACATCATATCAAGTATAACAATGCATATCAATCACACCAAGCAATCACATGAGACAATAGAAACACAGAGTTTCACTGGGGAAAACCATAAAGGTGAAAAAAACCCACAACTTCCTCAGATATAGAAAGAGCAATGATACAACCAAAGTACACAAAGATAGTCCTCCTAGCAGCTGAACCTCCTCCTCCACTAGTGCGCCACTTTCCGAGTAGTGTAGAAGTGAATAATGAGATGATCAAATAGAGTGCCTCCCGCACTCTATTTATACATGACCTGACCTGTCTAATAACCTAGCAGGGCCGACTTGTCTAACTCAGTCTAATAACCCATGGTTATACTAATCAGGGCCGACCCCACACTCGGTGGTCTAATAACCCATCACTTGCAAGTTGCGACACTTGCGACACTTGTCAATACAAATGACGACACTTCCGTATAGAGGAATAATAACATCTCTATAGGAGTACAATATACATAGGTTAAATACATTCCGAAGTTACATATACATCAACACTCCCTCTTAACTAGGAAGGTATTTCTCGACACATATCTGCTAGCACAAGTCTTCTTCTCTGGATCATCGTCATCGTCACTGCTGCTGCTATCTCAATCAATCTCCGATATACTCGTCA
Source organism: Larix kaempferi (assembly GCA_027924585.1). Classification (NCBI taxonomy): domain Eukaryota; kingdom Viridiplantae; phylum Streptophyta; class Pinopsida; order Pinales; family Pinaceae; genus Larix; species Larix kaempferi. The sequence continues at coordinate 285,138 of BSBM01000721.1, read as the reverse complement.
TAGGAAGTTCTACAAAGCCAGTACTTTTTCATACTGGATGTAGGCCCACCACCTGCAGGTCTTTATCATCACTATCCATACTGTGGAATCCTCGGGACTTATTACGTGCGTCACAAACCCTCTCAAGAGCATCCTAGGACTTATTACGTGCGTCACAAACCCTCTCAAGAGCATCCCAGGACTTATTACAGGCACACAGCCCAACCTATTGAATCTCCTAGGTCTTATATGTGACCCTCATCACAAACCCTCGAAAGAGCATCCCAGGTTTTATTACGGGCACGCAGCCCAACCTATCGGATCTCCCAGGTCTTACATGTGATCCTCATCACAAACCCTCGAAAGAGCATCCCAGGACTTATTACAGGCACACAGCCCAACCTATCGGATCTCCCAGGTCTTACATGTGATCTCCACTACAAACCCTCGAAAGAGCATCCCAGGACTTATTACGAGCACACAGCCCAACCTATCGGATCTCCCAGGTCTTACATGTAGTCACCACCACAAACCCTGGAAAGAGCATCCCAGGACTTATTACGGGCACACAACCCAACCTATTGGATCTCCTAGGTCTTACATGTGGTCACGGGACAAACCCTCGAAAGAGCATCCCGGGACTTATTACGGGCAGACAACCCAACCTCTCGGATCTCCCAGGTCTTACAAGTCCTCTCAAGCACAACCTGTCCACGGCCACAGAGTATCAACCTGATACTCACCATACATCATCTTGATGCACATGATCATCCTGATCATCATCATAGAATCATCCTGATGCATATCATCCAGAGCATCGTCCTGATACTCATCACACATGATCATCCTGATCATCGTCCTGATGCATATCATTTGGAGCAACATCCTGAAGCTCATCATCCATGATCATCCTGATAATACAATGCATCCACCTGATGCATACCAAGTATCTACCTGATACATATCATCATACATGATCTACCTGGTCATACAATGTATCTACCTGATACATATACAAATCCCTGATCCAACTAATCATATCAAGCATCCAACATGATGCATATACAAATACATGATCCAACTGATCATACAAAGCATTCAACATGATGCATATACAAATACATGATCCAACTGATCATACAAAGCATCCAACATGATGCATATACAAATACATTATCCAACTGATCATAACAAGCATCCAACAGATGCATATATAGAGCAGTAACTGGAGCATCGTCCTGATGCTCATCATCCAACGCTTACATCCACAGCCATGGGAAGGATCCTCCTCTCACCATGCTTGGAATGGCTCCAGCAAATGTGTCCATCACTTCTTCCTCAAAGTGTCATCAATCTAAAGAACACCAAGCCTCTCTCTGAAGTACTCAAACTTCACTCTAGCTAGTGGTTTCGTCAACACATCTACAACCTACTCATCCGTCGCAACATACAGGAGCTCCATTGCTCCTCTCTGCACCATATCCCTGATATAGTGATATTTGATCTCAATGTGCTTCAACCTGTCGTGGAACACTGGGTTCTCAGACAGCTTCACACAACTCTGGTTGTCACAAAAGATACCAGTAGCATCCAATGGGAGATCAAATAACTCAGACAGTAGCTTCCTCAGCCATACTTCCTCACAACTAGCCCAACAAGCTGCAACATACTCTGCTTCGGCTATACTTAGTGCTACGCAGGATTGCTTCCTGCTAAACCAAGAGATCACACCTGATCCCATACTGAAGTAGCACCCAGATGTTCTCTTCCTATCTGCAACACTGCCTACCCAATCCGAATCAACATAACCCTATAGGTTAAACTTTTGATTCACATCATACTTGAGCCCATAATCAATTATACCCTTCAGGTACCTCAGAATATGCTTTACAGCAACCAGGTGAACACCTTTGGGATCCGTCAGGAACTGGGTCAATGTGTTAACTGCAAAGCAAATATCTGGTCTCATGTTCGTCAGGTACATCAAGGACCCAATCATCTAACGATACACCGTGACATCAACCGGATCAGATGAAGCATCACACAGGAGCTTTAGGTTCGATGCCATAGGTGTGGCCATGGTCTTGCAGTCCATCATCCCGAACCTCTTCAGGATCTCTACTGCATACTTCCCTTGTCCAAGGAAGATTCCATCTGCACTATGCCACACCTCCATGCCTAGAAAATAGTGCATCATCCCCAAGTCCTTCATCTCGAACTTGGCAGCAAACTTCCTCTTGGTATCGACAATCAAACCATCCTCACCTATAACAAACAAGCCATCCACATACAAGAGTAGTATCATAGGATTTCCTTCCTCAACCTTGTAGTAAAGGTTGGAATCCACTTTGCTCTTGGTAAAGCCCAAACTGGATAAAAAGTTGTCTATCCTACGATACCAAGTCCTAGGAGCTTTCTTTAAGCCATACAAGGCTTTCTTCAACTTACACATATATGACTCCCTGTCATGTGTCTCAAAACCTAGTGGCTGCTCCACATACACTTCATCCTCGACTACACCATTCAAGAAAGTTGTCTTGACATCCATCTGGTGTATCTTCCATTTCATCACTGCAGCCACCGCAAGTACTGATCTTATGGAAGTGTACCTGGCTACAGGAGCAAAATTCTCTTCATAGTCTATTCCCTCTTTCTGGGAGAAGCCACGAGCTACAAATATTGCTTTGTACTTTTCTATGCTGCCATCTGCAGCATGCTTGATCTTGTAGATCCACTTGGAAGTCACAACAGACTTCCCTTCAGGTCTTAGGACTACATCCCAAACATCATTCTTCATGATCGACTGGTATTCCTCAACCATGGCATCCTTCCGTTCTTTATTTTCCACTGCTTCTTCATAACTGGAAGGTTCTTTGTTCATAATGTCATACGGTAAAGCAACATAGCTGGTAGGAGATCTAGTTCTCTTCCTTGCTCTGTGTTCTTCTTCTGGAATGCCATACCTTTCTGCATCTTGAATGAGCTCTCTAGCCCATGCAGGTTTCCTCTTGTGAGATTTCTTCTCACAGGGTGGATCTATAGGTATTTATGGATCTTCAACTTCACGATATGCTTCTAAAATTGCTTCATTCATGGTGGTGTCTTGAAATCTAGTTTCCTTTGGTTCTTCATGATCTTCAACAGGTGCCTTCCTTGAATTGATGAAAGCTGAGTCTTCATCAAATGTTACATCCCTGCTGACATCAATCTTCTTGAACCCTGGAAAGTATATTTTGTAAGCCTTCGAGCTTTCACTGTAACCCACAAAGATGCCCTTCTTTCCTGAAGGATCTAGCTTTGTCCTCTTTTCCTTTGGAACATGTGTATATATTGTACAACCAAATATTTTGAGATGGCTGACTTCAGGTTTCTTACCAGAGAAGTCCTCTTCTGGTGTCTTGTTGTCCAATATCTTGTGAGGTGTTCTATTATGTACATATACAGCTGTCCTAGCTGCTTCTACCCATAGATGCATAGGCAGATCCTGGTCATGCAGCATTGCCCGTGCTGCTTCCATGATTGTTCTATTCTTCCTTTCTGCAACTCCATTCTGTTGTGGATTGTAGGGAGCAGTCAACTCCCTCTTAATACCTGAATCACTGCATAGCTTCTTGAAATCACCTGAAGTGAATTCTCCACCATTATCGGATCTGAATGTCTTGATCTTCTTATCAGTTTGATTTTCCATCAAGGCTTTGAATTCCTTGAACTTATCAAACACTTCATCTTTGTTCTTAAGAAGTAGACCCAAGTCTTCCTAGAGAAATAATCAATGAAAGAGACATAGTATACATACCCACTCAGAGAACTAGATGACATCGGACCGCATACATCGGAGTGGATAATTTCCAATATTCCTTTAGCTTTGCTTTCACTGCTTGGAAATGCCTTCTTAATGTTCTTTCCTTTTGTGCATCCTTTGCAAACACCTTCATGCTTTGTCTTGATTTCAGGAAGACCCTCTACAGCTTTACTTGCAATTGGTAGTACTCTATAGCGCACATGTGCAAGCCTTCTATGCCAAAGTTCACTTGGATCCATGGATTCATGCACCATAGCATGTTCAGATTGTCCCTTCAATTTGTACAATCCTCCCTCTTGCTCTCCAATCACTACTGCATCATCTATAGTTTTACCCTTTGGCCACATTAGGACTTGGCCATCTACAAATGCAACCCTCATGCCTTTTGCATCCAATGCAGATATGTAGAGTAAGTTCTTATTGAGCCCAGGTACATATAGAACATCTTTCATCTTCAAAGACTTCCCAGAGTCTAGGTTGTAGGAGGCTTCACCACTTCCTTTGATAGGATATTGATAGTCATCCCCAAGTTTCACCTTATGGGGTGACTCATGTTCAAATATATTTGCAAAATATTCTTTAAACCCAGTCATGTGCTTGGAAGCCCCACTATCAATAAGCCAATCATTACATCCATGAGAGATAGTACCTGTGAGAGTAGATATTAGAACATATTCATCTTCACTTGATGAATCATCACTTTCTGCTCTAGCCTTCTTCTTGGGAGGTTCATCATCCTCAACAGCATGAGCATGATATATCTTCTTGTTCTTCTTCTTCTTCTTCTTCTTGAAGTTGTTGTTGTTGTCTTTCTTCTTCTTGGGACAATCTGCAGTAAAGTGTCCCTTCTCATTGCATGTGAAGCATCTGAGATGTTTCTTATCCTTATGATAATGGTGGTGTGGAGATTTCCTGAAGTGGGATGGCTTCCTCTTGAACTTTCCTTTCTTAGTGTGTGTTGTGAGAGCTTGATCTTCATTCTCCATCTTTTCTTCTCGGGCCACAAGCCTAGCTTCTTCTTGAGAGCATTCCTCCCATAGCCTACTAAAGGAGATCAGTTTTCTTCTTGCACAGATTCCTTGGATAAAGGAATCCCATGAACTAGGTAGGCCATTCAAAGTGATCATAACAATTTCACCATTCTCCACCACTTCATCCACAGCTTCAAGTTGTTCCTTGATCTGAGATACCTTAGATAAATAGGATTGCATGGTCTCTCCATTCTGAAGCTTTACCCCTTTCAATTTATTCCGTGGAGTCATCTTTCGATTTATGTTCTTCCCTTCAAATAGCTTGGTCAGGGAATCAAACATCTCCTTGGGTGTCTTTAGAGATGACACATGTGGTATGAGATGGTATTTGATAGAATCAACAATGATCCTCTTTTCCTTGACCAAGTTCTTCTTATGCAAGGCCTTAGCCTCTTCTTCCTCTGGGACAGGGACCTCAGAAAATATGTAAGTATCCAATTCATTTTCTTCCAGGATTAACCCAATCCTATACTTCCATGCTCGGAAGTTATCAGCCCCTTCAAGCTTATCCTCAAGCTTGGTGTGGTGAGATATCTTAAAGAGTACTTCAAATGGAAATAGAAAAGATTTAGGTCTTACCACTTGATTTGCAGAAATCTGGATCTGGTTTTGGATTAAGGTTTGTCAGAGAAACCCTAAAAATTCAAAATGTGAATTTCAACTTTATGAAAAGATATAAAGATGCACCTTGATGAGCTGATCAGCCTGGTATATTCATAATTTGAAATATGTAAAGTTTCACCCTTCAAAAATGTCTTTTAGTCTTCTCGGATTCACTACGAAGGACCCTGAATTAGGGTTTGAGTTTCCCGGAGCTTCACCCAACCAAAAAGTTCAATCCAAAGCTCTAAACTTTGATTTTTCCAAGGATCTTCTAGTTATGTCCTCAGATTTCAAAAATTCCTATTTTTGTGGAAACCCTAAATTTTAGGGTCACAAATGAAAGTGCCCATAATTGAATTCTGATTTAACAGAAAGATGCACCTTGATGAGGAGAGTAAAAATACCCTACTTCCTTTCAAGATCTATGGAGAGAAACCCAATAAATAGTAGACCCTAGTTTCCACAACTGCATAGTGTCTTCTTCTCAGGTTAGCTCTGATACCATGTTAATTTTTTAGCATTAATTCAACGTACTCTAGGATCTTTACTAAGAGAATAACATGTACAGCATATCAAGTATAACAATGCATATCAATCACACCAAGCAGAGACAATAGACACACAGAGTTTCACTAGGGAAAACCATAAAGGTGAAAAACCCCACAACTCCCTCAAAGATAGAAAGAGCAATGATACAACCAAAGTACACAGAGATAGTCCTCCTAGCAGTTGAACCTCCTCCTCCACTAGTGCGCCACTTTCTGAGTAATGTAGAAGTGAATAATGAGATGATCAAATAGAGTGCCTCCCTCACTCTATTTATACATGACCTGTCCTTCTTAATAACCTAGTAGGGTCGACTTGTCTAACTCAGTCTAATAACCCATGGTTATACTAATCAGGGCCGACCCCACACTTGGTGGTCTAATAACCCATCACTTGCAAGTTGCGACACTTGTCAATACAAATGACGACACTTCCGTATAGAGGAATAATAACATCTCTATAGGAGTACAATATACATAGGTGAAATACATTTCGAAGTTACATATACATCAACAAGCCTTTCTCTTATCAGAGGGAATTCTAGCCCATGCAATGGAGCGAAAAACCCTCAAATTGGACACATCCGGTTTGCGACCAGTGAATGCTTCGAAAGGAGTTTTACCTTTCACGGATGAATGTGGAACTCGGTTTTGAATATATGCAGCAACATTAATGGCTTCAACCCAAATATTTGCAGCCAAACCTTTTGACTCAAGCATGCAGGTAGCCATCTCTTTCAGTGACCGATTCTTCCTTTCCCCTACAGAGTTCTGCTGGGGTGTGTAGGGAACTGTATGTTGGATATAAATTCCGCTTTCGACACAAAGTTGCAGCAACTCAGTCTTGATATATTCTCCACCATTATCAGATCTAAGAGCTTTGATCTTGCTCTCAGTGGCGGTCTCAACATAAGCCTTAAAATCCTTGAATTTTCCAAGCACTTCTGACTTGTTTTTGAAAAAAAATACCCAAGTAAAGCGGGAGAAGTCATCGATGAATGTCAAAACATACCTTGAACCATTCATGGACATATTTGGTAGCGGACCACTGATATCAAAATGCATGAGGCCCAAAATAGTAGAATCTCTGCTAGCTTTGCCGTTGTCGAACTTGTGCTCAGGGTGCTTCCCAACAATGCAACCGGGGCAAATTCCCTTCGAGGAATGAAGTTGCGGAAGACCATCAACCATGGATTTCTGTTGTAACAGCAGTAAATACTTGTAATTAAGGTATCCAAACCTGTCATGCCAAAGCCTACTAACCTCGTTGCCATGAGTGAGGAGAGCAGTGGGATTTTCAAGCGGCACAAAGTGAGAAAACTCATAGTATTTTGCAGCGTGGTTTGCCTTTCCGACTGCAATAAGTCTTCCACTTTTGATATCAGAAATTTCAACTTTGTTAGGGCTGAATGTAACTTGCTTTGGTTCACCAGTGTGTGTCATTTGATACACAGAAAGTAGATTTGAAGCCAAGGAAGGCACATAGAGAACATTCTGAAAACTTCCATGCTCTAAATGGATGGTACCTTTACCCTTTGATGAAATTTTTGAGTCATCTCCCAAATGGATGGGGATGGAGCTGTTTGGATCGAATGAAGAGAAGGAGTCAATGTTTGCAGCCATATGATTCAAGGCACCAGAATCTATCAGTAGAGTGGTGGGTTTTGAAACAGTTGCCATGAGTGCTTGACCTCTTTCATGATCATCATTTCTATCCTTCTTTCATGCACCATCGAGAAGACATATGTTGTTCTTTTCCAAAAGGAGGGCCATTTGATCTATTGTTTTCTTCATGCATGAACTTTTAGGATGAAAGCCATGGTTGCAATATGAACACTTAGATTTTTCTTTACCCTCTTTACCCTTTTAACTGGATGGTGCATCCGATTGCTTGCTTTTCTCTCTTTGCTTGTTAGGTTCGAATTTGGGCTTCTCTTTCTTTTGATTTCCTTTGCCATTCGAATTCTTGGATCCTTGAAAAAATAGGGATGAATCTTTGGAGCTTATGGACCCCATTTGAATCAACTTGTCATGCTCTTTGGTAACGGATTCAATGAAGGCATTAGGGGTAGGCATCTTCCAATTCGGGGTAGTTAGCCGACCGGCATTGAAAGTAGAGACAAATACCGAGAAATATTTACCAAGCTATGAAAGAATGGAGAGGATCAATTGCTTATCCTCTTTAACAACACCACTGTTCTTCAACTACAATGCCAAGTGCTTGAATTTTGTGAAAAACTCATTCATGGTCTTGAAATTCTCAGGACTTAGAGCAATCAATTCATTTTCCAATTGAAAAGTCCTAAGCTCGTCCTGCTTGCCAAAAAGTTTGTCGAGTTGCTCCCATACCACCTTTGGAGAGTTCAATCCACTGAGATGGAAGTGAAGATCCTTGGAGATGGTGAGGCAAAGAATACCATAAGCTTCATCAAGCTTATTGAAGTGTTTTGTTTTCTCAACCAATCTGTTTGGCTCCAATTCGATGCCCATGGTGACTCTCTAGAACCCTTTAGAGCGCAATATGATCTCCATGTCTCCTTTCCAATCAAAATAATTGAAAGGAGTTAGCATAGGCTTTGAAGAAGAGTATTCCATCACTGATGGCGACTGCAATTGATAGTGAAGAACCTGCAAATCACAAGATAGCTAATGCACTTGATGGAGATGATAAACTTGCAAATCACAATCAAAACAAGAACAGTAAGGTCGAACAATCCACCCTTTTAGAGTTGCATCACACCTGGGATTGGAGATCAAGCAAGCTTGAATGGATCCAATGTATCAAATCCAGGAATTATGTGGAAAACTCAAGCTTTTGGAGTGGATTGGAGTGTATTTTATGCTTTGCATGCACATGAGATTTTGCATGCCAAAACTTCATTAATTTTGAGCAAATTCACTCAATTCTTCATGTAGAACACCTGTAGGAGAGAGATCTTGTCCCTGCAATGGCTCTGATACCATGTAAAATTAGTCACAATAGATCTATTGAATAAGAATATCAATCACAAAGATCTAAAACAATTTGGAGTAAAAACTGTGCAAGAGAGATGCATCGGTGCTCTATAATCCATAATGGTAGAATTACAATACAATACTGTCACAATGAGTGAGCAACTCGAATTATCCAAGGATTTCATTCAAATATACTACATGGCATAGCTTGGCTCCAACTAGGAGTCCTCATCATCAATCAGTGGTGGTTATCAATGCACAAGTAACTGTCAAACAGGTGTCAAACTGAGTCTAACTAAGTCTAACTGAGTGTAATAAGTGTAACTGATGGTAAGTGGCACTAATCTAGGGATGGAGGCTCAGTGGAGGGCGCATGAGGGGTTAACTACACTCATAATAGGTAGTCAAGGCTCATGGGAGGTCAATCAAAGTGGTAACAACAGTTAGGAGTCAGTCTAGCCTCAAATCAAGGAAAGACAACTAACTACTGAAGTGAAACTGACTGGTAGGTGAGAAAAGGCGCCCTTCTGCAATGGAAGGTGAGAAGTGGGCGCCTCACTGGCTAGGAGGGCTAAATATGAGTGGAAAGTAGCTCCCGAGTGTTGGAAGACTAGGGACTAGGTGTCGGAGGCATCAAACTGGTGATTGGGCAGCATGCGGGTGCATGCAAAGTACATACTGAATGATGAGATATACTAACATTATTTAGTCACTTTTTTTCCACCTTAAGAGTGAGATTGGATATGGAGAGTAAATTACTCGTATTATTCCATTGTTCATCTTTCTTTGATCAAAATGAATGGCAACAGGAAATGTGTCTATCCAAAATTATGTTTTCTTATTATTTTCTTATTATTATGGATCATTTCTTATTATTCCAGAATTATATATATTTTTTACTGTTTGTCTAACGTCGTATAGTCAGCGTACTCTATCCAAAAAATCTGGCGAACATGTTGTTGGTACTATGGAATAGTCATCAATTACATTGTACATTCGTCGAATATCCTGCGTACATAACATGCTATATCAAGATGCAGAACGACGGATATGCGGCACAATAGCGTCGGTTACGGTCGTCTATTATCTGACGCTATTGTGTCAGATTAAATTATTTGTGGGTCCTCAACTTGGTCGGTTAACCGGCGACAAGGTAGTCGCTTATCCGATGTCGTTGAGTTCACAAAAGGGATTTTCCTCATCCATTATGTCGGTAATCCGATGCTAGTTTAGTCGGATATCCATCAAATATCTAGTCTTACATCCGACATTTGAACGTTGAATTTTTTCGGATAGCCAACAGACATATAGTCGTATATGCAACGAAATTCCATCCGATAAAGCTTCATCTACGTATTCATTTTGGTCTATAATGTTGTTGGTTAAACAAAGTTGTTGTGGTCGATAGACTAACATTTAACAATTCGTTGAAAATACACCAAAATTGCACCAACGGTTTGCTCGAGTCAAAATCGTCGAATTTGCGTCGATTTTATGTTTGATATCTGATGATTGGTCATTAGATTTTGGTCCACAAGAGTTAGTGTATGAACCGAGGACCCAGTAGGAACATCGGCTTTATGAGTATCCCTCCATCTAGTAGGAATATATCGCAATTCAATATCCAATAGAGTGGTTCGTTGTTCTTCCATGACTCAATTGGACATCTCTAACAGAAATTGTCACATTCCCACCCATCCATCCAAGGCAAGGGAGGGAACATGATGCCAATCTATGGGGCTTTTCATAAAAACTCAGCCCATTCATTAGATTCATACAATTAAAAACCATTTTGTGCATATGCAACTCAATTGAATATGCACAACGGAAATAAACAAATCATCCACACACATTTATATGCATATAGCATATCAATATAATCATCAAATTAAACATTGCAAAAGTAAAATACAGAGATAGAGAACACTTATCTTCGTTGTGCAATTGTCCCAAACAACTAGCTATGCCACTGCAACGTTCCACCCAACCATAGGTCTCTTCCCAGCTTGTATTCTTTCAGCACTCAGAGACCACCACCGAGCTGGGCATGATTCCTACAAAGAAAAGAGGACATTCAAGCTCATGCAAAGCCAAATAAACATTTCATCTGAGCCAAGCCAGTACACAGCTAGGTTTATCAGGATACATTTGAACCCTGGATGCTTGCACTCAAGCTCAAGCCAAAACAATGGATTGGGAGAGGGAAATTCGACCACAGGGAGGAAAATGCTTTCTCCTGCAAGTTCATAAGCATTTAACAGCCAACACAGACTCAATGGAACCCCATTTCCATTTCCCTTCTTCCCCACTGGTATGTAACACAAAAACGCCCTTCCCAGCTAGGAGAATGAAGGCAGACACAGCAAAACCATGGAGGAAAACACCCAGGTGGCTCCAAACTCGTGAGGGAGGAAGGTTGGTTGATGGATAATGGCTTGGGGAGCAATTCATGGCTCTTTTCTTGCCCAAGAAACCAAACGTGATTTCCCATGCATGGTGGCTTGCCCATGCCCGAATTTGGACAGCCATACCTCTCTTTCCCCAAGGCATTAACTACCTCAACCAACTCTTGGGAGAAATCAATGATTGGGTACAAAAGTCAACATGGGTAGTTGAGGGTTTGATGGGTACTCTCATTGTTAGGAACCTATGTCAACCCTTCTCTTTACTATGTTAGTATATTGTTGTTGGACGCATATGCTTTGTAAGTCGTCCTGTAGTATTTGTTGATCCGTAGTTTATATTAGCCCATAGTATTGACCCATAGTATTGGACGCATATGCTTTGTAAGCCGTCCCGTAGTATTATATGTCCCATGGTTTTGACTCATAGTATTGGGCATAGACTTAGTATATAAGTGTGTGTTGAGGTCATTGAAGGCACCGTGAAGTTAATTGTATTGAGCTTGCTCAAAGGAGGTTGCCCCCTCGAAGTGGCCCGTGATCAATATAAAAGTGATTCTGTTCTATTATTTCTGCTATTTCGCATATTCTTATTAATTAATTGTTGCAGGTGCATCTCATCTGGTATCAGAGCACTTTCCTTAGCACAAGTGGGAAATTTTTTTTTCTTTTTTTGGGCGGTGACTTTCAGATCAATTTCTGAAACTTTATGTAGAAAATCAGAAGAAACCGATTGCATATCTGAATTCCTCTTTCAAAAATACGCAGTTTCAAAAAAAAATTCATCTCATTTGGAGTTCTAAAAGTGGAGATATCATGGATTTAAAATCAGCAATTTTTCAGAATTTCGGTGACGGCCGCGGAAATTGCGGCGAGAAAATCTTTTGACGGAGTGCCCAGATTTCTATTCCGCTTTCATGGGTAGAAGCAGAGTGGTTGTTCCAGTTCCGGAAACATGCTATAATAGTGATTCTGAGCAATATAGATCCGATTTTTGAACATTAGGTGGAATTTCTGCCCAAATTTTTTCTGTTGCAGGTTCGGATCTGGGAATAATCCCTATCCGCTTAACTGTGGGAAGTACTTGGGAATAAGCCCTAAAACTCATTGTGAGGAGTACCACAGAAACCCCGAAGTAGCTGGACATTGAGAGGACCTGCCAAGCGAAAAGGGCAACGACCCCTACCTGATTAACTAGTTCCCACCCGTGAAGTAAACCAAGAGCTGTCGTTTGTGGCCAAGCGGTTATCAGTTTTACCTGAGCCGTGGAGTGAGGGGTACTGCCCCAATACGCAAGCTGTCAAACAGCATTGGTGGCCGAGTGAAACACTTCAACTGTTAGGAAGCCGTTCATACTTGGGGTCCATATCTATTTAACTGTTGCCGATCACTTCCGCTCCAGATCCAGCCGTTCAGATCTATTCTGAAAGTTGTTCCAGATCCAGTCGCCGTTTCAGATCCAGCCGTCTTCGATCCCTTCCGCGTCGCTGCAGATCCATCTGTTGCGGATCCCTTCCGCGCCGCTGTTGCCGATCCATTTCTGGAAAGGGAAAAAAAAAAAAAAAAAGTAAAAGTTGTAACCCGTGCAGGAGCACACACCATGGAGGAAGCACTTGAAGCCATCCAAACCAAACTCCAAGATCTGGATGAAAAATTTCTCAGCCTTCATCTTCAGCATTCAGCCATGAACAATACCAGACAGCCAGAATCTTTTGCAGCCACCGGGTTCTCTTCTTCCAGTAATTTTCGTAGGCCGAAGATTGATTTTCCTCGCTTCAATGGTACGGATCCGACTGGATGGATATACCGAGCAGAACAATATTTCAGTCTGCATAATACTTTTGATGTTCAGAAAGTTCCACTTGCATCCTTTCATTTGGAACAGGAAGCCCTTCAATGGTACCGTTGGTACATCAAAGCTCATCCCGAGCCACACTGGACAGATTTTTGCCAACTCCTTTTGTCACGATTTGGTCGTAGTTCTTTTGACGACTTCACAGGAGCACTCACTAAACTTCACCAAACTGGCACAGTGAGAGAGTATCAGACAGAATTTGAGAAACTAGCCAATCACACAGAAGGATTGTCCGATGAATTCTACAAGAGTTGTTTTATCAGTGGTCTCAAGGATGAAATCCGCTCAAAGGTCAAAATGTTTTGTCCCCGCACAATGATGGAAGTCCTAGGGTTGGCTAAGATGGCTGAGGACAAGATCGCAGCTCAACAACGCTCCAAACCCACCTTTGTTCCCTTAAGAAATATGGGTTCCCAACGACCTCCCATCACGCCTTCTCCTCAACCAACTCCTATCAAGCATTTGTCTGAAATAGAAATGCAGGCATGCCGAGAAAAAGGGCTTTGCTATAATTGTGATGAGAAATTCACTCGGGGACATCGATGTGTTCAACAAAAGCTTTATCTCTTGGATGTGGATTCTCCGCCTGCCTTAGAACTTGGTGAAGGAGCTACAGATACAGTAGATGATCAGGTCGACATTCAACACCCACCTGTTGACACCCCATCTCAGGACGACCCACCCGAGATCTCTCTCCATGCTGTAATCGGCGCCACCACCCCACAAACAATGCGGGTTAGGGGATACTTCAAGAAGCTCCCTCTCACCATACTCATTGATTCTAGTAGCACTCATAACTTCATTGACCCTCGGATTGCCAAACAGGTTGATTGTTTTGTCCATCCTTGCTCCAACTTTGAAGTCATGGTTGTCAATGGGAGCACCTTACCTTGCAAGGGGAAGTTTCACAATGTGCGTATCTCTATGGAAGATTATAACCTACGCTCTGACATGTTTTCCTTGTCCGTAGGCGGATGTGATGTGGTTTTGGGCGTTCAATGGTTACGCACACTTGGCCCCATCTTATGAGATTTTGCTAAACTTTGGATGCAGTTTAAAGTCAATGGGGCACAACACAAATTTATGGGTTTACAACCAGGGTCTCTTTGCATCATCAGTTCACATCGCCTGGAAAAAATCCTTAAGAAGAATTCACATGGTGTCATCGCTCAGCTCAATTCCATTCAGCTGCACCCATCAATAGTCTCCACTACTTCCTTGGATAGATATGCAGGTATCTTTGTTGAACCAATGCGCTTGCTGCCTTCAAGAGACCTTTCCGGTAAGAATTTAGCCACATCTACCTCTCAGCAGGAAATGATGGCTATTTTGCATGCTGTACAGAAGTGGCAGCCATACCTATTAGGGAATTATTTCTGCATCAAGACTGATCTCCAGAGTTTGGAAAATTTTCTGGAACAATGGGTCTCCTCCCCAACACACCTGAAATGGGTTATCCAACTCATGGGTTATCTCTATGTGATCACTTACAAGAAGAGTAAGGACAATATGATGGAAGATGCTCCTTCTCGCACAATTGATGACCCAGTTTCTCTTACAGCTCTTTCTTTGCTTGTTCCAAATTGGTTGCAATATGTTCAACAAGGCTCTCTCTTCTATGAACTCCATGCTTCTTCATCAACAGGGCACTCTGGGTTCTACACAATGTCTGACCGGGAACAACATAACTTCTTTTGGCAGGGACTAAAAATGACAATTCAACAGATGGTGGCTGACGATGATACTTTCCAAGTCAACAAGGGTGAAACGACACTCCATTCGGGATTGCTCAAACCCTTTCCCATCCCTACACAGCTTTGGCCAACTCTTTCTATGGATTTCCTAGCAGCACTCTGGTGGTACAATACCACATCTCAAAGGACACCATATGAAGCAGTCTATGGAAAACCACCGCTAGTTCTTCTTCCATACACCCTTAGCAGCTCTCCAGTTCAGGAAATTGACTCGGTTCTTCGCACCCCGCGATCAGATTCTTCTCATTCTACAAGACAATCTTCACCTGGCCAGAATTCGCCTGGAACAACAAGCCAATCAGCACCGTTCTGAGCGCATTTTCCACCCACCTGACAGGGGTCTTCTTCATCTACAGCCTTCCAAGCAATCCTCCTTGACACTCCAAAGGCGTCAGTGGCCCGAAATGCAACCTGAGGATGCTACCGGGGAACCACTCCTTCCGATTCTGCAGCAATTTCTCCAACCAAAGCTTTGAGGACAAAGCTTTTTCTAAGGGAGAGGGGATGTTAGGAACCTATGTCAACCCTTTTCTTTACTATGTTAGTATATTGTTGTTGGACGCATATGCTTTGTAAGTCGTCCTGTAGTATTTGTTGATCCGTAGTTTATATTAGCCCATAGTATTGACCCATAGTATTGGACGCATATGCTTTGTAAGCCGTCCCGTAGTATTATATGTCCCATGGTTTTGACTCATAGTATTGGGCATAGACTTAGTATATAAGTGTGTGTTGAGGTCATTGAAGGCACCGTGAAGTTAATTGTATTGAGCTTGCTCAAAGGAGGTTGCCCCCTCGAAGTGGCCCAATCAATTCCCAACAGAGTTCGATAAGCTTTTGTCTTATCCATGATCTCGATTACTTAAAATTTAGCAAACGTTTTAACACTTGTTAAATCAATATCCACATTATCCATTCTTCCCATGGGGAAGATCCTTTCTTGATTGGTCATTTGTAACTAGACGGGAGAACAAACCAATATAGGGCTCCCAAGATTCCTTAAGAAGGTTGTTAACATCATATCCAAGATTTAAGATTACATCCTTAATATCATATCCATCTACCTAGGAATCCAAATTGTTATTGCTTGCTCAACAACTTCATACTTGGATTAGAACAAAATGTCAAAGGATATTCTCTACAAGATGTGTGCACAAGAAACCCTAATATTCAATACCTAATGCACCCCAACATCTACTTTTTTAAACAAATTGTGATATGCCCATCTTCTAGTAGAGAACCAAAATTAGAGGTAAATGGAGGTGATCCTTTGCAAGTTTACTATGAAGAATAAGTGGTGTGTTGATGCTCCAATTGCATACGACTAAAGAACCATAGATGGCGTATTGCAATGGAACACTACTAACATGAAGGACCCCCTATGACGGTTTGGATTTTACCTTCTACCATTGTTGAAAACCCCACCTGTCATGTAAAGTGCACACATATGCATTCCTTCCTCAAAGTCTCATCTAAGAAAAATGCATTGTAAGGCAACCATGCAAAGATTTCTCAACTACTATATAATCCTCAAATTCCTCATATTTTGAGAGTGCAAATAGTGGTTGTGTCACCATGAGAGAAATGTTTCTAAGAATACAAAAAATATTCAAGTATTTTACCAATAAACCATTACCTTTGGGAGATGTTGGTGATGTTGAACTCCTATGCATCACGGTGCCACAATATAAAGAATCATGTAATAGAACCATATATCATGCTTGGCCTTCATTTAGGGCATTTTTGGTTGTAAGAGAGATTTTCTCATATTGTGACTTTTGTTTCATGATTACCCTTTCCAAAAGATCGGACGAAGAAATATATGCCTATATAACATGTCAAATGTGCACATTCCCAACTAGGGAGAGGTTACATAAATAACTTTTGTGGAACTCATTATATACTTAATCATTACGGCAGGTTAGCATCATTCAAATATTATATGCCTAAGTTCAATATGTTCTTGAATTCACTAGGAAACATAAAAGGATTATGTATATGTGAATGGTCTTCCATGCATACATGGAAACATTGCAAGATTTATTAATAACCCAAAAAACAACACATAAATGTAAATTGTATCTTATTGAGATAGTTAATAACAAGGAAATATTCATGTCTATGATTGTGAAATTATATCTTTTTGTAGTTGAAATTCATAATTGGTTTATCAAAGATATGGTGTTAGTGTAGTTTACCTAGGACTATACCTATTCGAAACAAAAAGAAGCAAGACTCGGCCTTCCATTAAAGGCCTCAATGAGATGGAAGAAGAAGGAAACAAAATGATGTGTATAAAATTCTAGCTTTCAGATTTTGTATTAAAAATTTGTAATGATGAAATATTGAAAGACTCAAACATTCATTTATAAGGTTTATTTTATAAAATTATTTGCGTGCAACATTGTCATGAAGCTTTTTTCAAATTAGTTATCTCATTGAATTAAGTTTATTCTATTCCATTGAGAATTATTAATACAATATGTATGTGTGTTCATATGGTATCTAATTTTACAATGATAATGATAGAAGTGATCATGATAGTATCATTATTGTGTATTAGTTGTGTTGAATCAGGAAAGGTTGTGGTGAGCACAATGGGAAACTCTCAGACAAAGGAGGCTTCACATTTGAACCGGGTTGAGGGTCAATGTTAACTTCCCCTTTCTTCTTCTTCCTTGATACTTCTTCTTTTAAAATTATTTGTTTAGTTTGAGCATCTCAAGTAGTGGTCTAAGGAAAGATATATGTATTGCCTTGAATAGTCTTCAATTTTATGACCTCGGACAATAGGGATACTTAGTAGGGAAGCACCACAACTTTGAATATTTCAAGATCAGACCCACATGGTTGCACAAAGGTGTTGTCTCAGTTCATTCCAAACTAGATTTTGACAGCATGTGCACCTAAGAGAGGCTTCAGAATTCTCTAAATTAATGTGATGACCACAATCATTCAATCATACCACTTATAGAAAGTTACATCATTGAAAACACTATTATGAACATCTGTACGTGTCTTTTGGGGCTCAAATTGTACAACCATCACTTGACGATCTAGAGTGGGGTGGAACTCCCACCCCTCTAGATGTTGCCACCTCCACATGGTGAAAGCAACCAATAAATACCCAAAGAAAAAATATGTAGATGCATTGTGGGAATCCACACAAGCCTCAAGTAACTCATCCATGAGGAATTTGCACCAGTTCAATTTAATGCCCTGAACACATAATTCTACAACAAATAAGGCATCCAATGTACACTCACCTTTTGTGTACTTCCTCATCAAGCGACTAGTGATTAGTTGGCATGCAAACTTGACCTATGTGTTATTTATCAGGGATATAATTGCTCCACAACCACCTCTTTTGGTACCATATATGTCATATAGGCTCAGCTCATCTTTATTCTTCTCTTGTTTTCTAGAAACTTAAAACTCATTTGAAACATCCTCACCTTCCACAGAGAGCCCTACCAATAAATTAATGTCATGGACATGGATGGGTTAGGCATAATCGATCTAGAGAGAATGGTCATGTATCCTACTAATTAGAAACTTGGTACATTTCATCACTTATCCTGTGGTGGAAAATATAGGAAGATCTCTCAGTACTGCTAAGGTGGTATTGTGTAGAGGCTCAAAAGAAGGTTTCCACAAAGTATCAACTTCCCTATATTCCAAAGGGATTAAATCCAGAGACACCTTCAGCTTCATATTTGGAAACTAGTCATTGACTGAGAAATTATTGTCCACCAACTTGGTTTGCTCGACTTTCCCATGAAGGTCACCCATGACCTCTACTCATGGATCACAGAAGGAAGATCTCTTAGCATTGGTAAGGTGGTATTGTGTAGAATTTCAAAAGTAGGTTTTCACATAGTATCGACTTCCTTAGATTCGAAACGGATGAAATCCAGGCACACCTCCAGCTTCATATTTGGAAACAGGTCACATTGTTTAAGAAATTGTTGTCCACCAGCCTGGTTTGCTCAACTTTTCCATGATGTCACACATGACCTCTACTCGTGTATTATAGAACTCTATAATCATAGCTTCCTTAGACTCAGGAGAGGCCTTAGATGCTAATGATTTAGTATCAAACACTTTCCCCATCTCTATGGTTCGTTTTTTATAAACAAATTGGATTTATGTTCTAAAAGCATGGTTGCACACTTCAAGAATCTCTGTATGCTATAGTTTGAAAAATAGCTAAAACATAAGAAGCAAAGTGAGAACTTAGGTGAAATCAAGGATTTTTAATGACTATGGGCGTGTTGAACGTGAGAACCCATAGAGACATTCAACAAAGCATGTGGAAGATATCATACTATCAACCATTAATGCATTAGTCACTCAATGGTGATTTGATTGACAATGGAATTTAGAAAGATCCAATCAACTCTGAAATACTCCTACCAAATCCCAAATTGAACCCATTCGACTTTAAAAATGGAATCGAGCTTTTAGAAAAATTACCATAATTCTAGCTCGAAAGACCAAATGAAGCATCAAATCATTTATCCTTACCTGATCTTCAGTAACCAAAAACCCAACTGGACATAGACTAAATGGAATGAGAACTTTGGAACGTACTCTTTCTCCTAACCACGTGTGTTTTTGCTCACTAAAGACAACAATATTGCATAAATTTGTAACACAACTAACATAAATTGTTGGCATTCTTGACATGTTAATCCAAAGACATTGAATAGACTAAACTGACTTAACTGACTCCCAACATAGTAGAAAATAAAACTTAGAACTAGAAAAACTACCCTACCTCAATCCATAGAGCAAGAGTGCCCCAAGTTGTATTCTAGTGGGTTGGGACATAGGGTTTCAGGTGAGCGCCATTCACCCATCTAGGTATAAGGACACCATCATGTTTCTCTAAGAGGAAAACACCTGAATCTGTTAATGTTGCAACAATAAATGGCCCCAACTAATGCATATGAAACTTGGCGAGATTCTTCAATTACTTATTATCATATAAAAGAACAAAATCATCCTAAGGAAAATTAAGTCTTAACATGGCTATCATGTCAAGCTTTCTACGTTGATTTTTCCACCTATTGATGAAAGTTTATTAGAAATTTGGATTCCACCACTACATCGATTTTTCCAATCGTTTCACAATTGACTCCTCTTCTTTCATTTGAGTGGCATGAGTAGTATAATGACTAGGAACAATAAACTCAGTTACTACAACAACCTCTTTCCATATACCAATTGGAAGGGTTTCTTCTTATGCGATCTCTTAAGAGTAGTTTTGTAATCCCATAGTACTGTAGGGACTTGTTCATCCCAACCATCTCAATTGGCATAGAAAACGTTAGTCAACCCAATCTCCAAAATCTTATTGAAGGCTTCGACAATGCCATTATCTTGTAGATGATATGGACTACTCTTATGATGTTGAATAAGGAATTCCCTGATTACGGTGGCAATAGTGGTGCTCATGAAGTTCATACCTTGATAATTGGTGAGGCTCCTGCGACATCCAAACTGAGTTATTATATTCTCAAGGATAAAATGTGTGGTAGTGTTTATGGAACAATCCTTCATAGGCTCAGCTTCAACCCACCTAGTTAGCCTTAGCCTATTGCAATAATAACGTACTAATATTTGGAATTTCGTGCAGGTGGGTTAATAGGAACAAAAAAATCTACATCCCACTTCTTAAAAGGTTTCAAAGCTCAAATAGTGTGTAGAGGAAGCTCATCGTTCCTGGACAGTTTCCCAACTCATTGGCATACATTGAAAACCCTAGCATATTCCTTAGAATATTTAAAACCTATTGGCCACCATAATCTAGCACGTAATATTTTCGAACCATAGCTTTTCCTCCAACATGTCCTTTTACAAATCCTACATGACACTACCCTAAAATATATTGTTGTTCATTATACATGACACACCTGCACAAGACTACATCAATACCCATTTTATAATTGTTCTGGAATCAACTGATATTTTGCAGCCCAAACAACAAGATGATGTTTCTAGGTTGCATAATAGTCTTTTGGTGATGAACCAGTGGCTAAGAAAAGGTGGTTTCAACAAGATAGTTTGGAACAAATTCAACCGTAAATCTCTATATCTAGTAGCTCGTCATCAATAACATCTCCTGATGATCCTGATTCTAGTTATGAAATACGATGAAGTCCCACATTATGCTTCCCAAGTTTAACCACAATGTTAAAAGTGAATTCCTACAACAACAACAACCATCTACAAATCCATCTTTCTAAAATGGGATAATTAGCTAATACTTCAGCATGGAATGATCTGTTAAAAAAACCCGAAATGGCCACCAAACAAGTAGTTGCAAAAATTATGCAATGCATACACCGTAGCTAGTATTTCTTGCTCTATGGTAGTATACGTGCATGGAGATTGTGTTATCTTTCTACTAGTGAAATATATAGGATGATCGAGATTATATTCACTAGTTTGTACATGAACAAATACTAGTGCAATACCTAAAGCATCCACATGCACACACAATTCTATATTCCAGTGAGGGAAAACATGTATAAGAGCATTTACCATCTTTTCTTTACACAACACAAATGTTTTTTCACATTCTAGTGTCCAAACAAATGCCTCAGTCTTCCTCAAAAGTTGTTCCAATGGAGTTGTGATATCAACGTAGTTGTGTATGAACCTCTAGTAGTATCCCATGTGACTCAAAGTAGAATGCAACTACTAAACAACGGTGGGGGAAACAAGTTCACAATAACAACAACTTTCACAAGATCCACAAAAACACCTTCTTCACAAACAATATGTCCCACAATATTTCCGAAGGGTACATAGAAAATACACTTTTTTAGATTCAAAGTAATCTAAAGTTGGCATCATCTGTCAAACATTAACCTCAAGAGACCAGCATGATCCTTGAGTATATTGTAAATAGTCCAGTCATCTGTATATATCTCTAAAAACGTATGTATGAAATCTCTATAAGTAGCAACTACAAATCTATAGTTGACCACAAGGGAATTCTTAATCCTAAAGGCCATCACATTGTATGTAAAAGAACCTCATTCTGTAGTGAATGTAGTATTCTCCTTGTCTCGTCCTCAATCATTAATTGATAGTATCCTAAGAATCTGCCAGTGATGGCCCATAGGCTTCCTTTCCCAAAACTTGATCCAAGACTTCATAATTGAATAAGGTAGGATAATAATCATGGACACGTGTCGAATTAAGGTTCTTGAAGTCAACACATAACTTGGTATCATATGTATCCTTTATAATTTGAATCACAATCCACATAATTCATTTGGATCCATCTGTAGGAAACAATAATCCCACGACTAACATGTAGTCAAATTCCTTTTTTACCTTCTCCTTGACCCTAGAATTAAGCCTATATATTAGTATATGCTTTACTGGCTTGGCATTAGGTCATAGCTCAATCTTCACCCCCCATCTTGCCTTCAATACCTTTTAGTCATGTAAATCTTTGTGGAAACAAATCTTCATATCCTTTTAATATATTGAGAATTCCAAACATTGTTTGTTCATCCCAACAGTTTCCTATACATTCCAGCTTGGGTCTCTCTTCCATTACGATGTTAACCCTCCGCAACTTCATAGGTTGAATATAGGATGCACTAGTACCTTCCTTCCTTTGCTCTTGCATAGTCCTAGATCTTTATAATTCTTTGAATGGTAAGTGTTTTATATTTTCCAAGTCATATGCATCCTCTTCATCCTAATCATTGTTTTCCCAATATAGAGGATATCCCATCATGCTAACAGGTATCTTTAATCTAAGAAACTCTTGATGATACGAATATATAGGAGGATTACTCAAGTTCCACAATTGATCAACAAATAACATTTCCTTAATTATATTAAATGTAGCTCTAACTTCATCAAATTTCCCCACAAACGAGAAGTCTTGATAGAATTGGGTTTAAATAATAGACCAACTCCTTGTCTGTCTTTAGGTTTCCTCATGTAAATACTAGGATTTTGGGATAAGACCAAGTCCATGAATAAATTTATGAACCCATAGGTTAGGTTGTAGTCCTCCCCTTTCCCAATTCTTGATATATTTCTCCACATTATCAAAATGATCTATGTCTCCATTGTATATCTCTAAAGCCATAAACCTTTGGTTTTTTCTTCCATATATATTCAAACAATCAAATTCCAATAAAGAAACAAACCTGTGAATCAGAGTTGTATGAACCAAGGAATCAATATGAACATCATCTTTATGATCTTGCCTTCTAGTAGGAGCATATCGCAATTCAATATGCAATAGAGTGGTCCATTGTTCTTCCATGACTCTATTGATCATCTCGGACATAAATTGTTATAAGTTTGAAATCCCATCATAGATAGAAGGGTATTGAACTTGTATGAAAATCCAACTAAAGTATCTATCAATTGTGCAACTCTTTGAAGAAATCTCATGTCTCCTATTCTACCATTGATTTAAGGCCTCCTTGGAATCACTGTCAAAGCAGTGGATACTCCTCTAGCTCAATGATCCATTTATTATGGGATTGACATAGGCATCTCTCTTTCCAACAATTAAGTTATGAATATGATCCAAGGTATCCCTTTCCATCACATCGATGGCATGCTCCATATACGTAGAAGGATTCAAGAGTTGGGTGAATTTCATACCTTCAACCTCCAAAGTCATTGTTTCTCACTTTAAATCAATGATGACATAATTCTCAAAGGCCCAATCAATTCCTAACAAAGTTGGATAAGCTTTTGTCTTATCCATGATCTCAATTATTTAAAATTTAGCAAATGTTTTAACACTTGCTAAATCAATATCCACATTCTCCATCCTTCCCATGGGGGGATCCTTTGTTGATCGGTCATTCTTAACTAGATGAGAGAACAGAAGAATAGACTCTCCATATCCACCCAAGATTCCTTAAGAAGGTTTTTAACTTCATATCCAAGATCTAAGATTATGTCCTTAATATCATATCCATCTACCTAGGCATCCAAAGTGTTATTGCTTGCTCAACAACTTCATACTTGGATTAGAATAAAATGTCAAAGGATATTCACTACAAGATATATGCACAAGAAACCCTAATATTCAATACCTAATGCACCCCAACATCAACATTTTCCATCAAATTGTGATATGCCATCTACTAGTAGAGAACCAAAATCAGAGGTAAATGGAGGTGATCCTTTGCAAGTTTACTATGAAGAATCAGTGGTTTATTGATGCTCCAATTGCATATGACTAAAAAACCATAGATGGCGTATTGTAATGGGACACTACTAACATGAAGGACCCCCTATGAGAGTTGGGATTTTGCCTTCTACAATTGTTGCAAACCCCGCAACTCATGTAAAGTGCACATAGATGCATTCCACCGTCAAAGTCTCATCTAGGAAAAATGCATTGTAAGGCAATCGTACAAAGATTTCTCAACTACTATAGAATCCTCAAATTCCTCATATTTTGGGAGTGCAAACAGTGGTTGGATCACTAGGAGGGAATTTTTTCT
This sequence comes from Larix kaempferi, assembly GCA_027924585.1. Lineage (NCBI taxonomy): Eukaryota > Viridiplantae > Streptophyta > Pinopsida > Pinales > Pinaceae > Larix > Larix kaempferi. The sequence goes on along the minus strand of BSBM01000721.1, from coordinate 260,709 downwards.
AAGAATACAAAAAAAATCAAGTATTTTACCGATAAACCAATACCTTTAGGAGGTGTTGGTGATGTTGAACTCCTATGCATCACGGTGCCACAATATAAAGAATCATGTACTAGATCCATATAGCATGATTGGCCTTCATCTATGGCATTTTTTGTTGTAAGAGAGATTTTCTCATATTGTGACTTTTGTTTCATGATTGCCCCTTCTAAAATCGAACGAAAAAACACATGCCTATATAACATGTCAAATGTGCACATTCCCAATGAGGGCGAGGTTACATAAATAACTTTTGTCAAACTCATTATAGACACAATCATTATGGCATATTAGCATCATTCAAATATTCTAGGCCTAAGTTCAATATGTGCTTGAATTCACTAGGAAACTCAAAGGATTATATATATGTGGATGGTCTTCCATGCATATATGGAAACATTGCAAGATTGATTAACAACCCAAAAAACAACACATAAATGTAAATTGTATCTTATTGAGATAGTTAATAGCAAGGAAATATTCATGTATAGGATTGTGAAATTATATCTTTGTGTAGTTGAAATTCGTAATTGATTTAACAAAGATGGGTTCCTAGTGAACTATAGTTTACCTAGTACTATACCTATTTGAAACAAAGAGGAGCAAGACTATGCCTTCCCCTAAAGGATCCAATGAGATGGAAGAAGAAGGAAACAAAATGATTTGTATAAAATTTTAGCTTTCAGAATTTGTATTAAAAAATTGTATTGATGAAATATTGAAAGACTCAAACATTCCTTTATAATGTTTATTTTGTAAAATTATTTGCATGCAACATTCTCATGAAGCTTTGTTCAAATATGTTATCTCAATCAATTTATTTTTATCTATTCTATTGAGAATTATTAATACAATATGTATGGGTGTTCATATGGTATCTAATTTTACAATGATAATGATGGAAGTGATCATGATAGTATCATTATTGTGTACTAGTTGTGTTGAAACGGGAAAGGTTGTGGTGAGCACAATGGGCAACTCTCATACAAAGGAGGGTTCACAGTTGAACCAGGTTGAGGGTCATTGTTACCTTCCCCTTTATTCTTATTCCTTGAGACTTGATCTTTTGAAATTGTTTGTTTAGTATGAGGGGCTCAATTAGTCGTCTTAGGCCAGATATATGTAGTGCCCTGAATAGTCTTCAATTTTATGACCTCAGACGAGAGGGATACTTAGTAGGGGAGCACCACAAATTTGAATATTTCAAGATCAGACCCTCATGGTCACACAAAGGTGTTGTCTCGGTTCATGCCAAAACATATTTTGAAAACATGTGCAATTAAGAGAGCCTTCAGAATCCTCAAAATTGATGTGATGACCACAATCATTCAATCATACCACTTATAGAAAGTTACATCATTGAAAGCACTATTATGAACATCTTTATTTGTCTTCTAGGGCTCAAATTATACAACCATCACTAGACGATCTAGAGTGAGGTGGAACTCCCTCCCATTTGGATGCTTCCACTTCCACATGGTGAAAGCAACCAATAAATACCCAAAGATAAAATATGTATATGCATTATGGGCATCCGCACAAGCCACAAGTAACTCATCCATGAGGAATTTGCACCAGTTCAATTTAAGGCTTTGACGCACAATCCTGTCACTAATAAGGAATGCAATGTACACTCACCTTTGGTGTACTTCCTCATCTGGCGACTTTCCATGAAGGTCACCCATGACCTCTACTCATGGATCATAGAAGGAATATCCCTCAGCATTGGTAAGGTGCTCTTGTGTAGAGGTTCAAAAGTAGGTTTTCACACAGTAGAGACTTCCTTAGATTCCAAAGGGATGAAATCTAGACACACCTCCAGCTTCATATTTGGAAACAGGTCATTATCTAATAAATTGTTTGTCACGTCCCCATCTTGACCCTATTGCATTAAAAATGTAAATGATGTAATATTGTTGTAAAATCGTGGTGAGGAGCTCAAGGCCAAGGCCCCGCCATCGATTTATTGATGCATATGATTTGCGTGCTAGCCAGGCACGGTGGAATTGTGAATATCATGTAAATATGCATTTTAATAAAATACCCACAACTAGCTATGCAATGCAACAAGAGATGGGGGCATGATTTTACAAGGAATTGGGAGGGAAATATTCAAACCCTTGGATCCAATCAAGTCAAGCCAAGTGTCAATGAGAGAACCCATTAAACCCTCAACTACCCATGTTGACTTTGGTACCCAATCATTGATTTCTCCCAAGAGTTAGTTGAGATAGTTAATGCCTTGGGGAATGGGAGGTATGGCTGTCCAAATTTAGGTATGGGCAAGCCACCCTGCATGGGAAATCACGTTTTGCTTCTTGGGAAAGAAAAGAGCCATGAACTACCCCCCAAGCCATTATCCATTAACCGGGTTGCTCTCCCTCGCGAGTTTTGGAGCTACCTGGGCGTTTTCCTCCATGGTTTTGTTGTGTCTGCCTTCATTCTCCTAGCTGAGAAGGGAATTTTTGTGTTACATACCAGTGGGGAAGAAGGGTAATGGAATTGGGGTTCCATTGAGACCATTTTGGCTGTTGAATGCTTATAATCCTGCAGGAAAAATCATTTTCCTCCCTGTGGTCGAATTTCCCTCTCCCAATCCATTGTTTTGGCTTGAGCTTGAGTGCAAGCATCCAGGGTTCAGATTTAGCCTGAGAAACCCAGCTATGGACTGGCTTGGCTTAAATGCAATGTTTATTTGGCTGTGCATGAGCTTGAATGTCCCCTTTCCTTGTAAGAATCATTCCCAGCTCGGGGGTGGCAGTTGTGTTGAGAGAATTGATGAACACAACTGGCCTATGGTTGGGTGGAACGTTGCAGCGACATAGCTAGTTGTTTGGGACAATTGCACAACGAAGATAAGTGTTCTCTGCCTATGTGGTTTACTTTTGCACTGTGTTAATTTGATGACTATTGATATGTTGTATGCATGAGTAATGTGTGTGGATAGTATAATTCCGTTGTGCATGTTTGATTTGTTTTACATCTGCACACAAATGATTCATTCATATGATTCTAATGAAATTCGCTTAGATTATGTAAAAGCCCAGAGATTGCCATCATGTTCCCTTACTTGCATTGGATAGATGGGTGGGTACGTGACATTGTTGTCCACCAACCTAGTTTGCTCAACTTTCCCGTGAGGTCACACATGACCTCTACTCGTGGATTACAATACTCTGTAAGCATAACATCCTTAGACTCAGGAGAGGCCTTAGATGTTAAGGCTTTAGTATCAAACACTTCCCCCATCTCTATGGTTCTTTCTTGATAAAAAAATTGGATTTATGGTTTGAGTCACGTTCTGGAAGCATATTTGCACTCTTCAAAAATCTCTATATGCTACAAAGTGGCAAATAACTAAAACATAAGAAGCAAAGTGAGAACTTAGGTGAAATCAAGGACTTTTAACGACGATGGGCATGTTGAATGTGAGAACTCATAGTGAAATTCAACGAATCATGTGGAAGATATCATACTATCAACCATTAATGCATTAGTCACTCAATAGTAATTTTATTAACGTTGGGATTTAGATAGATCTAATCAACTCTGAAAGACTCCTACCAAATCCCATATTGAACCCATTGGACTTTAAACATGAAATCAAGCATTTAGACAAATGACCATAACTCTAGCTCTATGGATGAAATGAAGCTTCACATCATTTATCCTTACTTCTTCAGTAACCAAATACCCAACTGGACACAGACTAATTGGAATGATAAATTTGGAACATACTCTTTCCCCTAGCCACATTTGTTTTGCCTAACTAAACACAACTACACCGCATAAATTTGTGACACAACTAACATAAATCGTTGGCATTCTTGACATGCTAATTCAAACACATTGAATAGACTAAAATAACTTAACTGGCTCCCAACGTAGTAGAAAATAATACTTAGAACTAGAAAAACTACTATACCTCTCTCCCTAGAGCAATAGAGGGCTCCCCATATCCTCTGAATATTCCTTAATAAGGTTGTTTAACATCATATCCAGGATCTAATATTGCATCCTTAATATCATAGCCATCTACCTAAGCATCATATCCTTTGTTTTCCACTATGGGATATTAGAAATAGTCAAATCAACCTCCTCTTGTGCTCCAGAGAGTTTGAAGAGTGTCCTGCAACTTCTTGGTCAAACTTTCATCCTTTAGAATATCAACAAACAAATGAATCCATATATATAACAGTTTCTTTGAGTTACCTAATGGTTTTGCTTCATATTTCCTTCTGCAACTAAAAAATGGAGGAATGTACCCTATACTATGTCCCTTAACTTCTCTGCAACTACATGGGTTGACAGTACTAGGATACCTTGGAACATTTCGACTACATCTTTAAAAAAATAATTGTTGTGTGGGATCAAACTTTGGTTCACATGGACACGCCTTCTGGATATTTTGAAGGTCAAATTTATTATCATCAACACTAGTATAGGCTCCTCCACGATTAATAGCATTGAAGGATAGACCTACTACTCCATCATCATCCCTAGGTTCATAATTAATTAAGTTTGTCGATCTATTCCTTACCCTATATTCTCATTCTGCAATCAACTTTAGGCAATCTTCAGTGTTGTGGGTATTTACCCTGCAATAAGAATACCATGGTCATTTGGGAAAAGGGAAATCTCAAGCAATGTTACCTACCTCGTTGCAATGTTACCTACCAATCCTTCCTCCTCTTCCACGGCCTCCCCCTTTCCCAAGGTTATGAATTGATACCCTGAATTTCGAGGAAGGGCGACCCTATCTGCTAAAGAATCCAAGGACCTACACATGTCGGTATTATTCATTGAAGTACCACGAAATTAATAGTATATCATGTTAGGGACAGAATAATACTTTTGCATAATAGGTAAATGTTTGGGAATGCATCCATATGTCTTGCATATCTCACAATATTCTCTAGGATAGGAGTTTTGTACATTTGAGGAAGCATGATAGTGTATTGGTCCATGAAATTGGGTAGAGGTGGCTACTTGCACAACACCAACATAAGGTATTCCCAAAAATGGTCCCATTAGGGGGTTAGGTACAAGTCCCCCTCTTAATCTCATACATTTAGAAGTATGATATCCCTCTCCCATACATCTTGTGCACCATACTTTCTCTTGACCTTCTTTTGGAATCGTCAACTCATGAATATTTTCTATAAGGCAACGATCTGATTATGAACTTGTGATAGATTATGCCCTATCATAGATAATTGAACTTTATTTCCTCCTAGATACTTTGCCATGGAATCAATCTTCATGGTTTGCTCTAATGTCGTTCTAGGTGTATTAATGATTTGTTGAGTCAATGGAATTCTAGTTAATGCAGTAATCATTGGATGAACCATTCCTTGTGATGAGTATCATGGATAGGAAATGATATCTTTCTCATCACATACCTAAATATTTGTGTGTATTTCCAAGTAGACTCCCCTTCATACTGTCAAATTTCCTTAAGCTCTGCAATGTCCTATTGCTCTTATTTAGGTAACTAGAATTATGATAAAAAAGTGTCTTGACCTATTGCAGGGTGAGAGGTGGAACATTAGTAGGATGATCCATGAACTTCATATACCATTTCAAAGCTTGACCTCTCAAAAATGTTTGTAATTCTATTAGTTTGGAGGCATCTTGAACCCTTTTTAATCTCTAAATAGCTTTGCACATGAACCAATGTTGTTTTTCATCTTCCTCAAATCCTTTACCCTAAATTATGGGTATTGCATAGGTTATCCACTATGAACCCCAACCATTCTAGTTGATGAAGATCCTACCACGACAAACTCTTTAGAACTTGGTTGCAAACCCAAATACAAAACCACAACTGGAACTAATCTACTACAACTACTCTTATTACTATTCACTAAAGTATATATAGGACCACTACTACTTCCTTTCATTATCAATCCAACTTCAATGCTACAACTATCTTAATATGATTGTACAAAGTTAAAATTAATATTATATTGTATGATTCAATGGTGCCTAGGGAGTGGTCAAGACTGGGATAGTTCCATTTCTGTCAGGTATGCCTTCTGCAACTAGGGGGTTCTACCTCTTTACTATCATCATGTTCTACATTCTTGGATTGATGATATAGCTCTTGTTTTTCTACAACCTCTTTTAGGGCTAGATTTGCATGATTAGTCTGTATACCAACATCCCTCATAGTAACCTCATTATCTCTTTAATTTAATTTCACATAAACTCCTTCTCCCCGGCTTCCTCTAACTACATTCCTCTCTCCTTCAACTAAGAGTTATCCAACTCTCAATATCTCTTCAAATTCCACAACTCACTCACTATTTCCTAATTGTTTTCTTCTTCACTCATCTCTTTCTACAATTGCTCACTCTTCCTTTTCGTTGTTCTCACCTAGTTCTTCCACCACTTTACTTTAATAGATAACCTTTAGAAGCTCACAATCCTTTCCCTATTTGCAGAATCCCCCACCGTCATTCTAACCCTTCAGATTTTGCAACCTACCAGCATCATCTTCAGCCACTCCCCCATGGCGCAAGGCTTTACTTAGCCATAGAGGTATGATTAAATGACAGAAACCCTTCGTCCACTAACCAGACCTTAATCCATGATGATATTTCTCTTGTAATCCTTCCTTACGATCCTTTCTTAAAATATGCTTCTGCACTTGAAAAGGACAAATGATTTTTCACAAAAAAACTCCAATATATATCCATTGACAACATTCTCGACCTAGAAGTCCAGTACTGGCACAAATTGTTGATCTAACCAGTACAACACAGCTAGGTTCGCAATAATCCATTGAAAAATTGTCCTCTATTGATTCTTATGTTCTAGATCTTCCACAAGTCTCTTTAACAACTTCTATAAGCTCATGGAGAATTCACACCTAAATACATCATACTGATCTAATGATGGTCCATCATACAACATGAATTCTCTACACATCGCCTAATTCATTTTCCGCAAAGGGAACTCTTGCAACACAAAGTCTTCAAATATTTTCTCCCACCTACTAGCGTCTTCCCTTAAAGGCATGGTCCCAACAATGGAACTATTTGTTGGTGACAAGTTGAGATTAGGATCCTTATATAGGATCCAACATAGGTCTGGTGTATTCTAGTTGCACTGGAAATTTTGATATTCTCAAAATCAAAAGAAAATCTCACCCAAAGCACAACCAAGATCGATGATAGATGAGGGAAAATACTAGTAGGTGAAAGCGACCCAAACACAGTGTTGACTTGGCAATTTACTATTACTGTTACTATTGTAAAAGAAGTTCCACTAAGCAACATTCCATAACATATAGATGATTAAAACGGGAATACAAAAATAGATTCATTTTTAAAACACACTACACAACATAATTAAAAAGGGGGCTCCCGATCATTATCATTCCAAAAATAGTTTTCTCAACATAATATAAATCCAACATTTATATTACAAGGGATGGATATCCGACATCTCATATCCCATAACAATACGCTTCATATTATTGTATCCTTCTCACTGTCAGAACTTAAGATCTAGCTAAACTAGCTTACATATCTAAGCAATCAATAACATATCACAGTAAATAAGAACATAAAGAGAACAAGGAACATTCCACTAAGCAACATTCCATAACTTAAGAAGTTCCACTAAGCAACATTCCATAACATATAGATGATTAAAACGGGAATACGAAAATAGATTCATTTTTAAAACACACTACACAACATAATTAAAAAGGGGGCTCCCGCTCATTATCATTCCAAAAATAGTTTTCTCAACATAATATAAATCCAACATTTATATTACAAGGGATGGATATCCGACATCTCATATCCCATAACAATACGCTTCATATTATTGTATCCTTCTCACTGTCAGAACTTAAGATCTAGCTAAACTAGCTTACATATCTTAGCAATCAATAACATATCACAGTAAATAAGAACATAAAGAGAACAAGGAAAAGAGTACACCATATATACGTGGTTCACCCAATTGGGCTACGTCCACGGGAAGGTTGTCTTCTATTATCTCCAGAAATCTCCTTCAATCTTACAAGAGAGCAACTATAAATAACCCCAATATAATATAGCAGAGCTTGAGATCACAAAACCATGTGTCAATACTATCTACGAGCATATACCACTTTATCACTTGTTGTATCTCCGTACTTGTGATGTGACTCCCTTGACTGTATTATATACCAGGAGATGTGGAGGAATTACTCTCACATATTACATGTGGGATAATATAATTCTCCACATCTCTTTATATAATGATGGATATCAAGAGTAAACTTTACCATAATGTATATGGGATAAATGTATTACTCTTTTACATAAGATTGTGGATAACTTCTGACATAATACAAAGACATTATTACCTTCCAAGGAATATAATTAATATATCCCAACACTCCCCCTTAATAATGGTTGGGAGAAAAGTCCTCACTAACATTAAGGAAGGAAGGAGTCATTACTGCTCCCCCTTGATGACAACTTCCAGAATAACCATAAGCTGCAAAATGGAATTTGATGAAGAACAACCGCTTCTCACTGAATCATGAAACTGCACACGAACCAGGTTGTACGATGAAATACAAACAGCAAGATTCCCAGATCTAAAGAGAAGCCTTCATGGCTACTAGATCCAACAACAAGGTGCCAAGAACATGTGACGCAATCCAACAGCAAGATTCCCAGATCTAAAGAGAAGCCATCATGGCTACTAGATCCACAAGATGCCTAGATCACCACAAGAATCATCACAACCATAACTGATAGCTGAAGAACTCTGATATAACATCCACAGTAGTGTACATATACTTTCTAACGGCTGATACAACAGAACATGTGGCTAAGAACACCACAACAGTGTACAAAATACCCAGATAGCCAATATAAATGCGGATAGCAAACATTCTTCCAATCAAGGTGCAATATAAATATCTGTAGAAGACCTTAAACATCAAAGAAGCAAGACCCAAATGGTCTATACATCGAAAATGATATCATACAGATGAACATCATGACTTTAACAGTAGAAGATTGTGCTTCATTAATTCTGGAATAAGGTGATAACAAAGATCAAAGATTAATATGCTCAGGAAGGAAGAACAAAAACCAGCTTCTCACAACTTTTCACATAAACAGAGAACTTATCTGCACACAAGAATTTCCAAGATTAAAGCATATAAAGATCATAAAACAAGATTGCTCATACATAAATGAAAATGCTTATACACCAAAGGTTAGCAAATATCATATAAAAAAGATGGCAACATAATATGATCAAAATAAAATATTAACTTGATCATTAAGGAAAATGAAGTTCTTCTACACATTAAGTGTGAGCCATAACATATAAATAGTGAGCCCAAGATTTACACATATGAGATTGTTCTTATAAAATTGTTTTTATAAATATGACATGATTAGAACTCAACATGATTAAATAAGATAAAAAAGGAAAAAATTAGTTATTAAGTATCTTGTTAAAAAATATTAAGCATTAGATGGTTTATAGCTATCATCATGACAAAATACTAGAGATCCATGCCCTTAAAAAATGTCAATGCTTCCAAATAGGAATGTGAGACAAATATATACCAAGAACAAGAAATAATCTCTTAATAAACATAATTAGATGCAAAACCTAAATGCAAAAAGATGAATAACAGAAAACTGAAATACTTTACCGTATTGATCTGAATCTGCAAAAACATAGTTAGAAAAACAGTAAGGAAAAGAAACTTTTACTACATCCCTTTGAAAAGTGCCAAGAAAAGTCACTCGCGGGTCTGCCATGTCACAACCCCAAATTTTCTCAATTTTGTAAAAAATGTATATATACATGTTGACGACATTATTTTCTATGTCGCAGGTATGAAATACGAAGAGGATGCAGTGTGACTCCGCATCGTCTATTTATAAGGTATAACTTGTATTTGCAACCGTGTATAAGTCATTTGATTTCTATGTTTTGTTTGCGGAATATAAGCCAGCCTTAGCTTGGCAATTATGTGTTGTTATTTCGTTCATAACTGACTTCACTACTGTCGCAATCCAGTAGGATTACTGTTGTTATTTTATATAGCTTGGTTTAATGTTTTTCTAGCCTAGTGGCTAGCCATGATTCTTTTAAGCTAGTTGTTGCCATTAAAAATCGTTAATGTGTTATGATAAACTTGCTATGGTCCTCGAGCTTCATGTAGATACATGCCAAAGTATTCATAGTTATTGTTAAGTCAAATATTAAGATCATAGACATATGTTTATATCGATGATGCATAAAAAACCCAATGGATGCTATTTAGAGTTTGTATAAAACGATTAGGCACTATGCCCATACTTGTGCTTGAATAATAATTCGGAATCATGTGTAATAATTTCGATTCCCTCATGGTTACGCAAATCGTATTTCTTGCTATATAAACCAACACGTCCATGCAATAGAGATTATGTGAAATACTAATGCATATTAACAATTCCTATATGACTATATTGAAATGAGATGCTTGTTATAAATATTGTGAATAAATATTAACTATGCACACTCTACGCATAACCCTATGCTTATAGTTTGATTGTCCTAACTCAACTTAATATTATATGTTATGACTCTGATCTAGGATCATGGTGTTACTATGATCCTATGCTAGCTCTATATTAATGATTCGCATTAATATTTGCAATAAAATGGATGTACGAAAACGTACGATTGTTGGTTTGATATGTATCTAGTCATAACGCTATCATTTATACTCGTACCTCTGTGATTCGAACTCCCAAGCTTACAGTTGTAATGCCTACATGGAAATCGTAATGTTGCTCATTATTCAATGTTAAGATCCTGTATTAAATTGATGTAGAAGTAAATCTCGTTATGATTTATATATTAATTCGATGTATCTCTTCATATTAATGACTACATCAATGTTGTGATATTTGTATTAATTCGATGATATTTCTTGGTTAATGCAGACCACCGTTGAGTGCCAAATCGGACGGGGTTGGTGAATCCATGTGATGGCTTAAACGTGGGACGTTGTATTGTCTGGCCATCCTCGCGTGGCATACGTTGGGTCGTTGATCATTGATCCTTGGGATCGTAACCGATCTTCCCCGGGATTTTGTTATGCAAAGAGGTTACGCATTTGATCATTTGTCCATTGTAGTTACAACGTTATGTTGTTGTGTTGGTTATGGCTCTATGCAGAGCTTTCCAACCAATGTATTTGATTTGCAAATATTAATAGGTGTCGGCTTACTGTTTAAGCGGTTCTTTTACAAGGGTAGTTTCTACGACCTTCTTGTGGAGTGCCTGTAGAGCTTCCATGAGGGTTTTCCCTCCAGATTGTAAAGCTTCTTTGTTTAGTTCGGCTCTGCAACTCTTTCTTTTGAAGATAAAAGTTATCATGTGCATGTTGGAGCTTCGAATGACTTCTCAGCACGAAGGTAGGATTTGCATACCCCCCTTCCTCGATTCTCTATGTTTATTAAGTGTTTGGTTGTAATATGCATGCTGGGTATTAATAATCTTGACTTGTTATGCAGGTTAAGCTTCGAATCTCGAAGGGATTGCGTTGCTGGAAAAAATACTTACAAAGTAAGATGAAGACTTTGTTCACGGCATCACTGGTTGATTTCCCAAATCACCGAGTGAGTTCCAAATGAAAATATAAGTTCCATTTTAATATTTATAAGCATAAACACAATACTTTTGACTAGTTACCTTTGTATATTACTTACGCAGAGGTTAAGATAATCCTTCATTCGACATTTTATATAAATGTTTGGATTGATAAAACCTAGCTTGTATTACTATGATCTTTGTAGGGGAAAGAGTAAGCTACGTCGTTACTGAGGGAGCACAACGACCGCGATAAAATCCGGTAATCCATCGTCAATATTCTTGTTAAGGTTTGTTTACCATCTTCTTAGATTAAACCCTAACTAACTTGCTTACACTTACTTGCAAGTGGTCTCGTGGATACAACTATCTTTGGGGCGATTAAGCCGATAACACCTAACTAGAAATGATTTCAATATTTGAGTATGTTACTCGTTTACATGTTCCAAGATTTCGCGTGGGCTGAGACAACCATTGCGACTTCATTAAAGATTTACTTGATCTATGTTGAGCATGTTGGATCTGTTACTCTGTTTATCATTTTAATAATAAATGCATGTCGGATTTGTTTCCATTTCTTGTTTAAGGAATTTCTCACGTGCTTTGATCTTGTCTTTAATTCTGTTATACAGAGATGGTATCGTTTTTTGTTGTTTTTAAATCGTAACTACACAACTCAATATGAGCGGTTAAAATGAGTGTGTTTGACTCCTGTACTTGGAGCTAAAATGATATTAGAGAATCCCTTCGGATTCTAGTGGATGCATTCATGAATGGCCCCGAGTTGAATAAAAATGTTTATAGAGTCTGCAACTCTTCTTGTAAATATGTTAACTCTGAAATATTAGTATTATGATTCATATATGATTTCAGTTAAGCCTTTCAGCTATGTGATAACATTAGGTTATCGCAGTGCATATTAACCAGAAATAAACTCATATTTATTTTGTTACTTGTTAAATGCTTTAATGTTATCTTTTCATATGGCCTTACGACTTTGTCGTTTATCATTAGAATGTGACTGAGCCTCTCGCCTCTATAATATTAATAGCTTTAACTATCAAACTCTTTGTATACAAATCGTGTTTACTTAGCAATGTATAAAACTTGAATATGAAATGTGTTTAAACAATAACACTATGAGTCTTACGACTCTGTAATAACATTGTTATAGTGTAAAATTATTTATCCATGAAATGCGTTGGAGTTTGATAAATAGTGCATGAACTAAATGGCTATCAATGGATATACTATGTTATAAGAATCGTACCAAGTCTTGGATAGTATTTTTTAACTTTATTCTCTATTTATACTATTTTTGTTTATTTATTATGACATTAATACAATAAGTAAACATGATAAACCCTAGGTTATTGAAAAGAAATAATATCCTGAAATTTCATCTTAGTTGCTAGTATAGTATAGTGAAATAATTAACTGAAGCAAATCTATAGAACAAAGATAATAATGATAACGTATGGAATATAATGTAACATAGTAAGAAAATTATATAGATATATTTCTCAAAAAAAATTCATTAACAAAACATATAGACAGTATAAAATATAGTTCAACATTCATTAAACATTCTACACGGTAAATACTAAATAGATAATAAGAAAATATTGAATACTAATAAAACTATAATAGAAAAAGAACAGACCGAATCCAATCTGAAGTTCGTCGTTCCTCCCAACCAATCTTCCAGAACAACCAAGCTTACTTGTTGTGAAACCCCCGAACCTGTTTGTTGGACCATAAGGAAAAAGACTGCTGAAGCAACCCAGAACTATCACTCAGTTCCACTTCTCAACTCAACAAAATAATTTCCCTCTTCCATCCAAGCTTGTTGCTTGTCTGATGGGAATTGCTTAATAAAGCATTGCCTAGGACTTAGGTTTATCATGAGCCTTCTGCTGTAGAACCTCCATCTGGAGTTCTAACCTTAAAAATAGAGGTGATGCCTCTTGCACCTGTTGAGGTATTAATTAGTGGTTTTCACCACTATGGGAAATCTGCCCAACACATGTCATTCCTCCTTGTGGGCCAGCAAACACTCTTTCAACAGCTACTTCAGATTGGATTCTCCTGTTTTATTTATTAAATAATAAAAATAATACAATATCCTCAACAAGTGTCTTTGACCACACTTGGTCAAATAATTGTTCAACAACAATTAAAAACATTATTACAAAGTATTTAAACTTTAATCAAGGTTCTAGGGGTATTACATACACCCCCCCTTAAAGATAACACCATCCTCGGTGTTATTTAATCTTCAATTGTTTCATCTTGAAACATAATTGGATATGCCTTTTGTATTTTACTTTCCAATTCCCAAGTAGCCTCTTATGGGATAAGTTGCATCCACTACACTTTTACTTGCCCAATAATGCGATTCCGAAGGATAAGCTCCCTCCCGTCGAGGATGCATTCTGGTTCCACTTGGAATTCTCCTTCCGGTTCCACCTGAATAAAATTCCAATCCACAACATGAGTAGCATCATGTATGTATTTATTTAACAAAGAAACGTGAAAAACATTATGTACTTTTACTGTAGCCAGTAATGCCAACCGATAAGCTATCAGTCCAATCCAGTCTAATATTTCAAAAGGACCACAATACCTGGGTGCTAGTTTAGCACACTTTCCCAATCTTAAGGAACTATTTTTTGGCTTTACCTTTACATAAACATGGTCTCCTATCTGGAACTCCCTTTGAGTTCTTTTTAAGTCAGCATAGTTCTTTTGTCTATCTCGAGCTACTTTCAAATTTTGTTTCACGGTTAGTTCCATATCCTTTAATAATTCAGGACCTAGCATCAATCTATCAACTGGACTACTCCAAGAAACTGGAGTATTACACTTCCATCCATAAAGTATTTCAAATGGACTCATCTTAGCAGAAGCTTGAAAATGGTTATTATAAGCAAACTCAACCAAATGTAAATAGTCTTCCCATTTTCCTGGTTTATCCATAGCATACATTCTAAGCATGTATTCTAGAATCTGATTAAATATTTATGTCTGTCCATCAGTTTGAGGGTGAAAAGGTGTACTAAAATTTAGTTTAGTATCTAACCCTTTAAACAAAGCTTTCCAAAAATTTCCTGTAAACTTTGTATCTCTGTCAGAAACAATTATTTTAGGCACACCATGCAATCTGAAAATTTATTTAATAAATATTTCAGCATTATGAATAGCTTTATAAGTAGATTTAACATGAATAAAATGTGTCGCCTTACTTAACTTGTCAACCACAACCATTATAGAATCATTATGTTTAGAGTTTCTAGGAAAACCTATTATGAATCCCATACTAATGACTTCTCATTTCCATTCTGGAATGGGTAAAGGCTGTAATAAACCTGTTGGATGTTGATGTTCAATTTTTACTTACTAACACTCCATGCATTTAGCTATAAATTCAACAACTTCATTTGTTAGGCCAATAAAATTCTTTCTTTAACATAGTAATCATTTTCTGGTATCCAGGACGTCCTGAGTAAGGTGTTTTATGCATTTCATTCATAATTAACAGCTTTACTTTTGCAGAAATAGGTACATACAACTTGTTCTTATACATTAACAATGCATTTCTGCTAAATTTAAAATATGTTTTTACTTGACGTTCTTCATTTTCTGTTGTTTTAATTTTATTTTCTGATATTCTTCATCATTTCTTGCTGTTGTTTGTATTTTAACCTCTAAATATGTTTTGTAACTGCTATTTGCAGCCATAAACAACATGTTAGCATGACAACTCCAAGCGTCTGCTACCTTATTTTCTTTCCCTTTAAGATGTTTTATTTCAAAATCATATTCGCTTAGAAAGGACAACCATCTTGCTTGCCTTGCATTCAAATTCTACCGATAAAAAAGATACTTTAGACTTACATTATCTATTTTTAGTAGAAAAAGTCTACCAATCAAATAATGTCGCCACATTTTTAATGCATGAATTATAGCAGCCAATTCCCAATCATGAGTTGCGTAATTTCTTTCATGTTCTTTTAATTTTCTTGACTCATAAGCCACAAAATAATTATCTTGCATTAGTACTCCCCCTAAACCTTCCTTGCATGCATCCGTACAAATGGTAAATTCTTTATAAGGATCTACAATCTTAAGAATATGAGCTATTTTTAACAAATGTTTTAGTTTGTTAAAACTTTCTTCACATTTATTATTCCATTCAAATTTCTTTCCTTTCTTTTGTAAAGAAGTTATAGGACAGGCAATTTTTGAAAATCCTTCAATAAATTTTCTGCACTAACTTGTTATTCCCATAAATGATCTTATATCTGATACGTCTTTAGGGACCGACCACTCCATTATGGCTTTTACTTTATCAGGATCAACTGATATATCATCCTTAGTTATTACATATACTAAGTACTGAATTCTATCCTCAAAGAAACCACACTTACTGAACTTTGCGTAAAGTTCTCATTCCATTAATACTTGTAATACAATTCTTAAGTGTTCTTCATGTTCTTGTTCATTCTTAGAATAAATTAATATATCATCGATAAATACGACTACGAATTTATCTAAGTATTTACTTAATACGCTATTCATTAAACACATAAATATTGTTGGTGTGTTTGTCAACCCAAAAGGCATCACGACAAATTCATAATGACCATACCTAGTCTTAAAAGCAGTTTTATAAATGTCTTCATCTTTTACTCTTACTTGGTGATATCCTGAACGCAAATCTATCTTAGAGAATATAGTTTCTCCTCTGAATTGATCGAATAGATCATCAATTCGGGGTAATGGGTATCTATTTTTAATTGTCATCTTGTTTAATTGTCTATAGTCAATACACAATCTCAAAGTGTCATCTTTCTTTTTAACAAAAATTACTGGTACTCCCCAAGGGGACACACTTGGTAGTATATACTTTTTGTCAATTAACACTTGAATCTGAGATTTTAATTCGTTTAATTCCAAAATGTTCATTCTATAAGGAGATTTTGAAGCTGATATTGCTCCTAGTATGAGATTAATTGTAAAATATATCTCTCTTTTAGGAGGCAGTCCTGGAACTTCTTCCGGAAACACATCCTTAAATTCTTTTAATATTGGAATGTCATTTATATCAAGTTTATCACTTTTATCTCTGTCATCTAATAACAAAAACTTTACAACCTTTCCTAATAGATCTTTTCATTTACAAAGCGGAGATTTCTCTTATCAAAACTTTTCTAGGAATTCGTTTCACCAAAACATAATTATTTTCTTCATCTTTGCATGTAAAATATTTTTCATAACAATTCAAAATCACTCTATGTTTCTCTAACCAGTCCATTCCAATTATCATATCATATGTTTCTAAAGGTAAAACATTCAAATATGCATGTGTTTTCAAGTCATTCATGTAAAATTCACAGTTTTTAACATAGCTAGTAACTTTCCTTTTTTGTGCCTGTAGCTAGCTGAACAAACCATGATTTCTCAAATTTACTTTGTTGAAGTTTTACATGCGTCTACCATCCTAGGAGATATATAACTTAGACTTGCACCTGGATCTATCAACATAGAAATAGATTTGTCTTGTAACATACCTTCTATTTTGACCATTGTTGATTGATGTTCTGCCTGTCGATTCTCCAATGTTGCGCTGATCCTTGGTATACTTCTGGCCACACCACCTACAGTAGCATCTTCTTGTATAGAATGTATATTATTAACAATCTTTCTCTTTTTTTGGACAATCTTTAAAGTAGTGTGGTTCACCACACTCCCAACATTGTAAAGGACCTCTTGGATAATTAACTTTGTTATAAGTAGCAGATGTATCTCTTCTTGGATTATTTATTGCATTTTGAGGTCTGTTTTTTAAATTATTACTTTGATATTTTTTATGGTTATTTCCAGCACTTCTGAAAAAATTATTAACTCTTTTCTTTGGATCAAAGTTCTTTCCTTTCCATGCTAGTAAATTATCTATTTTATTTTTATTTTGATCAAAATAGAAATTTGCTTTCCTCATTGCCTCTTCCAAAGTTTTAGGATTATCATAATCAATCCTCTCTACATAACGGGCAAACAACTTAGAAATCTTTGTACGTTTGGTTTCTCTTCTGTAATGTAAGGTACATATCGTAATAAACTTAGAAACTTGTTGCACATTTATTTCATAGTTAATGTTCCAAGTTTCAGATCATAAAATTATTTTGCTTTCTCTTCATAATACTGTTCAGATAGATATTTTCTTTTAAACAGTTTCTTGAATGAACTCCATGTGATATGAAGTTCTTTTATGTTCTTTACTTTTTTAATATCTTGCCACCATATATCTGCCTTTTTGGACAGATTATAGGTAGCCATCATTGCTTTAAGTTCTGTAGAGTAATTATAAATATGAAAATATTTATGCATTCTGGACATCCATGCTTCGGCTTCTTCCCCAGTTTCTACTTCACCATTGAATAGAGGTAGGTTTTTTTTCTTGAACTCTCCAGAAATTTCCTCACAATGTTTACTCTTTTTAGTAATATGTTCATCATCACTACTATCACTTGTATTATATTTTTGTTTATGTTCTCTTACTGAAATACCACTACATGAATCACTTTCATTATCAACAAAAGTTAACTTCCTTCCCCTACATTTACATGATGGAGTTTTCTCATTCTCTTCATCTAAAGGTTTATTCTTTATTGTTTCTTGCTCAAGTAGTTTAGTGAGCAGAATGTTATTTAACTCTTCCTGAGCCTTTAAGATACATTCGTTATCTTCCTTTACACTTAAAATTTATGCTTTTAATTCTTTCATAGTTTGTAAAATTCCCGATTGATTATCATTTATGTTATCATTCAAATCAACCCATAAATTGTCATTATTAACATTCTCTTGTTCATGATTATTTTGTTCATGATTCTCTTGTTCACTGTGATGTGATCCATCTTCAGTAGATGTCTCTACTCCTTCCATTTTCCTGCATAACAATGATTATATTTTTGTTCCTGAAATATCATAACAAAAACATAAGTCAGTTTTTTTGGGGGGATTCATGATGATCATGCGTGTTTGATCCAATTTTCAGGCCTAGTGTTTGTAACCTCGCTCTGATACCAATTTGTCACAACCCCAAATTCACTCAATTTTAAAAAACAATTATATGTACATGTTGACGACATTATTTTCTATGTCGCAGGTATGAAATACGAAGAGGATGCAATGTGACTCCGCATCGTCTATTTATAAGGTATAACTTGTATTTCTGAAACCATGTATACGTCATTTGATTTCTATATTTGGTTTGTGGAATATAAGCCAGCCTTAGCTTGGCAATTATGTGTTGTTATTTCGTTCACAACTGACTTCACTACTATCGTAATCCAGTAGGATTACTGTTGTTATTTTATATAGCTTGTTTTAATGTTGTTCTAGCCTAATGGCCAGCCATGATTCTTTTAAGCTAGTTTGTTGCCATTAAAAATCGTTATGGTGTTATGATAAACTTACTATGCTCCTCGAGATTCATGTAGATACATGCCAAAGTACTCATAGTTATTGTTAAGTCAAATATTAAGCTCATAGACATATGTCTATATTGACAATGCATAAAAATCTCAATGGATGTTATTTAGAGTTTGTATAAAACGATTAGGCACTATGCCCATACTTATGCTTGAATAATAATTCGGAATCATGTGTAATAATTTCGATTCCCTTATGGTTAAGCAAATCGTATTTATTTCTATATAAACCAATACATCCATGCAATAGAGATTATGTGAAATACTAATGCATATTAACAATCCCTATATGACTATATTGAAATGAGATGCTTGTTATAAATATTGTGAATAAATATTAACTATGCACACTCTACGCATAACCCTATGCTTATAGTTTGATTATCATTTTGATTGTCGTAACTCAACTTAATATTATATGTCATGACTATGAGCTAGGACCATGGTATTACTATGATCCTATGCCAGCTCTGTATTAATGATTCGCATTAATCTTTGCAATTAAACGGATCTACGAAAAGGTACAATTGTTGGTTTGATATGTATCTAGTCGTAACGCTATCGTTCATACTCATACCTCTATGATTCAAACTCCCAAGCTTACAGTTGTAATGCCTACATGGAAATCATAATGCTGGTCATTATTCAATGTTAAGATCTTGTATTAAATTGATGTAGAAGTAAATCTCATTATGATTTCTGTATTAATTCGATGTATCTCATCATATTAATGATTACATTAACGTTGTGATCTCTGTATTAATTCGATGATATTTCTTGGTTAATGTAGACCACCGTTGAGTGCCAAATCGGACGGGGTTGGTGAAGCCATGTGATGGCTTAAATGCAAGACGTTGTACTGTCTGGCCATCCTCGCATGGCATACGTTGGGTTGTTGATCATTGATCCTTGGGATCGTAACCGATATTCCCAGGGTTTTGTTATGCAAAGAGGTTACGCATTTGATCATTTGTCATTGTAGTTACAGGGTTATGTTGTTGCATTGGTTATGGCTCTGTGCAGAGCTTGCCAACCATGTTATTTGATTTGTAAATATTAATAGTTGTCGGCTTACTGTTTAAGCAGTTTATTTACAAGGGTAGTTTCTACGGCTTTCTTGTGGAGTGCCCGTAGAGCTTCCCTGAGGGTTTTCCCTCTAGACTGTAAAGCTTCTTTGTTTAGTTCGGCTCTGCAACTCTTTCTTTGGAAGATAAAAGTTATCATGTGCATGTTGGAGCTTCAAATGACTTCTCAGCATGAAGGTAGGGTTTGCATACCCCCCCTTCCTCGATTCTCTTTGTTTATTAAATGTTTGGTTGTATTATGCATTATGGGTATTAATACTCTTGACTTGTTATGCAGGTTAAGCTTCGAATCTCGAAGAGATTGCGTTGCTGGAAACAATACTTACAAAGTAATATGGAGACTGTGTTCACGACATCATTGGCCGATTTCCCAAATCACCTGGTGAGTTCCAAATGAAAATATAAGTTTCATTTTAATGTTTATAAGCATAAACACAATACTTTTGACTAGTTACCTTTGTATATTACTTACGCAGAGGTTAAGATAATCCTTCGTTCGACAGTTTATATAAATGTTTGGATTGATAAAACCTAACTTGTATTACTGTGATCTTTGTAGGGGAAAGCGCAGGCTGCGTCATTGCTGAGGGAGCAGGACGGCCGCGATAACCTCTGGTAAGCCATCGTTAATATTCTTGTTAAGGTTTCGTTACCATCTTCTTAGCTTAAACCCTAACTAACTTGCTTACACTTGCTTGCAGGTGGTCTCATGGATGCGGCTATCTTTGGGGCAATTAAGCTGATGGCACTTAACTAGAAATGACTTCAATATTTGAGTATGTTACTTGTTTACCTGTTCCAAGCTTTCGCGTGGGCTGAGACAACCATTGCGACTTCATTAAAGATTTACTTGATCTGTGTTGAGCCTGTCGGCTCTGCTACTCTGTTTATCATTTTAATAATAAATGTCTGTCGGCTTTGTTTCCATTTCTTGTTTAAGGAATTTCTTTTGTGCTTTGATATTGTCTTTAATTTTGTTATACATATATGGTATCATTTTTTGTTGTTTTTAAATCATAACTACACAGCTCAATATGAGCGGTTAAAATGAGTGCGTTTGACTCATGTACTTGGAGCTAAAATGATATTAGAGAATCCCTTCAGATTCCAGGTGGGCGCATTCATGAATGGCCCCGAGTTGAATAAAAATGTTTATAGAGTCTGTAACTCTTCTTGTAAATATGTTAACTCTGAAATATTAGTATTGTGATTCATATATGATTTCAGTTAAGCCTTTCGGCTATGTGATAACATTAGGTTATCGCAGTGCGTATTAACCAGAAATAAAATCATATTTATTTTGTTACTTGTTAAATGCTTTAATGTTATCTTTTCGTATGGCCTTACGGCTCTGTCGTTTATCATTAGAATGTGAACGAGCCTCTCAGCTCTGTAATATTAATAGATTTAACTATCAAACTCTTTGTATACAAATCGTGTTTACTTAGCAATGTATAAAACTTGAATATGAAATGTGTTTGAACAATAACACTATGAGTCTTACAACTCTGTAATAACATTGTTATAATGTAAACTTATTTATCCATGAAATGCATTGGAGTTTGATATATAGTGCATGAACTAAATGGCTATCAATGGATATACTCTGTTATAAGAATCGTATCAAGTCTTGGATAGTATTTTTGAACTTTATGTTTTGTTTATACTATTTTTGTTTATTTATTATGACAATAATACAATAAGTAAAAATGATAAACCCTAGGTTATTGAAAAGAAATAATATCCTGAAATTTCATCTTAGTTGCTAGTACAGTATAGTGAAATAATTAACTGAAGCAAATCTATAGAACAAAGATAATAATGATAACGTATGGAATATAATGTAACAGAGTAAGAAAAATATATAGATATATTTCTCAGAATAAATTCATTAACAAAACATATAGACAATATAAAATGCAGTTCAACATTCATTAAACATTCTACATAGTAAATACTAAACAGATAATAAGAAAATATTGAATACTGATAAAAATATAATAGAAACCTGACTGAAAGAACTGACCGAATCCAATCTGAAGTTCGTCATTCCTCCCAACCAATCTTCTAGAACAACCAAGCTTACTTGTTCTGAAACCCCCGAGCCTGTTTGCTGGACCATAAGGACAAAGACTATTGAAGCAACCCATAACTATCACTCAGTTCCACTTCTCAACTCAACAAAATAATTTCCCTCTTCCATCCAAGCCTGTTGCTTGTCTGATGGGAATTTCTTAATAAAGCTTTGCCTAGGACTTAAGTCTATTATGAGCCTCCTGCTCTAGAACCTCCATCTGGAATTCTGACCTTAAAAATAGGGATGATGCCTCCTGCACCTGCTGAGGTATTAATTAGTGGTTTTCACCACTGTGGGCAATCTTCCCAACACATGGCATTCCTCCTTGTGGGCCAGCAAACACTCTTTCAACAACTACTTCAGATTGGATTCTCCCGTTTTATTTATTAAATAATAAAAATAATACAATATCCTCAACAAGTGTCTTTGACCACACTTGGTCAAATAATTGTTCAACAACAATTAAAAACATTATTACAAAGTATTTAAACTTTAATCAAGGTTCTAGGGGTATTACATGCCAACAGGAAACTAGCGAATAAAAACTGTTAACCGCGGGTTCTGCACCGCAAAGGTTGCGGTTACTTGCGGGTTTATAGTAGAGTCAACCGTGGGTTCGCGGGTTTGTAAAGGTGAAAATCGTGGTTCTGATCGGGTGTTCGCGGGTTTCTGTGTAGTAAAGTCGCGACTATGCCAAAGCACTCACGGGTCTCTGCACAGGAGGGTAGCGAGTAGACTGAAGTAAACACAAGTTAGTAGTGAGAACAGTCGCAAGTATGCTGTAGCACACGTGGGTCTGCAGTATACTCACAGGTTCGCAATAGGGAAAGTCGCGGTTAATCACAGGTTCTGCGAAGCAAAGGTCGTGAACGTCAAGTTTGAGGCCGAAAACAATGTCGAATCTGCCGAAGACAGAAACCTGCACAAAGTCTACCAAACTTGCACGAAAACTGTCGATCTGTCAACCAGAAGATAGATCTCCTTGAGGAGAAGCAAAAAATCATATAGATCTACAAAAAAAACATTCAAGAAACCCTTGAAAAAATTCTACAAAAATCTACACAAGGTTAGGGTTAGAAAAAAAACTGCAGAAACATGCCCATATGTGAAGAGAAGCCAAATGGCTACTAGATTGAAAGCAAATCTACAAAATAAGAAATGCCTAAATGACACTAGTTATTGATTGAAAGCTATAGAAGGTGCTAGATCATAGCAACTAGCTCAGATACCATGTTAGAACTTAAGATCTAGCTAAACTAGTTTACCTATCTTAGCAATCAATAACATATCACAATAAATAAGAACAGAAAGAGAATAAGGAAAAGAGTACACCAGATATGCATGGTTCACCCAATTGGGCTATGTCCATGGGAAGGTTGTCTTCTATTATCTCCATAAATCTCCTTCAATCTTACAAGAGAGCAACTATTAATAACCCCAATACAATATAGTAGATATTGAGATCACAAAACCATGTGTCAATACTATCTATGAGCATATACCACTTTATCACTTGTTGTATCTTCGTACTTGTGATGTGACTCCCTTGACTCTATTATATACCAAGAGATGTGGAGGAATTACTCTCACATATTGCATGTGGGATAATATAATTCTCCATAATAACATCTCTTTCCATAATAGCATCTCTTTATATAATGACGAATATCAAGAGTAAACTTTACCATCATTTATATGGGATAAATGTATTACTCTTTTACATAAGATTGTGGATAACTTCTGACATAATACAAAGACATTATTACCTTCCAAGGAATATAATTAATATATTCCAACACTCACCAACCCCGTCCCCTAACCCTTCATGGGGTTTTATACAATAATAGTGTTCATTTTGACCACATTAAGATGGTTACAATCCAACTACTCCACTTGGACACATTAATATATTCTTGGTATTTCATCGTGCCCTCTTGCCCAAATCTCCTTATGTGTATTGCTCCCTCCATCTTTTGTGATCTGGCCTTCAAAAACAAAGCGACCAACAAGTCTTATAAATATTGAGAACCCCAAACTCCTTATCAAGCTCTTGAGAATATGTTATGTACAAAATTCCAAAAATATAATAAAAATAGAAATAAAAAGTAACATGTCGCCTTGAGAATGAAATAAAGAGATGAATAAGAATCTTTGTCAATGGGGAAACCTTCTTATATAATGTATCAAATTCACAAGACAAGATAAGATGATCCTAAAACTGTCCCAAGTTCCTCCCTACAGTATATCGGTGAATAGATTTGGGAGAAGATTTTTGGGCAGTGGGTTGAGTAAACTATTGCACTACACACCACCTGCACTGGAAGATCTAATAGATTATCCAGTAGTCAATTCCCTGGTAGAGCTAGTTTTTTTCTTAGAATAACAGGCGAAGTGTAGTGTGCAAGTGTGTTTCCAAATCAATATTTTTTCAATACACTTATAGGCCACCCTATGTAGTTTGTATGATAATTACTTGTAAGATCAGTTTGTAGGATCTGCTACTGTTGAGTCTACTATGTATGTTATAGTTGCATCATCTAATAATATATGTGCATATTTTACCTATGAACTGACTACTGAACCAACTGGAGAATCTATTGGTTCTTCAATAGGATCAACGAAGCCCACTGGTATAAGGTATGCTTAATCTGGACCTTGAGCTGCTTGTCCTGGACTTGGATCTACCTTTGGCCGCTGCTCCTATCTTTACTTCTCTCACCATGAAATGCTTCTACCTTTGTCTCTGTCACGCCTCCGTTTCCTTTGCCAATATCACCCTTGCCTTTGCCTTGGTAGGTGCTATAGCTATTGCTTATTCAATTGGACCAACTATATA
This sequence comes from Larix kaempferi, assembly GCA_027924585.1. Taxonomy (NCBI): domain Eukaryota; kingdom Viridiplantae; phylum Streptophyta; class Pinopsida; order Pinales; family Pinaceae; genus Larix; species Larix kaempferi. The sequence continues at coordinate 235,569 of BSBM01000721.1, read as the reverse complement.
AGTCAATGAAACTACCTCTATAGATGACTTTTCCTTAGTTGTTGATGGGTATGCATGTGGATTTGGCCATATGCATATGCATATGGGTCTTGGGGGAAGAAGAGTACCCCAGGAGTTGGCTAGGAGGAAAATCCATGCATGTTTTGAGCTTGGTAGATGAAACAATCTGTGACTAGTGGGAAAGGATCCAACTGTCTGATTTGTAGGTGGACTCTCTCTGTATCGATCTCTAGGTTGCAGGTGGACTCTATTTGTCTCGATCTCCAGGTTGTAGGTGGACTCTTTTTGTGTTGATCGATCTCCAGGTTGCACCATAGTTTACACAAAGTTCAGGACACGTGAAACCCTTCCTACGAATACTAAATTTTCTTATATTTCCTGCCATTTTTTTAAAAGCATCTAATATGTTGATTTATAGTCATTTTATTTCAAATAATATAATATGTTGATTTATAGTCATTTTATTTCAAATAATATAATATGTTGATTTATAGTCATTTTATTTAAAATCATTTAATATGTTGATATATAGTAATTTTATTAAATGTGTTTTTGTGTTAAAATCTATGGTAATATAGTGTTTTTGTGTTTAAAGGTGCACACTCTTATGCCATAAAATGTCCCACCTACTAGATAGCCGCAAGAAGATAAACTAAGCCATCATTCCCACTCCGACTGGTTTTGTTGGAAAGTCCATTTCAAAAATGAGGTCTGGACATTATAGAGGAAATCAATCCCTACTGCTCTAGGCATCATAAATTCATCTTCATAGTAATGGATTAATGTACTAGATGGACATAAGTGGTTCCCCTAAAGGTTTTCAATAAAAACCAAGTGATATTCTTCTTAGAATCCCAAAGTATAATTACCAGGTTTGGTGTTCACAATTCTCTAGTTTTGGATAATGCTCAGTATTTTTTCATCATTAAAATTAACCAAATTTGCTTTGGGAAAAGATATTTATAAGGTAAGGTACACTGCAAACTAAAACCCTCAATGGAATGGTGTTGTAGAGTCCACTAAGAAAAACCTAATCTGAATTCTTAAGAAAACTATAGTGGATCATCAATGGAACTAGCACAAAGCCTTGCCAAACACCCTTTGGGTAGACAGACTAACACCCAAGACATCATTATCTAGGTACCTTAACTTTCTTTCATCTAGTCTATGGAGTAGAGGTTATACTTCCCTTGAAAATATTCCTAAACCGTCTCCAACTAGCCCAATCCATTAGAGAAGTTAAGTGTCTAGTCATGCAAAACATGATTGATACTCGGACTCTTGAAACTGGAAGATCGACAAAGGAAGAAAGCTAAGATAAGATTTAGTATAGATCAACAATTGGCCAAGCACTGGTTTGAGAAGAGATATGTGAATAGCAAAGGCTTCCAAGTAGGAGACTTGATCCTGAAATGGGACAAATCCCATGAACCCAAGGGTTTAAAATTTCGTTGATAGCTTCAGTGAGTACTTACTTTTTGTAGTTCATTTCTTAGAGAGATATTTTCAGTCTCCAACTTCTTACACGTTTCTTCTTTCTCTTTTATCTTCCTTGCCATATTTCTATCTATTATCCTGACTTCTTCTACTTGTTCTTCATACTTCAGTAGTTGCTCCTTTAATTGCTTATTCTTCTTTCTTGATTTCTTTAGTTCTTCCATAGCACTTATAAGTTGATCTCCCTCAAAATTTATATCAACTAATCCTTCTACTAGTTCTGAATCTTCGCTCTCCATATCTTGTTCAATTGCCTTGAACAACATTTCTTTTGGATCATCCTCATCGTCATCTTCATTGGATGAACTACTATCCTCCTTGGAGTTCAAATTCCTTTTCTATTTAAAAAACTTCTTCTTATTTTCAGACTTGCTTCCTTTGTGCATTCCCCTTCTTTCCTAACTATGGTCAGAATCTTCCTCACAATCTTTGTCTATACTTTCCTTGTAAGGAAATTTAGAGGCAAAGTGACCTATTTTACCACATCCAAAACACTTTAAAGATAATTTACCTTTTTATTTTACATGGCCCTTCTTGAATTTCTTCACAGAGGTTGTTTCTTCATCGTCTAATTCATCAAAGGAAGTCTTTCTTTGCTCATGCTTGATGCTCTTTGTCTTATTGGTCGTTTTAAAGACTGCTTCCTTTCTAGAAGGATTCTCCTTTTCAATTCTCATTTCATATGCAATAAAAATCCCATGAAGTTCATCCATTGTCAATTTATACAAGTGATCTCTTCTATCTTCTATAACTAATAAGTTGGAGTCAAAGTTTGTTGGCAAGGATCTCAATACCTTTTGTACGATCGCTTCTTCATAAATTTATGCTCCAAGACATTTGATAGCATTTACAATCTCATCCATGCGAAGAAAATAGGATGCGATGTTTTCTTCTTCCCTCATATTTAGAGTTTCAAACTGTCCTAAATAGGTTTGTAGATTTTCCTTCTTAACCTTCTCATCTCCTTCATAGATTTTTTAAAGCTTATCCCACATTTATTTAGCTGATGTACACTGCAATATAACCTTGATGAACTCCGAGTCTGCCAAAACACATAGTAATATTACATTCCTAGCCCTTGCATTGCATTCATACTGTCTTTTGTTTGACCATGCTCTGATACCAATTGTTGGAGTTCTTGATGATACTGAGACGGGCAGGGGTGAAACAGTTAGGTGTGATTGAACTTGAATCTTCTTGTTCATATCCTAACCTAGACTTGTCTAAAGATGGTCTTTGATTGCTGAGAATTTCATCCAATACCTTATAACTCTTGCCATATAAACACTTGAAATTTTAATACTTGTGGTTAGACCCATTGGTGTGAATGGAGTACTTCCATATTTATTTCCCATGACAAACATAAACTCGCACATGAAACATTAAATGTGTGGATATATAAACTATTGCAAAATATTTATATTGACTATATGAAGATCTAGTGCATATTGCCTTGCAAGGCATTTGACCACTTAATTAAAAATCAGAATGGATTCTTTAAACTGGTACATGGGCCACGAATCATGGTACCCTCAATATATGTAGGACGCTGGTGCGATTCAAAATTCTAAAATTTGTTTTCGTAAAACCCCAAATTTATTGTTTAGAAAATTTTAAAAAGAATATAAAACATAAACACACAGTAGAATAAGCATATCGTAGAGTCAACGCTTAGATGACAAAGCAAGTGGTTTGGAAAGTAAAGGAATATTAATGCTTCAGCTTGTTAAGGCCATTGTTAATGCTAAACAATGATAAGCTCAATTATTTTATTGTAGGTCCATGTTTAAAGAGGCAATCGACACCATAAGGACAACCATCAGGAGTGCCTTTATAGATCTAGTTATATTATTCTTCACCTTGGTCCATTCACTAAAATTTTGTTCCTTTAAATGTATGTTAGCCCTTAGTTATTGTTTTGACCTCAGGTGGCATTAGGTTGACCACTTATCGAGATATGAATTTATCTTGCTAATCCATCGAAGGCATTGGATTTCCTTCTTAAAAACTCAATATTGCTTGTGCCCAATGAGTTTCCCTCTAGCAACTGGCTAGGACCCACATGTTTCCTTAAAGCAACACATGGGGACACTGGAAAATTTGCAAAAAATACGAAGGGTTTCATTAATTGTGCATTCAATATTAATAGATTTTTTATATAGAACGTACGCCTGGACACAATTAAGACCCTTACCACCCACCTTGTCCTATTATGCAAGTATTAGTTTGGGCATGAAGGTTGGTAAGGGGCAACACAATAGTATCGTACCCTTATGCTGGAGGAATTGTGAACCAATCGACTAGGGTTTTTACATCCCATTTTTTATTAGGAACCTCCTATTTTTTATTTATTGTCTTTCCAATATTGATTCAAGACCTTAATTCAATGAATTATCCTTTCCCTTCGAGTTGGAGAAGCAATGGAAGATTGATTACTTGTCAATGTCCTATATTGGAGTAACCAAAGACTTGACGAATGAGGCACTGCAACAAAGACTCTGTATTTGTTGTTATCAATTTTAATACATAGAGTATCCCTCTTCTTCCCAACCACCTCCCCCCCGCAAACAAAAAAACATTTGTATTGGACATTGCGTGCATTCAGTAGTGTATATGGTGGAGGACTAATCTTAGCCTGGAATGTGGTTATTTAGGTAAAAACGAATTTGGAATCCCTTTTAATTATTACAATTATTAGTAGAAATGGTTTGAGAAAGGCGTTCCTTGCTTACTTGTGTGCAAGTGTCAAGTGGGAATGACTTGGAGCGAGGACAAAAGTGGTATAGATTTGTCTAGACGCCGAAATTACTTTTGGAGTTGCCTCCTCCTTTTCATGTTGAGCAACTTGAAGCCAATAACGAGGAGGACAAGCAAGCTTTGTTCACCAGGACAACTCCATTATGGATATTATTGGAACACAACAATGTAGTACACTAGATCACTTGATTTAGTGTTGGGAAAATTTAAATACACTCCCTCTAATGGTATTCTTCATACATGGTTGGATAACATTGTGTATTAAGCATATCAATCATTAAACAATTCTCCACCTTTTGGATGTACTTAAAGTATCATGTCTAAGACTAAGGTATAATCATTTCAATTGTTTCTTCTAGATATACTTTTTAATGTTTCTTCCAAATATTTATTACTCCCTTTACTTCATGCCCTTCTCTACATAAGATATACTCATTAGTTTGATTGATGATTTTTTTTCTCTCTCAAAGGTAGTGTATTTAAAGACTATAATGACCAAAATTTGGAGTATTAATAGCCTCGACTAACTTCCTTGTTTTGAAACTATGCATAAAGTATTAGTTAATAATTTCATTTTAGATTATGATATGGAACCAAATCTTATGTATTCCACTTTTCAATTTTGATACATCATAATGAATCACATCTAGGTAACCATTATCAAATTTATCTAGTCATTTCCCATATGCATGTCTTATGGGTAGTGCCATTTCTTCCTAAGTTAAGTTCCAACCCATATCAAATAATTTCCTTGACAACTTATCCTATTAGGTATTATGTGGCGCCCTCTTTCCATAGAAAATATAATATTTTCCCAAAGTAAATATTTATAGTGTTAAAATTGGGCCCTATCTAAATAAAATATTTTAGCACACACCTTTCCCATTCATTCATTATGTAATTTATTGCTTTCAAGACAACAAAGTCTAGAGTTCAAGCTCATATCAACAATTTGGCCTCTGAAATACTTGAGTGGTCAATTACACCGAGGCATTTCCAAAATCCTAGAATACAACATTTAAGGGAATACTAGGTTGACACACAAAGGATTTATTGAAGTCAATTTTGACCCAAGTTTTGCATATAAATGGCATTGTTCCTCAAAGGGGTGCTTCCAAGTCCACCTCCATCATATGATAAATCTTGTTGATGATATTGAGTCATTTTCATCATCACATCACGAGTAATTACAACGATAGTTCTATGATTTCAGAGGAATATGTACTTGGAAATATGGATTTATCAAAATCCACCAGAGGCCGACACGTGTATGACCTTGATGTATTTTATGGGTGTCGTCACTCGGAGGGCAGATTCGGGTCATCCATATTGATTTGGCTAGCAATCGCAGCCATCAGCGAGGAAAGAGGCGTGAATTACACGTCGTGGGAGGAAGGCCGTGCAGACGGCAGAGATTAATGATGGCATAGATCGTGGTCGTTTGTGTCTGGATGACTTTTTGCGGGGATACAGAGGAGATCTGGCACGCGAATGACTCGAATCTTCCCTCAGCTTAGATCGTGGCCATCAGAGGATGTAGAGACATGCGTCGGAAATGGGACTATGCCAATGGCTAGGATCGCAAGATTTAGTAGTGCCGACAGTCCATATTTCATTGCGTGGAGAGGGTAATCAGCACGCCTATTGGGTTCACCGACAATACGTAAGTTATTATGAAATTGAAATAAAGAAAATTAGTATTTGAAAGGCTTACCAAATTGACAAGAGAAATAAATCGACATGTGTTAGTAATTACAAAATCTCGGAGACATTTGGATAACTTGGGATCTCATGTGAATCTGCCACCCATTTGTGGAAAAATGCAGTGGGTGGACTTTGATCTCCCACCAGTTTTGATGTTTTCCACAAATCCTAGTGTAATCCCTGTTATGCGTGATCAGAACCTGTCTCTATTCTGTGCGATTTGTTTTGAAAACTAAGATTTGCTTCCAACTGAAGCATCTTGCGAAGGTAGCCATCGCAGTTCATCTCAGTTTAAGGGAGGAAGTCATGAAAACCCGACGTGGTGAGGGGTAGTATGTATTTGCATCTGTTTCATCTTGCAATTCTTTTTAGCTCCATGTTTTTTCCTATGATTTATCAAGAAAAATGTTTTTTATTTTGCATCTTCGATTATTTTGCATCTTTGTAATTTTATTTCTCAAAAAGAGTACAAAATTACATCTGTAGAAATATGCCAGGAATATACTCTGATGACCCTGTTATCCTGAAGATGGCCATGTTATCCTGCAAAAAAGTAATGGATCACTTGTCGTTACATTGACAGCTTTGAAAGTTAAAAATACAGTCATGGTCATCCCTTGTTGTTGCATCTGTGGAAAACATAACCTTCATGAGCCTACAAGGGATAACCACTGGTGGTTATTTTAATTTAAATGCATTCGTTGGGACTTCAATTGAGACCACTAACATAATTAAAAAACAAAAGGGTACTAGCTTTCCCAACCTCTATGCTCACCTACAACCATCTAATTCCCCTTTGAATTTGCAGCTTTGTTCCTAATTTTGAATTTTTGGGTTAAAGCATAGTCTCGTAATGGTCATGAACAACAACAGGAAGCTCTACGTAGTGTAGAAATCTACACGAGAGAATTATAGAATGAGTGTTGACTCCAAGGGTTACGAGATGATGGTGAAAATACAACTGACATAGTTTCTAACTACAAAAGAAAAGAACTTCTGACAACTGACATAATTGTCACAAAAGTGCATTCATCCCCATCCCTCAATAACTACATGAAGTGGCTTTCTCCACCAACGTCATACATGCATTCAATTGGGTTTAATAGTCAAGAGAATGCAATTGGCTCATTTAAAGCACAAGACATAAATTAGATGGTTTCTAAGGTTGACACTTGGCAGCAAATGATTTAGTTTCCCATAGGCCCCCTTTCCTCTTCCCCTCTCGTGGAATCATAGCCCCTCTAGTGCGCTTTACACAACCATCTTGAACTATTTTATTAATTTCCATCATAATATTTACATATATTTCAAATTAGCATGATAAGCCAAACATATGGTCCAAATAAAAATGTTTACATCATATATGCCTACCCATTCACTAGTCAGGCCTTGAGCTCTGCACTAGGAATCCATACTAGCATATTTACATCATTTACAGAATTTTGATTAAATACATTCTAAGTCAAAACTAGAGGTGTTACAAAGGCTATATTCATTAAACTTGCTTCTTTTATTACAAGTCCTCCATTTTTGGGAAGGGGTCTTGTAATTTCCCATTTAACCAACTGAAATTTCTTCTAATTGTATTTACCCCCTTGCCACAAAAAATTATGGATTTATTGATTGATTTGGTTCATAATATGAACAAGAGTAACATAGTGGAACATTGATCAATAAGGAGAGAAGAAAGGACAGACTTTTACAATATTATCTTACCTGCGGGATTTAACTAATTCGCCCCCCAACCCTATATTTTATTTTTGATTTTTTAAATTACCTAAACCTAGTTTGCGGCTTTAGGATGCTTCAAAGAGATGGGGGTTCCTATATACTTTAAAGAGGACCAATGACAATAGATCGTAAAGCCAAAGACTCTAGAGATGTGTTGCAACAATATCAACGATACTTTTTTTTAACTCAAGACCTGACTTTTCCTTGTATTTACTTTGTCTCATGTTGCTTCAACAAAGGAATCTGCGACCTACTTAAATATGGAGGCATTCACTATGGATGTTTCTCCCATAAACAATGTGTTATTGGCAAACTGGGCGTGATTGAAGGCTTTTAACGCCGACATATGACGACCTCTTTCAAATTTTCTTTCTCCCTTTCTCTATCCAACTTTCTGCTTAGAGTCCCTGTAATAAGCATGTATAAAAAGGGGGGAAAGAGGGAATCCTTGTTTGATTGTCCTAGATATTTAAAAAAAAATTAGAAGCTCTACCATTAACCAAGGGAACTGCCAAAGTGTTAAGGTCTCAACACACCCTAAAATTTAGGTAATTTTTGGGTATCGGTTAATTTTTCAACAAAAAAAATTGATATTTTTGGACTTATCTAAGTTAGATTTTGTTAATTTCTTTTTAAAGTTTGTAATTAGTGAAAAAATCTTGTTAAAATCCCACGAATCATTAGTTTTAGGTTCCTAAAAACCTTTGATTTTTTCTCATTTTCAAACTTTGCATTTTCGCCTTTGTTTCGAGTCTTTTGTTTCGGGTCTTTTCGAAATTATAAGTTTTTTATTAGTTTTGGGTATTTTTCAAACTTCACTTTTTGCCTTGTTTTTGGTATTTTTCAAACTTCACTTTTGCCTTCTTTTGGGAATTTTTAAAACGTTCCCTTTTGTTCTCTTTGGACATTTTATAAACTTTGTGTTTTATTGCTTGTTGGGTCTTTTCAAAACTTTGTTCGGATTGTTTCAAAGCTTTTGTTTTCATTTGATTCGGGCCATTTTGAAACATTCTGGTTTCAGGCCCTTTCAAAACTTTTGCTTTTGATGAATTTGGGTAATTTCCAAACTTCATGTTTTCGAGCTATTTTGAAACTTTTGATTTCGTTGGGTTTGGGTCATTTTAGAACTTTATTCGGCCCATTTTGAAACTTTTGATTTCGTTGGGTTTGGGTCATTTTAGAACTTTATTCGGGCCATTTTGAAACTTTACGGTTGTGGGTTATTTTCAAACTTTCACTTTTAATGAATTCAATCCATTTTGAAATTTCCTTCCAGCCATTCAAAAACTCTCACATGAAAGTACAACTCACTTGAATCACTTTTTGCATTCTTTAACAACTTTTACGAATCATAAAGTAAATTACCCTCCCGAAAAAAGTTTCAAATACTTTGGAACCTGAATTCACTTGAATGAGACCAGAGTTTGAGATTTGCACGAAAATATCAAAGTGTGGATTTCACCCGAAATAACTACTTTTCAAAAAGTGAATTAAAAGTTTAAAAATCCCTTGAATAATGATTTTAAATAACCACATGAACGATTAATGATGTCGATAACTTGTGTGAGCAATTAATGGTTGAAACTTCAATAAACTTCAAATGATTTGGTTTAATTCGATCATTATGATGCAATTCAAAACAATTATAATTATCCATGTATGTGTATTATATTGTATTTTAATTGGCATGAAAAACGTTGGTTTGAGTTACCAAAAGATTGCTTCTTGTTATTTGTTGGAGGTATTGATAACTTAGTCTTCTTATTAGTGCTTTTCCAGGTCAATCCCCTTTCTTTCCTTGGAACTTTGTATAATTTGAAAATGTTTTGTTTTTATTTATTTTTAATTTCATAATGTATTTTGGATTTGGTTGAAATCACTTTGCATAATTTGAAAATGCTTTGTTTTTTATTTTTTTTGAATTTCATGATGTATTTTGGATTTGTTTGAAATCACATCGTCTTTAGGGGAAATTTGATTTCAATTATGGAACATAGGTACAAAGGGGAAATTTGATTTCAATTATGGAACATAGGTACAATGGCCTAAAGAAGCCTGCTCCTAGAACACCTAAGGCATCCCCAAAAATAGGAAAGAGAAATATGGAAGCAAAAGCCCAAAGAGATACTTCTAAGGATTTTTAGGTTGTCATCAATAATATAGACCTAGAAGAGAAAGACGTGGAAATGGAGATTTCAAAACCTATCATTAAAATTTCAAGGCTGAATAATGAAAAAGTTAAGCCCTTGTTTGGTGACATTGACAATTTAATCATGAAATATAAGGAATTGCCTAAATGGGGTGAGGTTTTTAGGAAAATTAAAGATGAAGTATCCAGACGTAATTCCCTTAAATAACCATGATAGGAGGAATTGTGATGACTGTGTTTATTATAATATTAGAAGATCGAGTTTACACACTATGTCAGCTAGAACTCATGTTTTTCCTTGCTCTAAAGCAATTAGTTGCCTCATTGGGAATGTTGATACAAAGGAAAGAGTTATTAGAGATAATATTGGGAATGCTATAGCCTCATTTAAGCCTACAAACATGGAAAAGTACAATAAATTTCCCAAACTAGGGGAAAAATTGAAGATAGAGCTTGTTACTAAATTTCATAGTGAGAATGATCACAAACAAATTTTGGCAAATTGGTGGATAGAAGACAATAAGTTATTTCATAAAAATGATGGTGTTTATAATATCATGAATCTTGGAGAACTTTACATTTATACTATGGCCCTCATTCGCAGATTAAATGGAAGGAAAACCTACATGAACTTCAAAGATGATTGGATTCCCATAGCTCATGGGGTAATTGCATAAGGAATTGTATTTAACTAGCGTGCTATCCTATATCAATTCTTAAAGAAATCCTTAGAGAAAACAAAGTATCAATCATCCAAGATAGTTCCTTGCTTTTATATGCCACCATGCTTATTAGATGGTGCATGTGCATATAATGCATTTTCAAGAATGGGATCGCAATGGACCACCTCAAAAGCTCATGTACATGTATACTGTCAAGATCTATGGGAAACTAAGTATAAAATAGTTTATGCTCTAATATTTGATCACTTCCTAGCACCACTCTTTAAACTTAGTTTTCATGCAAAATGTCCAAGGATTTATGTTGAGCCAAATATATCCTCAAATACATAGGGAATTAGTATCTACAAGAAATGTATACCTATTTAAGAGTATTTGGAGTTATTGCACCTCTTCATCTATTACCAATTTATGTTCCAAATAAGTTGGTTCTTTCTAAAATTGCATACCAAACTATCTTTCAAGGTTTCAATGTCTCTCTTGCTAAAGATGCAGGGAAAAAGCTTTTTATTCCTTATAATTTCTATATTGAACATTATAGGCTCGTGAGTTCCAATCATGAAAAACAAGAAGGTATGAATTTCAGATTTTCCGGAGGGCCAATTCAAAAATCCTGAACCTTATGGTTTGGTCCTAAAATATTGTAACTGTAATTATTGGAGATGTACTTATTCTCGTGAAAGATGGGAAGATGAGTTGGTATATCTAGAAATAGATTCATGGAATGAGGTGGAGGATATATTAAAGAATAAAGAAACTACCATTTTCAATAGTTTATCCTCGAAAGAAAAACAAGCTATAATTGAGCAAAGAATGAAAACTAAGAAGGTTAGAAGAATCCAAGAGGAGAATGTAAAATTAGTCACAGCAGATCTAATGAACAAGTAAATCAATCACAATAGATGAAACTCATAAAATATGGTGTAAACTGTGCAAAAACATGCATCAGTGCTCTATAATCCCAATAAGGGTGAAAATACAATACAATACTGCCACAATGAGTGAGCAATTCGAATTGCCTAAGGAGGTCATTCGAATTAACTGAATGGCATAGCTTGGCTCCAACTAGGAGTCCTCATCATCAATCAGTGATGGTCATCAATGCACAAGTCACTGTCAAACAGGAGTCTAACTAAGTCTAACTGAGTATAATAAGTGTAACTGATGGTAAGTGGCACTAATCTAGGGATGGAGGCTCAGTGGAGGGCGCATGAGGGCTTAAATACACTCAGAACTGTCATTCATGTCTCATCGGAGGTCAATCGGAGTGATAACATCAGTTATGGGTCAATCGGAGGTAAATCAGAGTGATAACTGAAGTGTGCCTGGACTGGTAGGTGAGAAAGGCGCCTTCTTCAGTGGAAGGTGGGAACTGAGCACATGACAGGATGGGAGGGCTTAAACTGAGTGGAAAGTAGCTCTCGAGTGCTCGGAGACTAAGGACTAGGTGTTGGAGGTACCATACTGATGACTGGGCAGCATGCGGATGCATGCATGCAAAGTACATAAGTGAATGATGAGATATCCTAACACCCCCCCTCAAGCTATACTATGATGTAAAAAATAAAATGTAGGGCCCTGGTTACTGAGACCAAAGGTCACCCCAATACAATAATCCAAAAAATGTTGAAATAAGCTAAGTGAGGAAAGAGCGAAAACCTAGTGGGAAGAAAGCCCCCCCTCAAGCTAAACATAAAAATGGATCTAATATGTCTCCACCATGATGGAACTCACCCCCAACAGTGAACAGAGGTAAGAGAACTTCTTCTTAGTGAATCTCTTGGTGAAGATGTCTACAATTTGCTCATCGGTAGGGCAATATTGCAGAATGATGGTGCGATCATGCACCAACTCTCGAATGTAGTGCATATGAATCTCAATGTGTTTGGTCCTCTGCCGTTGAACTGGATCGGTGGAGATCTTAATAGCACTTTGATTGTCACAAAATAGGACAGTCGAAGTAGTGCTACCAAAATCAAACTCGGAAAGAATACCCTACAACCAAACTGCCTGAATGCAGGCATTGACTGCCCCTCGATACTCTGCCTCTGCTGAGGAAAGTGCAATGGCAGCCTACTTTTTGCTTGACCAGCAAATAGGCCCATGTCCAATCATGAAAACATATCCGAAAGTGGACTTCCGATCTATGCTATCACCTGCCCAATCTGAATCAGTAAAACCAATGAAATCTAGCTCAAACCAATGAAATCTAACTCAAAATCTACAGCATAATGTATGCCAAAATGTTTCGTACCTTGCACATACTGCAAGATCCACTTGGCTACTCGCCAATGAAGCTCATGGGGCTACTGCATATACCTTGATACAGCACTCACGGCATAAGATATATTAGGCCTTGAGTGTGTCAAGTAGAGAAGTGAACCAATCAACTGTCGATACATAGTGCAATCTGCAAGCGGTGTAGTATTTCCCTCTTCAAGACTGATTCCTGAGAGGAATGGAAATGGAGCAGCCTTACATTCTACCATATTAAAATTTAATAGAAGGTCTTTAGCATACTTTTTCTAAGATAATGTGATCCCATCAAAGTTTTGAGCTATCTCCAAGCCCAAAAATTGCTTAAGCAAGCCCAAATCGCTCATATCAAAAGCTAGATTTAAAGCGGTTTTCAGCTTGTTAATTGTAAGGAGAGTGCTACCAGTAATGAGAAGATCATCAACATATAAAACCACAATCAAAAAATTACCTTTAACTTGCTGTAGGTACACATTAGGATCATATTTGCATCTTTTGAAATTCTAAGAAAGAAGGAATGAGTCCATCTTTGTGTACCAAGCTCTTGGAGCCTGTTTCAATCCATACAAAGATTTCTTCAATCTGCAAACTAATGATGGATTTGATATGCATCTTTCTGGTTGTTTCATATATACCTCCTCATCAAGGTATCCATGTAGAAAATCACTCTTCACATCCATGTGGTGCACTTCCCAATGCTTGGATGCGGCAATGGCCAAAAATAGGCGGATGGAATCCATCTTTGCAACCGGTGCAAAAGTCTTAGTGTAGTCCACACCTTGGACTTGGGAGAAACCTTTTTCCACCAGCCTAGCTTTGTATTTGCTGATAGAACCATCAGCATCAACCTTCATGCGGTAGATCCACTTGCATTGAACTAATTTTCTTCCAGGTGGAAGATAAACTAGCTCCCATGTATTGTTCTTTTGAAGAGAATTGTACTTTTCATCCATGGCGGTTTGCCATCGTGGATCTCTGTGGGCATGATAGTATGATTTGGGATCTGAACCAATCATCAAATAACATTGCTCAGATAATAATGGATCAGAAAAAGAAAGAGCCATGCCTGCTCTTGTTCTCCTTGGATGAGCAGGATTTCCAATGTTTGGAGCAGCAGATTGTAGAGTGTTTTGGGCCCACTTTGGTAACTGAGGAGGATCATTATGGTCTGATTCTGAACCTGATATGTCATGGCCATTAAAGTCTGATATAATATCAGAGATATCATATCCAATGCCTTCTTCATACTCGCTTGAATCTTCTTCTTGTGGAGGGTGCAGATCGGCAGTGTTTTCCTCAACTAGTTTTAGATCTGGCAACGGTTCTTCAAACTTCACACTTCGCTCTATGAATACCTTTTTGGATATGATATTCATGAGTTTATATGCTTTTGATTATTCCCCATATCTTGTCAGGATACATTCAATACTTTTTGGATCCAAAGACTTTCTTTTATCAGAAGGAATTCTAGCCCATGTAGTGGAGCCAAAAACCCTCAAATTGGACACATCCGGTTTGCGACCAAAGAATGATTCGAAAGGAGTTTTACCTTTCACGGATGAATGTGGAACTTAGTTGTGAATATATGCAGCAACATTAATGGCTTCAGCCCAAATATTTGCAGCCAAACCTTTTGACTCAAGCATGCAGGTAGCCATCTCTTTTAGTGACAGATTCTTCCTTTCCGCTACACTGTTCTACTGGGGTGTGTAGGGAACTGTATGTTGGATCCGAATTCTGCTTTCGACACAAAGTTGCAGCAACTCAGTCTTGATATATTCTCCGCCATTATCAGATCTAAGAGCTTTGATCTTGCTCTCAGTGGCGGTCTCAACAAAAGCCTTAAAATCCTTGAATTTTCCAAGCACTCCTGACTTGTTTTTGAGAAAAAATACCCAAGTAAAGTAGGAAAAGTTGTCGATGAATGTCAAAACATACCTTGAACTATTCATGGACATATTTGGTAGCGGACCACTGATATCATAATGTATGAGGCCCAAAATGGTAGAAGCTTTGCTATCTTTGCCGCAGTTGAACCCGTGCTCAAGATGCTTCCCAACAATGCAACCGGTGCAAATTCCCTTCTAGGAACGGAGTTGCGGAAGACCATCAACCATGGAATTCTTTTGTAACAGTAGAAAATACTTGTATTTAAGGTGTCCAAACCTTTCATGCCAAAGCCTACTAACCTCGTTTCCATGAGTGACGAGAACAGTGGGCTTTTCAAGCGGCATAAAGTGAGAAAACTCATAGTATTTTGCAGTGTGGTTTGCCTTTCCGATTGCAATAAGTCTTCCACTTTTGATATCAGAAATTTCAATTGCATTAGGGCTGAATGTAACTTGCTTCGGTTCACTAGTGTGTGTCATTTGATACACAGAAAGTAGATTTGAAGCCAAGGAAGGCACATAGAGAACATTCTGGAAGCTTCCATGCTCTACATGGATGGTACCTTTACCCTTTGATGAAATTTTTGAGTCATCTCCCAAATGGATGGGGGTGGAGTTTTTTGGATCGAATGAAGAGAAGGAGTCAATATTTGCAGCCATATGATTCAAGGCACCAGAATCTATCAGTAGAGTGGTGGGTTTCGAAACAGTTGCCATGAGTGCTTGACCTCTCTCATGATCATCATTCCTATCCTTCTTCCTTGCACCGTTGGGAAGACATATGTTGTTATTTTCCAAAAGGAGGGCCATTTGATCTATTGTTTTCTTCATGCATGAACTTTCAGGATGAAAGCCACGGTTGCAATAAGAACACTTAGATTTTTCTTTGCCCTCTTTACCCTTTTGCTTGTTTCTTAAACTGGATGGTGCATCTATCTGCTTGCCTTTCTCTCTTTGCTTGTGAGGTTCGAATTTGGCTTCTCTTTCTTTTGCTTTTCTTTGCCATTCGAATTCTTGGATCCTTGAACAAATAGGGCTGAATCTTTGGAGTTTATGGACCCCATTTGAATCAACTTTCCATGCTCTTTGGTAACGGATTCAATGAAGGCATTCAAGGTAGGCATCTTCCAATTAGGGGTAGTTAGCCGACCGGAATTGAAAGTAGAGAAAAATATCGTGTAATCTTTACCAAGCTTTGAGAGAATGGAGAGGATCAATTGCTTATCCTCTTTCACAACACCACTGTTCTTCAACTGCAATGTCAAGTGCTTGAATCTTGTGAAAAACTCAATGATGGTCTTGAAATTCTCAGGACTAAGAGCAATCAATTCATTCTCTAATTGAAAAGCCCTAAGCTCGTCCTGCTTGCCAAAAAGTGTGTCAAGTTGCTCCCATATTGCTTTTGGCGTCTTCAATCCGCTGAGATGGAAGTGAAGATCCTTGAAAATAGAGAGGCAAAGGAGACCATAAGCTTCATCAAGCTTATTGTAGCGTTTGGTTCTCTCCGACAATGTGCTTGGCTCCAATTCGAGGCCAACAATGACTCTATAGAACCCTTTTGAGCGCAATATAATCTCCATATCATCTTTCCATTCAAAATAATTGAAGGGAGTAAGAACGGGCTTGGAAGAAGAGTATTCCATCTCAAATAGCGAGTGCACTTGATGTAGAAGAACTTGTCAAACACAAGGTAGCGAATGCAATTGATGGAGATGATTAACTTGCAAATCACAATCAAAACAAGAACAGTAAGGTCGAACAATCCACCCTTTTAGAGTTGCATCACACCTGGGATTGGAGATCAAACAAGTTGAATGGGTCCAATGTAGCAAATCCAGGAATTATGTGGAAAACTCAAGCTTCTGGAGTGGATTGGAAGTGTATTTTTCTGCTTTGCATGCACATGAGCGAATGCACATGAGATCTTTCATGCCGAAACTTCTGTAATTTTGAACAAATTCACTCAAATCTTCTTGTAGAACACCTGTAGAAAAGAGATCTTGTCCCTGCAATGGCTCCGATACCATGTAAAATTAGTCACAATAGATCTAATGAACAAGTAAATCAATCACAATAGATGAAACTCATAAAATATGGTGTAAACTATGCAAAAACATGCAACAGTGCTCTATAATCCCAATAAGGGTGAAAATACAATACAATACTATCACAATGAGTGAGCAATTCGAATTGCCTAAGGAGGTCATTCGAATTGACTGAATGGCATAGCTTGGCTCCAACTAGGAGTCCTCATCATCAATTAGTGGTGGTCATCAATGCACAAGTCACTGTCAAACATGTGACAAACTGAGTCTAACTGAGTCTAACTAAGTGTAATAAGTGTAACTAATGGTAAGTGGCACTAATCTAGGGATGGAGGCTCAGTGGAGGGCACATGAGGGCTTAACTGCACTCAGAACTGTGAGTCATGTCTCATTGGAGGTCAATCGGAGTGATAACATTAGTTATGGGTCAATCGGAGGTAAATCGGAGTGATAACTGAAGTGTAACTGGACTGGTAGGTGAGAAAGGCGCCCTTCTTAAGTGGAAGGTGAGAACTGGGCGCATGACAGGCTGGGAGGGCTTAAATTGAGTGGAAAGTAGCTCCCGAGTGCTAGGAGACTAAGGACTAGGTGCTGGAGGTACCATACTGATGACTGGGCAGTATGCGGATGCATGCAGAATGCAACATGCATGCATGCATGCAAAGTACATAAGTGAATGATGAGATATCCTAACAGAGAACAAGAAAAATACAAGACTATTGAAATAGCAAGGTCAGAGGAAGAGAAATAGGCTAAGATGGAAACAAAAGAACAATTCAAGATTGCATAAAACTAAGAAAAAATGAAAATAGAGGTGGAGGAACATACTAGGGCTGTAGTAGAAGAACATGCAACAACTCAACAAGAGACACAATTAGAGCAAAGGACACATGAATATTTAGATTAGAGGATACAATAGCAAGAAGATGAAGGAGAAAGAAAAACAGAACAAGACGAAGGAGGCATGGAAATATTAGAGAAATAATAGAAGGAAATTAAGGGGAGAGAGAGAGAGAGAGAGAGAGAGAGAGAGAGAATAAAATGGAAAAAGAAGACCACAACAAGAAGAACAAAACATGGTTCTGTCACAACAAGAAGAAAAATTACAACCAGAGGATTTTGAACTTAAAATGAAGATGCAAGAAAATGGTAAACAATAGGATCAGACTAAAAACCATGTAAAAGACCCTTACAACAACAATACAAAAAATGTTCAAGATTAAACCCAAACAATTTCAAATAAAGGGAATATGATTGAGCTTGAAGAAATAATCGCTCCTAGTAGTCTTGGAAGTGTCTTTCAAGAAACAAGTTTGGATGCCATAAACTAAGTTGCAATCCTAGATTTGCTAGCACACAATAAAAGGAATCAATCAGTTGCCAAATAGACTCATAGGAAAATAAAGTTAGAATTGGGAAGACTTGTAGTCTATACCACTGAAGAACCAATAATAGATGTTACTAATTCAAAGTTAATTGATTTGGTAGCACTTGGGCTAGTGTTCGAGCAAGCAACTATGGACATAGTACAAAAAAAAGAAAATGATACACTCAAACTTAAGAAAAAGATTAAAAGATTTGAGGAACAAGTTGTCTTGAATAAAACTGTTGATAAAGTAATTAATATATTCATCGATCATCTAATAGCAGTTTTTGAGTCTAATGCAAGTATACAATGAGATTTTTATGCTAAGTCTTTCAAATTGCAGGAGTACACTCTACAATTATCTATGTTATACAAAAACAACATGCATTGGAAATAAACCTCAATTAGAACTTTTGAACAATTGGTATTCATCAAAGAAATCTAGAAGCACAAGGGTCGCAGAGGATATAATATTTTTTTTTAACAAAAATGGTTAAGAGCTTTTATATATATAAAAAAGAGAAACGAAAGATTACATAGTTATGAAGACAGGCTGATCCTAAGAGAGGACTACATCCATGACTCCTTGATCATCTACAACTAGTCTTAACTTATTTTGATACTTTCCTATTCTACGGAGACTGAATCTTCTAGCATACTGCCCAAGAAGGAACTGGGCTACATTTACTACTAGCAAGACCAAAAAATGTTGCTGTCCTTCTTCTTACAAACATCTCAATACAACTCAGAGATTAACGATATGTAGTTTGTTGGCTTCTTGTTTTTCTTGGAGAAGTTAAAATTTCTTTTGGTTTCAAAGAGGGTGAAGCTCCTCTTTTTTTTTGCTGACTTTGATCCAATCTGATGGATCGACAAATGCTTCGAGAATGGGTACTGCATTTTCAGGTGCATCCTGTGGGGTTGGACTTTTCGGGTCCATCAGCTGGATAACATTATCTCATGGAGCTACAAGTGGATCTTTGTCGTTGGCGAGGATCCTTTGTTCTTCTAGAGTGTCCTCTGTTTTAGCCTGAGAAGATTCCTTAACTTGTGATGGAGCCTCTTTGGATAGATCTTCATTTCTGCTTACTGTATAATGCTTAGAGTTTGCTCCATCCCACCAAGTGGATTTGCGATGAAGCTTTTTAGATTTGGGGATCTGGGAGGCTTTTGGACAATCTTTTACAAGATGTCTAGTTGCAAAGCAAGATCTGCATCTGAACATCACATTTCCATAGTCTAGCTTTTGCACCCACACATAATCCGGGCTGGTCAAATGGATCTCAGCAGGAAAGCCAATGTTAAAGTCCATTTCAACACAAATGTGAGCATAGGTAGTTTTGATGTATTCCTTTGTTTCTGGACTTCGATCGTAGAAGGAGCCCAACGCATTGCCAATAGCTTTAAGCGAGGCCAAGTTCCAGAGATGCAAGGGCAAGTTAGGAAGCCGAACCCAAACCGGAGCAGATGAGATCTGGACAGTAGATGGGTCAAAATGAGGAGACAAGGGTTTCATAAAGAGCCCCGAACTTCCCCAAAACCACGGTCCAGAGTCAAGAATGATTTGTTTATCCACAGCAGAATTGAAATCCACAACAAAAAAACCTCGAGCAAAGGGATAAATAGAAATTTCCTCATAAACAATGGGTTTCCATACCTCAGAGATCCACTTATGGAGAGCAACCAGGCGAGGCCAGAACCCATTGAAGCAACAAACCAACGTTGATTCTGCGAAATTCATTGCTTCAATCAAAGATTCTTTAACCACTGGAATGGATGGTGCAACTATTTCCTGAACAAACAAGGGAGGCTGGCTGCAAGCTGCCTTTCCCCTATTGGAGATCGAGACCGGGATCGAATCCCCGACTGGGGACGAACAGGAGGCACAGATTGCATATGGGTAGTTGGCCGTTATTGCATGAACACGCAGAGGAGTCGGGCAGGCCGAACCCTGGCCATTGTAGCAACCGGAGCAGAGGGAGCCGAGCTGGCTCGCGAGGGCGGCCGAGCCCTAGCACGCTGGTCGCCGTCGGGCTTTGCGTAGTGATTAGGTCGTAGTCTTCCATGGAGGAAATTATGACTTGGAAATAAGAAAACTTGCATATTTTTTCACATGTTTAAAGGAGTGATTTATCACGGAGGATATCATATTATATTGTTAAGAAAAAAAGGAATTCTAGGAAATAGAAGTAAATTTGAATTTTTGGGAAAAAGATTAATTGGATAAAGTTAGAGGAACATTTAATATTTTGGGATGCAATGCTTGAAAGTTTGAGATTTTATTGAGGACAACACATCATTGCCCTCTACCTCCATTTGGTCCATCAAAAAACTTGTATCCAGTAGATGAAGTAATGAAAAAAATTGGAAGATTCTCTTATTTAGCATAATCAAAAAATTCAAACAATTAAAAATGTTGAAAGAGAGCACTTAGAGAAGTTTATTGCTGCATAAACAAGAAGTTGCATTTATGTAATTTTTATTTCCTGGAATTGAGAAATATTCTGAAAGTTCAAGAGAGAAGTATTCACTTTAGACGGCCCATTAAAACAATATATATATATATATATATATATATATATATATATATATATATATATATATCCACATCTAGAGTTATGTTAAAACTTATTTGATGAATGGGGTAGGCATAAAGATGATTATTTAAGCAATCAAGAGAAAGATCCTTGGTTAGGTTAGAATAGTCCTTGAGTTAAGGTTAAATTAGTTTGAGTTAAAAAAGTAGTTATTGTAATTGTTTTCAAAAGTTATTTAAGGAGAAAGGAAAGAAGTAGAACAGGCTATTTCAAGAAGAAACTCCAAAGATGTATATGTAAAGACTACTTGTGTTAATGGAGAAGCCAATCAATAGGTTAATTTTGCTAGTGTCGAAATGATTCTGGTTGGTGAATGCTATGGATTATTTTGCTGAAACAACAACATTGAATGGTTGAAAGAGATTCCTTTTTATTTTTAAATCTTTTACGTGATGAATGGTATTTCTTTCATTAATTTCTACCAATTCATTAATCTTTATTTATTGTTTAGCTTTAGTTAATTTCTTTACCATTATTTTTTAAGCCAAGAACTATTTCTATAAATATAATGCAAATATGAAACTATCTTTATTCACAAATTTATGAGTTATATCTTATCTTCTTCTTTTTTATGTTCCTATTTAGTTTAATTCTTTCCTTAGATCAAAGTATATTTTGTATTTTCCCTTTAAAGAAAATAAAAATATAAAAAATGCATTTTTTTCATTCTACCTAAAGCCGGACAAACAAGTTCCAAAGCCATATAATTTGGAGGGTTATATCATACCAAACATGAAAGAGTCTGATTGGGCCTCTTTTCTGGGTTTAACCCTTGTTATTCGATTTAGGGTTTTTTCCCTGTCAACGCCAAGGTTTACCAATGCAAGCTTTCATTCATTTGATGTTTTTTCTAAGAATCCAAACCTTGCCACAAAAAAAAAAGCTATGCGTAACTCTATAAAAACATTAGCGAGGTCAATTTTGATAACCATATCTTTGTCTCCATAAATTTGACTTGAGTGGATCGCTTCCTAAATCATGATGATATTGCCATAAATTTGCCTTTTTTCTACAAACCCCCCTTGGTTTTTTTATATCAATTTTCGAAGGAGGATCTCGATCCTATTGTCCAGGTTTTTTGTCAAAATCTTATAGGCAGAGGTTCATAAGGAGATAGGATGAATCTCTGATAATGATGTGGGCTTCGTTTCCTTGGGGACTAGGGAAATGGAGGAAGAGTTGGTTGCTCTCTCAATTGTATATTTTCCTCTAGTTCAAGTTAACATATTGTAGATATCAATTTTTATAATATGCCAATATGACATGAAGAAGTGGATTGTGAAGTCATCTAGACCTGGGGCTTTGTCAGGATCCAAACTCCACAATGTATCGATTGCCTCTTTTTCCTTGATTTCCTTTACAAGAGAAAATTTCTCCTGATGATTGACCAACCATGGGATGTGAAGTCAAATATTTGTTTTCCATTTGAGTTAATGATTTACTTGAGGGTATTATTGCATTGCCACCCTTTTGCCTACTCGTGGAAGAATGATATATTCATGTCTCTTGATTTAAGCCAAATGATTCTAGATTTGAGTTGCCATATTTCCTCCTCCTTTATGTATAACTGGTGAAGATTTTGGCTTAACTTTTGTTCTTCCTTAAGTTGTTCAATGGATATTTCCTTCCTTTCCACGTCTACTTGAAGGGTTTCTAGTTTATTTTGAACCTCAAGTCTTTCTTCTACCGAATATTTAAAGGAGGACTTTTACCACTCCTTTAGGCCTCCCTTTACTAGCCTTCATTTTGATTCTCAAATATATGTAGGTGAACTCTAGATTCTTGTGTTCCATTTGTCTTGAATTATCTCCAAATCTTCCTCCTCTTGCAACCAAAGAGGATTGAAACAAAAAGGGATTAGGCCCAAGTTTCCTACCACTTGCAATGAAAGGAGAATGGGTTTGTGATTAGAGATAGCCAATGGGAGAATCCTAAAGGCGATGGTGAAATTTTATAACATGAATCAATTGTGGACAAGTAACTTGTCTAACCGAGTGGCTAGATGCCTAGACCAAAATTTGCTACTGGACCAGGTATATAATCCTTTTTTTGGAATTATGTCATCAACCATATCTTAGTCTACATTTAAATCCTCCATATGTTCTTGAAACTGATCCCCAACCAAACTACTGCCCTTTCTTCATTTTTGAGTGAGAGTAATTGAAACAAATAAAATTCGTTTACTGAAGAAATATCCAATGTAAATAGGAGAAATAATCCGTGAACAAATAAAATGTATATGATAAATAAGAGATGATGTGATTACAAATAGGAGAGCCAGTATATATAATCCTTAAGGGCACACTCTTTGTCAATAGTTATGACTTTTAATAATTATTTTAATTATTATTTAATATTAATTAACAACTTAATTATTATTTATTATTATTTAATATTAATTAACAACTTAATTATTATTTAGTATTATTTAATATTAATTAACAACTTAATTATTATTTATTATTGACATGTTTTATATTCATAATAGTACAATTAAAGTCTCCAGCTTTAATGCCTCATTGACTCATACCCAAATCTTTGAGAGTAGTTAATGATTTCTAGAATTCAACTTTTCCCCGTATTAAACCAGGACATAGACATTGCAAAATCTAAGTATTTATTTTGCCTCTTTATTTTCTAAAATTTTCAGCATCCAATGCTAAGTTTCTCGATGCTCCTTTTTAATGAATATTTTAGCATCCTAGAAGGCATTTATTCCCCCCCAAGGCTCCTCTTGCATTGTCTACATGTGCTTCGTTGTGCTCCCATATTTTCACTCCTATTTCTAATACTTCCTTTGCATCCATTTTGCTCTCCTAGATGAGTAGGATTGGCAGTCATTCTTTTCCTGCAAGATATTTTAGTGCTTATACTTTGATTCTTCTTCCCAATCCTCTAAAATTCCAATAGACAATATTCATTGTTGATTAGATGGGGGGTAAGGGGCCACACTAACATCACTATTTGGTTTCCCATTGCTTGGGATTTTCATTGGTGCATTTATGAAGTAGTTCTCAACAATGGTACGAAGACCTAAAACTTTGTCCTTTGTGGCTATCTCTTCTCTTTTTTCTCTTAAGGGATTTATGCCAGACTTTTTGGGAGGCAATCTCTCTTCCTAAAAATATTTTTTTCTTCTTCTTACTGTTGTTGCATGGCCTTCATTCTGGTCACTATTCCATTGGGGGTAGCCATAACCTCCTTTATTGCCTCATTGGGTAGTCATGCCCTTTTGTTCCCTTTGGAATTGATTTCTTCCAAGGTTGGTTGCTCCAAGGGTTTGATCAATTCTTTTTGAATGGTGACTTCTTCACCTTGAGGCTATTCACTTAGAGAATTTTCAAGGTTGACTTGTGATAGAGCTTGGAATTTATTGTTTGAGGAGTTGGAGACATAAAAGTTTTGACACTAGATATTCGAACATTCTTGGTATTCCTTGCACCTTTCTTAACTTGTTGTCAGTCGATGTCTTTTTTAAGGGCTCGAGGTTATGGATTTGCATGTTTGTAGTTCTTTGCGAAATGGCCATACTCATGTCAGAGCTTGCACTTGAAGGCTAATTGTTCATATTCCAATTTATGTGTGATTCCACCCATCCATGGAGAGGTTGACTGCTCATGGGAGTCCCTTCTCTATATCAAACTCCACATAGATTCTAGCACAAACAAACATGGGGGCCTTTGGCTTAGATTTGTCAATATAATGTCCTAAAGTATTTCCAGTGGCATCCAAACTCTCATTGCTCCAGTTGTGCCGTAGAAGATGGGGGAGGCGAAGACAAACATAAACAACAAAAGGAATGTCATTTTCTAGGTTGAAATATAGAGTCCACTTGTTCAAATGCATTCCTCTTGGTCCCATGAAGTATGGACCAATTACGAAGACAAGATCCTTGTCTTGCATTTTCTGAAATAAGAAAGCAAAATAGTCATTTATTGAAGAAACAATAGAAAATATTTCCTTTAATAAGAGGTTTCCAGTGCTTTACGACCCACTACTCCATGGCTCTTGGTGAGGGCCATAGACCGATGAATTTTACAATGAGACCACACTCTGAGAGGGCAAGAGCATTGTGACGTGACACTAAGGAGGCGAGCTTGACTTTTGGGATGGAGGCTAGTTTCACAAAATGGGAGGGAGGTGTTGGGGCTTTGGAGGAGGATTGAATAGAGGCAACTTAGGCACGAAATACCACCTCCTTAGAGTGGCTAATGGAAGCCACTCCTGGATCCATGCCTAAGAGAGACACATGGATCATTTGCCCTCTTAGGAGGTGAATTAGGGTTTTCACAGATGAGAGAGATACCATTTTATTTGTTACTAATACTATTTTTTATTGTTATTTCCTCCCTCTTTTATAGGCAAGGTTACATTTGGACATGCATTGTTATCCTTCTTTGAAATGGTTGTTGGTATATTTTTTACATTTTTATTATTTTCATCTCTTGATAATAGTTGCTCACACGATGGCTAGCTTTTGCTTTTGGTATGTCCTTTGCTAATTTTTTAGTGAGCTCACGCTTAGGGTCAAGAGTCCTAAAGATGTCCATTTGTTGGTCGATCCAACATAGAAATACTATATTCTCATAATCCAAAACCCAAGCCCATCTAAAATTTTACATTTGCAATATCATCTTATTTGATAGACCTTGGCTGATGTTGATCTCAACACATATTCAAGCATATGTGGAAAAACCCAGCTTAATTCGTTGAAGATTTGTTTTTAAGTAAATATCCAAGGTATTCCAAATATCATAAAACATTGATAAATGCCAAAAATTTATAATGGTGAATTTGGGAGATGAACCCAAAATTTAGATTTCAGTGATAAACATAGTGGTAGGATCCAAATAAAGGAAATATGGGTAAAAGAAAAAACCCACTCGTCCCTATAACCATAGTCCCTACCAAAGTTCTTTTACATTCATTAAAAAAAAACGGGACTATAGAATGGAATTATTATATAATTTGCCTTAGGAATGGTATCAGATTATATGATGATGTAGACATTTTGGCGTTGTCTTGGAATAATTCCTCTGGGTTCTTAAGTGCAAAAGGAGCATATAATGCTATCTCTCAATTACATAGTAATAACGAAGTTAAGTGGTGGTACAACAGACTATGGAAATGAGAGGTTCCCTTGAAACTTAAGTGTTTGTTTTGGTTTTGTTTAGAGAAGTGTATCTTGACTTGGGATAATTTGTGCCTAAGGGGGTGGTTTGGTCCAAACTGGTGTACTCTCTGCCACACCAGATTTGAATCCAAGGAGCATCTGTTTGTTCATTGTTAATTTGGTAAAAGGATTTGGAAGGAAATATCTGATGATCTCCAGTTTACCCAAGTATGGGGCACTACTACTGTTGAAGAAATTTTTAGAAATTGGGTGGAGACTGTTCACAATCATAAGGTGCTGCCAATATTTATCTGTTGGAGCATCTGGAGAATCAGGAATTCAACAATTTTTGAAGATAAGTTACAAAATGTATCTATCAGCTATAACATAATTACGAGTTAGTATAGAGCAACCTTTAAATGGGTAAAGAAAAAGAAAGATAGATTGATCACTGAGCCTTCTCCCAATATCCAAGTGGCTGTTGGGTACTTTGATGGGGCAACTCAACAAGGTGAGTGTAGAAATGGGATGTTTTTGAGGCTTAATGATTCCCATTACTATAAATTATGGTTGAAATGTGGACAAGGAACCAATACTAGAGCTGAATTACAAACCCTTTGGGGACTTGTGTATTTCGCCCCTAATATTGTCCCCGTTGAAGATGGAAAATGCAAAACACGCACTTTCCTTTGGGGACTTGAAATTACTAACCCTTTGGGGAATTGTGTATTTCGCTTCTAATATTGGCCCTCTTGAAGAAAGAAAATGCGAAACACGCACTTTCTTTTGGGGACTTCTTTTGTGTCGTGAAGAAGGAATGCTTAAACCCTAAAACCCCATACATCGACAAGATACCTCTCATCTCTCGTATATGTCCATCTGTCTTGACGAAAGATATTTTGGGGCATGCACGAAGCTGAAGCAGATTAACAAGCGAGGCCGGGGTTCAATCAGAACCCTTCAAGAACAGGGGAAGGCCGAAATTGATCTCGAGAGAAGCAGAGCATGGGAAGGAAAGCCTGCTGCATTTTACCATAATATTGTCCAGCTTATAGTTTAATATCGCATCTCACAAGGCTCGCACTGAAATGGTAAGCTGTGTTGCTTGAACTCGAAACCTTTGCTTTAATGGAGGCGAACACAATAACTAGTTTATAGCACACAACTTGTTGGGATTTTAACCATTATATGTCTTTATAAAGCTCAGTACAGTAACTATTACACTATGTAGTGTGCTCCTCTCGCTAAATGTTCAAAAGTTAGCTAAGCTGTTTAGCATTTCTATGTATGAAACTTCAAGTAAGGCAGCTAAGAGACATTCACGTGGACCTTTTTTTTGGGTTTAAAAAGGGGTTTGTACAAAAGTTCAAGGCGGAATGATGCATGTTCTGTAACCTGACCAGCTTGGAAGCATTCATAGGCATATATGCTAGCTACCAAGACAGGATATTCAGGATATTCTGGGCCTCCCAGTCCATGATAAACTTAGAGCATGCGCTACTGCTTAGAATAGATTATATTTCAAAACATATAGAGACGAGAAGCTACTGAATGACCAACAAAGCTGCAGATAAGATAATTTTATTAATGTTCAATGGATGACCACAAAAGTACGTCAACGAGACTAAAAGGGTACGATCAGGTAATACATAGTGGGAGTGAGGAAGCAGCTCCTAAAGCTACGTTAACGGCAACAGGAAAAGATCCTAGTGGGATAAACCTAGTGGGTTTCCTGAGGCTTCTCTTCCTCGACGGGGCATTCTGAAGGTGTCTTCTATTTTTGACGTCTGTTGAAGTTAAGGCCCCAACAACTCTTTGCTCTCAAGATTTCCTCTCCATCTTGAAAGACCCTGCTCTCGGTTGTAGGCATCTTGCTATCCAGCTCTGCAAGTCTTTCACTAATGGTACTCAGCTCACTCTGGATTAGAATCAGCATATGCTCATAGGTTTTCTTTATTTGTAATTGTGCCTATCAGCTTTGAAAACGAGCTACTGCTCCAATGGTCTATTGCCTTAGCTGCGTTGCAGTCATCGAGGTGTTTCACTTTGCTTTTTGGTGGCGAGTTTCCGGAGAAGTTTCTCTAGAGGACTCCCCATTTTCTGCTGCATTTCCAGTAATGATGCTGTGTAGACATATTTTAAATGTGGAGGCCATCTGTTGCTTGTTGTCTGTCTGCGGTACCCTTGTGGACATTTGCATTATTTGCGTCCTGGCCTGCTTTTCCCACAACGACTGTCTACCCGTGGGAATTGCTCAAATGAGTGTTCCATTAGGAATAGGGAGATGGACTAAATAAAACAATGCAGGACTCTTTCCTAGAATAAGTTATAGAGCTGAAAAGTAGAGGTAGACGAAGGGAAAGTCTGGGATTAATAATTTGCTGTTGCAGAGAAGCAAGAAACTGCACTATGAGGATGCCAGCTCTTTGTTGGTCACTTGGGTACCCTAGTGTAACATATGTACACGTACTCAACCCTTGGGTAAACATTTTGGATGGAGACTTCATACCAGGGACATCGGGTATGGCCCACAAGTATCCATTATTAATTTATTTCGGGTACTTTAGGGTACATCAGTGGGTATGTCAAAGTACCCAAAATATGCATCAGTGGGTATGTCAAGGTACCTTGTGCCCTCGAGGGATGTACAAAAGTACCCACCCAAGGCACCCTTTTTAAGGATAAAAAATAAGAAAAGATCTAAAAGATAATCACTAGGTTTCCACCCTCTTCTACTTTGTTCTACCAATCCTTCATATAAATTATAAATGAGCACACAAATAAATCACAATGATCATTTGCTAGTGTTGGGTCATCATTTTGTTGTTGTTGGATAGTCGTTTGCTGTTGGACAGTGGTTTGGTAGCTGAAAAATCATAACCACTGTGGCCTTGCATTGTGTTTCCATTGGTTTTAACATTAAACAGTGATTGGTATGTATCATCATTCATGTATGTATCAAGTATGTATTATTAATAAGTTTTAAACTTAAACATTAATATATATTTGGGGCATGGTCCCCCATGTCATACCCTAGATGTACCTTGCCGTCCCATGGAATTTTTACAGGGGAGGTCTCTTGATGTATTGGGTATGTGTCCCTCTTTATCCACATCCCCACATACCGTAAACTTGGTGTAACATAGGGGGTGCTTGAGGTTAGCTGCAAGATCTGACACAAACGGGCTTTGAATGTGAAGGATTATGATAAGTAATGTGGGAACTCATGTTCAATGAGCTTTGATAGATGTGAGGTTAGATGCGTGGGATGAAATGTTAGGTACTTTGAAAAAATGTAACTTTTGGACCATAAGATAAGATAAGATAATT
Source organism: Larix kaempferi (assembly GCA_027924585.1). NCBI lineage: Eukaryota > Viridiplantae > Streptophyta > Pinopsida > Pinales > Pinaceae > Larix > Larix kaempferi. The sequence goes on along the minus strand of BSBM01000721.1, from coordinate 206,455 downwards.
TTATTAATGTCCAACAAGTGACCATAGTTAGCTAACTAGGCAATGGGAGCCATCATATCCACTTTATCTCTGATATGAGGAGAGCCTATATCTTTTTTGATGGTCCATAACTTAGCTGAAATTTGGATTGCTAGTTCTGATTTGAATGATCTAATTACCACTAAATGAAGTGATAAATATATCTCTACATCACCTCTTCCACAAAAGGGAGATGATAATTAATTGTATGTTATCCCATATGCTTCTACTTGCTTGCTTGACTCAGGACTGATGGGACTTGACAAGGGTCCTGTTATCCCCTAAATTGCACTTAGTGGATTCCAAGTGAACCGTAGAAGACATGAACAATTAAATTGTTCATCATCAGTGTTTCGAGATCCATCAGGCTATTTGTTTTGGCCCTTTGTAAAATTTGCATGTCGAGACCCCCTTGGGGAATTGTAATAAGTTGATCTAAGCATGGTCTTTTTGTAACAGGCTTGGCCTACCTTAGGCTTAGCTATCAAGGGGATACTCTAGAGTGTTTTTTCCTTAGGAATTATCTGTTGCGCTTCAATGGTGTATAATTCTTGAGTTTTTCACTCACACCTCCAAAGCTGGAGTATTTTCCATGGTGGACGAACCTTAGGAGTTTATTAAAGTCTAATTGTCTATGTATGCTTACATGCTAGCCATCAATAATGAGTTGTATGGACATGCACTAGGTCCCCTAGGATTTTGAGTTAGTTCCGACAAAAATAAATTTTCCCATAAACTTAGGCTATTTTTTAATAGTTTAATTGGGAAAATTAAAATTGTTATACAAATGTGGTTAGGAGGGAGAATTAGACATGGGGGTGCTTGTTTTCTAACCCAGAGCACCCACTTAATCCCTAAATCTACTTTCCTAAGTTTTCAAGTAATTATTTATCTCCAAATTGAGTATTACTCGAAAATGGTAAAAAAGACCAAAACAATGGAGAAAATAAAGAAATCGACAATTTCTAAAAAACTCAGAAACATGTCGAAAGTGAGTTTTATGAGTTGGCAAAGTAAAGAGGAAACTTTCCTAAGGTTTCTAAAACACTATGTGAGTGTTTTTCTCGGCAATTAAAGGCAATGTGATTTTTCTTCTCCAAGTGGGGTGCATTTCCTCATAGGGAGGGCGCAACTCTCAAGAAAAGATAGTAAGTTGTAAGATAAAGCAAAGAAGTGGAGTTAGGAATTGCAAAAAACCTGATTTGCATTCTTTTCCAATCTATTACAACTCATGCCAAGTTGTCTACAACTCATCCAGTGCGCCCCTCTCTTGACAAGTGCACCCCCCCCCCTCTCTAGTTCTCTCATTTTTATATTTAAGCAAGGTTGCTTCACCCATTTAAGAAGGAAGCATTGAACCTCCTCTCTTGTAATTTGTTTATGATCCTCTTCGGAATAAAATTGAAAGGCTTTGGAGGCAATATGCTGTGCAACTGCCCCATTTGATGTGTGTTTGGTTGATGTTCTGAGGTGATATCTAGCTAATCACTTATTATTTTGCAATAATTGTAGATTTATTTATCTTAGACGGCCTTTGTGCCCATAGTATAAGCATTCATTGTATTTGATTTGCTTATAAATGCTTGATTAATTAGAGATAGTGAAGCAACATGTGTATTCAGTTGTACTAATGCTCTTCTAGTCTCTGTTCATTACGTATTCTAGATTTAATCTTCTTTTGCAAGTGTTTGTGACAATGTAGGATAGAAATCCAGGGGAGGAGGTTGAGCTTAGTTATGTCCTCATCCACCTTTGGTGTTGGTTGTCTTGGTCTAATCGTTGTTGAGTTGCAGGCATCTTTGGTTCTCTATTCTTTCAAAACCGAAGCTGGGTTCTTGTTTTTTCTACATTATTAAAATAAAAAAATTTCTTGGTTCCCTTACTCTTCAACAAGTAGATCGTTTTAAAGTTTAGCAGACATCTCTTGTTGCATATTTTTGTTAGATCAAAATAAGCATTTAAATTCATATTTTGAGCTTGAATCTAGCATTAAAACTTAATACTTCTGCTTCATATTTTTTTAATCTTCAGGGAGTATTAAGTAGGTGTATTTTTTTATGTATTATTTAACCAATCTACTAATATTTTTGCCATTTTAGCTTGCTGATTTTGCAGAATTGAAGAAAAAAGAGAAGGAAATTTTGGCCAAATTTTGAAAATTTTAGCCATCCAGAGCCCAGAGATCCCCTCTTTCTTCCAAGTTTCTCTTCCTAACTATTTGTAAGCCTTCTTGATTTAGATTTATAAGAATCAAAGGTATTCTTAAAGCTAAAAGCATTTTGTAACAAATTGTAATAAGAAGTAGGTGGGCTACACAGTGCCCATGGTGTGATTTTTTCTAACATTTTCATGCAGGTTGTATACTTTGATTAAGTAGTTTAATTTTGTTTGTTTTTTTTCATTTTCACAAGTAGTTAAATAAAACCAGTTTCGTTGCCACGAAGTATGCTTTCACTACCACACATGCATTGTCGATTAGTGGTGGTTGATCATAAAGTGACACACAGATTCAGTGAGCGTATCTTTTTCTTTTCTAGATTAAATATTTTTGTTTAGTATTTGATTTTAAAGCACCCAAATTTCGAACGAACATTTTGTCGAACATTTTGTTGTTTCTCAGAGTATGCTCGGGCATTGGCCTAGTCCTGGGGAAATCAGAAAAGGGTGCAACAACTTATTAATTCTCAAACATTTAATTAAAAACTCACATAAATAAAATCAACAACCCCAAACATAGTGAAAATCCGGCACTCGATAATTAAGTATTGTGTGGGGAAATTTCTCAAAAGAAGCGGGAACCACTGAAGAGTGACCTCAGGGCATCGTTAGACTACATCCTTGTTGGTGTAGTGTTGAACACGCCCTCGAGACTCCGCTCCAGCCCACACGCCTTTGTGAGGAGCCACCTTTGCCTAGTTTTCGGACATTACTCCTCGTACCTCACGGTATATCTAGAGCTCCCATTTCCCCCTTAATTATCTCATCCTTTAATAATTCCTAAAACTGACCAAGAACACAATTGCAAAACCTTTACTTTTACAACAACACTTATTTTGACTCCACGACACTGGTCTTTGATATTTATTATTTGCGTCATTCAACTAAGCTATATTTTGTTGTGATTATTCTATTCATATACGCAGTATAGTTGTTTTCATTTTGCAATCGTCTTGATCAATTTTTTAATTCGAAACTCCTAAGTAACAATTTTTCATCCAAAAGAACAAGTACCTAAAGCCTTAGTAACTTTAATAGGGTCTACCTCCCTTGGCTTCGTTAGGAGTTAAGCCTAAATGGAGGAGTCAAGATCAAGTGATAGTACTTGACTCAAGACTTGCCCCTAAGGATGCATCGAGCAGCTTGAAGTTTTCTGCTGCGTTAACCCCAGGTGCATAAAAGGCGGCAACAGGTCCATCATGCCATACTATTACATTGCCTTCCTATTCCTTCATTGATGAGGAAGATATGTCCCAAATGTTGTACTCAAATAAGTAAAGCAATTTCATTGATTGATTGCATCGAGAGTAGCGAGGTGCTCCCAACCCAGTATGGGGGAGATGTTGTTGCATTACGTTATGTAACGTAATGTTCCCAAAAATAAAAAGTAATTAAAAAAATTCATGTCGGCTCATAACTTATCAAAAATAAAAAGTAATTAAAAAATTCATATCGTCTCATAAAATTAAAAAAATTAAAACCAATATAGATCCAGCTTAAACCGGATCCACTAAGGACTGAAAGGGATCCGGTTTCTTGAGGTGTAAGTTTTTATCTTAAATTTTTTACACTTTAAGATTTTTTTTTTTAAATAAACCTTAAGAAATTGGATCCCTCAATGCTTAATAGATCCGGGTTTAAAATGGATCTATGCTGGCAATAAAAGAATGATGATACAAAAGATTGGGGAAACCTCTTTTAATACAAGGAGTTATAGAACTAACATAGTTATACTTTTAACTTATAAGTCATTTATGTGAGTAACTAACAAATCTCAACTAATTAACAAGCTAGTGGGTCTTGACTACTAGTAATCTAGTCACTTAACATTAGATTAATGCGCTTGTGCACAAAACAACTGATGCACAAAATATTGTTAGTCTAGATTCTAGGTACACAACATGACATCCACCTTAGTCAAGCTATGTTTCAAATTCAAAGATATCTCTTGTGCACAAATCAACTGATGCACAAAATATGTTTAATCTAGATTCTAGTTACACAACATGACATCCACCTTGGTCAAGCAATGTTTCAAAGATATCTCTATTCTTGTCACTAACAACATATTGATCACTTATTTGTAAGTGGGTTTGGTTAGACAAAAATGACCTTTATTAATGTATTGGGTCATTAATAACTTATGGAACCCAACAAATAACAAATACAATGAGTACATGCATTGTGTCCATAAGTTCTAATCACTACTTGTGTTAGGGACACAACATGCTCTCCCTTCCTAAAATGCTTTGATCTTAAGCCCTAAGAAACAGCTAGGTAGAATTGTGCATGGGACCTCAAGTCATACTCCTATAGCCATACATGTAGGATAAAGTTATATACTACAAACCATTGGTGCCTTTGACCTCAAGGCTTTGACAGAATCAATACTAGTGATAACTAGTAACTACCAAATGGGATCTGTTTCTTCCATTGTTACTATACTAATCGTTGTGGTTCTTTTCTTCTAATGAGGAAGTTGTGGTAACTAGTAGTCTTGACAAGCTCTATGATTGGAGGCTCCTCTTGGACAATGTTTACATATTCTTTGTTAGGTTTAACCACCACATCCTCTCACGACTCTTTACTAGTCTCTACAATTTCATTGTTGTCTTCTTCTTCATGTTTTACTTCTCGCCCTTTCTAACCAATGGAAATTATAATCAATAGGACCATAGTTGTGATGCAATGTGGGAACACCCTTGCCAACTCTTGTAGCAGATGCATCTTCTTTTGATACTTGTCTTGTCTCAAAAAATCCATCTCTAGGATGAGACATATTAGCTAGGTTCTTATCTTCCTCTCTCATTGAATGGACTTCTGTCGCAACAACTTCAATTTTTGGTAATTTTTGCTTATAAGCACAACAATTTTGGAATGAGTATTTTGATAGACCGTAACTTGTTGAATATTTCTTAGAACTATTTTAAATAATATATCAAATTGTAGTTGCTGAAAATATCTCTCAAATGGCACTGTATCACCTTCAATCTGGGCAATCTATCCAAAGTTATGAGCTTTGTGGTATAAAATCCTTTTTCTGCCCTATAAATAAAAAATGTGCTTTGGTCTAATTTCAAAAAGATCATGACTTCTTTATTATAAACCCAAATCAAGCACACAATATATCTATTCATAGCTAAGAATATGTATTTTCCAATGGGCAAGTCAAACTTGAGAAGTTGTTTCGAGAAGCTGCAAAGAACCCAAATTTGTAGTCTCAGTTGTAGCATAGTCATACAAAAAATAACATTTTCCTCAAGCTTCTTATCTTGGTTGTCTAGCCTTTGATTTGAGTGATTTTTTTGAAACCAATTATATTTTGAGGTCATTTCAAATTTGTAATTATGTTTTGAAAAATATTCTAGTAAAATATCCAAAAATCTGTGGAAAGTTGTGACCCTCCTATGCCACAATCATTGCTCTGATACCACTTGTAATACCCTTGTAACCAAAATGGACACTACCACTACATCATACGTTGATAATTAATGTTACACTAAGTTTTTGATACGTGGGGACACCTACCTTGTTCATCTAGAGACTCCCCAAAAAAATTAAGGGGATGATAGGGTACGTTTGTAGGATAGGGGATCCTGCCTCAAATATATAAATATTAAAAATAAATTAATATCTAAAGTTTTAGATTTTAAAAAATTATCATTGATAATACATACTTGATACATACATGAATGATGCTACATACCAATCATTGTTTATTGTCAAATTGAATGAAAACATTCTACAAATCCATAGTTGTTATGTGCTTTCAACCACTAAATCACTGCCCAACAAACAAAATTATGGCCCAATGCTAGCAAATGGTCATTGTCATTACATTTTGTGTAATTTGTTTATGGTTTATTGAATGCAGGAGGGTTGGTAGGACCAAGTGGAAAAGGGTGGGAAACTTAAAATTATGTTTTAGTTTATTTTTTAAATTATTTATCCTAAAAAAGGTGCCATGGGAGGGTACTTTTGGGTTTCCCTTGTGGGCACATGGTATCTATACGTGTACCCAAACATAGGGGATGTGGATTTTCGGTACTTTGACATACCCATTGGTGTCCCTTGACATATGAAGTACCTAAGGGCTATACTTGGCATCCTTGGTACAAAGTCCCTGTTTGGAATGTATACCCAAGGGTTGGGTACACGTACTCATGTTACACTGTTGATAATAACAAACATAAATAGAAATAAAGACCATAATATCATAAAAGGTTGGAGGAAACTAGTTAGAATATGCACATAAGGGTTGGGGGCACTTGCACACCTAGATTGGAATGTGCCCATAGTTCCTAGAAGATGGAGGAAGACATCTCCAAATTGTTACTCAAATTAGTGATATATTTTGTTGAATGATAATAGAATGATGATATAAAAGAGCTCAAACCCATTTTAATACAAGAAGTTATAGTATTAACTTAGTTATGAGTTATTAATATGAATGACTAGCAACTTTCAATTAAAGTAGTGGTGAGTCTTTAATGGAAGTAACTATCAACTCTCAATTAACTAACAAGCTAGTGGGTTCGAAGTTCGAACCACCATTAACCTAGTCACTCTATGACCCAAACATTAGGTTAATGAGCATATGAACAAAATATCTCATGCACAAAATAAGTTGTGTCTAGGTACACAACTCATTCACAAAATAAGTTAACTAGGTACACAAAATAGGTTATATACACTTGCATAGGCAATACACCATGAGGGGGGTGAAACATCTCTCTAGGGGATTTGAACTTTAGTGGGGAAACATCACCACCTCACTTAATCATTGAATCAAGATTCAAAACCCCTTTGACAAATTAAGAAGGAAATTATTAAAGCATATTTTTTGAATTAAAAGACCCTTTAAAGTAAGGAAAATAAATAAAGTATAACTTGTGGTTTTAAAAAGTCAAGAAAAGCAATAAATGTAGGAAATGATGCTCATCTCGAAGAATGTATATCTCGGTTTTAACCCGTGAATTATAATGCAATAAATCTTGTATTATTCGAATGACGAGGTTATCTGATGGGAGTCGAGCCATGTGGGTTTAGTTAAATAACCTTGTGCATATATAATACAAATGCATTCTCAATATTCCTAGTGTAAAGATCAAGGCCAAGGCTAGATTAGTGAATGCTTATGAGTATCGGTAATGGGTTAGGATTACAGTGTCGTTGTGATGTTTTCCATGGTGGCTTATGTATGTAAAAGCAAATAAAAGGAAATACATAATAATGTAATATCCACCAAAAAGGTTGCTCGAGAAGCAAGTCCATAAGAGAGGAAGAGGAAAGGGGCTGCATTGTTGATATGACTTGACACTTGTCCTTTGAAGTACAACCTTTGTTGCCCATGCTTCCATACAAACATTTATTATCAATCTTTGACTTGGGTGGTCCTTTGGATGTTTCAACATGCTTCTTGGGAAGGGCACACTTGTCTTATGCAATCTCTCGGGTGAAAATCATTATTGACCTTCATTCATGTATCATTCTCACACTCATCAATTCAAATTATAAGAATTCCTCTCCCATGAGCATTCTCTCTTCTCCCATTCAAATGTTCTTCATCTCCTTGTTCATTGAGGAACTTGTGTGAACCATGGTTGTTATGCTTGATGTTACCTCAAAATTTAGAACCCTTTCAATTATGGCAACTAGGACTGATGCTTAAGATTGACAACCTTTTGGGAGATGCACCCAATGTCACCACAATGCAATCTCCCCTCTCTTTAGGCCTGCTCCCTGGGCCATGGCAGGATTCCCAAACAAGGTAAGAATAGACCTGTAAGATGTACAATGGAAACAATTCTATCCCTACAAGACCTTACCACTGTTAGTAGACCAGTGCCTTATTGGAGTCAACAAAAGATATGCAATGAATACCTAGCGATTGAGAAGGTTTAGGAGCACTTAAACTTGATGCTGATTAAGTAACAAGATAAATCAATTTTCTGCTGTAAAAACCATCAACATGAATATGGAAGAAAACCCAAAACTAACCTTGGAAATATCTCGAAGAATAACTCATGATGATAAGCAGACCGAGGAGACTCAATCCCCCACATGGCATACTTTTTTTGACGGATGAAAGTTGTGTTTTGGGACTGATTTCGCCTTCAGGTTTGCAATTTTCTCCAGCAAGGGCTTTAACAGATGGATTTGGCACTTCAAACCCCCCCCCCAGGGTCACCCCGGATGACTTGGAGATGAGCTAGAAAACTTCTCCAACCCTTAGGGTTTGATCTTCCTGTGAAAATAAACCTGCAAAACGATTGAACCAGATCTGCAATATCTCCTAGAGGTTGACGTCACCTTAAATTAGGGCTTTTTTAGCTATAAAACAACTTTACTTTTTTATTGATTTTTCAGCAGTATAATCACTTCAGAAATTTATAGCAGCAGTAACAATTGCATAAATAAATGAATAGAATAATTTCAATTGCAAAAAATAATTTTTTTTGTATTTTACAAAATATTTGATTTTTTAGGGTTTTTTTGATTTTTTTTGTATTTTTCAAATACATAATACACAAAATTTGATAAAAAAGATTTTGGTGAAGATGAGGGAATAAGATCTAGGTCTTGTTCTTTTCGAGCACCAAGAAATTGGGATCAATGTTCCTCCTAAGAATTGGCAATCTAATATTTGTATGAACTAGGGCAAAGCCAAGAAACCCTAGGTTCTGTTGGCAATGGCCTAATTAGGGCAAAGAAAGATGCCAAGGCCCAATCACAAGAGAGACCCTTGAAGAGGGATATCTTACTTACAAGAATATACCATTATGCATAAAAACCCTAGTTTAATCTTACCTTGCATGCCTCCGACAGTGCAAGACAAGAAATTCAAAGATCTTACCACAATTCAGTTACGACAATTGAGGAAAAAAAGAGAAGAGAATAGCCTCCCAGGAATCCTTTCACCTTAGACAAGGCTTGAAAAATAGTAGATCAACCACAAACATAAAACATTATCCCTTGAAATCCCTAGGATGCTCAAGAAAGGAGGTGCGCACCACTTAGTCTCTCATGTACACAAGAAGAAATAAGAAAAGAGTCATTTTTGATCCCATGATCTTGATTACAAATGAAGAGTTGCCTTATTTATACCTGAAAAGGCAAACTTAACCTCCTTAAAGCGGACCTACCTAATTTGTCTTTAAAATGACTTTTAATGATTTTTTAGGGTTTGTCACCCACAATCCAAGGACTAAACCTCATAAAACATAAAATGATGATGAAAAATGATAAAGTGCTTCAACATGATGAAAAATTGAGGTTGGAAGGAGGACGTTATGCCCCATCGAACCCCAATAAGTATCTTTTTCCCTCAACACCCTCCTTAGGTTGGTACAACCTCTTCTTGCTGGCTTGGAAGGTGGACGTTTTGCTATTTAAGACCAAGATGACCCAAGAGGGAGGGATGATACAAATAAAATAGGTCCAAGGGGGTATCCATAAGGTGTGCTAAGGCGGGTTATGATGACCCGTACAAGCGAAATCACCTGGTAGACTAGCACTTTTACATAAACAAGCCCCAACTTGGCCTTTACAATGGCAAAAAGACCCCCCTCTTTGGCACATTTGGTATGGTAAATTGTAGACAATTTGGAGGGTAACACTTGCAAATGAGGAAAGAACCCATGGAATTATGGTTGGGAAGATGTGGGGAGTTGGGAACTTGCTACTGAGAAATGAGAGGAAATGGAGTGGTTTTGAGAGAAAAATCATGGCTGGAATGTCCACAACAACAGATGCAAATGCCATTGAAACTTATAACCTTGTTAGTGTTGCTCATGGATAATTTGAGCCATTTATTTCTCCTCCATGGCATTCAAAGTAGGAAACTCATAGTCTTGGACTCTTTTTGCTTGAATTGGAAGGGAAGAATATTTATGAGGGATTGTGTGGTAGGGAAAGGGAAAATATTCCTTGTGTTGTGAAGGAGAGGAGAGTGCCATGGTGGTTGATGGTTGGATGAGGGCATGGTGTGTTTAGTAGTGAACGAATTGGGTAAGTCATGAAAATAATGGGTTGGGCCGAGTGAGATTAGAGCCCTGTAGGAGCTTCCTTTGCTTTGGTAGTATCATGGTTTGGCTTGGGGGTGGAATCCATAGTTGATTCCTATAGTTTGGTAGTGAATCACTCCTCAACAATGAGTTTGGTAGGCTTGCATTCATTAAAGATAAGTATTCGTAATCAACTGTTTGTGGAATTCTTTCTATTTGTAAATTATTGTGTGAATTCATGGAATCGGATGTGTAGTGAACAAATTTGAAAATGCATGGTTATAACTAATTTCTACCACTACTTGTTTGTGCAATGAATTCTAAATTATATTGTTGTTAGAGGTAGAATTAAGCATAAGTATAACACTCGGTTATTAGAGGAAAAGGGATTTTAATTTGAGTGACCCGATGGCCAAGGGAGGCATTTAGGTACATGACAAAGAATAACATGAAGGGAAATGTCAACTTCTCTAAGAGTCGCCTTTTTTGAATGAAGGTTAATTAAAAAGAGGGTAATATAATCAAGTGCCAAGGTTTTTAAGTAAATGATTTATTGGGGGGTGGTAGGTGGAGGGGGGATCATACATGATTTTGAAGGAAAATATGAAATTAGACTTTGCCACCAACAATGAGGCAAAGGCAATGGCAACACACCAAGGATTGCAACTGCTCAAGGAGCAAGGGGTGAAACATGCAATAGTAGTTGGTGTTTCATCAATTATAATAAGCCTATAACTATAAGGTTACTTCTGCACCAATTGATTCCTCAAAATCCTTGCCTTCCATGCCTAGTTCAAAGAATACTGAGGCAGAGATTGCCTTGCCAATTCAGGGTGGGCATGGGCAAAGGAGATATATGGATAAAGGGGGCGACTTTCTGTTTCATACCGCTCCCATGATAATTAAGTTCATTAAGTTCGCAATGAAAGCAGAATATAGGTGTCCCATCATTCAAGATCAAGAGGACATTGAGTTATGGTATTTACTCCACCTCTATCTTCAATGCACACAGTGACTGACGTCCATGATAATTAAGGTTACCATGGATTGGTCTTTCTTTGTGTGTGGTTTACTTGCCTTCCTTGCTCTCAGAATCTGCATTAGAGAAAGCAAGTTCGGGGGTTTGTTGTGGTTGTGATTCAAAGGGGAATTTCGTGGGGGATTGGACTGGAGCTTTGTTAGAAGGTGATAGTGCATGGCTTAGCATAAATCTACCCTGTAAATTATCCTTCTGCGGCAGCAATGGCTCATTGCCACTCTAGAAGCACTTGTTGCATATTGTGTGATTTGGTTGAGGTGAAAATTGAGAAGGAATGTAAAGTAGTGTGAACATGGAGTAGCAAAGGATCATAAAACTATGGTGATTTCGACCCTTCAATGGAGTCTCTGGCATGAGGCGTGGGAGGACAAAAATGTGTGAACATTCATGTGCAGGACGATTATGTTAGACAACCACCTAACTGTTACACCGTATCAGAGTGTAAAGAGAATCCGTATCTGGATACTAAGGGGGAAGATGCTCCATCGTCAATGAGATAAATAAATATTGATAAAAGTATGAATTATTGATGATGATAATATTTTACAATGATGCTCGCCTTTATAGGCTTGAGTGTGCATAGTGAAGGGTTATACCCTTTCACTTAGTAATTAATAAATTATTTTATATTCGTTATATTGTCGTCCCCTTGAGGGAAGCTTTGTCCTCAAAGCTTATTGAAGACAAGGGTTATGTCTGATTTTTGCTTGAACCGTCATCTCTAGATCCTTTCTTTTAGTATTTGCGACACTTGATGAAATGAGGCGATACGAGTTACGAATTCCAAAGAAGAACTGTCGCATCGTCTCTGATGTGGTCCATCTAAGATCTATTTTTATCGGATCTATTTGATCGCTTTGTGGGATGGGTCTTTTTGTTTGATGCTTGGTATGTTGATTTGAGGTTCTTGCTTGTCTGACATCGTAATTCCTCTGTGTATGTTCATTTTGACCCTGTCATTGGTCAAAATGCTTTTTATAATTTGGGTGACGATAAGGAGACCTTGTTGTTTGTTCTTTTACTAAATGGGCTTTGTTTTCTGGAACTTGAATTTGCTTTTCAAAGAGTCTGGATGCTTCCTTATGGATTTGCTCTAATTTGCTCTCTAATATATTGTTATTACTCTGAATCTTCTCGAACCTTTCGTATTGCGACTTTTTGTCCTCTTTAAACTTCTCAATTTGTTTCTCTAGTTCTTGATTACGATTTTTCAGATGATGGTTTTCTTCTTGTTGTTCTAGTATTTTTCCTTCTAGGTCTTCATTGGAGTGTTCCATCTTCTGACTATGTTTCAACTTTTTGATTTTCGTACGTAATGTTTTGTTATGAATTCTTAGTCGAAATAGTTCTTCGGTATTGCTTGCTAATATGTCATTGATTTTCTTAATTTTCAGCTTGCGTGCCTTTTTAGTAGAGTCGTACGTCTGTTGGAGTTCTTTAATCTTTTGCTGTTGTTGACCTATCTCCAATTCTTGACTTTGTAGCTTTCTCTGGCCTTGTGTCAATTCATCATCTTTGTCCATGATGAGCTGGTTTAAACGCTTTATGTCTTCTTCTAAATCGTTATCACTTCTATGCAATGATTCTTTGTTATCTTCAAACTTTTTGTTTTTGTCTTCAAGATCTTGATTGTGATTTTTTAATTGAGATATTTCTTCACTCTTAGATGATAACATTTTCTCGATATCTTGATTATTTTTTTTCAATTTTTGGTTTTGATTTTTTAAGCGACGATTCTCTCGTTCTGTTAACTGATCAAGAATGCTCCGCTTACTTATCTCACATTGTAGTTTTTTATTGCTTTCTTTGTAGTATCCTAATTCACCTTCCAACTTCTGTATTTGCAATTGCAATTGTGATTGACCTTGATATTCTTCCATAATAAAATATTTGCTACATATCAGACATGAGCGATTTCCATTCTTAAAAAGTGTTGGATATTGGAATTCCATTTCACAATAAGGACACTTAGTCCAGAATTTGAATTTATATATGGAATCCATAATTCTTCAATAGATCCACAATTGGCTTCAATGACTTCTTCAATATCTTCCGAGATTCGATTTTGTTTTTTTGACTTTGTCCTTCTTTTCCTTTTACCAAAATAATTATTATTTTCAAAAGATAATAATAATATTATTATGATGAGGGATATGTGCCTTTTAAGGGTTATACTACAATAATATATATTATTGGAAATAATAATATTATTATAATAATTTTTTTTTGTTTTGAAAATGAATTACGGTTTAACTTTGGTTATGGCGGCTGTGTGGAGATTACTGGCCAGGTCGAATAGTGCAGGTGAAACGAGGACGCGGTGGTGTTGGTTTTCGGAAACAGATGAGCGTGGAAGGTTGGTAGCAAGTGCAAGGAGAATAGTTGAGGGAGTTGTTGTTGTGTGCTGAAATTTGGAGGGATGGTGGTCGAGGAGGACATGTGAGGAAGGAGAGCATGAGGGCAAGGGTGAGGGTGAGGGCGTTGTGGGGATGCGGTGCCGGATGGTGGCCGTGGGATGGAGGACAGGGGAGTGGCACAGGCGGTTGTGGGTGGGCGTGGGATTGGCGTGGGCGTGGGCGGAGTGGCATGGGTGTAGCAGAGAGCAACGACGAAGGGGTTGATTTGGGATAGGGCGTGCAGTGTGGGAGTGGGCGTAGAGAAGGTTGTAGGAGCACAAAAGAGAGAGGAGAGGGACGTGGAATGAAGGCATAGGCGGAAAGAGCCGAGAGGTGGAGAGTATGAAGGTGCGGGGTAGAAGGGTGGCGGGAGAGGGCGGGAAGAGTGGTGGTGCAGGAACAGGAAGAGGTGTGGAAGGGAGGTGCGTGAGAGGTGGTGGCGGTGGAAGGAAGGCGATGGAGTAGGTGGGTTCGAGAGTGAAAGAGGACGTGGGTTGTGTAGGTGTGACTGGAGGGTGCTGCGAGAGGTGAGGAGGAGGGCGATTGCAAGTCGCGGGGCAGTGAGGAGTGGAAGAGAGTAATGGAGTGGGAGTGCAGAAATGGATGAGGTTTGGAGGCTGAGTGGTGCGTGGGAAAAGTGGAGAAAACGTGGAGATGGAGTATTTGACTTTGGCCAATGGCAACTCTATGGTCAAAGACCGATTGGTTGGAGAAACTCCCAATAATAGCCAACGACTGGAATCTGCCCAAGAAGGGGCCCTGATACCAATGTTACATCGTATCCGAATGTAAAGAGAATCGGTGTCCGGATACTAAGGGGCAAGATGCTCCATCTTCAATGAGATAAATAAATATTGATAAAAGTACGAATTATTGATGATGATAAAATTTTACAATGATGCTCGCCTTTATAGGCTTGAGCGTGCATGGTGAAGGGTTACACAATTTCACTTAGTAATTAATAAATTATTTTATATTTGTTACACTAACTTAGAATGCTACAAGATTTGGAGTGAGAATTAAGGGCTTTCATGCAGATTCAAAGGAGCAAATATTGATGATCAATTTGAGAAGTCATAAATAGAAATCGAAGGTCCTCGATAACATGTACTTAGTGATGATATTGAAGTTAGGTCTATAGATTTAGAAGAAGAAATCCAAGAGCCAAGCCATATCGGCATCATAATTACCATATAAGTTTGCATTCTCACAGTTGTCAACATATGAGATGACGACATCATAACTAGGATTGAGTATTACAATGTGACCCAAAGCAATTTGTGGACTAGAATCATAGGTGTTTTGGGCAAAATTCTTGTCAGTACTTGGAAACGGTGGTCAAGATTAATTTTGGATGGGATGTCTTTTCCAGAAAATTGAAATATAAATGTCACTTCACAATGATCTTACTGTTTGACCTCCTTTTATGCTTTGAGAATGAAGCATCTAAAGAATGGATGACATGTATTATAACTAATTAATTATAGTTAGTGACTAGGCATGACCCTTAGCCTCCACTCCTTCCAGTTTTATACATATAGGTATCATATGTTTGTACATCACTCTTTTTGTTGTTATTTTTTTCCATCATTGGTATCTTTTTAATGTCTTTCTGCATGGATTGTTAAGGAAGTCCCTTACAAATGATTTTATAGAGTGCTGCGAAAGGTTGTTTGTTGGCTTGTTATAGTTGGATTTCCTGAATCATTGGCCCATAATCACCCCATGTATGATAGCCTCTCTTGCCCAATCCATTTCCTACCAAATAAGTGATTAAACTGTCTGCCCCTGATTTGAGGGGAATGTCTAAATTGATCTTGCAGCAAAATCCAAGATGCTCCTAGGATTTTCAAAGCCCCATTGTAGCTCCTTGGACACTAAGTGCCAGGTTTGTTGCACCTCCCTAGAAGTTTTGATCGTGGGATTCTGAAAGTCATCGCTTCACCAACTAAATTGCATATCCTCACAAGGCCTTTTATGTCACCTATATGACTAGTAATCTGGATGCAATGATGGACAAGAATTTGCTAAGGTATGTCCCATCACATAGGCCTTACTATCCATTTAGCTTCCAATTTGGCACCCTGAGCTCAACTGCCAATCAACTTGAGCTCACCATTTTCTTGTGCAAATATCTCAATCAACAAAGGTAAACTTTCCTCCCCATTTTTCCTAGGGGAACTGTTATCACCTAAACTGTAGTTACCCTATGGATGTATCCACTCATGGATGGCAATAGGGAAGGGCAACTCAAATGGTGCAACCACGATCACCTCGACCTCCAATAGATGGTTGTCACGCCAGTCGAGGCAACCTTCGCTTTATGTTATCTAGCCCAGACAACAAAGGGGGAGACCCGATCTACTCCCGACAAGAGAGATCAAAACCAAGACACCAAATCAAGTTTATTCTAAATGAAGTAAGGTGTATGGTTTATCCTAGGCCTTAGAATGAAGCCACAAGATAAGTGAGGGGTTCAATGAGTATAGCTTTGGTTCATTGTTGATGTGAGAGTGACTTATGATATTTGAAATAGGATCCAGGATTAAAGTACTAGTCAATGTGAGAAAATCCACTGCCTTGGGAACCGTGTCCAATGCAGGGTAGTTTAGGGGTTGAATTGGGGTTAACTAGTACAAGTGACAAGCTTGATCATGAAGCATGATGACATCAAAGGGTTTAGTTCACCACACTAAGGTCAAACCACAAGTTAATCCAACAATCTAGGAAAGTCTAGTTGACTTGGAGAGAGACCAGTGCCTTGGGAATTGGGATAATGGAGTCAAAGTAAAGTTAACTTGTGGTTGAGGACTCCTATAGCATGAGACAAGTGCGCAATTAAAGTCTTGATGGATGAATAGGTCTAGATCTAAGTTTCACCTAAGTGGACCACAATCCCTTAAAACAAGGAATGCTATCCCCAAGGCAAGATTTGACAAAGTGACATACTAGACCTAGGTTTTGAACTATGCCTGTTCCAAATCCACAAAAATCTCATGTACCCATGTCCTGGAAGTGGGCCAACTCACTTCTCCAAGGTGGTGCGACTTTACCCAAGGAGGCTAAAAAGTGGGATAAATGAATCAAGACAAGTCCAATGGCATCCAAAATTTAGATCCAAGTAGGTTGATCAGGTGAGGATATGGATCTATAGTTTCAAAGCAATCCGATGGCTAGATCTTACTAGATCTGAATTTAAAGATACCAAGTGGTCCAAAAAATGGGATTAAATCCCTTAAAACATGGAATAGGGCCCACAAGGTAGAAATCAGAAAAGTGACAATCTGGGGGTAGGTTATTGGATGTGTAGATCAATAATCAAGTGGGATCTCAACTACCCATCAATTGGATCTAGGGTAACTCACCTTCCCCAAGGAGTGCGACCTCACTTGGAGAGGCTAAGTTGGCCTGGGAAGGGGGTCAAATGGAGGCCAATCCTCACCAAACTATAGATCCGGGATGCCTTGGATGCTATAGAGGTGGGTTTTCAATATCACACCCAACAACCCACTAGATCCCAGTAGATCTGAAAAAATGTAAAAATGGGGTTTTGTTTAATTAGGGTTTTAAATGTTTTAGACAAGTGGATAGATCATGGAGATAGAACTTACCTTGACATCATACCTGAGTGATGAAGAGAGATGCTTTGATGTTGAGGAAGATTCCTGCAGAGATCAAATGAGAGATTGTTGATTTTGCTTGCCAAATTGATGCCCTAGCCCACTAGTGCGCCCTCCTCTACCTATTAATCCAAGGAAAACGATTTCAATTAGAGAGATCAAGTATGGAGGAAATACAAGTAAAATGCAATGATAACATGAAATAGAAGGTCCTGGGACAGTAATACTACCTGTTACCAACGAAGAGATCCAAAGAAGAAGTAGGGATAGTCTTCCCCTACCAATATCGGCCTCCACCTGTAGATGCAAAAACGTGGTACAAAAGATATGGCAAACAAGATCTCCAATAACTCAGTGTAAAGGAAGAACCAACGAACGAACACCAAAAACATTCACCACAACACTGGAGATAGATGCAATAATAATTTCTATTCCAATAATCCAGAGTCACAAGTCCTCTTACAATGAGAAGCTCTCTCCTTTAAATAGGAAGGAGAGGCATCAAAATCCTAACCACTTTTTGAATGAGTGGCTAAGATTAAAAGATACAAATGTCTAATCAATGGTTGAGATGAGCTCAATAATAAAATACATGGATCACTTGTAAAATATAATATAAGTGGACAAAATTGCCCTAGAAGAGGGGAATCCTCCCAAATCATGATGACAACATATAATAAGAAGCTTATGGTGGGTCCAAGGGGTAATTTTAGCCACCCTTGGTCAATCCCCATAGCACAATAATAATAAAAAGTCATCAATATACCAAATCGTGCCTCTATGGTCAAATCGTAGGCCTCAAAAGACCTCAGAAATCATCAGAAAGTGCCATAAGTGATGGATGCGTGCCCTGATGAAGCTGAAACTGCTAGAGGAGGTGTGGAAGACATCAACCCATCATCACTGATCATCCCATGCCAAAACATTGCCTCAGTAGTCCAAATCGAATTCCTCAATAGCCATTTCTACCAATCCTGAAATGCCTTGGGAAGTGTGACACTGCCCCAAACTGCCTCCTGGAGTGCCTGCGCTGTCAAGGTGAGGGCACCAGTTTGTCCGGGAGCACCAGTGTGTCCGGGAGGGGGGTAATATGGTAAAAACAAGTGGCTGGACCACCCCCTCCAAGCACAGTGCCCTAGGTCAACCGGATAAAAATCACATCTGCTCTAACAGGGTCTCCGACAGACCAAAACTGCACTGGGATAGCCTACTGAGGCTCAATCATCACTGTAAGTGCCCAGAACTGAAAACAGACTGTCTCATTGGACTCAGAAGGTCCAAATCTATCCAAGATGTGTACTCATACACCATATGAATCTCTGCATGATCAAAATATATATCCAATATACCGCAACAGGTCAAATAATAATAATCTATAAATGATCAAATACTACTGTGAACCATGAATCATCATCATAACCCTGTAGCTGCTGCATAGAATCATCATGTACATGTACATAGACCATATATCATCTATCCATATCATCACAAGGTCTAACCATCTCATGTCCTATGGTTGACCTTGGTCAAACTAGGTTTGACCAAGTCAACATGACCAAATATAACTCAGACCATCATCAGAAGCTGTTGCAAAGTGTCAAAGGTTAATGCATGCTCTACAACTTATTCAAATAACAATTATAACACAAAGTAATCATTACTGACAATCTAAATCCAAATATATAATGTCATTAATTATTATTATTATTCAGACTAGACTTTCAAGATCATACTCACTTCATAGATGTGATCAATTTGCTAGTGAAGGGTGAAGGCTAAAATAACTGGCTAGGCTAAGGGATGACTTGACTGACTTAACTTCATGACACTTTGGCAAAGGGAAAGGGAATACACACCATAGTATATACTGAATGAGCAACAACACAGGGAATGGCGGTGTCTCACAAATGGATGAGTTGTTCAAAGAGGATTTATTCACCTTTAACAGATGCGCACAATCCATAATACAAATAAGGCCAGCAATTGTTTTGATATAGCATTTAAGTTCCATTGCTTTTTAGGCCTGAAGTTTCCATAGCCTTGATCTATGTGTGTTTATAAACACATTGCATAGATTTACATTTATTTAGGCTTTCTGTTGCAGGTGTGTTTTTAAGGCACTTGTTTACCTGAGCACTTCTAGGTGTGTCACAGACAGCTTGTTTACCTAGGTATTTACATTTCCAAAAGATATAACATTTTATTTTCATGGCCATTTTCATTTGGCACGCCTTTCATTCATGTGTGTTTAGAAACACATTGCATGAATGGGCTTTTCAATGTTTTCATACAAGATATAGCATTTCATTTTTTCCAGACTTTGTATTCATGGCAACACTAAAAGTTTCAGGTTTAGCCAACACAACTTTAATGACTAAAGGGAATTCACAAGGAACTCCAACTCACCATAGGTAAGTTTTGTCACCAACTCAGAGCCGAGACACAATAAGCAGGGAAGCTCATCCAATACAGAGGCTACAGTGGGGAAAAGTCCTCCATGCCACTAGTCAAGTAGTAAGTCAGGGTGATAAACTAAAAGGTAGGTAATGGATGGATGAAGACAATGAATAATGGTACCAACACTAGCAAGCCAAGGTATGGTGGAATGATCACCTCTATTCTCCCTAAGGAGGGTAAAACCAATGAGTATGAATAGTGAACTTCTAAGTCTGAGTAGGGACAATATAATATATATAATATGATCAACTAGGTCCACATATCTATATGATCGCCAGATCATGACACTAGGTGCTAAGACATGTTATAAGAATAAATATAAAAGCAATATAACCATAACACAATGATATACCTGCTGAGTCATATATCTGAATGCTCATCACCTGTACCATCATCTGCCCTCTGAAACTGCTGCTGTAACTCTGGGCACTATTGACTGCTCTGTACAACTGGTATAATGGCTACATCGGTCATCTCTCTGAGTGTCCTGAGACTCAGTCATGGCATGGGGAATACATACTGCTGTCCAAAATCTGATAGTGATCCCATATAGATGCTCATCTTAGCATCTCAATGTAAGGGAACTGGCTGAATAGTGTACTGGAATCAGAAAAATAATGTATGGTAGCCCGGCTACTATATATGTGATAACAAGAACTAATTAAGAAGTTGTTCCAATTTCTCATATCCTTAGGTGCCGGGAAAAGATTCGAGTAATAGACATGCACCATTGCTAGTATCCTGTCTACTTTGGTGATGTTACCTATCAACGTGATATCTTAGGCGAATATTTTATCAAGCTTTCCTTCAAATTTGTTTAAGACCTAATCCCACATCTTTTTTTGAATAAAAGCTTCCGTTGACTTTTAATAGAACACTATGTATATGGCTGGATTAAATGCAAAAAATAGTGGGCTGCAAAAGTAGCCACTACAAGCACAAGCAGAACTCAAAATTGGGTTGGCTAATTACCAAACTGCCTACAAGTCCTCAATGTTAATATGCAGTCTAAACATAATCCCATGACAACATCACATTAAAACCCTAGACCTGGGCATAAACA
This sequence comes from Larix kaempferi, assembly GCA_027924585.1. NCBI lineage: Eukaryota > Viridiplantae > Streptophyta > Pinopsida > Pinales > Pinaceae > Larix > Larix kaempferi. Next base: position 185,639 of record BSBM01000721.1, on the reverse strand, counting down.
CAGAAACATCAAACTTTCTCAAGTAGGAGCCTGGCATTGGGCTACAGATCATTACGATCATCGGTGGTTGGTCCCCAACCAGTGTCGGCAAGGTCAGGCTCCACAATGATCGATTTCCAGTTGCTGTTGTCGAGTTTAGAGTCTCCGAAATAGCAAGATCCCGGGTTAAGAGTTTATCATTTTGTTGAACCGGTAGTGGAGGCCAGTTGTACCTCTTTGACAGCACAATTGACCTGTGATGTGGCCTACTCTCTGCTCACAACTCTCTTTGATGGCACAACCAACCTGTGATGTGGCCTACCCTCTGCCTTTTGAGACTGCCTGGATCGTGTGGACTGACTTGGGGAAGCATCTGGTTGCACCTTGCTAATGTTGCAGGAAGTCCTGCCTGAAAAGTTAAGTAACTGTTGCAGGTGGCCCACTTACGCTTGGCTTTTTTGTACTTGTATAATAATATGCAAGGACAAGCTTGCATACATTAAAGAGCTGTCAATCCACAAGAAGTCTCGTGAAAGCTCCTTAATAAATGAAGCATCATTTTGCCATTTCTACAAGAAAAAGGTTTTTTCAGCATGAACAAGATGCCAAGCAGTTTGAAACTCGATAACCCAAGGGAGACTATTTCCTAGGAGCACAGCCCTTCAGGAAATGGTTAAAGGGAGAAGTTGACCACACAGTGACTCATTCCATCACCAGCAAGTGGACAAAACCAGAAAATGTGTTCTAGCATTTTTGCAGGCCCACACTGAGGACATTGTGGATTTCGATACTACTTCTTTATTTTGAACCTTATAAAGATATATTTTTCCAAGGAAAACCTTGTGGGGAAACTCCCGGATTCTTCCCTGCATTTATGGATGGCACCATGTGCAAACCCATTGGTGCTGATTACAGCGCCTGATCCAGCAGGGAGATTGAGTGAGGCATGCAACAAAGGCAGCCAACTCCGGGAATCAGCCTTAAGACCTCCTACATGAAGTTCAAAGTACTCAAAACGCTTAGGTTGAGCTAACCCACCAGGCTATTATTAAGGATCTTATGATCATATTAATCCTCAATATCAAATTTTCCTTCTATGGTGAACATTTATAGTTAGCTAAGTATTTTCTTAATCTTTTATCTATAGTTTGCAATATGTTTTCATACATCTGTCCCTTTTTAGCAATTGTATTTCTGATGTATGTTGGGGCACATGTATGTTTTTAAAATGTACTGCAACTTTGTTTGGTCCTTGTACAGGCTCTTTATTTGCTGTTTGAATTTGCATCTGGGTATGGATTATTTGAGGCCCATGGATTGGACGAAATTGGCCAGAGCATAGAAGCTGTTCAGAACTCTGTCGTTGATCTTAATCGTTTTGGGAAGGTTGTGAAGTTCGTTGCAATTCAACCATTTAGTTCTGCATTAGATGCTCTACAGCAGTGCAATGCTGTGTCTGAAGGTATGTAATGTTTTTTCCTTCCCTTTTCCAGAGTCCCATTTTTGTAAATATCTGCTTTCTGATTTTTTTTTAAGAAATGTCATGCAACATTTTGAAAAAGCCTTTCTTCGAGTTGCAGGACTGTTGACAGATGAGTTGAGAAATTTTTTAGAGCTAAACTTGCCAAAAGTTAAGGAGGGAAAGAAGCCAAAATTCAGCTTGGGAATATCAGAGCCGAAGCTAGGTTCTCAAATTTTTGAAGTTCTGAGAATTCCTTGCCAGAGCAATGATTTTGTTTTGGAGATTCTTCGTGGAATCCGCTTGCATATTCACACATTCATTAAGGATCTCAAGGTTTGTATTAAATGTCATGCCCTATAGTATAGTTAGATTTGTATGCTTAACTGTAGCCAATCAGTCCTGCATTCTAAAGGACCAGTATGTTGTCTCTGTCAGGAAGCGGACTTGGAGAAGGCCCAATTAGGTCTTGGTCACAGTTACAGCAGAGCCAAAGTGAAGTTTAATGTCAATAGAGTGGATAACATGATTATACAGGCGATTAGTCTTCTTGATACCTTGGACAAAGACATAAATACTTTCTGCATGAGAGTAAGGTATTGCTAGTTTGAATGTGATTTTTTTATATTCTAGTTAATCCTCTACATAGGGGGCTTAAGTATCAATATATTGCCCTTGATTGTGTCTAAAAGATGACGGTTTGTATTAACTTACAAGTGCGATTTCCATTTCACTCACATTACTGTAAGTGTCCTACTGCCTTTGGTGGAACTACCCAACTATAGTAAATCAAGGTCATATCCAATCTGCTAGTTCATTTGGCAATTTTACATGTAATAAAATATTAGATGTGGTACCTATCCACCTCAGGGAGTCATGCCTCTAGAACACAACATTGTTCCTAGTGCCTTGGTTAGAACTATTAAGCTATGGTTAGCCAAATGTAATGCTGGTTACCTTGTAAATTCAGCTTAGAGTTCAGCTTGGAAATTGGAACGAGGTGTCTTAAATGAATATTCTGACTCACAGACATTCTAGCCTTTAATAACCTTTTCAGTTCGGCTTTTCTTGTGATAATAAGAGAAAGAAACACAAGGTTGAAGTTGATTGTAATTAGGTTTCTGAAGGAACAGCTAAAAAACAAATTTACCACGAGAGCTTGATCTAAGGTAGTAAGATGGTAGAGTGGAATTGGGTGTGAAACTACAATCTTTTATTATGCTCATAGTAGAGTGGAATAGAGTTTTGCATACTTTGTGGCTGACATGTAACCTATGTTAGTAACGTGGCATCATAGAGTTGTCACTGGGCAAAACCTGTCATAAATGAAAACCCATAAAAATGTGCTATCTGGGATGTGTTTCTTGTTTCTGGCCAAATAACGTGTTGTGGGAGAAACCCACTGTATTTTCGCTGAGACCTACCTGTTTAATGAAACACCTTGCATGTTTTTCAAAAAATATTAACAAAAATGTAGTTCCACAAAAATATTGAAAAAAATGCTCAGAGAAAGACAAAAACCCAAACCTAAATTTGTTATTCTACTAACTCATTATATACCTAGTGCCTATTGCTGTCATTTGCTCTTGATACAGTTCTGAGTTTGTCTGAAGCAATTCCTCTGAAGCCTGCTACTAGTTGATCTGTAAACTGTTGTGGATATTTCACTGGAAGTTTGGAACAGGGCGTCACAATAAAATTATAAATCCTACAATATTCTCAAAATCCCTTACTAAGCAGTGCATTACTTTTTCAGATTTAATTGTTGCTAGTTTAATGCATGGAATACTGAATAAACTGAAACTGAAATGAAAGAAGCAAGCAAATAACTCACCATCCATACAATGAACACAAGATGTACCCTGGGAAAAGCCAATACAGGAAAATCCTAGCTAGAAGTTGAGGCCTATGTTCTTGCTCTTTTCATCTCAGTCATGAAATGCAAGTACAGAGAAAGTGCACTTACTATGGAGCTGCCATGGACACTGGCTTGAATTGTTGCTACAGGATCTTCTACTTCCTATGTTATGCTTCAATATCCCATTCCTAAATGCTTATCAACTATGGAACAAGTAGAATGGAAGCCTTTCTTTTCCTAGCGGCTCGGTGTTTAACATAGCCTGATAGCTGTCTAAGGTTAGGTTTAGGGTTTTTGCATGCCTCAACCCCCAATTAATGTTAGGGTTCTGGACCCTCTGAAATCTTCTAGAAAGTCTACGTGTGACTAGCTCCACATGTGTGAGTAATGGAAGCTGATGTGGCATCCATTTAGTACCATGGTGGTGAAAAGGATAGTTCAACTTCCGGGAGGCATAACTTCTGCATACGAACTCTGATTGAGGTGATTTTTGCATTCTTGGAAAGCTTTCGATTTATCGAACAATGTCGAGAGGCTGGAAGCTAAGCTTGCAAAATTTTGACCCAAAAAATGGCCATTTAAGGCCTCGAATGGGATCTGGAAGGTTTTGTATCCCAGATAACCAACTAGGACCTGCCCATTAAATGAGCCCTACAACCCAATACCTCAAATTTTTCCACCTAGATAGTACCAAAATAGATGACAAATTATATAATGATCTGTTCTGGATTACTAGTTTGTTTGATGCTTGCCACTGATGTTTGAGAGGCTGCTTGAATGAAGTTTGCTATTTAGGGAGTCTATTACATCATACAAGCCTCCAGGTTGATGTCATTCTTTTGGCTTTCTCTTAGTTTCTAGCATTTATTTAGTACTGACCATGAAGGCATATGTCATTCTAGGTCTACTACCAAGCCACTGATGGGGAAAAAAGACAGTACCTGGAAGATTGTGAACATGACCATGATATAGTATGAGAGTATGTCCAAGGAAACATGAATGCAGTGGAGATTTTAAGACTGGTCTTGACTGTGAATATACAGATGGAATGAATACCGAATTTTTGATCAGATAGACATTAAATAGTTAGTCACTGGCCATAAGGAATTTCTTGTGGAGTTGTAATATTATTTCCAACTCTGACTTGCAATGGCTGAGATAATGATGAGCACATAGCTGGTAGCTGGAGAAGTTGCATCGAAGGCATCGGGAGTTCACAAAGATTGTGTATAAAATAGTAGGAGACATCAAATAGTACAAGAGCTACATTACAGCATGTCTTGGGCTGGGATGGTGAGGTGTCTAGGTTCCACTTGTTAATAGACCATGACAGAAATTGATGGGTGGTGCCAACCCAAAGCTGGCTTGTAGATAGTGTAGAACAGTGGGCAGATTGGAGTGCAAATCCAATCACCAAACTTTCCCTTTGTTAGTAATGCCAGTGCAATTTTTTGCTTGTAAAGGAGATGACATGAGTACAAGCATTTTGTTGTTTGCTCCCATTTAGTTATAGTAATAGCTAAATCACATCATATGCAAACACGCGGATATGGGTCTTGTTGTCCGCCGAGATGCACACCAGCAGCATAAATATTTCGAAAGCTGCCTCTTCACTACAAGTGAGAGAGGTGTGGCCTTGGGGGCAAGCAATGAGCCAGGGGGCAAGCAATGAGCCAGGTACTGTCACCTGAATCCCAGCTCCTCCGTTTAGGCTAACTCCTAACAAAGCCAAGGGGGGTAGTCCCTAAAAAAACGATTTTCACTAGGGCTCTTGTGTTTTAAGTATTTTTTGTGTGGGTTGATGCGGATGAGTGTTGTTTAAGAGTTTTTGTATAATAATGAGAACACAATTAAACACGCAATCCACGTTGCAAATTCCACAAGATACAATTTAGAAGATAAACAATATACTTTGACTTAAAACAAAGCATCCACAAGATAAAAATCAAACAAATGACAATGACATATGTTCTAGATTCAGTAGATATATAAGAGTCTTTAAAGACCAGTGCCAAATGGAGTCAAAAGAAATGCTTGTGATGTTGGAAAATGTAAGTCAAAAGTAGTTGTTTGTGAGATCGTTTTGAAATTGTTCTTGGTAAATTTTAAGTGTTTTAGGTGTTCTTGATTACTAGGGCTAAAACCAAGGATATCAAGAAAATGTCCGGAAAGAAAGTATCAAGTGCCTCCGTTCAAGGACATGTCGGGCCACCCAGTGCTCTAGCCAGGTTGCGCAATGCTAACCAGCAAACTAGAGGCTGAACATGGAACCCCGACGCCCCCACTAGGAGATTATCCACCGAACTTATCTTATAGCTCAACTCCGGATTGGTTGGTTATGGGGGTGAAAGTTTTATTAGTAATCACTTATGAGCTTAACAAGTCTTCCACCTTTCTGAGTACTAGCTCAACCGTTTCCAGTTGGCAGAGCATACGGGTGTTGGACAAACGAGCAAGATAAATTAATTAAAGGGAAAATGTGGATTGAAAAGTTTTATTATTAAGAGCACTTGTTCAACTCTCCGACAGAGAGCGCTCTTGAATTAGTCTTAAGACCACAGTTCAAGAGACTTCCTACTTTAAATTGCCTAATGTAGGGGGAAAGTGCAAATCTATATGCTCTCCGACAGAGAGTGCTCTTGACTTGGATTTGGCCAAGTTCAAGAGACTCTGTTTGTTTTATTGCAAGAAATGAAGCGATTGTGAAACTTAAAGAAGTAAATGAAACTGAAAATGACTGAAAAATATAAGGATAACCACAAAGAAAGATCCTGAAGATAACAGAAAACAAAATCTAGTGTTCTACCAAGTAGATTTATTCTAAAGTGGGATCAACCTCCGAACAAGGCTAATCACTAGAACCGTCAGTCCTGGAAACCTTCCAGCTAGCTGGATGTCCACAGGATGCTGACGGGGGTAACGAGAAGCTACCACAAAACTATGTGGCTTTTGGGACACAATCCCAAAGTTAGCTTACTTTGGTCAAAACTTGAAAGAGAAGCGACAAGATGAAAATAAAAACTACTCTAAAGCAAAAACTGAAAGATCTAACTTAACCAAACACCACACTCTTCCCCAAATGGGGAAGAAACCAAAAAAAAGTGGAAGACTCCTCCACTTGAAATTTTAAAATTTTATTATGAGATTACAAATGCCTTGGGTTTTGAAACCTTGAAGGACTTTGAAGAAATAAAACTTGAATGAAAAAAGATGAAAACTCTTATGAGTTTGTACAAAGGATAGTGGTTTATTTCAAATGACATTCATGGTTTGCACTTCTCCTTGGTTCAAAATTCACTTGAGCTTCTCTTTGGCTCCTTCTTGGATATTGCTTCTTGAAAGCTTTTCAAGTTCTCTTCTCTTTCAAAACACCTACACAAGTCTCAAAACAACTCAACAATGCACCCATTAATCATTAGGAAAATGAAACAAACTTGAAACTAGTTAAGTTTAGATTTAAAAATTTAACTCTAAAATGTGAAATGTATGAGATTTTGACATAAAACCTTAACTATGATGAAACGGACCAGCGAACAAATATGCTCCAAAAAATGATGGGAATAAGATTGAAACCACAAGATTTTAAGCCATCCTATATGCAAACTTTGCTATCTTTGAAATGGAAACAAATGTCTAAACAAATGCAAGTTTATGCTAATGTAAAATGAGATCTAGAATGCTTTTAAAACTAACTTTTTAATGCATAAGATGATGTATGAGAAGCAATAATACTAGAGATCTAAATCTAACAAATTACTTTTGCAAACGAAGAATGAAACTACAAACTAACTCATACAATTCGTTTTTGGTGTTTTGGGCTTGTTTTAGGGCTTTTTTGAAGTGGACGAAAAGAGCTTGAAGAGGAAGGGCGAATGGAGGATGGAAGGTGAATCCTAGGGCAAAACGAAATGGAGGAAGAGAAAGTGAATCTAGGGCAAAACGAGAGAAGGGAGTTTTGAAGACAAGGATGAAGAAAAACGAATGAAAGAGGAAGGTGATCTAAAGCATGGATATCAAAGCAAGGAGAGATCAAGGAGCAAAATGGGAGCTAGAAGAAAAGAAGCTCAAAGCTAGGTAACCAAAGTTGTTTTGAAAGTGTGTTGATGGAGGAAGAGGCCAAAAACTCCTACTTGAAAGTTTCTTTCCTTGAAGTGAAGAAAAGACCATGAAGACCTGCAAGACAGATTGTTTAGATGCCAATAACCACTGTTGAAGTAAAGAATGACTTAGTTTTTAATAAGCCTTTCTCCACCTTGGGAAACCCCTGCAAAAACCTTGTTATGAAACATGCAAGAACCGAAAGATATATTTTTAATCAAAGCTAAAACATACATCTAATATTGAAATTGCATGATAAATTGACAAAATGAAAGAGGTATCACCAATAGTGTGAAGTACATCCCAATTGCTCCAGCATGGACCTACAAAGTCTAAACTTTATTCAATGTTAAACAGATATTACAACAGTATTTTGGTAGAGTGTTCATGCTCAAAATCTCCATGAAGAGAAATCCCAAATGGCCTCTCTTGTATAACAAAACTCAATGCTAAAACCTTAATTCGAATTGGTGATGAAGAGAGCCAAAAACTCCATCAAAAACCAATCAAATCCATGTCAACACCAATCAAATCGAGCTTGGAGTCTTAACTCATCTTTAAACTTGAGTTTGGAGCCCATAATTTGAGGAAGGAGTCCCACATGCATTGATTTCATAATCCAACAACCCATTAATCAATTGCCAAATCACAAAAACGAATTTGCATGAAGGTGGGTGAATTTCTCAACTGTAGATCACTCCCAGTGCTTCGAAACTGATCTGAATCAGGTGGGTGAAGATTCCAATCATCATAAATGCTTTTTGCCATGTCATTTTGACTTTTACTTTATTCAATTTGGCCTTTTTTGGAGAGATTTAAATAATCTCCAATTTATTATTTTTTGAATATTCTAATTAATATTTCTCATTTTTTGATTTTTTGAGAAAATATTAATTATGAGGCCAAATAATTGTCTGAAACTTAGAGTTAGTTGGTCCAGGGATCATGAATGATTTTTGGCTTTAGTCTGGAGTCTTCAATCACTGAAATCGGATCCCGGATCACTGACATATTACAAATTGAAATTTCTCTATTTAAACTATAGAGAAATTTATTAAAATTTAAAAAATAATTAAAAACCCAAATTCGACGGACCCGGTAAAATTTTTTCGAATTTTTTTTTGAGGGTCCTAGAGACTTGGGACATGACCAAAACCTATTATAATAGTGTCTAGTAGGCTTATATACATTAGTTGGACTCTAATAACCCCCCATGGCTAAAATTTTCAAAATCGGGCATTCCAGCTTTGGAGGAAGTGGGAGAAAACCTCATCGATTATAGCTCGGCTATAGGCAAAGTATAATTGACAAGGGAAAAAACTCCCTGGAATACCTTAGTTGCTTAATCAAGTCATGGGGAACCGAGACACTCAGATCCTACTAGCACACTTTATTACAAACCCCCATGGGGCCATGGTCATGTCGACTCAAAAATAAAACTGGCTAGCCAAAACTGGCTAACTGCTGCATTCTGAAACCCAGATACTCTGGAAGTGAACACTGATGTGTTCCAACACTGGCAGCTCAATAAGGTTTCAACTATTTGTACAAAATAGGTGATAACAGGTCTCCAACACATAGACACCTTAAACATGACACAAGGGGACATATATATATATATATATAGAGAGAGAGAGAGAGAGAGAGAGAGAGAGAGAGAGAGATTAAATTTTTTAAACATTCATACAATATAACTACATCATGATCAAACACACATTGGGATTAATTTATTGAAATGCTGGGACACATCTGCATAGTTTTTTTTATGATTTTCTTAACATTTTTTGGTGTCTCGACATGTCAGGTGTCTGACATGCTGGACATGCACAACACAGGGCTAGGAATGCATGTCTTGTTCCAGAGAGTAATAGTTGTATTGTCTTAATTTCCTTTGCTAGTTATCTTGGTAGATGAATGGATGTTCGAGCTCTGCATGTGACATAACATGGAATCATCAGCCCTTGATTTGTGTCATTGGAGAAGACTTCCTATCAGTGACCTACTCATTAACGACATTTTGTGAGTCATGACAAACACTGAGATGTGATTACTGTGAGCTATGTCGACTGTGATCTATTAGGGCAACCACCCAAAGGTTTTGTGAACGACACTGTGTGATCAGTTCTACCCACTTGGGATGTGGACAACTTGATAGAGGGCTGCACACCAATGGACTTGTTCTATAATGTGGTACTGGTGAAGCGTGCCTAAGAAGGGATAAGTCATTCTAGGTCTACTACTGAGTGGCCTAGGCAATGGTTGTCTATTCCATTCTAGAGGAGGCAACTAAACACGAGGAGATGGCATCAGAAATTTAGTCACTATTATATTTGTAACCTAATTTATCATTTTTGATATCAAGCATTTTGACATTTGCATTGGACAATTAAACTTTCCATTATAAATATGAGCGCGGATGACCTCATTTTTATCAAAACTCTCTACGAATATGAATTTGATGTCTGTGCGTTCGTAGAAATTGAATAATTTGCAATTTTTTTAGCATGTCTATATGTAATCTAAAAAATCTTAAAAATGTTACTTGTGCAAACCTGAGAATTGCTATATCCTGTACTGTATTTGTTTTGTGTTCCATTTGCATTTCTTGTTTCTGGTAACATACACCTTTCAATACCTTATTGTACACTTACAGGAAAACATTATTAGATGCTTGGTAGTGGTGTCCAAAATTGAAACTACAATTTTTAATCTATGCATGTGCTGTGCCAGGATATTGTGTTGATGATTCTAAAAGTTTGCTGCTTATTAACAGTACAACACAAAGTCCAATTATTGAGAAGCATTTAACTTGATTCTCACCTTCTTTTTGCCCTGCACGTTTTTTTTGCATTGCTCTTAGGCTGAAGTATTTTTCTCTCATGTGAAATCTTTGGTTTGCATCAAATACATACGTTATGGAATTAAACATATAAATAATTGTTGAATATGATTGTCATTGATGTCAAAGGAGTTCAGTAATGACAAAGGAATAACCAAGGACCTGATGGCAGGGCAAACTCAGTGAAAGACAAAGGAATGACAAAGGAAGTGATGCCATAGCATGTATGATGATGTGGGATGTGTGATGAAGCTGGAAAGAAACATAATGGTGTTTTGGTGCTATCATTAAGTCAGTGTTGCAATCTGACATCATTCTGGAAAAGTATGACAAGTTTGTGAAACTTTGGAAATTGACTAAGTATGGAAAAAGTAGTCAAAACTGCTCTAAGAGAATGCCTGCCATAATTCATGGTTTGAGAAAAATGCACGCACCATCATATCAGGCTATAGCTTGTTGAAGTGGCTATCTATTCATGGTCTCAGTTTGTCTTAATCATTTCTGAGGAGAAAGTTATAAGTCTGCCAAAATAGGGTTTCAGGATAAACCTTGGAGAAATTCTTAGAAATGGCTAAGTGTTGGAAAGCTGGTCCAGGTGGCCTTGGGAAAATGCCCGCCGCACCTCATAGGAGAATGATAAAAATTATATGAAACTATCATGCTATAGCTTGTTGAAGAGGCTATCCTACCATGGTCTCAATTCTCAAAGAGGATGTTTGATGACAAAGTTAAAGGTCTGCCAAAACAGGGTTTTAGGCTGTTTTGCACTAGAGGGAGTAAAACTACCTAAGTGGCCTCAGCCAAATGCCCACCATAATTCATGGGTTAAAGTAAATGCCCGCCCCATATGGTCAGGATGTAGCTTGTTGATTGGTCTACTTGACCATGGTCTCATTTTGTCTTGAGCGTGTCTGAGGTGGAAGTTACAGGTTTGCCAAAACAGGGTTTTAGGTAGTTTTGCACCAAGTTCAGAAAAATGCCCGCCTAGGGAAAATGAAGATGAGTCTGAGAGTGAAATCAACTTAGGTGTGCTCAGTGAGGTGTAATACATTATCTAGTGGCATTGGTTCAGGATTTTGGTGGAATAAAAAATCCACCTTAGAAATTGCACAAGTTGTCTAAGTATAAAATTACTGATAAAACTGCCTAATTGACCTTTGTAAAATGCCCGCCATTTTCTATAGTTGATGTATTAAATTGTTCTGAGGGTATGGGTCTCTAGAGTGTTTATTAGTGCATCTAACCATATCATTATTTTGCCCAAAGAGTCTCTGTAGTTAAAGATATTGATCTGCCAAAAGTGCCTCCCAGACTGATTTGCACTACTCCAGTAAAATGCCTGCCAAGGAGAGAGAAAGAAACTTCAAAGGATGAAATTGGTCTTGATGGAATCAGCTTGTTGGCCTCTACCCATTGGGTGTCTCACACTTCAAATTGGATGAAAATAAAAATCTCATCATGTTGACCTAGGATTTGACAATATATAAGCAGAAGAATGAAGTGGAAGAAAAATGTCTCTTGGGTCCAAATTGAAGAAAAAACAAGTACGGGCAGAGACTAATGAAGATCCAGAATTGAAGAAAAGGTTTTGGAAAATCTGAAGAAGATAGACAAGGGTGGAAGGGTGGAGCTAGGGTAGGTTGTAGCCTGCTAAAAGGGTGTTGGTGCTTCCTGTCAGTTGTAGCTGACAAAACAGAGTGTTGGTGCATCCTTCAGTTGTAGCTGAGAATTTGTGTGTTGGTGCATCCAGCAAGTTGGAGCTTGCAAATTAATTGTAAACATAATTTTGCAGTAATAGAAAGAATTGGTGGTTTTCCCAGTTGGGCTTCCATGGTAAATTGTGTCTTCTATCTTTCCTGTTGATTCAGTTTTTAATTGTGTTAAAATTATAAAATAGTGTAATACTGATTCACCTCTCCCTCTCAGTATTGCTTGATATTCCAACAATAATGACTGGCATTTTTTATATCTGTAATTAAAGTTGATAATTGTGAAGTATTTAACTCACTTCTTACGTTCATTTAAGCTGATTGGTTTATGCAGAGGACTTGCTGTGAATGCATTTTCTTTCCTGATTGTTAATATGCATCATGCAAAGTTGTTAAATTGAAAGCTGATAACTACTGGTAACGGGTCTTAGAATTTTTCATTCTTACATATTAAAATGTCATGGTTCAAGATATTCTGTCTGTAACTGTAACCAGTGTAACATGGGTACATGTACCCAACCTTTGGTACACATTCTGGACAGGGTCTCCGTACCAGGGATGCCGGGTACAGCCTATAAATATCCGGAATGTTGGGTACTTCAAGGTATGCTGGTGGGTATGTCAAAGTATTCAAAATCCACATCCTCTGCATTTGGGTATGCATTTGGTATGCATTCTGGGCAGGGGCTCCATACCAGGGATGCTGGGTACAGCATATAAGTATCTGGAATGTTGGGTACTTCAAACTACGCCGGTGGGTATGTCAAAGTACCCAAAATCCACATCCCCCTGCATTTGGGTATTCATAGAGGTACCCTGTTCCCTCAAGGGATGCGCAGAAATACGCACTGATAGCACCCTTTTTTGAGGATAAATAATTTGGGTAATTAGGATAAAACCTAATTACTAGCTACCAACCCTCCTACACTATAAAATCTAAACAAACACAAAGAAATTACAATGATAATTTGCTAGTGCTGGGCCATCATTGTTGTTGCTGGGCAGTGGTTTGGTAGGTGAAAGCACATAACAACAATGGATTTGTAGTGTGCTTTGATTGGATTTGACAATGAATAGTGATTGGTATGTAGCATCATTCATGTATGTATCAATTATGCATTATTAATGATTATTTTAAAAGTCTAAAACTTTAGGCATCAATGGATTTTTTAATATTTATATATTTGGGGCAGGGCCCCGTATGTCGCACACCAATGTACCGTGTCGTCCCCTGAAATGTTGGGGGTTCTCTAGAATGAACTGGGTACGTGTCTCCACATACCCATTCTGCCACATACTGGAAACATGTTTTAACAAGATTATAACACATTTTATTATAGTTTGTCTGAGAGAAGTATGTTTTGATTTAATGAATGCTGCATATGGAACACTGCCAAACTCGGCCAACAACTTTATTTCCAGAGCTATCTGCTTCTCGGGGTTTGAAGTTTGAACCTGGGTCATCAACATGGTGACACCCCATTTTGAAGAGCAGTATTGACCAGCTTCAATTTCATTATACAGATTAAGCCTTAATGACTTCAAAAGATTGGATAGAGTAGCTATTGACATCCTGATTATTTTATAATAAATATCAAATTGCTTGGGAAATTTTGCCGAGTTGCCTGATTTTTTGTTTTTAAATATCATATTAAGAATTTGCTCTATTCAACATATACCGCAATTGATATGGTTCTTTCTAATGCTTCATTTTATTCCTCTTGCTGTTTAGACTTTTTATTGCTAACTAATATAGTGGCATATCCATAGGGAGTGGTACTCATGGCATTTTCCTGAGCTGGTGAAGATTATCAATGACAACTATATCTATGCAAGAGTAGCAAAATTTGTGAAGGACAAGTCCACTTTGTCAGAGGATGCCTTATCTGAGTTGACAGATTTAACTGGTGATGAAGACAAAGCTAAGGATATTATTGAGGCTGCTAAGGCTTCCATGGGTACACCTTTATTTGTTGGATGAAAACTTTGATCATTTGCTGAAATGACATCATGTGGATTTCTGTAATGTTGATTCACCCTTTTTGTGACATTTTATAATAATGTTTTGTGATGTCAGGTCAAGATATCTCTCCTATTGATTTAATAAACATCGAGCAGTTTGCACAGAGGGTTATAGAACTTTCAGAATATCGAAAACAGCTTCATTCTTATCTTGTGTCAAAGATGCAAGATATAGCTCCAAACCTTGCAAGCTTGATTGGTGAAATGGTAGGTGCTCGGTTGATCTCTCATGCTGGAAGCCTTACAAATCTTGCAAAATGTCCAGCATCAACTCTTCAGATTCTTGGTGCCGAGAAGGCTCTTTTCAGGTTCCTGTGCAATTTACTAAGTCATTTTTTGTTCTATGTATTTTGCGTTTGGCTTTCAGTTTCTGTCTATTAAACTGGCAATTTTCATAGTTTTTGAGGTTTCTCAAAGGGTGCTGAGATTGTGTGGATGTGTCAGGGCACTTAAAACGCGTGGAAACACCCCTAAATATGGTCTTATTTTTCATTCCTCTTTTATTGGGAGGGCCTCTGCTCGAAATAAAGGTCGTATATCTCGCTACCTGGCTAATAAATGTTCTATAGCTTCTCGAATTGATTGTTTCTCTGGTAAGTACATGTTTATGAAATTTTGAGCATTTACCTTGGTTTAGTTGGATTAAGTGGATATTTACTCATGCTTGGTACTGATGAACTTTATTTACCAGAGGTGAATACAAATATATTTGGTGAGAAACTTCGAGAGCAAGTTGAGGAAAGATTGGAATTCTATGATAAGGGCATTGCCCCTCGTAAGAACCTTGATGTTATGAAAGAAGCTATTCAAAATTCTGAGAAGGAAAATGGTGACGTGCCTAAACTTGAAAGTAAGTGACCTTGTGTTAGCTTTTTTTATGCACTTGCAGTTATGCAGGTTTATTTCTTTTTGTTAACATAGGCAGCAATTTTCTTTATTGTTATTAGGTGGCTTTTATTTTTTATTTTTGGAAAAATGTATCTGATATTACATCACTAAAGAATAAAGAGTACATAAGAATAATGCATCATGGAGCCAAAAGGGCGGGCATACAAGTTAAGATGTTAATATAGAGAGCAGATTTTCCCTATAGCTAGTAGGTGTTGGGCATACAAGTATACAGACAGCAGATTTTCCTTATTGGTAGTAGGTCTCTTAATTTTTTTGGAGAAATGCATCTGATTTTAAATTACTAAACAATAAAGAGATACATGGAGCCAAAGGGAGGAGAGCAAGCATGTCCACTTTGTCTGTGATATCAAGAGTATCTACATCTTTCCTAAAAATATCATTCCTTGCTGATATATGCATATCTAAATTGGATGTAAAAGTTGCCAGTTCACCCAAATGGAGTGGAGTAGTCATCTCAGGAAAGGTTGCTTGACATTGTTGTTCTCATAAGGAGATGGGTATCAGGTGATAACGTTCCAATCTCACACTATATCCTGCTTGATCCATTTATCCCCAAAAATGACCCCTTTCAAAATGAAGAGGATTAAGAAAGTGGGTACTCTATGCTGCAACAATTCATGCCGAAAACACTCTTGCTGTCGCAACTTTGTAATTCCTGTGTCCACATAACATTTTCAACTGTTTTCGATTTGTGGCAAACCACATATTGTCCATCTGTGTATCTAATATGATATAACAGATCCTTAATTTCTAGATTGCAAGTGCATTCCTCTTGTTGGAACTGCGACTAAACTGCTTGGGGAATGCCACTTTTCTAGTATTGCATACTGTAATGGGAAGGTTTAAGGGTTTGTAGTAATAAAGGTGGTTATTAGCATTGTGGAATAAGTCACTTGAAATTTTGGACTGATTCCAAGTTCAACAAGTACAATAGGGACTTGTATTTTGGGCCTATTTAGTGAGTTATGTAATGGCAATCCTATGGTGAGTGTTACCCCTCATATTGCATGAAGATGACGTGTGATTTTCATCACACATTGCAGGGATTTGCAGGATGATAGCTTCTTAAGATTTGACTTGACTTGGAGATTGCACTTCCATTTGGTTGCTTCAGTACTTTGGATTGGAGGAGACTCATTTCTCCTTTGTGATGGATTATCATTGCTCATCCATTGGTCCTCTCATTACATATCTTTGGTTGATGGATTGACATGCTAGTGGATATTTGGTGATGGTGCTTACACCTTGCTTCATGTGACTTATCTTACCATCATGGTGTTGATCTTGGTATATTGCTCATCATGTTTATGGTGCTGCACCTTTGCTTATGTGTGATAATTCTAGGTCCCCACAGGGTTTGGATGATGATAATTTGAGATGATACATGACTGTTATGGATTAGTTCCCTAGTGACTGTTGAAGTTTTGATAGTGACATGGAATACGGGTGTTATATTAGTCTGTCACTAGGAGGGATGTTACACATGGTCTCCTTTTATTATGTTATGTTTTCCTAGCCTAGACTTGGATATGGTGGGAACCTATATCACTTGGAGTGATTTATTATATGTAGCTTTGTCCTACCATGGAGCACTTAACCCCTTCATTGGCAAATTTGTGGAGGCATCTTATTATAAATTGTGTGGCCACCTCCTTTCTATTATGATTTGCCTTAAAGCACTTTTTTGTTGAAGTGTACCATGGTGGCAACACATGTTGAGGCATTGCATTATTTTATTTGATATGGCCTTTTGATGCTAATCTTTGACTTATTATGGGAGCAATCCATATAGGTGACATCACACATGGAGCCGACTTTTAACTTGAAGATATATTATTTATTATATAGAGAGGTCGATACCTATTCTCATGAAGCAAACTTCTTATTTTGGGCACACAAGTGTACATATGTTGAGGCTTCTAGTATAATTTATTGTGTGGGATGGGGCCGTCATTTTGAGTTGTTGCGTATATATGAGTGTACACATTATTGTTTGATTATGTGGATGGGCTGTTCCCTTTCCTCTCATGTTGAACCTCATCATCCCATATGTTTTTATGGGAGTGACCCTTGCCATGTATTGAAATGTCATCTTCATTGACGTCATTATTTCTTAGCTAGCACATATGTTGTGGAATAAATGTTTTAAATGTTTATTGGAATCATCCTTTGCCACTAAGTTGAGCTGGTCATTGACTTTGATGGGCCATCCCCTTTATGATTCAACCATAAAGTAATGCCTTTGACCACATCTTCAAGTGGATTTGTTAGTTTGGCACGCATGTTGATGGAGGGCATATCTATTTGTTTTATGGAGCTGGTCATTCAAATGCTCTTCAACTCACAAGCTTGTGTTGTGGAGGGGGTAACACTCATGAAGGCACTTTAATCATGAAGTCATGACCTCCCATTCATGAGGTGAGTTAACCATTGGAAGTTGACTTCTTTATTAGATGGTATCACCTGGGCACATATGTTGAGGCTTGTTTTATTATGTTGGATTGGGCCGTCATTCATACATTGCATGGCTTATCTCACCTGTCATGGGGACAACACACATCCTCATGCAGGTAGTTGGCTCTAAATTTGGGTTGGTTGCACATTTAATGGAGTTATAAACCTTTTTGGGGGCGTCTTCCTAGTTAATGCACTAGCTCTAGAGTATAATTATCATTTATGGATGCCATATAATCATTCTAAGGGGCTGAACCATACCTAGATGATTTATTGCACATTTTTTAGATTGGTCAATGGATCGATGGCTATGAGAAGGTTGTTAGTGCTTATTGACATTGTCAACTACTCCGAGGAGTTATTTGGCATAACCACTTCATTATTTATTTATTTTTGACTTGTCTCATGGTGTTGGTTCTTAAGAGCATTGTTGTATTGTTTTCCTAGCCTGTTTTATTAATTTTTCTTGGAGAATATAGTGGATCTCAACATCTCATTGCTACTTGTAGTAAGGAAGTTGTCGAGGATGATTCATTGATTTTTTATTGTTTTCCTTGGAGAATTTATGGATGTAGCAAAACAATCATTCTTTATTATTGAGGAGATAGAGATCAAACCTATATAATCTCCATTTGATGTATGGTGGATATGGAGAGAAATCCCTTGGAGTGTAATTGAATATCTATTGGTTTCTCTTGGAGGATTGATGAAACACTTTGTGGGTGAGGATATCTTGTAGATTTTTATGCTTTCTCTTATCGTTGAAATTACTTTGACATATGTTTATGATGCACTCAATTGGATAACACTAGTCCTTATTCTTTTATGTTATTCTTGGGATGTTGTTTATGGATGCATGCTTCTCTATGCTTGGTTAAATGCACATACATTTAATTCTGGGTAATCATAATCTTCTTAGGTGTTGGAGTTCTTAGACTTTAGAGATCTCCCTATTTAATTTTTTGCGATTTGGGAAAACAAGGAAAGGGCCTTTGTAGCTTGTATGTTTCAGCCTCAATTGCCATATTTTCCTCAATAAGGATAGACTCCCATGAACCTTGATTTGACCCCATATGCCCAATGGAAAGACACTAGTCTTTGGTCCACTCATCCATCTCATTTCATAAAACACATACAACGATTTTGTTAAAATTAACTCTTCATCTCACTTTGAACTTCATTGCTTCAATTCTAGAAATCCTATTCTAGGGAAGCCCCCCCTGAGTTGGAGGAGAGCCGGCCTTGAAGCACCAAGAATGAGCAAACAGTAGGTTCCAAAGGCATGGTAACTTATTGTGCGACTTGATTGTAAGTAGTTTCTCAGACATTAAATCTGGGGCCATTGGATCAATAGATCACATGGAATGGAAATATGGTATAAAAGTGGGCTTATCCTAGCCCCAGGCCTATTGTTTATGGTAAGTAATAGCTATTGCAATCAAACAAAATAAGGCCTATATGCCCACTGGTTTGATCCAAACATTAGATTTTAATAAGATAGTGGAGTTCTAAGCCTTGGGATTCATGTGAGAAATAGTGGAGGGTTGTAAGAAGGATAAAAAGGGTCTAAAATCTACAACTTTGGTCCCAACCCAAGTGATCCAAAACGGGTCTATAAAGGTATTATATGAATTTATAGATGCTTTGGGCGGGGGAGATTAGAATTTAGTACATTTCAGAGATGGTATTGATTTTGTCAAACTTGGGTCCTAAGCTTTTGACACATTTTTGGGGCCTTGAACAATGTTTTTTGGGCCCGATATTGAATGAGGGTTGTTTTAGGCTTACCTCATCCAAGGCAGGGCTTGTTCTCGTTGTCCATTGAGATCTTTTAGATGATCTATTGTGCACCTAAAATGGAGTTCGTATGTAAAAGGTATGTCCTTGAGAAGATAAAGGTCCAAATATTTCCCACATATCCAAGTGGCGACCATGTCAGCTCACTATAATTTGAATATGGGGAGTTAGTTATGTGTGGGAATCCGCTAGAGGCTTCTAGAAGTACCATGGAGGTTCCAATAGGGTTTTGAAACCCTAAATTTAACCCTAATTCTAGCTTTCAAAAACCTAGCAGAATGGGGGAAGAGGGTTCACTTTTTCACTAGCTACCAATAGATGAGCAACAATATGGAGGAGATGTTAAGGTAGTAGGTTAAGGGAATCATATTGTAGAGGATTGTAGAAGACCATAGTGTCTCATGGCTTTCACAATAAGCTTGGAAAACTTTGAAATTTGTGTTATAATCTCCATAATATAAGAAGACGGAAGGCACAATGCTTCATTGAATATTGGTTTCTTGTTTGGGTTTCAAGGGTAAATATTTGTGTTCCATTGTGTGACTTTACTATTGTAGTCTATTTCTTTTGTTGCGGTAGTTAATGAATTTGAATTGTGTGTTGTTATTTCTCTGAAAGGGTTAAAAATACAAGAATATCGTCGCACAATATAGATCATAAGCTCACTATAGTCGTTGTTTTAAGTTTAAATTTGCTTTGTGAGTCAACAATTGGAATATCCGAGGTGGTTTATAGTTCATCTTGGTATCATAGTAAGTTTATTTGGGCATTTGTGGTTTGAGCGCAATAGATGCTCACTTGACTCAAAAATCCAAGTTCGTGGGAGAGTTGTACTCTATTTATCACAAAATTGACACAAGGAAGATTAAGAAACAACGACAATTCATAGAATGGAAGTAGATCTTCGGGAAAGACCCATACATGAAGGTAAACTAAGATTTGCGAGGTTGGAAGCTTAGATAGTTGATATTTCCAGGAGCATGGCCATCCTAATGACCATTCTCGAGAAAAAATGAGCTCCTTTTAAGTGAAACCCAAGTCCAATGAGAAAGTAGAATATTACAAGTTGTTGAAGAAAGAGAAGGAAGAATTGAAGCTCAGAAAAAGGGATTTCTAGTAAGCAATCTTCTCAGCACCTATTTAAAATGGAAGTGAAAGACAAGCTAAAACCCTATGAAGATGAGGTAGACACACTTAAAGTTTAAAATAGAGGTGAAAGACAAGCTAAAACCCTGTGAAGGTGAGGTAGACACACTTAAGTTGAATTATTGGTTGCGATAAATTAGAAGTTTATTCAATGTGCATAATGTACGAGAGGAGCAGAAAAGAACTTTTGTTAGATTAAAGCTAAAGGGCCATCCACAAACTTTTGTGGGAGAGCCACACTTAGGCCCTTAGGCTACGGGGAGACTCACCAATAACACTTAGGCCCTTAGGGTATAGAGAGACTCACCAATAACTAAGTGGGATGTATTCAAAGACCTCGAATCCTATAGGATTCGGTGGCACTATTATCGACAAAGTTAAGGACATAGTGTACAAGAGTACACTAGGAAGTTTTTGAAGCAAGCCATTCAGTTGGGAATAAATTCATGGGACCCGGATGTGGTCATCAAGCACCTAGGTGCTCTTCATAGTCACATAAGGAGGCAAGTTATGTTATTCAAATCCAAGACATTAATGAGACCAATGTACAGGGTGACATTGAATCAAACAAGAAAAAGGGGTGGCCATATGGTTCGAATTAGTCACTTGGAGCTTCCAATAAGGTGAGAAGTAGAAGGGAAAGGGAAAAATAAGAACTTTGTCGCCTTTGCACATTTGTGCAAGGATCCTAATAATCTCTTGGCCATTGCAACTTTGATGGTCTCATGTAAGAAAAATGTTGGAAATTGCATCTAGAGTTGAATTCTAGGAGCAATCCAAGAAGAAGAATCTTCTAATGGAAGTGGTAAGGGAGATACCAAGCAACTCATATGTGGATGAAAAGATTGTCTGTACAACAGTGCAGAATTAGGTGAATTTGAGTAGCCTTCATCACAAGGAGGAAAAGGAGACGGCAAAGCTATTCCATATCAAGATTCAGATCAAGAAGAACAAGGTAGATGCTTTGTTCAATTTTGATTTACAAGAAAACATTATTGTAGACAAGTTGGTAAGTAAGTTTGTTTTAGAAATGCATGATCATTGATCACCTTCATCCATACCCTTAGGGTTGGGCGAATAAGGATGTAGATAAGATAAGATAGTTTTATTAATGTCCAACGAATGACCACTAAAGTAGGTTAAATGGACTGTTGGGCACAAAACGATGTTAATACAAAGTGGGAGCACTAAAACGAATCCTATGGAAAGCAAGATGTAGAAAGTAAAGTATGAATCTAATCTAAATCTTAGAAAATGAACTCGAAAGATGGAGAGTCGATTTGAGAGTGAGTTGTACAAAGAGAATAGATCTAGAATTTGTGATACAAATGGTACAAGCTTGTCGTGGTCCGCTGGAACCATCTCCCCTAAGTTTCGATTGAATGGAGGAATCTCAAATTAGAAGTATATTTGGAGGAAGCACTAGAAGAGGAACTAGACTGTGTAATGTGTTGTTGCTTGGAGGAGGGGGCCCATCTCGGTGATTTGAATGATATCGATTGACTGTTGTTATGGGACTAGGGTTGGGAATGTCGTTTGGGCCCTATGGCAGTGGAGGTTGTCCTTTGGGTCCTCATAGATATGGGGTTGGAGACATGATCGCTATCCGTCTACATGTTGGTGCACTTAGTAGATGGGAGCACTATGAAAAAGGAAGTGATACACTGAGTGGAAGATGGTCTAGGATGTGGATGTGGCTTGATGATGAGAGATTAGAGCTGGAGGACCTCCTGCAAATATAAAGCCGGACATCTCTGGTCGAGATACCTAAAGGAACTGGTTAGTCTTAAGCTGCTTGAAAAGATACTGGATCTACCCACCTATCTTGTAGTAAATAAGGCGACAGACAACGAGGTGCTCCTCAGTCTCAACCTCCTAAAGTTATCACACCTGGCAAATCCCGTTAGATCGATCAATCTGGGGATTCATCCCCACCCTAAGATTTATGAGAGCCTACCTTGAATTGGCCCAAGGGAATACGAAGAGTGTGCACCCAATGACGGAAGGTGTTATGGGGCTTAGCAATGAGCCCTTCCTCAGATCCATGAAATTCTTCTCCTAGAAGGCCATCTTTGGTTGTAACCTACCATGAGGGTTGATCTAGGTGACCTGCACAAACTGCTTGTAGATATCATCTCGGATGATCCTGTTTGTCTCTTACTTGGTAGGTAAGAGGTGGCCATGTGCGTCCAAGGAGTATCTTAACGAGGGAAGCTGATCCATCGCAAAACCAATAGACTCTAGAAGATCCAAGGCCCTTACATACCAACAACGAGTTGGCCTGAAGGTTTGGTTCAGGCAATGCACTCCGATGAATAGTAGACTAAATATACATACTAGTATTGTCCCTTTGCCATTTCAACAAAGCTTTGAATGCAGTGTAGGAGTGAGACAAGGTTGAATATAGTCTCAAGCTAAAAGGGTCGAGCACTAAACTTAGCAAGTATGATGGGCTGGGGGATTGTCTACTTGCATCTTGATGATGCAAGTTGAAGGAGGGTCTGCACTCTCTTGCTAAGGCCCACTCGGACCCTAGCAAATAGGGACCCCAAACCTTTGAACCATAGAGCACTGTGGTTCAAGGGTGTCCATGAGAGACATCTTGGATGATATGTTTTGGAAATGGTTCCAAAAACACTCTCTTGAGGATGGCTAAGGATCTGGAGCCCTTGTCCACTCGAGGTTGAAGGGCTAGCTACAAATTGAAACGAGGTCCCATGAATTGTACCCCCATGTAAGTATAAGAGTTGGTGATCTCAATCTCCTCCCCTATGAAAAAGAAATGGTGATCCAAGAGGGTCTTCTTTGACCCCATGAAGATCATGACCTTGGTTTTACCTAGGTTGACCATCAACTAATAAAAATAAAAAAAACGGGCTAAGGCATCTAATTGTCTTTGCAACCCCTCTAGAGATGAGGAAAATATGACCACATTGTTAGCAAAAAGTAGGATAGAAATCAAAACTTGGTTGAGAAGGGGCACCCATCGTCATCTTGTATGTGCTCATGCAGGAAGGACTCCAACTCGTCAATGTAGATCCCAAATAAAGTGGGGGACTGGGGGCACCCTTGTTTGACCCCAATGGTACTCTTGATAAAGTTTGATATAGGCACATGATAGCAGTTTGTAGGGTCTTAGAAATGCTAATGCCCGCAAACCTCTGGAATAATGCCTCTTTGGGAATAGAGTCGAATTCTTTCCGAAAGTGTACAAAGCAATAATAGACTTCGAAGAGCTATGTTGTACCTCCTCGATGATGGCTCGAAGTGTAAGAATGTGATCAATGGTTTGGTGGGCTGGTTAGAATCCTACTTGTTCTCTAGCTTTAACTTGTCTTTGCTTAAGCTCCCTAGAAAGCTTTAAATGGAGAACTTTAGCATAGAGTTTTGAGAAAGTGTGGCCAATCCTGATCACTTTGTAGTTCTTGGGATTTGTATTAGAGCTTGATTTGTGGATCAGTATTGTGTGACCAAGGTTCGAGGAAACCTGTATGGACCACATGGTTTAACAAATCGATTGAGTGACAATCCAAGGCATGGAGACCATGCTTGAAGAGGTTTGGCTGAAACCCTTCCTCATTAGTTGCTTTCTTGATATTCATCACCCAGACTGCCTCTCAAATATCTCAATAAGAGAGTAAGTAGCAAGGGGTGGGGGGGAGTAATCTAGGTTAGGGGTTTCCTTGGGACATCATAGAGGGAAGAGGTATGGGAGAACATGGATTTTTGGATCAAGATTGCGCGGGAGATGGGAGTGGTGAGGGAAGATGGTTGTGAGAAGTTTTTGGGGGAAGTGGATGAGTGGAATGGTGTTTCTTGTGGCAGAGGAGACAACGGTAGGAAGCCGTAATATCAAGATAGGAGGGATGATCATGAGTGAAGGCGTGTTGAAGCTGGTTCTGGAGTCTTGCAATCCATAACATACCACTTGTTCATGGGGTAGGTTCTAGGTTTAGGGGAAGGGGAGGTGGACCGAGTGGAGTGGGGGTAGGTTTTAAGCAAAACTTCCCAAATGGTGGAAGAAAGACAGGTGTATTTGTAGAAGCAGAGTCAAAGGATAAGAAATGAGACTCAGATGGGGGCATTCGAAGGAGGTGGGAAGTGAAGGTATTAGGGTACCCCTCATCAAAGAGGATAGTGGCCCGAGTTGGGTTCTGGGTGAGGGTGGGTTGTCAACTTGGAGGGAGAAAGAAAAGATCATGGTTGGCCATGGGTAGGGTGTTACCAAGTGCAGGTAAATAAATCTCGGATGTTAATATTCATGAGCGGGAATCTCTTATTTATACATGTATATGTGACTATTGGGTTTCACCTACCAACAACTCTTTGACTTTCTACAAAGACTCTTCATATCCTTTCTAAATATTTCCAATATTTACAAATTATTCTTGATCCATAATCTCAAAGGATTATGCTTCCAACATTCCCCCACCCCTTACCTAGAAGGGTTGTTTGTAAGTCTAGGCATGGTTCGAAGCTTTTCAAACTTTTCTCGTCCAAGTGCTTTGATAAGATGTCTGCAATTTGCTCATTCGCAGAACAATGTCGTAGATGGACTGGCTTGGGCCTCTACATGGTGTCGAATCAAATGGTACTTTGTGTTGATGTGCTTGGTTCGATCATGGAATCTGGGATTCTTGGCCAATTTGATTGTAGAAGTGTTGTTGATCATTAAGGGAGTGGAGTTCTCTTGTTTCTCCTGCAAATCTTCAAGTATCTTCCTGAGCCACACAATCTCTTTCGTTGCTTCCACAACAACCACATATTTTGCCTTTGTTGTCAAATCTGCTGGAATTGACTGTTTGCATGATCTCCAGGAGACAACTATTGATCCAAGACTCACTGTGTATCCAAAGGTAGACACTCATGTTTCTTTGTCGCCATCGAAGTCTAAATCAGAGTACCCAATGAGTTTGAATTCATCCACCTTAGAGTACTTGAGTCTTAGTAGAAGACCATTGCCCTTCACAAGGTTTGTGCATGAACTTTGAAAGGATGCCAACAACATATGAAATATCTGGTCTGATGGTGGTAAGGTAGATAAGGCTTCCTACAAGCTGTCAGTACTTGGTCGCATCCTCAAATTCTTTTCCTTCAACTGATGTGAGCTTCATCTTTTGTTCCATTGGAGTTGAGAGAGGGTTGCATTCTGCCATGCAAAATCTGTTCAACAATCCTCCAACATACTTCTTCTGGGAGATGAATATGTACTTAGGATGTTGAGTGACTTCAATTTCCAAGTAGTAGTGAAGGTGTCCTAGATCTGTCATTTCAAAGCCCTTCTTCGAGTCTTTCTTTATGGATGCAATAGAAATTTCATTGTTCCCTGTCATCAAAAGGTCATCTACATACACCACAAGAAACACAACAGATCTTCCAACTTTCTTTACAAACAATGTTGCGTCATCAAGATTATAATGTTTGAAATTTAGCTTCAGAAGATGCTTGGTTAGCTTTTCATCCCATGCTCGAGGTGCTTGTTTAAGGCCATACAAGGAGTTGACTAGCTTACATACCTTGTGTTCTTGCCCCTTCACAACAAAGTCTTCTGGTTGAGACATGAAGACATTTTCTTTAAAGTCTCCATTCAAGAAAGTTGTTTTTACATCAATCTGGTGGGCTTTCCACCCATTGTGTGCAACCAAAGACAATAAGTTGCGGATGGTAGCCCATTTTGTTGTGGGGGAGAATGTCTCTTCATACTCAATTCCTTTCCTCCATGCATAGCCTTTCGCCACAAGCCCCGCTTTGTGCTTGTCAAGTGAGCCATCTGATCTATATTTGTTCTTGTATACCCACTTGCAACCAACTGGTTTGGTTCCAACTGGAGGGTCAACCAACTTCCAGGTTCCATTCTTCATAAGCGCATCATACTCATTATGCATAGGTTCTTTCCATTCATCATGAGTAGTAGCCTCTTCAAAGGAAGTTGGTTCAAAGCTAGCAGATAAATTTAGTTCACAATCAAATGAGACATCCATGTCATCACTTGAGTTATCTGCATCTCCTCCATCTTCCTGTCTGGTTGAGCTTCTTGTTCCCGTCTTTCCAACTTCATCTGAATGGACACTTCCAAGTGTCTTTGTGGCCCATGTTAGAACTTTCCTTGATGGCCCAGTTTGATCAGCTGGTGTTGCTTCATTTTCTTCAAGATTCAATCTTCCAATCCTCTCAATCACATCATCCAGTTGAATCTCATGTTCAGCTGAAGTGGCTGGAACTTCTTCATGAGTTTCTTTCTGAGGGGGTGTTGGTGCTTCAAAAGGAAATTCCATTGATTGATCCAAGATAGGGATCCCCCCTTCAAGATGTGGAATTTCATTATCAACTTCATAATATGTCTTTAGATGGGAAAATTTCTCCAAACGATCAAGTTGCCTATCAATAGACTCGTCATTTTTATTAGTTTAAAAAAAATGACATCTTTGGAAACAACAAACTGCTTGTTTACCTCATCATAAAGGTGATATGCCTTGGAGGTGTTTGAATACCCCAAGAAAATGCACTTTTGACTTCTAGCACCAAGCTTGTCTCTTTGCTCCTTTGGTATCAACGCATAGTAGATGGAACCAAAACCCTCACTGATGGCATGTGGCCATACCACATTTCATGTGGAGTCTTGTCTTCAAGAGCATGAAATGGACTTCTATTTCTCAAATAGGCTGCACACAATACTGCATCACCCCAAAACATCAGTTTTACATTCTTGAAAAATATCATTGAGCATACCACATTCATTATGGTTCTATTCATCCTTTCTGCTACACTGTTTTGTTAAGGGTTATAAGGAACTGAAGTTTGATGTGCAATTCCATGTTGACGAAGATAGTCTTCAAAAGCATTAGAGATGTATTCATTTCCATTATCAGTACGAAGTGTGCCAATATGAGATTGTGCTTGATTTTCTATCCATGAATGAAAATTCTTGAATGTTTGAAATGCTTTAGATTTTGTCTTTAACAAGTATGCCCAACACATTCTGGTGTAGTCATCAACAAAGGTCATGAGGTATCTATTACAATTGGCAAAAGGAATAGGCATGGGGCCACATAAGTCAGAGTGAACCAGCTCTTACTTTCGACATGCTCTGATTTTTGACTCTTGGAATGGCTGCTTACAATGTTTTCCTGGTATGCATGCATCACATTTGTTCTTCTTCCTACGAATCGTGGGAAAACCAAAAGCACAGTCTTTCTTAACAAGCGAACACTGTTATAATTTAGATGACCATATCTAGCACGCCACAACAAATTGGATGACAAATTACCTTCTTTATGCCGAGAGAGGTAGGCAAAGTTCTGAACTATTGCAGATGAGCCCTTCAGCTTCAACAACTTTCCATCTTCATATCCAGTGATGATGACCTTGTTGTCAGAGGACTTCTTTATCTCTAAATTCCATCGAACATGTGGATGGAATAGCCTTGCTGTCGAATCTGCACTAAGGACAACAGGCTTCTCAGCAACTCTAGAAGATAGAGAACATTCTGCAACACAAAGTGAGTGAATCCAGGCAGCTTGAACCTGATGGAACCGATTCCCTTTGGTTTGAGGCTATACTTATCTGCAAAGTACACTATGCCATCTACAATGTCATTCAGTTCTTCAAAACAATCTTTTCTTAACGTCATGTGGGATGTTGCAGTGGTATCAAGCAGCCAGCAATCTTTATATGATGAAAGAGATATGATTTCATTTAATCCAAGATTACAATGTGCAACAATAAAATGAGTAGATTCGGTAGCTTTACCAGCCTCTTGGCTCTTGCTTTTGTCTTCTTTCTGATCATGTCTTTCTTTGATGGAGTCCCAAGGGGCCCAACACTGATCTGCTTCATGTCCGTTCTTCCCATAGCTCTTACACTTCAAATCTGGTCTTTTGTTTTTGCCCCCCTGCCTCTGACCTTTCATCTTCCTTGTCCTCTTCTGCTGTTCTCTCCCTTGGATTGATTTTGAGCAAGGCAAAGAGTCTTCACTGCTCCAACTGTGGATGCAAAATAATTCATCTTTGCAACAGTCACCTCTGTCACCTCTGTCACCTGCAAATCAAAGGAGTTTGGGAGGCAAAGAAGAAAAAGGTGCAGGTCTAGGTCTTTGCCACCTTATTTACAATAACTTTCTGCAATCAACTTTCAATGTAGTTTCTTATGACATGCTCATGAATTACAAGTTTCAATATTTTATGTAATACAAAGGAGAATTATAAATATGTTTCAAAGGAATTCAGTACACAAAAGGACTTTCTTCAAATTGCAGATATACTAAACTATAAAAAGAAATCAACTTCAATGTACAGGTTGTAATCAGACCTCATCACACCATATAGTTAACACAACAATAGCTCCACCATCTTCAAAATTCAACATAGCTGTTCGATATGCAATATATGTGCAACAATCAATCTCACCACGCAGAGGCTCCTCCATCCTCAAAATTCAACGCAGCTGTTCAATATGCAATATATGTGCAGCAATCAATCTCACCACACAGAGGCTCCACCATTCAATTTCATTAATTGCTCGATGGAAACACTTCAACAGCTCCAAGTTGTCAAATGGTTACACTTTCTCACTGTGAGCATGAGTCACTAACAGGTGGACTCTTCATAATTCAAATTCAACCTTGACTTCTTCTATTCAACAGTTTGATGCACATGGGACTTCCCAATGGCTGTCACATGCGATTTACAACATATATGTGGCGGCTTACAGCTTCGAGTTGTAGCATGATATCGAAGATGAGGCACCAACTTCACAATAGAGAAGGCAGTCAGAGCTTCAATGTTAGTCTTCAACCATCATTCAAACAACAGTCTTCAACGTTTCACTTCACCATAACTCCACGATTCACCATTAGAGCAAATTTGAGGTCTAAAATGGGCCTCCTAAGGAAAATAATAAAATAATAGTTAAAATAATAAAATAATATTTATGAATTTTGGAGGAAAAGAGAAAAAAACTACTTTTTTTCTTCGTATTTTCAACATATCTCCCTGTCATTTTACTCAAATTTTGAGTGGGAGCACTCATTGGGAATTAAATTCCGCATCCAACGAGTACCCACACTGCATACTTTTGAGGGACCCCACCCCACGAAAAACGAGCAATACATAAAAAAACGTGTTACTTCAAAAGTATGCAATGTGGGTACTTGTTGGATGCGGAATTTAAAAGGTGTTTATGATTTTAGGAGTTTTTTGGGTGTTGATTAGAAGGTTTCCAAAGTAGATTTGCACAAATAACTTAAAGCTTGCTTTCACCAGCAAAATAAGAATGACTGCCAATATAGATGCACGATACTGATATGATATTAAGCAAATGAAAAAGTAAGATAACCAGTGCCTTTATGGAGTCACAATATCAATTAAGTATAGCTGATGAAAGGGAAAATGTAGTGCAAATGTTTCTTGGTTACTTTTAAATTATTATGGTATGAATCTTGTTTAGGGAAAAATGGGATTCTCGAGATACCGTGAGGTACAAGGAGGAATGTCCGAAAATCAAAATTCG
The DNA here is from genome assembly GCA_027924585.1 of Larix kaempferi. Taxonomy (NCBI): domain Eukaryota; kingdom Viridiplantae; phylum Streptophyta; class Pinopsida; order Pinales; family Pinaceae; genus Larix; species Larix kaempferi. The sequence goes on along the minus strand of BSBM01000721.1, from coordinate 155,859 downwards.
GTGGCTCCTCACGAGAACATGTGGGCTCGAATGGAGTCTCTAATGCGGTGTTCAACGCTATACCAAACGAGGGTATAGCCTAACTGTGCCTTGAGGTCGCCTCCTAGTTGGTCCCGCTTCCTCTGAAGAATTTCTCCACACAAAGTTTATTTGAAGTGCCGGATTTTCACTTATGTGTACGGGTAGTTACTTTTATTGGGTGAGTATTAGATTAAATGTGAAAAATTAATAAGTGGCCACAACCATTTCTAATTTCCCACAGGCCCAGGCAAAGTGCCCACAATGGGAAAGAGCATACTCCGGTTAAGGTCCAAATGTAAATTCCGATTGAAGAATAGTTGTATTGTGGAAAAACAAATACTTGACAAAATAGTTTGTAAAAAGAAAAATATATCTCACCAAGTTTATTTGTCACTTTCTGATCAACCACCACTAATCGGCGAGGCCTTTAGGTGGTGGTGAGGGCATACTTCGTGGCAAAGAAACTGTTTTTTTTTCTACTTTACACTTGCAAAAATTAAAATGAACTAAAGTTTGGAAAAAGATTAATAAAGTATACACCTTGCAGTTAAATTGTGTGTGTGTGTGATGGTTGTGTTTGTTAGAAAAATTTATACATGAAATTGACACAAGTACAAATCCCCCCGGGGGGATGGGGTGAGGGCACTGGGTATCCCACTGCTCTCGTTTAAATTTTTACAATAATGCTAAAAAAGAATGCCTTTTTAGTCCTTTTTTATGGATCTAAATGACTTTCAATAACTTAGGAATGAGAAATTGGAAGAAAGAGGTCCTTGGAAAGCCTTTTTTGGTACTTTCTGGCGAAAAATGGTCAGAGTTTCCTTATGTAATTCTTTGGACCTGCTAAAAACCAGCAAACAAATTTAGTTAGAAAACGATGGAAATGAGTTTAAACAAATAATTTTTTTTGAATATGCTTTTAGATCTATTTATGAATATGCTTTTATGAAAGTGAAGATCTAGAATGCTAAGAATGCTTAAGAAATATCAGATCTGAAAATGATAATTGATTTAAAGCTCTAGATCTAATCTTCTAAGCATAAAACAAAAAGGTGAGAAAAAGAGAGTTTTTTGTTGAAGTAGAGATAGACGAGGCTTTCAATCCCAATGCCCTTGTTCTTGTAGACTTGATTTGAGAGATCTGTAAGCAAGAGTGCTAGAAAAATAGAAGATGCCCAAGAAGAGAGAGAATAACTGATTTCAAGCCCTTCTCGTGACCTGTGATCTGCAGCTTGAAACAATCAACACTTGCAACAATAGATGATGAGAACTAGTGTGTTAGAAAAATAGGAAATTCAAAGAATCTAAGTACATCCGAATACAGTGGATTACTTCAAGATCTCTTAGCCTCTAAGCACAAATAACTTAATAAGTAAATTAACAACAGCAAATACTTATTTCTACTACATGTAAACTAGATCCATACAAAGATTGAGAGCAAACACTGAAAGAAAAAGGAACAATATTCCCTCATGAGCTTGGAATCCAACACAAATGCAAGATAGACCTCCAAAGTCTTCAAATATTATTAGCAATAGCAACAAGTATACAATTTTAGCAGAGGTTCAATGCATCCATAAGAAACAATGGAGACCTTGCCTTTATAGCTTTTGGGAGAGGGAGGGCGAATCTCAAGAGGAGGGCGAATTGGTTGAGGAGGAGAGCCAAGTGTTGAAACAAATCCTTGACTGAAGCATGATGTGTAGTTCCATTAAATGGGAGAGCTGTCACCTCAAGAGGGCACCTCCCTTCTACTCCTTGTAAACTCCTCCAACCATTAGATGGCTGCCATCTCAAGAAAGTCGCCCAAGAGGAAGGAGGGTGAAAATCTCAAGGAGAGCCACCTCATTCCAATCTAATCCTTGATTGATTTTCCAATGATTTGATTGTAATCCTCCTTAAATGAGTGTGCCAACTCAACTGGGCCAACTCATCCAACAAAAATCCACTGAAATAGGAGTTTGAATTTTCTCTTATTTTATTATTTTTGAATTAAATAATTCCTCAAAAATAAATTTGAGAGAATTTTTATTTAAGTGAATAATATTCACTCAATACTTAGGAAAAGTGGGTTTAGGGGTTTTATGGGTGCTTTGGGTTAGAAAACGAGCACCCTATGCCAAATTTCATCTCCTAACCACACTTTTATCACTTTTTTGGTTTTTTAATTAAAATATTAAAAAATCTCATAAAATGAGAAAACATATTTTTCTCAGAACGACTTAAAAATCCTAGAAGACCTAGTGCATGTCCATATGACTCAATACTGATGGCTAGCATGTTTAAAAAACACATATACATAGGCTTTAATAATCTCCCTAGGCTCGACCACCATGGAAAATACTCCACCTTTGGAGGTATGAGTGAAAAACTCAGGAATTATACAGCACTAGAGCGCAATGCATAATTCCTAAGGAAAAAACACTCTAGAGTATATCCCCTTGATGGCAAACCTAAGGTAAACCAAGCCTGTTACAAAATACTCATGCTTAGACCAACTTATTACAATTCCCCCACAGGGGTCTGGACATGCAAAATTTACAAAGGGCAAAAACATTTGCATGATGAACACTGAACTCAGGCAAATGAACAATGATATTGTTCAAGTCTTCTGTGGTTCACAAGTTGTCCACCATAGTGCAACTTCAGTGGACAACATGCCTTGTTTGAGATTATTTAGAGTTGGAAAACCTGCAAAACATGACATTTCTCCTCCAAGCCTTTGGGGTTTCATGCAAATCTTTCCAAGGGAGAGTTATCCTACAAGCATACACCTTCAATGACTAGATCGTGTTAGTTTTTGGTAGCTCAGAAGGTACTTCTACATTGGGGGTGTCTAGCAACGTAGATGGGGTTGAGTGAAACTCTCTAGACAACCTTGTAATAGTGTCTTTTGTAATACTTTATTGACAATGGTATTGGAGGGTCCATGGTATTATGTGGTCCGTGGTACTGGGTGTCCCATAGTATTTCCCATGGTATTGATGTAAAGTGATATTATAAAAGAGTCTATGGAGAGTTGTAAGGTATCACAGTCACAAAAGTAAATGAGATCTTTTGTAGTGTTCATGATCACAGTTGCAAGAGACGGGTTTCCTCTTGTAGTGAGTAGTCCAAATCTCAGGTTGAGATCACAGTTTTTCCAGGGGAGAGTTACTTCTTTGTTGTCTATTGGATTTAGGGTTTGTCTATCCAATTTGCAGATAGGATTTGGGGCATCTTCTTGTGTGTTTTGTTCCAGATCTGGAGGGTTTATCTGAAGGACTACTGTAATGCTATTGTAAACAAATTTTGCAATTAGAAGACAAACATTTATTGGTTTTCCTCGAAGGACTAGGGTTTCTAGGGTAATATTGTGTTGTGGTTTTCTCATTTTATGGTTGCTTATCAGTGTGTTGCATTTATCTTTTCAATAATTGTGAGATAATGTAATTACTAGTTTAATTAAAAGATCAAAAGTGTAATCGTGTTCTGGTGAGCTAAGAATTTTCACATGATATTAGAGAGGGTCCGAGGAAACCCTGCACTAATTTGAGAAATAAAAAAAATCTCGTACCGTAAGGCCATAGTACAGGCTGTACAACGTACGGATTCTGCAGAAAGCTGTTCCGTCGGTTTGTTTGACGCCGGGCCAGTTGTGAAGTGGCGGCTCAATCATGGAGTAGTGCAGGAGCACGTGTGGTGGAGTTGAGCTGCGTAGGGGACAGGCTCGACTGCGAAGGAAGAAAGGAGCAGGCACAAGGTGGTGTTTGCGGCCAACAGTAAAAGCCGACAGTCGTGTGGAGAAGATCGACTGACGCGTGGACTGGGCGAGGCCGTGTAGGGCATGGATTGGGGTTGGTCGGAGTAGACGCAACAAGAAGGTTGTGGAGGGGTGCACAACAAGAGATCCGCGAGTGGAGGAGCTGCGTGGATGCTAAAGCCTCTAGTTGTGGGCTGCGATAGGCTCGAGAGGGAGTTGTGATGATGGATCCGTTGTGAGGGTGGAGATCGTTGAGCAGCGACAGATCTAGGTTGGTCGTGAATGACAGACACGAGGCATTGGGCATGCTTGGTAGTGAGCACGAGAAGCGCGTGCAGGAGGTAGAACTGTGGCGGAGCCCCGATTGCGGGCATGAGTTGCTGTGGACTCAGCAAGGAGCCGTCGGTGTTAGAAGGTCGCTGGCAGACGACACACGTGCTTGGAAGAGATTTCTCAAGTGTTGAAGCTGGAGCTTGGAAGCCCATAAGCCTTTGGGCTTGTGCAACGTGGACGAGCGAAGGGAGCACGTAGAGGAGCTATGACTGTGGATTGGGCCACCAGCGAGAGGAGAAGAGCTGCACAAGCCACGAGCATAGTGCAGTTGAGAGCTAGTACGACAGAGCAAAGTGTCACCAGCAGAAGATAGGGACCTGGGCAAGACACGGATAGAAGTAGAGCCGCCGACGGTGAAGGAAGAATTGTATTTCTGGCATGTTCCCTTTGATTTATTATTGCCGATTTTGACTTTATTATGCCTTTTTTGGCCATTTTCGAGAGAAAATTAATTTGAGTGATAAATAATCACTCAAATTATTGTCAAAGTGGGTTTAGGGGTAAAGTGGGTACTTTGAGTTAGAAAACAAGCACCCGCATGTCAAAATCCACCTCCTAACAACATTTTTTTGACTTTTTTGTTTTTTACAATAAAACATTAAAAAATTGACCCATTTTACGGTAAATTTTTTTATTTGCGGAAAATTAAAATAAACCTAGGGGGACCTAGTACATGTTCATATGACTCAAAAATGTTGACTAGCATCGTAATATACATAGACACCTAGACTTTAATAACTTCGTAAGGCCTAACCACCAAGATGAATACTCTAGCTTTGGAGTTGTGAGTAAAAAAATTGAAAATTATAAATCGCTGAAAAACAACAAATAATTACTAAGGAAAAAACACTCTGGAGTAACGCATTGATGTCTAAGTCCTAGGAAAGCCAAGTTTGTTACATAAAGCCATCATGCTATGTCAACTTATTACAATTTCCCTGTGGGGTATGAACATGCAATAATTTAACAGGGGGCCAAAATTGGTCTGCATGGACTTCTAAACTTCTGATAGTGAACAAAGGACCTCTTCAATACTTTGGAGGCTCATTGGAAATCCAACTAAGTACAACTTAGGTGGTGACACTCTGCAAGGCACATACAAGGCACATGGACCATTTGAATATGCTGAAAGGATCTCTGACCTATGATCTATAGAGAAACCACAGATCTCATATCAGGAACAACTGATATGAGATTAAAAGGGGTAACAGAGAGTAAGAAGGATTAAAATGGTCCGAAATCTACAACTTTGGTTCCAACCCAACAGTTATGTCTTTGTGACAAAATAGGAGGTCATTATGCCTAAGCAACCCTATAAAAAAAGAATGCAAGATGGATGGTTAGCTAGGATAGGCATGCCCCGTAGAGAATTATATGTATTTAACCAGTAATTTTAGCTTAAACTGTTGTGGAAAGTATGTGAAAGTACAAGCATGCAAAAAAATAAGACTAGATAGCTACTGATAAAACCTTCCTTTTTTTTGAAAATGCAGCTAATGGTAAAACTAGAGCTAAAATCTTAGGCAAAAGAAAATAAAGCCAAAGTAAATGCAAGATTTCCAATTAAAATTGAAAATCAACCTGGAGGGTGGGTGGACCAACTATTATTCTTTCTGGATGAATTTTTTTAAACGGTTAGCCATTTAAAAACTGCAGGGTAGCTCTTGAGTAATGTTGATTTGCTAGGTCAGTAGATATACCTGTTCTATGCGCAATCCTATGCACAAGTTTTATTATGTGAATAATAGTCTTATTTTTTTCCAGCCCCTGGTATAGCCAGAAGCATCAGATTCAACTAACAGTAGAAAATGGTGTGAAGTTCAAACCCCGGATCTTGAGGAACAAAACTATTAAAATATCTGAAATTGGCAAAGTTACATTTTACCTATAACAGATTTATATGTGCATAGCAGGACAATACTATGATTTAGAGGTTTGGCTTTTTTATTTTTTTAAAATTAGGATATATTGTGTTGTCTTCATTTATAAAAGAATATATCGTATTGTTATCAGTGTTTGGAATCTTGTAGTACCTTGTTTCTGTGTTTGACAATCTGCAGGCAAAGTTCCATAAGTTATTTTTTTAGAAGTTTGGCACTCTGCAAGCCACTCTTCATTGCTTTACCATAGATCATGGTGAAGTGGTTGCGTATTTGAAGAATCCTGCTGCTTCTCATAATGGCACGCATGGTTTAATTTTGCAATTAACAATCAAATGCCCAAAGATAAATATGTGTTTTAGAAGAACAGTGCAAAAAAAGTTTCTATTACGGGTACTTTCTGTAATCTGTATTTGTGGTCAGTGATTTCCGAGCTAAAGGGATCTGCAGAGAGTATTCGTAAACATGATAAAACATATGGACAAATGTGGTCCATAATCATCAATGTGGCAAATTATTTTAAACGTTGACACATTGAATATTTTGGTTATGTCTACCTTCAGCATTTGTCCATATATTCCTGATATTGGATATTGGCAGCTGATAAGAAGAAGAAAACAAAGAAGGATCAAAGGAGAATGGTAAAAGAGAAAATAAATGTTAAATCTTATAGAGAATAATAAGAGACCTGCTGCATCATAGACGAAGTTAAGAGCAATTCAACTTTTGCAGTTATTGATTCATTATGGGTTTACTGTGTTTTGGCAGGTGAAAAGAAGAAGAAGAAGAAGAAGGACCAAATGGAAGTTGATCTGTCGAACCAAGCACCTGAAGCAGAAGGGTTTGCTGGATCGGAGAAGAAAAACAAGAAAGAAAAGAAACGGCCTAGAGAAAACATTGATATTAGTGCAGAAAATGGTGTTACCGAGGAAGAGCCGGTAGCTTCTCAAGAGAAAAAGAAGAAAAAGAAAAAGAAAGTCGTAGATGATACGGACAGTGTATTGGAGAAGAAAACTGTAAATGGGCTAGGAGCTGTTGAAAGCGAGACGAAGAAGAAGAAAAAGAAGAAGACAAAGGAGAATGTAGACACCGACTAGAATAGACTTTTCAAGGTTAATGTGTGTTGATGGCACGGTGACAATAGTTTGTATAATTCCTACCTAGATCCTAGCGGCATGCTTTCTGCTGGGTCAGGAAGCCCAAAGAATCGATTGGAAGGGCTGTTTGGGAAAATTTCAATTTTGTAGCTTAGGAGGAAATTTTTTTGATGTAAACGTTCCAGTTCTCTTGAATTTCAATCTTTTGCGATTGGGTGAGAACAAGTTGGAATTATAGTTAGTGATAGTATTTTCCACTGCAGTATTTTATATTCATCTCAGTGTTGTGAAACTACCTGTTTGAGGTTTCCAAAGTTTTGCTTATGCGATGCACCTTATGCTACTGTTGTTTTCTTTATAAGTCGCTAGTCGGTAAACATTGCCCAGAGTTTTTAAACTTGCAGTCGACAAAATATGCTGAAGATTTATTATTTGTTTTTCCTTTGATTGTCTTTATTTCCTGACCCCCCAATCATTCATCTTCTTGCCCATTAAGTAAAGATAAAGATTGTTCTATGCTTCGGAGATTTTGGTTCTTCACCATGAAACAAATGCCTTTGGTGCCCAGTTTCATCAGCATACCACATGCAACAGAATTAACTTCAAGCCTTTAGCACTTGACCTACTTAGTGGAAAAAAGAGATACATGTCATAAAGAAATAATGTATGGTCACCAGGCATGCCATGGTTTTGGACTTGCAAGATTAGTCAAAGAACAAGCCACCCGATGAATAATATATGCAGTATATGGAGTCATCGATATCGCGATAACGTGTTTTAATAGTGGTGTCATCATTTTTTTTAAATTCTCAAAATTTAAACATATGTTGATAAATTGTCGTGTAAACCTGTGATTATATTATAATTTTAAAGCATAATCAAATTCGATTTTGATTGGGTTTTTTTAAAACATAGGTGTATCTATTTGACATGTCATATTTGTTAAATTTCGAACTATTTTTTTTCAGTACATTGTGATTAAGGTTATATGTATAATCTTTATCAAAATTATATTTATTTAAGAGTTCAACGTGTCACGGAAATTGAATTTAGTCAAAGAACAAGCCACCCGATGAATAATATATGGAGTATATAAAGTCATCAATATCGCGATAACGTGTTTTAACAGTGGAGGCCCTGGTTCGTGTGCATGTTTGAATTCAGTGATAATGGAATTTTGGAAAATTAAAGTCGGTGGGAAATATATGATAAAATTCATCATTAAATTTAAGAAAATGCAGTTTAAGATTTTAAAATTATGTTTATTATCTACTTGAGATAAAATTATAATAAAATTACAATCATATGTTTCAAGTTTTCTGGGTTTGCTTATCATTTAAGGAAAATTAAATTTTGATATTGATTAAATTTTACATTCAAATTTATTTGTTTGGATGTGAATTGGGTGATAATGGAATTTTGGAAATTTCACTAGGAAAGATGTGATAAAATTCACCATTAACTTGAATAATCCTCGTTTTATTTTTTAAATTTTCAAAATTTAAACATTAGGTTTATAAATCGTCTTGAAACCTGTGATTATATTATAATTTTAAAGCATAATCAAATTCGATTTTGATTGTTTTTTTTTAAACATAGTTGTATCTATCTGACATGTGATATTTGTTAAATTTTGAACTATTTTTTTCCATAATTCAAGGAACATTGTGATTAAGGTTATATGTATAATCTTTGTCAAAATTATATTCATTTAAGAGTTAAATATGTCACGGGAATTGAATGCTATTATGAAAGACTTATGATGACTATGTTTGATACTCAGGCATTTTGTACTGATTACATTAATGATTTTGTCATTTTTATTACTTATTATATTAAATGGGGATGGCTATTAAATTGCATTATAACAGTGGCAACACTGAATATATTATGATTATGCATGTTAAATATACATTAATTTATTTGATTTTATGTAATCTTTAAGTTTGGAGGATCTTTTAGAGTTAAACATTTTAATGTCCCTATTGTTATAATTAAAGGTTTTAATATTGGTATTATTTATATTGTATGTTTTTTGTTTTTGTTTTTTTATGGAATTCCTTAAACTACAAAATCTATTTTGAATTTAGTTTCATTTTTTATACTATTTTGCAAACACTGTAGATCTTGAATTGGAGTTTAATGATAAATAATATTGCCAAGCTCAAGTAATCCAAAAATCTCACATTGTCCTCACACCTTATAACTCCATCCTTCTTTTTAAGAAAATAATGGTTTCCTTTGTACCCTAAAATACTCACGGGTTACATACGATTAAGTGGTTAAAATATAAAAAACATTAAATGGTTAAAATATAAAAAATGATCATTGCGTAGTACCATATTATTGGAAAGTCATATCTTTAATTTCCCCAAAAGACAAATCAACAAAGTTCACATTCCAAACTAGGTCCTTGATACTTGAATCACTTGTTTATTAAAAAGCAAGTCAAAATTCAAAATGGCAAACATTTGGCTCTGGGCTAGACCACTTTTCAATTCTCATTGATGAACAACTTATTTTTGGTTATGTGATTCAACGGTTATATATTCTAAAGCATTAGAGCATTGTGCTTTTTTACCTGTGTTTTCTAAAGTTTCAATGCAACAATCATTCATGAAGACGTTTTTAACCTTGTGATTAAGTTTCAATGGAACAATCATTGGATTTTCAAAGTTTTTGGGTTATGTGGTGATCTGTTTTGCTTTTTTTTTTTAAACTTGTTAATTGATTTTTTTACAAATGATTCAGGGTGAATTTAAGAAAATGAGTAACACTTTTTGGTCAAAAGTGGTGGTGAAAATTCAATGTTTTATTCATTTATTAAATTGAAGCCCTTGAAATTCATCTATGCCTTGTGAATTTCGACATACAACAAAAAAACAAACGGTAGGGAATTATGTTGCCTTTCTAATTATATTTAAAAAATAAAGTACTAATATCATTAATGATAAATGTATAATTTTTGTAAAAAAAATATGAACATAATCTACATAGAATGTAGTGGTGTGCACATTCTCTTTTTAAATTTATTTTAGAAAATAGTATTTTTTTATTAATTTCTCAGAAAATTTTAATTGCATTTTGTACACATTTGTGTGCACATAACTTTATTTTTACTGTGTACAAAAATTTAAAAACCAAAAATATATTTTTGAAGAGGACGTGTCAATGTGGGGTGTACATATTTTTTTAAATTTTTTTGTTGTATATTTTTTATCTTGATTTTTCTTTGAGTTGCTTCGAAGTTGTGGACATGGTTTTTAAGTGTCAGTTTTAAAAGAAAATAAAAAAATATCACACGAACTAAAAAACGTGTAAATTATATGCCATTGGATAGATGATTTGTTGTTGTCTGCCACCTAAAGTGAAATTAATGATAGGGTTTATGCCTGACAAAGAGTCCAGTGAAATTTGAGGCGACAGGTGCATGAGGGGTTATCTTTGACCCTGAAGGAAATATAGTTAAGACCTATGCATGTGGACTAGGGATTGGTACAAACAATCAAACAGAACAATATGTCCTATTCTTGGGTTTGAAACAATCACTCACTTTAGGCATTTATTCTATAGTGGTGATTGGAGATTCGATTCTTATCCTCTCTAAAACTAGGTGTAGTCAGGAAATACAAGATCAAATTGCAGGCTTCTTCCCCAATTCCAGTCTCTTCAATTCTTCCATGTCCGAAGAGAGCATAACACTCATGTTGATGGTTTAGCCAATCAAGCCTCTCATCTTCCTTGGGGGGGTTTAAATGAAAATAGGGGCCAGATTCATCATTGCTGGCTCCCCTTATGGTTGCTACTATGTAGTTATTATTGTTCTTCCTTTACTCAAATGTTGGTACTATTTGGCAAGTTATTACAAGGAATATGGCGCCGATCGTTGACAAGTGGAGGCTAATAGGTCATTTAGCTCTTATTACTCCTCGAATTCCAAAATCTCGCACAAGCAATCTTTATGAAAGGCGGTGGGTCGGTTCTCATGGTCAAATTGCTCTGTACTCTGGAAGGGATGAGAATACTTCTCTCCTCTGGTTTCTTTTAGTAACTGTGTGAAAATTGTATCTTTTCGGGTTGTTAATAGCTCTGTTTCTTTAACGGTAAACTGTGACAGGTTGGTGAATCCTTACAAGTGAAGGAAATTGCACTTTGAGCTTTCCGTTTTACAATTTTAGAGGTTCTCTCTGCTCTCGCTTTGAAAGGTCCTCAAGAATTCAAAGTGATTTTGTTATCATGGACATTGAAAAACGTTTAGAGGATCTTTCGGTAGAATATACCCGTCTTGCTGGTGTTGAAGGTATTGTTCGTGTTTGTGACGAGCAGGTTAAAGCTCTTTTGAAGACTTTTTCAAAACATGAGGGTCTTATAGTTGGCAAAAACACCACGAATGATGAAAACTTAGAAGATAAAACCGTTGAAGGTCTCCTTGTTATGCATCCAATCCAGATCATTTTGAGCTCTGAGAAGAAAGAAGTAATGAGAACAGTCATGACAACTAGATGACAACCAGATTGAAGGCAATGAAGAAATAGAGGAAGACTCCAAGGATTCTCAGACTGAAGATCCTTCTCGTGATGAAGATGTCGAGGCTTCTATGAGTGAAGATTTTGACTTTGATGCTAAAATCCCTGTTGAAGATACTGCTGAAGAAGAGATCGAGAATAGTTCTGATGATCAAGAAGAAGCTCTTCATGATGTTTAGGTTTCCATTGGAAGATACTAGTAACTAGATTATCCCTAAATGAAATTTTTTTGTAGGCTGTTAGTTGGTCAATATGTTAGAATTTACAGCAGCTTAGGGATTTTTGTTTTTTTTTTGTCACAAATATGTTCCTCGATGGATCACTATCATTATATTTATGTTTTCTCAAGACATTGTAGAACCTTTGATCTTTTTGAGGATTTTTGTACCGTTTAGCTGAATTTTTTCAGCCTTTTATACAAAATTGATCTTAACCGCTCCTGTTATAAAAAAGAGAGCCCAATTAAATTAAATATGTAGAAAAGGGGCCTAGAGGCCTGTTTTTAAAGCCCTCGATCGAGATATTAACTCGATCGAGGTCTTAAAAATACTCAATCGAGGTTGAATCGGATTTTTAAATACCTTGATTGAGGGTTTAATTGCGGTTAAGCTAAAAGCTCGATCGAGCTATTTAATCATAAAAAACTTTAAATTTTATATGGAAAAAAACAACTATTGGATTAAATAGCCTGATTAAGCTATTACCTTGATCAAGATATTTGAGCTAATACTTATTTTTTTCCATATAAAATAACTTACCTAAAACAAAAAATAATTTTAATTATATACCAATATATTAAAAGTGCAAAAAATAATTATTTATTGAGCTAATAATTTTTTTTACAAGTTATATGTTATGATAAATTATTTTTTTATAAGTTATAATAAATAATTTTTTATCGATATAATAAAAGTTATAGTAAAAAAATAATTTGGGACATAGAAACAAAATAATAAATATAATTCATGACATCAAATACATGGACACATTACCAAAATTTGCCCATGGTATTTGATATCAAGAATTATATTTATGATTTTGTTTCTATGCTTCAAAATTTAAATTTTAATATCTCCACCCAATACATGTTAATAAAGTAATGTAAAATAACTATCATCCAACAACACTATAACTATTAGAAAAGTAATAGTAAGTAGCAAAAAATTGGTTTTACCATAATTTTTATGGTGAAAAAAAAACTTCTAGAAATATAAGTTTTTCTTACCATAAATTATATATTTTTATTTTGTCAAAACCCTAGGTTGATCGAGGGTTTAGCTAAAAATATTAGAAAAATAAGTTTTTTACTATAACTTCCAAAGCTTGATTGAGGGATTGTTTAAGCCCTTGATTGAGCTTTTGAAAGCTCGATTGAGGGCTTAAATAACCCTTGATCGAGCTTGTGTTTTGGGAATTCGTGCCCACATCTTGCCAAAAGGTGTCACCTATCTTCATGGGAACATCCTTCACCATTTTCCTAGTTAGTCATCATGAAGGGGCTACATGTCAAGGAACTTAGTGGTTGCAAGGACGTCTCTTTTACCTTGTGCTTTTTAAAGTTTCAATGCAACAATCATCCAGAGGCTTTTAACACTTGGGTTTTCAAAGCTATTGGATTATGTGATGATCTTGTTTGCTTTTCTCCTTTCCACTTGGTAACAAGGATCAATTTTCTTTTGTGAATGATCCACCATTTTCGTAGTTAATCATCATAAATGGGCTACATGTCGAGGAACTTAGTAGTTATAAGGATTCCTCCTTCACCATGTTGATTGCTACATCAAAAATAAAAATCCCACACCTTATTATTGTTAAACATCACAAAAAATTATCAACAAATCATTTATGTTTTTTTTTTGCTATTTGTTGTCCCATTTAGAAACAGGTGATAGATTTATATAGCTAAAAGCTGTGCACAACCATTCATTACAGAAAACAAAAGCCAACACTCTGCATCTGAGAAAGGAAAATTGCAGAGACTTATAGAGTTTTTATCATGGAGTTCTATGCTTCCTGACTTCCTATAAATTCTGTTCTTACTGTTGGGATAAACCCTTACAAATTGTTTGCATAATTTTAGACAAAAAAACATTCAGAATATGAGCAACTAAGAGAACCTGCAGACAGAAGAAGAAGAGACTGTCATTAACTGAAATTCTGCTGCTGAACTGAGGCCGCATCCATCATCTCCTGATTTACAGTTGGGGCTTCCTGCACAATGCTGCAATGAGTTTTGCAGGCAAAGACTGAGGTGTCTGCTTTGATACTGTCCACTTTTCCCGTCAGCTCAATGATATTTCGGTCCATGTCTTCCATGCGTGACTCCAGGCAAGAGAGCCGGGAGTGAATATACCTGTCTTCCATGGATAATTCCTCAATTTGTTTCGCAGTGGTGCAGATAGTTGAATACATCCTGGAGAGGTAGGTTTTAATTTCCGAATAGAGCTAGCTTAACGTGGCTATGGCCTGTCTGACCCCTTCCATGCTGCGAGCTGACAAGGGAGAACCAACTTCAAACGGTGCGGCAGGTTCCTGGGCGATGCGAAGACGTTGCAGAGCTGAAGCGAGGGCAGGGTGGGTAAGGCTCTCCATTCTGTGAGCTAAGAAGCTGACGGGCACTTGGGGCCTTAAATGCCCAAGCGTGAGACCTGAATGGGCCATGTGGAGGACGCGTGGGTGGTAGCGTGGCTGCCAATCCAAGGCATGCCCAAAACATATTTCGAAATGGTGGAAAGGGCCACCTTGTAAATAGTTTCTCCAAGTATTAAAACCCATTATCAAAGTGTTCATTAAGGTATAAAACTATGTTTTATGACATTGTTGAGAGAGGCTTGCCCCTTTTTCATAGTAACACCAACATTTGCTAGTTTATCCGCAATGGAATTAAGGTCTCTTAGCACATGGAAAAAGAGAGTATCCTTTGGGAGTTCGAGACTCTTGATTCTTTTTTGAAATCTCTGCCTTTTATCACTTTTGTGGGGATTACCATTGCGCATAGCTTGAATTACATGCCTAGAGTCCTCGAATACCTGCAAATGTTCCATGTTGAAGGTGACCGCAATTGCAAGAGAGTAATACAAGGCCAACCATTCGGCTTGATTATTGGTGCTGATACCAAGTCCCCAAGAGAAGTCTGCTACTTTATTTCCTCCGGGATAAAAAAATTATCCCCCCCCGCACCTGCCGCCCCCCCTATTTGTTGTCCCATTCACTAAGCTTCATTTCTTTAATACAATACTCAAAAGTACAAAAATATTATTAACAATTTACTGAGCTTCATTTCTTTAGTACCATACTCAAAAGTACAATATAATTCACTAAGCTTCATTTCTTTAATACCATACTCAAAAGTACAATATAATTCACTAAACTTCATTTCTTTAATACCATACTCAAAAGTACAAGAATATTGTTGACAACTATGCAACCCAATAAAAGCTAGACCAGTCATCTTGAATAGTTAAATTACCTAGCAGTAATGCTTAATATAGTCACAAAAATATATAAATAATTCAACTTAAGCATCTAACGCAAATATAGATATACACAAATGAAACATTACTATTAAATATTCAACCATTTTATATACCAAGGAAGATCCAATTAGGAGAACAATCATGTGAGAGTATCGATGCTATGAATATTAAATTAATCAGTAAATTATTAATTAGTTTAATTGAAGAGACGTAACCCTTCTTAAGAATGCTCAAACCTTATAAAAGGCGAGCTCTTGTAAAACGTTAAGCTTCTTATCAATTCAATAATATATATTTTATTCAATATGGATTTCGTGTCCTAGTTTTTCTGTTGCATTTGGGTTTGACTACTTCAGTTCTGCTCAAGGATCGAGAAGTGTTCTTTGGGTTCCTCCACTGCGTATCGCTCCAGCACATCGACCTCCAGTCCATACCATCCCCCACTCCTGCCATTCGCTCACACACACTTGCGCCCTCCCTCATCCTTCCGCTACACCCTCACGCCCACGCTTTCCTTCTTCCCATCGCCGCGCGCCTTCTCCCTCCCCCCCGCGCTCTGCGCCTCCCCTCCACCTCGACCTTCCCGCAGATCCCTGCACACCATCTCCCTACCCCGCGCGCTCTGCGCCTCCCCTCCACATCACCTCCACACCCAATCTCCCACGCCTCCGCCCTCCCTCCTCCACGCTACGTGCCCTCCTCCCGCGCAGCTCTCCCCTCCTTACAACCACGCCTTTCATCCTCATCAGCCCTCGTCGTCCCTACACTGCTCTGCATTCCATTCCTCACACCCACGACCATTCCTACCACCCCCCCCCAATCCGCCGCCATTTACAGGTTCTCCTTCATCCACGGCTCGTCCTCCACGTAAATCTTGGCAAAAAAAAACAAAACAAACCAAAATTAATAAAACAAATATTATTATAATAATATAATATTATTATATAATATTTTAATTTTATTAAAAATTTCCACTCTATAATAAATATTTAAATATAATATTTATTATTTTATAATAGTAATTATTATTGCTATAATAATTATTATTAAGTCACCATTTCCAAGACTTTTTAATTGTTCTCACTATCCCATAAGCCAAAATTGGGTCCAATTATTCACCACCACACCTAAGAAGCATGACGATAGAGTTAAGAGCCCAAATGGAGAAAATAGAGAAGGATTTCCGAACCTTCAAGGAAATGATCACCAAGAGCCAGGAAGCACTTAAGAAAGAAATTAAGGATGAAGTCATTCAGGTAATGGAGCAGAAAATAGACGACAAGTTCGACATTATGAGCAAGGAACAAAAAATGCTAGACCAAAAAGTGACTGAGAGCCAGAAAGGTATCCAGGAAATATTACAAAAAATGGATGATAAGGAAAAAAATCATAAACAACATGGCTCGGATATGTCGGTTACCCCATCTTCCAATTTCGAGTCACCAGAACGCAACAGGACGAAGGGTAATCAATACCAACCATTCATAATGTACCCGCTGAGAGCAAAAATAGAAATGACGAAATATAACGGAGGAGAAGACCAATGCGTCGCTTGGTTGAATAAAGCAGAAGAGTATTTCGACATATATAACATTACAATGGACGAAGAAAAGGTCAAGTATGCTTCAATGCACCTTGAAGGATATGCCTACAACTGGTATATGTGGTGGAAGGGAGACAACTTCTCATACACTTGGAACTTATTCAAGAATGATTTCTTAAAAAGGTTTCAAGGAATCACAGAAGATGAATTCTTCTCAAAACTTACCAGATTACAACAAAGGGGAAGCATCGAAGAATTCACGCATCAATGGGAATCCCTCACTACCAGAGTATTTGGGCTATCCGACAAACAACGGTTGGAAACCTACTTGGGAGGACTAAAACCATACATACAAAAAGAGTTAAAGATGCATGACATAACGAATGTCGAGGCAGCAAGACGAAAAGCAAAAGCAGCCGAGGCCAAATTTGATAGTTTCCAATCAAATAAAGGGAAGTCATACTCACAAAGAAACATCCAGTCGACTCCAGAGGATGATACAAACATATACATCCCTCCGCCTAGAAGGGACGATAGGAAGAGCCCCGAGAATCAACGAATGAGGGAAGGAAAATGTTGACGATGTGGAGACAAATGGAATCCTAAACATAGGTGTCGCCCCGAGGACAGCTCAAAGAAATTATATACTTGTGAAGCAGAGGAGAATAGTGAATCAGAAGAAGAAGAAGAAGAAGAGCCAGAAGATGAAGAGGAGGAAACCGCAAATATGGCAGCTGGGAACGACGAGACCCCCAAAATCTCCCTAGCAGCCATGACAGGCATTAGTCAACCACAGACTCTTAAGTTAAAAGGGCATATAAAAAATGAGAATGTTACAGTGCTAGTAGACACTGGAAGCACTCACAACTTTCTTGATATAAGAGGCACGAAAACTCAAGTTGTTCGTACATCCAGTTCCAGACATGAAGGTGATGGTTGCAGATGGCAAGAAGATCGAAAAAGTTGGAAAGTGTCACAAGGTGAGACTTCAAATACAAGACTTCGAACTAGAATCAAAACTCTACACCTTACTGTTGGGAGGAGTAGACATCGTTTTGGGAGTCCAATGGTTACAAACATTGGGAACATATTCTGCCAATCATCAAAACCATTTCATCAAGTTTAAGTGGCAAGGGAAAAATTTTAAGCTATATGGTTTTCATCCACCAAACACACAAGTAGTTTCATCTCAGCATATGGAAAAACTCATTCGAAAAGGGGCATCAACATACGTAATACAATGTCATCAACTGGAAGGAAAAGAGGAGGAACCAAATGAGTTCAAAAAGGAAATCCAAAAATTACTCCAGAAACATGAACATGTATTTGTAAGACTACAACCCTATAAACAATTATCACTTAAACAAGGTGGAAAAAATAAATTGGCTGCACGTTTTTATGGCCCATATCAAATCAATAAGAAGATTAGTCAGGTGGCATATGCGTTGGAATTGCTAACTACAAGTCGCATCCACAATGTTTTTCATGTTTCATGTTTGAAAAAGATGATAGGTCAACACCAGAAGGCACAAACAATACTTCCCTTGTTAGATGAAGAAGGAAGAATCATATTCGAGCCAGAATCTATCATTGCTACTAGAGAGAAGAGATTAAGAACACGAGTCATTAAAGAATACCTCATAAAATGGAAAAATCTTCCCGAAGAAGATGCAACATGGGAATCAGAACAATTTCGACAGTTACATCCTTCATTACCATTGCTTTGAGGACAAAGCTCTTTAAAAGGGAGTGGCAATGCTATGAATATTAAATATTGTATTAAATTAATCAGTAAATTATTAATTAGTTTAATTGAAGAGACGTAACCTTCTTAAGAATGCTCAAACCTTATAAAAGGTGAGCTCTTGTAAAATGTTAAGCATCTTATCAATTCAATAATATATATTTTATTCAATATGGATCTCGTGTCCTAGTTTTTCTGTTGCAATCGATATCATTAGAATATTAAAGAAGTTGCCCAAATAGCTTATTTATATATATTTTTTGTTTACCATCTCTAAAAGATAGTTTTATAGTTATATATATAGAGTTTCAAAATACAAATGTAGTCTCCTCGGTCCTTTTTCTTTGCAAAATATATATGTGACCTTTTTCTTTTGCTTTTGCTTTTGGCTATTGTATAGCTTAGGTTAGGATGCTCGGTGCATACAAAGCTGTTTATATTTTAAGATGTTGACCAGGAAATGTTTCAGGATGAGTGTCCCATAAAGATCAAAGCACCAATTTTATGTAATAAAAAATTGAATCATTGAAATAATTGCTTTGTCTCAATGGGGATGTCACTTCTACTATCTTTATGAATTGGTAAAATTTATTTTTCAATCTTTACTTGGTAGTTTAGAGCTCTTTTGTTGTTGTTTACTGATTTTGTTAGCTCCCTTCTCCATTAATCTTATTGTCTAATATTTTTGCAGCGTTTCTCATGTTTAGCAATTCTAGTTTGGAAAAAGGATTAAAAAAAAACTATCAAACAAATATTCATTTATTGCTACTTGGTTGCATTGTTCTTCAAATTGGTTTGTTAATTTTAATGTATCATATTAGGCATTTGTTTGTGTTCTCATCAAAATGTTATTATTTATGTTTTTGAAGAATTCTAAGGATTGGTGAGAAATATCCAACATGCAACCTTCCAAATTTTTCTCCTCTTAGATATAGAGGCTTCAAAGCTTGTTTGACAATCTTGGCAAACTTTAAGTGATGGCCCAAAAGAAATTACCTGTTAGGCACACCAAGTCATGTCCAAAGATTTCCCCTTGTTTTTATCCACATGTACTCTAAACCTATGCTATTTTACAACTTCTACTAGTATTGTAATGTAGTGACATCTTAATTACTATGTTGATGGATTTGATTATTGTGTTCCTTTGCAGATGAATTGAAATATGGATTGCTTCGTTAGCTTCATCGATGGTGCAATTTGTTGGTCAAAGAATCTTGCATCCGTTGCTTGTATGGTGTGAACAATCACCCAAACGTGAAAAATCACATACCAAGGGGTTGTGCAATCCTTGGTGTAGATTCCATAATGAGGGAAAAACAAAGCAACAAAATAAACTAAACTAACAAGATCTCATCATTCTTTAATCACATCATACATAAAGAGTTCCAAAACAATACGTAATGAATCAAAGAATGAGTTTTATATTATCACAAAGAAGTGGTACATAAATTGAGCACCTTGGTATAGTGAAGAGGAAGAGGGGCCTTTGCAACTGTCCAAGGGCAGGTCCGTTTGTCTCCTTTGCAATCCTACAACTTGCATCCAACCGTCACAATTGTAATCTCCTTTATGTTAAGTAGAAAGTAAGATATGGCTTTCTTCTAGTTTTGGGAGAATTTAGGCAGCATGATAGTATGAGCGAGGAATGGAAATTGTGTGTATGGAATGGTGACCTTGAGGGATTTTTTATAGGAACAAGAGTGGTCAAGAGATGGATCTAGAAGCAATGTGAACATTCTCCATTTCCTTTGATTTCTTAGTTGAGAAGTTAGGTTTTTGAGCCCTAGATCTGTTAACTAACATGGACCACGTCAAGTTATGTGTCCACTTTTGGCTCCTTCTTCATCAGGGAAGCATGAAATAAATTTTTGAAGAAAATCAAGTTCTGGGGCCAGGTCACACTTATTAGGGGAAAAATTGCGACTTAAGTCGTTGATTTCAAGGGAAAAGTCGTGACCTCCTTCTACAGTGGTTAACTTTGGTTTTTATTTTCATTTTTCGGCTTTTTATTACTTCCCCAAGGTCATGCGGTGGAATGCGATGGAAAAATGGTGCTAATGATGTGAAATGATAATGCATAAAGATAACGAAGCTGATGACATGGTAGACGAACAAATTTGGCTATTAACACTATGACTATTTATGCCTCAACGCATACGCTTTTTCACACTAGTGGCGTGTGCCGACCAATCACCAACAACCAAGAAGAGTACAATGCTATCATTGGATTATTAGTCAATGTAGTACACTTCCACATTCTCCATCTTTACATCCATTTGGATTCTCAACTTGTTATTGCATAGTTCAATAATGTCTTCCAAGTTCATGATCTGTTCCTTTTTTTAAAGTTCTTGCGAGTGCAACTTTGCACTAACAATTTGAAATCATCACATGCAACCATGTCCCTAGGATTTCTAATGCATTTGTAGACCATATTGCAAATGAAGTTTTGGATTGTCATTTATTACATTATAAATACATATTACATCACAAAGGAAATAAAGTTTATGTTGTTATGTCCATCAAATACATGAATAAATTCAAACACATCATAAAAAACACTCCATATATCACAAATTCATGAAATCACAAAAAACATACATACACACACACACACATATATATATCGTGTGCCCATAATATTTTTTCCTTATGGGGGTACATACAAAAATCACCTCCCATAGGCTACAAATAGCGTATATATATATATTGTGTTCCTTTTAGGTTGCATAATTTTTTTTCCTTATGGGGGTACATACAAAAACCACCTCCCATAGGCTACAACTAGCGTATACAAAATTTTTTGGGCTCATGACCCATACATAACTACATACCCTCCACTAGTAGAGGATTGGGAGAGGGAATCAAGGCTTACTGTACCACCACCTGAGATGGTGGCACCGATTCCTCTCTTTGGGATGGTGGTGTGATTACTGCTACTACTAGTGGTGGTGGTGGTTCTAGTGTTGCTAGTGGTGCGACTGTCGCTGCTATCACTACTTCTACTTTTTCTTGGGATAACTATCTGGATATGACAACCCACCTAAAAATTTATCAACAACTTGGATTGATACCCTCCAGAATGCAGAAAAATGGCCATTAGCCTAGCCGATCATCCAGATCGGCCCAACCTCGGTCATCTATGTCCTCCAGCAATAAAGCATTTCTCTAGATCTGTATACCAGTATTAGGGTCTCCCCCTACTGGGATGACCCCACATGTTGCTCCTTTAGCCTTGGCCTCTCTACCATCTAGAAAGGCCTCATCTTGATGATGCTAGAATTGTCAAGCTCCTCCTTCCCAAGACCTTATTAGAGGCTCTGCTACAACTAGTGGAGGTGCTAGCCCTATATATACACCCAAGAAACAACATGACATCTGCTAGTATCTCATATATATATCATATTTGAAGCAGCTACATAATACAAAGTAAATTGAAAACAAGGCATGATATAAGGATACTTACCCATGGGTCCCCACGCATGACCGAGGCGTCATTAGGGGAGATCTAGGTCTCCCGTAAAGTCCATCCCCTGTAAAGGATAGCGCTCCATTGATCTCACCTATTGTATCCATACCGCTAGGTAATTAGGTGTAAACAATTGTTCCACTTTCTCCCCTCCAATCTAGGGCATCATAGTACCCCAAAATATCGTTCAGGGCTCCCTAGGGCCCCAAGTTGGCACTACTATTGGCAGTCTCAATGAGGGAAACCACTTGAAGAACTAATAGCATAGGACAGTCTGATAATAGTACTATACCTTTTCCTCTAAGTATTATTTTGATAGTTGGGAATACATGTTGACCAGCAACATGTGGGCTTAGGATATGTCAATGCTTTCCAAAACCTTCTCCACCAAGAGAAGTTGCCCCCCATATATTTTGTGAGTGGTTGTAGACCCCAATGTGGTGCACCGTAAGGTCCTCAATAGTGGCGATCAAGAAGCCCCCATCTTTAATATTCTCCCCATGATTTCCTCTATAGTACTGGCCAATCAACTAATCAACCATCCTCTGGCCACTCAAGGATGGGTGTGACTTCTCTTGGATCCACCATATCTGTTTCCCAATAAAAGAATAGATATCAATGCGTTCAAGAGGCACCCTCTTGCCACCAACCACAAAGCAACTGAGTTAGTCACTCCATAGGCCAATCAAATCTAATAAGAGATGGTCATTCAACCTCAGCATAGGGTACTCCCAGAACTTTAACAACACTTTTTCACATAAGAGCTATTGAAGGTCTAGGAGACCCACCACCTTCAGCTACAGGGTGTTGAAATGATAGTCATGCCACCCAATAACCATCTCAAAATGTGTAATGTGCACAACAAACCAAGTAAAGAACGCATTTGTACCTAAACATAACTCATACCTCTAAAAAAACTATGCAAATGCACAACCTTGTAGTTGTTTCTCAAACATTTGTGGGGTTGTGTGAGTCACTAGACTCATGAACCACACGGTTATCTTTCCAGGGGACCAAATGCCTCAACCCGCACCACAGTGTTGGTATCATTGGCGAATGGATAATCGTGCACGCTCCGGAACTACCAGATCCCACAATTACGAGACTTCTCAGATCAACAACCACACTATTTTACTGTGTGGAGAAGGTGCCCATAATTCCATATGGCGCATGAATGTAACCACAATTAGTCATAGAAACATTCGATGCAGGAGATGTGCACCTTGGTTGCATGGCCACGCGATTTCCCATACAAACAATTGCATGGTTTAACCACATGGAACCTATAACCAATGTCCCGTGTTGAGTGCGACTGTTGATGGAATATTCTGACAGTTTCACATGGGAGTTCCCTCGAAACCCATACGATCTAGTGAAAACCCTTGTAGGATTCCATATGACTCATTGGGCCCCCTAAGCTAACTTTTGATCCACTAAAAATACAAAGTAGGATCTAAGGACTAACCCAAAAGTTGCATAATCAAAATACGTTGGTCCAATATCATAGAATCAACATTGAAATCTTTAGCGCATCAAGCTACAAACAATAACAATGAATTTAAAAATGTGGGCCCCGCCCCTATTTATAATTAGAAATCCAAATCTTCCACTGGGTCATTTAGGAGTTCAATAGCTCCGTTTGACGAGTAAAAAACACCAGTGTGATCACGATTACATGCTCTTCAACATGGTTCCATTTTTCTTATTCTCCCCAAAACTTTATTTGAACCATTTTTTGAGCATTTCTTTAGGCATGGTCACTCATTGTTGATTCCATTTGCACCATTGGATTTCTTGCCATGAGCACTTTTACGTTATGGTATTTGTTTCATGTGTTCAATATTTTATCTATCTAAGTTATTTTTCACGCATAGGACCACACTTGCCTCAACATGTATAGCTACCTAACTTGGCATAGAATCTTCGCATTCCCTCCACGTACATTGCATTCATCTAGTTATTCCATTGATATCCTTAAAGTTCTCCTCCCTTGGAATTGAACATCATAGCCGTCACTACAACATGCATTTTCTAAATAGTGGCATTCTACCATCATGGGTGTGCACACCATTACAACCTCTTGTATCATATCACCCATGCCGCCACACCCTTAGACCCAAGAGTCTGACAACCCACTATCTCACGAGGAAGACCACATACTTCTTTCTTGATGCATATTTCTTGCCACCCCTATTGGATCCCTAAGAAATTTTTGGCTACAATTTAATGGCCTCTCAGCCCCACTATGATCAAAATGCCATTTATGTTCCCCACTAGCTCATCAACCTCAAAGAAGACCCATGATGAGTCCCTTCCCTTTAATAAAAACATCATCGTTTCCTCATCATCCCCACAGGGATTCTTTACATAATCTCTACTCATAGGGAACTTGTCTTCTCGCATGTACAAAATACCTTTTTTATTTTATCATTTGTAAAAGGAAATTCCCCAACACAATAAAAATGAGGGAATACTTCAAATACATATTCTTGTTTTTGGCAGTAGCACCCTTGGTTTCCCTTCATCCAAGTATTTGCAATATCTCACTTTATACCTACCAACACTTTCATTTGTTATCACTGTCACCCTGTCACATAAGCCTCCTACTAATCCCAGTTTGACATCACCATATGATACCCAATATACAGTCTGTTCATTCCATTGGCCCCTCATCCCCTAGTTAAAATCCACACAACTATTTGAATATTGATGCCTAGTGTCAACCAGAATCTCTCACTCCGATAAAGGGAATTCATGACCCTCACACTTACTAGCTTTTCATGTCTTATTCTATCACCACCTTTGTTACTTACAATATGTGTTATTGGTCCTCAACAATGAGATCCTCATCTCGTAATTTTCCTTGGCTCTCATCAACTTCAACATAGTATATTCTGAGAGTTACGATGGTAGTAGTTGTACCTTGGTTACCCTTCTCATTAATAAAAGGAGAATCTTGGATTTATTGGAGATAGCCATCAAAGGTCTTTGCCTCATTATTCTTCCCTCTTCTTGAAACTAACTACTTTATCCCATCACAGGGAGTTGTATGTTCTAGCGGTTGTAACATTCCTAGTCATGTTTGAAGATGTTCATATTTGACATTGCGGATTTCCCTCATGACATGTTCATTAGTATTCAGGTCCCCCACCCCCATGGATTGTAGATCATGCAAAGTTCACCCCTTTTGGTCTCATTTCCATCACATTAAAATACTAGGCACATACACTTAGGTTATGGATTGAAGGCAACTTTAACCTTACCACAATAGTTCATATATTTGACCCCTCAGTCTTCTCTCATGGTAATTTACTTAGACAAAATTTCATGAGCATAGGGATTCTTGTATTTTTTGTATAAAATCATTCTTTATACCATACCTATCAATTTGTTACTTCACAAGTCATCACCAACACTTCTCCATGGAATATCCTTTGTTCTCAACAATTGCTCTCTTACTCTCACAGTTATATAATATCAACAAGGAAATAAATGATGATGTATTTCAGCTACCTAGGTCCCTCCTAACCTCATACATTAGGGGGCATATGTTATCACTTCAAATTTTCACACCTATGACATTTAAACATTCATTACTGAAAGACATCATCAACATACAACATGCAACACATAAATATAGGTAGCAAAAAAAGCAGGCTTACTAAAAGCATAAAAAACCCCCAAGGTAGCAAATGCTCAAGTACAGTACATGAAACTTGTATAAGACATCCATGGAATTATATTGACCA
Source organism: Larix kaempferi (assembly GCA_027924585.1). Classification (NCBI taxonomy): domain Eukaryota; kingdom Viridiplantae; phylum Streptophyta; class Pinopsida; order Pinales; family Pinaceae; genus Larix; species Larix kaempferi. The sequence continues at coordinate 130,279 of BSBM01000721.1, read as the reverse complement.
CAAATATATCAGAGAATCATCCATCCATTCGAAATCATCATCAATACATTGGCTCACAACAAGGTAGTGGGGAAATGGCATTGTTCTTCCATTAAAAATGAGATTTATACATTTCTACTTGGAATTTTGACCTGAAACTTTTTGGAGATGAAGAACAGAGTATTTAATTCATATTACAAAAGAAATGGGGCATTAAAAGCTTCCCCAAAGAGTACAATAGCTCACCAAAAACGCCCTCCCTCAAGGATCAAGAATATGCCATCAAAACCGGAAATGGTTGAAGGAGTGAGCTGCAATAGAAGAAACCATGAGCTGCCCTGTAGCTTACACCTGCAAATAAAGACTCCATTAAAGCTCCAAATGAAAGGTCTGAATGGCCTTCCAATTACCAACTTGGATGGGAATCTTTCACCCTCGAAATTGGCTAAGGCAAGAAACTAGTCATCCACTAGCTCTCCCTCTTCACAAATGCAATTACAAATTCTACAAATGATCAAAAGCTGGTTTCATTCTTTGTTATTGACATTTATAAAGTTCTAATGGCCTCCATGGGTCGAATTCCTTCCAAGAGACTCATGCCAACTCAAGTTGGGAAGGGATTCCAAAGAACGCCACTTGTACAACAATTCCTAGTCTCCCACTTCCACCAAATCACATGTGGAAGCATCTTAGCTGCCCTAACACCCTTGAGCGCCCTCTTGGAGTCTATTTCTAGCCCTGAAATGTCATATATGTCATATGTAAGCCTTCAGGTCTGATTTGTGTCATAGGTGTCATAGCATCTTCATCATTGTTGTCATAGAGCTAGGGAATCTAGCCCAAGTGTCTCACTAGCTCCAAATTGCCTCTTCCTCTTCCATGGGAGTTACTCTTCCTCTATATTTCGACCTTGGATGAGTTATGCCATGAATAATACCTTTTGGACTTCCCCAAGTATGTTACCATTCACCTTGAATTCGAATTGGTGAGAGAATGATGCCAAATGTAGTGGGGAAATCTAGCCATATGTGGGTCCCACTTCCTCCATGTGTCTTCATGATGAAATGCCACTTTGATTTTCACTTGTATATATCTATTTAGCTCATTTATTAAATATTTATGCAATTCTAATGTTCAAACATCATTTATTATCCCCATTATTCCAAATCCCAAAGCTTCCACCCCAAACCTAGGAAACTAGTAATTTTCCTCCTTGGCAATTATTTGACCCTTAACATCAACTTTGCAAACTCTAATGAATATGGCTAATGTGATTAGGCCATTGTGACCCAATTCCAAATTTGGGACATGACAAATCCTCCCTTCCCAATATTGCTTGTCCTCAAGCAATTTCAAACATGGGTGTTGAAGAACCTGCTTTCTGTATAATTCTTTGAAGTTTCCATTGAATTGCCCAACCTTGAGTCTTTGAGTTTCCATGAAGATTTTAGAGAGGAACCACCATGCTTGCTGCTGCACTACTCTGATTAAAATCACTTTATTAAGTGGGGAATCCATCTCACATACTGCTTGCTTCCCCAAAAAAATATGAAACCAATGAGATAAAAATTATTCCAGGGTCCCATTGCTTGTATTGCACCCCAACAATGAAGAGTGCTTTCCAACCCATACCACCAGATAAGATGATTCCCGGATCCCATTTTCTTGTATGCATTCTTCCAAGCATCATGAGTACAAAATATATATCATCAAAGTACATAACTACATAATGAAAATGTACATCAAGGAGGTGCTTCATCAAAGAATCATGAAAGTGCTTATACCTCCAAGCAAGTAGACCACCATTTTCCAAGTGCATACAAGCTTCAAGTGACCAATCAAATCTGCTCCAATGAAATAGGTGAGGATCCCATGTCCTATAATGCTGCTCCAAAAGGATGTGATATGCATCAAAATATTCAACCATGTATTCTTTCATCCAAGAAGTGAATGAAGAATCTCCACTAAAATATGAACCAAATAATGAGCAGAAAAAACAAGGAGACTTCAAATGACTCAAAGAAGTCTCACCCATACATCCATGAATGTGAGAATAATAAAGATGTAACAAAGTATGTGGCTGCCAACAAAAATGTTCTCCCATCATAAATCTATTCACCCAAGTGTTGGATGAAGTTCCTCTAACATCAAATGAACCCAGTGTTGAGCAAGAAAAACCATGAGTCTTCAAGTTACTCAAATCCATATCATAGGTACATCCATGTAGATGTGAATCATCATAAAGTGACAAATGATGCTGCTGCAAATGTGAATAAGAATGTGCTCCAACCATTTCATCATAAAAGTTAAATCTAGGAGTTCCATGCTCCTCATGTGGCACCATCAAAAAGAACCCTTTCACCCATACTTCATTGAGACTAATGTTGCAAAACATGGAATTGTAGGAAGTAGGAGAATGAACTAACTCACCCAAATGATCAAAAAGTGCAGAAGTTTCATCATGGGAAGGATCCATATGGGTAGTATCATGCAGCTCCTTCAAAAGTGTGAACTCTTTGTCATAGTTTGGTTCCAATGTAGAGGAATCATGCTCTTCTTTAAAAATTGCATAACCTTCATCAAGAGGCAATTCAAATTCCTCTTCCACCACATCAAGTGTTTGGATCTCTTCAAGTTCATCTTCAAACACATCAAGAACATTCAAATTTTCACATTTCTCATGATCCACCATGTCATGAGAATCCTCCAAACAATCTACCATTTGACAATCTGAAACATAGGAGGAAAAACAAGTATCTTGCAACTTTTCAAGAAGTTGATCATTTTGAATTGTGAGCTTATGAATATCCTCATTATTCTTCAAGTATGCATCATGTAACAATTCATTAAGCTCAAACAAATGGTTTCTATCAAAAAGAAAAGACATGAAATTACCTTTGATGTGGCACATTGCTCTTTGAATCTTCTCCATGTCTTCAAGGAAGGATGTTTCCTCCAATGAAGTAGCTCTCCAACAAGAATTTGACACCAATGCTTGAGTGTCATGGAGAATGCTGAGGGACTCTTGGATCTTCTTTTCATTCATCTTTAAGGACCCTTCAAGAAAATGAGGCTCTTGCAAATGAACCTCCTCATCTTCTTCATTTTTTCTTGGACCAACTTCATGAAGCTCAAGTGGTGATGGGGAAGTTGATCTTGGTTCTTCTTCAACTGCTGCAAGGTCTTCATTATCATGCTTAATGGAACTTGGGCTCGCAGCAACACTTTCAAAAGTGATCTCTATGTCACCAACATAGAGGTGTGAGCACCCATCAGTAGGTACTCCTTCATAGTTTAAGCATCCATCAGTAGATGCTCTTTGGTTCATGTCTAAGCTAGAAGGTGTCTCAAAATGATCTTCCATATTTTCAATAGAATCTTCTTCATTATCGTGTGATGTCTCTTCCTTTTGCTCCTTCAAGCAAGCTGATGCATTTTGCCCCTTGGTTTCCTTAAAATCAATAATTTTTTCCACAAGTTCGATAGAAAAAAATTCGAATCCTTCCTTAAGTTGCTTGGTCATATCTTCAAATATTGTTTTCATAATTTTTATATGCTCCTCACCATCATATGAGGCTCCCTTTTCATCCCTAGTCATAGTTCCCTCAAAAAATTTGCTCTTCTTCTCCTACTTTTTTTTTTTTTTTTTTCCTCTTCAACAAAAGAAATTTTGGTTTCAATATATAATGGTGGTACCTGAATTATTTTCCTCATGGATATTATACCACATCAGGTGCCAAGATCATGCTCTGATACCACTGTAATGTCCCTTGTTAGGAATTTTATTAAAATGGCAATTTTCCACTCTTTTTTCCCTAGTTCGACCTTTGACTAGTTTGATCTCTAGGTCCCAAATTTGCCCCAAATGATTTCAAATCTTCTGAGAAGGTATATGAATGGGATTAGAACATAAATATGTGTTTTAAGGATGCCTTTGGACCTTTAAAATACTTCTTCAAATACTCTTTCAATTCTGGCCAATGTAGGGAACTTTACTAGTAATTTGCCTTTGACTAGTATTGGTCTCTATGTCTCGAATTGACTCCAAATGCCTTCAAATATTCAAGGAAGGTGTATGAATGATATTAAGACTTGAATATGATGTTCAGGGATGATATATGGCCACCAAAATACCTCTGCAAACTCTCTTAAGATTCTGGACCAAGTATGCCATTTTACTAGTAATTTGGGGTTCAAATCCCCCTGGGGTAAGTATTGAAAATGGCTTCCCAAATGCCTCCAAAGCCACTCAAATTTATGAAAAGAGGTAGGGAATGTATTAAGGATGTTATTAAGGTCTCATGTGCACCATTAATTGATTATTATATCTGTTCCAACCCTCTCCCATTCAACTGCAAAAATCACCAATTCGACCCTTGGGGAAATGGCACTATTTCTTCTCCCAGTGCAATTAAACTAAGTAAAAATACTTCAAATGCTCAAGTACAGTACATGAAACTTGTATAAGACATCCATGGAATTATATTGACCACAAATATATCAGAGAATCATCCATCCATTCGAAATCATCATCAATACATTGGCTCACAACAAGGTAGTGGGGAAATGGCATTGTTCTTCCATTAAAAATGAGATTTATACATTTTTACTTGGAATTTTGACCTGAAACTTTTTGGAGATGAAGAACAGAGTATTTAATTCATATTACAAAAGAAATGGGGCATTAAAAGCTTCCCCAAAGAGTACAATAGCTCACCAAAAACGCCCTCCCTCAAGGATCAAGAATATGCCATCAAAACCGGAAATGGTTGAAGGAGTGAGCTGCAATAGAAGAAACCATGAGCTGCCCTGTAGCTTACACCTGCAAATAAAGACTCCATTAAAGCTCCAAATGAAAGGTCTGAATGGCCTTCCAATTACCAACTTGGATGGGAATCTTTCACCCTCGAAATTGGCTAAGGCAAGAAACTAGTCATCCACTAGCTCTCCCTCTTCACAAATGCAATTACAAATTCTACAAATGATCAAAAGCTGGTTTCATTCTTTGTTATTGACATTTATAAAGTTCTAATGGCCTCCATGGGTCAAATTCCTTCCAAGAGACTCATGCCAACTCAAGTTGGGAAGGGATTCCAAAGAACGCCACTTGTACAACAATTCCTAGTCTCCCACTTCCACCAAATCACATGTGGAAGCATCTTAGCTGCCCTAACACCCTTGAGCGCCCTCTTGGAGTCTATTTCTAGCCCTGAAATGTCATATATGTCATATGTCAGCCTTCAGGTCTGATTTGTGTCATAGGTGTCATAGCATCTTCATCATTGTTGTCATAGAGCTAGGGAATCTAGCCCAAGTGTCTCACTAGCTCCAAATTGCCTCTTCCTCTTCCATGGGAGTTACTCTTCCTCTATATTTCGACCTTGGATGAGTTATGCCATGAATAATACCTTTTGGACTTCCCCAAGTATGTTACCATTCACCTTGAATTCGAATTGGTGAGAGAATGATGCCAAATGTAGTGGGGAAATCTAGCCATATGTGGGTCCCACTTCCTCCATGTGTCTTCATGATGAAATGCCACTTTGATTTTCACTTGTATATATCTATTTAGCTCATTTATTAAATATTTATGCAATTCTAATGTTCAAACATCATTTATTATCCCCATTATTCCAAATCCCAAAGCTTCCACCCCAAACCTAGGAAACTAGTAATTTTCCTCCTTGGCAATTATTTGACCCTTAACATCAACTTTGCAAACTCTAATGAATATGGCTAATGTGATTAGGCCATTGTGACCCAATTCCAAATTTGGGACATGACACAAGAGGATCATGAATTAGCTAAATAAGAATTAAAATGGATGGGAATGGAATGTGATCATGGATTTTGGAGAGAAAAAAATCAAGGGGGGAGAGTTGGCCAAATAGAGACGATTTCCAAGTCAAACTAGCTTTACCTTATCCACTAGAAAGAAGAAAAAGCAGGATAAAATTGTCTAAAGCAGGGAAGCGCACTTCTAATCTAGGAATAGAAAGAAATCATATAGAATTATTCAAGACCTTATCCAGAATCTATCGAAGTGCGTCCTAGTGACTTAGGATGGCACATGGTCCCATAAAAGACAAAACTATGCCATCTTACCTAGTCAACACCTAGGAAATTAATAAAAAAAGATTAATATATCTTTTTTTTTAACAGAAATGGCTAACCAGCTTTGATTATATAAAAAGAAGGAGAATACATAGAAAAATTTGATCAGATTGCTCCCATTAAAGGAAGACATCCATCACTCCAAGTTCATCATGTTCAAGCTGATAACTAGCATGATATCTTCCTGTCCTCTGAAAACTATAACATCTTATAAACTTCCCGAGGAGGAGTAAGCAGAAGAAAAACATTGATGATAAGATGCCTTATACAAAAACTAGAAGATCAGTCCTTCTAAATTGCCATATATGTAGCTGATACCTATACTATGTGTTTCCGAAACCTTATACATATTACTAGAGAGTAGTAAATACATAACAAAAAAAAGAAGAAAAAGGGACAACCCAAGTCCATAACCGGCGAGCTGCTACTGGAGTCCCATATCCATGGCAGCACCTGCAGAATCCGCTGCCACGTTCTTCTCTGAGCTGAGGTCCACGAAGTTCCATACATTTTCCATGAACTTCTGCAGTTTCTCCATTTTCCTGTTGATGTCCTCAAGATCCCTTCCAGAGACTTTAAACTTTCGAGCCTTGTGAGGATAAAAGAGACCCAGGGTCTCTTCCAGATGATCAATTTTCTCAGCCATGTTGTTGTTCTGAGATTTTACCTCTGAGTGGGTAGCAGATGCCAGAGTGTATAGGCGGGATAAAACCTTCTTGTACTCCATATTTTCACTGTGAATCATCCTGACTTGCAACTCCAACTCCTGTAGACAATCCAAGAATTCCACTTCAAATTTTGTAATGCCGCGTTTCCCATCCTATCCATAAGAATTCCCAACCCTAGCATGCCTTCTACAAGGGCCAAGCCCAGGGTTGCTCTCTATTTTAGCCGAGTCCCCCCTCATGTCTTTTGGCTGCATACCCCAACTACATCCGACATTGAGGCCTCTACTAGACTTACAACACCTACCACACTTCAGGAATACTTCGCCCCCTCCCTGAGGACGCCTAACACCACGGTAGAACACATCACCCCCTCCCCGAGGACACCTAGCACCATGGTGCTCCATATTCTTGTCAACACAGTGACAATTCAAACAAACGCAAACCAACAATTGCAGAGTTCTGGAACCAACGGTGGAATGAATGCTGAGGAGCGACCGACTGCCTTGATAAACCACAACTACCAGCTTGCATGTCGGCCAACTGGCAGGTTGCATTAACACCATAAATTCATGCATGTGAGGGAGGATTACGAGGAGTAAGGGAGCCAACGATTTTCCAAGGGAAGTTTCCCAAAAAAAATAAAATGAAATTCTAAAGTGATGAACCCAATGGGAAGGGGGGGGGCCAATATGGAGTGGCATACACCCAGCCTCTAAGGGAGAGCCTTAGACTAGGGAATCCAAGAATTTTCATAAGTAACATTGTCACAACTTAGAGAGCCATAGGAGAGCCCGATTCCTATATTAGCCATTCCATCAGCTTGCCCATTTAATCCTCGCAGAATATGAAGAAAGGTAAGTTCATGAAAGTATTTCCTTCTGCAAATTGAGAGATGATGCATTTTTGAGATGGGGTCTTTCCTTTTGTCGATAATGCATTTGTATTCTCTAATAATGATTAAGGAGTCTCCAAAGACCGTTAGTTTCTTTATTCCCAAGTTTATAGCAATCTCCAGCCCTTTGATGAGACCAAGCCATTCCGCTCCATTGTTGGTCTCTCTTCCAATGCCCCAGGAAAACTCCTTCTGCTTGTTCCCCTTGGAGTAAAAAATTACTCCCCCTGCGCATGCCAACCCAGAAAGATTAATATATCTCATCCTAAGTCTAAAGTGGGTTTTTGATGTTCCAACACTTCCATTTTTATTTGTGCTTGCATCCATCTGGTGCCCTTTGTTCGTTTATTGGTCGGTCTCCCTCTTTAAAATCTATGAATGCTGGGGGGAAATATTTTTCGGTGAATTTTTATTGTTCTATCTTTGCTTCTGTATTGACTTGCATCAATTTCTTGACAGGTTTTACAATGCCAAGATAGTTTCTTTTCCATTTGAAACTTTTACCCAATGTTTTGCCATTTTCCATCTCTAGTCAAGTCGATCAACATGTGGGCTTAGTCAAAATATGATCACATGTTGGTTGCGACCGTTTTGTCGATGTCGATGAAACATTGCTTTTCGGTTGTATAAATTTTTTGATTTCTTCAACTACTTCTCTTATGTATTCTTTTTCTGGAGTGATAAAAAACTTTGATAAAATTTTCTTTTAATTCTTTCCAATTGAATGTTTCTCCTATGGCTTCTTCCATCTTATACTATTTGTTTGGTAGATCTTCTAACATATTTGGAAAAATATGGGAATATAATATTTCGTCTCTGTATCCTACTCATTTCCATTCACTTTAACATGTATTAATATGCTTGACTGGGTCTTAACCTTGTATGAAATTTGGTATCTCTACCTGTGCAGTGAGTTTCGTACATCCAAAGCATTCAATGAAATTTGTTGAAGCAATAGTCCATGTCTGGAGACAGGACTGATGTGTGTCTCACCATCTTAATTCCCCACCATCTTAATGCTTGTCCAGTGAATGTTTTGACAAGAGATTGAATTCATCCTTGGTCACCGATGTTTTTGGAAACGTCCTCAATATGTGCAATCGACAATTCTCATTCCTTGTATCGAAGGGGTGGAATGTTGGTTGGTTCCTTTTTCATTGGGTTGATCATCATATATTCTCTTACATTCTTCTCAAATATTTTTGGAATGATGGATATGGTAAAACACTGTTGCACTCTTTTTATAGGAATAATCTTAACTAACCCACATTCATGGGCTCGTGCTTCATAATTTTCTAATTGCCAATCATACAGCTCTGATTCAGAGCTATATTCGATCGACAGGGGATTTCCTAAGTGGATTTCGCCACGATTATTTGGTTTGACGGTATATTCATTGTTTTGGACTATCTGATATACTTGTCGAATGTCGTCATCATTATCATTAGGTTCATCCCAAGGTTTCCCTTGAGATGGATTAATCAGCACAATGACTTTCTTTCCATATCCTTTTAATTTAATTCTTTCTTTTTCTAGTGAGATGGATGCTTTCATTTTCCGTCCCCATGGTCATCCAACTAAGGCGGGAAAAGACTTGGATTCTTCTCGTGGGTTTATGATTCAAAGTCGATGTATGTGTTAATTCCCATAATGGAGTTTTTTACGTTTTTCCCTACTCCAATAGGTTCAATTAATCCTCAATTGGCTAACTTGAGATAGATACCAGTCTCTTCTAGTCGAGGTCGACTGACACTTTCCCATGTTGATCTTGTCATTATATTTTCTCGTGACCCAAAGTTGAGGACGACTTGTGCAATATGAAATCCTTCAACTTCGAGGTCAACAAGTGGGTCAATATCAATTTTGTCTTCATGATTCATTGTACAAAGAGTTTTAATAATACTTTCATTTTGTGAACTCTTTTTGAGAAGGTTAATTAGATCAGTCAATTTTGCAATGGCTTCCTCTTTTGTTACGAGTTGTAACATCTCATTGAGTGCTTTATTCTTATTTTCAGCGTTACTTTCTTTAACATCTATTTGTGCAAATATGTATGATGCATTGTTAAATAATTCTTTTTGCTTCAGTGCAATGGGGTACTCCTCTTGCTTTCTTTGTATTCTTGTAACTTGGGAGTTATACCCACCATTTTTTGTACCTTCTCTAGTGATGATTTGCAAATTTTTAGTATTGTATGCTTCCTGTTTAGAGACACAAGACAAAATGTTAATAGATTTTCTTTTATTAAGTGCATCCAACATTATGGGGCACTCGTCTAGTTTGTGCTCCCCAAGGCCACATTTAGTACAAAATTTTAAATCTGTCTTGTATTTCCAAGGATAGTCACAGCTCAAATGATCTTCAATGTAGCATACATAGCAATGAGGTCGAATTCAACCACGTGTTTGATATCCTCGATTATTTTTTCGTCCGTGACTGTTGAATCCTCCTCGATGATAGTTGTCATTGTTGCATTGGTCATTGCTACGCTTCTATCGACCTTTTTTCTTTGTTGTTTGAATTTGATATACTATGTGGTAGTTTGCTTTAGTCTTCAAATTCTTTATGCAGTCTACAGTCGAATTTTGTGTTGTTCAACAAATTCCACACCATTTTGGTTTGACATTGTTGGCATTGTATGGGTAGTCTGTGGTCGAGTGAGGCTCAAATATTTCGAAGATGTCACAAAAATACATCGCCCGCATCGACTAGAAGTTTTATGGCTTCCTTTATTCTGGAAATACAATTGTATTTTCTTCCAGTGGTCTCACTTCTCATTGATACTAGTTATAATCATTGTGATACCTTGCTCTTTCATCATAGGGGCAGGCATTTTTAGTATGTCCTTCTTCGGAGAATTTGGTACATGATTCGTTATTTTGACACAATGTCAAATGATGCAGTGATTTCTCTATTGTGTCCAATCGTTTGTCGATGGGTCCAATCGAATAATTTGCATTTGATTCAACTCACAAAGATTTTTTCTAAACGTCTTCATAAGTTGTATATTCATTCATTAGTCTTGGAGTCTTGATTTTCTCCTGAAGACCTTCGACAAAGAATTGAATGACTAGTGCAAGGTCCATATTAGTTGGCATTTGGATGAGGATACCTTTGAATCTTCTATCATATTCTCATACAGATTCTCCTAGTCTTTGTTTAATTTGCTTCAATTTATGTCCTGCCAAATGCTTTGTGTCATCAACTTTACAAAAATCTAGGAAACTATCTTTTATTTGTTGTTTTGTTTTTGGACCTTCTTCAAGCAGGTTCATGTACCATGTAAGAGATCTATTCCTAAGTCCTCCTACAAACTGTGCAATTTGATAATTCTCATCATCAATATGGTTATCTTTCCAAAGGGATTCACATACAAACAAATGTTTTCTAGGATCACCATCCCCTTCAAAAATAGGAGCGTTGACTAGAAGATGATATGCCATGTTGCTATATTTACAAGTTTTTGGACTTACCAAAGTAGAATTATTACTTGAAACAATTACTATATGATGATTACTACTGAATTATTGCGATTTGGACTGATTCCACGACAAACATACCTCTTCTACAGACTCTTTGTCACTAGGTTGGTTCACCGACAACTTATTTGTTTATATCACTAGTGTTGCTGGTAGGGGGGTACTTCCATATGTTATGAATAAAATAAATTAAATGAGTGTCTTCCAAATTTAGGTGTGAAGGTAATCCAGTTTCCATGTTATGGACACTGAATCATCAACCTATTTGCAATTCATTCACTTTGGTCTAGTTGATTCCATATGCTAGTATCTCCTAGTAGTAGTCCCATGCCGTGCTCGACTATTTGTCTAATAGTCGGCCCAGTCATCATTATCATGGGTATAGAACCAACAGAAGTCAAGCTATCTTGAATTGTAATGCATAATGTTTGTGGGGTCAACACAATTGCGTGTGACCGAACTTCAGATGTCGACACCTCACCTTCTTTCTCAACTAGTCGAATTTACATTGACTTGGGTGGGCATTTTGGTTGCTCGATCCTCTTATCCATATTGTTTAGACTTCTTTTGGCATGCAAAGGACTAGCAATATCTCTTAGCTTCTCACGTCGTCACGGTATCTTTTATCTCTTTCAATTTCTATATGTCTGTTGTTTGCTTGTGAGCAGATGGGAAGTTATTTCGATGAAGCAGAATCAACTTTTTGTATGCCTTCATTATTTTTTTATTTCATTGACTAGCCTCATTCCTTTATTAAGAACATATTTTCAGCGACCCCCCCACCGACACGACTCCTATTGATCGACATAAGTGAATTCGGTAATGGTCGTCATTTTATTAAGAAATATTCCCACTATCGCTCATTGACAAGATGCTCCCAATCTTCCTACTGCTTCTTCGAATTCGATGTAGCAAGTTGTGCTATTGGTGGTGATGGATTAACTATGTTCCCAACTCCATTTTCAATAGAAATTTATATAGTAAGCATGGTAAGGTATAGAAGAAACCTTCATGGAGGTCATTATAGAACTTACGCCGGACTTCGTCGATGGAGGATCTTTCTTCTATAGCTTGTTCCTCACAGAATTCATCGCAAATTTTTTCAAGCCACTCACACAAATTTGTTCTTCCTCCGTTATAGATATTGCGCATCAATAATTTCTCATTCTAAGCGTCCAATTTGGTCATGAACAACATTCATGAATTTCTTTATCTCACGGGGAATGGTCTCTAGAAACGTTTCATGGGACTTAGTGAATAATTTTTTCCTTTCTTGTGTTATTGTTAGCTTGTTTCACCTTGCATAATTTTGAATATAATTTGCTACTTTCTTGTCCCACCACTCTCAAATCTCTCTCTCTCGATTATCATTTGATCATGTTCTTCATATTCTCATGATTGTGTACTATAGACAACATAACCAATGTTGTAGTCTAGAGTATTTTTTAGGGGCGAAATTCGTCAATTGGCTTTTTTTCAAAAAATAAATTCACTATTTTTCATTTTTGGTCTTTAATATTGCTTATATTTACATAAAATATGTTTTTTTTGTCATAATATTTGCCAAAATTTACACATTTTAGTAGTAAATTGCATGTTTCATATTTAATATTCGCCTACCTATCTATATACATGTTTTTTTCAATCCAAAGTAATTGCCTATTATTAGTATCATAGGAGATTACAATTTGCTATTGAAATGTCTAAATATTTTAATCTCCTATGATACAAGTTTTTTTCAATCCAAAATAATCACCTATATTTTTATAACATATAATCTTTTAATCATTTGCATTTACCTAAAATCAATAAAGCAGTTCCGCAAAATTGTAAAATAAATATTTTATATATAGATTGAATTGTTAAAACATGGTTATCTTAGCCTCCTTTATGTAATGTAATCAAATGAAAACAATCATAATTTTGCAAGAAGAAGGTAAAATTAAAGGAGTACAAACGTCTTGCAAATAACTTTGAAGGAGTGTTGCGCTATCACTCAAAACGTTTTGAGTGCAATCATCTATTCAAAGTTATAATCAAGACTCGATCAAGATAGAACCATAAAATAATATGATACTTGATAAGTTTTTTAAGAATATTTTTAAAATAATAAATCCCAAATAAGGATAATTCCAAATGTTAAAAATAGTATCATTCATGTCCTTTGCAAAATTTCTATGAAAATATGTGAATATAAAATGAATGCATTCACTATCATAAGATGGGGATCTCACAAACCTTGAATACTAAGAAAATCCTAAATGCAAAAGGAATAGAGGTTGGTCATTTCAAGGTTTTGACATATGAAGATTGAATGAAAAATATAATAACAATAATAAGAGGAGAAAGCTTGATGTATTTTACCTTTGAATTTTTTGATGAAAAAAATGTTGTGTGGACTTAACTCTCTTTCGATAAAGAAAACTCCTTTTATTTTTGTCTTTGAGAAAAACAAAACGTGACATAACATAAATTCTCCAACTATGTTAATTTTATGACGAATTAGAGGTATCATTTACAACCTAATCCACCTAGGTCAAATATAGTTCTAAAGTGGGGTCACCATGATCTCTTCCTTAACATTTTCTGCAAGTAATTCATCTTCAATTACACATAGAATGACAACCTAGTCTTTGCCAGATGAGTTATTCTCCAGATTTAAGCAACAAAATCAATAAAGCATTTTGTAACTTAAACATTATAGAAACAATCAAGAATATAAAATCCCCCCAAGCAACCATAGATTTAACCAAACTAGCTTGGAACTCTTCCATTTAAATTATCTTATAATTTTGGATAAGGGTTGGGCCCTCCAATTTATTCACAAGTTAAAAACATTTTAAAATATACATATTACACCCTATGTTCAAGGCCATTAGAAACCATAATCACTTTTTAAATGGTTTCAATTTTGTTTTTCCAACCTCTCTATTTCTTGGCAATTTTATTCAATCTATTCAAAAGGAAGAATTTACTTTATATCACGTGAGCATTTGTAATTATAATATTATTGAGATAAATGTCTACATATGTTTCACAAAATGTTCATCTTTGTTAAGCTCAACTTCAAATATTTCTATAATCATAAGAATCCTTTTGGTTAAAATATATGCATCCTTTATACTTTTCCAAATATTTAAAAATAACAATGATCCTTTTCTCCACATTACTTTACATATATTTTCTCACTTTATACTTTCCCAAATATTTAAAAATAACAATGATCCTTTTCTCTACATTACTTTAGATATAGTTTCTCACTTTATGCAATAATTCCTAGGTTTCTCTAGGTTGAGTTTCCTGGGATGGCTTTCATAAATCTATTTAAGCATTTGGATAATGAGAGGCTCTACAATCAAGGTTCAATATCCATTATAGGTCTTCCACTATGTTCCCAAGCTTTTGCATTTACTCTTCCTACTCATCCACCACATGATCTAAGATTTTAATGGTAGCATCATGCATCCTCAAAGCACCAAAACCTTTAATTCCTTTAACATTAATGATTTTAAACTCTTTAATATTCATTTTAAGCATTTGCATATTCTTAGTTTGTTTATGATATTTATATTGGTACATGGTGATAGAAACTATTTAATTGTGCTATTTCCCTACATATAGGTCTTACTGAGTTTTTAAAATTGTAATGTTGTTAGCGTGATCAACATTTATTTTATATAATACTTCTTGTTAATTATATATAGTCTTTTTTCTCTTAAGAGGTATAGGGGTGGTGTGTTCTTTGTCCTTCCCAAGTTTTATAGAATCATTTATATCATCATAATTTCCACCAATTTTAGTAGATTTCCTTTTACTCTTAATTTCATGTAATGTACATGAATTCTTATAAATTGATTACATTTAAACTTTTTTGAGAGAACTTGCCACAAATCCCCCTCTAGAGCTTGAGCTTGGTTTCCCTACCTAAGAAGGTATTGTCTAATAATGGTATTATATTTTTTTGTATACTGAGAAACCCCATTATGATCTCTTCCTAGTATTTGTGTTAATGTTAGTGTTTGAACATATGATTGTATACGAACCTTCAAAAAAGTTAATATTTCTCACCTTAAAAATTGTAACAATTCTCATAGTATTGGTTTGTCATCAAAAGTATCTATAGAAACATATTTGTTATCTCCTCTTTTAAAAATTAAAACTCACGAAAACACCTATGATAATTAAAGTATAAGAAATGCGTCTTAAACAACTGCTATTGATCATAGCCTAAAATAGAATTGGATTTTCTTAGCTCAAATGAATATGAACTTGGGATATATGAACAAAATCTACACTATCTTTCACAAACACTCTAGCGAATTAAAAACACACACTTATGAATTGATTTTTATCATTGGGATTATAAAAATTACCCCATTTCACATATTATTTGTCGACTTCCACTAAGAAGAAACACTCACAAACAAACTTTGGAAAGTAGAAAGGTTTTCCTTCAAAACCATATAGTGTAATATATGTGAAATTAGTTTGTCATAGAAAAATGTGTGATATATGTGAAATTAGTTTGTCATAGAAAAATGTACCCTAGGCTTGTAAAGATAATTCTTGTTTCAAAGGTTAAAGAATCATGTTAATTTCCCAAAATCATATGTTTCACTTCCCCCACAAGAGAGTCTAGGATTTCATTAAAGTGGTATTAGGACACATGCTTCAAAAATAAAGGATAACATATATAAAGGATAACCGATATGTACATGATCAACATTTATGTTAGCATTTCATGAAATTCTTGCTAAATATTATGGAAACAATCAAATAGTAAAACATGTAAAATGACATAGTCTTTTGGTATTCTAAATATGGTTGTGAAACCTCATTTGAAACCAATTATGATGAATCGAATACATATTATTTGCACAATTTATAATAGATAATAAAGACCAAATATATGTAACATGTATGTCATGAGCGAAGTGAACAACCACATCACTTGTTTGTAAGGGTCGATCAATTCTAGAATATCAAAATGGTACAATATTATAGAATTTGTTTTGCATTGTACTAACCATTTCTTCAATAACTTAAACATCCTCTTAAAAATGGTAAGAGTAAGAGATCCCTCAAACTTTCCTTATATGTTTAATCTTATCATAATGTATTTGGAATAAAAATTATTAACACACCATTCAAAAACCTTTCACAATTCAAAAATCTTTACTACAAAACCAACACTTACTACTCTTGAAGTCCATAGCATTTTTTTTCATTCTTCCTCTAATTGCTTCGAATATGATTTCTATCTTTTGAACCAATGAAATGAAATTATCTTGATCTAAGGATTCAATATTATTTCCAATGAGTGATTCATTTTTCCATTTAGGGAGAATTTATTAATTATTGTATCAATAAGACAAGTATCAAGTCCTCCTTATACATGGCCTTATAATCCTTGACATATTGTGATACAACAACACCAACTTTGAAAGGTAAATAGAAAGGAATAGAATTTAAGTTCCTATTTATTACTCCTAATTTCATTGGTTCGAATATGATTTGTACCTTTTCAACCAATGAAATGAAATCATCTTGATCTAAGGATTTGATATTGTTTCTAATGAGTGATTCATTTTTCCATTTCGGAAGAATTTATTAATTATTCTATCAATAAGACAAGTATTATTTTCCTCCTTATACATGGCCTTATAGTCCTTGACATATTGTGATACAATAACAACTTTGAAAGGTAAACGAGAAAGGAGTGGAATTTAAGTTCCTATTATTACTCCTAATTTCATTGGTACAAAGTTATTGAAAAAAGGATATATGTCATGCAATAAGACATTGAAGTTTAAAAAATTCAACCATAGGTCAAGTGGGTAAAATGTATCGAATGGTGATATAAATAAGGTATGAACTGAAACGGAGGGAAATATAGGTAAGGGTAAATATAGTAAGGAGTGTGTGGAGGGATTAATGTATGTAGTATTATTATAGAGTGGAGGGGTGTGCGGCGATGAATGCAATTGCACTGAGAGGAGCGAGGTGCTCTATAGCCCAGTATGGGGGGATGTTGTCATGTAACGTAACGTTACATTACCAAAAATAAAAAGTAATGAAAAAAATTCACGTCGATTCATAAAATTAAACATTATGAAAAGTAATTAAAAAAGTCCACGTTGGTCTATAAAATAAAAGAAAATAAAACAAGAGAGGGATACAATTTCTTGAGTTTAAGATTTCAAAAATAATAATAATTGGATCCCTCTCAGCTTGATAGATCTGGGCTTAATATGGATCTATGTTGGTGTAGGATGTGGCATAGTATGGGTAAGGAACATGGGAGTATGGAGAAAAAGGTTTTTCCATGATACTCATTCTTTAATATTTATATGGTGATGTAGAGTATATTTTAGGATATTTAGATAATTAAGAGTTATTTAAGATCAATTTGGTCTAAGTTATCTGTAGGTAAGGTGTGTTTATTTAATATGAATTTTTACTTATCTAATCCAATGGTCATAATGTGTTCCAGACATAAAGAGATCTAACAATTCATGTTCTCCTTGATAATGGATATATGATATGTAGTATAACACCCCTAAGCCATGATCTCTATGTAAAGAGACTAAAGATAATTTGTTGATGATATATTGTGGAAAAATTATATGTAAACTAGTTTTTTTTTGCATTATTCTATTTTTCAATTGTTCATGTTGGTTGGGGACATTGAATGTTTACCACTGAGGATTTTAACCATGTAATGCATTGGTGTATTGATATTTGATTTATTTATATGAACAGTTTGCTAAAGTGTTTAATTTATGTGTAATAGCTTATATGTTAAATAATGTAGAAGGGGGAAAGTGGTGGTGTGTATTATACATGGGAATCCATTGTAGTGGTAGAACATGATGACCATGTCGACAATGTTTCAAATGAATGAAACATCTACATTTTCTTAATGAAAAAAAAATTGAATTTTTTCTTTAAAAACATAAACTCATAATTTTGACAAATATTTCATATATCACTTAAGGAATATAGAGACACTCCAAAGGTGAAAAGGTTTCAACTTGAAGAAAAGTGGAAAACATTATTGGGCCAAAATTGCAAAGAATAGAAAAACACACATCAAGATGGAGGAGTGGATGTCATATGATTTATAGTATTCGTGGAGAGAAGAATAGAAATCTAGATTCTTTTGTGTGTGGTGTGGCATCCTAAATATTTTCTTCTTTCAGGCCCTTCCTTAGTTGTGCTCTCTATAGTATGATGGAATCTCAATGAATCGTTCAAGTGGGAGAAGATTCTAGGAACAAAAATATATCCTCTCAAAGGGGGTCGTAAGGGGTGGTGGTACGATTAGAGGATATGTGAAAATAGTCACTCACAAAGAGAATCGTTTCAACATAATTAACCTGGATGGATAGATTGAGATGAAAACTGAATGAGATGGCTACCTTTTATGGTTGATTTAGGTCCCTAGAATAGCCATTCCCATGCTTAATTCGGTTAATTAAAACCTCATGGTGGTTACCTATGAAACATGTGCATTAATGAGGTCATGCTTTGTTTGTTGCGAACCATTACTAGCTTCGAGAGAAACATGTGACTATTATGGGTTTATCCTGATGAGTGATTTTTAAAGGAAGAAGATCATATTCCTAATAAATGTGGCAAACATTCCAAATTTTTTATGTGGAATCACTACATCACATAATAACTTAGGAAATGTGCGCATATTTTTTTCGATGGGTGATTGAGGGGGTTTGAGTTGTGTTTTATCGTACAAAAATGTAGAAGATTTAGGAGGTGAATATTGTTTACCTTGTAGTGATAAAACTAGGTGTTAATAGATGCTTCTTAATGTATGAGGTTATGACGTTAATGTATGGAAAAAATGTATCATGATTTGAAGTTTCAAAATGCACTCAAGATAGCCTTCATGAAGAGACCACCTTTTGAAAATAAGATAGAGACAAATAGTAAAGATGAAGGTTAATTCATATAATAATTCTTATTCTCACAAGGCCATCACTGCCATCCTTGTTTGATGATCAATTTTAGGAAGAGATATAACCATGGAATCATGTTAAATGTATTGATCTTAATATAACTTTATAGGACCATGCTAGAACAAGATAATGGGATTGCTTCTATAATACCCCTAGTTTTGACTTAGAATGTATTAAATCAAATTATGTAAATGATGTAAATATGCTTGTATGGATTCCTAGTGTGGAGGTCAAGGCCAAGGCCTGAATAGTAGATGAGTAGGCATGTATAATGTAAATATCTCTATATGGACCATGTGGTTGGATTGTCATGCTAACTCGAAAATCTATGTAAATAGTATGTTGGAAAAATAATAAAAATGGTCCAAAATGGTTTTTTAAACAACACTAGAGGGGCTATGACTTCACTAGAGGGAAGAGAAAAGGGGGCTTGTGGGAAATTAAATCCTATATCACCAAGTGTCAACCTTAGAACTCAGCCTTTTGCTACCATGTGCCTTAAATGAGATAATTACTTCATTTTGAATATTAAATCAAATCATTGAATGCATGTGTGAGGTTGGTGGGGAAAGTATTCTCATGTAGTTATAGAAGCATGGGATGAATATACTTCTATGAAAATTGTAAGAGTCCCTTTTTCTATGGTCATATTTATTTGAATTGTCATTTTTTCACCTTTCTCTCATCACCTTTGGAGTTAGTACTCATTCTAAGGAAAATTTTACAGTAGGTAGAGTTTCTATCCTACTATTCTCTCTATTGCTATTCACCATTATGAGACTGTGCAATAACCATGAATTCAAATTATGAAGAAAAAATTGTAGACATTAGAGAAAAGAGAATGGTTATAGATTAGCATAGAGGTTGAGCAACATAGGAACCTTTACCCATTATGTTTTGTTACTCTTGAATGCTTGAGAAGCTATGAATTAGTGTTACAGGAGGTTCTCCAAAAACATATAGCATGTTGAGCTCTTTTTGCACACACTAGTAAGTACTGTATGGGTTGTATTTCCCGAGGGGATTGTGGAGTAATAAAGTGAAATGTCTTCCTTGTATTATGTGGGGTAGTAGAAGAGAGTGTTATGGCTGGGATCACTGAGTGAGATCCTTGTAAATTCTTTGAGGTGAGCAATTTGGCTAAGCATGAGAGAAACTGGGTTGTGAGCTAAGAGAAGCTTGCAAGTGTTTTCTTCACCTTGATGGCATCATATCCCAACATGGGCTCGTATCTACGACTAATATCTACAGTTGGGTGGAAATTGCTCTTACACAACTAGATGATTGGATATTTTTTGTCAAAAGATAAGTATTCTCTCTGTATATGAATGTGGAATGGTTTTTATTTTCTTCATATGATAAATATGCTTGTTTATGCATGATATATGTGTGGATAGAGTTTAATTTCCGTTGTGTTTTAAATTTACACATTCGCACATACATTTCTTATAAATGTGAATTGATGCTCTAGCCCACAGGGGAAAAATTATAAGAAAGAAATTTATATTCCCCCCTTTAGTTGGAATGATGGATGTGTATGTGACAAATATGTATCAAATATATTTAACACTAGGGCTATATGGGATGAAATCCACAATTATAGGAAGAAATCAATGTATGCACATGAAGTGTTGAAAAAACACTCCTATGAAAATACATGGTTTCAATTATTAGAGGGTTCTTTAACAGAGCTGTGAGTTAGATATTGTGGTCTACCATCACGAATGGCAGATGGAGATTTAAGAAAAAAATTAAAATTTGTAAAGCTATTTACCTCTAGGAAATTACATAGAGATATGTACAAAACATAAGAAGAAAAAATAAAGTGTTATAGTCCATGTGATTATGGCTAATGACCTAGTGGGACAAACCTTATAATTGAGCATGGATCCCACTCATAAGCCAATTCATTGGATAAAGGGGGTTTGAATAGTAGTATGGATATGTGCTCGTGGCATATTTATCTTAAAAGTATCTCCTATGTTATATTTGATTTGGGTTGTTTATGTTCCATATTACCATAGAGCTAGGTCCTTTAGGGGCCAATTCCTTGGATTTTGACCCAAATGAAGGACTTGGGTGATGAGACCTTTCCTTGGTGGGGAAGCCTTAGAATGGAGGTTGTATCCCACTCTAGAGCCAAAGAGTTATTCTAGAGGGTCTTTCTCATGGTTTAGGTACACTCATGACCCATATACCTTAAAAGTGGCTCCTTCTAAGCCCAATTCCTTGGATTTCATCCCCAAAGAATGTGTTGGGTGAGGATATCCCTCGCTAGTGCACCAAACCTTGGAGTTATGCTCACATTCCAATCTTGGGACAATATACATCTAGAGAACCTATTTTTTAGTTTGAGGCCATTTGTGTGTGTGCACACTCATACCCATATGCACATGCTTTTTATAATGTATATGTGTTCTTTATAATGCCACATTGAGACAAAACATATATACATTTTTTGCTCAATATTTTTGAGCTAATTTGAACATAACATATGTTTCTTAGAAATGCAAATTCTTTATCAATTAACATTATTCAAGGAGTTTCATAAACCAATAAAAAAGAACCAACTTAGTGTGCATGCCTCTTCAAAGATTTGGAGTCATTAGAACATAATTTTTTTTTAATTGGATTCAAAGAAATTAAAACCATGGTTATGACAAAAGAAATTCCATGGTTATTGATTCTATGATTGACTAAAGAATGGATTAAAACACTCTAAAGCTTCGAGAAGTTTAAAAAATCCTCAAAAGCATACACAAGACATGCCATGTATATGACATGCCTACACGAAACATTCATGATTCAGTGAATTAATGGGATTAGCAAGACATGCCATGTATATGACATGCCTACACGAAACATTCATGATTCAGTGAATTAATGGGATTAGCTCTTAGGACTTGAAGTGTATATTAAAGAATCCATGAAGATGACTTATAATAACTTAATAAGAATATATTAAAACCTATTAAAAGCGTGTTCCCAAAATTTCCACTCGAGGCCAAAGAGTTCTAGTTCTATAGGGCATTTTTCATGCAGCAAACCCATCGTTGTTAGTAGTTTTCACATTATTGAAACTAAGATAAGGAAAACAAAAACAGTCCAACTCTCCGTATGAATAGATGCTACTTTTATGTGTCATTCTCCATTAGATCTCGATAAACTTGCAGCCTGCTTTATTCCATATTTGTTCCTATTGTACGTGTATTGTATATTGATTTAACGGGAAAGCAGATTGCATTTTTTGTTAATGTACAAGCATGACCGGTAAAATAAGTTATTCGATTGAATTTGAAAAGAGAGTAAACAGTGTAGGAATTTGCAACGAGAATACGGTAAGCAATGTGATTCTTTAAACGAACACAAACATTTCATTCCTATATTTTCATCTATTTAATCTCATGATTTGAATTACAATCTCCCCCGATGTAATAAACTATTCAAATCCACACATGGCATCTTATTAACCTCGTTCTCATGTTATGGATTGGCCTGAGTTAATTAGTTGAAATGTGAATTTTAATAAAAGATCAAAGCATGGAATTCAGTTCACCTTTCTGTTATTCTAAAAGAATCAAAGAAAACTAACACATTAAAAATTTCAATAATTTTTTTTACATATCATAGATGGTAAATCTAGCAAACCCTCAACCAAATATCCAATGGAATTCAATTCATTAATAAAAATGATATCAATCTCATTTATGTATAATGAGAATTTGAAGTGTGAATTCAATTAAAACTATTCAAAATATGGACTTCAAACTTTTTTACTCAGAGGTGGGATCAGTTACTTTATTTTATAATGGTAAACTAGATGACAGCTTCACAACTTGTGCAACGATCCATTTTTATATTCCTCTGATCTTTCAGTTTGAGCCATGGTCAATAAAGTATTGAGTTTGGTTCCTTTTTTGGATTCTTCCATGTCACCTTTTTTTCTATCATTTCGTTAACCAGCCTATAAATCTATGTTACTCTGCTTAGAAACACAGCAAGCGCCCAGGACGTCCAGCAGGCTAGCTTTATTTCTGTCTGAATCACTTTCGTGAACAGGATGGAGAAGGATCTACGTTTAGCTGTTGGAATTTTGGGTTTGTCTCTTCTCTTTGTTTGTATGTGTTTTCTTACAAACAGAAAGACTTGCAGCTTTGTTCATATCCTGCAATGGAAGTTGACATGGTTAGTTTAGTTTCAGAATGTTTGTTTGCATTGAATTAATATGATATTTCTCAAACACGTATGACAGGAAACGCAACCTCTTTACTTCTGTATGGAACACCTGTGTAAGTAATTATATGTTAATTGCTTTGAAGTAATTATATTCAATTTCAAGAAGCTTTCAATGAATTAATTTATGAAATTCTCATGGAAGGCTGAAATTATTTGTGTGATCAACGCAGCGTGACATTCATAAAAGTGATAAAAGACAAGGATGTAAGGAAGTTCAAATGCGAGCCCTACGTAATTGCCCTCTTCAATTGTTTAACCTATACATGGTATGGTTTCCCTGTGGTCAGTAATCGCTGGGAGAACTTCTTGGTCGCCACTGTTAACGGCGCTGGAATTTTTCCAGAGTGTTTTGCCATTTGTACTTATCTTGTTTTTGCTCCACCGAAGCACAAGGTATAATATTACTCCTTTTCTAAAATGTTCCTTCAGATAAACATATAATATATTATGGTTGTGAGAGATATAAATATCTGTTATTCTTAATTTATTTATCTTAACATTGTAATATTTATGAATATTTGTTTTCGATTTTCAGTTAAGAATAGGCGGGATGCTTGTGGGTGTCTTGGTGTTGTTCGCTGCATTAGCAGTTATATCTGCCTTCGCTCTCCATGACCATAAGAATCGCAAGTTCATGATTGGAATGGTGGGAATATTTTCCTCTATTGGTTTGTATGGTTCTCCACTTGTTGTTATGGTGAGTAGTTTCTTAAGAATATCAAATTTCTTCTCATTTCATTGGATGTTGTGCTATAAATTAGTATATTTATGTATTTATTTTACAGAGATATATACAAGATTGTGATGAATATATATATATAACTAACTCATGCAAGTATTCACAATCCCATATGCAAATTCGACTAACAAAATTATCTGGGATGGTTGTATTGTGTGCAGAAACTGGTGATTCAAACAAAAAGTGTGGAGTTCATGCCTTTCTACTTGTCATTCTTTGCCTTCATTAACAGCTTTTTGTGGATGAGCTATGGTGCTCTTGGCCGAGATATCTTCCTTGCCGTAATACTATGTTATAGCAAATTTGTATTATTAACTATATATATATTATGTTTCAAATCTTATATTTGTGTGGTGGGGTTTGTTGCAGACTCCCAATGTGATCGGCGTTCCCTTGACCTTGGTTCAGTTAATACTGTATTGTAGATATAGAAAGAACAAGACGACAAGTCAGGGGAACGGGAGCGGGAATATTTTGGATCTGGAGGGAGGGTTGAAAACCAATGGAGCTCTTAATGGAAAATCTGAAGAGAAAAGCAACTTACAATCCGACAGGAAGGTAGAGATGCAGAAGACATTAAAACCACAGAAAGGCCATCCCGATCATTGATAAATATTCAGTTAGCAGGAAGATTCTGCAACAGTGAATAGCAGCTTTCTCTCGTTTATTGCGCCTGAGTAATAGTATTCCATATTCAAAGCCACTACTGCGATGTCCACGTAACTGCCAACTTCTGAAGAAAATACAAAGAACGTTTCTTTTATAATTTGTTTTCAGAGGGTCGTGCATCATGGTAGGCTGTCCACTTAGTAAAGCAGCCAGGCAGCCATTTCGTTGAATTTGTTTTTCAAAACAAAAATTATACTTTTGTTATTCTTTAGAATCAAAAGGTATAAAATAAGTGTAAGATATTATCCAAAATCAAGAATAAATTTTTATTGAATAAAAAAACATTTATAGTATGTAAAATATGTGTTTATTCTATTGTCTTTTGATTTCAAAATTAATATTAATATTAATATTATTAATTTAATTAAGTATGAATAAAAATTAACCATATATAATAGTGAAATTAAATTGATTTCAATTTATATACACTTTAAATTTTCCAATAATGACAATTAATCGACTTCATTCCTACCAAATCTAATAGTGAAAATTAATTGACTTCATGCCATATAGAAAACGAAGTGTACGAGGTTTCAAATATTTAATTTTATCACTCGCCAAAAATTACGTCCCTATACCTAATAGTGCACGTTAATTGAAATGAATCACATGAGAATAATGATGTTTGTGGTTTCAAATTAATTAATTTTATCCAGTGACAATTAATTTTGTGATATACCACACTGGAAATTATGACTATATCCACTAACATTAAATAATGGTGGTTGATTTACTTTGAAGTTATATTTTTTTTTAACTTTTGAATAAGTTTTTATTAAACTTTTCACTTTATTGATTTTTGGTTTTTATTAAATTTTGTACTAAATTCAAATTTTAATTTTAATTAACATTTTTTTATTAAAAATAATAAGAGAAAGTTGCCCTACTGTATCCGTGCCAAAAGGAAAGGTCTTTGAGAAAGAAAGTCCTTAAAACTTCAGGGATAGTTGAAAGAGAGACCAAATAATTTAGTAGAGCATCACCATGATTGTAAACTCTCTTCACGTTCATTGTTGCCCATGTATTTTTCGCCATGCTCTACCACATAAAGTACATGTTGTTTAGAGCATCACCCTGATTGTAAACTTTCTCTTCAAGTTCATTGTTTTTCATGCATTTTTCGCCATGCTTTGCCACATGAAGTACATGTTGTTTCTCTTCTTTGAAGGCAGAGTGGTGGTGATGATCGCTTTCATTTATTGGATGTTGCTTGAGATAAACAAGTGGGTGTGTGCAAGAAGATGAGGGTCACTTTAGATGCAATCCTAATTTTTCAAAACTTGTTCCTGATACATAAAAACATAACGTGTTTCTGATACTTAGCACTTGCCATGGTAAGACCAGAGCCTGACATGTCACTGGACATGTATGATAGGTAACCATAACACATATGCGTTATAGAAATACAAAACGCGTATGCGTTATGTAGTTACAAAACGCGTACGCGTTATTGAAATCTAAAATCAATTTAAAAACATAGTTCCGACCACCCCCGACCACCCGTGGCGCTCTTCACGCATCTTAAACGCGAAATAGAGGTTGGACGAGGACAATTTGTGTGCCCTAGAGTATCGGTGGAGCTCAATTTAGCTGGAGGGGAGGCAAATTCACCAGTGGATTGTCATCTAATCAGGTAATTCATTCACTCATACCATTTTTTTGTCATTTCTTAACCTAAATTACTATTTTTTTATTGTTTAAAACAACCTAGTTTTGTAATATTGATAAAATTGGGAATAACCCAATCTCTAATTAAATTCACATCTCCCTCAACCAAGATGAGTGAATAATTAAAATGAATCCCTTTTCAAAAACTGAAAAATTCCTAATCCAACCAAAAATTGAAAAAAATAGAACTCCTCCCTTTCTACAATGTAACCATCTAAGTCACCTGACACGAGGACACGGGACACGAGTGTCCCCAAATTACGAGTGTCCCCACAGGACACGGTGACCCCCGGAATTAGGACACGTAGGACACGTTTTATATACACACACATATATATATATATATATATATATTTTTTAAAATATATTAAAATTTAAAAATATAGACATATAGATCCAATAAAATTTAACATTTACAATTACAAATATTCAATAGAAATTACATTTACAATTACAAATATGAAATATTCAATAGAAATTAAATCATTCACAAATCACAACACATTTGTCAGTCACAATCACAAATCACAATGAGACATTGAGACACATAGATGCATGTTAGAGACTCGGAACCATATTTCTCATTAAGTCATCAAAATCAAAATGTATTACATATATGTCGGAATGCCACTGGGCACTGGAAAATGCCAAATAGACTAATAGTCTAATAGTAAATACAAAAAAGGGGTGGATCAAGATGGAAGAATCCCATCTGTCAATGACTCAATAGTCCTCCTCCACGCCTGAATCAACAAACTCATCACTACCCTAATCCTCCTCCTCCTCCTCTCTGCCAATCTGACTAACTACATCTGCTGGTGTGGAGGATGACCCCTCCATACGATCACCCTCATCAAAAGTGACCGGCTCTAGCACTGGATCATTAAGATCCATGCTGGCTAATGCCAACTCAGTACTACTACCCAAACCCATCTCATCAGGAAAGATATCCCACATCCGTGTCTTTCCCTTCGCCCACTCCTCCCTCTTCCTGTAAATAAGACGAAGGTTGGAGTGCACAAACACCATTGTCTCTGCCCTGGACTGCTCAAGCCTGCTCTTCTTCATACTGTACAAGTTCCCATATGTACTCCAATTCCTCTCACAACAAGAGGATTCAGTAACTTGAGAGAGGACCCTCAAGGCTATCTTTTGTAGAAGAGGGCATGTTGCCCCATGAGTTGTCCACCAAACAAGGGGTTTCTTAACTCCCATGTCTCTAACCACCTCATATCCTCCAAATCTCCCAGTGCCACTAGAAAACTCATAAAATTCCTCCTCCACCACCTCAAGGTGGTCTCTATCCTGAAATAGCCGTCTAAATGCTATCTTCCTCCCCTCTGAGATCTCTCCATCCATGTGAGGAGGGACTCTGAATGAGGGCCCCGACCCACCACTTAGCCAATCCTGAGCGTAGAACCTGGGGTTCAATGAGTGGGCCAAGCAATGCAAAGGTGTGCAATTCTTATCCCACCTGGAGATAAGAATTCCCTGTATGATGGACCATAAGTTCTTTGCCGATGTCTCATACTCAGAACACTCATTCTCCATAACAATGGTCCTCATGGACTCAATCATTGAATCCCACCCCTCATAAACATCTCCTAGGATGGGCTAGTCTGTGTCTGCAAACCGCAACAAAGAAATGATTGGCTCCATGATCTTGATGCTAAGGACTACCCTATCCCACCAACCATCATCTAAAACCGTGTCCCACGCGACACGGGGACCCTGTTGGACGTGTCCGGTTACTTAGGTATCCATCCACATGAAACCCAAATTTCCAACCCTCAAAGACCATTTCCCATGATACCAATTAAATAATTTTTCTTGGTAATGGCCATAACAAGATGAAATGCATGCACAAGCGTGAATAGAAAAAATGCAAAAAAAATTAGTAACTTGGTTTCTCAAAATTTCATCACAATCATTTTTCCATGAACATAATCAAAATTTCATCAGAAGTGTATGTAGCTATACATTGCCTCTTAGTTAAGCACCCTTGACTAAATGCCAAAACACATTAACAAAGTGTCTCTCGGGTCTGCCCTATCCACACCCTCGATCAATCTACTCAACGCTCAGGGACTGTCGATTCAACTGAAAGACTTCATATAGAAAATCACTATGTTTTTTATTTAATTTTCTGAACTTGCCATACAATGTAGAGATCGATTTTGTAGAGAGAAATTGTCTCTGTTTTGAGAAGTTGACATTGTTGTTATTGTCATTCTAGTCACAATCTCTAGTTGATTATTCAACATCTTAATCATTGATAGTCATCTCAAGTACTTATGTAATCATATTGGC
Source organism: Larix kaempferi (assembly GCA_027924585.1). Lineage (NCBI taxonomy): Eukaryota > Viridiplantae > Streptophyta > Pinopsida > Pinales > Pinaceae > Larix > Larix kaempferi. The sequence continues at coordinate 101,549 of BSBM01000721.1, read as the reverse complement.
TAGACAAACTCATACATATCCATTTTATTCCATGCCACTTTGTCCTCCCCTCCAACCACAAGGCGTAATATGTTGAAATCAATAAATTTAATGTTAGCTTATGAAGTTGATGGAAATATTGTTTTATGCAATGGGCGTAAAGGACAAAACATGTCAAAATAACACTCCTAAATTCTAAGAAGTTTAAACCCAAGTTTGCATGGAAAAGTCACCAATGAGAGTTAAGAAGTGCCTTAACTTCTAGAAAGAAGTTGAACGAAACTTACTTTTTAATTGTTAAATGTTTAATTTTAAGTTTTAAATGTATGTAAGTGAATGCCATTAAATTGCTTACTTGAGTTTGATTTAATACATTTTCAATTTTGAAGAGACGTCATTATATACCATGTATATGTTTCTAATGATTTTTGTATTGATGTCTTTATTGCAGTTGCGGCTATGGACACTAATGTTGAGATACTGATTGAGCTTTCCCACTTGAGGGGCATTAGTGCAGCTTTTAGTGGTGGTGACAGGATTCGCCGCTCGCTTGCATCAACCTTGGATGCAATTGTTGACACCATTTCACAGTCTAGCAATGTACTATATGATATTACATCATATAGAGAAAGAAAAAGACAACAATATGCTGATGGGCTAGACTACAATGCAATAAAAAAGTTGAAATATCCAAAGAGCTCATATTTGCATTGTTTAGGGACCCTCGGACAGGGGAAATCCCAAATGCAAACAAGCCTCATATCTCCATTGAGTGGTGCATGTTTCAACCATTTGTTGATAACTTGATGGATAGATGGTACATGGTTTTTGATATGCCACCACACAACAACAGGGAAATTCCCTTGTATTTTCTTCGAAAGATGTACGCAGAGTTCGTGTTACATAAACACGTAAACTATTTTGACATCTTGCAGTTTCAGGGGATCGGTGGAGGGATGCCCCAAAACCGACCCAATGCGAGGCTTTGAGACTAGGATCGCCCTATCCCGGCACCTCGCAGGCAGTTGCCTGGGCCAGATGTCCCACCTGCACATCGTATTATTCCACAGACACGTGATGCATTTTTGAGTTTGGCACGGGCGGTTGTTCGCCATGGCACTATGGTTCAACATATGGGTGAGGAAGGGACATCTGTCCCTGGTGTGGTACATACACCAGCTCGTCACCATGCAGGACCATCCACTAGTGCAGGACCATCGACACATCCCCATCCTAGTACTGATCCTCACAAGTGCACATCATGTGGTCATCCCTGCTATGGTCTTGCCTCAGATGTTGCCTTCAGTGGGTTTTTGAGAGAGGTATGTTGATGGTTAATTGTAATAAATTCTTCATTTTTTTTCGTCTTTGTACACATATATATAGTTTGAGCTAATATATTAATTTTGTGAACTTGCAGTTGATGCTTTATGCCGGTAGCGACGCCCCAGAGCCGGATGTTCCAGACTCTACAGGGGGGCATGATGCTACCCATTTGGCAGGCCCATCTTATATAGCATCTATTGTCGTATCTCACACCGAGGTAAACATTTTAAAATTTCAGTTTTTTAATACTTGTTAATTTGTTAATTTCCACATACTTTACATTTTAGTTCAGTAATGCTATCTACGGTCTAATATTTACAATTATTAAACTTGCAGATGGCAGATCCTTCACTGGGGCAAGGTAATGTGGAGGTAGCACCCATGGTCGTACTGTCCGTTGAAACATATGGGCTCCAGGTAAACAATTAAAAATGACATTTTTTAAATACATGTTTGTTTGTTGATTCATGCATGTCTAACTACATGAATACTTGCTGACTGTAGGCACCATCTGAGACATCTGGACCATTGCTTGGATTTGTATCTCCCGCCAGGCCATTCGTGAACAAGGGTCGTGTGTATGTGAGGCGTTCTACTCCTAGAAAGACTCCAGCTGCCCATGACCATGGGCTTACTCACACCATGGTAATGTATATCCTTCGATGATATTTGTTGTTTAACTTGAAATCCAATGCATAAATCGTTTTTGTTAATGTTTGAACTGCATGTTTACTACATCAGGAACCCGAGTTGTCTACTGAAAACCTCACATCGATGGTTGATGCAGCAGTCAGTGCCGCATCTGCAATGGCAACTGATTACACACAGGTATGTAACTATTTCAACATTATCTTTACATAGTTTATTATTGTTGTCTATTGTTTATTCATGCATTTCTAACTATTTCAACATTTTTTCATTGTAGCCACCACCAGCAGGAGCAGTTCCTGGCCCCCCTGGTTTGACCATCCTGGATGTTCAACCAACGGCTCTATCTGCTACACAAGCAATGCAATCTCCTTTGTTAGTTGAGGTGAGATGTCCTTCAATGACCAAGTGTTTCATGCACTTTCCATGCACCAGTTGATAATTGTTGAGCTAATGTATTAGTGTACATAGTTAGTTGAATTTAACAATGGATATTTAATTTGCAGGATCCAAAGATGCACACTGATCCTAGAGATGTGCCTAGAGGATCAACGTCGAGAAAGAACAAGAGGAAGCTTGAGTTTTGATGTGTCTTATGGGATATATGTACATTTGGATACATGTACATGTGGCTTTGATAGTTTTGGACACATGTGCTTTTGGATACTTTTATATATATATATGTACTTTTTGATACATTCACTTTTGGAGACATGTACATTGACTTCATTGTGCATGTACTTTTGGAGACATGTACATTGACTTCATTGGATACATGTACTTTTGGATATATATGTACTTTTGGATACATGTACTTTTGGAGACATGCACATTGACATTTCACTTTGTATTTGTTCTTCGGTTTCCATGTGTTCTTGTGTCAACCTAATGTGTTGATTTGTGTGGATTATCTATTACTCATGAATGCGCTATGTCAAAAGAACAAACTATTATATTTAAAGGTTTCAATGAACTACTACATGCGTGCACTAATTGGTATCTAATTAAAATTTGTGATTTTGGATGATCATTACAAGTTATGTCAAAGTTCTTGCTCGTGTAATTTAATCAAACTAAGTGCAATACAATGTTTTTCAAGGTTTCAATGAGCTCACTCATGCACACTAATTGGATAGGTGTATTTAAAATTTGTGAGTTTGGATGATTAAATTACAAGTTAAGTCAATGTTCAAGTGTAATTTAGTAAAACTAAGTGCAATACATGCTACACATTTCACCAATGCCCAATATTTGATTATACAATTAGATTCAACACTACATATGAGTAACTACATACAAGTTCTCAAAGCAACATTGGTGAAAGGAACAGACGTTACCTCAGGATTCGAGAAATAAAGTGCCTTCTAATGTTGGTTGGGAAGGATATGCTTGGTTATCCTTATGGCTTGGAGGTCATCTTCATGTAGATAAGCACTCTTGTTGTCATGTGTCATTAAGGTTTTTTCATGTGGTAAAACCATTCAGGGTTAGGGTTTGTTCATGGTTTCATTGTACTTGATTTCTAAACATATAATTATTCTAAGAAAGGTTGCTAGGTTTTCTTCCCCATGAGGGTTTCCTGGGATAAAATGTTGTGTCTCTTGTCCCTGAACAACATTTTCATGCGACTTGTAGCTCGACATAGCCTAGAAACCGGACATCGAACCGATGAACCGTCGACTCCGTTGGTCTCCTTGCGTGCGATTACCTCTAGGGGGCCCTCTCCCTCGTCTCCCCATGGCCCAGTGGCTTCATTGTGCATTCATTTTGTAAACTAGGGTTTTGCTCAGTTTCATTGCATGCAATCTCGCATTGGTGGGTCAACTCTGTAAAACCCTCCCCCGAGCCAGTGTTGGCAGTGTTCCCATGTCGGCATTTCCCACACACACCCGTAGGAGCCAACAACACACAATCTTGTTGCTCCGTTTGCTTTTTGGCTCCCGAGTGAAAATTCACCAAGTGTCCCTGAATGACATTTTCATGCGACTTTCAAATCGACATAACTCGGAAACCGAACGTCGGACTGACGAACCGTTGACTCCGTTGGTCTCCTGGTGTGTGATTACCTTTAGGGGGCCCTCTCCCTCGTCTCCCCATGGCCCAGTGGCTTCATTGTGCATTCATTTCGTAAACTAGGGTTTTGTTTAGTTTCATTGCATGCAATCTCGCATTGGTGGGTCAACTCTGCAAAACCCTCCCCTGAGCCAGTGTTGGAAGTGTTCCCATGTTGGCATTGCCCACACACACCCGCAGGAGCCAATGGCACACAATCTTGCTGCTTCGTTTGCTTTTTGGCTCCTGGGTGAAAATTCACCAAGTGTCCCTGAACGACATTTTCATGCGACTTGCAACTCGACATAACTCGAAAACCGGAGGTCGGATAGATGAACTGTTGAATCCGTTGGTCTCCTGGCGTGCGATTACCTCTAGGGGGCCTCTCTCTCATCTCCCTATGTCCCAATGGCTTCATTGTGCATTCATTTCATAAACTAGGGTTTTGCTCAATTTTATTGCATGTAATCTCGCATTGGTGGGTCAACTCTGCAAAACCATCCCCCAATCCAGGGTTGGCAGTGTTCCCACGTCGACATTTCCCACACACTCGTGCAGGAGCTAACGGCACGCAATCTTGTTGCTCCATTTTCTTTTTGGCTCCCGGGAGGAAATTCACCAAGTGTCTCTGAATGACATTTTCATGCGACTTGCAACTCGACATAACTTAGAAACCAGACATCGGATCGAGGAACCGTCAACTCCGTTGGTCTCCTGGTGAGAGATTACCTCTAGGGGGCCCTCTCCCTCATCTCCCCATGGCCCAGTGGCTTCAGTGTGCATTCATTTCGTAAACTAGCATTTTGCTCAGTTTCATTGCATGCAATCTCGCATTGGTGGGTCAACTCTGTAAAACCCTCCCCCGAGCTAGTGTTGGAAGTGTTCCCACGTCAACATTTCCCACACACACTTGCAGGAGCCAACGACACGTAATCTTGTTGCTCAGTTTGCTTTTTGGCTCCCAGATGGAAATTCACCAAGTGTCCCTAAACGACATTTTCATGCGACTTGCAACTCGACATAACTGGAGGTCGGATCGATGAACCGTCGACTCCGTTGGTCTCCTGGCATGTGATTACCTCTAGGGGGCCTTCTCTCTCGTCTCCCCATGGCCCAGTGGCTTCATTGTGCATTCATTTCGTAAACTAGGGTTTTGCTCAGTTTCATTGCATGCAATCTTGCATTGGTGGGTCAACTCTGCAAAACCCTCCCCCGAGCCACTGTTGGCAGTGTTCCCACGTCGGCATTTCCCACACACACTTGCAGGATCCAACGACATGCAATCTTGCCGCTCCGTTTTCTTTTTGGCTGCCGGACAGAAATTCACCAAGTGTCCCTGAACGACATTTTCATGCGACTTGCAACTCGACATAACTCGGAAATTGGAGGTCGGATCGACAAACCGTCGACTCCGTTGGTCTCCTGGCATGCGATTACCTCTATGGGGCTCTCTCCTTCATCTCCCCATGGCCCACTGGCTTCATTGTGCATTCATTTCGTAAACTAGGGTTTTGCTCAGTTTCATTGCATGCAATCTTGCATTGGTGGGTCAAATCTGCAAAACCCTCCCCCGAGCCAGTGTTGATAGTGTTCCCACGTTGGCATTGCCCACACACACTTGCAGGAGCCAATGACATGCAATCTTGCTGCTTCGTTTTCTTTTTGGCTCCCGGACGGAAATTCACCAAGTGTCCCTGAACGACATTTTCATGTGACTTACAACTCGACATAACTCGAAAATCAGAGGTCGGATCAATGAACCATCGACTCCGTTGGTCTCCTGGCATGTGATTACCTCTAGGGGGCCCTCTCCCTCATCTCCCCATGGACCAGTGGCTTCATTGTGCATTCATTTCGTAAACTAGGGTTTTGCTCAGTGTGGGAGTGTGCAATTTTTGCACACGGGGGTCAACTTTGGAAAATCATCCACCGGGCGGGTATGGCCAATGTTCCCAGCCCGAGCCTACCTAGACAGACCTACAGGACTCCTCGGAACCCGGTTTTGTTGCACGGTTGGAGTTCTATGCCCCCGACAGGTATCCAGCAGGTGTCCCTGAAGGCCTTCTGGTAGCGAGACGGGACGAGCCATAGAATGAATACCGTGGCTCAGATCGACGAACCGTCGACTCCGTTGGATTCAGCACGCCGGGATAGTGCCAGGGGTGCCCCTCCCCTCTGGCTCGGTGGCCCATGTGTCACCTTGCAGGTCCATATTGGAAACTAGGGTTTTGTTTAGTGTGGGAGTGTGCAATTTTTGCACATAGGGGTCAACTTTGGAATATCATCCACCGAGTGGGTATGGCTAGTGTTCCCATCCCGAACCTTCCTAGACACACCTATAGGACTCCCCCGAACCCAGTTTTGTTGCACGGTTGGAGTTCTATGCCCCCGACAGGTATCCAGCAGGTGTCCCTGAAGGCCTTTTGGATGCGAGATGGAACGAGCCCTAGAATGATGATCGTGGCTCGGATCGACGAACCGTCAACTCCGTTGGATTCAAGATGTCTGGATAGTGCTATGGTTGCCCCTCGCCTCTGGTCCGGTGGCCCAGGTGCCACCTTGCAGGTCCATCTTGGAAACTAGGGTTTTGCAGGTGCATGATGAAGAGTTTTATGATGATGATGATGGTGATGATGATGAAGATGTTGATGATGATGGCTTGCTCTAAGGTGGTGCTCTCAAATAGATAATTCATTATGAAATATTTAACAAGACATGAATTAAATTTAATATAAGTGTATTGTTTAATATAGTGAGCATGAATTGAATTAATTTTGTTGGGTGAAACCAATAACCAACATGATGAACATAATATAATTTTAGGGTTTACTGATCATATGTAAAAAATGGCATATTCATAAGCTTGACATACAAGAGAACTTTTGGCATATTTATAAACAATGTAAACGTAAATTTGACATATCAAGAACACAAAATTGACATATTCATATGAAACATACATGTGAAAATTGAGCATATATCAATATTCAATTACAAATAGTATAGTATTAAAAGTATGTAACATACTTCATCATGCTAGATCCCACCTATTATCATACAACCAAGCCCTCCGGATCATCTCTTATATTGATGGTCTCCATTAGTCTCTCGTGCTCTGTATCCGGTAAGAAGTAGCGTACCTTCGATGTATTTCGGCTAGGCATTGTTCGTACCTGGAGGTTTGTGCCAATGATTAAGTTGGTAAAGTGATACACACTTGCACCTAGTTTGTAATCCCTGTAAACATATCCACCCTTCTTTCTTACATTGCTGTCCCGTGTCAGGTATTCACCTTTAACAACCATAGACCCAGTTGGGAAGTGGTTGTTTTCATCATCAGTCATGGACATAATGAAGGTTTGCTTTCCATCTATACAGCGTGCCAACCAGTAATCACCACCCCATTTAGTATCTTTTGAGGCAACCACTGTGTATATGTGCCCTACATTATATTATTGTAGGTATATGATCAAAATATTTTTCATGCGATACAATGCCATTAATGTGCATTTGAAGACTACGTAAACAAACAAAAAATATTAAGGAAATGCATCATACTGGGTTGTACAAGGTCCGAGACATGATCAAAATCTGCAGAAATAGATGATTGGTCTTCTTCCAACGGAGTTAACTCAACAATTGCACGCTGATCAAGTGGAAGTGATATGCGATCCCATCCATCAACCCAATCCAATGGTTCACACCCATCCTAGTCACCATCACAACAAGGCGGGCAAAAACAAGTGAGTTTTCTGGTCCAAATTTCAAATACTGGGTTATCAGAGCTTTGAACCGAATGAAAGCCATGAGTCCCAGGCACAGTCTTGCATTCCCATGCATGTGAACGATCTATGTCTACCACCTCCCAAAAAAATCTCTCCACATGTCTCTTTCTTGTGGATTCTACTTGCATAGTTGATTCCTCTCCCATTACTGAGGTGCACCACCTGACTGTAGATTGAGCATTTAGAACAGTAGATTCTGTAGATACTTTCAATTCCTCTCTTCGTAGGGCTGTTTTGACACATGCTCCGGCTCCATCATGCTCTCCTTTACCATGCCCAGTCTCAAAATAGTTCCACATATGTGGCACTTTGTAGTTTTTATGCAATGAACACATCCACTGAAATATGCGTGCATTTTTGAACTGACCAGCACACCCATCAAACCAAATCCGGTGTTGATCCATCTGTATGTTCCTTCCCTTCAAGTGATCAAAGAACATGATGAAGCAATGACATACATAGTGGAAGTCATGGCACCTATCATCACTTATGTAGAAGTGATATTCCTTCAGAATTTCTCTTTGCTCTTCAGTGCTATTTGGGCCATGCCTATATGTGATATGGACCATCAAGGAAACCTGCTCAGAGTGATAATACTGACTTTGGATCTCATTTTGAGGTTGCAGAGTGTAGTTCTCGGCAAAATCAACAACTAAAAGTATAGTACCATGGGGAAATGTATCTCTGCATATTCTAAACTTCTCATCCTGCCATCGTGCCACGTGGACATGCTGAACATATTGATGTGTCTTTTCAATAAATTCCTTGATGAAGTCACTAAATTGTACCTGGTGACACAAAATGATCTCAATGTCAATTTTTTTTGTAAGTAAGGATTGAAATGTAACCGTTACAACATAATTTTATAGATATAAATGCATACCTGAGATGTCACCAATTGTATTTTTTTGCTTTCTTTCCTTAGGACTATTTCATAGTTGATATATTTGAAACTTTTTATGTCTGTAACCATTTTCCCAAATTCACTGTCTCCATTCTCGTGCATACATTGGATCAATAATGCCATTCCAACATAGTTGGAGCATGTTCCATCCAAACAAGATTTTGCATAGTATGTTTGCCCCTCGGGCCTATTGCACATGATGCTATGAATGAATTCTCTTGATGAAGTCGGTGGTATTGTCATGGAGCAATCCTGCACGTGGTTAGTATGCAACACACGACGAATGTACAAAAATGTTTCATAGTAATATTCATATTCTACATGGTACCTACAACAACAAGTGTTACGAAGAGTATTTATTCTAACATACCATGGCTTACATTTCTCAAAAGATCTTTGCCCCAAGTTCAATTGTCTATGCTCAATCCTAAATTTCTCATAAAGTTCTGTCTGTGTTATATCAAGAAGATGCTTAGTATGTGGTTCACGATCCTTTGAACCCCTTCTCAGTTTTAGTACATCCTTTCGGTTTGAAGAAGGCCTTGTGTGATCATGCCAAAAACTGTGCACTAGTCCCTTTACTGCATCAACGAGCTTCATGTCACGACGTGGCAACCGACCAACAAAGGCCTAAAATCTGTCTGATCGGTTGTGTCAAGATGTTCTCTTCTAATAGAATACCTACAGAGGGTTTTTACATTCAAATTAACTAGTTCGGATGTAGGCCTGAGAATACGAAGGACCCTGGTGTTCTTATTTGCAATTGCTTGTGACAACACACGACAAGCAGCATTGCGGTCCTTTGAACGTGTGTTCTTACCAATTTTACCAAATGCATCTACTAGGATTTTAACTATATGAGAACTTGGTTCAGAATTCTTTATCATCTTTATCCCTAACTTTTTTCTAACAACATTCATGCTCCTAGATTTTAACAATGATAAAAATAATCTACATTTATCTCCATCACATTTAGAAACAAAATATTTATCAAGCATCTGTTGAGTTTGATAAGCAATACTACGTTTAGATAGCGTACCTTCAATGGAATTGATGAGACTTTCATCAACTTGTATACGCTTGAGAGTTCTTCGACGTGTGCTTTCTAATGGAGGTAAGGGGGTTGGAATTCTACCATGTAGCACATCACCAAAATGCTCTGGCGTTTCAGTAGTAGCTTGGTGTCCTTCATTCTCTTCCTGGTAGTTGGATGGTGGAAGTCCAACATCCTCATCGATGGTCTGTGGAAGTCCAACATCCTCTTGTGGAAGTCCAACATCCTCATCGATGGTCTGGATAACATTCTCTTCTTCAACAGTAGGCGAAATGTCCAATGCCTCTCTGACTTCATCGCTTGTATAACCACATCCGGATAACAAATTTTGTGTCTCTTCATGAGCTTCATCTTGAGATGGTAACTTATCACTTTGACTTGAAGTGGGAATTGAAACATCCCCTAATGAGCACCTACGTTTTGCTTCTTGATTACTTCCATGGGGTGCTTGTTCAACAACTATTGTGGAAATTGAAGGTCCCTCTTGTCGTAGATTAATAGGATGAACCGTGGTATCCTCTACAATTGGATTTGGATTAGTTTCCAAAGAAAGCCTCCGATTCATCATGTATATTATTTTCTTTTCTTTCTCTTCTTCAATGACTTCTTGAGGTCTCTTCTTCCTTGTTGATTTGTTTACTCGGTTACGTGCATTCCCCATCACCACAATGATCAATTCAATATAGTTTGTTTTTGTTGCTCCTCAATTACAAGCTCTTCAATAATAAGCAAATGGAAGTTAAATCATAAATTATTTGGGCTCTTTGATTCTCTTGTACACTTGTGTATATCCACCATCACCATGAAATGGTCTTGAAGCTTGATATCTTATCTTGTGTGCTCCTCAAATATAGGCCAAATAAATCTTTCAAAGACCTTATCTTTGGTGTTATTCAATTGGAGATTCTTCAAGTTTGCTGATTATCTTCTTCAAATATGGCCATATAACCCAACACCACACTGAGCAACCATGAAAGATGTCCTCAATGCTGCACCTGCATAAAAAAAATAATGATGGAGATGGTGTAGAATGTGAGAATTTCCAATGGTGGGCTTGTGCTATTCGAAAAATCGCGGGAGTGTTGTTTTGGCTCAGACAGAGTGAAGTTGCTCTCGGACAGGGACAGTCCACTGTTTATAGAGTTACAAAATGCACACGCGTTATATAAAGCTAAAACGCATGCGCGAAATGAAGTGTAACAACGTGTATGCGATATTGTCAAGCACAATAAATAAGTTAGGTGCACGGCTAGGGAAACGAACAAAATCAAAAGAAAACAAATATTTTATATGGTTACATACAAAACAAATGTTTTTAGTGTGGGGACAAATGTTTTGTATGGTTTAATACCCCCTAGCTCTCTCCCAATAATCCCTAGATACCCCCTATCTCTTTCTAAATATTTGTCCCTCATTCTCCCTACATCCCTCCCTACATGTTTCTTTCTCTCCCTTACTCCAGCCATGTCCCTACCACCCCACTCTCCATCTCTCCACCTTCTCTTTATCTTCGTCATTATCCCTCCCTATAGCACTTTCTCCCTTCTTCTCCCTTAATCAATAACCCTCTACACCTTTATCCCTCCCCCCTGTCCTCTCTGTCTTACCTTGTTCCTAGAGCCCCTCCCCCATAAAGGCCTTTAGACCCTCTTCTAAACATTAATCCCTAAGTGCATAAGTGCACAAGATGATGATGATGAGGAGGGTGATGACAATGAAGATGATCATGATGCAGACGAAGATGATAAAGATGAGGATGTTCATGAAGATGATGGTGATGATGATGAAGATGTTGATGATGATGGTGATGGTGATGTTCGGATGATGATGATGATGATGATGATGAAGATGATGGTGACATGATGGAGATGTTGATCTGATGAGGAAGATGATGATGATGATGATGGTGATGATGATGAAGATGTTGTTGATGATGATGATGGTGATGAAGATGATGATTATGAAGAAGATGATGATGATGGAGATGTTGTGTTGATGGGGAACCTAGAGATGACAATGATGATGAAGATGGTGATGGTGATGACGATGAAGATTTTGATGATGATGCTGATGGTGATGATGATGAAGATGTTGACGATGATGGTGATGGTGTTGTTTAGATGATGATCATGATGATGTTCAAAAGATCATGATGGTGATGATGGTGATGATGATGGAGAAGATGACGATGATGGATATGTTGATGAGGAACCTACAGATGCCAATGATGATGATGATGATGGTGATGAAGATGATGATGATGGATATGTTGATGAGGAACCTATAGATGCCAATGATGATGGTGATGACGATGAATATGTTGATGATGATGGTGCTGGTAATGATGATGAAGATGTTGATGATTATGGTGATGGTGATGTTCGAATGATGATGATGATGGTGACATTATGGAGATGTTGATCTGATGAGGAAGATGATGAAGATGATGGTGATGATGATGAAGATGTTGATGATGATGATGATGGTGATGAAGATGACGATGATGAAGAAGATGATGATGATGGAGATGTTGTGTTGATGGGGAACCTAGAGATGACAATTATGATGAAGATGGTGATGGTGATGGTGATGATGATGAATATTTTGATGATGATGCTGATGGTGATGATGATGAAGATGTTGACGATGATGGTGATGGTGATGTTTAGATGATGATTGTAATGTCCCTTATTAGGAATTTTATTAAAATTGCAATTTTTCACTTTTTTCCTTGGTTCGACCTCTGACTAGTTTTGATCTCTAGGTCCCAAATTTGTCCCAAATGATCCCAAATATTCTGAGAAGGTATATGGATGATATTAGAACATAAATATGTGTTTCAGGGATGCCTTTGGACCTTTAAAATACTTCTGCAAATCCTCTTTCAATTCTGGTCAATGTAGGTAACTTTACTAGTGATTTCCCTTTGACTGGTATTGGTTTCTAGGTCTCAAATTGACTCCAAATACCTTCAAATCTTCAAGGAAGGTGTATGAATGATATTAGTACTTGAATATGATTTTTATAGATGAAATATGGTCACCAAAATATCTCTGCAAACTCTCTTAAGATTCTGGACCAAGTATGCAATTTTACTAGTAATTTGGGGTTCAAATCCCCCTGGGGTAAGTACTGAAAATGGCTTCCCAAATGCCTCCAAACCCACTCAAATTTATGAACAGAGGTATGTAATGTGTTAAGTATTTTATTAAATTCTCATATGCACCATTAATGGATTATTACAACTGTTCTCACCCTCTCCCATTCAACTGCAAAAATCCCCAATTCGACCCTTGGGGAAATGACACTATTTCACCTCCCAATACAACTAAACTGAGTAAAAATGCTTAAAATGCTCAAGTACAGTACATGAAACTTGTAGAAGACATCCATGGAAGTATATTTATCACAAATATATTAGAGAATCATCCATTCATTCGAAATCATCATCAATACATTGGCTCACAACAAGGTAGTGGGAAAATGGCATTGTTCTTCCATTAAAAATGAGATTTATACATTTCTACTTGGAATTTCGACCTGAAACTTTTTGGAGATGAAGAACAGAGTATTTAATTCATATTACAAAAGAAATGGGGCATTAAAAGCTTCCCCAAAGAGTACAATAGCTCACCAAAAACGCCCTCCCTCAAGGATCAAGAATATGCCATCAAAACTGGAAATGGTTGAAGGAGTGAGCTGCAATAGAAGAAACCATGAGCTTCCCTGTAGCTTACACCTGAAAATAAAGACTCCATTAAAGCTCCAAATGAAAGGTCTGAATGGCCTTTCCAATTACCAACTTGGATGGGAATCTTTCACCCTCGAAATTGGCTAAGGCAAGAAACTAGTCATCCACTAGCTCTCCCTCTTCACAAATGCAATTGCAAATTCTACAAATGATCAAAAGATGGTTTCATTCTTTGTTATTGACATTTATAAAGTTCTAATGGCCTCCATGGGTCGAATTCCTTCCAAGAGACTCATTCCAACTCAAGCTGGGAAGAGATTCCAAAGATCGCCACTTGTACAACAATTTCTAGTCTCCCACTTCCACCAAATCACATGTGGAAGCATCTTAGCTGCCCTAACACCCTTGAGCGCCCTCTTGGAGTCTATTTTTAGCCTTGACATGTCATATATGTCATATGTCAGCCTTCAGGTCTGATTTGTGTGATAGGTGTCATAGCATCTTCACCATTGTTGTCATAGAGCTAGGGAATCTAGCCCAAGTGTCTCACTAGATCCAAATTGCCTCTTCCTCTTCCATGGGAGTTACTCTTCCTCTATATTTAGACCTTGGATGAGTCATGCCATGAATAATACCTTTTGGACTCCCCCAAGTATGTTACCATTCACCTTGAATTCGAATTGGTGAGAGAATGATGCCAAATGTAGTGGGGAAATCTAGCCATATGTGGGTCCCACTTCCTCCATGTGTCTTCATGATGAAATGCCACTTTTATTTTAACTTGTATATATTTATTTAGATCCTTTATTAAATATTTATGCCATTCTAATGTTCAAACATCATTTATGATCCCCATTATTCCAAATCCCAAAGCTTCCACCCCAAACCTAGGAAACTAGTAATTTTCCTCCTTGGCAATTATTTGACCTTTAGCATCAATTTGACAAAATCTAATGAATAGGGCCAATGTGATTAGGCCATTGTGACCCAATACCAAATTTGGGACATGACAAATCCTCCCTTCCCAATATTGCTTGTCCTCAAGCAATTTTAAACATTGGTGTTGAAGAACCTGTTTTCTGTATAATTCTTTGAAGTTGCCATTGAATTGCCCAACCTTGAGTATTTGAGTTTCCATGAAGATTTTAGAGAGGAACCACCATGCTTTCTGCTGCACTACTCTGATAAAAATCACTTTATTAAGTGGGGAAATCCATCTCCCATACTGCTTGTTTCCCCAAAAAATTTGAAACCAATGAGATAAAAATTATTCCAGGGTCCCATTGCTTGTATTGCACTCCAATAATTAAGAGTGCTCTCCAACCCACACCATTAGTTAAGAGGATTCCTGGATCCCATTTTCTTGTATGCATTCTTCCAAACATCATGAGTACAAAATATATATCATCAAAGTACATAACTACATAATGAAAATGAATATCAAGGAGGTGCTTCATCAAAGAATCATGAAAGTGCTTATACCTCCAAGCAAGTAGACCACCGTTTTCCAAGTGCATACAAGCTTCAAGTGACAAATCAAATCTGCTCCAATGACATAGGTGAGTATCCCATGTCCTATAAATCTGCTCCAAAAGGATGTGATATGCATCAAAATATTCAGTCATGTATTCTTTCATCCAAGAAGTGAATGAAGAATCTCCATTAAAATCTGAACCAAATAATGAGCAGAAAAAACAAGGAGACTTCAAATGACTCAAAGAAGTCTCACCCATACATCCCTGAATGTGATCATCATAAAGATATAACAAAGTATGTCTCTTCCAACAAAAATGTTCTCCAATCATAAATCTATTCACCCAAGTGCTGGATGAAGTTCCTCCAACATCAAATGAATCAAGTGTTGAGCGAGAAAAACCATGAGTCTTCAAGTGACTCAAATGCATATCATAGGTGAATCCATGTAGATGTGCATCATCATAAAGTAACAAAGGATGCTGCTGCAAATGTGAATAAGAATGTGCTCCAACCATATCATCATAAAATGTAAATCTAGGAGTTCCATACTCCTCATGTGGCACCATCAAAAAGAACCCTTTCACCCATACTTCATTGAGACTAATGTTGCAAAAGATGGAATTGTAGGATGTCGGAGAATGAACCAAATCACCAAAATGTTCAAAAAGTACTGAAGTTTCATCATGGGAAGGATCCATATGGGTAGTATCATGCAGCTCCTTCAAAAGTGTAAACTCTTTGTCATAGTTTGGTTCCAATGTAGAGGAATCATGCTCTTCTTTAAAAATTGCATAACCTTCATCAAGAGACAATTCAAATTCCTCTTCCACCACATAAAGTGTTTGGATCTCTTCAAGTTCATCTTCGAACACATCAAGAACTTTCAAATTTTCACATTTCTCATGATCCACCATGTCATGAGAATCCTCCAAACAATCTACCATTTGACAATCTGAAACATAAGAGAAAAAACAAGTACCTTGCAACTTTTCAAGAAGTTGCTCATTTTGAATTGTGAGCTTATGATTATCCTCATTATTCTTCAAGTATGCATTATGTAACAATTCATTAAGCTCAAACAAATGGTTTCTATCAAAAAGCAAAGACATGAAATTACCTTTGATGTGGCACATTGCTCTTTGAATCTTCTCCATGTCTTCAAGGAAGGATGTTTCCTCCAATGAAGTAGCTCTCCAACAAGAATTTGACACCAATGATTGAGTGTCATGGAGAATGCTGAGGGACTCTTGGATCTTCTTTTCATTCATCGTTAAGGACCTTTCAAGAAAATGAGGCTCTTGGAAACAAACCTCCTCATCTTCTTCATTTTTGCTTGGACCAACTTCATGAAGCTCAAGTGGTGATGGGGAAGTTGATCTTGGTTCTTCTTCAACTGCTACAAGGTATTCATTATCATGCTTAATGGAACTTGGGCTTGCAGCAACACTTTCAAAAGTGATCTCTATGTCACCAACATAGAGGTGTGAGCACCCATCAGTAGGTACTCCTTCATAGTTTAAGCATCCATCAGTAGATGCTCTTTGGTTCATGTCTAAGCTAGAAGGTGTCTCGAAATGATCTTCCATATTTTCAATAGAATCTTCTTCATGCTCTTGTGATGTCTCTTCATTTTTCTCCTTCAAGAAATATGATGCATTTTTCCCCTTGTTTTCCTTAGGATCAGTATATTTGGAAGCTCTTCTTGAATAAATATCAAAAGCTCTCCTCAAGGAGGACATCATTTCATGCACACATATATGATACTCGCTCCAAGGGTTTTTACAAGAAGGGCATAAACCTTTCTTCACTAACTCCACATCTTCATTTTTGGGCCTATTTTCAAAAACATGTTCAGCATAGTACTCAAAAGACATGGCATTTTGTGTATTTTTGCTCGAAGCAAGATATTCTTGATATTTTTGATATTGTTGGGGCAAGGTTTTATATTTTTCTCTCCATCTTTGGAACTCGCTCATAGAATTATCCTTGGTTGGTGTGACACACTCATATTCATCAGATCTAAATTCATAAGAATAATCTTCATTTCTCTTGAAATTGTATGAAGTGTTGCATGATGGTACCTCTTCCTCATACCATTCACATTCTGCTTCATATTGCTCATAAGCATCTGCATATTCCTCATAAGAATTGTACTCATAGGATTCATCATAATAGTAAGACATGGCTGTCAATTATTCTTGAATGTATGTACCTAATACACAGTTGCAAGGACCATGCTCTGATACCACTGTAATGTCCCTTATTAGGAATTTTATTAAAATTGCAATTTTTCACTTTTTTCCTTGGTTTGACCTCTGACTAGTTTTGATCTCTAGGTCCCAAATTTGCCCCAAATGATCCCAAATCTTCTGATAAGGTATATGAATGATATTAGAACATAAATATGTGTTTCAGGGATGCCTTTAGACCTTTAAAATACTTCTGCAAATCCTCTTTCAATTCTGGTCAATGTAGGTAACTTTACTAGTGATTTCCCTTTGACTAGTATTGGTCTCTAGGTCTCAAATTGACTCCAAATACCTTCAAATCTTCAAGGAAAGTGTATTAATGATATTAGTACTTGAATATGATTTTTATAGATGACATATGGTCACCAAAATATCTCTGAAAACTCTCTTAAGATTCTGGACCAAGAATGCAATTTTACTAGTAATTTGGGGTTCAAATCCCCCTGGGGTAAGTACTGAAAATGGCTTCCCAAATGCCTCCAAACCCACTCAAATTTATGAACAGAGGTATGTAATGTGTTAAGTATTTTATTAAAGTCTCATATGCACCATTAATGGATTATTACAACTGTTCTCACCCTCTCCCATTCAACTGCAAAAATCCCCAATTCGACCCTTGGGGAAATGACACTATTTCACCTCCCAATACAACTAAACTGAGTAAAAATGCTTAAAATGATCAAGTACAGTAAATGAAACTTGTAGAAGACATCAATGGAAGTATATTGATCACAAATATATCATAGAATCATCCATTCATTCGAAATCATCATCAATACATTGGCTCACAACAAGGTAGTGGGGAAATAGCATTGTTCTTCCATTAAAAATGAGATTTATACATTTCTACTTGGAATTTCGACCTGAAAATTTTTGGATATGAAGAAAAAAGTATTTAATTCATATTACAAAAGAAATGGGGCATTAAAAGTTTCCCCAAAGAGTACAATAGCTCACCAAAAACGCCCTCCCTCAAGGATCAAGAATATGCCATCAAAACTGGAAATGGTTGAAGGAGTGAGCGGCAATAGAAGAAACCATGAGATTCCCTGTAGCTTACACCTGCAAATAAAGACTCCATTAAATCTCCAAATGAAAGGTCTGAATGGCCTTTCCAATTACCAACTTGGATGGGAATCTTTCACCCTCGAAATTGGCTAAGGCAAGAAATTAGTCATCCACTAGCTCTCCCTCTTCACAAATGCAATTGCAAATTCTAAAAATGATCAAAAGCTGGTTTCATTCTTTGTTATTGACATTTATAAAGTTCTAATGGCCTCCATGGGTCGAATTCCTTCCAAGAGACTCATTCCAACTCAAGTTGGGAAGAGATTCCAAAGATCGCCACTTGTACAACAATTCCTAGTCTCCCACTTCCACCAAATCACATGTGGAAGCATCTTAGCTGCCCTAACACCCTTGAGCGCCCTCTTGGAGTCTATTTTTAGCCATGACATGTCATATATGTCATATTTCAGCCTTCAGGTCTGATTTTTGTCATAGGTGTCATAGCATCTTCATCATTGTTGTCATAGAGCTGGGGAATCTAGCCCAAGTGTCTCACTAGATCCAAATTGCCTCTTCCTCTTCCATGGGAGTTACTCTTCCTCTATATTTAGACCTTGGATGAGTCATGCCATGAATAATACCTTTTGGACTCCCCCAAGTATGTTACCATTCACATTGAATTCAAATTGGTGAGAGAATGATGCCAAATGTAGTGGGGAAATCTAGCCATATGTGGGTCCCACTTCCTCCATGTGTCTTCATGATGAAATGCCACTTTTATTTTAAATTGTATATATTTATTTAGCTCATTTATTAAATATTTATGCCATTCTAATGTTCAAACATCATTTATTATCCCCATTATTCCAAATCCCAAAGCTTCCACCCCAAACCTAGGAAACTAGTAATTTTCCTCCTTGGCAATTATTTGACCTTTAGCATCAATTTGACAAACTCTAATGAATAGGGCCAATGTGATTAGGCCATTGTGACCCAATACCAAATTTGGGACATGACAATGATCATGAGATGATGTTCAGAAGATCATGATGATGATGATGGAGATGTTGATTTGATGAGGAATATGATGATGATGATGGTGGTGGTGATGATGAAGATGTTGATGATGAAGATGATGGTCATGAAGATGATGATGATGAAGAATATGATGATGATGGAGATGTTGATGGAGAACCTAGAGATGAAAATGATGATGAAGATGTTGTTGATGATGGTGATGATGATGAAGATGTTGATGATGATGGTGCCGGTGATGAAGATGATGATGATGATGATGAAGATGATGATGATGGAGATGTTGATGAGGAAGGGGGAGATGACAATGATGATGAAGATGTTCATGATGATGGTGATGGTGATGAAGACGATGATGAAGATGATAAGGATGAAGAAGATGATGATGATGGAGATGTTGATGAGGAACCTAGAGATGCCAATGATGATGAATATGTTGATGATGATGATGATGGTGATGATGATGATGAATATGGTGATGGTGATGAAGATGATGACGAGGAGGGTATCCACCTTGTGTATATATTCGCAAATATCCAAGTCCCTATATAAATCTCTCCCTTTGTTCGCCCTTAATCACAAACCCTATGTGCCTTTATCCCTCCCCCCTGCCCTCTCTATCTAACCTTGTATCCCTCCCTCCCTATCTCTTTCTCTAGATCTGTCCCTGGTTATGTCCCTCACTCCCTTTACCTCCCTCCCTCTATGTCGCTTTCTCTCCCTTACACCATCTTCGTCCCTAACACCCCACTGATTCCTCCTTCCCTATCTCTCTCACACACACACACACACACACACACACAACCTCCCACTTTCTTTGTTGCTCACAACTCCCTCTAGTCTCTCTCTCCCCAACCATCAATCTCTCTCTCTCTCTCTCAAACACACACACACACACACACATTATGTCCCTTTCCATTCTCAAACCCATCCCCCCTCCATCCATATCTATCTCCACATTTCTCCCTCCATCCCTCACCCTACCTTCTCTCCCTCCCTCCCTCATCACCTGTCTCTATCTCACCTTCTATTCCTCCCTCATGTTATCTTTCCCTCAACCTATCCCAATCTCTCCATCACTCCCTCTCTCTCACACAGTTTATGTCCCTTCCCCCTCCTCTCTCTCTCTCTCTCTCTCTCTCCATCGCCACCACTCCATGCATGTCTCCCACCAACACTTTCTATCCCTCCCTTCCTATCTCTTTATTTTGTTCTATCCCCATCTATCTCTCACTCCCTCTAAATCCATTCCTCCCCATTGTCCCTCTCCCTCCCTCGCTCTATGTCTCCCCCCCCCCCCCTTGTATTCTTTATTTCTCTCTCACATCCCCCTTGCCTCCATCCATTCCCCCTTGTCACTCAAGTATCACTTTCAACTTCTAACCCTATACCTCTTTCGAACCTATTCTACTCCTAATAGTTCTCTCAAGCTCCACTTCTCTTCACCCCCTGTACCCCATCATGTTCTCATTCCCTTCATCTCTCCCCACTCAAGCTTCCAACATCCTTCTAATCCCTTAACCCTTTCCCACCCCTATTAAATATTAACCATAGATTCCCTTGACCCTTCCCCACCCCTTCTCAAATATTAAACAAAAATTCCCTTGAGTCTTCCACACCCCCTCTTTCTCAAGTATTAAACATGTATTTTATGGATTACATAACGCGAGCGCGTTTTGGAACTCTATAACGCGTACGCGTTATGTAGTTATATAACGCGAGTGCGTTATGTACATCTAAAAGCGCAACAATATTTTTGAATTTAAACAGAACGCGCTTGTGTTTTGTAGAGCCTAAACCAAGCCGAGTCACTTGCTCGCATGTCAACAATAATCCTATGTGTATGCTTTGAAGTTTGCTTCGGTAATTCCAAACCTGTGCTATGTTAATGAAAAACCAAAGCTAATTGGGCATTTTTTCCAGTTTCTAGAGAAGCCTGTGCTTAGCCACTTGTTACAATATGCTACACACAGTCATTTTTGACGAAATCTTAGACACAAATAGCATTTTTTCTGCAGATTCCAAATATGTAACTTTTATTTTGAAATATTAATTTTTCCTATTTTCTTTCAATTTCTTTTCTGTCCTACTTCCTTAACTCGTGAAACACATTGTTAGTGTTTCTTCCATAACTTTTTCAATTCTCGATCATTTCAAAAAAAAATTGTATGGTGCACAAGAGGACACTAACCTCCACGTTCTATGAAATATCCATTTCAAGATTTTTGCATTAAGACCTTCAAAGGCTCTACCCACAAAAGAGGTACTATTTTCGAGGTTTGATCACTTATACAATTAAAAAAAAATTATAACATTACTAATTTAATTTTCGAAAAATAATGGTGCACAAGTGCTATGTGTTCTCTACATGCATGCCGATTTTTGTAGCTTGATTCCATCATTTAGGCCTTCAAAGGCTCAACCCACAAAAACATATACCTTATCATTTGCCTGGAAAATAAAAAAGTGTATGTTAGGAAAAATGAAACTTGACATAGCTATGCAAATTTTCAATACATAAAAGTTATATATTCGGAAGCGTGATTCAATTTCCTACATTTCATCTTTTTTACTCAATGCAAGATATTTTGCATAAGTAGCTCAAAAAATCCAAGTAATTTGAGGGATGCCTGCTTTTCAGTTTTCTATTGCATCTAACGCGCCAAAAGTGACCCTCATTAGCTTGGACTGACCCAAGTGCTAATTGAGGAGATAGGGATTGTGTGGAAGGAACATTGGTATTGGAAAATATTTCAAGAAGAAGACAACATAGCCACAAAAATACCATTGGTTGACAAATTGCCAAAGATACATTTTGATTTGAAATCTTGGCACAAAACTCCATGTAAAGTAGAGAATTGACTAAGTGTGGTCAAGTGGTTTTGACTAGCTAATTGGGATGACATTGGGTGATCAAATTTGATCACATCAACATACTTATTTTATGAAATATTGGTGATGCACTCAACTAACCTAGAAAAATAATCCAACATATGAATGGGCATGTGCAAGCTAATGAGGGTCACTTTTGGCGCGTTATATGCAATAAAAAAATGAAAAATCAGGCAGCCCTCAACTTACTTGATTTTTTTCACATTCTTACACAATATATCTTGCATCGAGTAAAAAAGATGAAACGTAGGAAATTGAGTCACATTTCCGAATATATAAGTTTTAAGTATTGAAAATTTACATAACTATGTCAAATTTCATGTTTTCTAAAGTCACTTTTTTTTTGGCAAATGATAAGGTATATGTTTTGTGGGTGCAGCCTTTCAATGCCTAAATGACGGTTTTGGGATACAAAAATTGGTAGACATGTATAGAACCCGTAGCACTAGTGCAGTGCTATTTTTCCAAAATTAAATGTTTAATTTTTTTTTTTTTTTTATAATTATGTAAGTGATCAAACCTCGAGAGTGATACGTCAAATGTGGGTGCAGCCTTTGAACTTCTTAATGCAGTTATTTCGACTTGGATTTTTTATAGCATGTAGAGGTCGGTGTTTTCTAGTGCAGCATACAATTTTGTTTTAAAATGGTTGTGAAATTAAAAAGTTACGGAATAAACACTAACAATATGTTTTTTGACCAACAGAGTGATGAAACAAGAAAATTAGGAAATAAATAGAAAATCTCAATATTTTTTTTTAAAATTACATATTTGGAATCTGCATAAAAAATTCTATCTATGCCTAAAATTTCGTCAATAATGGTCATGTATGTCATGCTGTAGAGAGCGGTGAAAAACATGCATATTTAGGTGCAGAATTGCACATAAAGGGTCCCTCAACTTCGTGCACAAACCTGAATCACCCACCTCCTCAACATCCCATGAATCATCTCCTTAACATCCTAGTGAATTCAACAAGCCAAGCCACTTCACAACAAGAAAAATGGCAGCTCCATCATTCAGGTGATTACTAAACTTGCCGTAACTGGGTTGTGTGAAACAAAACCTACCTCCTCTAACTCAAGTGTTTAAGTCCAGCTCCCTATTTCACAAACCCATGTATTGAGAAAACTCCCCTCATAAGCAATATCAACTTGAATTGGAGGGAATGCAAGTGGTTTGATGTTGCTACAAACAAAGGGTTTACAACTTAATTGCCATGAAAAGAGTTCAAGCCCCCAACCAACCAATTAATGATGCACACAAGCAGATGTTTTTGGGTTGGCAATCAATATATAAATCAAGCACAGGGACTCTGCGAAGGATTCGAGGAAGAACCACTGCTGCCCGACTGCACCATAATTGGAGTCATTTTGTGAAAAATATAAAAATTCCAACTAAAATGATACCACAAACAGCCTGGCCACCACCACCGCCATACCAACCAGAAGCCACCAGCTTGAGATACCAATAGAAGACATGAATATTTAATCTCTCGTCCTCACTTTAGGCGCATTGACGTCGATGCCACGACCTATGAGTTTATCTTCGTACCCCATAAAATGAATTGGTAAAATAAGTATTTTTTTTGTTATTATTTATAAGAAATGAAATTATAGATCCTACACATTATACATAAAGTAATTAGATATAAGATTAAGTGCAAGTTGAACCGTTTGTCATATATATATTGTTAATAAATTAAATAAAAAATAAATCATTATAAAAAAACTTGCATATATCTATCTTGATTACTAAAATATATAGAAATCAAAATCATTGAAATACAATCTGTTTTCAAAATACAAAACATAAAAAAATTACACTTTGATCCATCTCAATTCTTAATAAATTCTAAATTAAAATAAATCTAATAAACATATTATTTTACAACCAAAAAAATCCCAGAACTTAAAAAGCTAAAATAACATATATCGATCACATAAAATGTATCATTTGATTATTTGGTCTGTAAAAATATACATACACTACTGGTTTGGTTTGGATCCAAACCTGTAACCTACCGTAAGTAATACTAACAAAAATTCAAACAATGATATTAGAATAGAACACGGTTGGTTATTACATTAGTTGGCACAACTATAACATTTATAAATTGGATGATGCTACCTCTGTTGACACAACAATGACATAAATCAATTGCATGATGCTAGCTCCGTTGCCTCACGCCATACTGATTGCATATTGTTTGAGAAGAAAGAATTAGCCATGCCCAGATTTTCCACGATATGTCTGCGACAATAAGAGAACAAGAACACAAAAAATTCAAATTAAGCAACAATGCCATGCAATATAATGTAAAAAACAACATAATTTGAGAATAGGAAAAATTTCAAATTTAGCAACAATGCCATGGAATATAATGAAATAAACAGCAGAAACCAAAAAAACACCACTCACTTTTGTGTTCGTTGTGCTCTTAGGACTGGAAACTTGTTAAGAAACAATAACGTTAGCCTGGGCGCCTGAGCAGAAAACAATGATAGAGTTTGTGATACATGTAATAAGAGTACTACCTTTTTTGGGATAGGGATGGGGAGAAGAGCTGTAATGAGTTCTTAGCCCTTTGTAATCCATCTTGTATATTTCACTATTGCTCAATACTCCTCCACTGTCAATTTTCAACTGAATAAACCAACCACTGGCTTCATAAACTTGCTGCAATACTTAGCGCTTCCCTAATCTTATTGTTATACCCAACATTTGAATTACACAGAGAAAGGCACACACCTCCTCAGAACAACCACTTTTCTACAAGTTTTCCATAAGGTGTCTGAATCCCAATGCATGAACACCTGGCTCTGAATAGCGGCAGCACAAACACAATAATTAGATTTGAAAAACACGAAGTAGTACCCCAATTTAGTCGAGAAAATTTGATTTCATGACTCAACTTTGCAAGGCTGTGGAGATTAAGAGAATGAGGAGGAGAAAAAGTAGAGATCGTCTCAATAACGGGCTCCCAGTAGAGGTCACTTTTAACTCCATTTGCTCTCAACACTAATATGTTCTTGTTCCAATCTGCCAACAACATTATTACTCTTGTCTGTTGCTATATGAAGCGATCTTCAAATTCAGTAATTAACCTCTTTACCTTTCTCAACCTCTGCATCTCCTGTTATAGCCTTCAAGTAATACCTGGAAATAGAACATTGTATGAGCTGCTAAAGATTGATGTTCTGTTTAAAATTTTTGAGATGTGAATATACTGTGCAAGAATTACTAGAGAAAGGTAGAGGTGGTAGTAGGTGAGGAGCATCGATAATCCAACACCTTAAGGACAGTCCATTCCCTTGCAACAACTTCTTGTTGCTTAAATACGTTATTTTTGACTGTAAATGTTTCCTGCATGATACTGTAAATGAAATGCTCGAATTAATATATGTTTCATTTTCTCAAAAGTTTGACACGATTACTAATTTAAAAAGCATTTTAATATGAGACTGGCAAGAGATCAATGAACAACTTGATTTGCTAGTTATTTTAATTTACTCTAACAAAAAAACAGAAATGGTCTCTGCAATAAATGAAAATAAATCCTAATGATCAATGATTTAAGCTTTATGAGTTCGTGATTCTCGTTCTTTTAGTGTCTACAAGAGATTTTATTAACGGAAATATAAATTTACTGAACTAACATTACCTGCAAATAGTCCAAAAATGCTTCATTACCTAGTCTGAAAATGCTTCATTACCACGATGGGATTCTGTAAATTCTCGACATGCCAGATTAATTATACTAAACGGAAGCTCTGACAGGCCATTGGAACCAAAATTTCTCTTCAAATTCAGTAATTAAATATCCAAGGGCATTATGTTTTTGACATTGTATTGAAGTTTCTTACTATGTTACAATATTCCATATAAACGAATAAACATAAATGTATGAATGGATTAACCTTGAAGGGTAGGGGTCAAGCAAGCCTTGATCAATTTCATCTGAAGATATTGCACTAATGACTGCACATTCTGACGACCACAACCTTGGTCCTTCATCACCAAAGGCCATGACCACGATCATCATACTACGTTATGGGGTTTTTGACACAGGAATTTTCCGACATAAAGGATTCATGTTGATGATTTTCACATGCTGCCATTCGAGAATATAATAGTATCAATATACAACAGACATAATTCTGGGTGAATATGGAGGAGAGGCAGAGATGCTAAATCAATGGTAGTTTGGTTCATTTTAAAAAAACTAACTTTGCGTCGAGCATGTTGAAGTTCTTTCTCTGCGGAAATATGCATCATAATATCGACGTGATAGACGGCTGGGATATTAAGTCAAAAAGTAAAAAAAGGGCTTTTCACTAGGTTGTCTTTGCATCGTCGATGGATAACAGGAACTGGCAAGGACTGAGGGCGAATGACACGGAATGACCTGACCAGACAAAATACCATCGTGGACCACACATGACAAGCAAGGACTGAGGGCGAATGACACGGAATGACCTGACCAGACAAAATACCATCGTGGACCACACATGACAAGTGTCATTTTGTTGGTTTTTTATTTTAAAAATGATTTATATTTGTTTTTAGGTTATAAAAATACAAATAACACCTGCACAGATTTATGTCCCATCAGAGTTGTCCTTATCCAATAAAAAATTCAAAATTTTATATTTTAAAAATTATAAAAAATATTTTTATTTTTCTTAATATTACGTTTAATATTAAAATTATTCAAAACATTGTAAAATAATAACAAATTTTGTTTCAAAATAAAAACTAATAGTGATCAACCAACTTTGACTTTTGAATGAAAAGTAAATCCGGCCTTGGCAAGGATAATAATATACATTTAAAAATAAGAAAATATAAATATTAAATTATTTGTATTAAATTCAAATTTTACTTTAATTAAAAAAATTATATTAAAAAATTAATAATACAATTTTTTATTAAAAATAAGAAACTAAAATTATAAAATTCATATTATATTATGATAAGTTTAATATAATCAAATTAAAAATAAAAAAATTATTTTAAAGTTAATAAAATAACTTTATTATTAATATTGTAATGAAGAAAATTAATGTAACATAATGAAATGAATCTTAGAATAATATTTACCATTAAGATTGTGATGAAGAGGACTATAATATCTCATTTATAACAAAATTATTTAAATGAAGAAGAAAAATAACTTTATTATTAATATTGTAATGAAGAAAATTAATGTAACATAATGAAATGAATTTTAGAATAATATTTACCATTAAGATTGTGATGAAGAGGATTATAATATCTTATTTATAACAAAATTATTTAAATGAAAGAAGAATATCATTTTAATATTATAAGATTTTGAATAAATTTAAAGGCTAAAAAGTTATATTTTGTATTTATAATATCAAATTTATTATTTTGAAAATTTGAAAATTTTTAAATGAAATATTGTAAAATGAGTTTTAATAAAAAAATCTAAAAAATAAGTTAAAATTATATAATTTAAAAACATAATTAAATTTTTGATTAAATTTAAAACTTAAATAATTGTATTTTATGGGTATCTGCACGAAGCTGGTACCCCAAAAGGTCACAATAGGAGTGCGCGAGCGGAAAAAAAACAAGGGTGCGCACGTGCATTCAAACACGCGTACGCGCCCCTGCTTCGGCAATGCCAAACGTCCACATTGTTGAGTTGACGTGGAAAAAATGTGCGCTCACGTGTTATTAACGCGTATGCAAACATATGCGCACATGCGCTTGTTTTTTTAATAAAAAAAACAGAGCACGAGTTTGTTATCACAATAACAAACCCGCAAGTGTGGATATGAGAAACAAAGACCCTGTGAACGCGTGTTGGAGCATCCAAAACCTCCTACTCAACATCAATCTGAACCTCCACTCCGTTGCCACTATTGCCTCCAGGTAGGTGCTCAACGAATCTATTTTTTGTTGTTTTTTTTGTTTTTTTTCCATTGAATTTTAAATTAAAAAAAATTACAATCAATTAAAAAACCAACAAATTGTCATTGCAGATTAAATACACCTAACAAAATGACAAATACACCACAACCATCAGAGGAAACCAATGAAACCAAACCATCAAAAGATAACATCAACATTGGAATAGACAATGAACTTGGTGATGAACCATCTGAAAACCTCGAGGATCAATTACACCAAGATTTAAACGAATCAAGGGTATTAAGCGATGAATTGAAGAGCACCAAGGAACCCTCTTGGGATTCCCTAGATTCATCATTGCAAAACATCATTGAATCCATCAACATTGCCCACAGTGACATCACAATAATGAGCCAATACAGGGCTCGAATGAGGGAGCACTATTCCACTAGGATATCCAAAGAAAAAATTAAAGACCTCAACATCACGAAAGAACAGTTGTACAACAAATTCATAGATCCCAGGACAAGACAACCTCTAGATGTGAGGAAGAGACGGGTTCGCATGGGTTGGTGTATTTACCAGCTATGGATAGATAACTGGAGAAAGAGATGGTTTATGGTGTTTAACAGGCCCCCATGCAATAATTTGGAGGTCCCAAAGTATTTTCTTAGGAAATTGTGGGTTGAGTTTGAGCTAGGCTACCATGTCAATTATTTTGACATCACTGAGTTTCAGGGTGTCGGTCTTGGCTCTACCCAAGATCGACCTCAGGCCCGCCGCAACCCAATCAGAGGACCTCTTGCACCCAGAAGAGAGCCAAACCCCCCTCCTCAGACACCTGGGTTTCGTAGCGGCCTAGATGAGATTGATGACTCAGTTAGACGTGCCACACGTCATTTTATTAGACATACCACATTTGTGGCTATGTCTTCACAGAGCTGGGAGGACATTGATAAGACACACACGCGGCTGCATGGTCTATGGGCGTTGGTCGGGACATGCTAGGTACAGGTGGAACCCAGGCAGGGCCATCTAGTTCAACTGGAACAACGACACATCGTTGTGCTCACTGTGGTCATTCTTGCCATGGTCCTATGCAGCAGCATGCCGCAGAGAGCTACATGGACCAGGTTATCTATTGTTTTATTTAATGTTCAAGTATTTATTGTATTTTATTTGATATCGTATTGTTTAATATATTTAACTTTGAATTACACATTGTTGACTTTATTTGTTTTAATGCACAGTTATTCAGGGCCGATTCTCCATCCTTCAGGTGGGAGGACATTGGTTCCTTCGACCTAGACCGAGCCATGACAACATCATAGGAGATTGCAGCACCATACACACAGGTAACTTCTTTGATTTGAATAATTAGATCCAGTTATGAGTAATTTGTGTTTAGTAATTACAAATTAATTAGCATTGAGTAACCATTTTTTATATTATCATCGTTTAAAACTAAAATGAAAATGAGTAATTCTCACAAAACATGTCTATCATATTATCATCGGATTTTACAGTTGTGTTTATCATATTGTCTAAATTATTTGAGAGCTATAAATTCATATAATCCAACCAAACAAAAATGAAACCTTATAAAACATGAAAACATAAGAAAACTAGACATGTGTTCATGTTCACTTTAGGCATCCTTTGCTTTTCCATTTTCAACTTCTTTAATTTATGGTGCTACTTGTGTTGATTCTATGTCTTCATAATCACCAAAATCCCGTTGAACTGCAAATTCTTTTGGACGAATACCATTCACTGAACCTATGGAAACTATAGGGTGTAATGTTACGAGGCATTTCTAAATCTGTAGCCAACTTCTCTAACCTTTCACTCTGTGCTTCCATTCTCTTTTCCATATCCAAAAGCCTAGCAAATTGGTCTTCATGATGACTATATATACTTTGATTAATATGCAAAATTACTTCTTGTAAGGTGTTCACTTGTGGTGATAAGCACTTCAGAACGTTGTGAAGCTCTGTAAATCCACAATGAACACACTCAACCCAAATTACCATATGATGAAGTTTATTGGCATTAATAGTCAGAGATATCCTACACGCACCAATATTTTCCATTCAAACCAAATTAAAATTCCCACTACAGAATAATCCAAGTTCAAGTGTGCATTGATTACTTGAATGAGGAGGACTTAAAAGTGATTTCCTCAACCACATCCATTGACATTTATGACATAAATACCAGTAAGTGTGAATGCTAATGTATTTCATGAAGGAAATATGTGAGTTATAACACTCCTTTTTCCAATTTCACCATCAAATTCACCATGGTTTATGTAAATTTGGTATCACATGAACAAAGAATATGAAAATATTCAATAAATTCAAACTTTGTAGCTATACCATTAATACCTCTAATGATTATAGAAGTGGGAGAGAAATTTCTAAAATATTTCATTCTTACTTGACCAATGATGAGAGAAATTTTCATCATCAATTTGTTGTAGGTGACATTGTCATCATTCTGTCCATCAACAATTTGTCCATAAGATGATCATATTCATTCTGTTTAATATCATGTCCTCATTATGTCCCCAAACATATCTTCATTTTTCCATGGTCATGCTGTCATTAATCTACCACTACTGCTTCCTTAGTGAAGCCCAAAAGATTAGAGATAAAAATTAGTTTACTGCTACACCACTGCTCCTGATGCTGCTACTTCACCGAACCTTCCTCAATCATCCTGACCCCTGAAATCAGAGCTCTCCTCAATCTCTTGAAATATTCACACATTGCTTCCTTAAAAATGAAACTTGTCTTCTATTTATACTCTTCATCACCATCAATTAGGAGGCCGACTTGTCCTCTTTATTTTAATTTTATCATTAATATGATTAAATAAATCAAATACGATTTATTTAATTATGGCCATCCATCAATCAGGGAGTTAATAATGATTTTAATTTCATGCCATGCCACCTTCTATCCTTTCAGAATATTAAATGTGAGACACACATATGCCCTTAAGATGCCCACAATGCACTCTTAAAAATTCTGCAGTGGGCTCCACTTTGATTCCCGCAAGGGCCATCAACACATGCCCGTATTGGTCTTGGATTATGCACGCAATGGTCTCATGTAAATGCTCGCATGCCCTTATCAATACGCCCGCAATACACCACAAATGCCCGTAGTGGGTGTTTCAAAGAATTCCTAAAGGGGCCTTTTGATTATGCCCGCAATGGGGCTTTGAAATTCTTGCAAGGGGCCTTCCAAATTCCTGCACATCTTCCTTGTCCACCTCATTATATTGTCTTTTTCTTGTAAGCTTATGTTTTCCAAGTCATCATCCTCCATGTCACCAAGTTATCAATCCTTCTTGTCATCAAGCATGTCCTCCTTGTCATGTTCCATGTCATCAAACACCATGCTTGACAAGTCATCAAGCTTGCTTGCTTGTCACTTGTCTTTGTCTTGTCCTTAGCTTTCCATGTCCTTCTTCCATGCTTGTCATAAACACTTGTCATGCTTTCCATGTTTGATGCTTGCCATGGTTGTCATACTTGTCACCTTTTCCATTCCTCAAGCCATGTCACCATCTCCATTGTGCTTTCCATAATGTGTATGCTCCATGTTCTTAACTCTTTCATGTCTTCGTCATTAATGTATTGTCATCAATGTCATTATCAAGTCCTTGTCATCAATCCTTTGTCATGTCTTCACTTTGTCAAGTCTTCTACATTTTTCATGCTTTCTTTCCACTTGTCAAGTCATCAAAGCTTGTCATGTTTACCATTTGTCCAATCAAGTATTTGCCATGTCATCACTTTGACCTTTGCCATTAATGTGTTGTCATCAATGACAACTTTGGCCATCAAACGCTTTAAGCATAAATTGTCAATATTCTTTGCACATTATCGTCAATGAATGACCACAGAATGGGTCATTTTTTCCTATCATGGGCCCAATCCATTGTGGGTCAAAGGAAACGATCCCCACAACCATGTTCTTTACCGAGTCTTGAACAAATGGACTGCACTACTACAATAAAAACTTTATATAATATCCAAATCCCATCAAACCCTTATCATCTAACTTGAATCTAAATTAATTGCAGTCATGTTTTTTAAGTACTATCGTTGTCATTCTCATTGGCATTGTGTTTAATATTGTTAATACTATTTTTATAAATTCAATCTAAAAATTGTACTGTTCGCACAGGTGTCCGCAGGCTCCAGCGACCAGCCATCCCCACTGGGGATCAGTAGATCTCCATGTGTGCAGGTATCGTGTGTATTAAAGTATAAATTTAATTTCAAAGATGATGACTTGTCTGTGTATATTTATATTTTTCTATATTAAACTATGAGGTTATAAATGTGTATGAAGGTGCGAGCACCTTGACCTTCCAGTGCCGTTATTCCTCCCTCCCTGACCTTTCGGCCATCATATATGCCAGTTGTATCCCCTGGAATACATGCCCCCTTCCATGCATCCATCCCCACCTCCTTCCATCTAGCCCCCCCTCCTATCCAGCACCACACTTCCATCTAGATCCCCCTTTCGTTTCATATCATGTGTCCCATCACCCCATCCCAACCTTTCCACCACCTCCATTACATTTTCCCATGTTTCCACCCTCCCCCATCCGACCACGATATACCACCCATACAAATTCACCCATCCCTCCACTGCAACACAGACCTCACCCCCCCCCACATTCCCCCACCACACTCGCCTCCCCTTCCATGGTGGCCCCATCCATATTACAGCCAGTTGGGGTTTATCGCCCTAGACATGCATCTCCACTTCGCCCATGCTAGTCCACGCCTCCTTATTCCACCTATCCTTCTTCCACTGTGCCCCCCAGTGGTGTAGCCACCATTGATGTGGCTACAACCACCCCTATACCATTCACCTTATCATCAGAGCAGGTTGTCTAGCCGACTCCTCCATCCACCAACCCTGAAGACCAGCCAGTTGTGTTCACGGTGAGATTGACTAGTTTATGAAAATCTCGTTCAATTTTAACGAAAATTACTATATGCATCTAATTTCATCATTTATCTGATTGTTCTAAATGTTGCAGGGTGGCATTGCTGAGAGACTTGGAGCACAGAGGATAGAGACCCCCTCATGACTTACAGTCTCGCATGCGGTGATTTATTTAAGATTTGAAAACTATTTTTATTTTTAAATTATGTTTTATACTTGTATAATTGACAGGAAAAGTTGACATATTATTGTTGTCGTTTCACGGCACAGGGGGACGTGGTCCAAGTCGCTAGAAGGACCCAGCTTCCTCTAGCACAAAGAAGAGGAAGATCGATTTTGGAGATGCACCTGGGAGCTTCGAGGGTGGGTAGGAGGATTGAGAGACCCTCCTATGTACACTATCCATGATGTGGCATTTTGGGCACGAGTTGCCATATTTTGTATAGGGCACGAGTTGCCATTTTTATATAGGGCACGAGTTTCCATACTTTGTACAGGGCACGAGTTTCTATTATATAGATGTTGGGAACGATGTTCCATTTTCCCAAAAAGTGTACATGATTGGATCATTTTTTCATATTAATAGATGGATATGCACTTGTCTATATGACTTTGTCTTTGATTAAATTTTTGCATACATGATTTTGTCTTGAATAACAATGTTATGGAAAAGTTTTCACATACATATAGATGTTATTTCTAGACACCAAGTGACCTCAATATGAGTCCCTTGTATTTGAATGGGTCTTGTATCTTATACTTTTTACACATCAAGCACATGGATCAATGTAGTTATTGAGTGTAAAATGCAAATGCATTTTGGCATAGTTTGTAGTGTGTATAAATATCATTCTCTCATATACTTATTACATCACATGAAAGTGTAAAATGAAAACCTATATATCAATAGTTTGCATTGTGCATGTTCTAAGAATAAGAAAGTAAAAAAGGAACAATAAAATTCCCTAAACAATGAGATCAATGTCTCACTCATATCACACTATAATGTATTTTATTATCTTGGAAATGTCACAATGAATTATTATGGTTCTAGGAATGAACTCAAGAACAACTCATTCATTCATTATTTCAAAAAAGAAGAGTTTTTCCAAACACAAATTATCTCTACACATTTTGAATTTTTTCTTTTCGAAAGAATGAATGAAGATGCCATCCATATTCTCATATGTATTATAGTAGACCAAATACTATATTTCTTTTCATTATATCTTCTCCTTATGAAAATGATGCAACATTTCAATAATATTGGACTTGCCATGATAAGCTGGATTATTTGTCAATTTGATGGAACTTTGGCTATCTCATTTGATGGTTGTTGGTTATCCTTAGCCATGAACTCACTATCTGGTCTAGTTGATGTAACATAATTTAGACTTACCACCAAATCTAGATACAAAGTGTAATTCATCTTTTTTGTTTCATCTTCACTATTGAGATTCACATTTTGTTCCAATACACTAGCTTGCATTTATTCATATTGAGCCTCATGATGATCTCATTTGTATAGTTGCTTTGTGTGATCAACTACACACCATCATCCCTCCATACTTCTTCAAGGCCTAAACAATAATACAACTCCCCGAGGTCCTTCATCTCAAATTCCCGTGAAAATATTCTTTTCATTTATTCAATGAACATAGTAGCACTTCCTTTTATGATTAGATCATCAGGATATAAAGAAATCAAAGCAATAGGCCCATCTTCATCCTTCTTGATATACCAACGAGGGTCACTTTTACTTCTTATCAAACCTTGCTCAAAGAAGAATGTATCAATCTTCAAACATCGAGCAAATTCAAATACACACATACACACAACATCCAACATACACATCAATATGTCACTTCAAATCAGCCTTCTGAACTTAGTTATTAATGCATGCATATTAATTTGTCAATGACAAGAGAAAAAACAAGGAAAAGTCAAAATTCATTAATATATCAGTACAACAATGCAACACATAGTATTCACAAGCAAACTAAATAGGATGAAAAGAAAATGTAATGCATCTATCTTAGTTTTTGCAAAAGATATAAGAAAAATATGATTAAGTTCTATTTATCCATTGTGTCAATGAATGGTAGTGTAAAGGAAACTGCATAATTTGATAACAAAAAAAACAGCTTGTCAAATTAGTGCAAAAATCACCCAAGTTTTAGATCTATGCGTATTAGTTTTTCAATGGAAAAGACAAAAAATTAAGCAAAGTCAAATATTGTTAATATATCATTACGGCAAAGCAACACAAAGTATGCACAAGGGAACTGAATACGTTGAAAAGCAAATCTAATTTAGCTATCTTAGTTTTTGCAAATGATAGTAGAAAAAAAAAATTAAGTTCCATGTATCCATTATGTCAATGCACAAAAGTTTGAAGGAAATTGCATAGTTTAATAGCAAAGAAATCAACTTCTCAAATAAAGTAAGAACACTAAGACTACATTATTATAGGTCCATATCCTTGGACATCCTGAAAGTGTCCCTGAATGGCCCCAGGGTGCTTGGAAAAAATGCTCGTAGAACAAAAAATGTGTCTCCGGTACAGAATCCGTTGATTTCGATGGATTTTGGACGCCGGGTTTTAGCCAAGGGACCCCCACATCATGCCCCCAACGCCCGAAAATGGTGCCAATGTGCCATCTCTAGAGCTAGAGTTTTTCTCAGTGAAGGCCAGTCCAATTTCACTCAAGGGGGGCCATTTCTCATCCAAAGGATCCCGGGCGTGCGTGGCCACCGTGAACACGTCCACAATGCAAATGAGCACATGTGGGAGCTGATAGAATCCAAGTCTGCTTGTCGGTTTGGGTTCCGTGGCCCCGAAGCAAATCCTCAAAGTGTCCCTGAATGGCCACGAGGTGCCTGGAAAAAAATGCTCGTAGCACCAAAACAGTCACTCTGGTAGCGAATTCGTCGATTTCGATGGATTCCGGACGCTAGGTTTCAGCTAGGGCCCACCCACACCGTGCCTCCAATGCCTAGAAACGGTGCCAATGTGCCATCTCCGGAGCTAGGGTTTTGCTCAGTGAAGGCCATTCCAAATTCACCCAAGGGGGACATTTCTCATCTGAAGGCTCCCGGGCATGAGTGGCCACTGTGGAAACATCCACAATGGAAATATTCATGTGTGGGAGCTGAAGGAATCCAAGTCCGCTCATCGGTTTGGGTTCCGTGGCCCTAGAGAAAATTCTTAAAGTGTCCCTGAATGAACATGGGTGCCTGGAAAAAATGCCCATAGCACCAAAACCGTGACTCCGGTAGAAAATCCTTCTATTCTGATGGATTTCAGATGCTGGTTTTCAACTAGGGGCTCCCCACATCGTGCCTCCAATGCCCGAAAATAGTGCCAATGTGTCATCTCCGGATCTAGGGTTTTGCATCAGTGAAGGCCATTCCAAATTCGCTCAAGGGGGTAATTTCTCATCTGAAGGCTCCTGGGCATGCGTGGCCACCGTGGAAACATCCAAAATGGCCACTTGCACCTGTGGGAGCCGATAGAATCCAAGTTCGCTCGTCGGTTTGGGTTCCATGGCCTCAAAGCAAATCCTCAAAGTGTCCCTGAATGACCACAGGGTGCTTGGAAAAAATTACTATAGCACCCAAACCGTGACTCCGATCACGAATTCGTTGATTCCAATGGATCTGAGGCATTGGGTTTTAGCTAGGGGAACCCCTAAACCATGCCTCGAAGACTTGAAAACGGTGCCAATGTGCCATCTCCGGAGCTAGGGTTTTGCTCAGTGAGGGCCATTCCAATTTCACTCAAGGGGGTCATTTCTCATCCGAAGGCCCCCGTGAGTGCGTGTCCATCGGGCACACGCCCAAAATGGCCACGTGAACCTGTGGGAGCCAACATAATCCAAGTCCGCTCGTCGGTTTGGGTTCCGTGGCCCCGGAGCAAATCCTCAAAGTGTCCCTGAATGGACCTAGGGTGCTCGACGAAAAATGCCAGTTGCAACCAAACCGTGACTCCGATCACGAATCCGTCGATTCCGATGGATCCAGGATGCCAGGTCTCATCTAGGGAACCCCCCAAACTGTGCCTCGAATACTTGGAAACAGTGCCAATGTGCCATCTTTGTAGCTAGAGTTTTTCTCAGTGAAGGCCATTCCAATTTCGCTCAAGGGGGTCATTTCTCATCCGAAGTCTCCCGGGTGTGCGTGGACACCATGTAAACATCCACAATGGCCACTTGCACCTATGGGAGCTGATGTAATCCAAGTCCACTCACCGGTTTGGGTTCCGTGGCCTCGGAGAAAATCCTCAAAGTGTCCCTGAATGACCCCAGGGTGCCCGATGAAAATGCCCGTTTCACCCAAACCGTGACTCCGATTGCAAATCCGTCAATTCCAGTGGATCCAGGGCACCGGTTTTCAGTTAGGGGACCCCCCAAACCGTGCCTTGAAGACTCGAAAACAGTGCCAATGCGCCATCTCCGGAGCTAGGGTTTTGCTCAGTGAGGGCCATTCCAATTTTGCTCAAGGGGATCATTCTCATCTGAAGGCTCCCGGGAATGCGTGGCCACTATGGAAACATCCAAAATGGCCAATTTCACCTGTGGGAGCCGACAAAATCCAAGTTCGCTCGTCGGTTTGGGTTTCGTGGCCCTGGAGCAAATCCTCAAAGTGTCCCTAAATGGCCCCGGAGTTCCTGATAAAAATGCCCGTTGCATCCAAACCGTGACTCTGATTGTGAATCTGTTGATTTCGATGGATCCGGGATTCCAGGTTTCAGCTAGGGGACCCCCCAAACCGTGCCTCAAAGACTCAGAATGGTTCCAATGTGCCATTTCTCGAGCTAGGGTTTTGCTTAGTGAGGGCCATTCCAATTTCGCTCAAGGGGTTCATTTCTCATCTGAAGGCTCCCGGGTGTGTGTGGCCATCGTGGACACGTCCACAATGGCCACGTGCACTTGTGGGAGCTGACAGAATCCAAGTCTGCTTGCCGGTTTGGGTTTTGTGGCCCCAGAGCAAATCCTTAAAGTGTCCCTGAATGGCCTCGGGGTGTTTGACGAAAATGCCCTTTTCACCCAAACCGTGACTCTGCTCGTGAATCCATCGATTCCGATGGATTCGAGAAACCAAGTTTCAGCTAGGGGATCCCCCAAACCGTGCCTCGAATACTCAGAAATAGTGCCAATGTTCCATCTTCGGAGCTAGGGTGTTGCTTAGTAAGGGCCATTCCAATTTCGCTCAAGGGGGTCATTTCTCATCCGAAGGCTCCCGGCGTGCATGGCCATCGTGGACATGTCCACAATGGCCACGTGCACCTGTGGGAGCTGACGGAATCCAAGTTCGCTTGTCGGTGGGTTCCGTGGCCTTGGAGAAAATCCTCAAAGTGTCCCTGAATGGTCCCGTGGTGCCCGACGAAAATTCCCATTGCACCCAAACCGTGACTCCGATTGAGAATCCGTCGATTTTGATGGATCCAGGACGCCGGGTTTTAGCTAGGGGTTCCCCCAAACCATACCTCGAAGACTCGAAAATGGTTCCAATGTGCCATATTAGGATATAGGGTTTTGCTTAGTGAGGGCCATTCCAATTTTGCTCAAAAGGGTCATTTATCAACTGAAGGCTCCATTGGAATGGCCCTCACTGAGCAAAACCCTAGCTCTGGAGATGGCACATTGGAACCATTTTCGAGTCTTTGAGGCACAGTTTGGGGGGTCCCCTAGCTGAAACCTTGCATCCCGGATCCATCAGAATTAGCGGATTCACGATTGGAGTCATGGTTTGGGTGCAATGGGCATTTTCGTCGGGCGCTCCAGGCCATTCAGGGACACTTTGAGGATTTTCTCCGATGCCATGAAACCCAAACCAACGAGCGGACTTGGATTTTCGTCAGCTCCCATAGGTGCGCATGGCCATTGTGGATGTGTCCACTATTTCCACGCACGGTCGGGAACCTTCGGATGAGAAATGACCCCCTTGAGCGAAATTGGAATGGCCCTCGATGAACAAAACCCTAGCTTCGTAGATGGCACATTGGCACCATTTCTGAGTTTTTGAGGCATGGTTTGGGGGGGGCCCTAGCTTAAAATCGACGTCCCGGATCCATCGGAATCAACGGATTCATGATCAGAGTCACGGGTTGGGTGCAACGGGCATTTTCGTCGGGCACCCCGAGGCCATTCAGGGACACTTTGAGGATTTGCTCCAGCGCCACGGAACCCAAACCGTCGAGCAGACTTGGATTCCGTCGGCTCCGACAGGTGCATGTGGCCATTGTGGAGGTGTCCACAATGACCACATATGCCCAGGATCCTTCGGATGAGAAATGAACCCTTGAGGGAAATTGGAATTGCCCTCATTGAGTAAAAACCTAGCTTCGGAGATGGCTCATTGGAACTGTTTCCGAGTCTTCGAGGCACGGTTTGGGGGGTCTCCTAGCTGAAAATCAGTGCCCCAGATACATCGGAATCAATGGATTCACGATCAGAGTCACGATCTGGGTGCAACGGGAATTTTCGTTGAGCACCCTGTGGCCATTTAGGGACACTTTGAGGATTTGCTTCGGGGCCACGAAACCCAAACCAACGAGTGGACTTGGATTTCCTTGGCTCCCACAGGTGCAAGTGGACATTGTGGACGTGTCCACGGTGTCCATGCATTCCCGGGAGAATTCAGATGAGAAATGACCCCCTTGAGATAAATTAGAATGGATGATGGTCAAGGTTGTCATTGATGATAACACATTAATGACAAAGGGTGAAATGATGACATGGAAGAAGGACAATATGACATGAAGTACAAGATGACATGAAGGACAAGCAATGGACAACATATTAATGACAAAGTGTTTATGACTCGAAAAAGTAGCATGCCAAGGTAAGCAAGATTGATAAGAGGACAAAGGAGTATGACGAGTGGCCAATTATGACAAGGACAACAATATGATGATGCAAAGATCGCCAAGTATGACAAGGACAACAATATGATGATGCAAAGATAAAGAAAGCATGAGATCATGTCAAACAAGCATGATAGATGGTGTTGACATGCATGATGATTTGTTGACATGGAGAAAGCATGACAAATGTTGTTGACTAGAAAAATAAGCAAAGTGAATTTGGCAAGCACGACAAGTGTTAGTGACATGGCAAAGAAAAGGAGAACACACATGGCATGTTGACCTAACTTGAAGAATGGAAAAGGTGATAAGTATGACAAACATGGAAGGCACACCGTGATGATGTGAAGAGAAGATAAAAAAGTTAAATATATATATAGCTATAAATGGAAGTAAAATACATTGATGAATTTTGATTGATTGATAGAAGTAAGAAAAGGTTTTAGAGAGGTTCTAATTATTCATTAGAGAGGTGTGATGCCTTAATGGAGGATGTTGTTGAGGGTGATTCAAGAGTGTTAGATAATGTGAGTATTAAAATGTCAATTCGATCCCAGGGTGAAAAAATCAAACCGGGAAGCGTAATGGGATTCCGTCAGCTCCTGTAGGTCCACCAATGCGAGACACACATGTACATGAATTAGAAGTAGACACACATGTACACCTCATAATATTGATTTAGCGGTAGGAAACAAGTGACTATGAAGTATCTTTGTTAATGTTTGATGACTGTAAAGTGTGTATGAGTGGAGCTAAGTGAGGGGAGATGGAAGTAGTGTGATGGAGGATGGTTTTAGGATGACTTAGTAGGCTCTTAGGGATGCCCTAAAGGTTTTTGTGCAAAATTTATATCTCTTATGTAAAGCTGATTGATCTCATTCAATAAATCCATATGGATCCTCTCTGTCGCTAATTATCTCCATCAATCTATCGTTCTCTGAATGAGGCAGGAAGTAGCGTACCCAAAAAAATTAATGGATGGTGGATTTAAAATTAGAAATGTTAAGATAATAGAGAACTCGAATTGTTCACATGTATGTCTGTATGTATCAACAAAAAATGCATGTGCCAACAAAATAACATAAAACTACACATACCTCGTTGTAGAACATAACATGCTTTGATGCAATTCTTTCTCTTATGTAAAGTAGAATGATCTCATTCAATAAATCCATCTAGATCCTCTCTGTTTCTAATTGTCTCCGTCAATCTCTCATGCTCTGAATGAGGTAGGTAGTAGCGTACCTTGGTTGAGCTCTTGCTTGAGATTGTTTGTAGATGGATGTTTGTGCCAACGATCAAGTTTGTGAAGTGATACACCACTGAACCTGGTTTGTAATCCATGGATACATACCCACTAGTCTTTCTTGACGTCCCATCTAGTGTAAGATATTCCCCCTTAACCACCATCGAGCCAATAGGAAATTCATTACCTTCGTCATCGATTAATAATCCGTAGAGGGTTTTCTTACCTTGGATGCACCGTTCCAACCAATAATCCATGCCGCATTCATTGTTTTTTGGGGAAACAACTGTGTCTATGTGTCCTGGTTGTACAAGATCTGAGATATGGTCGTAGTCTGTCGAAATCACTGATTGACCCTCCTCTAACTGGGTTGTTTCAACAACTACACGTTGGTCTACTGCAAGTGACACACGATCCCATTCATCAACCTAGTCCATGCATTCACATTCATCCCATTCGCCATTGTTTCAAGGGATGCAAAAGCAAGCAAGTTTTCATGTCCATATTTCAAATAAGGGGTTGTTTGAGCTTTGAACTGAATGAAATCCACGTGTTCCTTGTACTGTGTCGCAACTATAGGAATGCGATCGATCTATGTCAACCACTTGACAAAAATTTCTTACCACATGTCCTGTCATTGGTGATGTTTGTTGTGTTGATGTATATGTAACTTCGGAATGTATTTCATCTATGTATTTCATATATATTTATTGTACCCTTATTAGAGATGTGTTATTCCTCTATAAGGAAGTGTCATCATGTGGATTGACAAGTGTCACAAGTGTGTGTACTTGCCGATGGTTATTAGACCACCATGTGTGGGGTCGGCCCTGAAATATATATATTATAATGTGGATGTACCTAGTTAGACAAGTCAGCCCCATAAGGTCATTGGGAAAACAGGTTAGTATAAATAGAGATCAGGTGATCTCTATTTAGTACATTCAGAAAGTCATATCTCTCTCACTCATAAAGTTGCGCACTAGTGAGGAGGAGGATCATCTACTACTAGGAGACTATCTTAGTGTATTTTGGTTGTACTTTGGTTGAGCCATTGCTCTCTCTATCTCTAAGGAAGTTGTGGGGTTTTTCACCTTAGGGTTTTCCCCACAGAAACTCTGTGTCTCTTGTCTCTCATGCTTTTGATTCTTGTGATGCTTGTCATGCTTATTGTGATTGTTATGCATTGATATACTGTATATGTTATTCTCTCAGTGAAGATCCTAGAGTATTATGAATTAATGCTCAAAATTTAACATGTTGATCTCTTGCTCGGTCTGATATTGTTGTAGAGCACCATTGAACTATGGATTCTGCATCTCGGATATGAGGCTTGTGTTAAACCTCATCTCTTCCCTTCGTAGTGCGGTCTTGATGCATGCACCGACCCCATCATGCTCGCCATTTCCATGCTCGGTCTCAAAATAGTTCCATTTATGTGGCACATTATAAGTCTTATGCAAAATACTCATCCATTGGAATACTCAGGCATTTTTGAACTGGCCCGCACAACCATCTTACCATATCCATTGCTGATCCATTTGTATATCTCTCTCCTTCAGCAGATCATAGAAAATTCGAAAACAATGTTGCACATAATGCAAATCATGGGTTCTATCATCACTTATGTAAAATTTTGTCTCCTTTAGTATTGTCCTCATGTCATTGCTGCTCTCTTGCCCATGCCTATACATAATATGTACCATGATGCTGACTTGGTCTGAATGGTAGTATTGAATATGGATTTCATTTTGTGGCTGAAGGGTGTAATTTTCTGCAAAATCCACAATTGACACTAGGGTTCCAACAGGAAATGTGTCCCTGCATTTTTTGTACTGCTCATCTTGCCATCGTGCTACATGCACATGTTGAAAATACTGCTCTGTTTTCTTGTAGAACTCCGTCAAGAAGTCACATACCCGTTCCTATTACCGTGAAAACAAGGGCAATATTACAATGTGGCCTTTGGAAAAATGTATATGTCATAAATTGAACGTGTAATATGAAAAAATGCAATATTCATTTGTACCTATGACTTCACTAATGCAATATTTTTACTTTCCTTGGAATTGTCTAATTGATAGGTTACATACTTGAAGCTCTGCATCTCC
The DNA here is from genome assembly GCA_027924585.1 of Larix kaempferi. Taxonomy (NCBI): domain Eukaryota; kingdom Viridiplantae; phylum Streptophyta; class Pinopsida; order Pinales; family Pinaceae; genus Larix; species Larix kaempferi. The sequence continues at coordinate 58,369 of BSBM01000721.1, read as the reverse complement.
ACAACCATCCTGCCAAATTCGTGCTCCTCGCTTTCATGAATGCAATGGTTCAAAAGAGAAAACCCACTGCACCTAGAACATGTCCCATATAGACACGATTTTTCATAATATTTTTGTCCTTTGGGCCTTGGACACATGATGTTGTGGATATAGTCTCTTGATGCATTCGGCGGTAGTATGGATTCATTGCATCCCTGCACAATGTTAGTATGCAAATCACATAATATATGTTTATATGTGTCATAATAATATTCATATTCTACGTGGTATCTACAACAAAATGTGTTCCGATCAATGCATATATGAATGTACCATGGTTTGCATTTCTCAAAGGACCTTTGGACCAGGTTCAATTGTGTGTGCTCATTCCCGAATCTCTCATAGAGTTCATTCTGTGTGGTTTCAAGGAAGTGTTTAACATGGGTTTCACGTTCAGTAGAGCCTTTTCTCAGCTTTAGCACGTCTCTTTGGTTTGATGAAGGTCTGGTATGATCATGCCAAAATTTTGTACTAACTCCTTAACAACATCAATTAGCTTCCTATCTCCACGAGGAAATCTACCAACAAAAGCCCAACAATCGTTTCCACCCAGAGTGTCAATATTTTCTCTTATAATAGAGAATTTTTTAATAGTTTTTCTATTTAATCTAAGTATGTGAGAAGTGTGTGATAGCAAGCGACGTTTCCTTGTGGACTTGCTTACAACTGATTCCGCTAACAAACGACGAGCCGCACAGAGATCTTTTGTATGAGACGTCTTCCCAATCGCATTAAATGCATATTGGAGATTTCTAACAATATGATTGCTAGCCTCTGAACTTTTAACTATATTTATGCCCAAAATTATCCTAACAACAGCTAAATAATGTGACTTTAACAAACATAGCAATAATTGGCATTTACCTGCATCACCTTTGGATTCAAAATATTCCTTGACAATTTTGTTGCATTTCCATTCGATAGTGCATTTTGGCAACTTACCTTCAAGGCCCGACAGAGCACTTTCATCCACATGAATACGTCTAGGAGTTTCCCTTCTTGCATTGGACAGTTGAGGTAGGGAAGGTGGACATGAGACATGAATAGCATGTCTTGTTTGTTGTGGTGCTTCGTTCAAACATTGGGACATAATGGGAGTGTTCTTGACATGGTTGTGTCCTTCTTGGGGAGATTGCAAATTAAGCACTGCTTGAATGTCCATCTCTACACATGCAACATCTCCCAATATTCCTGTGTCATGAGGAACTTCAGCAAGACTTGTTGATGGATTGTTGGTTGGAGATTGTGTTGATGTTGGAATTTGACTTGGGTCCGTTGGACGCAACCGCTTTACCTGCGGTTATTACCAAGAGGTTGTCATGTCAACAACTGTGTTAGGATCAGTGGTAGGATGATGTCTCACTCTTTCCATTTCCAACCTGTCCTTTTCTCTTACGTCATTGACCTTTTCAATGGGCAGATTCCTTTTAGATTTTTTTTCTCTGTTACATGAGTTTTCCATCTCCAAAATTCTCTTTAACAAAACTATGAGGCCTACCCCTGCAAAAGAAACAACAAATAAGATATTGGTTCCATTATACAATGAACTTGACACATTCCAACATAACTTATCACTTTACAAATTAACACATACAACTACAAACTATGATAGTTTATTTGTGTTCGAATAAACATCATTATCCCTTACAATTCCAATCAATATAGATGATGGTTGGTCAAGTGTAGAATGGAGAAACTAGTGTATTTCCTAGCCATGAATTCATAAAAATTTTGGTAGTAACACCCTACAACAGAGATGGCTAGAGATGCCTTGGGAATTGTTCGATAGTTTTTCTATATCAAATAAGGTAAAGAGAATAAGTTTACTAATTACACAATGAAGTGGTTTCAAATTCCCCCAAGGAAGGAGAATTCAATGAGGTAGAGGCAAGTAGTTAAGCTCAAAGGCACGATATTAAAGAAACATTATGATAAACATAGCATGAAGATGAGAGCATGGACAAAATTTCATGAACTAATCAATATGGACCCTCTCCCACGATTGCTTCTTAGGATTTTATTCAAATTGAAGAGTCTCAAGAGAGAACCTCATCCATACCATCCTTGTGTGAAATCAAAATATATTCATGGTAATAATTATTGGTTTACATTGCATACTTGATCTAAAAATTGAAGAAGACTTGAAATATTAAAAATTGTTGCAAGTGAAGGTAATGTGTTTTAATACAATTGAATCAGTTTGTAACACATCGATTTACAGAGTTATTAATGCATTTACTCATAGACAACAGCGTAACAGTGAACATAAGCATAAAAACACAGCAATTGATAAAGGAGTTCACCCTTTTCTTATGGGCTACATATCCTGGTCCAGCTTCCAATGGATCATTAGTATTAACTGCTCAAAGTGTTCAATATATGTCTTACAATGCTCAAATGACAAAACTGACTGCTCCAATAGCTTCAGAGCTTTCCAAAACCTCTGTCTGGACTCTCTCGGCACTTCAATTGGTTGACACAGGAATCGAAAGACCTCCTGGAAGTCTCCTCTCCAACGCTTGATGTCTCTGTAGCATAAAATGTATATCCCCTCTGTATTGATTCATATGTATTTATAATACACAGAAATTACCACCGGGCATAATCGTGCCAACGGTGTTAACTGCCAACGACCACGTTCTGGCTACCTCCGCCAATACAAAATATATGGAATAAAATTCAAAGTAATTATTACACATATATATATATTTTACAATGAATAAGTGGCGGTTCGATTCAATGATCAAAATAAAAATTATGGCGATCTCTGCTCCATACAAAGTCCATTGGACAAGGCAAACAGACCACCAGAATTAGAAAAACGAGAGGGACATAATGGCACTGCTTTTCGTCGTATGCTGAACACTTGACATTGTGAGCAAAATTTGGTCCCCTGATCATACCTCCCCATTGGGAAGCTTTTGGACCTCCAAAAGACTATTTCAGTCTACTTGAAGATGAGGGTAAAGTTCCCTCACCTTCCCAACCTCAATCCACTTGGCCTTGCTTGGATTCGTTCCTTTAAGACCAACTCGCAAATACTCCACATTTCCTCGCTTCGAAGTCTGTGTTCTTCGGTCAAGGATGGTGTCTTCCTGCAGTTCTGTCAGATATTTTGGAGAAAAATCATCTATAGAAGGAAGCTGAACATGCTCTCCCTGATCAATAATCAATGGAGGCTCATACAACTTCAAATTCTCGACATTAACAATTGCATACATCTGCATGTAAGGAGGCAAATCTAAATGAAAGGCGTTGTTACCAATCTTGGCAACAATCTTAAAAGGACCATATCGAATCGGTTTCAGCTTTTTACCTTCCCCTTTAAGTCTCTCCTTGCTGATGTAAAGCCAAACTTCATCACCAACTTCAAAACGGTGATCAATACGATGCTTGTCATGTCTCGTTTTGTACTTGGCCTGAATCTTTTCCAACTGCTCTTGCACCACTTGATGTATCGACTGAATCTGTTCAATGAACTTCTCTGCACGATCAAGGTCATATTGACCATCAACAACAATATCTTTCCCAAAGATAAAATCTAAGGGCGATTTGGGCAAATAGCCAAAACATGCTTCAAATGGCGATGTCTGCGTCGAAGAGTGCTTAGCTCGATTGTACGCATGTTGAATGTAGTGTAAATGTTCATACCACAATTTATAATGCTTACTGCAATAAGCTCGAAGAAGATGTACCACGGTACGATTCACCACCTCTGTCTGACCATCTGTCTACGGATGGAAAGCTGTGCTCTTTTTAAGTTTAGTGTCCATGAGTGCCCATAAACTCGACCAAAAACTTCCAACAAATTGAGCGTCCCGATTAGAAATAATGGACTTAGGAAAACCAAAATGCACCCAAACGTTTTGGAAGAACAACTGTGCCGTTTGTTCTACTGTTATTCGCTTGGTACAAGGCACCAAAATACACATCTTACTAAAACAATCAATCACAACATAAAGATAGTCATGACCTCTTCTCGACATCGGTAAACCGCCAACAAAGTCCATGGAAATACTTTCCCACGATCGAGAAGGAACCGAAAGTGGAGTATACAAACCTAATTTTTGATTACTAGGTTTACTTGTAGCACACAATGAACATCCTCGAACATATCGCGAACACTTTCATTCATCTTAGGCCAGTAGCAATATCTTTGCAAGTTAGCCACTATCTTGCCTACACCAAAATGACCAGCAATAAGAGAAGAATGCGCTTCCCTTATGATGTTGATTCGTTCGCCCTGTGGAATACATAACTTGCCAAGATGATACAAGAGATTATTATGCATATGATAATCTAATTCTTCAACATGGTTAGAATGACACAGAGTTGCGTACACTTCCTTAAAGTCAGCATCTAAAGAATACTGTTCCACGTAACTTTCATGCATTATCGGACTCTGCTTAAGAATAATTGAAGCACTAACAATAGGCCTTGAAAGCATATCAGCAACTTTGTTAAAAACGCCCTTCTTATACCTGATAACCAAATGAAATTATTGAAGAAAACCCATCCATATGAAGTGCCGAGCTTGCTGTAGCTTTGACTATGATTGTAAATATTGCAACGGTTGATGATCTGTGTGAATAATGGTTTCTTTTCCCAACAAGTAATGCTTCCATTTTTTAACACTTTGAACCAATGCATATAACTCCTTGTCATACGTAGTATAATTAATCACAGCACCATTAAACGTCTCAGAATGAAAACAAATCGGCTTACCATACTGAAGCAAAGCGGCTCCCATCGCATAATTACTTGCATCTATCTGGATTTCAAAAGGTTGCCTTAAATTTGGAAGTGCAAGGACCGGTGCAGAAATGATCTTCTCTTTCAAAGCATCGAAAGCCTGCTGTTGCTTGCCTCCCCATTGGAAACCTTGCTTGACACTTGTCACAACATATAATGGAGCTGCAATGGACGAAAAATTAGCAATAAATTTCCTCCAGTATTGAGCGGCTCCCAAACAACTTCTTACCTCTGTCACATTGTTAGGTCTGGCCCATTCTAAAATAACCTGAACTTTAGATGGATCAATTTTTAATTCACCGCCACCCACAATATGGCCTAAGTAAATAAGTGAAGTTTTGCCAAATTCACATTTGGATAACTTCAAGAACAACCGTTCTTTCCTCAAAACGTCCAAAACTTGTTTCACATGTTCAACATGCTCTTCGTGAGATTTGCTAAAAATTAAAATATCATCTAAGTAGACGATAACGCAGTCATCCAGAAAAGGCCTCAAGACATCGTTCATAACTCGCATGAAGGTATCCGGTGCATTGCAAAGTCCAAACGGCATCACCATCCATTAGAACAGAACATGCTTCGTTTTAAAAGCCGTCTTCCATGTGTCTCCCTCGGCAATTCGGATCTGGTGATAACCACTCCTTAAATCTAACTTAGTGAAATATTTGGCATCTTTTAATTGATCCAGCAAATCGTCGATTCTCGGAAGAGGATAACGATTTTTAATTGTTATTTTGTTCAACGCCCTGAAATCGACACACATTCGCCACGTGCCATCCTTTTTGGGAACTAACACAATTGGAGATCCACATGGTGAAGAACTGGGCACAATAACCCCTTTGTCCAACAAATCCTGAATTTGTTTTTTAATCTCAGCGTTCTCCATCACTGACATTCTATACATACCAATATTTGGAAGCGGGCAATCCTGTTGTAATTGAATTTCATGTTGGATCCCTCTGTTTGGAGGCAATCCCGCAGGTTCTTTAAACATGTCATCATATTGATTAACAATTTCAAATAAATCGGACTTTAACTTTATATCACAACCTTGAAATGCTTCCTTCTCAGCATCATTCTTAGGTTTGATCATTAAGAGAACAAAATTTTTGCTAGCGTTAACTAACCTCTTCATTTGCCTTGCATTTACGATTGATAAATTCATCCTCTTCGTGTGAGCTCTGACAACGTACTCCACCCCATCTTTAAACAAATGATACTTGTTCTCATAACGATGGAAGATAGCTTTCCTGTCATACAAATACGGGCTTCCTAGCACAATACCAAATATATCCAATGGAATCACATCAAGCTCGACCTCATCAACAAAGTTAGCAGTTATAGCATACCTATGTTTACACTTCCTGGTTACTTGTAACTTAGCGTTATCACATATCCAACCAAGAGGATACGGCTTTGGATGTGGAATTGTTTCCAACTTAAGTTTCTTAACAGTCTCTTCAGAAATAAGGTTTACTTGTGATCCAGAATCAAATAACGTGTCTATTTTAGTATGCTTCGAAACAACCCTGATATGAAAAAGTTCAATTCGTGTTTTCTCTTGCTGAGTTACGTTGACATTTTTTTTATTTGAAGAGCTAGTATTCGCAATAGAACCATTACCTTGGTAACCCATGCCTGTGATCTTCGTCTCATCACCCGAATCTAAACCTAATTCTTGAACAGCCGCAACAGTCTTTGCCTTCCCTTTGTTATTGTTGCCGAACCTTTTGGGTCTTCTTTCAGGATGAAGCTTCCAACAATGGTCTTCATCATGGCCATCTTTTGAACAGTGTTTACAAGTGAACTTTTCTCCCTCCTTCTTCACAGCGGCATTCTTCTTGCCATTGCCTTTGAATTTCTTCTTCCACTTGTCGCCCTGACTGAATGTCTTCTCGAAACCCTCATGAGTATCGTTCCTTCCCCTAACTTCCAAATGAGTATCCTGTACACAAACTTCATCTAGATTCGAAGGATTAAACATAAGGATAGTATGCCTCAAATAACTATGCAAAGCGCCAATATATTTGAGCAGTGTTTCCTGTGAAGACAAATCAACTCCTAAAACCAAAGCTCTTCTCCTAAATTCCTGAGTAAAACTTTGTACGTTCTATCCTTTCGCTTGTCTAAAATTCTGCCATTCCATGGTTTCCTTTTGTTTATATGCCAACGGGTAAAACTGTTTTTTAATTGCTATAATGAAATCATTCCACGAAAGCAAAATTTTTCCATGCTTCTTCATTTCCTCCTGAGTTTTGGATTCCCACCAAATAAGTGCTGAACCATCTAATCCAGTTATCCAATTTTTCAGCATTAACTTCCCCATTGTAAATTGGCAATTCGAATTTTATATCAAGATTTAATGAAGGAATTTGCGAAGGAGTTTTACCAGGTCCCTTTGGAGAATTCGAAGGATGTTTCAAACCGGTAGAAGAAGAAGACGAAGGAGGAGGAGAGGGTGGTGGAGAAGCACCATTACCTCCATTTCTGTTTGGAGTCTTGTCACCACTGCCTCCCTTATGTATTAAAGGGTTGGAGCCTTCACCCTGCGCCACTATGTTCCGTTCCAACAAGATCTACAACATCTCTCTCATCTCCATGACAGATTTTCTGAGATCTTCCACATCTGTCGGATCATATTCATGAGCCATGTTTGGTGAATGTCCCTCTGAAACTTGTGGTGAATTATGCTTCCTCCTTGTCGGATGAGAGCTGGGCTCCACAAGTTAAACTTCTCCTCTCGTGAGTTTCAACCTTGTGAGCATCAGAAACAAAACTTGCAAACAATCAAGTCTTCAAAAACCAGTGCTCTGATACCAACTTGATCTAAAAATTGAAGAAGACTTGAAATATTAAAAATTGTTGCAAGTGAATGTAATGTGTTTTAATACAATCGGATCAGTTTGTAACACATCGATTTATAGAGTTATTAATGCATTTACTCATAGACAACAGCGTAACAGTGAACATCAGCATAAAAACACAGCAATTGATAAAGGAGTTCACCCTTTTCTTATGGGCTACATCTCCTGGTCCAGCTTCCAATGGATCATTAGTATTAACTGCTCAAAGTGTTCAATATATGTCTTACAATTCTCAAATGACAAAACCGACTGCTCCAATAGCTTTAGAGCTTTCCAAAACCTCTGTCTGGACTCTCTCGGCACTTCAATCGATTGACATAGGAATTGACAGACCTCCTGGAAGTCTCCTCTCCAACGCTTGCTGTCTCTGTAGCATAAAACGTATATCCCCTCTGTATTGATTCATATGTATTTATAATACACAGAAATTACCACCAGGCATAACCGTGCCAACGACCACGTTCTGGCTACCTCCGCCAATACAAAATATATGGAATAAAATTCAAAGTAATTATTACACATATATATATATTTTACAATGAATAAGTGGCGGTTCGATTCAATGATCAAAATAAAAATTATGGCGATCTCTGCTCCATACAAAGTCCATTGGACAAGGCAAACAGACCACCAGAATTAGAAAAACGAGAGGGACATAATGGCACTGCTTTTCGTCGTATGCTGAACACTTGACATTGTGAGCAAAATTTGGTCCCCTGATCATACCTCCCCATTGGGAAGCTTTTGGACCTCCAAAAGACTATTTCAGTCTACTTGAAGATGAGGGTAAAGTTCCCTCACCTTCCCAACCTCAATCCACTTGGCCTTGCTTGGATTCGTTCCTTTAAGACCAACTCGCAAATACTCCACATTTCCTCGCTTCGAAGTCTGTGTTCTTCGGTCAAGGATGGTGTCTTCCTGCAGTTCTGTCAGATATTTTGGAGAAAAATCATCTATAGAAGGAAGCTGAACATGCTCTCCCTGATCAATAATCAATGGAGGCTCATACAACTTCAAATTCTCGACATTAACAATTGCATACATCTGCATGTAAGGAGGCAAATCTAAATGAAAGGCGTTGTTACCAATCTTGGCAACAATCTTAAAAGGACCATATCGAATCGGTTTCAGCTTTTTACCTTCCCCTTTAAGTCTCTCCTTGCTGATGTAAAGCCAAACTTCATCACCAACTTCAAAACGGTGATCAATACGATGCTTGTCATGTCTCGTTTTGTACTTGGCCTGAATCTTTTCCAACTGCTCTTGCACCACTTGATGTATCGACTGAATCTGTTCAATGAACTTCTCTGCACGATCAAGGTCATATTGACCATCAACAACAATATCTTTCCCAAAGATAAAATCTAAGGGCGATTTGGGCAAATAGCCAAAACATGCTTCAAATGGCGATGTCTGCGTCGAAGAGTGCTTAGCTCGATTGTACGCATGTTGAATGTAGTGTAAATGTTCATACCACAATTTATAATGCTTACTGCAATAAGCTCGAAGAAGATGTACCACGGTACGATTCACCACCTCTGTCTGACCATCTGTCTACGGATGGAAAGCTGTGCTCTTTTTAAGTTTAGTGTCCATGAGTGCCCATAAACTCGACCAAAAACTTCCAACAAATTGAGCGTCCCGATTAGAAATAATGGACTTAGGAAAACCAAAATGCACCCAAACGTTTTGGAAGAACAACTGTGCCGTTTGTTCTACTGTTATTCGCTTGGTACAAGGCACCAAAATACACATCTTACTAAAACAATCAATCACAACATAAAGATAGTCATGACCTCTTCTCGACATCGGTAAACCGCCAACAAAGTCCATGGAAATACTTTCCCACGATCGAGAAGGAACCGAAAGTGGAGTATACAAACCTAATTTTTGATTACTAGGTTTACTTGTAGCACACAATGAACATCCTCGAACATATCGCGAACACTTTCATTCATCTTAGGCCAGTAGCAATATCTTTGCAAGTTAGCCACTATCTTGCCTACACCAAAATGACCAGCAATAAGAGAAGAATGCGCTTCCCTTATGATGTTGATTCGTTCGCCCTGTGGAATACATAACTTGCCAAGATGATACAAGAGATTATTATGCATATGATAATCTAATTCTTCAACATGGTTAGAATGACACAGAGTTGCGTACACTTCCTTAAAGTCAGCATCTAAAGAATACTGTTCCACGTAACTTTCATGCATTATCGGACTCTGCTTAAGAATAATTGAAGCACTAACAATAGGCCTTGAAAGCATATCAGCAACTTTGTTAAAAACGCCCTTCTTATACCTGATAACCAAATGAAATTATTGAAGAAAACCCATCCATATGAAGTGCCGAGCTTGCTGTAGCTTTGACTATGATTGTAAATATTGCAACGGTTGATGATCTATGTGAATAATGGTTTCTTTTCCCAACAAGTAATGCTTCCATTTTTTAACACTTTGAACCAATGCATATAACTCCTTGTCATACGTAGTATAATTAATCACAGCACCATTAAACGTCTCAGAATGAAAACAAATCGGCTTACCATACTGAAGCAAAGCGGCTCCCATCGCATAATTACTTGCATCTATCTGGATTTCAAAAGGTTGCCTTAAATTTGGAAGTGCAAGGACCGGTGCAGAAATGATCTTCTCTTTCAAAGCATCGAAAGCCTGCTGTTGCTTGCCTCCCCATTGGAAACCTTGCTTGACACTTGTCACAACATATAATGGAGCTGCAATGGACGAAAAATTAGCAATAAATTTCCTCCAGTATTGAGCGGTTCCCAAACAACTTCTTACCTCTGTCACATTGTTAGGTCTGGCCCATTCTAAAATAACCTGAACTTTAGATGGATCAATTTTTAATTCACCGCCACCCACAATATGGCCTAAGTAAATAAGTGAAGTTTTGCCAAATTCACATTTGGATAACTTCAAGAACAACCGTTCTTTCCTCAAAACGTCCAAAACTTGTTTCACATGTTCAACATGCTCTTCGCGAGATTTGCTAAAAATTAAAATATCATCTAAGTAGACGATAACGCAGTCATCCAGAAAAGGCCTCAAGACATCGTTCATAACTCGCATGAAGGTATCCGGTGCATTGCAAAGTCCAAACGGCATCACCATCCATTCGAACAGAACATGCTTCGTTTTAAAAGCCGTCTTCCATGTGTCTCCCTCGGCAATTCGGATCTGGTGATAACCACTCCTTAAATCTAACTTAGTGAAATATTTGGCATCTTTTAATTGATCTAGCAAATCGTCGATTCTCGGAAGAGGATAACGATTTTTAATTGTTATTTTGTTCAACGCCCTGAAATCGACACACATTCGCCACGTGCCATCCTTTTTGGGAACTAACACAATTGGAGATCCACATGGTGAAGAACTGGGCACAATAACCCCTTTGTCCAACAAATCCTGAATTTGTTTTTTAATCTCAGCGTTCTCCATCACTGACATTCTATACATACCAATATTTGGAAGCGGGCAATCCTGTTGTAATTGAATTTCATGTTGGATCCCTCTGTTTGGAGGCAATCCCGCAGGTTCTTTAAACATGTCATCATATTGATTAACAATTTCAAATAAATCGGACTTTAACTTTATATCACAACCTTGAAATGCTTCCTTCTCAGCATCATTCTTAGGTTTGATCATTAAGAGAACAAAATTTTTGCTAGCGTTAACTAACCTCTTCATTTGCCTTGCATTTACGATTGATAAATTCATCCTCTTCGTGTGAGCTCTGACAACGTACTCCACCCCATCTTTAAACAAATGATACTTGTTCTCATAACGATGGAAGATAGCTTTCCTGTCATACAAATACGGGCTTCCTAGCACAATACCAAATATATCCAATGGAATCACATCAAGCTCGACCTCATCAACAAAGTTAGCAGTTATAGCAAACCTATGTTTACACTTCCTGGTTACTTGTAACTTAGCGTTATCACATATCCAACCAAGAGGATACGGCTTTGGATGTGGAATTGTTTCCAACTTAAGTTTCTTAACAGTCTCTTCAGAAATAAGGTTTACTTGTGATCCAGAATCAAATAACGTGTCTATTTTAGTATGCTTCGAAACAACCCTGATATGAAAAAGTTCAATTCGTGTTTTCTCTTGCTGAGTTACGTTGACATTTTTTTTATTTGCAGAGCTAGTATTCGCAATAGAACCATTACCTTGGTAACCCATGCCTGTGATCTTCGTCTCATCACCCGAATCTAAACCTAATTCTTGAACAGCCGCAACAGTCTTTGCCTTCCCTTTGTTATTGTTGCCGAACCTTTTGGGTCTTCTTTCAGGATGAAGCTTCCAACAATGGTCTTCATCATGGCCATCTTTTGAACAGTGTTTACAAGTGAACTTTTCTCCCTCCTTCTTCACAGCGGCATTCTTCTTGCCATTGCCTTTGAATTTCTTCTTCCACTTGTCACCCTGACTGAATGTCTTCTCGAAACCCTCATGAGTATCGTTCCTTCCCCTAACTTCCAAATGAGTAGCCTGTACACAAACTTCATCTAGATTCGAAGGATTAAACATAAGGATAGTATGCCTCAAATAACTATGCAAAGCGCCAATATATTTGAGCAGTGTTTCCTGTGAAGACAAATCAACTCCTAAAACCAAAGCTCTTCTCCTAAATTCCTGAGTAAAACTTTGTACGTTCTATCCTTTCGCTTGTCTAAAATTCTGCCATTCCATGGTTTCCTTTTGTTTATATGCCAACGGGTAAAACTGTTTTTTAATTGCTATAATGAAATCATTCCACGAAAGCAAAATTTTTCCATGCTTCTTCATTTCCTCCTGAGTTTTGGATTCCCACCAAATAAGTGCTGAACCATCTAATCCAGTTATCCAATTTTTCAGCATTAACTTCCCCATTGTAAATTGGCAATTCGAATTTTATATCAAGATTTAATGAAGGAATTTGCGAAGGAGTTTTACCAGGTCCCTTTGGAGAATTCGAAGGATGTTTCGAACCGGTAGAAGAAGAAGACGAAGGAGGAGGAGAGGGTGGTGGAGAAGCACCATTACCTCCATTTCTGTTTGGAGTCTTGTCACCACTGCCTCCCTTATGTATTAAAGGGTTGGAGCCTTCACCCTGCGCCACTATGTTCCGTTCCAACAAGATCTACAACATCTCTCTCATCTCCATGACAGATTTTCTGAGATCTTCCACATCTGTTGGATCATATTCATGAGCCATGTTTGGTGAATGTCCCTCTGAAACTTGTGGTGAATTATGCTTCCTCCTTGTCGGATGAGAGCTGGGCTCCACAAGTTGAACTTCTCCTCTCGTGAGTTTCAACCTTGTGAGCATCAGAAACAAAACTTGCAAACAATCAAGTCTTCAAAAACCAGTGCTCTGATACCAACTTGATCTAAAAATTGAAGAAGACTTGAAATATTAAAAATTGTTGCAAGTGAATGTAATGTGTTTTAATACAATCGGATCAGTTTGTAACACATCGATTTACAGAGTTATTAATGCATTTACTCATAGACAACAGCGTAACAGTGAACATCAGCATAAAAACACAGCAATTGATAAAGGAGTTCACCCTTTTCTTATGGGCTACATCTCCTGGTCCAGCTTCCAATGGATCATTAGTATTAACTGCTCAAAGTGTTCAATATATGTCTTACAATTCTCAAATGACAAAACCGACTGCTCCAATAGCTTTAGAGCTTTCCAAAACCTCTGTCTGGACTCTCTCGGCACTTCAATCGATTGACATAGGAATTGACAGACCTCCTGGAAGTCTCCTCTCCAACGCTTGCTGTCTCTGTAGCATAAAACGTATATCCCCTCTTTATTGATTCATATGTATTTATAATACACAGAAATTACCACCAGGCATAACCGTGCCAACGACCACGTTCTGGCTACCTCCGCCAATACAAAATATATGGAATAAAATTCAAAGTAATTATTACACACATATATATATTTTACAATGAATAAGTGGCGGTTCGATTCAATGATCAAATTAAAAATTATGGCGATCTCTGCTCCATACAAAGTCCGTTGGACAAGGCAAACATACCACCAGAATTAGAAAAACGAGAGGGACATAATGGCACTGCTTTTCGTCGCATGCCAAACACTTGACATTGTGAGCAAAATTTGATCCCCTGATCAATACTTCATCTTGTCTAGTGAATATGAGTTTTTTTAGATGTGAACTTGGGAATTCTTCTTGTCAAATTCATTATTGTCTATGCATGGATATTGCTGTAGGAATATGATAAAAACAAAAAGGAATGAGAGAATCTCAAATCTTGTGAATGAAAAGAATTATTTACAATTCACCATACCTATAGAAATGATCTCCACTTACAATGGAAACTAGTATCTTGAATGTATCCACTAGATTCCAAGACCACTGAAGATGTTTGTTAGATTCCAAGAGTGATTTTGTGTCCAATAGATCAATGAGTTTCCAAAAGATCAATGAGTGTCCAAAATATCAATGAATGTGAGCCAATAAGCAACCTGGAAGAGCTTGAACCTGTGAAAGACAGAAAATACCATGTTTTTTGGTAGCATTCCTAGAAACTTTTTTTTTTTTAACTAGCAGCAAATGCATGCACGCGTGTTTGTAGTGCGTACAAATCATCAGCGTGTACGCGCTAAAACATGGGCACGCGCCCCTGCATAATGTTTACACCATTTATTAACCAACGGTTATACCATTTAATGCCAAACCTTCCCCCACTTCGAAAATATTTGCATACATTGGAATATACTACAAAATTGGATAAATGAATGGCTAAAGAGAGGGGGTTTAAGGATTCTAGGGATTTAAGGGTTTAGGAATTAAGGTGTAAGGTCTTAGGTATTTGGACTTTAAGGATTGTGGGTTAGGTTGTTTAGGAGTTAGGGTTGTGGGATTACAGGTTGAATGGTTCATTGGTTTAGGGGTTAAGGGATGTAGTGCTTTAGGGATAGTGAGAGGTATAGAGAGATAGAGAGATGGGATATGGGAGAGATAGAGATAAAGAGATCATGGGGTTAGGGGGGGAGCAGTAGCATCCCACGTCATAACTGAAAGGGTCGCACCCAGTGCAATGCCACACGGTATTTGAAATGTAAACATGCTTAGAGGGTGAAAGAAGAAGATTGAGACCTAAATGAACGTTTCATAACTCAGAAGATACTATATGGGGATGAAATGATTTGGGCCGTGGGCCCTAAATCATTTGGATATGGGCTTTTTTCACACCAAAGATGGCCCATATGGCCTCAAACATGACCGAGTAAGGAAATAATACAAAAAAACCTCTCGCAAGTCCAACTTTAAAAAAACATTGTAAGGGGCCCCTGGATTTGCCCTGGCGGGATGTTGTGGTCACAACAGTAGGATACATGAGCCATGAATAGGTTTTGTAAACTGAAACAAGGACTTTAATCCCTAAATGACCCTCTCAACTTCAAGTGCCATGAAAAAAACCTAAAATCCACAACGTGAGCCCTCTATAACGTGTCTTTGGAATCAAAGTTGAATGCGAGTGTCATTACAATGTCTTGGGAATCATGTCTGAGTATTAAACGAGAGCCTTTATCAATAATATTTTCTTCTTGGAAATATGGAAACCATTAATTGTCTAATATAGATTATCCCTAACATGCTTTATGCACTGTGGATGGTTCTTGGGCCCTTAACCATAGTCTTGGTACAAAAACAATAGCTTCAAGCCCTTGGCCATGGTTTATGGAGGGAAATAACAATCTTAGACCTGAAAAATATTTTGTCAAGATCAAATGCAGTGAATGCATCCTTAGACTACCATGCTTTGCACCACCACCATCATCGCCGACTCGAACCCCATGTACCATGTTTTAACACATCAAGTACTTGGGGGAAAGTATTCACACTGGATTGTGATACTTCAGGAGTTCGACCTCCTCTTCGAGAAAGCCAAGTCTAAGAAATGTTTGGTGTTTGCCGAGCTCATTTGCGATCTTCCTTGTGTTGATTTAGGATTTGAGCCCAATGATTCTCCTCTAGACGAATCATTGTTCCTCATCAGCATGTCTGACCCGTGGTATGGGGATATTACCTTATATCTCCAGACCCAATGTTTCAACCCCCAATTGTCTCGCGATGACCGTCGTCGTATACGCCACCACACAAAGTATTATCTGTTGATGTATTTGTAACTTCGGAAGATATTCACTTGGATATTGTATTTGTACTTTATTGTATCCCCAATGGAGATGTATTATTCCTCCGATTGGAAGTGTCGTCAGTTGTACTTGCAAGTGTCGCAAGTTATATTGTAAGTGTCGTAACTTATACTTGATGGGTTATTAGACCACCTTGATGGGGTCAACCTTGTATGAGTCATGTGGGTTAAAGGGTTATTAGACAACCCTAGTGGGGGTCATCCTAGTCAACATTATGTTAAGTGGTTAAGTTGGGCCGACCTGGTTAAAGTTAAAAGACAAGTGAAGTAGTGTATAAATAGAGAGTGTGTCTCTCTCATTTTACACATTCTATTATTCACTCACTTCGCATTAGTGAGAGAGAGGAGGAGTGCGCAGAAGTGGAGGAGGAGCATGCTGATAAATATATATATCTCTTGGGGTTTGATCATTGTGATCCTTGTATTGATGCTTATTCTATCTCCGAGGAAGCTGCGGGGTTTTTCACCTTCTTGGTCTTCCTCGGTGAAATGTTTTGTGTCTCTTGTTTCTTGTCTCTTATGCTTGATATGCTGTACATGTTGTTATTTCAGTTAAGATCCTAGATATATTGAATTAAATGATGAAAAAATAACATGGTATCAGAGCTATCCTGAAGGAACGCATGGTATGGCATTTATGAGACTTGTTGCACTTGCAACAAATTGGAAGCTAGGGCTTGATATAGAAAAAACCAGTCATCGTGGAACTTTCTCTACAAATAAATTTTGGCGTCGGTTCAGGTTCTGAAACTTCTACAAGTCATAGATAACATCCCCATGTACCTTGGGTCCAAAGCACAACATTTTATTCGGTGTAATTTGTGTTTTATGATCAGTACAATCTATGGTTTATGCCTCTTCCAGATCTCAGTCATAAACAGGTGACCTAGGAAAAAAGGTCACAACATGGGATAGGAAGATCCAAATGAAATTTCATAAAATTTGACAGGTAGGGAATAGACTGTACTTTCATAGGTCCTCTTTTCAGAGGCTGAAGTTGAACCAATGACACGTGTCACTCCGTACAAGTTTGCTCTCTTTTTTTATCCCATAAACAGGTCACATCGCGACACTTGGCATAAATATCTCTCAGAGAATCCAATTGAGGTCAAACTAGTGGGGTTGGAAAGATGACAGGTCAGGATACCACATGCTGATGTTTTAGATCCTGTGGATTTGTAATTTAAGAGATGCACTAGAAACAATCAGGTGCATATTTCTGTCAAAACAGAATTGGATTTTGAGCACCTTCCATCTTGGCATGTCACTGCTGCGGGAATTTAGGGCTTCAGAGAAAGTTGGAATTTTTGGAATCGGAGACCAAGGCTGAATGCTCCTCATCAAAATTGAAATTTAGAGACCAAGATCGAATTTTTTGGTTGGGAAGAAGGTTGGGCTTGATCAAACCCTAGTTCGGGATTTTGATCGGAAAGGTGGAAAATTAGGGCTCCTGAAAAGTTGGATTTTTTGAAATCTGTGACCACGGATGGAAGCTCCTTAGAAAAATCGAAGTTTAGAACACGAGATCGAACCTTTTGGATGGGTAGAAGACCGAGCTTTATCAAACCCTAGTTGGGGATCTTGTCTAGAAGATCCGAAAGTTTCAAAGGCAATTTTGAGGGGTCAAATTTTGGAGATTTCAAAATTGAAGTATACCAGCTTGATCAACTCAGCAAGGCACATCTTTTCATCCAATCAGAAGTTTGAAATTCAAAGTTTGAATTTTTAGGGTTTCTCTGATAAACCCTAATCCATCTCTAGATCTAGTTTCAACAAATCAAAGTGGATTGGGTTAATCCTATAAGCGATTGAATTGGACACCTACATAAGTGAGGAAGTTCCAGTTTCAGAGGGAGATGAGGCTAAGGCCTTACATAAGAATGCTACAAGCAATCTCGACAGGTATGACTTGAGGAGATACAGGTATGTTTTTTGAAATCTAGTCATGATTAAGGTTATGATATGTTTGTCTTCATATTATTGAGGTTAGTACAATATTGATTAATTTTAGACTTGTCTTATCACCCTAGTAAAAGTATGAATGCATGTGAATGATAGAAGACATTCATTGATTAGGGTTATGACACTTATGATTGTACTAATGCACTGTGGTGTTGTATGAGGTTGATGTTGTCCGCTAACATGAAAGGTGCATCAAGAAAGTACAAATCAAGTTCTAGATCAAGAACATATGACCATGGTGACATGAAGACAAAGATTCATGGATCACATAGAATCTCCACTTACAAGGTATGTATAATTTGGTTCTACAATAGTTAACTTATGAGATATGTAGGTTACTAAGCACAAGTCATTGAAGAGAACAAGAAGACATTGTTGGGTATGTTAGACATAACTAGCTAACATGATATTCCAGGTATGTTTTTCCTATATCAAGTTAGAATCCTACCTTGTGTTAGGATATTATACTTTTGTATAAATGATAATGAAAGTTAGAAGTTTAAGTAATCAAGGGTTTATGCATATTATGTTTCTTACTTTGATTGATGATATGACCAACGAGAAGAGTCCTATGGTCAAATAAGAATATGCATGAGTAAAATAAGTCTTCCCTGAAACCTTGAATACTAACGCTTATTACCTATGTATGAAATGATCATGACCATACATATTTAAGATTATTCAGAATCATAATGTTTTGATAGTATTGAGATTATACTAATGAATGTATGACTATGTATGAGATCTTGAGGATGACACAATCATGACACTACTGCACACTTAAGCATGCATAGTGGTCCAGGATGGATATAAGTTCAAGGACAGATAATCCAGGAAGCAAAGATCAAGAGGGAGCACACTCCAGTAGTTCCTGCAACGAAGCAAAGATTGAGAGGGAGTCCACCCAAAAAGCAAACAAAGATAAGTATTTGAATTGTCATTTATTATATATATGATTACTTAAATGATGTTGTCCAGTCATGTATATACTTATGTTCCTAGATTTAGCATGTATATTATGCATAATAGAAAAGTTGCATTAATGAACAAGATACTACTAATATGCAAGTAATGGGTAAGTAGCCTATGGTACTATACAACATTCCATTGCTACTTATCTAGAATGAAACCTCTTTGCTGACATGTTGGGAGTTGTGCACACTATTAACAATGCCCTGGTAGAGATGGAAGGCATCTAGAAAGTCACAGGATATGGATAAATGTTGTATTGAAGCATTGGCTAAAATAATTGCATGACTGTATGACATATATCTTTATGTGTAAGAATTTGTTCTGAAATCTATGAGAAATTTCTAATCATGCAATTGAATTTGACTTGTAGGAAAGATCGTGTACAATCACCTACAAAAGAAGGACTACAACATTTGTTCCAGCAACGAAGTTCAAGAAAATTATCTATTGAAGAGAATCTGAAGTTCCCAGGATCTGGGATGCAGTAATGGAAGAATGCCATGATCGAGGAATACCAGTCGATCATAAAGAATGATGTCTGGGATGTGGTCCCAAGAACAGAAGGGAAGTCTGTTGTGACTTCCAAGTGGATCTATAAGATCAAGCATGTTGCAGATGGTAGCATAGAGAAATACAAGGCGAGGGTTGTAGCTCATGGCTTCTCCCAGAAAGAGGGAATAGATTATGAAGAGACTTTTTCTCCTGTAGCCAGATACACTTCCATTAGAACAATACTTGCTCTGGCTGCAGTGATGAAGTAGAAGATACACCAGATGGATGTCAAGGAAACTTTCTTGAATGGTGTAGTCGAAGAGGAAGTGTATGTGGAGCAACCACTTGATTTTGAGACACATGACAGGGAGTCATATGTGTGCAGATTGAAGAAAGCCTTGTATGGCTTGAAGCAAATACCCAGGACTTGGTACGATAGGATAGATAGCTTCTTGTCCAGTTTGGGCTTTACCAAGAGTAAAGCGGATTCCAACCTTTACTACAAGGTTGAGGAAAGGCAATCCTGTGATACTACGACTGTATGTGGATGACCTGTTTGTGACAAGAGATGATAGATTGATTGCCGATACGAAGATGAAGCTTGCTGCCGAGTTCGAAATGAAGGAATTTGGGATGATGCACTACTTTCTAGGTATGGAGGTGTGGCAGAGTGTAGATGGAATCTTCCTTGGACAAGGGAAGTATGCAGTAGAGATCCTGAAGCTGTTCAGGATGATGGAATGCAAGGCCATGGCCACACCTATGGCCTCAAACCTGAAGCTTCTATGTGATGCTTCATCTGAGCCAGTTGATGTCATGATGTATCGTCAGATGATTGGGTCCTTGATGTACCTAACGAACATGAGACCGGATATTTGCTTTGTAGTGAACACATTGAGCCAGTTCCTGATGGATCCGAGAAGTGTTCACTTGGTTGTTGTAAAGCATATTATGAGGTACCTAAAGGGTACAGTTGACTATGGGCTCAAATATGATGTGAATCAAAAGTTTAACCTAGAGGGTTATGTTGATTCAGATTGGGTAGGCAGTGCCATTGATCGGAAGAGCACTTTGGGTTGTTGCTTCAGTATGGGATCCGGTATGATATCTTGGTTTAGCAGGAAGCAGTCTTGTGTGGAACTGAGTACAGCTGAATCAGAGTATATTACAGCTTGTTCGGTTAGTTGTGAGGTAGTATGGCTTAGGAAGCTACTATCGGATTTGTTTGATCTCCAGTTGGATGCTACTTGTATATGTTGCGACAACCAGAGTTGTGTGAAGTTGTCTGAGAACCCAGTGTTCCATGAAAAGTCGAAGCACATTGAGATCAAGTATCATTATATCAGGGATATGGTGTAGAGAGGAGCAGTGAAGCTCCTACATGTTGTAACGAATGAGCAGATAGCCGATGTGTTGACCAAGCCGCTGGCCAGAGTGAAGTTTGAATACTTCAGAGAGAGACTCAGTGTACTTCAGATCGATATTCCATCCAAAGGGAAGTGATGAGTCCGGAGGCACAGATGCACATGATCCATTCTCACATAGTGGTAGGTAGGTCCTCCTATGGTGTAGATGTAAGGGTTGGAGCCATTCTCACATAGTGGTAGGTATGTCCTCCTATGGTGTAGATGTAAGGGCTAGAGCCATTCTCACATGGTGGTAGGTATGTCCTCCCATGGTGCAGATGTAAGGGCTGGGCCATTCTCACATGGTGGTAGGTATGTCCTCCCATGGTGAGATGTAAGGGCTGGGCATGGATTTTCCGACATGGTGGTAGGTGTGTCCTCCCATGGTTGTTGATGTAATTGCCGAGCCTTTTCGACATGGTAGTAGGTGTGTCCTCCCATGGTTGTTGATGTAAGTGTTGTGCCTTTTCGACATGGTGGTAGGTGTGTCCTCCCATGGTCGTGATGTAAGTGCTGAGCCCTTCCAGGATGGTGGTAGGTAGGTCCTCCCACCACGGTGTATGTAAGTGTTGTGTGATGTGCATCTGGGTTGTGCTCCATGGACTATGAGGTGATATGAAGACGATGATGTGACAATAGGGTACATAGGTTTTGCAGAGGAATGTAATCAGTCTTGAGATGCTCTTGCAGGTTTTGCGGTGGCATATAATTAGTCCTGGGAGATATTGTAGGTTTTGCAGAGGCAGTGTAATCAGTCCAGAGGTGTACCTACTTGAAGTCTTGCTCACAGAGATGATGAAGATCTACAGGGAGGCTAGGCCTACATTGAGCATGAAAAAGGGATGGCTCTATAGAACTTCCTATGACTAGAAGAATTGAGAGATAGCACCAGTGATCGAGATGTCGGGTACAACAGCAGTGATGATGATGATGCTCAGTGATCCAACGATGATGATCCAGCTTCAGAATTGAAGACTTGTGCCTATATGTATTGATGACCTATGTCAAGAGAATACCTTCCTTGTTAAGAGGGAGTGTTAATGTATTTGTAACTTTGGAAGATAATTCACTTGGATATTGTATTTGTACTTTATTGTATCCCCAACGGAGATGTATTATTCCTCCGATTGGAAGTGTCGTCAGTTGCACTTGCAAGTGTCGCAAGTTATATTGTAAGTGTTGTAACTTATACTTGATGGGTTATTAGACCACCTTGATGGGGTCGGCCCTGTATGAGTCATGTGGGTTAAAGGGTTATTAGACCACCCTAGTGGGGGTCGGCCTTGTCAACATTATGTTAAGTGGTTAAGTTGGGGCCGACCTAGTTAAAGTTAAAAGACAAGTGAAGTAGTGTATAAATAGAGAGCGTGTCTCTCTCATTTTACACATTCTATTACACTCACTTCGCATTAGTGAGAGAGAGGAGGAGTGCACACAAGTGGAGGAGGAGCATGCTGCTGAATATATCTATCTCTTGTGTTTGATCATTGTGATCCTTGTATTGATGCTTATTCTATCTCCGAGGAAGTTGCGGGGTTTTTCACCTTATTGGTTTTCCCCGGTGAAATGTTTTGTGTCTCTTGTCTCTTGTCTCTTATGCTTGATATGCTGTACATGTTGTTCTTTCAGTTAAGATCTGAGAAATATTGAATTAAATGATGAAAAAATAACATTATCTGATCATCAGTGATACCTTGTACCATCTTGGTATTGACTCTGTTCTTCGACGTTGTCTGACACATGAGGAGGCTGAACACGCCTTGAATGACTGTCACTCTGGGGCTTGTGGCATCCATCTCTCTGGGATGGATACAACCCAAAAGATTTTGCTCGCGGGATATTATTGGCCATCTATCGTTAAAGATTGCATTGAGGCCATTAAGAAATCTCCCCCATGCTAGCATTTTCAAATGAAAAAGTGCACCCATCCAGCCCCGCTACACCCAGTTATTTCCATTGGCCCCTTTTCAAAATGGGGCATTGACTTCATGTACTGTAAGACTACCTCGGCTGGGGGGCATGGTTACATCATAGTAGTTGTGGATTACTTCACAAAGCGGGCCGAGGCTATTCCTACATACACTGACAACGACAAAACTGTCGCAATCTTCATGTTCAATCATGTTATCTCACGGTTCGAAGTCCCACAAGCCATAGTCACTGACCATGGATCTCACTTTCAGAATCACATGGTCGATGAGTTGAGCGCTAGACTGAGTTTTCATCATGAAAAATCAACACCCTACTACCCGCAGTCCAATGGACAAGTAGAGGCCATCAACAAGGTCTTGAAAACCATGATTCAACGCATGGTGGGTATGCACAAGTCTAACTGGCACAACATTCTCTTTTATGAACTATGGGCATACCGGACCTCTGTTAAGAATGCCACCAGATTTACACCATTCTAGTTAGTTTACGGATTGGAGGCATTCCTACCAATAGAGTGCGAAATTCCATCACTCAAACTCGCAGTCGAACTTCTTCCGAACACCACTACTGAGGAAGAACATTTCCTTTGCCTAGAAAAACTTGACGAGACCCGCCGCGATGCTGCTCTTGCCAACCAGGCACACGAGAAGCGCAGCAGGGCATAATACGACAGGTTGGTCAAACCCCGTGTCTATAATGAAGATGATTTGGTCCTCACATACGACCAAAGGCACAATAAGCTGGGGGAAGGTAAGTTTGAGTCCATGTGGCACGGACCATACATAGTAAAACTTGTTCTAGAGAAAGGAGCCTACGAACTAGAGGACTATGATGGGATATCTTTGGGTGAGCCCCGTAATGGGCTCTACCTAAAGAGGTACTATGCCAGAGTCTTTCACACATAGATATCTTGTATATACTGTACATGGCATGTGTGTTTTGTGTGGTGTGACGCTTTTGTTTTGGTGTGTCTAGATCTTGTTTCCTGCTTCTTATACCATGTTTTGTCTGCATGTGTAGATGGAAAATTGCTATGGATTTGCGGATGGCGCCAGCTGGCATACCTGTAACCTTGCTTCAGCAGCCTGGGTACTCTATTCTCCCACTGGAGAGCTTATTAGCTTAGGAGGAAATTGTCTAGGATTTGCAACCAAAAACGCCGCAGAATATCAGGCAGTCATTGGAAACCTAACAGATGCTCTTTCCTTGGGTATGGACCACGTTGTCATCTATTTGGATTCGCAACTAGTGGTTTCTCATATTAACTGGGTTTATGCTATCTGTGACCGTACTCTACTCCATCTCTTCAGACAAGTCCGTCTTCTGGAAAGGTTCTTTGAATCTATTCAATACCTGAACATTCCACGAGACATGAACACCATTTCCGACTCGATGGCCAACTTCATTCTAGATTGGTACATTGCACACACATAACATATTCATAAAATATAAGAGCATACAAAACATGTGAATAATCCATTGTATAAGAAAACATGTAAACAAGATCACATGAATCATCCATAGAACACATAATGTATAAAATCACCGAAAATGTCTGTATGTATATATATATATAAATGATGGTGCTGATACAAAAATATGAAGCATGCTAGCTTTCAATAGGTCTCTACAAAATATGAAGCTCATAAGCTTTGAATACATACATAAGTAGAACATGATCCTAAGTCTAAGGTCACTCAGCCCTAGACCCCGAAGCTCCTGACTGCTGCTCATGATATCAGACTACATCCCTCACCACTTTAGCCAGCAGCATTCCAAAATGGGTAGACACCCCTACGGTGTACTTTTGGTAACCCTAAGGAAGATCGGATACCCGGCTCTAGGATATCTAGTGTTAGCCTTTGGAGGTTCTCATAGAACTCCTCCATCTCCACGGTGGCATCTCGCACCGTGGGACCCACAACCGGCACCTCTCCTCTCCTCGCAATGAGTGAGAATCTAACTAGTCGCGATGGACCCACATCTGCACACAACATCAAGTTATCAGCACTACCCCAAAAAAATCATAAAACATATAAAATGGAAAACACAAAAGTTGTTGTTCTTAAGGATGTCACCCCATTATGCTCCCTCAGGAAGCACTAGGTTAGGATCACCTATGAAATCTGTCCTGTTGTGCGGATAATCCTCAATCGTGAGGAGTTGTCCCTCTATCCAAGTAAAGAACCCTGTACTATAGCCTATGATGGGACCCCCGCCACCATGGCGGGCCATCACCTCTGCCCATCGGGTCATGTGAGGATCCTTGGCATCTCGGTCATCCAAGTACACCTGAGGACATAGATGAGGTACCCACTCCAGTAGAAAAGATATCACCACGAATCAATATCCAAACTGTTTCAGCGCCCCACGCCGACATTTGGTTAGCGGACTCCAGAGGTTGGTAAGGAGTCCCTCACACCAGTTGAATACCTGAGGAGCCATGCACTCCTCCATGTACATCAACTGGTTCTTGCTCGCAAGGTGAGCAGACTGACTCCCTGCCACCCTCACTTGAGCGTAGAGCATAGTACATAAAGGACGGTCTCGAATTTCTTTGATGGGGATCTTCCCACCAATAGACACAGTGCCTCTAGGTCAGTACTGAGTAATCATGTCGTCCACTGTTCGATCACCTCCTTGTGATCCAGTAAAATATATAGGTTCTCCCCTCTGGGATAACCCTGTCAGGAAATATATGTCCTCGACATCTATACTCAATGTATGAACCCCGATCTCGAAGCTGTTGTGTCGGATCCCAACATCGGATCATGTGTGTCAACAATGGAACTTGGGCCCTCATTCCCGGCACTTGGAAGTATTTGAGTAACCCGTAGTTCCTCAATGCAGCAATGCATTGAGGGTCATTTTCGGCCTGAGCATCATCCACCTCATGCTCTCATTCTCGCCACTCTATGACCATTCTTGTCACCGTGAACCTTCCAAAGAGGACAAATAAAAACTATTAGAACTCACCCCATGCTTCAAGACTTTTTCATTTTGGTTGGGTATTGAGTTGTAATTGGGCGTTTTCACCATCACATGATGTATTTACAGACAGTGCGACGTCGACGCAAAAGCCCCTTATGGATTTTGCGACGGCGTATGGCCGTCGCAGTTCCCGTAAGGAGGGATTGCGTCGACCCGTGGGCGCATTTCCCCCAACCAAAACAACTCAAAACCTTAAATTTTAAGCAAAAAAAATAAAACTAATCCATTGAAAAGTTGCATAGTTGAGTTTAGGCCTACCTGTCTCTAACGACTCGCGAAATGGTGGGCCATAGATCCCGGAATCAACAAACGAAATTCGGCTCCAAATGGCACTTCACACTCTCCAAACTTGGTAAAAAACAATTGTAATTCTTTTTCACTATTTCACCCATTTTATAACAAAAAATGGAATATTCCTTTTATAATTTGATGCTTTAGTCGTTTTTTACTATAGTTTGGGTTATTTACTGCATTTAAATGCTTGGTTAACTGTTTTTGACCTAGTCTTTAAGTTGTAGGAGAAGTTAGGTGCCTAATTAATGCTGTTCTTCATTGTGATGATCATCTTGTAAGTATTATTAGGTATGAACAACCTCTTCGAGCGTCTTTTTGTCATTATTTCTCTCAATAAATTCAATTATTAATGACATAGAGCTTACTCTTTTTTCTTTCTTATGCTCGTACAACGATGAGAATAAGTCACCGAGTTATAGTTTATCACTTTTTCGGGCTCGTTAAACTCCTATGAAAAAGGAAACCCCCCAGATTCTTTCTTTAGTCTCTTTTCAGGCTCTCTAAATACGAAACGATCGCCAAGCGAACTTGATGCATTCACGCTTGTAAAAGTATTTGAATGATTGTCTTCCTGGTGATAGTTTACCCCTTTTTCGGACTAGGGGGAACTGCTTACGAAAAAGGAATACTCCAGCCAATCATGACTGGAAGAGTCCTCTCTCGCATTGTTTTACCCTTTTCCGGGCGAAGAGGCTAACCTTACAAAAAAGGACCTTTGGAGTCTTCTTTAGTTCTTTTCAGACTCTCTAAACATGAAATGACATCGAGATTACCTTCTATGGACTCATTAAAACTCAACATTGAAGGGATTTCCATGGGAGGAACCCATCCTTTCCCAGGTTCAGAAAATATTTGGGATTGGAATCATCTATGAGATGAGCTATACCGAGCATCTGGTTACCCTCATCAAGCTCATCAAAAGCACATGAGGCACTCATTAGTCATGATGGGGAAAAAGGAAAGTTTTTATATTACACCTTTACCGGTGGCAGTACTTAGTCGTTCATGAACATGGCACTCATTTGCATTTGCATACAGTACTTGGGTCATCCGTTTGTCCTTGAGTTTTGCCTACTTCCTGAGTCTTGTTACTCCTTTGGGTCATCCAAAGAATACTTCCATCATCAGTTGCATTAGGAATTGGTGTCATTCTCATCATGTCAATACTACCAAGTCATGCCATGCCCATGTTCAAGAATACATTCACCACTCATCATTTGCAGTCAGTACACCTTCCACCATGTCAGTCTACTCTGAGTCAGTCTTACATGTTATTGTACCATCCGATCTACTCCAAACATCTGTTATCGAGTTTCGTGTCGATGATGGGGGATTCATCAAGGACCTCCTTCGATGGGTTCATCCTTGTCGACCTCAACACATCATCCGAGGATTGAATCTAGAAACCAATCGAGTACCTTGGGCCTACATGCCTCAATGGCAGGTGTTACCTCGCTTTTGACATGAGTTCACATCATTGACTCTTGATTGGAAGATTTCGTCAAGCATTCGAATTCAACTCATTCATTCGCGCTTGATGATATGTACTATGATACCTTGGGGATCATTGGCATTAATGGTGATTTCCCTCGTGCTTGTTAATGGTATACATCAATGACCGGTAATCAAGTGGTTTCGTATCATTGTGGGTTCGACTTGAAGACCCCGGGGAGTCATGTTTTACCCAGGTTTCGATGGAGATTGTTTGAGTCATATTACATGGATCCACTTTTGTATTGGTCGTGGCTGTGTTATCATCTCATCATGGATCTATGCTTGTGTCTAGTAGCCATGATTGTGTTCATTCGGTCTTTACTACCATGGATCTGCAATGTATTGGTCGGTAGCCATGTTGTGAGTCATACGAGACTGTGTTCTCAAATTCAGTTGTACTGCAGCAACATCCTCCGTCCGACAAGTCCTTGCCATTCTACTGTCAAAGCATTTCGCCTCTCAAGTTTCACCAGCTTCATGCTTTGGGGGGAATTATGTTACACCTAAATCTTGCGACCATAAGACTCAGTGTAAGCATCCCTGAAGTTCCCATGACTAGGAAGTTAAACTGAAGAGATACTGACCTATTTTTCAAGGTCATCGCAGGTCACCCTTGTGCAACATACGATAGCGTAGGTTGTCTTAATGCATCCTGTGATGATGTCAATTAAAAGGATAAAGGGCATCTTTGAGCCATTTCTCGAAGGTGTGTGATGTGGATCTCTATCCCTGACCTATAGGGGGAGATGGAATTCGGTTCCCTAACCCTTTGGGAGGATCCTTTAGTCCACTCCCACTATATCTCAACCTACCCTATCCTCCTAGTCCTATATATATGAAGCACTTTCCCATTCAAAAGGGAGGCAGTCTATAGCACTTGCATGCTGGTGAAATTAGCTTAGGAGATCTCTACTCATCTATTGGGAGAACCATAATTCCTTGGGAGGCTTTGGATTGGCTTGTTGGAGGAGGATTACGACATTAAGCTTTGGTCATAATCGTCTCTCTAATTTGTATTTCCATCTTTTAATACAGTAATATAAACTCTTTCCACCAAATGTTGTTGTGTTGATAATGTTTGTGTAGTTTACTTGCTTAAACATTTACTTACATATGTTACTATTTAGATATGTTTTACTGCTTGTATTGTTTCTGTATGTCTTGACAGGTCCTGCAGCTGAGAGCTGACGACCGTGAAGCTTGGAGCAACAATAAGGAGAAAGACCCACAATCTAAAGGTAAGACATCTAATCACTCGATCTTTAACTAGATCTAGGAAATCAGTTCTATATTCTGTCCTACTTGTTCTAGATTCACATTAAATTAGGGAGATCATGCCTTAAGTCCGCTTTCGGTAGATTTTTCGGTAACATGGATGATGAGGAGGTTCGCTCTCAACCTTCTCCCTTTGAAAGGTCACTCAATATGAGTGAAAAGAAGATCAAGGAGGCCTTACACATCCTCCCTGACACACATGTTTCAGTGTCACAACCTTGTTGGAGAGTAGCTTCATTGGAAGATTAATCTTTCCTTGAAGCCATAGAGAAGGTCCAGAGAGCAATGTCTACAATCCAAGGCAATTTTTCACACATGCTTTCTCACAGAGATTATTTGTATGATATTGTTCATATGTTGCAGGGAGAATCCTTGAAGGATGATGAGGATATTTGTAGGCTCAATGATGAGTTGATGGACACCCAAGATTCTTTGAGAAGCACTCAAAGTTCCCTCTTGCAATCTAATATGGAGATAGAGCAGCTTCACCAGGATTTGTAGAGATCACATACTCCCTCCTACCTCCTAGTCAACCATTCTCTTTTGGTGGATGACATTTATAATTCTATGGAGGAACCTCATGAGATGGTGGTTCATGAGTGCATAGTGAAGTGCATGTGCTTGAGGAGTTTTTGGATGCCGATGATGAGTTCCAAGCACATACTATCTTCCACAGTGAAACTGAGCTTCTTCCTGGAGTGATTCATTCCTCGATTGAGGAGTCAGAATAACTCATGTGTGATGGACTAGCCTTTGATGGAGTTGATGCATCCATTAGATTGATGGATGAGGTTTGTAGTGATGATATTCTGGTCAATGATCCTACATCAATTCCTTCTGCTTGTTCCATGTCAATTGAGGGGGAATTTTGGGTCAATAATTTCTTCTTGATGGTGCCTGAAGAGGAGTAGAAGGCTCCCACATTCACTCCAGTTGATTCAAGTATAGAACCACCTCCCTCCCAACAGTTGCAGAGGCATCCCATGCCTACCTTTTATGCCTTCACACATAAAGGTGCATATGGTTCCAACTTGACTTCATGTAGCACAACACATTTTGATTGCATGCACCTTTTGACCAGTGGCAAAGAGTTGAGCCAGTGGGAGTATTCACATAGGGAAGCACTTTTCTTTCCATTTGGAGCATTGAGTTGGAGTGTCTCTTCTTTTCCTATTTGAGAGAAAAGACACATGATTGATATTCCTGTTTTCATCCATGGAGATTTATTTGACACATCTTACTCTTCTTGTGAGCAACATGGGAATCCATGGAATTTTGATGATGCCTACCCTTTTTGTGATTGGACATGGGACTTTCACCCTTGTCATTTGAACACCAATGTTTTGACCCTTGGTACTTCTGTGAATTGGGAAATTGAAGTACATTCTGATTTGCATGTGCTTGGAGGGTTTGGAGTTAAGCAAGATGGAGGCCAAGCACCTATTCTTTTTCCAAGAGATTATGATTTGACTATAGGATATTGTTTCTCAGTTTTGGAGGAGGCACATGATCTCACTTTGGTTGAGACAACCACAAATTTGATGGATAATGGTTTCCAAGAGTTGGTAGAATATCTTTCATCCCACACACATATGGCAGCCATCACACATAAGGATGAATTTTGGGTGGAGGGATTTTTCCTATGGGTGCCACATGACGAGTAGGAGGCTCCCACATATTCCATTGATCACCTAAAAATCAAGCCATGTGGCCTGAAAAGTTCACCATTCCATTTCCATTTTGACAAGAAGCAACAAAGGCATCTATCTGATGTCACCATCATGCATAGCAATGCATGGAAGTTCCACTTGAACCATTTGAGTGGAATAAGTGATAGTGAGTTGAGCTTGTTAACACCTATTATGGTTTCCACCAGGGAAAGGTAAAGGAAATCCCCCACCAAAGACCCAAGGTCATCCATTGGCCGATTGCACCAAAGAAAGAGTCTGGAAACCCATAAATAACTAAGTGTCAAGCAAATCCAAGCTAAATGACCGAGCCACAGTTAGAAAATGAGAAAAAAAAGGAAATAGGGCTCTTCTAAAAAAAAATAGCTATAAGAGCTTCTTCCACATCCAAAGGAGGTTCGACGTCCAAGATGGAATGGCGCGATCAGATTAGTGGTTGAAAATACGTTCCGCAAACGGGTTTCTGAGTTCTGAATCCTGCATTGCGAATTGCGGATTGCGGAAAGACAATTTTCCAAGGATAGAAAAAAGCAGGGTTTTCGATTTCTACAATCTGCATTGCGGATAGCATATTGTGGAAAAGTCATTTTCCAAAGGGTGAAAAAGTAAGTTTCTGAATCCCGCATCCCGCATTGCGGATTTCAGATTGCGAAAAGGCCATTTTCCAAGGGGGTGAAAAAGTGAGTTTCTGAATCCCGCATTGCGGATTGCAGATTGTGGAAAGGTCACTTTCCAGGAATGCTAAAAGCAAATTTCTAAATCCTGCATTTCGCATTGCGGATTGCGGAAAGGTCACTTTTCTAGCAGGAATAAAATTGAGTTTCTGAATCTCGTAGTTCGCATTGCAGATTACGGATGGAGGGAAGGTAATTGCAGATCGAAATAAGTTTTGCAGAACAAATCACGACCGCATGAAATGAAGATCTTCATAGAATAATGGTGCGTTTGAAAACGACAAAGGGGCCTATTTTAGTTACCTATCCTAATCAAACTAAAATGACCTAATCCAAAGGACGAACAGGTGGCTTCCGTGGCCCAATGGTGCGCTGCCAGCACAAGTGATTCCCTTCCTCCACGCATGATAGAATCAGAGGCTGTTGATTCAGGCGGCCCAGCTCGAGCGGCCTCATCATTACTAGTCCAAGTTTGTTATGAATCAGTTAGGATATTTTGATGCTTTGTAAGCCTATAAAGGCAGGTTCTGAAGAGGACCAAAGGGTTGAAAGTTTTTGTTTCAGAGAGATTACTGCTCTACGCCTGTATTTGAATTCGACGTCTTAATTCAATGAGAAGACTTGATTCTGGAGCTTGAGATTCCTGTGATGTGTGTTATTTCCTGTGTATGTGTTCTTGCTTTGTATTTCCATTGATTGTTTTACTTCTGCAGCACCTAAAGATCAATATTACATGGTCTGGAATTCATGCCCGCATGCTCCAGATGCATATGACTAGGTATCCCACCCTTTTCCTATTGAAGTTGTAGGTTATAATTCATTTGTAAATGCTCTGACCTTGTAATGGAACTTGTCCCCTTTTTCTTCCTTCAACTGCTGATCATTTCGACTTGAAAGAACCCCATCTACCTTGCCTCTTGCCTCTGCATTGTGGTCTGAATCTGTCATTGGTAACAGTAAACCTACCAAAGTTGAATCCATGCCCAACTGTCCTCCTGCTCTTAACTCCAACCAAATGAAAACATTCATTCAATTCATTATTTGAAGATCTAGACACCAATTTTACCAATATCCTAGCCCATCCAAGCTATATCCCGTTGCTGGAAGCACTAAAGAGAGATCCCTCTCTGTGGTTGGAAAGGTTAGTTTCCATCCACTAAATATTGGTTTGTAACAGTTACCTCATGGTTTTTCCTGCCACAACGCAAGAAAATGTTGAGTCATAACATTTTGGCGACTTCGTTGGGGACAATATCTGGTTTTCACAGTATCAAATCGAACCTCTGAGGGAAAACAAAGAGTACGAGGCTTCAAGGTTGTATCATTTTCTCTGGCTACTCCAACTTATATTCAGGCTATTCCACTGGGATCGATTTACTTTAAAATTTGTATCAGTTCAGAGCTGATTGTTGAGGGAGAAGGATCGTGTATTATTCTCTTGGTGATTCCATCCTTTGAATCGGTGAAATCCTAGGAGGAATTCTGGATCCCAGGAGAATATCTACCATAAGTCATCCACACCCCAAGCTACCAAATGTTACTTTAGACTAGGAGAAGGTCATCGAGAAAGCAAAGAAAGGCCAAACAAGTATTTCTCCATTAACTAGGTTCGTTTCTTTACCTAAAAAAGAGGCATATACTATAGAAAGCGTCCCTTCAAGTTTAAGGACTGGGTATTCCCTATTTAGATCTAGGTATGATATTGATCTCAGAGAATCCTTTTTCAACCAGAGAGGATTGCAGACCCATTTCCTAAGTGCTTTGTGGGAAAATTTACAAACCCGGGAAGAAACTAGTGGCCTGTTTCCCTTTGCTAAAGTTACTGGCCAAAATACCGACATCCTGAGTACTCCTCCTGCTACTTCTAAAAATCCCTCTTCTCCTAAGCAAAACCAAAGACCAATGGCTACCCGATATGCCCCTCTAGCCTTCCCAGCCAATCTCGATGACCTAAATATGGGCTACGCCAAACGCCTCATGAGGTTCGATGGGGAGGGAAAAGTTTCTGCACAACAACACGTAGATCAGTTCAGTGATTTCACAGAGCTAGAAGAGGTGGATGAAGATGATGTTAATATGAGGTTGTTTTCCCAAATCCTTGTAGGGGAAGTGAAGAAATGGTTTAAGGCCCTTCCGTATAGAGGAATTGCTACTTATGAAAGATTTGAAGAAGCTTTCCTAGCCAGATGGAAGGATAAGAAAAATACTCTCCAGATTCTCACTCAATATGAAAACACAAAGAAAAAAAATGTCGAGACTGTCCAAGAATTCTCATCCAGGTTCATGAGGGTGTACAATTCTATCCTTGTGGACATAAAACCTCTTGTGGGGGCAACCGAGCTTCATTTTTCCAACTGTTTTGACAATGACTTTGCTCTCATGCTGAGAGAAAGGAGATCTTCCACTCTCCTTGATATGTTGAAATATGCATTAGAATTGGAAGCCAACTTGACGACCTCAGGTAAAATGAAGCACATAACTAAAGCTGAGAAAAAGAGATGCAATGAAGTAGTGCAACCTTCCACATCCCAATCCATGGATGCCAAATTTGAGCAAATGATGAGAACTATGGAAAGAATGGTGGATAGGATCTCCCTTGACAATAATCCTCCTTCCCAAGAAATCCCAGAGCCTCAAGCTCGAAACAACAATCTTAGAAGGTCCCCTTCCCCACAAGGAAGAGATAGAGATCCAAGAGACCCTATAAACCCCGAGAATCAGCCAATCAGACCACCTTTTGCTGAGAATTTCATAGATGAGGAGGAGGAAGATAGACATGCTGAAGACCAAATCCATCTCTTTAATCAAATCCAACCCCAGTTCTATTTGACTAAATATGAACATGACCAGTATTCCCTGCTATCAGATGATGTCCTAGGTGAATCAAAATCTGAACATTACCAAAGAGGCTCCACAACGCCATCTGTGAGTTCAAGAGGAAGCATAATTTGAGAAGTAGAAAAGTAACAGTAGACTGAGGAAAGGTTTTTGTTGATCCATCCTATTCTCAACCACCAAGAAAGGAAATCCCTGGGAGAAAGGATCCAAAAGCTACAGTCTCTAAGGAGACTCGTGGGAAGGGGGCATAACCTCCTAAAAAGAGTCCAGAATGGAGATATGAAGGTGATACAAAGACAACTAAGAGGTTCCATGCTACTTTCATTTTGGAAAATGAAATATCTAAAATTAAAATCTCCATCCCCTTAAATGAGTTGGTCAAAAACTCAGAATACAAAGACCAAATTCTTAAAGTAGTTAATGGTGGAGAAGGAAAGCATCCTAACACTCTCAATATGCATGATGACAAGCCCAATCCTCTGTTTTATCCCCATGTTGAAAATTCCTTTGAAATTGATGTCCCTCCTTTCTATATGAGTCTCAACATACATGACCATATCCTGCACAATTCCATGTTTGATTCAGGAGCCTCTCATAACCTCATGCCAAGTTCAGTGGCGGAGAATCTAGGGTTAGAAATCACAAGAACTTATAAAGAAATTTTCTCCTTTGATTCTAAAAGAGTTCCATGTGTGGGGATGATTAAAGACATGGTGGTCTCACTGACTCAGATACCTCAGAAGAATACGATCATGGATGTGGCAGTGGCTGATATTCCACCTAAGTTTGGGATGTTGTTTTCTAGGTCATGGGAAACAAAGTTAAAGGGAACCATGCAAATGGACATGTCTTATGCCACCATCCTTGTCTTCGGGGAAAGTAGAAGGATGTACAGGGAACATAGACTGTCGTATGTAGTAAGCAACAAGGATAGGCCTGATAACCACCCCATATTCTCTGTAGACACAAATGTGGGTTCCTCCATTCTCTTCTATGATCCAGGTTCAGAGGAAGAAAGTGTGAAAGTTACCAAGTTAGCTGAACCAAATGATGAATCTAATGATGGAAATGAGATACAATGCCTTGACAATTCAACCAACATAGAGGGCGATGGGCAGAGAATGAAGAGGGCAGTAATGATGAATCAGAATTGGAAACAGAGGTCACGGTTACCCTCCAAAAAGAAGATCACTGGGTCATGAGATTCAATGGAACCGTAAATAAAGAAGGAGTTGGAGCAGGAATATGGATCACCTCTCCAGATGAGGGAAATGCATGCACCAGATTTCATACTTCTAAACTAATGTTTGATTGTTCAAATAATGTGGCAGAATATGAAGCTTTGTTGTTAGGCTTGAATGTACTCAAAGACATGAAAGCTAATAATATCAAGATATATGGAGATGTGGAGCTGATAATCCAGCAAGTGAACGATAAATATGAGGCGAAACATCCCAGGTTAAGGGCTTACATAAATGCTGTGTGGGATAGGTTTGACAATTTCTTCACAGAACATCATGTTTTGTTCATTCTGAGAGAGAAAAATGAAATAGCAGACATTCTACCCAGCTCCTCTAGCAGGTTTCAACTCCCTACCTATCCTACTAGGACTCACATGATTAATATAAGGCATAGACCCTCTGTCTCGGACAATACAAAGCATTGGAAAATATTTGAAGATGACTAGTAGATCAAGAAATTTCTGGAGATGGTTAGGACGTTTTCCAATGTCCAGATTGATCAAAAAGATTGTGAAGTGGAAGAGTGGGAGCCTGATCCTACAGAACTCAAAACTACTTTGGGAGGCAAAGAGATTTTGAAGCTAAAAAGAAACTACATAACCAAAGGATTGGTTCCATTGGAAAGGCTATTTGATGAAAATGATGTGGCCAAGGATCACAAAGTGGATCCAAACCCAAAATAAATAGAAGACTGTAACATTGGGAGCGATGAAGAGACCAAAATTGTCAAACTATCGAAATCTTTGGCCCTAGGAACTAAAAAGGACTATGTGGACTTAATGAGAAATTTTTTCGATGTGTTTGCATGGTTCTACAAAGATCTGAAAGAATATGACACAGCCGCCATCCAACATACCATACCATTCAAGACAGGGGAGAAGCCATTCAGGCAGAAGCTTAGAATGATGAATCCCATGTTGCTCCCGCTAATAGAAAAAGAATTAAAGAGGTTGTATGAGGCCAAAATCATAGTCTCTTTGAGGTTTTCGAAATGGGTAGCTAACATAGTCCTAGCGAGGAAAAAGAATAGTGAGATCAGATTATGTATTGAATTCATAAATATCAACAAGGTGTCCCTAAAGGACAACTACCCTCTACCCAAAATGGACCACATTTTGTAGAAGGTTGTAGGGGTATCAAGAATGTCCATGCTGGATGTATTTTCAGGGTACAATCAGATTAAGGTGCATCCAGAAGACTAGAGCAAGAAAACCTTTACCACACCTTGGGGAACGTTCATGTATGCTAAGATGCCCTTCGATTTGTTGAATGCAGGAGCCACCTTCCAAAGATCCATGGAAATAGATTTTGTAGGAGAGAAGGGAAAATTTGTGGTTGTCTACATGGATGACATCACTGTATATTCTAAATCTGATGCAGAACATCTAAAGCATTTACACCAAGTGTTCATCAAGTACAGAAAATTTGGGATCTCCTTGAATTCTAAAAAGTCAAATTTTTCCATGCAAGAGGGAAATATTCTAGGCCACATAATATCTAAAGATGGGATCGAAATTGAACCATAGAGAATAGATGCAATACAAAAGATTGAGCTCCCTAGGAGTAAAAAGGAAATCCAGTCTTTTCTAGGCACAATGATTTTCATAAGGAGATTCATTCCCAATTTTGCAGAAATCATGAGGCTGAGCACCTGCATGCTTAAGAAAGACACTCAGGTTAGGTGGACTGCCGAGGCTAGGCAAGCATTTGAAGATATAAAAAGAGCAATTGTTGAAGCACCTGTATTGATCATCCCAGATTTCGACAAGGAATTTCTTATGTTCTCTTTTGCCTCAGAGCATTCCATAGTAGGTGTGCTTCTACAAAAAAATCATGAAGGAGATGAGCAGCCCATAGCTTTCTTTAGCAGGGCTCTTAGAGATGTTGAGCTCAAGTACAACATTATGGAGAAGCAAGCCTATGCCATGGTAAAAAATATGAAGGATTTCAGGGTTTATGTTCTACATTCCCGTGTTGTAGCTTATGTTCCTAATGCTGCTGTGAAAGATATAATGACCCAACCAAATCCAGAAGGTAGAAGGGAAAAGTGGATAGCTACGCTACTGGAATATGACCTGTAGATCAAACCTACAAAGCTTATTAAAGGGAAAGGGCTGGCCAGACTCATGGCTGAGTCAAATTGGGAGTCAATGAGTGTGAACCTGCTGTCACACATGCAGGAAGGAACTTCCCAAGATCCACTACCTCAAGTGTCAGGAAAATTCCTATCCTCTCCTTGGTATTCTGATGTTTTATATGTTTTGCAGAACTTGCAAGCACCCCTGTGCTGGAAAAAAGCAAAGCTAGATCCACCAAGATGAAAGATGCAAAGTTTTGCATACTGGGGGGTTGTCTTTATTGGAAAGACTATGGAGGTGTACTCTTGAATTGCATAGTGGAAGATGAAGCCAAAATGACCTTGAAAGAGATTTGCAGAGGTGTCTATGGAGGACATCATTACTGGAAGGCTACTGTTAAAAAAAATCTTAGGGTGGGATTCTATTGGCGTACTATGTTCAAGGATTCTTATAAGGAAATAGCCGGCTTACATGAATGCCAAGTTTTTGAAGGAAAGAGGAAGCTATTATCCTTTCCTTTGAAACCAATATCTGTAGAATCCCCTTTCCAGCAGTGGGGGATTGAATTCATTGATAACATTTCCCCAACTCCTCTAGATAGCACATGTGGATATTGACTGCCACTAATTATTTCACCAAATGGATCGAAGAAGTACCCACCAAATAGGCCGAATACCCACCAAACATGCCTCTTATTTCAAATCTATCACTTTAGTCATATGCGCAAGTAGGGGCATCGACTTTAGTGATCCCCTTAATGTTTATAATTGTGCCTCTTCCTCGCTGAGTTGCATGTTTAATTGGTGCAACTGCTTGTCTTGCACGAGACTTCTCCAAAATTGCAAGACCTCTTCTGCGATGTGTTTCACCGTCTTCTCCAATTCTGTGATATCCATCGCAGCATCGTCAATAGTGCTCTTCCTCACTTCCACTTGCTCTGGTGGTGTGCTTGACGTCACCTTTATTTGTAACTCCTCGTTGGATTTTTTGAGATCCGCGATAACTGCGCCCATCCTCAATACCTTAGCCTCTACGATAATCTCTTTGGATATTTCCGGCGCATCCTCGCATGCCATAAATATGGCATGTTACAGTCTCCTCCTATCCTCCATCGCTTTTTTCCTTTCATTCATTACTTCCTCCTTTTCCTCGCAGAGTCGTTCAATCTCTGCTTCGACATTTATTACCTTCTTTTTGTAGTTAATCATTTGATATGTGTTTATGCTTCTTGCTCATTAATTTCTTCGCTAACCCCAATGTGGGTGCAATGAAGCATAAACATAGGCATCATGTTGTGATCGATACTTATCGTATCTTGTCCTTGTAGTGCAGCGTCTAAATCTTCATTTCTTGTGGTGATCGCACCAAGTAGCACCTATACGATCTGTCGTTGAGTGTCGATATCAACGTCACCCCCGTCACACTTTTGATGGACTTGGCTCTGCAAGCCCTGGCTGCACTCTTGTCTCCATAACCACTTTGCTAAATGTTTGCAATAACTACGACACTTGGTGAAAATATTCAGTTGTGTGCTACGTCACCTTGGTTCTATTTTCTTCAGCTACACTTTCCATTCTATCGAGCAGCATGTTCATTTCCTCGTCGGGGAGACCAACAGTGGTGCTCCCTTCGCCTTTCTCCATTCTCCTCTTTGTACGCATTTCTGGTCATTGTGCCTCCAACTTCAAATCTGTCTGAGTGTTGATTGATGCATCATGACTTCTAGTGCCTGATGGATCATCCCCGCCTTCATCTTTGTCTTCTGAATCTTTTGTTTTTGTTTACATCTTTGGTACATTTGTTGGCTTCCCATCCTCTGGGTCCGACAGTTAGTCATCGCCGACCGAGTTCTTCCATTCATTGGGCCATTCTTCGACTATGGCATCCAACTCTTCGGTCAGATTATATTGTGTAGTCAACCATTGCTTCTCTATATCTACACGTGCTTGTAGGAAGATTGCTTACAACCCCACAATGATCCTCGCAATTCGTCGTCGATGATTTCTTGCTGCAACCTCTGTTTATCGCAGGATTTTTACTACTTGCATACGCAACTCTTCTAGGTAGATGTAAAATTGGATATTGTTGTCACGCTGCCTTTCCTTTTCATTTAGTGCCCAAAAGTTTTGATATCGTGCCCCTCGGAACACTTTAGCTTCCTTGTTTCCATGCCTTGATACTGCAGTGGATCCATACACGTGACTAGATCAATTAGCAGCAAGAGCCATGAGTAAGTGAAGGGATTAACCTTCTCTTGTCTTACGACTGTGTCCTCCATCAATTCATTCAACAGAAAAAGCGACCAATTCATCTGAAATCCGACCGCACATTTCTATGTTAATGCGATTACCCCTAATGTGTACTCGTTGGGGCAGTTCTTCCGCACTATTTTAATAGCCAACAATTTCGCTGCGATCTTGATAGCTCGATCATTGATCATGTTGACTAGATACCCCCAGGTGTTTTTATCCACCCCATACTTAGCTTTCAGCTTTGCAGCCAACTTTTGTTGTTGTCTTTTCCCTGGAAGCACTGCAATGGATCTACCCCTATCTTGGGAAATCCAGTAATTCATGCAATAAGATCCATGCCAATAGGGATCTTTCTGTCAAGCTATAAATAACCACCGTGGAATCATACAAGCAATTTCTTGATGCATGCATTCACCTCCACTGAGCGCCCAAAGTGCGGCATGTGGATGATTGACAACAATCCTGATCGTTGTAATCCCAATTCCCATTGCATTGGTTCCCTGGTGATTGGGCCTCCATATTTGTGGAATTTGTTGATAAATGTCCGCTAGGTGCACTTTGGATACGCTAGAATGTTGTGGTAATTGTATGGTAGCTTGTGCAACTGCTGCAACACTCCGCTGGTGATGTGGACACCCTTCGGTGCCACTGGTTCCACTATTGTGTATTTTTTATTCTTCCCCAGTCTAATCGATGGAACCCCTTCCTTCCTTGGAGGCACATATCCAGAAATTTCCGCTGTGGTTGGACCTTGCTTCCTTCCTCTAGATTTTTTTGTCTCTTCCCTTGCGGTTCTTGAAGTTCCCACTTCTCCTCCTGTGGCTTCCACTCATGTTGAGCCGCGGCTAGTATTTTCTCTTCTTTCTGGATCTACCGGTCGGTTGGCACTTCTTTTCTTCTGGAATATCCGAGCTGATGTGAATGCAATATCTAGTTGTTCTTCCACGATTTGTGCCATCTCCCTGGGTGGCTCCTGCGTGCTAGTGTTGGATATCACATGCGCCATCGCAACTCTTCGAATTCAACTCGGCTTAACTTCGCTCGTTGGTTTCTACAATGCTCTTCATATTCAACACTCTCACAATGCACAATGGGTCAGAATGTTTCCCTGTGCATCCTTTTATACCCATCGAATCCATTTGGACAATGATTACACAAATCTTCCGCTGATTTACCCAAATCCTCCATCGATTTATTTGATCCGGCGCAATGATGCAGCATTAAATGCATCTTCATCCACTTGCATCATCGTCTGCCATGTCTTAACTACTTCATTTATTTCCCGATATGATCGGTTCGCTCTTCGCTGGTGTTGATAGGTCCCGAAAAATGTCGTTGTTTTGTCACCGGGAATATGTATTCCAACTTTGTCTCAGTTCCATCGACAGACATATGAACTCAAACCTTGTCGTCATTTCATTGACAGACTCTTGAACTGTGTGGTGTACCTGGTTCAACATTTTTTTGCAACTTGACTTGTTATCTTCCTCAGTCGAGGTGTGTCGGGCTATCCCGATAGGGCTTTAGCTGGATCCCATTCACTAAGCTTGTCAAAAGTGTTCCATCCAACTTTTGCAATTGAACTGCACCTCCATCACTAATGAAATTTATGGCATATGGACCAAGCCAATGCATTTGGAGCTTATCTAGATGTTTTGCAAACTTGTTGTCATATAGGAGAACTATGTATCCATGCCAAAAGTGCTTTGCCTTTACATGGAAATCATGCCATGCCTTCTGTCGATCTTTTTATACTTGTTGATGAACCCCGTGATGAAGTGATCTTCTTCTAGTTGTAGCAATTGCGCAAATATTTCTTCAATCACCCCATCGTCGCTCATGCTTCTCGCTGCTGCTATGCGCAGACTGGGGACAATGTACTCCATAGGCATTACTGCTTCTTTTCCATATACCATCTTGAAGGGGGTATGGCTTGTTAATATTTTGCACGTTGTTCTATAGGCCCATAATACCACAGGAATCTTCAAGTCCTAATCGTCACGGTTTGTATTGCACACCTTAGTGAGCACATGCTCCAGAGTTTTGTTCAGCGCTTCAACTGCTCCATTCTCCTATGGGTGCTATGGGGTACTTATTCTATCCTGAATCTGAAACTCCTCAACCATTGCTTTGATGGCCTGATTTACGAAATGTGTTCCTTGGTCACTCATCAATATCTTTGGACACCCAAACCTGGTGACCACATTGTTGAAAAGAAATTTCACTGTTGTCATAGCTGTGCAATATTTCACTGGTGTTGCTTCGGCCCATCTTGTTAGGTAGTTTGTCATAGTAATGATATACCTTGCACCTGTCCTCTTTCCTGGTGGGTTAATGGGTCCCAAAAATTCTACTACCCATTTGTCAAAAGGTTGTAATGTCAACTGGGGCACCAATGGCATCTCATCCCGTCGCGATGGTTTCCCCATCCTCTGACATACGTCGCGACTATTAGGGTAATCTGTTGCGTCTCCACGCAATTTTGGCCACCATAAGCTAGCTCTAAGTATCTTTCTAGCGGTTTCTCGTCCTCCATAATTCCCTCCCGTGATCCCACCGTGAGCCTTAGCCAAGAATTTTTCTTACTCATGCGGAAGGACATATCGAAACAGAATTTGATATGGTCCCATATTGTATAACTGTCCCGCGATTAATTTGAATTCAGCAACTCTAACAACTAATTTCTTCTTCTGATTAGTGGTGAAATCTTCAGGTGCTCTTCTCGTGGCCAAAAACTGAACAATCTGTTCATAGTGGTCATCGACCATTTCAATGCGGAATAACTGGGTGTCGGGCATACCTTCATCGATGCTACTTGGTTCCTTGCTCGATTCAATCCTTGACAGATGTTCAGGTCCTGCATTCAATCATCCAGGCTTCATGATTATTTCAAAGTCAAACTCCTGAAATAAGAGCAACCACCGACAGATATTTCGCCCCAACACAGGCTTGTTGACCAGGTACTTCAATGCTGATTGGTCAGTAAACATCTTGAAGTGTCCTCCTAACAAATAGTGTTGAAACTTTTGGAATTCATATACCATCGCTAGGCCTTCTCTTTTTGTCATTGTATAATTTTTCTCTGCGGTCGACAACTTCCGGCTAGGAAACACAATAGGATGGTTGATTGACCCTTCTCCAGGATGGGCCAATATTACCCCCAGCGCGACTGGCGAAGAATCTACGTGGACATGGAATTCTTTCTTCCAGTCGGGGAAGGATAAAATTGGTGCTGCAACCATATTTTCCTTCAATATGTCAAGGCTCTTCTAACATTCACCGTTCCATTCAAACTTCGCATCTTTATTCAATAGATTCTCCATGGGAGCAGTACTCCCTGCATACCCCTTTATGAACTTTCTATAATATCTTGTATGACCCAATGTGTCCCTCAGCTACTTTACTGTCGTAGGCACTGGTAAGTCGACAATGATCACGATCTTGGCTGGGTCGACCAACATACCTTCCTTGCATACAATATGTCCCAACAAGATACCAAATGGCAGGCAAAAGATACATTTCTTCAAATTCAAAGAGATCTGATGTTGTCGACATCTTTCCAAGATCATCTTGAGGTTCTTGACATGGTATTTAACCAATCCATACATACTCCAGTAATTCATATACACCACCAATAACTTGTGAATAAAATATTTGAAAGCAACGACAACTAATCTTGAGAAAATTACAGGGGAATTCTTGAGACCAAATGGCATTACTGTGTACTAATAGCAGCCCCAATCTGTTACAAAGGTGGTTTTGTGTCGATCTTCTTTTGCAATCTTGATCTGGTGATAACCTAAGAACCCATCTGTGAATGAATGAACTTCCTGTCCTTCGACACCTTCAAGTACTTTGCTGGTAAATGGCGTGGGGAATGGATCATGAAGGCATGCATCATTCAACTTCCTTAATTCAATGCAGATCCATATTTCGCAAGTCTTTTTGTCCTGGACAACCATTGGGATGATCCATTCTAACTCTTCAACAGGTTCAATGATCCTTGTATCCAACATCCGCTCTAACTCAACCTTCACTCATTCTTTGTATCTGGGATTCAATATATAC
The DNA here is from genome assembly GCA_027924585.1 of Larix kaempferi. Lineage (NCBI taxonomy): Eukaryota > Viridiplantae > Streptophyta > Pinopsida > Pinales > Pinaceae > Larix > Larix kaempferi. The sequence continues at coordinate 14,847 of BSBM01000721.1, read as the reverse complement.
GAACACTACTTCATTGGCTTAGCATCGAGTTTAAGGGGGATCTTCATCTCGCCCAAGTCCTCAGAAATACCGTTCATCTCTGAAAAATTCGTTGAGAATAAATCTTGAAATTCATGCAATAAGTCTGTGACCTTCCCAATTGTTGTGTCATCCCAATAGTCTCCAATACTGGCAAACTTTGCATCCTCCAATGATCCAATATTGACTTTATTAATTTTCAAAGGTTTCCTGAATCTGTCGAATGGAATATCTGGTGCTTCAACGTCGCGGATTCCTTCTGAATCTGGGACTAGGATCTTAGTCATCATCAGATCCTCTCGAAACATTGTAACACTCCATCATCATCTTTGGTGTTGCGGTCCATTGCAGTCCCATTGGTCTTTCGGTAGGAGCTATCTCAAATATCTTTTCACCGATTACCTGCAGCGCGCCATCAATTAGAGGATTCTCATTGGAAAAAATGAAAGTGCGACTAAAGCTAATGGTTAGATACTCCCACGTGGTCATTCCTCATCTCAGCTCTACTGATACATACTAGCTTCGCAGTACTTCGTCTAACGTGTGGATGAATGCATGGACCCATTCTTGCTTTGGCCTCGCTCCCCATGTAGCCTGACATTTTTCCGGATGATCCCTTGGATATATCCTTCCATTGTACTTCTTTCCTTGGTAGCCTGATCATTTTCCCCAAATGTTACTTCCATTAGTCACCGACATTGTTTCCAGTTTGTTATTTTCGACTTGTGCGCACCCCAACACCTCGTTGGAGTGGCCTTAAATGCTTCATCTAATGCTAGGAGGCGCTGTGATTATGATAATATGTCTTCAAACTCATTGATGACTATTTCTAGGTTACACAACCCTTCGTATGTCAGTAGATCACATACTTTTGTTGCAATCCATCTTAGTGATTGCGTGATTTGCACGCACTTCTTGAATGATACCTCATGCAACCGATTTTTCCAATTCTCTAGAGCCTCGTCAGATTCTGATGATGCTGAACTGATACTTTGCCACCCAAATTCTCCATCAGCGGTGGTATTGACATAATCTTCTGAGATATTATAGATATTGTCCCATCCTTCGGTGAAATCGTCTCTCATTGGTTCAACATATCTCTGTACTTCAAGTGGAGCAATGACCCTCATGTCGCGGTTCTCGAAAGACATCGTTATTTTCTTGAAATTGATAACTTCCTAATTTTCCATCACCCAATCTATCCCCAATAGTGTGGGGTATGGAATAGTGTTATCAATTATCTCTATGACATCAAAATATGCATATGTCTTCAATCCTTCTACTTCGACTAGTAGATGAGGCAACCAACCAATTGGTGTAACCTTGATATGATTTTCTGAATGGAGCTGCATAGGGGATCATACTAGCTCTGGCCTCCCCATCGCTTCCCATGTTTGTATTAGGATATTTCAATACTCCATCCTTGTCCTGCCTAGAATTATTTATTTTTCCTAGTTGTTGATGATGTCATTTTCCCCCTAGTGGTGTGCAGATGTCATCCAGGATCCATCTACCACCTTCTGAACCCTGCATGCATAATTTTAGGACCACTTCAGTCAGTTCCCTATTTTATAGGAACCTATTGAGTGTTCCAGTGCAGTCCACCTGAGTTATCTGACTCTGGTGGGGGGTTATAGCTCCGGATGCCACTGATTGTGGCCTCATGATCCCTTTTATGACTGGCATGCATGACATAATCACTATTGCACCCTCCTTAGTCAGTTATCTGATTGTGACTTCAGTTAGTTGAGTTTAGGTTCAATTCAATTGACTTTGGGTCTTCCGGAGCACTCCAGTGGTGATAATCCCTATGCTAGACCAATCAAGGTTCAAATTCTCTTGCATGATTTGAATTCTCTCCATTGTATCATCTTATTTATTATACTTATTATTGGAACATGTGAAATTATTCTGCTCCTATCTGAGTTATGTTGCATTATTATTCTTCTGCTCTTTTTTACAGTAGTTTTCACTCTTATTCAAATTTTATGCTCATTCTTTCTTTGTGAGGTATCCTCAACTCTTTAGATCTGTTGTGACATAGAATTTCACATGGTATCAGAGCCATTGAATGAATAGGTTGAGAATTTTCTTTTGGTAGTGCACCAGAAGCCTTTGTATTTCCACAACAAATCTTGGTGCCATTGCATTGAATTCATTGGAGAAATCCAATGAGTTTTAGCCAGGTGTGAATGATCCGGATAAAAGTGCCTACTGTCCTAAAGCAATTCTCAGTAGTATTCTACCTCCATTACTGAGATTTTTTTGTAGGTTATTCAAGTTTTTGAGTGCAGCAGCAGTTGCAGCAGTTACAATAGTTTTCTACAGTTGTGGCAATTTTCTGCAGTTGCAACATTTTTTTGCAGTAGCAACAGTTTCACCTTGTATTCGCTCCGACAGTTTTAATGGCCAATTCAAAATCTCCTTTATCTCCCAAAATCCTGACACCCTTCAATTATCTTGATTAGAAGGCTGATATGCATATGGTATTGCGCAACAAATCACTGTACAGGGTGACAATGGGAAAGGATCCCGAACCACATTCAGCTATGGAGAAAACCAAGTATCTAAATAGATTGGATGAAGCATTTGGTTTCACGTGTATTCACATTTACAGAGATCTACTCTTCCATATTGAAGGATTGAATACTCCAAGAGAGTTATGGTTGAAGTTAGAGACCCTCTTCGGAAAACAAGATGAGCTAAGAGGCCATATTTTGGAAAATGAGTTGATTGCTCTACAACCGAGCAGTTTTGAGACCATTCAGCAATTCCTTTCAAAATTCAAATGTATGGTTATGCAATGCAAGAAGTGTGGCATTGAGAATAAGGATGAGTAGCTGGTGCTATCCATTCTGAGCAAACTAGGTCCTTATTTCTCCATCTTTGTCTCTACCTTGCATTATGGGAGAATGTCAATCCCTGGTTGGAAGATGCCCTCCTTAGATTTTTTCACTGAATATATCATCCAAGAACACGATAAGTTTATCTAGATGGGTTCCTTGAAGGCCTCCAAATATTAAGGTCTTCTGGATGGAGAACCAAAAAGTGCGAATGGGAAGGGGAAGCACAAAGGAAAGGATAAGAGGCAATCTGAACCCAAGTAGAATGCCAAGTCAAGTCCATCAGAAGGATCCTCCAGCTCTAAGAAGGACAAAAATAAGGGATTTGAGAAATCCAAGTGTTCCTATTGCAAGAAAGGAAACCACCCAGAGAGATCTTGCATGCAGAAGAAGATAGATCAGATGACCAAGCTTCTTGAACAACACAACATTGCCCTCCCAAAAGGTGCAAGAGATATTGATTCTGGAAGTGAGTTTGATGTTCATGAGAGTTTCCGTGCAGTGAAGGATGTATTTTCAAAATCGCAAGCCCTCCTCATAGATTCAGGAGCATCCAACAACACGGTTTCCTCCAAAGACTCATTTTCTTCTCTAGATCTCAAAGATGGTCCAATTATTCACATGGGAGACAACTTTCATATCTCTGCTGAAGGGAAGGTCACAATACATATGGAGCATGGCAAGTTCAAAAATGTTCTATTTATTCCTTCTTTGTCATCAAATTTGTTGTTTGTATATCAGATGACTCACACAGGTTCACCAAAGAAAGTGGTCTTTGGTCCTGACACAGTTGAGATTGCAGAGATCTCCACTAGGAAGATTATAGCGAAAGGGTTTGAAAACCATGCCTCCAAGGAAAATGAATTATCACATTTTTTCCATACTCTCTTCCTACCCCATCAGAATTTGATGAAGATCAGAGTGATACCTCTTCTAATGAAGATGATGATCAAGATATTGATGTTGAGAATAAATTTCAAGGAGATTCAGATTCAGATCCAGATCCAACACATGCTCCCAATCCATGGCCAAGTAAAATATGGGATCACAAAGTCCTTGTAGAGGTTTGGAACATAGTCGGGGATCCATCTAACCATAGAACCCCAAAATCTTAGTATCATGCAAAACTTGCACTGTGTCATGCAAATCCACTTCTCTCAAAGAGGTGATGCATGATGGCAGGGTTTGACCCACAATCTCTTGGACATACTTGCCATGGGGGATATACAACCAAGAAACAATCTCGTTTGTCTGAAAAAAGGTACTCAAAGATTCATGATTTGGACCATAGTGAGCCATTCTCTCCAATATAAAGAAGGGTTCCTGAAAGACTTGTTTTGGGAAATACAACTTCTACACGGTGGGAGGCACATCAGAGGAGCAGATCCAGATCTATCACCTCCATTGCTATCCTACAGAGGAGCAGCTTTCCAATATTTCTGCAAAGGCTTTCACTGAGGAAAGTTTTTTCCTTCTCTGCTTAGCATGAAGGCTCTTTGAGTTACCTACTGTTGTTCTTTTAGAGGGGGGATATTTTTCCCATGAGGTTTTTCCCCATTTCCTTGGTTCATGGACAGTTCTTTATTTTTTATCATTTATTTGATTGTATGGGTGACCTTTAGTCTTAGTAACCAGGGCCCATGATGCAAAGTATGGATTAAGGGGGGGTGTTAGGATATTTCAATACTCCATCCTTGTCCTACCTAGCATTATTTATTTTTCTTGGTTGTTGATGATGTCATTTTCCCCCTAGTGGTGTGCATATGTCATCCAGGATCCATGTACCACCTCCTAAGTCCTGCATGCATCATTTTAGGACCACTTGAGTTAGTTTCCTATTTTATAGGAACCTACTGAGTGTTCTAGTGCAGTCCACCTGAGTTTCTGACTCTTGTGGGGGGTTATATCTATGGATGCCACTTATTGTGGCCTCATGTGCCCTTTTCTGTCTGGAATGCATGGTAGAGTCACTATTGTGCCCTCCTTAGTTAGTTAACTGATTGTGACTTTAGTTAGCTGAGTTTAGGTTAATTTCAATTGACTTTGAGTGTTCTGAAGCACTCCAGTGGTGATAACCCCTATGCTAGACCAACTGAGGTTCGAATTCTCCTGCATGATTCCACTAGTACAAAATGAGAAATTAGTGACTAAAAACATAACTAAAATTCACATATAAATGACTATTTTTTAGTCGGCGAATAATAGTAGCTAATTTCCACTATCTTATAGCTCGACTAATTTAGTCGTATTTATTTTAGTCATTAATAGTTGCCTTATTTAGTCGTATATTTGGTCACTAATTCAGTCATTGATTTAGTCATTAATTGCACAATTAATGACTAAATCAATGACCAAATATACTACTAACTAAGGAAACTATTAATGACTAAAATAAATATGACTAAGTTAGTTGAGCCATAAGATAGTGGAAATTAGCTACTAATAGTCGTTTATATGCGAATTTTAGTCATTTTTTTAGTAACAAATTTATCATTTGTAGTAGTAATTTATTGTTAATTGGTCATTTATTTAGTAATTGATTGTGGTTAACTAGTCATTATTTCTAGTTAACTGGTCATTTTTGTAGTCACTGATCATTGTTAACTAGCTATTTGTTTAGTCATTGATTATTGTTAACTCGTCATTTAATTAGTCATTGATTTTTGTATATAGGGCACGGAGGAATCGAACCACCAACCTCTTTCCTTTAAGGAAAATGCTCTTCCATTGAGCTAACACCCTTAAATAGAAGAATCAAAGTTAATGAAGTAAGAAGCAAAATCATGCGATTTATTCAAATGTTACATAGAAAAAAAAGGATAAATTGCTCCATGTTGAAATGCCATGACTCTTAAGAAAACTAAATAGTAAATACAATTGATTCTTCGTTGAACACATAAAGAGAAATAGAGAAAAAAAAAAACATAAACCAATCATAGAAATACAATTCAATCTTCCCTCGGGGGTTTACTTTCCCATAAAATGCAATCACAAGAACAATTAAGTAATATGACATAACATTATTCAAGCATGCAGAGGCCTGCTAACAAGGAAAATATTTTAACTTGAATAATTCTAGTAAAATACATAGGGAAAAATGATGAAGTTTACCCAACCAACAATAATCAATTTTATCCAATTGATACCATTATACCATCAATAGCATTCATGTATCAAAAATATTTTCTGTAGTTTCCATCAGTCATTGTTGTTGGTAGGAAAACTTGTAACCCTCAAACAAAACTAAGGGCAATGATTATTTTTGCAAAAAATAGTATAATTTAAGCTACCAATGGTGAGGTCTATGCCTACCAATGTAAAAAAGCTAAGCCCGCCATATGACTGCAACATCTATCTTCCTTTCACTCACCATTCACCTCATGGATGAGAAGAAGCATCTATTTAATAGCAATATGCTCCACCTACTCTTTCTCAATTTTCATCTTCTCAAACATAATGGAGATATACTTGGAGTACAAATCCTTGTCACCAGCAGCGGCAACAATTTTACAATACATACATGTATCTTCTTATTTTTCTTCATATAGTTGTGAAACATGTAACTAATTTACCTTCCTTTTGGCACACCCATCCGTGAATTTCCCTTAATGTATCACATGCATCGAATGATCACCACTTCATTATTTAACATGCAGTTGTTCCTAAGATTCACAACTTGTAAACACTACGCCTGTTGTCACCTCAACGTACGTGCCTCTTGCTTGGGGTTGGTTCATGCCAACTCCAGTGGGGTATTGCTAAATTTACCTGCAACTTGTTAGTTAATTGGAAAAATTAAATAGGGTTGCAGATAATCAAATATTTAAATCAAACCTTAGAACTAAGAGGGAAGAATCAGAGAATACCAGTGTCTTTCAAGGGTTGATGGGGTGAAAGGTGGTCTAGAACGATCATTCAAAGGGAGCTGGAGAATAGGTGGGATGCTTCCAAGATGGAAGAATCTGACCACAAAACAGTGTGCAACTCCAATAGTTGGCTTTTGGATGAAGACATCTTTGTCCTGGTCACTCTGGGGGATCCAAGGAGTGGTTTTCCACTCTGCAGGTTCTGAGGGGCTTGGATAGCTCGTGGAAAATGTGAAACATTTAGAACAAATTAGAGAAAGTAATCTTCCTATCTGCTAACTAGTCCTAACAAATTGTATGAGAAAGAAGCCAGGAATGCACTGTCCAAATACTAAACACAAAGAAAAACAAGAAAACATGTAGATCAACGAATTAATTTTATTCAACTATCGATATGGAATTACAATAGGAAATCCCTAGGATTCGACCCTTTACAATGAGTATTGCACATCATTTTATATGCCATTTGACCTAGGTCATTGTGCCTTTAGGTTTGAATGCATGTGTATAATCATAACTGTGGCGTGTAATTTCAACCTATTGGCAGTTTTAATGCTGTTCCAATTTAATTCTTGAGGTCTTAATCATCTTTCATAAGCCGGGTGTGCATATTCTTATATGAGTTTATCCATGAGTTTAGGCATACATCCTGGTCTTCTCTCCAAACAAATTATGTAATCATCAATTCATCGTGGTCCAAGTGCTGGTCCATTTATATCATGCAAGTGCACCCTATATTGACCATCAATTTATACAACTTAACAACTGTAATAAATCAGTTTATGCATAAATAAAGGCGTATTTCTAAGGAATTGCCATTGAACTCGTTTTTTTGACTTCAAATTGCTGTCTTTTAGATGGAAATTGTTGCTTGATTTTATACCCTCTACCAGTAATGAACTAACACTTATTGACCAGGGTGCACCCGATACACCTCATTTGGATGTTTTTTGAGCATTCATATATCAACAACTCCATATAACTACCTTGAAGAATAAGTCGCATGCATCTACACTTCAAGAAAGCTAATTTAGAAATTGAAACTAGCACATGTGGCCACCATATATAGCAATTATAATTAAAGTTTTTATCTTGGTATAGGTAATGCGTTAGCTAACTCATCATTTAAACTGTTGTTTGCATGCACATCATACCCACAAATGGTACTTAAAGTCCACATATAACTAGGGAAAAGATATAGTTGCCTCCAATCGTGACCTCCATTTGTGCAATCGACTTCATGTTTAAACCCCAATAACTATTAGTTTGCATCTTTATCTTGTTCTCATCACTTCTTTAAATGTGCCCCGTTTACACAATTTCGCCACAACATTGTTTGAGGCAAATGCCCACATATTTATATGCTTGGGGAAATTTGAAATAATCCCCTATGACATTGTTCTAACAGGTCAAATTGCTACTGTGTCTGCTGGGCCTGGATTAGTCCCTTCTTTTCTATTTTTGAACATAGGGGATTCTCTTCTTCAATTGTGTGGAGGATAATAATTTTCATCCAAGATAACTATTTTTGCAACAAGAGTTTTGCAGCCTTGTGCATATCTCTACATGTTTGAGCTGTTATTTAACTGTTGATTTCACATATGTGAGGATTCCCTATTGCATGTGTAATATTTTATGTATGTACCATCTCTAGCACGAAATACACTCCTATAAACCAATGTGCCCCCCCTTCTTTAAGATCGATGGTGTAACTTCTAGTTTTAACATTGTTTCAGGAATCTTGTAGAAGTTGCATGCTTGTGGGTCTAGTCAGTGATTAGAGGTTACACAGTTTGAAGAAAACTCAATTGTCTTGCTTCTATATTTATTACTTGATATTGTGCTCCATTTTAGCTATGGTTTGGTCTTTTTAAATATTGATATTTTCCTAATTTTCCTTTATATTTTCTTCAAGCTCCCATGATTCATGATGACAATTTAGTACTAACTATCAAACTTTGCAACCAATGCTCAAGATTATCCATCCTGCACAGTGGTTTGAGATAACATCCATGGTGGTAGGGAAGTCCATTCTGAAGTATTTATCGTTTGTTTGGAGATATTCTTGCATTGAATTTATGGCTTATGTTATTGCACTATAAATGGATGTTGTTTTAGAAGCAATGGAGGTTCACCAGAAGATTTTGAAGCAACCCATGTTTATCTGCTTTTTCATCATGTCTTGCACAGCTATAAAAGCAACTTCAAAATCCGTCTTCTTTCATCTTTGTAGTTCTAGGTTAATTATGGGAATTGATTCCCTAGGCAGCAGGGGAACTTCTAATAACAGCATAGAATCAAATAATAAACACATTTATCCTACATTTAAACACAAAACTTTAAAAAGTTAAAATAACTTATCTGAAAATTTCTCCAAGATACTCAACTGGGTAGGTCCACGTACCACCCAACCATATGTGTTATGTAGGAAACCTTTTATTTTTTTTCCTTAGAAGCCACCCGCAAGCTATTCCATGATACCACTAGGGATTTACAGATACTTTAGCAGTTACAGTCTATACACTTAGGGTTTTTATAGTGTATTTATCTAGCCAGGATTTACTCACAATACCTTCCCACCTAACACCACAAAGGTTCTCTTCAAGGTGTGCATAAAGAGACTTCCACTTTGGCCTAAGTCTGTTAATGATATTTTACCAGTTCTTAAGACTGCAATCACTCCCAATACCTACCTCATACAACACCATAGGGTACTCATCAATATGACAATAGAGAGTTCGTCAGCACTTTAGTATGACTGAACAATTTTCCACACAAAGTAGCTACCTTGATAATGAAACACGTGGTTCGTTTTCTGATTGTTCTTATGCTTGTTTCTAGACTGTATTTCCTCTCCCTTATCTTCAAGTCTCTCCCTCCCTCTTGTTCCGTCACACTCCTCTTTTCATATTCCCCCCTTTCTCCCATTAGAATCCCTATTTTATGAAAAAAGGAGCATCCTTTGGACTCCTTCCCATCTAACAAACAAAGTGACACCTTTCACTATATATTTGTGGAATCTTGGCTATATTTTTGGAGAGAGGAGTTTTTCAACTACTTTAGTGATGAGAAAAAAAATAACTTCTTAACATCTCAGACCTCTAGACTTACTTTCCGACTTGTAATATCATGGTCCTTCTTTTTGTGGAACCCTGCCTAGTCAGCTTTGGGGATTCTGATTTATTTATTTACATAATTAAAAACTGTTACTTACAACATCAACATCAACAATAGTAATATCTCACGACGATTCATAATCATGTCATAAAGTTAAATCATAGATAACACGTTAATAATTAACTAGCACTTCATATTTTTAAGGGTAATACCCTGGGGGTATTACACCATGGGAGATTATATTCAAAGGTCATCACAAGTCCAACCTAGAAACGACACGATCAAATGATAATAAATAACATATCCTACAGAAATTTCCACTCTTTGGGAATGAAAAAGGCATTGATATTGGTTACTAGATTAGTGGAGAAAGCATATGATATTTGGTACTTGTTGGTGGTTTCTAGATAGCGGAGACAACATATGATATTGGGTACTTGTTGGTGGACAGAGCATGCAATATTACCTACTATCCCATTGGGTTCCTGATATGTATTTTTTCTTCAAAAGATACTTATAGAAACTTCAGTTGTCCCTTTAGCTAAGCTTCCACGCTATGAGGGGCACACCTATTCCATCAAAATCACCCCACAACTTGCACCTAGCATCAAACTTGGGAAAAAAATTCTTAATCAATCCCTTTAGCTGAGCTTCCATGCTATGAGGGGGCACACCTATTCCATCAAAATCACCCACAACTTGCACCTGGCATCAAACTTGGGAAAGAAAATGTCTTAATCAATCCCCTATTCTTACATTGAGCATATATGTATATCATATATATACTAATAATTCTCTAATTTTAATATTTGAAACCATACATGCTCAACTCTCATTCCGCATTTTATATGTAACTCGCCAAATAGTTCCTGTCTATTAACCAAAATTTCAAGCAACATAACAGCCTCACAATTCACTGCCAAAAAAATCTTGCACATGGAAAGAACTAAGAAAAAGTTACATACCATTCAACATCTTCAATAGATATATGCGGCTTCTCCACAATCTCCAACCCATGAACCACTACAAAACGTACATGTTTTTCTTCTCTCGTAACCAACTCTGGGAACTTTGTCCTTGCTTCTAAGGTAGATGCCATCTCTCTCCTTTTGAATAAGGAAAAGAAAGTGGATTTAAACATAGTAACCTAGTCAAAATCCATAACAAATAAGGAAAAGAAAGTGGGATTTAAAACATAGTAACCTTACAAAAAGAACACACTACACAATCAACAATGAATACCTTTCCTAGGGAACTTCTTTACAAGCCTTCTATACAAGCTACCGGCTACTTCAAGTGCCATGCCCATCATATTTTCCCGGGATACCATCTAGAGTGGCAAGCCGTATATTCACCTCATTAACAAGAGTTTCATATAGGTTTGCCACATAAGCAAGTGGAAAGACAAATCTTGCATCACCTTCATATTGTGCCTCTCTTGACTTTCTCTTTTTTTTGCTTATCCTTTCCATTGGGACTGTTATAGGAAGATTATGGTGAATCAGGAACTTCAATTACACGAGGTTGAAGAAAATAATCAAGAATGAGTTGCAAAAATCGTGCCCTTGCAGATTCAATTGGTATATAACATCTGTTCCACATTCAACACAGGGAAAATTTTCAAATTTGAGTTATAGAAATACCACATGCTCACAAGCAATTTGAAAAAACCTGCATTCTTCAAGTCCCAATTATTGGCATACCTTTCCAACAACTTCAACATAGAAATTAAACAAAATAACACTTACCATTAATTGTCAGTACACCATAGGGAGACCTTTGGAGGTTCATTGTTTTCAAGCTGTAAAGAATTCTCTGGTTCTACACCACCCATGGCCTGTAGCTGCAAAGAATTTTCATAGGATTAGTGCACACAACCCTGAGATGCCACCACTCGACATAGTTTAAAAATCGGTTGCAAAGAACCTACTACTCTCAATGCAATTACATCAGTTAATTCAAAAATATATAAATGAAAAATTATAGCAATGTTTGTGATGCATAAATTTTAGCAGTTGCATTATTTAAGATTACTAGAATGGAAAAACACACAAACAAGCAGGTGAGCCGACAAAATTAAGCTTTTTGTCACAGACAAAATGTAAAATCTTCTAAACAGCTACTGCCAAAATAAAATAAACACATAAATTTTCTTTTCAGATGTGCAAAGACACTCAGACCCCTTGTTACTAAGGAAATAGGTAACACAGATGCTCTCTAAAACATAACCACAAGATACTGATAAGGAGTTTACAAAAGTAGATGTATATTTGACATAATATGCGATGGTTCACAAAACATTTAAAATTTCCTTGTACAATTCTTTCTGGGAAAGTTATCACTTGGTGGACTAATTGGTGAGGTGCACAAACCATTGAAAACTGCTCCAAGTCAAACTAACAACTTCTATTTAAGTCCAAATTCCAATTAATCATTTTTTTTTACATTTAACATGGACAATAAACAAGGTTTTGACTCCATGTCAAATGCAGCTTTTGTGGTTGTATCCAACAACTTCAAATTAGTTTTTACACATCACATGTTATGCTTGAAAAAGTCATCTACTCTAGTGTCTACAACAAAATCTCAGAACTGAATCAGTTATCTATCAAATTGCTCTCTCAAGTTTCATAAAAGCAATCATAGTGTAAGAAAAATGGGAAGATTAACCAGCCTGCATTCCATTTCTCTCAGCACAGGTAATTCCACAAGAAAAACATGATGTGGCACCGATCTTTAGAACCTTCAACATATTTACACATAGCATAGTCAGTAAACCAAGTCACACATACTCTCATGAGAAGATTCAACTCAAATAATCTTTACAGTACACTCTCTACTGCTTTCTATCTTATATTATCAATGGATTGTAACCATCTACCAATAACTGCCATAATTGTTATTTTTATAAGTAAAATAAACCATTTTTTAATACTACATCAACAAAATTATAGGCCAAAACCATACAACAACAATATTTTCAATCTAGCTCTAAGATCCTAGATGCAATAAGCAGTCTAAAATGTTCTAAAACCTATCAATAGTAAAACTATCATATACCCTTAGGAAAATAATCCAAAAAAAAACAAATCCGCTTTTTGCTTTGTTTAAACTTTAACTTAAATTTGTCACTAAACATCCCTAAAAATAGCCCAATTATAATGCGTATTGTAACATAACCTACTCACAGATTTTTTTTTTAAATAGAGACATGATCAAAAATATAACCTTGATACTTGATGGATATGAGTCTAACTATAGGAAGCTGTCATGTCCGAACAATCTTCCTGAAAATAACATGAAAAAAATAGAAATTGCAGTCTTCATATCTTAGGTGGGAGGGAAGAGAACCAGGAGTTTGTCACCTCTTCTCCATATCCTCTTTTGGGTATTTGAGACTGAGAGAGGTTACCAAAGAAACCTCTGATGCTATGCTTAGTTACTTAATGATATAGCAGTTCCACCAGTTGGACATTAGTATTTGGACATAACTCTCAACATAAATCATCTATGCTTTCATTCAGAGTTGTCTTAATAAGGAAGTGTTTAAAGATGTTTTTATCATCATGCACGACTTTTAAATTAATTCCTTTATCAATATCATGTACAATGCAAAATAAGTTGTAGAAATCATTATTTCAAACAGATTAGATATTAGAAACGGATCCAATACTACTAGAAATTAAAGACATTGATCCAAACAAATGAAAGCCAGCCAGCAGCAGATATTTGACACTATGCTCTTGAAAATTTAAAGTTGACAAGCAAATAAGGTCAGCTGATGACAAAAGGATGGAAGCAACGTCAAGTTAGTTTGAGGACATACTTGGTTCATTGTGGGTTAGATGGTGTTTCCAGTTGAAAAAAAATAAAGTGAAAGCAGGAAGGATGCATATGCCACATGGACAAGCCAATGCCCTCCGTGGGATTTCTGGAGGAATATATTGAAAGCCTATACATTTGCATAAATTTGTGAAAATGGCACTTATAAAATCCACCATAGTTGTTAAGTGTGATGTATGTTAAGTTAAGTATCACACTAAATGTGCATATGCCCAGGCAAACCTGCACAAAATGAGGAGCCAAATGATCTTTGGAGCATATACATACCACATAACTCTAACATAAGCAAAATCATTGTTCAAACAATCTATACTCACCTAAATAGGGAGACTGACCATACAAAATTTCTTAGATGTTGGCATCTATCAAGGAGAGGTGTGGTAAAGAGATAGAAGCTTCTTTGCATGGTCAAGATTATTTACAAATTGAATTATTACACCTAGGAAATGCCCTTTTATAGTTTTATTTGAGTGCTTGTATTTATCCTTCTAATTGGAGTCTGTGGTAAATGAATCATTCACAATAAAGAGGTAAAGGTGATCTTTCATCTCTCTGTGCAATGAATTTTATTCGAATCTAGTCCCTAACTCATTATCCTCGGTCTTCATGACTTTGGGATCAAATTTTGATATCTCAACTGATCTTTAAAAGCAACGTGGAACCTATTCAATGCTTGTTGTGTAATGGATGTGATTTTTACCTTGTTGATTACTTTGTATTACGATATTGAGTTTGGCCACATCTTTGGTGACTTGGTCTGTGACTTTAATGGAATTAATTTTGATTTAATTAATTTCTCAAATTTTCATTTCAAAATTAATAAATTATGTGTTTAAAAAAAAAGATTAGATGTGTGTATAACCTTGGCTTAGTTCCTCTTTGGTGTTGTGTAACCTTGGAGGAAAAAGTAGAATCTAAGGGATATACACACATAGATACTTGGGACAAATTTGTACACCTTTTTGTCAAGCTTGTTTTCCACCACCTTTCTATTCAGTTTGTATTTTTAAATGACAGTGGGCATGTATGAGCCCTATGTTTTCCACGTCGTATGAGTTTTATGGGCTTGTAGGCCCCTAAAGGCCCTGCAATAAATAACCACTGCATAAAAAAACAAGGGACAAATATCAGCTCATTGACATGGAAAAACACACACACAC